>CM046949.1:24697580-25947580 GCA_025698515.1 Gossypium sturtianum
AATATTGACACACTCATAACCAGTAATAAAATGAGAAAGAAAAGTATATGCTCTAAAGGCTCAAAATCTCACAAAAATTTATGGTTTTGATGTCAAACTTGTAAATTTAAAACTTGTATATTCTCTCATGTCTTAAGTTTAACAATCAATGTACAAATACCTATGAATTTAATCCAAAACACATCAATAAAAATCATAAATCGATAAAAATTCATTCTAATAGTAATATGAGCACACCAAATTTAAGCATCACTTGCAAATCATCATTAGTTTAGGTAGAAACACTTACTTATGAAACTCAATATAGGTGACTAGGCTACCTAAGCTCCCCTTTAACACTTCGATTTGTGCATAATTGTGGCACATCAAACCACTCACCTTACATCCTTAACTTTAATGGCAAAAGCTCAAATAAGCCTTTGTTGGACTTTGTCCTTGCTTGTAGAAACTTCCAACAAGTTCGACACTTTGCATTTACATTAAATACATTAGAAACACATTATAAACAACCTCAAACACATTTAATTCATATAAAAATGTATACCACAACTCATCTATCATACTTACCAAAAACTAGCTAGTTTTGCCAAAAATGCGATTTCACCACTCAAATCTAGTTTCTAAACCTTGATTTGATTCCAAACATCCTAAATATCATCCAATTACATATTTGAACCATCAGTTTTACCCAATTACATTGATCTAATTTTTTCGGAAAATCAAACATGTGATATTTAAAAAAGGGAAAACATTCAATTTCCTTAAAGTCATTAAGGGATTTGTTAAATTAAGATAAAATAACTTTTAATTAGATTAAAATGAGTTAGAAATCACTTTAAAAACCAAAGCTTAGACAAAAATACAAGATCTACCATTTTCAAGCCAAAAATCAACTTATAATCAAGTGATATATTGAGATCTTGATTAAATCATTTAAATCTCGAATTGAAATAACATATCACTTAGTTTAATCATAAAAAGTTAGAATCTCACCTCAATTTTGCAAAATCAACAAGCTATGGAGCTAATTCGAGCTAAAACATGTGAAGATCTCTTAAGGATTTTAAGGATGAAAACATGAATGTTCTTCAAAATTTAAAAGAAATTGTGTTTAGTGAGCTTAGGAATAAAAAAGAATAAACTAATTTCGAAAGAAAAATTTTGATTTGGTGTTTGAAAATTTTTTAAAGAAAATTAAGAATGGGAGGGAAGGAGAAGTTGGTGTTGTTAAATAGCCAACCTATTTTTAAAAATTGGGTCATTGCCCATTTAATCACCTCCAGTTACTTCCCTTTTTCAAATAGATCCTTACTTTTCAATTAAAACTAATTTCAAACTTATTTTCAAATCAAACCTTGTTTTTAAAAATCCGTTTTAACCAAATTAGTTTCCGGACACCTAATTTTAATTTCCTAATAAAATATTTTTAATTCTATTTATTTTAACATTTTATATAATTATTTTCTAATTATTTTAATTATCTAACCCAATTACGGTTTCAATTCACTAGCCTCAGATTTACTATTTCCTTTTATTTTTAACGGCTAAATTTCAAATCTAATCCCTCTATTTTTGATATTATATAGGAATAGTTATTTTTAATTTGATCTCTATACTTATTTCGAATTTGAGATTTAATCTTTATACTTCAATTTTGAAATAATTTGGTATCTTAACTCTTACAATGCCATTAGTTAATCTAAATACTTTATTTCGATTAAAATGTTTATGTGAATTTTTAAGAGTTGTTAACATTGTTAAAATTCTCTATAAAATTCAAGCCTATTACACTTTGTCATTGTGTTACATGGATAACAAGTGAGTTTTTTTTTTTTTAATTTCAAATTGTCACAACTACAAATTTAACAAATGAATTTTAACAGTGTTAATAAATAAATCTACATTTTAAACTCGAAAAAGTAGAGGACTAAATTTTTGAAAATAAAAATATGAAGGCTAAATTCCAAATATATGAATAGTAGAAAACTTAAAGCATATTGCAACCTATAAATTTTTACTCTATAATTAACAGAAAAATATTTAACCCCATCATGAAGCATGGGTGGAATCATACTAGTTTTATTTTTAATTTATTAACAACTTTTGTATATAATTTAAATGTATAATGGTAAATTAGCTATTAACATTAACATTTTATCATTTTATCCTAATTTTTATTTTTCAAATGTAATGCCCCAAAATTTGAATGTTTGACTAAGAAATATTAGTGTAATTAAGTCTCTATTTGTGGTTAAAGGTTTTGCATATATGTTTGAGGTCGGGGTTTGAGTAGTGTTTTAGAAAGTTTTGCTATTTATTTTAGCATAACTATTTCCCTGAATAGCTAATTTAAGTTTAATTCTATGCAAAACTATAACAAGAATGAGTTTATTGGTTTGATGGTTAAGTTTTTTGTGTTCTCTTTGGTTTTGTGTTCGAATCTCGTGAAATATTTTTTATTATTATTGTCGGATTTTGATCGGTGGTTTTAACCATTAAATTAACGTTCTTTCCTCTTCTTTTCTTTTTTTTCCCTTTTTGTTGCTCTGCTTTCCCGTTCCTCTTTTCCTTTTCTTAAAATTTTCTTGGTTCGTTCCTTCTTATTGGTTATTGTTAAATCCTTTGCAGTATATTCAGGTAAGTGCGTTCATTGTATTGTTGATTGAAATTTAATTGTGTAAGTCTCGTTGTGAATTTCTTAAAAACGTCGGGTTGTTCTGTGGAAATGACTTCATTTTTGTTGAGTCGAATTCTTGTGATTAAAACGACTTTTGGCTTCTTTATTTTAGGCATAGGTGTTGGTAACGTTTCTTGATAGGTTATTCGTGTAACGCCCCAAAAATCATTTATAGTTAATTTCGTAGGTTTATGACACAAATATCTATCTACTTTAGTGGTTAAGTGTTCTAGGAGTGTCCGAGAAGTCTTAGGTTCAAGCCTTGGCTTGGGGCAAAATTTTGTTTCCAATTGAATAAACCCCTCTCTCTAGCCAGATGAAGCTTAAAAATAAATATTGGAAAAATATGTCAAAATGGATCTGTTGGTCTGGTGGTTAAGTGGTGTGTTAGAATGTTAGGGTCTTGAGTTCGAATACCTGTATGTGCAAGGGGATTTTTTTTTCATGTGCCGTGTGAAAGAGTTTGGAATGTGGTAAAATTACGAGTATTTGAGGAGTGTGGGGTTGTTGTGGCGATTTTTAGGAGGATGTTGAGGAATTTCGATTGTTAAGGGATTTGGGGTTGAAGGAGTGTTTTGGGGAGATTTGGATGGAAGAGTTTGGATAGAACCAAAACTAGTCTTTTGGTATTTTTCGGCTACTCTCTCTCATTCCCCAATTTTACGATAGTTTTGCCATTTTTGCTTTTGGTTTTCTCTCTGCTTTAGTCTTTTGTTCTTTTTCTTGTTTCTTTTACATTTGATGCCATTCGGTTCTTCCCAACCTCCATCTACAACCAAAATTTAGTGATTTTCGTGCTCCTCTTTTTCCTTTTCTTCCCAAGCCGAAAGATAACTGTTTCTTTTCCCAAATCTCGGTTGCTCCTAATCTTTTGACGTTTTGAATTTATTCTCTTCGCTGCCAAAATTGCTACCGAAAGTTCTTTCCCCTCTCACTTATTTTCTTTTCCTATTTCCTTCCTTGTGTTTATTCGTTCTATGAGTAAGCGTACGTTTTCGTGGTACGGTAAGTCATGTTTCTACTTCTTGATTAACTTTTGTTTGGTTAAGTGGTTTAAAGGGATTTTCTGTTGGTTGATTAGGAGTTGACCAAAGGGCTAGAGGTCTCTGATTGACGTCTTAAGTGGGAGGAACCTCCCTCTTTACTCGATCGAAGGTAATGTTGTTGTGAGTTTAACGCTTGGTCAACTTGTGTGTATTCGATTGAGTAAATGTTTAAGTGAATAATTGGTGATTGTTCGATCAAGTGTAGGTTTCAAAGACTTGGGGAAGTTTTCTCAACAAATAGAAACCAAGTGTGTAAACACAACTCTGAAAACAGAAATCGGCGAAAAGCCGAAAAATGTAATTGTCGATGC
The DNA here is from genome assembly GCA_025698515.1 of Gossypium sturtianum. NCBI lineage: Eukaryota > Viridiplantae > Streptophyta > Magnoliopsida > Malvales > Malvaceae > Gossypium > Gossypium sturtianum. The sequence continues at coordinate 24,701,615 of CM046949.1, forward strand.
CACACGGGCGTGCGACCACCCGTGTGGTAGGCCGTGTGACCAAACACGGGCGTGTGATCGACGAGGCTGACCATGTGCTATTCATGGCCCATACAAAAAATAATAAACCCAAAATAATAAAACAAAGTCCAAGTCCAGTCCAAAATATATCATTTGGCCCGATCGGAATGGCCCATTACTTGAAAAGATTGAAGGTCCATCTACAAGCTTGACGTATGTAGAACACAATCTTCAAGGATATGCAATCTTAGATATGATATGCAAATCTTAGATATGATATGCAATCCTAGAAGATATGGTATGTAATCTTAGAAGATATGATATGCAATCTTAGATATGATATGCAAATCTTAGATATGATATGCAATCTTAGAAGATATGGTATGCAATCTTAGAAGATATGATTTTGTAATCTTAGAGATTTAATTTGTAGATACCTTTTAATCTTAGCCGTTGATGTAATTGATCTGTACCGTTGGATTTGGGGAGGCTCAACTATAAATAGAGGCCTCTCCCTTTATTGTAAAGCACACTTGAGTTTTGGGGGGAAGCAATAAGAATTCTTGAGAGCATTCACTCAAATTTCTTTCCCTCTTGCGTTCTTATTTTCTATGGTTTGTTCTTATTTTATTCTTCATTCATCTTCGTTTTTTCAACCTTTTTTATTTATCCATTTAATTGTTTAATTACTAGTTATTCTTTTATTTTATTCGTTTATTTATTATTTCTGTATAGAGATTTATTTTATTTTCACACTTTTGCAAATTTGTATTTTATTTATTTATTCCAAATTTTTACGTGGTATTTATTTCAAGCTATTTTATTTTATTATTTTAGATATTACTTATTTCAAATAGTTTTATTTTGATTAAGTTTTTTTTTTATATTATTACTTTAAATTATCTTATATATCATTCATTTTTCTTATTGTTTTATATAACGATTATTTTAAAGTGGTTTTATTTTATATCATTTTAAACTGTTTTATATTATCCATTTTAAGTTTTCGTATATTGTTTATTTTAAACTTATACGTATCTTTTTAGGATTTGTCACATATAATTTTCTTTAAGTCATTTTGTATATTATTTATTTAGATTGATATATATATATATATATATTGTTTTATATATTACTTATTTAAACTGACTTCTTATATAATATTTATTTTAAAATTCATTTATATATTACTATTTCTTCTTTTTTTTTTTGGATTTATTTCAAGCTTTTACATATATTACCTACTTTAAAATTTTTATACATGAATTTATTTTTAAGTTGCTTTTTATTGTCGATTTCAAAATCCTTTTCTTTCACATTATTTGTTTTAACATTGTTCATTATTATTTGAAAGCTTGGTACATTTTGTTTTTATTTGTTTTTAGATTTTTTTAAAAATTCATTAATCTTTATTTATTAATGTGGCCAAATATACCTTCATATTTCAAAATCCATGATTTTTCAAATTTAAAAATAAGGCAATATTCGATATTTGGGAGTTTTGAGAAAATCGTGTGTCTAACTTCTTGGGTTTCGATTTTTCTCATTAAGTCCAAATGATTGAGTACCCTTTTTGAAATTAAAACATATGAATTTTTAAATAAAAACTATTCTCGGGAATTTAAGATGTTGTGTCCTAACTCACTTTGGATCACGACGTTTTGTCATCTCGAGGCAAGGATTTCTAAAAAGCAAAGGATATTCGGTGTTTGGAAAATTCGAAAGATCGTGCTCTAACTTACTGAGTTTTGATTTTTCTTTTAAAATCCAAATAATTGAATGTCCATTTAAAATTAAAGGACATAAGTTTTAAAAATAAAAAGGATCGTGTTTTAAAATATATTCAAATTTTTGAAATTAGGACATTAATTAATCAATTAGGTACCAATTTTTGGGCGTTACGAGGGTGCTAATCCTTCCTCGTGCGTAACCGACTCCCGAGCCCGTTTTCTCAAATTTTGTAGACCAAAATCATTATTTTAATAAATCAAAATGTTTTATTAAAATGATTAATCTCAAGGTGACCCGATCACACCTTGAAAAAAGATTGGTGGCGACTCCATTTTTGTTTTTAAAGTCGACCCCCGTTTTTAAAAAAAAATAAAAAATGGTTTCGACAGCTTGGCGACTCCACTGGGGACCAATAAGAGAGTCAAGCCGTAAAATTGATTATTTCTTGTCCTTTTATCTAAATTTGAAAATCTGATTTGAAAAATTATGATCCTTTTTATTGCATGTTATTTTAATATTGAAAAGCATGTCTGCATTGCATTGCATGACGGTTGTGGTCACACCCTTTTAAGTGGGAGCGAGAAGCTACTCCTTCGTGAGGTTTTCACCTCCGTGCAGGATAGTGAATCACTTTCGGGATACATCCGTACTTATGTCTTCGTGAAATTTTCATCTCCGTGCAGCCATAGGGAAATGTATTCCCCTGAACTGAACTTGGTCTGTATGAGCCTATAATGGCTGAGGATCGAGGAATCTGCCGGTTCAGGTACCTCTGCTTTAGAACCAAACCGCATGTAGAAAGCCCTAAGAGCTTACCCTAGGTAGAACTGTGCTGAACCCTAGCAATCACCTAGGTAGGTGCTTGCCTTGAATTTTATAAGATACTGACTTGTTGTGTTTTGTCGAATTGATTATTTTTTGTCTTTTTATCGAAAATCAAAATTTGATTTTGATTCTTTCACCGTATGAGTTTATACCGTGTCATATGTTTGTGGTGGTTTGAGTCTTGTAGGATATTCCCGCATCATATTGCACGACCGTTGTGGTCACTCCTTTTAAGTGGGAGTGAAAAACTATGCCTTCGTGAGGTTTTCACCTCCGCATGGGCTAGTGGACTGCTTCCGGGATACATCCGTACCTATGTCTTCGTGAGGTTTTCACCTCCGCATGGCCATAGGGAAAACTATTCCCCTGATCTGAACTCGATCCATATGAACCTATAATGGGTGAGGATTGAGGAATCTGCTGGTTCAAGTACCCTCCTTTTAGAACTAAGCCACATATAGTGATCCTTAAGAGCCAACCCTAGATAGAGCTATATTGAACCCTAGTGGTCACCCAGATAGGTGCCCTATTTTGTTATTTCTCTTGTGCTAACGTGTTCTCTTTTGTTTTGATTGCATTGCATCCACATCATAGAAAATAGGTGTTGGTTCAAATTCGATTACTAAATAGAAGAGTTTGTCATGAGAAAATGGATTTCTTGATAACGTGGATTATAATACGGTCGTCCGACTATGGTCCAAGTAAACGCAGCGAGAGAAGGCTGATAGTCCGTGAAGGAAAACAAGACTTTATTGCCCAAGGATTCAAGTTGACAAAGACTATTCGAGAATCACCACGTCTCGGCTTTCTTGAAGAGGCTAACGAGCATTATAGAAATAAGTGAGCAGTGAGTCGCGGCCCAGATAAAGCAAAAAGGAGCTAGTGGAGGCATCTATTAGAAGTTTGCAAGATTTGACCTTTGCGAAGAAGGAGATTAATGTTTGGCTTGTAATATGAGGGCAATGTCGCATATGTAATCCGTTTTATGTAAAAAAATTTGCTTCTAGAGAAGTTTTTCAAATGGAATTGAATTCAGAATCAACACCTCTCTTTCTTTTGCATTCATTCCATGCATCTGCATTGCATTGCATCACATGCATTAAAATCCATAGAGGGACCCTAATTAGTTGAAGTTATTTTAGGAAAAAGAGAAAGAGAGAAGATTAATCTAGAAACTAAAACACCGTTACGGTACACGTGCTAAGACAAAAAAAACATGGATCAAGGACTCGAACAGTTCCAAAGAGACATGCAAGACTAGCTACAAGAGCAATTGGTAAAGATCTAGCAAGATATGAGGGAACAAATGATGGAAGCCCAAAGAAATATGGTGGCTCAAATGACTCAGCTACTGAATGGGGCAATGGACAAGGGAAAAGGCCCTATGACTAATGCTGGAGAGGATAATGAAGACTATCCTCCGGGTTTTACCCCACCACATGTCTGAGATACAACTTTGAGGTGTATTCTCAAAAGCCATCTATTGCAATTAGGCCTCAACAAGGTCAAGGCGTCTCTGGGGTACCCATGAATTTCCAAGTTGGCTCAGAATCTAACCCAGGGAGATAACCTGCTAATCTTGTTATCCCTGATTTAGATATAGCAGAGAAGGAACCGGGGAACAAAGTTTCCAAGCCCTTACATACTTGGGAAGATTTTAAACAATGGAACTGTGGAAGGGATCCCTGTATTTTTAAGACTAATCTAGAGTAATATTCAAAATACGCTTGTTTCCTTAAGCCTAGAGGCAATAAGAATCCTTTTGTGAAATAGGCCCGTGTCCGAATTTTTATTTCAATAAAATGCATCTTTTGGAGCAAATATTCTTTTATTTTTTCCATTTCATACTGTACAAACAATTGCTCTTAGTTTTTTTTCTTTGGACTTTCTTTCAAGTATTCTTTTATTTTTTATTCATGACCATATAAATAATCATTCTTTGAATCATTTATTCTTTGGAATCTTCCTTGAACCTAGAATAGGTCTCGGATATCAATGATGTGAGCAATGCTTTGCTCTGACTCAGAGTCTCCTTTCGACTAAGATATGTGTCTAGAAGGATCTCAGGACTTTGAAGATGACAGATATTGTAACATATCTTCTGATTTGTTAAGAATGGTGGAACAAGATGAAAAATAGACTTTACTCCACAAAGGGTCAGCGGATATTATGAGCCTAAAAAAGAGGTGAAGATTGAAGCCCAGCTCACCACAGAAATAAAACAAGACATCATTGAGTTATTTTCAAGAATTCAAAGATGTTTTCGCATGATCATATCAAGACACGCCTAGGATAATCTTAAAAAGAGATCCATAAGGGTATTTAAAGAACATGACAATGGTTCTACAATAGCCGGGATAAACATAAAGATCGGGCATTTTTGGTCTACCATGAAAGGGATTGCATCGAGTTATACGCAAAAATACTAAATTGAAGAAGGCGAGATTCATGTGCCTCATCTATTTTTTCACAGATTTTTTATATGTTGGGAATGGATATTATAGGGCCAATATCGTAAAAAGCTTTTAGTCAACATCGATTCATCGTCGTGGTCGTCGTCTACTTCACTAGGAGGGTGGAAGTAGCTTCATATGCCAATGTTTCAAAGTCAATAGTCATCAATTTTTTTTTTAAAAAAAAAAAGAGATCAGGCGTCGACAAAGAATGCCAAAAAGGACAATGTCAAAAGTTTGTAGTCTGTTCAAATATCAGACATCATGTCATAGAGCAACAAAGGTAGCCAAGAAGGAAAAAAAACAAAAAAAAAAACAAAATAAGGATCATGGGAAAGATGACTGAGACTTGTAAATATTGACATAAAGAAGTTACCATTTACCTTTTGTCTTATTGAACGTCAGTTAGAACCTTCGCTGGGGCAACACATTTCTCATTGGAATAGAAACAGTTTTGCCAATTGAAACTAATCGAAGGAAGAAAGGTTAAAAGCTATCTGTCACGGTCAAATGATGCAAGCTTACGACAAAGAGGTTCATCCTAGAGAATTCCACGAGGGGAACCTGATGTTGAAAAAGATCTTTCTTATACAAAAAGGATTTCAGAGGAAAGCAGATGACAAATTGGGAAGGACCTTATGTTGTAAAGAAGGCCTGTTCTAGAAGAGCATTGATATTGACTAAGATGGATGGCAAAGACTTGCCCAATTCGTAGTCGAGTTGATCAAGAAGTATTTTACCTGAAATGGGAAAGGCCAAGGTGAAAACCCGCAAAGGGCGCCTTGGGTTCAAATTTAAAAAAAAAAGAAGACGAAAAGAAAAGAAAAAAAGAAAGAAAGAAAAAAGAGAAGAGGCCAAGGCGAAAACCCGCAAAGGGCGCTTTGAGACTAAAGGGGTTTTTAAGCCGAAAACCCGAAAAAGGCGACTCAAATTTTGATCAAAGATAGGGCATGTGGTAGTCTTACTATGCCTGAATTAACAATGAGGAAGTATGCTACGTCTTAGGGCATTGACAAAGTACTCCGGATCCTCTAAACACGTATTGAGCTCCAAATGGTCCTCAAGAAGTTTGTACAGAGAAGCTCATGCTGCGATATCTGGGGCACCTAACTTCTATCTTACTCATTTTTGAATTTGTTATCTTTGATTACTTTATTCTTTTCAAGATACACCCCAATCAATTTTCTTTTATTGCCTTGGTTATCTTTGATTAACTTATTTGTTTCGAGCTATGCTCTTGATTAATTTCTTTGTCGTCCATTGTTGTGATCTTTTTCAAGCATTTTATATTGAAATGACGACTAATGGACTAATAATACTTTCATGAAAGGAGTTTTGCATATTACTCTGGAAGCTTCTAAATAATATGAGAATCTGAAACAGGACTATTGTTTAGAACTCACCAAACTTAAGGGTTGGAAATATTATCTCTTCGGATTTTTATTGGATAAGACATACCGTCGGTGATACCATATTGACAAATGACAAGCAATGTCAACCCAAGTGTAAAAGGGGATCGTTCTCGAAAAACAAAAATGATACCCTGCAAATTTCAAGCACATACATATGGTCATTACACCCAAGGAATGGTGTAACAGATCAAATTGATTGAAGATGATACAAATTATATACCTCTGAATGGTGGCAGGATGGATGGAAGAAACCAAATGTTATTCTCCTGAAGTTGCAGTGGGGGATACAAGCCTTATGTCCCAAAAGATGCGATGGAAGAGACTGCAAAATTACAGTGGGGGCAAGCTTCTTTGAAGCGAGAATATGATTGTTTCTTTGGGTTTTCTGTCAAAGATACGAGCTGAATGAGAAAGCATGGTAACGCATCAGTGATAGAACCTTGATGAACTATGAGCAATGACAACCCAAACATTAAAAAGGGATCATTCTTATGCATGTAAATATCATTCATACACTTCCAATTAAGAGCATCTGATTAATTCCGATCATTGTATCCTAATCGTTGTACATATAATAAAAGGGAGATCATTCTCATGACATTCCGCATTCATGTAAATGTCATCGTTAATATCATTTAGTTAGGAGCATTAGATTCATTCCGATCATTGCATCCTAATCATTATACATTTAAAAAAATGGGATCATTCTCAGGACATTCTGCATTCATGCAAATGCCGTTCATAACACATGTGGCTAGAAGCATTTGACTCATTCTGATCATAGCATCCTGGTCATTTGGCATAAACATATGGAACCGAGTCTACAGGACATGTCCCTCAGAGGACAGTGTAGCAACATCGGTGAATTTACAGATCTTATCTCCCTAAGCAGTAGTGGAGCAGATCAACTTTGGCGAATCTTATCTTCCCGAGGTAGCAGGGGAGCTGATTCAAGTCACCAACCTTATTTCCCTGAAGTTGCAGTAGAGCAGGTTGAAGATACAAGTCTTATCTTCCTGATGTAGCAAGGGAGCAGACTAAAATTGTAGATTTTGTCTCCCTGAGATAGCAGTGGAGCAAATCGAAGACGGCGAATCTTATTTTCCCAAGGTAGCAGGGGAGCAGATTTTAGCCACCAGCCTTATCTCCCTGAGGTAGCAAGGGAGCAGGTTGAAGTTTGTAGTCTTATCTTTCCGAGGTAGCAGGGGAGCAGATTTAAGCCATTAGTCTTATCTTCCCATGTAGCAAGGAAGACTAAAGATTGTAGGTTTTGTCTCCCCGAGATAGTAGTGGAGCAAATTGAAGGCAGCGAATCTTATCTTCTTCGAGGTAGCAGGGGAGAAGATTTTAGCCACTAGCCTTATTTCCCTGAGGTAGCAAGGGAACAGGCTGAAGTTTGTAGTCTTATCTTCTTAAGGTAGCAAGGGAGCAGACTGGAGATTGTAGACGGTGAATCTTATCTTTTCGAGGTAGTAGGGGAGCAGATTTAAGCCATTAGTCTTATCTTCCTGAGGTAGCAAGGAAGCAGTCTAAAGATTCTAGATTTTGTTTCCCTGAGATAGCAGTGGAGCAAATCGAAGACGGCGAATCTTATCTTCCCGAGGTAGCAGGGGAGCAGATTTTAGAAACTAGCCTGATCTCCCTGAGGTAGCAAGGAAGTAAATCGAAGATATTAGTCTGCCTCCACGAGTTTGCAGTGAGCGGTGATCGAAGCGATGAGATCTTATCTTCTGAAGTTGCGAGGAAACGGATCGAAGATATTAGCTGCCTCCACGAAGTTGCGACAAAGCGGTGAAGACGACATATCTTATCTTCCTGAAGTTGCAAGAAGCAGATCGAAGATATTAGCTTGCCTCCCTGAGTTTGCAGCGGAGCAAACTGAAAATAGCAGATCTTGTCTTCACGACTATTGCGGTGAAGCAAGATCAAAGATACTAGTCTCACTTTCTGAAATTCTGATAGGATGGATTAAATCTACAAGAGCGAGTCTTATCTCCCTGAAGTTGCAGTAGAATAAGATTAAAGCTACAAATTCAATCTCCTTGAAGTTGCAGTTGGGTTAGAGACTATTTGAAGAAGATGAGGATCAAGAGGTTAAGGCTCGGCATGACCGGGCAAAATTGGTCTTTTTATAGTCTTTGATTCATTCTCGTTACACGACAATGAGCAAAGAGGGGCAGCTGTAATAGGCCAATTTAGCCTGGGCCCATACAAAAAATAATAAACCCAAAATAATAAAACAAAGTCCAAGTCCAGTCCAAAATGTATCATTTGGCCCGATCGGAATGGCCCATTACTTGAAAAGATTGAAGGTCCATCTACAAGCTTGACGTATATGGGAACACAACCTTCAAGGATATGCAATCTTAGATATGATATGCAAATCTTAGATATGATATGCAATCCTAGAAGATATGGTATGTAATCTTAGAAGATATGATATGCAATCCTAAAATTTTTCCTATACCCTTACTTGATCCCAGAACATCTCTAACACCCCTAGACACTCCAAATTCATTAACCCTCAAAGCCCACATATCATATCATATCTTCTAAGATTGTATATCATATCTTCTAAGATTACATACCATATCTTCTAGAATTGCATATCATATCTAAGATTTGCATATCATATCTAAGATTGCATATCCTTGGAGATTGTGTTCCCATATACGTCAAGCTTGTAGATGGACCTTCAATCTTTTCAAGTAATGGGCCATTCCGATCGGGCCAAATGATATATTTTGGACTGGACTTGGACTTTGTTTTATTATTTTGGGTTTATTATTTTTTGTATGGGCCCAGGCTAAATTGGCCTATTACAGCTGCCCCTCTTTGCTCATTGTCGTGTAACGAGAATGAATCAAAGACTATAAAAAGACCAATTTTGCCCAGTCATGCCGAGCCTTAACCTCTTGATCCTCATCTTCTTCAAATAGTCTCTAACCCAACTGCAACTTCAAGGAGATTGAATCTGTAGCTTTAATCTTATTCTCTGCAACTTCAGGGAGATAAGACTCGCTCTTGTAGATTTAATCCATCCTCATCAGAACCGAGAAAGTGAGACTAATATCTTTGATCTTGCTTCACTGCAATATTCAGGAAGACAAGATCTGCTATTTTCAGTTTGCTCCGCTGCAAACTCAGGGAGGTAAGCTAATATCTTCGATCTGCTTCTTGCAACTTCAGGAAGATAAGATATGCTGTCTTCAGTCTGCTTTGCTGCAACTTCAGGGAGGCAGGCTAATATCTTCGATCTGTTTCCTGCAACTTCAGGAAGATAAGATCTACTGTCTTCAGTTTGCTCTGTTGCAAACTCAGGGAGGCAGGCTAATATCTTCGATTTGCTTCCTTGCTACCTCAGGGAGATAAGGCTGGTTTCTAAAATCTGCTCCCCTGCTACCTCGGGAAGATAAGATTCGCCGTCTTCAATTTGCTCCACTGCTATCTCAGGGAAACAAAATCTACAATCTTTAGACTGCTTCCTTGCTACCTCAGGAAGATAAGACTAATGGCTTAAATCTGCTCCCCTGCTACCTCGAAAAGATAAGATTCACCGTCTACAATCTCCAGTCTGCTCCCTTGCTACCTTAGGAAGATAAGGCTACAAACTTCAGCCTGTTCCCTTGCTACCTCAGGGAAATAAGGCTAGTGGCTAAAATCTTCTCCCCTGCTACCTCAGGAAGATAATATTCGCCGTCTTCGATTTGCTCCACTACTATCTCAGGGAGACAAAACCTACAATCTTTAGTCTGCTCCCTTACTACATCAGGAAGATAAGACTAATGGCTTAAATCTGCTCCCCTGCTACTTCGGGAAGATAAGACTACAAACTTTAACCTGCTCCCTTGCTACCTCAGGGAGATAAGGCTGGTGGCTAAAATCTACTCCCCTGCTACCTCGGGAAAATAAGATTCACCGTCTTCGATTTGCTCCACTGCTATCTCAGGGAGACAAAATCTACAATTTTAGTCTGCTCCCTTGCTACATCAGGAAGATAAGACTTGTATCTTCAACCTGCTCCACTGCAACTTCAGGGAAATAAGGTTGGTGACTTGAATCAGCTCCCCTGCTACCTCGGGAAGATAAGATTCGCCAAATTTGATCTGCTCCACTACTGCTTAGGGAGATAAGATCTGTAAATTCACCGATGTTGCTACACTATCCTCTGAGGGACATGTCCTGTAGACTCGGTTCCATATGTTTATGCCAAATGACCAGGATGCTATGATCAGAATGAGTCAAATGCTTCTAGCCACATGTGTTATGAACGGCATTTGCATGAATGCAGAATGTCCTAAGAATGATCCCATTTTTTTAAATGTATAATGATTAGGATGCAATGATCGGAATGAATCTAATGCTCCTAACTAAATGATATTAATGATGACATTTACATGAATGCGGAATGTCATGAGAATGATCTCCCTTTTTTTATATGTACAACGATTAGGATACAATGATCGGAATGAATCAGATGCTCTTAATTGGAAGTGTATGAATGATATTTACATGCATGAGAATGATACCTTTTTAATGTTTGGGTTGTCATTGCTCATAGTTCATCAAGGTTCTATCACTGATGCGTTACCATGCTTTCTCATTCAGCTCGTATCTTTGACAGAAAACCCAAAGAAACAATCATATTCTGCTCAGCAAGCTTGCCCCGCTGTAATTTCAGAGTCTCTTCTACTGTACCTTTTGGGACATAAGGCTTGTATCCCCCACTGCAACTTCAGGAGAATAACATTTGGTTTCTTCCATCCATCCTACCACCATTCAGAGGTATATAATTTGTATCATCTTCAATCAATTTGATCTGTTACACCGTTCCTTGGGTGTAATGACCATATGTATGTGCTTGAAATTTGCAGGGTATCATTTTTGTTTTCCGAGAACGATCCCCTTTTACACTTGGGTTGACATTGCTTGTCATTTGACAATATGGTATCACCGACGGAATGTCTTATCCAATAAAAATCCGAAGAGATAATATTTCCAACCCTTAAGTTTGGTGAGTTCTAAACAATAGTCCTGTTTCAGATTCTCTTATTATTTAGAAGCTTCCAGAGTAATATGCAAAACTCCTTTTATGAAAGTATTATTAGTCCATTAGTCGTTATTTCAATATAAAATGCTTGAAAAAGATCACAACAATGGACGACAAAGAAATTAATCAAGAGCATAGCTCGAAACAAATAAGTTAATCAAAGATAACCAAGGCAATAAAAGAAAATTGATTGGGGTGTATCTTGAAAAGAATAAAGTAATCAAAGATAGCAAATTCAAAAATGAGTAAGATAGAAGCTAGGTGCCCCAGATATCGCAGCATGAGCTTCTCTGTACAAACTTTTTGAAGACCATTTGGAGCTCAATACGTGTTTAGAGGATCCGGAGTACTTTGTCAACGCCCCAAGACGTAGCATACTTCCTCATTGTTAATTCAGGCATAGTAAGACTACAACATGCCCTATCTTTGATCAAAATTTGAGTCGCCTTTTTCGGGTTTTCGGCTTAAAAACCCCTTTAGTCTCAAAGCGCCCTTTGCGGGTTTTCGCCTTGGCCTCTTCTCTTTTTTCTTTCTTTCTTTTTTTCTTTTCTTTTCGTCTTCTTTTTTTTTGAATTTGAACCCAAGGCGCCCTTTGTGGGTTTTCACCTTAGCCTTTCCCCTTTCAGGTAAAATACTTCTTGACTGAACCTGAATTTGCCGAATTGGGCAAGTCTTTGCCATCCATCTTAGTCAATATCAATGCTCTTCTAGAACAGGCCTTCTTTACAACATAAGGTCCTTCCCAATTTGGCATCTGCTTTCCTCTGAAATCCTTTTTGTATAAGAAAGATCTTTTTCAACATCAGGTTCCCCTCGTGGAATTCTCTAGGATGAACCTCTTTGTCGTAAGCTTGCATCATCTGACCGTGAAAAATAGCTTTTAACCTTTCTTCCTTCGATTAGTTTCAATTGGCCAAACTGTTTCTATTCCAATGAGAAATGTGTTGCCCCAGTGAAGGTTCTAACTGACGTTCAATAAGACAAAAGGTAAATGGTATCTTCTTTATGTCAATATTTACAAGTCTCAGTCATCTTTCCCATGATCCTTATTTTGTTTTTTTTTGTTTTTTTTCCTTCTTGGCTACCTTTGTTGCTCTATGACATGACGTCTGATATTTGAACAGACTACAAACTTTTGACATTGTCCTTTTTGGCATTCTTTGTCGACGCCTGATCTCTTTTTTTTTAAAAAAAAATTGATGACTATTGACTTTGAAACATTGGCATATGAAGCTACTTCCACCCTCCTAGTGAAGTAGACGACGACCACGACGATGAATCGATGTTGACTAAAAGCTTTTTACGATATTGGCCCTATAATATCCATTCCCCACATATAAAAAATCTGTGAAAAAATAGATGAGGCACATGAATCTCGTCTTCTTCAATTTAGTATTTGCGGTATAACTGATGCAATCCCCTTCCATGGTAGACCAACAATGCCCGATCTTTATGTTTATCCTGGCTATTGTAGAACCATTGTCATGTTCTTTAAATACCCTTATGGATCTCTTTTAAGATTATCCTAGGCGTGTCTTGATATGATCATGCGAAAACATCTTTGAATTCTTGAAAATAACTCAATGATGTCTTGTTTTATTTCTGTGGTGAGCTGGGCTTCAATCTTCACCTCTTTTTTAGGCTCATAATATCCGCTGACCCTTTGTGGAGTAAAGTCTATTTTTCATCTTGTTCCACCATTCTTAACAAATCAGAAGATATGTTACAATATCTGTCATCTTCAAAGTCCTGAGATCCTTCTAGACACATATCTTACTCGAAAGGAGACTCGAGTCGAGTGCGACAAGATTGCTCACATCATTGATATCTGGAGACCTATTCTAGGTTCGAAGAAAGATTCCAAACAATAAATGATTCAAAGAATGATTATTTATATGGTCATGAATAAAAAATGAAAGAATACTTGAAAGAAAGTCCAAATAACAAATAAAAGAAAAAAAAACTAAGAGCAATTGTTTGTACAGTATGAAATGGAAAAAATAAAAGAATATTTGCTCCAAAAGATGCATTTTATTGAGATAAAAATTCGGACACGGGCCTATTTCACAAAAGGATTCTTATTGCCTCTAGGCTTAAGGCAACAAGCGTATTTTGAATATTACTCTAGATTAGTCTTAAAAATACAGGGATCCCTTCCACAGTTCCATTGTTTAAAATCTTCCCAAGTATGTAAGGGCTTGGAAACTTTGTTCCCCGGTTCCTTCTCTGCTATATCTAAATCAGGGATAACAAGATTAGCAGGGTTATCTCCTGGGTTAGATTCTGAGCCAACTTGGAAATTCATGGGTACCCCAGTATCAGCTTGACCTTGTTGAGGCCTAATTGCAATAGATGGCTTTTGAGAATACACCTCAAAGTTGTATCTCAGACATGTGGTGGGGTAAAACCCGAGGATAGTCTTCATTATCCTCTCCAAAGATTAGTCATAGGGCCTTTTCCTTGTCCATTGCCCCATTCAATGGCTGAGTCATTTGAGCCACCATATTTCTTTGGGCTTCCGTCATTTGTTCCCTCATATCTTGCTAGATCTTTACCAATTGCTCTTGCAGCTAGTCTTGCATGTCTCTTTGGAACTGTTCGAGTCCTTGATCCATGTTTTTTTTGTCTTAGCACGTGTACCGTGAATCTGTTTTTAGTTTCTAGATTAATCTTCTCTCTTTCTCTTTTCCTAAAATAACTTCAACTAATTAGGGTCCCTCTATGGATTTTAATGCATGTGATGCAATGCAATGCAGATGCATGGAATGAATGCAAAAGAAAGAGAGGTATTGATTCTGAATTCAATTCCATTAGAAAAACTTCTCTAGAAAGCAAATTTTTTTACATAAAACGGATTACATATGCGACCTTGCCCTCATATTACAAGCCAAACATCAATCTCCTTCTTCGCAAAGGTCAAATCTTGCAAACTTCTAATAGATGCCTCCACTAGCTCCTTTTTGCTTTATCTGGGCCGCGACTCACTGCTCACTTATTTCTATAATGCTCGTTAGCCTCTTCAAGAAAGCTGAGACGTGGTGATTCTCGAATAGTCTTTGTCAACTTGAATCCTTGGGTAATAAAGTCTTGTATTCCTTCACGGACTATCAGCCTTCTCTCGCTGCGTTTACTTGGACCATATTCGGACGACCGTATTATAATCCACGTTATCAAGAAATCCATTTTCTCATGACAAACTCTTCTATTTAGTAATCGAATTTGAATCAACACCTCTTTTCTATGATGTGGATGCAATGCAATCAAAACAAAAGACAACACGTTAGCACAAGCGAAATAACAAAATAGGGCACCTATCTCGGTGACCACCAGGGTTCAATATAGCTCTATCTAGGGTTGGCTCTTAAGGATCACTATATGTGGCTTAGTTCTAAAAGGAGGGTACCTGAACCAGCAGATTCCTCATTCCTCACCCATTATAGGTTCATATGGATCGAGTTCAGTTCAGGGGAATAGATTTCCCTATGGCCATGCGGAGGTGAAAACCTCACGAAGACATAGGTACGGATGTATCCCGGAAGCAGTCCACTAGCCCATGCGGAGGTGAAAACCTCACGAAGGCATAGCTTTTCACTCCCACTTAAAAGGAGTGACCACAACGGTCGTGCAATATGATGCGGGAATATCCTAGAAGACTCAAACCACCACAAACATATGACACGGTATAAACTCATACGGTGAAAGAATCAAAATCAAATTTTGATTTTCGATAAAAAGACAAAAAATAATCAATTCGACAAAACACAACAAGTCAGTATCATATAAAATTCAAGGCAAACGTCAAATAATCAAGCACCTACCTAGGTGATTGCTAGGGTTCAGCACAGTTCTACCTAGGGTAAGCTCTTAGGGCTTTCTACATGCGGTTTGGTTCTAAAGCAGAGGTACCTGAACCGGCAGATTCCTCGATCCTCAGCCATTATAGGCTCATACGGACCAAGTTCAGTTCAGGGGAATACATTTCCCTATGGCTGCACTGAGATGAAAATCTCACGAAGACATAAGTATGGATGTATCCCGAAAGCGATTCACTATCCTACACGGAGGTGAAAACCTCACGAAGGAGTAGCTTCTCGCTCCCACTTAAAAGGGTGTGACCACAACCGTCATGCAATGCAATGCAGACATGCTTTTCAATATTAAAATAACATGCAATAAAAAGGATTATAATTTTTCAAATCGGATTTTCAAATTTAGATAAAAGGACAAGAAATAATCAATTTTACGGCTTGACTCTCTTATTGGTCCCCAGTGGAGTCGCCAAGCTGTCGAAACCATTTTTTATTTTTTTTAGAAACGGGGGTCGACTTTAAAAACAAAAATGGAGTCGCCACCAATCTTTTTTCAAGGTGTGATCGGGTCACCTTGAGATTAATCATTTTAATAAAACATTTTGATTCATTAAAATAATGATTTTGGTCTACAAAATTTGAGAAAATGGGCTCGGGAGTCGGTTACGCATGAGGAAGGATTAGCACCCTCGTAACGCCCAAAAAATGGTACCTAATTGATTAATTAATGTCCTAATGTCAAAAATTTGAATATATTTTAAAACACGATCCTTTTGATTTTTAAAACTTATGTCCTTTAATTTTAAATGGACATTCAATTATTTGGATTTTAAAAGAAAAATCAAAAATCAGTAAGTTAGAGCACGATCTTTCGAATTTTCCAAACACCGAATATCCTTTGCTTTTTAGAAATCCTTGCCTCGAGATGACAAAACGTCGCATCCAGTGAGTTAGGACACAACATCTTAAATTCCCGAGAATAGTTTTTTATTTAAAAATTCATATGTTTTAATTTCAAAAAGGGTACTCAATCATTTGGACTTAATGAGAAAAATCAAAACCCAGTAAGTTAGGGCACGATTTTCTCAAAACTCCCAAATATCGAATATTGCCTTATTTTTAAATTTGAAAAATCATGGATTTTGAAATATGAAGGTATATTTGGCCACATTAATAAATAAAGATTAATGAATTTTTAAAAAAAAATCTAAAAAACAAATAAAAAACAAAATGTACCAAGCTTTCAAATAATAATGGACAATGTTAAAACAAATAATGTGAAAGAAAATGATTTTGAAATCGACAATAAAAAGCAACTTAAAAATAAATTCATGTATAAAAATTTTAAAGTAGGTAATATATGTAAAAGCTTGAAATAAATCCAAAAAAAAAAAGAAGAAATAGTAATATATAAATGAATTTTAAAATAAATATTATATAAGAAGTCAGTTTAAATAAGTAATATATAAAACAATATATATATATATATATCAATCTAAATAAATAATATACAAAATGACTTAAAGAAAATTATATGTGACAAATCCTAAAAAAATACGTATAAGTTTAAAATAAACAATATACGAAAACTTAAAATGGATAATATAAAACAGTTTAAAATGATATAAAATAAAACCACTTTAAAATAATCGTTATATAAAACAATAAGAAAAATGAATGATATATAAGATAATTTAAAGTAATAATATAAAAAAACTTAATCAAAATAAAACTATTTGAAATAAGTAATATCTAAAATAATAAAATAAAACAGCTTGAAATAAATACCACGTAAAAATTTGGAATAAATAAATAAAATACAAATTTGCAAAAGTGTGAAAATAAAATAAATCTCTATACATAAATAATAAATAAACGAATAAAATAAAAGAATAACTAATAATTAAACAATTAAATGGATAAATAAAAAAGGTTGAAAAAACGAAGATGAATGAAGAATAAAATAAGAACAAACCATAGAAAATAAGAACGCAAGAGGGAAAGAAATTTGAGTGAATGCTCTCAAGAATTCTTATTGCTTCCCCCCAAAACTCAAGTGTGCTTTACAATGAAGGGAGAGGCCTCTATTTATAGTTGAGCCTCCCCAAATCCAACGGTACAGATCAATTACATCAACGGCTAAGATTAAAAGGTATCTACAAATTAAATCTCTAAGATTACAAAATCATATCTTCTAAGATTGCATACCATATCTTCTAAGATTGCATATCATATCTAAGATTTGCATATCATATCTAAGATCGCATATCATATCTTCTAAGATTACATACCATATCTTCTAGGATTGCATATCATATCTAAGATTTTCATATCATATCTAAGATTGCATATCCTTGAAGATTGTGTTCCCATATAGTCAAGCTTGTAGATGGACCTTCAATCTTTTCAAGTAATGGGCCATTCCGATCGGGCCAAATGATATATTTTGGACTGGACTTGGACTTTGTTTTATTATTTTGGGTTTATTATTTTTTGTATGGGCCATGAATAGCACATGGCCAGCCTCGTCGATCACACGCCTGTGTTTGGTCACACGGCCTACCACACGGGTGGTCGCACGCCCGTGTGGCATCGACAATTACATTTTTCGGCTTTTCGCCGATTTCTGTTTTCAGAGTTTTGTTTACACACTTGGTTTCTATTTGTTGAGAAAACTGCCCCAAGTCTTTGAAACCTACACTTGATCGAACAATCACCAATTATTCACTTAAACATTTACTCAATCGAATACACACAAGTTGACCAAGCGTTAAACTCACAACAACATTACCTTCGATCGAGTAAAGAGGGAGGTTCCGCCCACTTAAGACGTCAATCAGAGACCTCTAGCCCTTTGGTCAACTCCTAATCAACCAACAGAAAATCCCTTTAAACCACTTAACCAAACAAAAGTTAATCAAGAAGTAGAAACATGACTTACCGTACCACGAAAACGTACGCTTACTCATAGAACGAATAAACACAAGGAAGGAAATAGGAAAAGAAAATAAGTGAGAGGGGAAAGAACTTTCGGTAGCAATTTTGGCAGCGAAGAGAATAAATTCAAAACGTCAAAAGATTAGGAGCAACCGAGATTTGGGAAAAGAAACATTTATCTTTCGGCTTGGGAAGAAAAGGAAAAAGAGGAGCATGAAAATCACTAAATTTTGGCTGTAGATGGAGGTTGGGAAGAACCGAATGGCATCAAATGTAAAAGAAACAAGAAAAAGAACAAAAGATGAAAGCAGAGAGAAAAACCAAAAGCAAAAACGACAAAACTATCATAAAATTGGGGAATGAGAGAGAGTAGCCGAAAAATACCACTACTAGTTTTGGTTCTATCCAAACTCTTCCATCCAAATCTCCCCAAAACACTCCCTCAACCCCCAAATCCCTTAACAATCGAAATTCCCTCAACATCCTCCTAAAAATCGGCCACAACAACCCCACACTCCTCAAATACTCAGAATTTTACCACATTCCAAACTCTTTCACGGCACATGAAAAAAAAATCCCCCTTGCACATACAGGTATTCGAACTCAAGACCCCTAACATTCTAACACACCACTTAACCACCAGACCAACAGACCCATTTTGACATATTTTTCCAATATTTATTTTTAAGCCTACTGGCTAGAGAGAGGGGTTTATTCAATTGGAAACAAAAATTTTGCCCAAGCCAAGGCTTGAACCTAAGACTTCTCAGACACTCCTAGAACACTTAACCACTAAAGTAGATAGATATTTGTGTCATAAACCTACGAAATTAACTATAAATGATTTTTGGGGCGTTACACGAATAACCTATCAAGAAACGTTACCAACACCTATGCCTAAAATAAAGAAGCCAAAAGTCGTTTAATCACAAGAATTCGACTCAACAAAAATGAAGTCATTTCCACAGAACAACCCGACGTTTTTAAGAAATTCACAATGAGACTTACACAATTAAATTTCAATCAACAATACAATGAACGCACTTACCTGAATATACTGCAAAGGATTTAACAATAACCAATAAGAAGGAACGAACCAAGAAAATTTTAAGAAAAGGAAAAGAGGAACGGGAAATCAGAGTAACAAAAAGGGAAAAAAAAAGAAAAGAAGAGGAAAGAACGTTGATTTAATGGTTAAAACCACCGATCAAAATTCCGACAATAATAAAAAAATATTTCTGCTGAGATTCGAACACAGAACCAAAGAGAACACAAAAACTTAACCATCAAACCAATAAACTCATTCTTGTTATAGTTTTGCATAGAATTAAACTTAAATTAGCTATTCAGGGGAAATAGTTATGCTAAAATAAATAGCAAAACTTTCTAAAACACTACTCAAACCCCTGACCTCAAACATATATGCAAAACCTTTAACCACAAATACAGAGACTTAATTACACTAATATTTCTTAGTCAAACATTCAAATTTTGGGGCATTACATTTGAAAAATAAAAATTAGGATAAAAATGATAAAAATGTTAATGTTAATAGCTAATTTACCATTATACATTTAAATTATATACAAAAGTTGTTAATAAATTAAAAAATAAAACTAGTATGATTCCCACCCATGCTTCGCATGAGGTTAAATATTTTCTCATTAATTATAGAGTAAAAATTTATAGGTTGCAATATGCTTTAAGTTTTCTACTATTCATATATTTGAAATTTAGCCTTCATATTTTTATTTTCAAAAATTTAGTCCCTCTACTTTTTCGAGTTTAAAAATGTTGATTTATTTATTAACACTGTTAAAATTCATTTGTTAAATTTGTAGTTGTGACAATTTGAAATTAAAAAAAAAAAAAACTCACTTGTTATCCATGTAACACAATGACAGTGTAATAGGCTTGAATTTTATAGAGAATTTTAACAATGTTAACAACTCTTAAAAATTCACATAAACATTTTAATCGAAATAAAGTATTTAGATTAACTAATGGCATTGTAAGAGTTAAGATACCAAATTATTTCAAAATTGAAGTATAAAGATTAAATCTCAAATTCGAGCGAAGTATAGAGATCAAATTAAAAAATAACTATTCCTATATAATATCAAAAAATAGAGGGATTAGATTTGAAATTTAGCTGTTAAAAAATAAAAGGAAATAGTAAATCGGAGGCTAGTGAATTGAAACCGTAATTAGGTTAGATAATTAAAATAATTAGAAAATAATTATATAAAATGTTAAAATAAATAGAATTAAAAATATTTTATTAGGAAATTAAAATTAGGTGTCCGGAAACTAATTTGGTTAAAACGGATTTTTAAAAACAAGGTTTGATTTGAAAATAAGTTTGAAATTGCTTTTAATTGAAAAGCAAGGACCTATTTGAAAAAGGGAAGTAACTGGAGGTGATTAAATGGGCAATGGCCCAATTTTTAAAAATAGGTTGGCTATTTAACAACACCAACTTCTTTCGAACACCATTCTTAATAGGTTGGCCCATTCTTAATTTTCTTTAAAAAAATTTCAAACACCAAATCAAATTTTTTCTTTCGAAATTAGTTTATTCTTTTTTATTCCTAAGCTCACTAAACACAATTTCTTTTAAATTTTGAAGAACATTCATGTTTTCATCCTTAAAATCCTTAAGAGATCTTCACATGTTTTAGCTCGAATTAGCTCCATAGCTTGTTGATTTTGCAAAATTGAGGTGAGATTCTAACTTTTTATGATTAAACTAAGTGATATGTTATTTCAATTCGAGATTTAAATGATTTAATCAAGATCTCAATATATCACTTGATTATAAGTTGATTTTTGGCTTGAAAATGGTAGATCTTGTATTTCTTGTCTAAGCTTTGGTTTTAAAGTGATTTCTAACTCATTTTAATCTAATTAAAAGTTATTTTATCTTAATTTAACAAATCCTTAATGACTTTAAGGAAATTGAATGTTTTCCCCTTTTTAAATATCACATAAGCTTGATTTTCCGGAAAAATTAGATCAATGTAATTGGGTAAAATTGATGGTTCAAATATGTAATTGGATGATATTTAGGATGTTTGGAATCGAAATCAAGGTTTAGAAACTAGATTTGAGTGGTGAAATCGCATTTTTGGCAAAACTAGCTAGTTTTTGGTAAGTATGATAGATGAGTTGTGGTATACATTTTTATATGAATTAAATGTGTTTGAGGTTGTTTATAATGTGTTTCTAATGTATTTAATGTAAATGCAAAGTGTCGAACTTGTTGGAAGTTTCTACAAGCAAGGACAGAGTCCAACAAAGGCTTATTTGAGCTTTTGCCATTAAAGTTAAGGATGTAAGGTGAGTGGTTTGATGTGCCACAATTATGCACAAATCGAAGTGTTAAAGGGGAGCTTAGGTAGCCTAGTCACCTATATTGAGTTTCATGAGTAAGTGTTTCTACCTAAACTAATGATGATTTGCAAGTGATGCTTAAATTTGGTGTGCTCATATTACTATTAGAATGAATTTTTATCGATTTATGATTTTTATTGATGTGTTTTGGATTAAATTCATAGGTATTTGTACATTGATTGTTAAACTTTAAGACATGAGAGAATATACAAGTTTTAAATTTACAAGTTTGACATCAAAACCATAAATTTTTGTGAGATTTTGAGCCTTTAGAGCATATACTTTTCTTTCTCATTTTATTACTGGTTATGAGTGTGTCAATATTGATTTGTTATTCTAGAACTTGCTTCGATTATGCATGTCGAGACCACACCTTTTTGATTTGATATATTGAGATGATAAAGGCACTTAGGTTTTCACTTACTTATTCCATAAAAAAGCCTACCTACATAATTAACCCTTAGTGAACCCCTTTGAGCTTAACACACCATTTCTTAATTCACCCATTCATATTGACCCATAACCCACTCTTTTGATTCGTTGAGAATTTTTCCCGTTTTTATTGACTCCTTTTTTATCGATATTTGATTTAGTTAATTGCCTAACTATGCTCTTTGGTTTCAGTTGCTGAATTAGTTCTTATTATTTATTATTCTTAAAATAAAATAAAATAAAATATACATATATGTTGATTATTATTTAGTTCTATGTTAATTGAGCTTGAACAGTTAAATTCATATTTTGAGAAGAAGCTTGTGTTATTCTTGATGAATAGTTTCGATTGATGTGATTATTTGTAATTCAGCATTTGTTATTTTTCTAGTTTGGTAATTTATCAATTCGATCTCTATTTTAACCAACTTTTTCAGCCTTTCTCCACACCCTTAACCTAAGCCCCATTACAACCTTTTAAAGACCTTTTGATTTGTGTATCATCTCATTTTATAGTGGTGGAGATTTGATTTTCATGTAAGCCTATGATAATGACTTTTTATGTTTGACTATTGAGTGCTTATTCTTGAACCTTTAACACTTTGACTGGTTTGAGTGAATCTTTAGTGAGGATGTCGATTCTTGTTGATTTTGAATTAAAGGTAATTAATTAGATAAGGGGAAATACCTATATTTTCATGCTTTAGAAAAATGTTTGACTTGGATTGTTTGAGGTTGCCTTAGTCGTATTTATAGTTAGTTTAGTGATACAACAGATATACATTTTTATATGATTTAAATGTGTTTGAGGTTGTTTATAATGTGTTTGTAATGTATTTAATGTAAATGCAAAGTGCTGGACT
Organism: Gossypium sturtianum; assembly: GCA_025698515.1. Lineage (NCBI taxonomy): Eukaryota > Viridiplantae > Streptophyta > Magnoliopsida > Malvales > Malvaceae > Gossypium > Gossypium sturtianum. The sequence continues at coordinate 24,724,520 of CM046949.1, forward strand.
TGTTGGGAGGTTCTACAAGCAAGGACAAAGGCCAACAAAGGCTCATTTGAGCTTTTGCCATTAAAGTTAAGGATGTAAGGTGAGTGGTTTGATGTGCTACAATTATGCACAAATCGAAGTGTTAAAGGGGAGCTTAGGTAGCCTAGTCACCTATACTGAGTTTCATGAGTAAGTGTTTCTACCTAAACTAATGATGATTTGCAAGTGCTGCTTAAATTTGGTATGTTATGTGATGTATATTGAGATGACAATGAAAATGTTATATGTGTTTATAACTGAATATGATATGAGTCTTGCCGATTTTATGTACACTATATGAGATCTATATGTTGTGACTATTTGAGCATATGTTAGCACTTGTAAGTGCATGATATGAGACTAGAATATATGATATGAACATGAGCTATGTGCCATGTGAAAGTGTGTATAGAATAGTAAGTATACATGTTTAAGTGAATATGTTGAAGGGTATATCGATTGTGTTTGGAGGGTATACTTGGTTGTATGCAGAGGTTATACATTTGGTTGTGTTTGGAGAGTATATTTGGTATCAAATTAATCAATACAATTTAGCCTTTTTAATATATATTTATTTTAATTTGGACAAATATCTTCAAACTCTAAGATTGCATGTTTCGCCTAAAAGGAAAAAGAGAAAAAAACATATTTGTTCGACCAATTTGGTGTTCTATTGGATGGACTTTCATCTGTAATACATTAATATGGCCGCCCATAAATTTTCAACACTTTAAAATAAAATATTAAAAATTCTATCACTCGCATATAAGTGTAGAAACCATATATTTGGAGTATATGTTTGTATTTAAAAATAACAAACATTAAAAAATAAATAATGAAACGTAAAGTTTGAAATTAATAATAATAGCGTATTTGCAATATGTATGAAATTAAAAGAAAAATTAGTTTAAATTGTGAGTAAAAGAAACTTTAAAAAGATAAATAAATCTTATTAAGAATATTAAGTGCACTCTAATGGTTAATATTTATTAAAAATTAAATATATACTATAATACAAATATTAAAAGGAATAAAATTTGGTGCACTGCTAGTAGAGTTTTTTAACTCTACAAGCAGTGTTAATAGGTTAACAAGTATCTTATAAGGGTATAATATAATACTAAAAAATAAATAATTATTAAATTCTAAATAAATGCTAACACAACTTAATTTGTTTCGATTCATCTATTTTATTGTTACATTAAAGTTAAGCCCGGTTGATTACAATTGGTACAAACCAATCAAATGTTAAAATACCTAATCACATGCAATTCTAAAGATTGATAATAATCTTCAACCACAAGTATTTTAACATTTATTTTAAAATTTATTTATTTTAACCTATTTGAATAATCATCTTATTAAATAAATATACTACGTACTTAATAAAATTAATTTTATAAATAAATTTTATTAATAATAAAATAAATTATTAAAATTTTATTAATTCCCCGGTAAGTAGGTATTAACCCTAGTATATATATAAATTGTATTAATATTATTAGTAAATTCAATACGTTTTAAATTCTTAATTTAAAATTTCATATTTTTATTAATATATATGAATTGTATTAGTCATTGCTGAATACTTTTGCCTTAGAGAAATGTCGTTAATTAATTTATTTAGTGTAAAATTTGTGAATTATTGATCGTATTAAAGGAAAATTTTGAAAATTGAGACATGGCAACAAAAATTGTGGAAATGTTGAATGCATTACGGACCATATTTTGATTATATTTTTAAACACTAATTAATACATTTGTGAGTATTATCCATTAAATTTATTTATTTGTCAAAAATTAATTGATTACACATGGTATGCTTAGAGCTTACTTAAAAGTCAAACTCTTTTTTTAACCCTAACTTTATTTTAGCATATGTGGTTTGTTTTTTTAAGCAAATCATGTGCACTTATTTTATGCCATAACTAGCTTCTCTTCACATGAATAAGTTCGTTTCTCTTGACATTGGAATTATAAATAGCAAAATTAATACCTGATATTTATCCTTTTTGTTATTTTAATTTTAGACAAGTTGTTTTTCTTATGGAAAAGTTGGTTTTTTTTTATCTCCCATTAATAATTAAATTTTTTTATAAAACTTAAATTAATCGTAAAAAATGTAAACATTTGGACAATAGATCACAACTTTAAATAAATTATGAAACGTAAAGTTTGAAATTAATAATAATAACAACGTATTTGCATTACGTATGAAATTAAAAAAAATTAGTTTAAATTGTGAGTAAAAAAAATTTAAAAAGATAAATAAATCATATTTAAAATATTAAATGCACTCCAATGATTAATATTTATTAAAAATTAAATATTTATTATAATACAAATATTAAAAGAAAAATATATATTATAATACAAATATTAAAGTTTGAAATTAATAATAATAATGTATTTGCATTACGTATGAAATTAAAAGAAAAATTAATTTAGATTGTGAGTAAAAGTAAATTTAAAAAGATAAATAAATCATATTTAAAATATTAAATGCACTCCAATTATTAATATTTATTAAAAAATAAATATATATTGTAAAAATTAAATGCTATCCGTGTTAACTCTAACCCACCTCGTGGGTGATGACTGCCATAATTCTTTAGCGTATTGGCTGCTGCAGCTACTATTCACACCTGCTGAATTGAAGATGCTGCGAGACAAAGCTATATTGGTTGTATAAATTGCGGTTGTTGAACAGAAAAAAATATATTAGGAAACAAATTGATTTTGGGTAAAAGACATATAACACTTTCCATACAAAAGTTTATTTGTGGAAGCAATATAATTGGCTCTCAGAGTAATTATTGTAGATAAAATTAGATAATTTTTCTAAGTTTTTATGGAACAATTTTAAATAAAATATACGAGGCATGTTGAAAATTATGTTAACGAAAACAAAATGAAGTTGCTGATTACTTGGCAAAAGAAGCATTATCTTCTAGAACTGATCTGTAATTTTTTACTTTTTCCTCTCTTGGGATTCGGAATTTATTAGATTTAGACAAGTCTAAGGATTTTTCCTCATACATGTTGGATGTAACTAATTAGTTTATTCTCTTTTATTTTTCACAAAAAAAAAAAAAAAACAAGATTACCATATTTGAGGCAAAACCTTGCTATATAATATATGATATGTGACATATGATATAATATTATATAAAAATTTTAAAACAATATTATAATACAAATATTAAAATTATTTTTACTAATAATCCATTCCATTTAGTAAATGTTAAATAAAAGCTAACAACTTTTTATAAAACATAACATGATTTGTTTGGTTTGATCTATTCTATCCTTACATTAAAGTTAAGCTCCTAACTAATACTAACTGATTTGAGATTAGATATTCACGGAAGATTTACTACAATTGTTCCAAACCACTCATGTGTTAGAAGTACCAAACCACTCGTGTGTTAAAAAGTACCAAACCACGTGCAAAAATCTAAAGATTACCGGATCAGCTTAGGCGTCTTCGTCCTTTTAGAGCTCTTAACTAACTCTATAAAAAAGCTTTAGAACTTCACCACTTTCTGTATATTTTTTTACAAAAAAAAAAATAGAGATTAGGTAGGATGCAATCGAATGCTTTTGAGCTCGACGTAGAGGCAGACAATGAGGAGTCATTTCATAGACCGTCGACCGTAGAGGTGGTTGAGCGAGATGAGGAAGATCTTATATGGGAAGCGATCGCTCGGTTGCCGTCGGTGAAAAGAGGACGCCATGATTTTGAGAAGGACTCCATCGGAGATTGAACATAGTGTAGGAGCCGAGGAGTAGAAGGAGGCGGAGAAACTGGAAGTACGGAGACGATTGATGTGACGGAGGCTAGATCGAGCTAGAAGGGAACTGGTTGTAAAGAAAGCATTGGCTAGTGATGATCAAGATAATTATAAGCTTCTCTCGCTATTAAAGATCGCCTTGATAGGTGATTCGTTTTAGTTGTGATTTTATTAATTTTGATCCTTAATTTTCTGCTTTTAATTAAGATGTATTCACTTCTTTTCTTCACAAATCACAAATTCTAATTTTTGGCCTAGGGTGCAGAATAAAAGAAAACTTGTTCTTGAATAGAAAACAAGGTAGAGTTGATGGGCATTAAATTTGGATATACGTAATTAGATGTAAATGAGTATAAATTTTTGCAGAGTTGGAATGGAGGTGCCAAAGGTTGAAGTAAGGTTCCAGAACTTAAACATCAATGCCAATGCAGAAATTGGGTCAAGAGCTTTACCTACTTTAGTCAACGTTGCTCATGACTTCTTTGAGGTTCGGTAACTTTACGTATCTTTCTTTTCTTTCATTTTTTTTTTGTAAGTCAAATCTGTGATTCATTTCTGGTATTCTTTTATATTCTATTAATAACCACAATTATGTTGTTTGACAGTACGTCTTAATGGGTTTGAGGATTTTACGTCCTAATAAATTCCGGTTACATATCTTGAAAGATATCAGTGGTGTTGTTAAACCAGGAAGGTAATGTAAATATTTATGGTTCACATGAGGGCGCAAATTTAAATGATCTTGTTTTCCCATTACTTTGCTGCTTGTTTTAGGATGACGTTGCTTTTAGGACCACCAGGATCGGGCAAATCCACCTTGCTTTTAGCTCTTGCTGGGAAACTTGATCGCAAATCCTTGAATGTAAGTCATGCTTGCCTTCCATCAACTTTTGGGGAAATCACACGATGTAACTCATTTGCATACCTGTTCCCGTCATTTTCACGAATCACTCCGTGTCACCTTTCAAGTTGCTTTTCTCCATATGTGATTCGTGAACACCACCTGGTGAAAGGACGTAATTATAATGCCACCGGTCAAAGCAATTGCACGTGGCTTATAAACTGCCAACGTTTTAGCCTAAGATGGTATGTTGGGTCTGCTTGACTGTGTAGCCCAACCTTTCTTATTTATGAAATTATAAACCACAGTCTAAAATTAGCAGACTCTTGGAACGTGAAGTAGCACTTAACTCTTAAGCTCTTGTGAATACAAAAAAGACTTGTATTTTACTCTGTGCAGGTGAGTGGTGATATTACATACAACGGTACAAAACTTGATGAGTTCTATGTTAGAAGGACCTCAAAGATACATTAGCCAAAATGTATGATCACCTACCGAGCTAACTGTTCGAGAAACATTTGATTTTGCTGCTAGGTGTCAAGGTGCAAGTGAGGGCATGGCAGGTTTGTTTACTTCCAATATCACCAAATATTAGTCACTTACCTAAATTTCACTTTAACTCACACTTTGAACATTAGCTTTTGGTTAAAAGCAGTCTAAAAAATATTTTTGCACAAAATTAATTCGAATACTATGATATATTAATTTGGTAACCTGCAATTTGTATCATGAAGTTTAGTACATTAGTTAATATAGTAAAATTCAACCGAGTCTAGGAAAATATTTGATAGAATAACCCCCGAAACTTTCTATTTGTATTGGGAAGTCAACGTGCACCCACTAAACCAGAATTATTGTTCATTACCCCGTTACCGGAGGGTCCCTTTCCCTAAATTTTTGAGAAATTAATTTTTTTTAAAATTTTATTTAGTTAAGTGAAACAAAACATAAGCCGAAGAATTTTTTACCCAAGACAGATTGATTGAAGCGGGCCCAAAAGATTAACCCTATAGAGTTTTCACTATCCTTCCATACATGTATTGCTATACAAACGGGGGATTGGACAAAAAAAAATGGGTGGATGATTAGGGACACCAATATACATAAAAGATTGGTAATCGAAATTATGTATATTATATATAAAAAAAAAAGACTTCTTGATAACATATAAAAAGAATACTAATTGGGTTTTTTTTTTTTTAAATCTCATCAAGTTTTCTAAAATTTTTAAAAATTTTAATTAAACTCTAAAATATTTGTAAACTCTAAAGCTTTAATTTTTTTACAAAAAAAAATTATTAAATTGGTTAAGTCTTCTCACATTCTTAAAAATTTTGATCATTTTTAATGCGAAGATCTTAGTTTCTACCTCTTCAACATTGCGGATTGCAGATACGCTACTCTCTTTTATGTAGACTATGACGAGAATGACCTCAACCTATATAGTTTAGTTGGATAATATGAGGTCGATCATCTCTACAGTGGTCTAAGATTTACATAATATTAACTTAGAAAGATATCGATTTACTTATATTATTCTATTGAGAATATTTATGTTTTGTTTCTAACTTTTCTTTTATCTCACCACTTTTCTCTTCTACTTAATTTATACTTATAGGGTATATGAAAGATTTAACCAAACTAGAAAAGAAAAGGAATATACGCCCAGTCCCGGAGATTGACGCTTTCATGAAGGTTAGCTTTAAAATATGCTTAATATATACTGTTGAGGGAGGTCGACTCCCTTTTGATGAAGTTTTTGAAGTGTCATTAGTCCGTAGCCGGCGAACCCCTCAATAAATATGTTATTATCCTAAGTTAGGGTTTTGCCATCCGACTCCATCGAGCACCCAAATTAACTATGGGAATCACGAAGAGAGAGTGCCTCGTTAGATTGAGCCATGCATGGCGCACAACTACCTAGTAAAGGGATGTGGGCATCTCACAGTTGATAGGGTTTGAACCCTTATCCTTATATGGCATCTAAGGGCATGTATGCTATTACTTGATCAATAGTCGATTTTTTGCGAAGAAATATTCAAAGTGTTGTCCGTCCGAAATCGGTGGACCTCTCAACATATATTATGAGAGATCGGTGCCTTTGTTTCTATTCTTTATTTATTTACTGCATTATTGCTTTTACTTTGATTTTGTACAGGCATCATCCATTGGGGGTAAAACACATAACATTTCAACAGATTATGTCTTAAAAGTGCTTGGTCTTGATGTATGTTCAGACACTTTTGTCGGAAATGATATGCTTAGGGGTGTCTCCGGTGGCCAAAGGAAAAGAGTTACTACAGTATCTCTCTTGATACAAATTTGTCGCCACCGAAGTTCTGTCAAATAAGATTGTATTTTTTAGTTTAAATTCTTACGATGCAATTTTAATTAATTTACTAAGACATTACTCAGAATTATGATTCGATTTGTTTATGGAAGACACTATTCAAGATTATCATTCTTTTTCTTTTCTTTAATAAGGGGTATGGTAGAAGTTTCCCAAAGATCGAATCTAGGAGAAGTGCATTTAACCACTTCATCTATAATTCAATTATAATGCTTTGGATGATGCATTACAATTTTGTTACTTTGCATCAAATTATAATTGTCTACACTGTCCCCGTGCAGGAGAGATGATTGTTGGGCCGAGAAAAACTCTTTTTATGGATGAAATATCCACTGGACTTGATAGCTCTACAACGTTCCAAATAGTAAAATGTATGCAAAATTTTGTTCATTTAATGGAAGCAACTGTACTTATGGGTCTGCTACAGCCTGCACCGGAGACATATGAGCTATTTGATGATATAATGTTGTTATCCGAGGGATATATGGTGTATCAAGGCCCTCGAGGAAAAGTTTTGGAATTCTTTGAGTCATTAGGATTCAAACTGCCACCGCGAAAGGGGGTTGCAGATTTTCTTCAAGAGGTATTCATTTCTTCACAGCTGCATATGTGGTTAGATCTTCTTTAGGTACTTACCTAGTTGTTGCCGCTGCATTGCCGCCGTCAGTGACCTCTAAAAAAGATCAAGCTCAATATTGGGCTGATCCGTCGAAGCCATATGTGTTCATTCCCGTTTCGGAAATGGCCATTGCATTTAAAAATTCCAGATTTGGGAAGTTTCTGGAGTCAACACTTAGTGCACCATATAATAAATCTCAAAGCCATCCTTCAGCTTTGTCCAAAACGAAATATGCTGCATCAAGATGGGAGCTTTTAAATTCTTGCTTTACGCGAGAAAAACTACTGATGAAGGGGCAGAGTTTCCTTTACATTTTCAGGACATTCCAGGTATGCTTTGAGTTGCCACTTCTGTGCTTGTTATGTTTACGGATCAACTTTACATCATAATTTGACACTGACATTCTTAACCATCTATGGTTTGATGATATATGAAGTGAGAACTTTTGTGTATTATGCTTTTTCATTTTTCAGTAATAAACTTAGAATTGACTCACTACTTATCTACATATCTATCTGTGAGGTTTTTTTTTTCACTGTTACTTCTATTCTTTGCTTGATTTATATTATACATGGCATAATATTGTGATTTTTTTTTTTTGTCATTAATTTTTCTTTAGAAGTTTTTCTCACGTGTTTCACTTTTGAATTTATGCATTACGTGTTTAAGGTTGCATTTGTGGCTTTTTTCACGAGCACAATTTTTTTAAGAACAAAACTACATCCCGTAGATGAGATTAATGGCAACCTCTACCTCTCATGCCTTTTCTTCGGGGTGGTCCATATGATGTTTAGTGGATTTTCTGAGCTATCACTTCTCATATTTCGGCTCCCAGTGTTTTACAAACAATGAGATAATCTATTTCATCCTGCATGGATATGGTCCGTCGTCAGTTGGATTATACGTGTACCTTACTCTGTTATTGAAGCTGTAGTATGGTCTTGTGTTTTATACTACACAGTTGGTTTTGCCCCTTCTACTGGGAGGTATCTCCTATTTCACTCTCTCCCATGATGCTTTTTGCTATCAGGAATTGCTTCTCATTATTTCTAGTTTTTGGATTCAGATTTTTCCGCTTCATCTTGGTACAATTTGTAGTACACCAAATGGCAATTGGTCTATTTCAACGATTGCTTCCTTGCTCGAGATATGGTCATTGCAAATACCTTTGGGTCAGCTGCACTTTTACTTGTATTTTTGTTGGGTGGATTTGTTATACCTAAAGGTATGTTGTGTAATATATTTTACCTTGGAATAGAAGATAAAATGTTTTTGGTGCTAATTCTTCAAAAAGAAATAAATATATATATATTGTTGATTGATTTACTCTTCTTTCAGACCAAATTAAGCCATGGTGGGTTTGGGCTTCATGTCTGTCACCATTACAGTATGCGCAAAGAGCAATTTCCATTAACGAATTCACAGCGACAAGGTGGAAAAAGGTACATTAATCAACATGCTTGCTTCAAATTTCTCGCTTATTGGTAATGATTAATATGCTAGACATGTAATTTTTGAGACATGTATCGAGATATCGCTATCTCGAAACAATACCGCTTGGATACAATGTGCTTCATCAACATGGTTTACCTTCTACTAAATATTGGTATTGGCTTGGAGTTGGTGTGTTAGTAGGTTATGCTGTGATTTTCAACATCACCGTGACACTGGCCCTAGCCTACCTGAATCGTGGGTTATGCTTTAAATTATTAAACTCATTCACAACTACCTTTCTCTAAACTTCATCATGTATCTAAAGATTCTCTTATATAGTTTTTCTCTTCACGACAGCTTTAAGTAGAGGCAAGGCAATTGTACCAGAAGACACAAACGAAAAATTGCATTACGAAGGATGGTTAGTCATATTTGATATATGCAGCATCAACTTATTTTTCATATATACGGCTTGTATGCCTGTTTTAAAGGATTGTGATAATTCCTTCACAAATTTCAAAATATCCTTGCAGTTGAAAGCAAAAAGTTGACATCAGATTCTGCATCTGCTCGCGCAGTATAAGCGATGAAGAAGGGAATGATTCTTCCATTTGAACCATTAGCAATGACTTTTCATAATGTCAATTACTTTGTGGATATGCCTAGGGTATGATTCTCTAGTGGTTTATTTATTTATTTATTGCAGTTATGTATATATTTTACTGATGTGAAGCCTCACATTTCAATTTCCCTCTTTTATTTTGTCAAATATCTTAGGAAATGAAAGCACAAGGCATACCTGAAACGAGATTGCAACTTCTCTCAAATGTTAGTGGAGTATTCACTCCGGGCGTTCTTACGGCCTTAGTCGGGTCAAGCGGAGCAGAAAGACTACATTAATGGACGATTTTCCGAAGGAAAACCGTGGATACATTGAAGGGGATATTAAGATATCGTGGATACCCAAAGGTACAGAAAACATTTGCCGAATCTCGTGATATGTTGAACAAAATGATATACATTCTCCTCAAGTCACAGCTTGAGGAGTCTCTCCGTTTTCCTCCATCTCCGTCTTCCCAAAGAAATTAGCAAGGACCAAAAATTGTGAGTCACGTAATCCTTTCAGTAATTTATATTTGTTTTGTACTTAGTCTAGTTTCACTTCACTTCATTGCGTTTCTCATTTTCTTTTTTTGCATACTTTCCTATAGGAGTTTGTTGAAGAAGTGATGCGTTTGGTAGAGCTTGATACACTAAGGAATGCTATAGTTGGTTTACCGGGTAGCAGTGGCTTATCAACAGAGCAAAGAAAACGTTTAACTATTGCGGTGGAGCTTGTTGCAAATCCTTCCATTATATTTATGGATGAGCCTACATCAGGACTTGATGCACGGGCTGCAGCAATTGTGATAAGAGCTGTTCGTAATACTGTTGACACTGGGAGAACTGTGGTGTGCACTATTCATCAACCCAGTATTGACATTTTTGAAGCATTCGACGAGGTCTATCTGAGTATAATGTTTTAAGTGTCATTGCCATAGCTAGGTTAGGAAGCTTAAATAATACTTTACTTTTCATCTAAGTTTGCCTATAAATTTTCCTATCTAGCTACTGCTTTTGAAACGAGGAGGTCGGGTTATATATGGAGGGAAACTTGGAGTGCGCTCGCAGATTTTGATTGACTATTTCCAGGTGGCTTACATTCTCACTATTGCTATCATTATTTTCAGGTTTTTGAATCTAAATAGTCCATCATTGTGTCGAAGAGAAAATCATAACTAAGTAAGAATGATTAGCTGATTATTCACTTTTCATATTTACAAGAATACATTGAAGGTCAGTCATTAAAGAAATGCTATGGATTGCTTAAAATGATTGCTCTAAGATAAATTTGAGATTTTTATTTGGTTTCGTTCCATAATTCAGACTATTTGGAAACTATGAAGCACATACGCGTCTAAGAGCCTCTCATACCGGTTTTGTATTAGTGTCTGACACAGACATGCCGAAATACGTACCGAATATGTCGAGATAGGAGAAAAAAAAGATTGATCATGATCAAATACGATCAAGAGACGTGTGAATATGAGATTTTGGTGGTTGAAAGTGGCTGAAAACATCAAAATAGTGGTAGAAAATTTATGGTTGAAACTCTGGTCTCCTCTTTATTATAAACATTTCCTAAAATCCAATTATAAAGGGTGATAAGGATGTGGTGAGGGTATTTTTAAAAATTATTCTGACACCGTTAATGGTGGTCGGCAACAGCAATGACACTATTTCTAGGTTGAAGAAAAAGATGAGTTAGAAGAAAGTAGATGAAGAGAGAGGAAATGGAAAGATGAAATTGAAAGATAAACAAAAAAAACTTCCTAATTTTACTGTTTAAGGCTTTTTTTGGTAGGTTGGAAAGATGAAAAATTGAAAAAGTAAAAAAATAGAAGGATAGAAAAAATTGAAATGATGAAAATGAAAGAAAAAAAGACTTTCTAATCTTACCCTTTAAGGCTTTCTTTGATAGTGCGGAAAGAAAATTAAAAGATAATAAATTGAAAAAGTAGAAAAATAGGATCATATCATTTTTCTTTCCATAAGCATGGTTGGTAGGAAAGATGGAAAAACTATATTTTTCTTTCTATTCAACAGTCGGTTAGAGTAGAAATTTGAGAGGAAAACAAAATGAAATATTTTAAAAAATGAATAATTTTGAACTAATATACGTCCCTCACCCATTTTCTCCCTTATCATTTCAATTTGGAATGATTATCATCTATCTTATTTTCTTTCATTTCATTTTTCTAATCCATCAAGCACACTTAATTTTTATTTTTCACTTTTCCCTTCCCTATTTTCATCCTTTCATTTTTCTACTCAACCAAACACACATTGATAGTTTGAACTATTTTTAAGCTTTGACTCAAATGAATTATATACTATTAAATTGATGTGTATTATTTCAAAAAGAATAAATAATAGTACTACTAAGATATAAATTGAATTTATAAAATTTTATGTGGTAATAGAATAATTTATTTTCAATATATTATTATATTAGTAAAAAATATTGATATATTTATTGAATATTAATATATAAAATATATAAAAATTAGTTTTGAATCCTAAGGTACCTCTATCCTGTAGTTTTCAAATATGTCTCCATGTCTATATCATGTCATCCTCAGATTGCATGTCGGTGTTCGTACTTTATGGTCTAGAGCACTTTGAGTAATTAGTATGCAATTTTAGTCACAAATGCCATGCTTTACTGTTGGCATTTTATGTATGGTTACCTGGAGCATTCAAAGAGTAGTTAGCATGCAAGTTTAAGATCAAGCCAATTTTCGAGATTTCAACATATTCACAAATTAAAATACTAGTTAATAATTATCAGACTGGAGATTATTTATATCTTCATATTTCTTTACTCTATATAGAGAATTGATGGCATTCCCTCTATTCCTGATGGATACAACCCAGCAACGTGGATGCTTGAGATTACTAACCCTGTAGTAGAGCAGAGAATTGGTAGAGACTTCGCAGATATATACACAAATTCTGCAGAGTATAGGTAATTATTGTGTTGCCATGTTACTAATCGGTTTAACTTGCCTTCAAGCTGGATAAGTAGACATTTTGATACCCACGTTACAGGGAAGTGGAAGGTACCATTACGCGTTTGAGTGTTCCTCCTCCTGGTTCACAACCATTAAAATTTTCTTCCACATATTCACAAGACCAACTCTCTCAGTTCCTAATTTGCCTCAAGAAGCAAAATCTTGTGTACTGGAGAAGTCCTCGTTACAACTTGGTGAGACTGGTTTTTACGATGGTGTCCGCAGTACTATTAGGCTCCGTTTATTGGGATATTGGTAACAAAAGGCAAGTAATGTTGGTTATTTTATGTGTCGTGCTGAATTCCAAATACTCGAAAATGGCTTTAACAAAATCATTGTTCATTTGACCTCTATTTTCGTCATGCATGTCTATGATGTCATTTCCTGCCATTGTTCTACAAACCTACTAAATCGTTTGGTGTGAATACTGTTTTTACAGGGATACAACTAAAGGTTTGTTTATGGTTATGGGTGCCCTTTATTCCGCATGCTTATTTCTTGGGATCAATAATGCTTCCTCGGTACAACCGGTTGTATCTATTGAGAGAACAGTGTTCTATAGAGAGAAAGCAGCAGGATTGTACGCTCCAACTTCTTATGCTGTAGCCCAGGTAATTTGTTTTAGTATACAGTTCATTTTGTCCTAAAAAATTAAGTACTAACACATGCTTCGGTTGTTTTTGGAATAGGGCCTTGTGGAGCTTCCATACATAGCTGCTCAAGCAATTTTGTTTGGGATCATCACATATTTCATGATTAATTTTGAAAGGACAGCTAGTAAGATTCCTTATTTCACTTCAACAACGCCATTTTATGTAACAGAGTGATGGTCGCCCTGCTATTTCTTTAAATTAAGTCAAGTTGGCTTTTATTTGTTTTTGTTTCAGTTTACCTACCCTCAAATGAACCAACTCCTAGCGACTCTAGCCTGCTAGAGAATGAATGTGATTGTCTTTCATTTGTAATAAGAAACAAACATGACTTACTTTTGATTAAAATATATGTATATCATGAACCCAATATCTGATTGTAGTCAGTACTAATTACTAGAAATATATGTGAACCAATTGTCTACAATAAATGCAACTTCGCTTATAAGAATCTCCCTCTTATTATGCAGGTAAATTTTTCCTTTATCTTGTCATCATGTTCCTTACCTTCACCTATTTTACCTTTTATGGTATGATGGCTGTTGGTCTCACACCTTCTCTGCATATGGCAGCCGTCGTCTCTTCTGCCTTTTACTCTTTCTGGAATCTCCTCTCTGGTTTTCTTGTCCCTAAGCCAGTAAGTAGTACAATGCTCTCTGCTATTCTACTGTTGATCTCCTATTTCTAACTTGCTCATTTCTAGGTATTTTGGGTACAAGTTGCTAACTTGTTCTATAATGATAAGGTCGAATTAAGGCTTTTATATTTATAAAATATGTGGCCATACTCCACAAAAGTCAAGGAAATGTTAAGGAAACCACTATTCAAACCATTGATTTTGGTCTATGGTTAAATAATCCCTGCTGTTTTTCTTTTTAAACTTTTTCTCTTTCTCCACTTCCCAGTAAATAGACATATCAGAGGTCAATTGATTTATGTATATCATTGATAAAGAGTTGGTATTTGGGGAGTGTGGTTCCCAATCATGGAATGAACTATTTTGATTTCGAGTGCAGAGAATTCCAGGATGGTGGATCTGGTTGTACTACATTTGTCCTGTTGCATGGACTTTAAAGGGTATTATCAGCTCTCAACTTGGCGATGTCGAAATCATGATTGTTGAACCAACATTTAAAGGCACTGTGAAAGAGTATGTATCAACAGTCTTCGGCATTGATCCTGATATAAAAGGACCCGCGGTGGCAGTACTGATCGGCTTTTGCATCTTATTTTTGGTGTCTTTACTTTCTCTGTAAAATTTCTCAACTTCCAAAAAAGATAGAAGGATGAATTTGAGAGCTATGATCTCATTTTGTTGATGGTTTCGTTTTGAGTGGGAAAAATAAATTCATGAAAAGCTAGTATGTTGCCGATCTTCTTTGATGTCATCTACTTAAATTTGGTGGTCTTTAAGCTAGCAAATAACTTAACTACTCAATACAACATACAAAAAAAGAACAAATATAGTTTGTGTTTGTTGTTAATGTTGATATAGCAACAATAGTTTTTTGTTCTTTTTATTATTATTATTATTATCAATAATAGAAACAAAAGTTGGTTGTGATGGTGAATGTAATAAACATGTCATTCATTACTGCATCTTGCCATCTTGATTATTGTCAAACTCAATAATACCTTAAAATTCTTTAATAATTTGACTATTCATGTAACCTTAGTATTCTTTTTACGGTAAGCAATATGAGTAATTAAACTGCGATATCGCAACACCGACCCTAAGATGGCGCGACACCGCTGTGTCGAGGCCAACTAAACTGCTAAGGGTGTTTTCATTCGCACAACTTCAATTAGACATGTTTAGTCATTTGTATTAGGCCTAAATCGCCATTTAACATAACTCTTATAAATAGTAATGCTCTGGGCACAATGAAGGAGCTTTTCCTTATTTAATAAATTGAGTGATTTTATGTTATTTCTCATCATACTTCTATTTCGAATTAAACAAAATTAAGAATACTGAAACGAGTTAATCTTCTGTCTGCTTAATTAACTATTAATTAAACAAAATTACTAAGCCAAAATTTAATATATTTCTATACTAGCCTTATTAACATTAAATATTAATATTTACAGACTCGAACATCGAAAATGAGGTTCAAACTACCGTTTTCGGCAGTACTGAAAAATGGGCTATTACACAAATATTATTCAGATAGGGATTTTTTCAATGCTTTTGAAGGTACTAATCCTTTTTTTTGTTTGAAGGAATATCTTTGCGACCACGAATTTGCTTTTTAAAAGTTTACGTTGGAGGTTGAGTAATGGTAACTCTATTTGGTCTTAGTGTCGAAAATTGAGAACTTGAAGAGAATTTAAAATGCGATCCCCTTTTACATGATGTTATTTGATGGCATTGAAAATATCACTATCTAAATTAAATCTATGGAAGAGGCTTTCCTATTTCGAGTCAATCGAGGCGAAAAGTCATGTCCTGTAAGTTGGGGCACAAGATCTCGAGTTCTCGAAAATAAGAACGTTCATCTTTTAATTACTACCTAGATTCTATATGTTTGGAATTTTAAAAGGACATTTGATAATTTTCGGTTCAAGGAGAGAGTTGTACCCCGTAAGTTAGGGACACAATTTCTCGAATGCCCTGAATAAAGAATATTGCCTCGGTCTTAAATATTTTCTTATGCGTCCTATAAACGATTGCAACACTAATATGACGCGCGATTAATTTACTCGAGTAATGTATGAACGTGTGCAAGCGTAATAGGATACTTAGCAAAAATTGAATTGCTATACAAGTACAAATAAAATAATATAATAAATTATTAAATTGGTTAAGTCTTCTCACTTTCTTAAAAATTTTGATCAATTTTGATGCGAAGATTGTGAATTATGGCTAATGAAATATGATATTTTGGTATGTGGATTGGTTGACTATAAAGTTTGAATTTGAGGTATATGATTTTTGTAAAATATTGCTAATGAAGCATGTGGTTTTGGTATAAATTTTGGTTAGGCATTTGGTATTGAATTGTGTCTTGAGATGGATGAAATAGAGATAGTATAAATTGTGCAATTCTTGATGGTTTTTGGCTGCCTATTTGTGTATAAAAATGGTATCATTTATGCTTGTGTAGGTATGTGCAAAATGGGTGGCAAAATGGCCTTGTAAATGGCCTATTTTTGTCCACACGGGCAGAGACACGGGCATGTGTCTCAACCGTATGCGACACGTGGTCATGGTACACGGCCGTGTGTCCGCTGAAGCTTAATTTAGAATCAAGTCAGTGAGTTACACGGCTTAGACACACGGGTGTCTCTGGTGGCTGTGTGAGGCACACAGCCTTGCATATGGGCGTGTGTGGCCATTTCGAATAGGCACACGAGCTAGACATACGGGCGTGTGGTCCAAATCAACTGTGAACCTACTGTAGGGTCGGTAAGGGCTACTTAGACCCTTAATTGTATGAACTGAATATTTGATGTATGAATTGAGCATGATAATTATATTCATGTTTACTAATCTGTATTTATGACTGATAACCGAATGTTAGCATGTAAGCATGTTATTCTGTATGACTGCACCGAGCATATTTATTTGGATCTGCATTGGGGTGGGATGATTGATTATTGGAGGAAGTGTACTAAAAGGCATTTATGCCTATTATCTAGCAGCTCTGCTGCAATATTACTGATATGTGCCGCATTTTGGTACAGCATGGTGTGTAGGGATGGGTGGGTGTTTTAAACCCCACATGGTGTGTAGGGATGGTCGAAGATGGTGTGTAGAGGTTAGGGTAGGATCTATTATCGTCTCTATCGTTTGATCGCATCTATTATCAGAATGGGCTTAGGCCCAAATCAGACGAGATCGCATGGGCTAAGGCCCGAGTATGCATCTATAACTGAAAGTATAATGGGCTAAGGCCCAGATCTGCATATGATTCTGTAATGGGCTTAGGCCCAAGACTGTATCTGACTGTTATCTAATTCTGTGCATGTGTTCTGTGGGGATTACACACTAATTTTATGAAAACTCACCCCTTTCTGTTTAACTATACAGGTAATCCCCAGAGTTAGGTAGATCAGTGCAGCGAAGGACTCGACGGTGACCACGGTTATTAGAATGATTTATTTTTTATTTATGATTATATTTTAAATTATTGGGTATTTTGATGTGATTATAGACTTTGCAGACTTTTTTCTTTAATTTGGGGATTTTATCCTATTTTATGGACTTTTAAACTGCAAAACTCAACAAGATACGGTTTTCACGAAAACAAAGGTTTTTCCTAAATATAAACAGATTTTCCTAAAAGGAATGATTTCCAAAGCTTATGCTAAAAAGATACGTTTTAAGACAAATCAGCTAATAAGCGATTTTTGGAGTTAAACAAAAGTTAATGAACTGAAACGATTTTTAACTTCGATTTCAAATCCCATTCCATGTGATATCACCAAATCCCGCCATAACGTATAGGCCGGGTTTGGGGTGTTACATTTAGTGGTATCAAATCCAGGTTGCAAAACTCGGCTGTGGATTTTAGGTTTAAAAAAATTGGTTTTTATAGAACTGATTTTCAAATAATGTGAAATTTTCTGAATTGAATATGTGGTACACCGAGTCTCCGTCGTCGATCCTGTAAGTCTTTTGTAAACTGATGAAACTGTTATGACTATAGATAGTTATTTCTGAAACACTTTAGTTAGTGTACTCTGAGACTGTAGTAAAACTAATAGAGACTGCGATTTACGAAAACAAACTCTAAATTTCTGAAACTGTTTACATAAAACATCTGCTAATAAATACTGAAACTGTAACTGATACATAAAACTCTTAATGTAGATAAAAATTTGAATCTACAATAAGCGCACGAGGTATCCTGGACGTGGTACACGAGGCTGAGGTAGAGGCCGTAGAGGGGCTCAAGCTGAGTCATCATCTCTGGGCAGTATGCCAAACCTAGATACGAGTGAGACATCGGTGTCATCTGCTACTGAGACTGGGTTTCAAGATCACATGGCTGGGGATGACGCATTGTCCCAAGCTATGCTAAGGATATTAGAGAGGGTCGCCGGGCCTAACACTCGGATCTCAAAATGAGAGGGTTGGTTACGGAATGACTCTGGTCCAATGGAGCTGAACTGTTTAAGGGTGTCACTAAAGTTGCCCCTAATGTGGCTGAGTACTGGATGGAGGCTAATAAGAGGATAATGGATGATTTGGATTGCAAACCGTAGCAGAAATTGAAGGGTGCAGTTTCATTGCTTCGCGACGAGGCATACTAGTGGTGGTTGACTGTTAAGGAGGGCACCCAACCTGAACGTCTGACGTGGGAATTCTTTAAGACTGACTTCCAAGGGAAATATGTGGGAGCAAGCTACATTGATGCTCGTAGACATGAGTTTCTAAATCTTACTTAGGGAGACCGATCTATGGCCGAGTATGAGGCTGAATTTTTGAGACTGAGCCGCTATGCGCAAGGTATGGTGGCGTCTGAATATGAGAGGTGTGTCCATTTTGAGGACGGCCTTAGGGATAATATGAGGGTATTGATAGCTTCACAGAGGGAGTGCGAGTTCTCGGTTCTGGTTGAGAAGGCGAATATCGCCGAGGAGGTCAAGCGCACTAAGCGCCAAAATAGGGATCGCGAGAGAGAAAAGAACAAGAGGGATTCAGAGCCCTCGAGTTCAATATAGAGGCTTAAGAAAAAGGCCAGACCTGATGGGCCCGTTAGAGCTGGGCCCCCTGTTACATCTACTGGATTACAGCCTTGTGGAGACTGTGGTAGACGCTATCAGGGCGAGTGTTGGAGGAGGACTGAGGCATGTCTGAGATGTGGGTCCTTAGAGCACCGTATTCAGGAATGTCCGTTGAGGGCCGATCAGGTGCAAGCTCCGGGATCAGGTACTGCACAGCCACCGAGAGTAGTTCAGCAGCCACCTAAAGGCCGCGGTCAGGCTAGTGGTGGTAACGGTTTGGGTCGAGGACAGAGAGCACCGGGCAGAGGTGCTGGTCAGACTGAGGCAAGGCAGCCTATTCTGGTTTATGCTGCATGTCGTCGAGAGGACAGAGTTGCTCCTGACGTCATCACCGGTATGTTTCTTATTTATGATGTACCATATATTGCATTGATAGATATAGGATCCACCCACTCCTATATAGCCTGCTCTGTTTCTGAAAATATGGGGTTATCGGTTGAGAGTACTTCTAGTGAGGTGACTGTATTAAGTCCACTAGGACAATCTGTTCGGGTTAGCAAACTATATAGAGATGTCCCGTTAGAGGTGCAAGGGACGATTTTTCGGGCTGACTTAATGGAGCTTCCGTTTGGGGAGTTTGATCTGATATTGGAGATGGATTGGCTAGTTAAGTATCGAGTAAGTTTGGACTGTGCAACCAAGAGGGTCGTCTTGAGAACCAAGGAGGACTTTGAGGTGGTTATGATTGGAGAACATCGGGATTATCTGTCAAACGTGATTTCTACGCTGGTTGTGGAAAAATTGGTTCAGAAGGGATGTGAGGCATTCTGGGCCTACATTAGTGTTTCTGTTTCTAAGGACTCTGCGATTGGGGATATTAGGGTTGTGATGGATTTTTCAGACGTCTTTCCTGAGGAGTTATCGGATAGCCCCCTATCGTATGGCACCGAAGGAGCTTACAGAGCTTAAGGCTCAGATTCAAGAGTTACTGGATCGTGGTTTCATCCGTCCCAGTGTGTCTCTATAGGGAGCACCGATGTTGTTTGTTAAGAAGAAGGATGGGACCATGAGGATGTGTATAGACTACTGACTGCTAAATAAGCTAACAATTAAGAATAAGTATCCACTTCTGAGAATCGATGACTTATTCGATCAGTTCCGAGG
This sequence comes from Gossypium sturtianum, assembly GCA_025698515.1. Taxonomy (NCBI): domain Eukaryota; kingdom Viridiplantae; phylum Streptophyta; class Magnoliopsida; order Malvales; family Malvaceae; genus Gossypium; species Gossypium sturtianum. The sequence continues at coordinate 24,744,677 of CM046949.1, forward strand.
GGTTTTTGTGTTCTCGAAAATAGATCTCCGATGGGGGTACCATCAGTTAAAGGTTAAGGAAGCTGATGTGCACAAGACGGCATTTAGGACTCGTTATGGACATTACGAGTTTCTGGTGATGCCTTTTGGACTGACAAATGCTCCAGCAGCGTTTATGGACTTAATGAACCATGTATTCCAATCGTATCTGGATCAATTCGTTGTGGTCTTCATCGACGACATACTGGTTTATTCTAAGACTGAGGATGATCATGACGAACATCTTAGGATGGTACTTCAAACTCTCCGTGAGAAACAGCTGTATGTTAAATTCAGCAAGTGCGAATTTTGGTTACGATATTTTGATTATTATTGTTATTATTACCATTGATCAATGTTATTATTACTATCATTATAGTTATATTTTGTAACAGTCCGGTTTAGACCTTAGTCGGAATAATGGTTTCGGGACCACAAATTCGAGATTAGAAAAATATTTTAATATTATTTTCTGTGCTTATAGTATGTGAATTGACATGTGTGAAATTTTCGTGATTTAATTTATCCGTTTGTGTGTTTAATTTGTGAAAAAGACTAAATTGCAGAAAATGCAAAAGTTGTATGCTAATTGTTAATGTGCTAAATTGCTATGGCTTATAATCTATGAAGTCCTTATTATGTAAATGGACCATATGGTTAATGGATAGACAAATGTGGTCATAAGTTAGTGGGATTTTATTGATAATATAAAGGTTAATGTAACATCCTGAAAAGGGCCTATGCATTTTTGGTTTAATTGTACGAAATGACATATCTTATGTGTTATGAATATATTTTGAACACTTTTGGAAACCTGGAATTGTATGGAAATGTTAAGTTTAAAAGAGGAAAGTGAACATTTTTAGAACCTTGGAAATGTAAGGAAATGTCATGGAAATGTAAGGAAATGTCAAGTTTACAGAGCCGGTCGAAAATTTTTGGAAACTTAGAAATGACGAGTTTTAAGGTTTAAAAGGGGAAATTAAGGCAAGGTGGCCTTAAACGAAAAAGTTTGTGAAATTTGACACACAAACAGGCTTAGAAAAGTGGTCTGAAGATGCCACTTAGGGCCTATGGAAATGGCGCCATATGTAAGAGGAATGGGCCTAAGTTCGAGTCACATGGGAAGCAAATAAAAGAAATTTTATTTTGCTACAAGGAGCAGTGAGGTGGACGGCACATGGCTATAAATTAGGAGCTTTTATTATTTTATAAATAGTGGATAAATAAGGGATTTATTTATCATTATTTTCAAGAGATAATTGTTGGATTAAATTCTTTTAATTTGAATAAAGAGATAAAGAGGAAAATAAGGGAGAAGTGATGGCCAAGTAAGGGACTTTGAGTTTAATAATTTCGGCTAAGTAAGGATAGTTGCTGAATTATCTTTTATTTTAAGTGATAATTAAAGGATAAAGTTATCAGATAGAGGAGTGGTGGCCAAGTAAGGGACTCCTTATATGATAATTTCGACTATAAAAGGAAGGAAGGAGGGCTACTCATCAATTTGTGCTTCCTCCTTTCTCTGTCGAATTCTTAGTGCTCTCTTCTCTTCTTTTCTTTCTTTTCTTTTGTCAAGTCGAGATTAAGTAATTGTTGGAACCTAGCCGAATATTTTCCTCTCCATTAGAAGCCATAGCCGAATCCTCCATCTTTATTCTTCCTTTTCTTTCCTTTCTAATCCCTCCAAAAGCTGAAAGTTGTGAGATCATCATCTAGCCATAGCCGAATCTCTCTGAAGGTTGAAGTGAAGGTGCAATCGATTTCTTCAAGTAAGGGTAAGATCTCATTCGGTTTCATCCTTTTTCTTAAGATTTGCCAAATCTAGGACTAACCCCATTAATATCTTGTTGCCAAACTTTGAAGAGATCTTTCGGATTTACTAAGTGTCGACTACAAGGAAGGAGAAGTTCTTTTCCCAAAGGTACACCATAGGCCACGTGTTCCCTAGTTATTCTACGAGTTTCGGATTTTAAAATCCACAAGGTAAGTGTCTATAGTATTTGGCCAAGGCCATGTTTGGTAAATATATGTGTTCATTAATTATTCAAAAGCCGAAAACTAACCAAGTTAATTGATTCAATGCTTGGCCGAATGCAAGAAGAGTATAGCAGAGATTTCAAGACTTGATTCTTAAGTCAAACGGCAACAAGGTAAGTTTAAGTATACTAATCCTACTAGGATTTGGATTTATGGTCGAATGGCTTTTTATTAAAGTAGTAGGTGATTAATCAAATGTAGGGATTAAGGATCTAAGCATTAGATCAAGCTTTTCGGATTTCAAGACCCTTTCGTAAGTATGATAAGTTGTGGATATTTGGTTAAGAATTCGTGATATTGATGATTAAATCGATTGTTCGATTAAGTGTGTTGATGGAGGCGAATACCATTCAAGAAGGGAAAGGGAAGGTCCCTATCCCAAGTTTAAGAAGAGATCTGTCTCGGCGCTAGGGGATTGGCCACCGGGTGTGGACCAAATACGAACAAGAAAGTAGGCAACAGCCGTAGTATCGCCTAGTGATAGCATCGATGATCGAAAGCATAGTTCTCCAAGTGATCGGTGTGTGATTAACCCACCGCTTTCCGGTATATGATATGTATGTGAAATGTGTATGTATTATGAATGTGCTAACTAGTGCAGTGGAAATTGTGATATGGATACCCTCAAGGGTATGTCGATAATCCTAAGTACCAAACCTCGATGATATGTGATTATTAATATGAATATGTGATAATATGCTTGATGAACATGCTCATGCATCATTACATTGCATCATTATTTTATGTGGCATGTGCATGGGTTGGGATATGAAAGAAGGTACGGGTGTACTTCGAGTACGTGGTTTGATGTTAGCCTTGAGCTACATCGTGGATTGACGTTGACTGAGGTCGCGTTGTGGATTAAATGCGATTAAGTTCGCGTGGCTTGATGAGTGGCTATGTGCCTCATCGTGGTTGATATCGGCTATGTGCCATATCGTGGTTGATGAGTGACTATGTGTCCCATCGTGGTTTTGGTGTTAGCTACGGCTACATCGTGGATTGACGTTGACTGAGGTCATGTTGTGGATTAATTGCGATTTAGTTCGCATGGCTTGATGAGTAGCTATGTGCCTCATCGTGGTTGATATCGGCTATGTGCCATATCGTGGTTGATGAGTGACTATGTGTCCCATCGTGGTTTTGGTGTTAGCTACAGCTACATCGTGGATTGGCGCTGACTGAGGTCGCGTTGTTGACTATTGTGCTCAATTGCACGTGGACGGCAGTGATTGCCTTTGGAGTGAAAAGGAGAGGGTGATTTGATAATCCCCTGGTGTGTGGTAGGCTGGATAAGGGGGTGTGTAGCGGATGGACCCTAGGTTTGGGTTGGGCTTCATAATTACATGATTTCGTATGTGAACATATATGGAAATGGGCCAAGCCCAATATGATATGTGGATTAATGTAAAAATGGGCAAAGCCCAAAGATATGAATGTGGATCACAGTGGAAATGGGCTAAGCCCAGATGTGGAAATTATGTGGTTAACTACCCTATTAGATGAATGTGATATGAATATGGGCCAAGCCTGAAATGTGTTAACATGTGAATATGATATTTGTTATCCGATATATGGGTTAATATGTGGTTAACATGTGGGTGGAATTCAGGTGGATTAATTACACACTTGAGTCCGTATGACTCACCCAATTTTTATTAAACATCGCAGATGATTCGTGGTGATTGGACCGGGTTGGAGTGGATACGAGGTGGCCCATGCGTAAGACATCTTCTTTATTTTATTCATTTTATTACTAAGAACTTTTGTTTAATTATTTATTGTAATAAGGCCCGCTTAAAGTATTTAAGTATTTCTATTTGAGCATTTTTATTATGTTTAAGCTAGACGACCATTAAATTATTATTTGGAAGTGCTTTTAATTTGGATATTTTTGTCAAGCTTATATTATTTAGAATTTTTAATTGGACATGGTTTTCAAATGACAAAATTTTTAATGTTTTTCCCAAAAGTGAAATCAGTCTTCAAACGTTTTCATGATGGCATCTCAAATTCGGTCAGAACGAATGGTCCGGGTTTGAGGTGTTACAAATTGGTATCGAGCCAGTTCAAAACTCGGCTTTGAGGGTTTTGGGTCCAAAAATAATTTTTTGAAAGATGGGCTTTTCAAAAGTATGGGCCTTCATAAACTTTTCAAAGTTATTCGCATGGCACTTGTATCTCCTACCAAAGTCCACTGTAAGTACTTCTAATTATTGAAGTGACTTGTTTATGTGAACTGTTATGGGCTTATTTGGGCTCGTAGATTAGAATATTAGGGCTATTGAACCCTAGGGCTAGTGCACTCAAACACATGCATAAGACTTAAGGACTATTAAACAAACCCGGTGAAGTAAGTCGCCGAGCTAGGTGTGGCAACTATTGTGCGCATGTCTAGGAGTGGATTCAGTAAGAGCTTGGTATTTAAGCAAATCCTAGTGACTCACCTCCTCTTTACTCGAATCCTACCAGTGCGTAGCTACGGTTCACCTTAACCAAGAGGACTTATTCACGGGCTAAACCCGATAATTAAAACCCGAAAGGGACTAGCCATGATAAAAACCCTAGTTTTAAAATCCCTAAATTACCCTTTTAATTGTAGTAAAAGATTATTGTGAAATTTTTTTCCAAAATATCTCCGATTTACAAAATTACAAAAATGCCCCTGTATTGTAAATTACTAAAATACCCTTAGTTTTTAAGATTTTCAAAAATACCCTCGACTTTTTTGTTAAAATATTTCTACTTTACAAAGATATCAAAAACTTTTGTTTTACAAATAACAAGATACCCTGATTTGGAAAATTTACGGAACTGCCTTTGACTTCTAAAACTACCGAAATAACCTCGATTTCTGAAATTTTTGCAACACCTCTGATTTGGAAAACAAAATAACCCAGAGATTTTCTGAAATACCTCTAATTTGAAAAATATTTTCGAATTGACCCCGATTTATTACCAAAATACCCCTGTAGGGAAAATGACGAAATTACCCATGGGTAGGGAAATGGATGGAATGGCCATAAAAGTGTAGTGAATGATGTTGTGAATGAATGTGACTTCATGGAGAAATGAATGTGTCTCTGCTTATGAATGTGAATGTGACTCCCTGAGTTAGAGTAGTGAACTTGAACTGAACCTTTGTGTAATCGAAAGAACTACTTCTAAATACTTTACTTCATAAAATTGTTCGCGGTTAATAAGTGGAACAAAATTCTGATGCATAAAACTTTTTAATCAAATAAGTCGCAACGTTGAAGAGATCTTTTGGGATTTACTAAGTGTCGACTACAAGGAAGGAGAAGTTCTTTTCCCAAAGGTACACCATAGGCCACGTGTTCCCTAGTTATTCGGTGAGTTTCGGGATTTAAAATCCACAAGGTAAGTGTCTATAGTATTCGGCCAAGGCCATGTTTGGTAAATATATGTGTTCATTAATTATTCAAAAGCCGAAAACTAACCAAGTTAATTGATTCAATGCTTGGCCGAATGCAAGAAGAGTATAGCAGAGATTTCAAGACTTGATTCTTAAGTCAAACGGCAACAAGGTAAGTTTAAGTATACTAATCCTACTAGGATTTGGATTTATGGCCGAATGGCTTTTTATTAAAGTAGTAGGTGATTAATCAAATGTAGGGATTAAGGATCTAAGCATTAGATCAAGCTTTTCGAGATTTCAAGACCCTTTCTAGTAAGTATGATAAGTTGTGGATATTTGGTTAAGAATTTGTATATTGATGATTAAATCGATTGTTCGATTAAGTGTGTTGATGGAGGCGAATACCATTCAAGAAGGGAAAGGGAAGGTCCCTATCCCGAAGTTTAAGAAGAGATATGTCTCAAAGAAGCTAGGGATTGGCCACCGGGTGTGGACCAAATCGAGAACAAGAAAGTAGGCAAATAGTCGTAGTATCACCTAGTGATAGCATCGATGATCGAAAGCATAGTTCTCCAAGTGATCGGTGTGTGATTAACCCACCGCTTTTCCGTATATGATATGTATGTGAAATGTGTATGTATTATGAATGTGCTAACTAGTGCAAAGTGGAAATTGTGATATGGATACCCTCAAGGGGTATTTCGATAATCCGGTAAGTACCAAACCTGATGATATGTGATTATTAATATGAATATGTGATAATATGCTTGATGAACATGCTCATGCATCATTACATTGCATCATTATTTTATGTGGCATGTGCATGGGTTGGGATATGAAAGAAGGTACGGGTGTACTTCGAGTGCGTGGTTTGATGTTAGCCTTGAGCTACATCGTGGATTGACGCGGACCGAGGTCGCGTTGTGGATTAATTGCGATTAAGTTCGTGTGGCTTGATGAGTGGCTATGTGCCTCATCGTGGTTGATATCGGCTATGTGCCATATCGTGGTTGATGAGTGACTATGTGTCCCATCGTGGTTTTGGTGTTAGCTACGGCTACATCGTGGATTGACGTTGATCGAGGTCACGTTGTGGATTAATTGCGATTTAGTTCGCATGGCTTGATGAGTGGCTATGTGCCTCATCGTGGTTGATATCGGTACCGTGCCATATATCGTGGTTGATGAGTGACTATGTGTCCCATCGTGGTTTTTGATGTTAGCCTTGAGCTACATCGTGGATTGACGTTGGATCGAGGTCACGCGTTGTGGATTAATTGCGATTTAGTTCGCGTGGCTTGATGAGTGGCTATGTGCCTCATCGTGGTTGATATCGGCTATGTGCCATATCGTGGTTGATGAGTGACTATGTGTCCCATCGTGGTTTTGGTGTTAGCTACAACTACATCGTGGATTGGCGCCGATCGAGGTCGCGTTGTGGACTATTGTGCTTAATTGCACGTGGACGGCAGTGATTGCCTTCGAGTGAAAAGGAGAGGGTGATTTGATAATCCCCGTGTGTGTGGTAGGTCGGATAAGGGGGTGTGTAGCGGATGGACCCTAGGTTTGGGTTGGGCTTCATAATTGCATGATTTCGTATGTGAACATATATGGAAATGGGCCAAGCCCAATATGATATGTGGATTAATGTAAAAATGGGCAAAGCCCAAAGATATGAATGTGGATCACAGTGTGAAATGGGCTAAGCCCAAAGATGTGGAAATTATCTCGTTAACTACCCTATTAGATGAATGTGATATGAATATGGGCCAAGCCTGTAATGTGTTAACATGTGAATATGATATTTCTTATCCGATATATGGGTTAATATGTGGTTAACATGTGGGTGGAATTCAAAGGATTAATTACACACCGAGTCCGTATGACTCACCCAATTTTTATTAAACATCGCAGATGATTCGTGGTGATTGGACCGGGTTGGAGTGGATACGAGGTGGCCCATGCAGAAGACATCTTCTTTATTTTATTCATTTTATTACTAAGAACTTTTGTTTAATTATTTATTGTAATAAGGCCCAGCTTAAAGTATTTAAGTATTTCTATTTGAGCATTTTTATTATGTTTAAGCTAGACGACCATTAAATTATTATTTGGAAGTGCTTTTAATTTGGATATTTTTGTCAAGCTTATATTATTTAGAATTTTTAATTGGACATGGTTTTCAAATGACAAAATTTTTAATGTTTTTCCCAAAAGTGAAATCACCAAACGCTTTTTCCGCAGCATGGCATCTCAAATTCGGTCGTAACGAATGGTCCGGTTTTGGGTGTTACAAATTGGTATCGAGCCAGTTCAAAACTCGGCTTTGAGGGTTTTGGGTCCAAAATAATTTTTTCAAAGATGGGCTTTTCAAAAGTATGGGCTTTCATAAACTTTTCAGTTATTCTGCATGGCACTTGTATCTCTACCCCAAGTCCACTGTAAGTACTTCTAATTATTGAAGTGACTTGTTTATGTGAACTGTTATGGGCTTATTTGGGCTCAGTAGATTAGAATATTAGGGCTATTGAACCCTAGGGCTAGTGCACTCAAACACATGCATAAGACTTAAGGACTATTAAACAAACTCGTGAAGTAAGTCGCCAGAGCTAGGTGTGTGCAACTATTGTGCGCATGTCTAGGAGTGGATTCAGTGAAGAGCTTGGTATTTAAGCAAATCCTAGTGACTCACCTCCTCTTTACTCGAATCCTACCGCAGTGCGTAGCTACTGGTTCACCTTAACCAAGAGGACTTATTCACTGCCTAAACCCGATAATTAAAACCCGAAAGGGACTAGCCATGATAAAAACTCTAGTTTTAAAATCCCTAAATTACCCTTTTAATTGTAGTAAAAGATTATTGTGAAATTTTTTTCCAAAATATCTCCGATTTACAAAATTACAAAATGCCCCTATATTGTAAATTACTAAAATACCCTTAGTTTTTAAGATTTTCAAAAATACCTCGACTTTTGTTAAAATATTTATACTTTACAAAGATATCAAAAACTTCATTTTACAAATAACAAGATACCCTCGATTTGGAAAATTTACTGAATCGCTTCGACTTCTAAAACTACCAAAATAACCTCGATTTCAAATTTTTGCAACACCTCGATTTGGAAAACAAAATAACCTTGAGATTTTCTCGAATACCTCTAATTTGAAAAATATTTTCAAATTGACCCGATTTATTACCAAAATACCCTGTAGGGAAAATGACGAAATTACCCTGGTAGGTAGGAAATGGATGGAATGACCATAAAAGTGTAGTGAATGATGTTGTGAAAGAATGTGACTTCATGGAGAAATGAATGTGTTTCTGCTTATGAATGTGAATGTGACTCCCTGAGTTAGAGTAGTGAACTTGAACTGAACCTTTGTGTAATCGAAAGAACTACTTCGAAATACTTTACTTCATAAAATTATTCGCGGTTAATAAGTGGAACAAAATTCTGATGCATAAAAATTTTTAATCAAATAAGTCGCGACGTTAGAAATGAGTTCTAGGGGACGTGAACTTAAAAAAATTGTGCCTAGGAAGTATGATGATTCTATTAAGATCAGAGTGCGCAGCATAAGCGTAGTGCGGTGAGTTAAGAGGTACGATTATTCGTTAATAAGTAATTTCGAGGACGAAATTATTTTTAAGGAGGGTAGAACTGTAACATCCTGAAAAGGGCCTATGCATTTTTGGTTTAATTGTACGAAATGACATATCTTATGTGTTATGAATATATTTTGAACACTTTTGGAAACCTGGAAATGTATGGAAATGTCAAGTTTACAGAGCCGGTTGAAAATTTTTGGAAACTTAGAAATGACCTAGAAATGACGAGTTTTAAGGTTTAAAAGGGGAAATTAAGGCAATGTGGACTTAAAAGAAAAAGTTTGTGAAATTTGACACACAAACAGGCTTGGAAAAGTGGTCTGAAGATGCCACTTAGGGCCTATGGAATTGGCGCCATATGCAAGAGGAATGGGCCTAAGTTCGAGTCACATTGGAAGCAAATAAAAGAAATTTTATTTTGCTACAAGGAGCAGAGAGGTGGACGGCACATGGCTATAAATTAGGAGCTTTTATTATTTTATAAATAGTGGATAAATAAGGGATTTATTTATCATTATTTTCAAGAGATAATTGTTGGATTAAATTCTTTTAATTTGAATAAAGAGATAAAGAGGAAAATAAGGGAGAAGTGATGGCCAAGTAAGGGACTTTGAGTTTAATAATTTCGGCTAAGTAAGGATAGTTGCTGAATTATCTTTTATTTTAAGTGATAATTAAAGGATAAAGTTATCGATATAGGAGTGGTGGCCAAGTAAGGGACTCCTTAGATGATAATTTCGGCTATAAAAGGAAGGAAGGAGGGCTACTCATCAATTTGAGCTTCCTCCTTTCTCTCCACGAATTCTTAGTGCTCTCTTCTCTTCTTTTCTTTCTTTTCTTTTGTCAAGTCGAGATTAAGTAATTGTTGGAACCTAGCCGAATATTTTCCTCTCCATTAGAAGCCATAGCTGAATCCTCCATCTTTATTCTTCCTTTTCTTTTCTTTCTAATCCTCCAAAAGCCGAAAGTTGTGAGATCATCATCTAGCCATAGCCAATCTCTCTCAAGGTTGAAGTGAAGGTGCAATCGATTTCTTCAAGTAAGGGTAACATCTCATTCGGTTTCATCCTTTTTTCTTAAGATTTGCCAAAATCTAGGACTAACCCCATTAATATCTTATTGCCGAAACTTTGAAGAGATCTTTTGGGATTTACTAAGTGTCGACTACAAGGAAGGAGAAGTTCTTTTCCCGAAGGTACACCATAGGCCACGTATTCCCTAGTTATTCGGTGAGTTTCGGGATTTAAAATCCACAAGGTAAGTGTCTATAGTATTTGGCCAAGGCCATGTTTGGTAAATATATGTGTTCATTAACTATTCAAAAGCCGAAAACTAACCAAGTTAATTGATTCAATGCTTGGCCGAATGCAAGAAGAGTATAGCAGAGATTTTAAGACTTGATTCTTAAGTCAAACGGCAACAAGGTAAGTTTAAGTATACTAATCCTACTAGGATTTGGATTTATGGCCGAATGGCTTTTTATTAAAGTAGTAGGTGATTAATCAAATGTAGGGATTAAGGATCTAAGCATTAGATCAAGCTTTTCGGGATTTCAAGACCCTTTCGGTAAGTATGATAAGTTGTGGATATTTGGTTAAGAATTCGTATATTGATGATTAAATCGATTGTTCTGATTAAGTGTGTTGATGGAGGCGAATACCATTCAAGAAGGGAAAGGGAAGGTCCCTATCCCGAAGTTTAAGAAGAGATCTGTCTCGACGCTTAGGGATTGGCCACCGGGTGTGGACCAAATCGACAACAAGAAAGTAGGCAAATAGCCGTAGTATCGCCTAGTGATAGCATCGATGATCGAAAGCATAGTTCTCCAAGTGATCAGGTGTGTGATTAACCCACCGTTTTCCGGGTATATGATATGTATGTGAAATGTGTATGTATTATGAATGTGCTAACTAGTGCAGTGGAAATTGTGATATGGATACCCTCAAGGGGTATGTCGATAATCCGGTAAGTACCAAACCTGATGATATGTGATTATTAATATGAATATGTGATAATATGCTTGATGAACATGCTCATGCATCATTACATTGCATCATTATTTTATGTGGCATGTGCATGGGTTGGGATATGAAAGAAGGTACGGGTGTACTTCGAGTACGTGGTTTGATGTTAGCCTTGAGCTACATCGTGGATTGACGTTGACTGAGGTCGCGTTGTGGATTAATTGCGATTAAGTTCGCGTGGCTTGATGAGTGGCTATGTGCCTCATCGTGGTTCATATCGGCTATGTGCCATATTGTGGTTGATGAGTGACTATGTGTCCCATCGTGGTTTTGGTGTTAGCTACGGCTACATCGTGGATTGATGTTGACTGAGGTCACGTTGTGGATTAATTGCAATTTAGTTCGCATGGCTTGATGAGTGGCTATGTGCCTCATCGTGGTTGATATCGGCTATGTGCCATATCGTGGTTGATGAGTGACTATGTGTCCCATCGTGGTTTTTGATGTTAGCCTAGAGCTACATCGTGGATTGACGTTGACTGAGGTCACGTTGTGGATTAATTGCGATTTAGTTCGCGTGGCTTGATGAGTGGCTATGTGCCTCATCGTGGTTGATATCGGCTATGTGCCATATCGTGGTTGATGAGTGACTATGTGTCCCATCGTGGTTTTAGTGTTAGCTACGGCTACATCGTGGATTGGCGCTGACTGAGGTCGCGTTGTGGACTATTGTGCTCAATTGCACGTGGACGGCAGATGATTGCCTTTGGAGTGAAAAGGAGAGGGTGATTTGATAATCCCCTGTGTGTGGTAGGTGGATAAGGGGTGTGTAGCGGATGGACCCTAGGTTTGGGTTGGGCTTCATAATTGCATGATTTCGTATGTGAACATATATGGAAATGGGCCAAGCCCAATATGATATGTGGATTAATGTAAAAATGGGCAAAGCCCAAAGATATGAATGTGGATCGATGTGGAAATGGGCTAAGCCCGGTATGTGGAAATTATGTGGTTAACTACCCTATTAGATGAATGTGATATGAATATGGGCCAAGCCTGAATGTGTTAACATGTGAATATGATATTTCTTATCCGATATATGGGTTAATATGTGGTTAACATGTGGGTGGAATTCAAAGGTGGATTAATTACACACCGAGTCCATATGACTCACCCAATTTTTATTAAACATCGCAGATGATTCGTGGTGATTGGACCGGGTTGGAGTGGATACGAGGTGGCCCATGCGAAAGACATCTTCTTTATTTTATTCATTTATTACTAAGAACTTTTGTTTAATTATTTATTGTAAAAGGCCCAGCTTAAAGTATTTAAGTATTTCTATTTGAGCATTTTTATTATGTTTAAGCTAGACGACCATTAAATTATTATTTGGAAGTGCTTTTAATTTGGATATTTTTGTCAAGCTTATATTATTTAGAATTTTTAATTGGACATGGTTTTCAAATGACAAAATTTTTAATGTTTTTCCCAAAAGTGAAATCAGTCTTCAAACGTTTTTCCGCAGTGGCATCACAAATTCGGTCGTAACGAATGGGCCGGGTTTGGGGTGTTACAGTTAAAATTGGTAATTGATAATTATGTTAATATAATTAAAACAAAGACAAAATGGTGGTCATTTTTGTGTTCATGCACCGAAAGTAGAAGAAAGAAGAAGCCATTTTCTTATCTTAGGGTTTGGCACTTTGTGTTTGTGATTAAGGTATGTTTTTGTTTTGGTTTTTTGATAATTTCTACGTTTTTGTGATTGTTGCTTAGCATTTTATCAAGCCCATGCCTTAATTTTAGAATTTGATGATAATTTTGAGTTACGCCATTGATGATTTTGTAAGCTTTGTGATGATAGTTGATGAAATATGAAAGATATGTAAAAGATTAACATGTTTTGTCATTGAATTTTTGATGAATTTGACTAATTTGGGCTACATTGAGAAAATGAGAAATTGAAGGACTAAAATGTGAAATAAATGAAATATGTGGGCTTATATGAGTTAAGGGAAAATTCGGCTAAGCATGTGTATAATGAAATTATGTGTATTTGGTGATTTTATGAAATAGGGACCTAAATGTCAAAATGTGAAAATGTGAGGGCTAATTTGGAAAATGCCCTAAATGTGTGTATTTGGATTGAATTGAATGATTTGGCAAACAAAAGAGTTAAATTTGAATATGTATAGATCAAGAACCAAAGAAAATGAAATTAGATCGGGGGAAGTCGAAAGTGGTCGAGTAGTCGTTTCCATCCGTTCATATCCGTACGAGGTAAGTCTATATAAAAATAAATGTGTTTGAGTTGATTTATTCATGTTTATAAGAACTTGAATTGGGATGAATGACTATGGAAGATGTATATGTGAAATCCGAGAAAGTTTCAACAAAGTGTCAATGTCCGAAAAGCCCCGTATGAACCTTAGGAATAGTTAGGATACATATGTCATGACATAGGGTTCCGATATGTGTTTTTGTGTAAGACCATGTCTGGGACATTGGCATCGATTTGTGATTTACGTGTAAGATCATGTCTGGGACATTGGCATCATATATGATTTCGTGTAAGACCCTGTCTGGGACAGTGGCATCGATATTTGATTACACATAAGACCATGTCTGAGATGTTGGCATTGTACGAGCATTCCGAGCTATCGGAGTATCCTATTTGATTCCGAATGGTTCAACGGGCATTCCGAGAAATGAATGATTATGTGAAATGTGTATCCGATGCAGGTACGTTTGAAATGTATGCAAAGTATGAGTATGAAAAGTAGTATACGTGAAAAATGTGGAATTGAGATACATGTGTCGAAACCAATTTTTCGTTGTGTAAAAACGGATTTTTTTTGAAGTGTGATCGGATCACCTTGAAATTGATTATTAAAACATTTTTATTTGTTAAAACGATGATTTTGGCCTACAAAATTTCGAAAACAGTTTCCGAGTCTCACACGTCATTTAGAAAAGATTAGCACCCTCGTAACGCCCAAAATTGGTACCGAATTGATTGATTAACGTCTTAATGTCGAAAATTTGAAAAGATTCGAAAATACGATCCTTTTTGTTAAAGAAAACTTGAATAAATTAAACCGGATGCCGAGACCCTCTTATTTCGAAGGAATAAAATATCATACCCAGTGAGTTAGGATACGACATTTCGAATCCTCGAAACTACGCTTGTCTTTTGACATTCAAAACTCATACATTTAAATTCAAGAAGGATATTCAGTTATTTGGGTCAATGAAAAAAAATCGAAACCCAGTAAGTTAGGGCACAATTTCTCAAAATTCCAAATACAGAATATTGCCTTTGCTTTTGGAAATCCTTATCTCGAGATAACAAAATGTCACATCCAGTGAGTTAGGACACAACACTTTTGAATTCCCGAGAATAAGCCTTTTATTTAACTCATATGCCTTGATTTAAAAAAATTGATTCTTTTGACTCGATGAGAAAAATCAAAACCCAGTAAGTTAGGGTACAATTTCTTTTGTATCTTAGAACGCGGAGTATTCGCTTATTTCGGGAATTCGGTAAAATGTAAGTAGTAAAATGGAAAGCGAGTTACAAACAATGCTAATAAGTGTATGACAATAATAAATATTAAAGCTAAAATAAAACAAACCGAAATAAAAAGGCATAATAAAAGTAAAAAATACAAATAAGATAAACAACGAAAACAAAAATAAACAAATACATAAAACAAACTAATCATAAAAAAAATAAGTAAGCAAATAAATGAAAACTAAAAATAATTAAAAATTTAGTAGTGAATCAACAAACAAATAAATAAATAGATATTAGATAAAACAATTTAATAATAATAATAATAGTAATAATAATAATAGTAAATATAATAGTAGTAGTAAAAATAAAAATAATATTAGTAATAATAAAAATAATAGTAATAGTAATAATATCAAGAATAATAATAGTATCGAAAATACAATAATAATAATAATAATAAAGCTAATAATAATAAAGAAAATAATAATAGTAGCAATATTAAAATAATCAATGGAAATAAATAACATGTAAAGAGAAATTTAAAATAAATAATATTTAAAATAAATAATATCTAATATTAATTCAAAAAAGGAGAATAATTAAACAAATTAGCAACCAAATAATTTAAAAAAATTAATTAGAGGACTATACTGAAATCAAGATAAAAATTAAGGGCTAAAATTGCAATAAATTGAAAAATGAAATCGAAAAAAGGACTAAATTGATATTAAAATAAAGTTGAATGGCCTGGTTTAAAAAGAAAAATAAAGAATCGGGGCCAGGTGTAACGCGCGTAAAAGTGGGGGACCAATTGGGAAATTATTCCCTATTCCCGAAACGCGGCGTTTTGAGTTGAAATCGAAGGATCAGAGTGAAACAAAATTGAAATTATAGGGGCAAATTCAAAAATAAAATAAAACCGCATTAAAAAATAAGAAAATACGGAAGGACTAAACTGGTAATTATACCAGTTTTGAAAAACACGCGGATTCTCCCTGGGTCAGGTCAACACGCGATTCTTGGCCAGAAAACGACGCCGTTTTGGGTCTAAACAACCTACGCCAAAATGACGGCGTATGGGTCAGCTTTAAATAACAAAAAATTAAAATAGAAGCTCATTTTTAAACTATTTCAGGAAAAAAATTTAAAAAATTCTCTATGCACGCCCTCAGAGTTCTGGCCTGAGATTGGCCTGACTCTATCATCGGGCCGCCGTGCTCCGCCACCGTTCGCCGTTGTGCACGATGGTGGGAGACCCCAAAAGACGCTTATTTAAACCTTTTTAGATGCCCCAAACGCAGATCCAGACTCTGAAACCCCAAACAATGCAGTGACCCTTTGGGTTTGGCTTATTCGATTGCGGATGAAGGTAAAAACCTCCTCTACAACATTTATACTATACTGGTATTATAGATCTTTGCAGAAATAGATTAGAAATATAATAAATACCTTTAAACCAACTCTCTGTTCTTTGAGTTTTTTTTATTTGTATTTCACTGTCAAAATCGTGAAGAAAATTACAATTGTTTGCTTCGGTTTTTATAACCGAATTCGAAAAATAAAAATAAAAAATCTAAAAAATCAAAAATACAATTGTTTTCTTTTTTGTTGCGCTGTGTTTTTTCATTTTCGCAGGTACGGATGCGTGCATGGCGCTGTACGGAGGCG
This sequence comes from Gossypium sturtianum, assembly GCA_025698515.1. Lineage (NCBI taxonomy): Eukaryota > Viridiplantae > Streptophyta > Magnoliopsida > Malvales > Malvaceae > Gossypium > Gossypium sturtianum. Next base: position 24,760,876 of record CM046949.1, read on the forward strand.
GGCCGACGTGCGTGTGGCGTTCGGTGGTGTGCGTGTGAGGGACGCGGTGGCGGCGCTAGAAAGCTCCAGAAGTTTTTGAGGTTTCTGAAACTTCAATCCTTTTTGGGCCTAATCCGACATTGGGCCTTAGGTTTAGTGGTTTGGACTGGTAGGGGTATTCGGGCTAGGTTTAGGCCTGCTGTTTTATTTTTGTAATGGACTGATTAAAATGGACTATTTTGGATTTTTTTTAATTTGGTTTTTTTAAATTTTTGTTTTATTTTGTCTGGTTAATGGGCCCGGGCAAATTTAGGCCCGTACAGCTGCCCCTCTTTGTCCATTGTCGTGTAACGAGAATGGAGCAAAGACTTTAAAAGGGCCAATTTTGCCCGGTCTCGCCAAATCTTGACTTCTTTCGGTGCTTTTCTTAGTCGAGTAGCTTCATTACATCTACTGGATTACAGCCTTGTGGAGACTGTGGTAGACGCCATCAGGGCGAGTGTTGGAGGAGGACTGGGGCATGTCTGAGATGTGGGTCTTTAGAGTACCGTATTCAGGAATGTCCGTTGAGAGCCGATCAGGTGCAAGCTCCGGGATCAGGTACTGCACAGCCACCGAGAGTAGTTCAGCAGCCACCTAAAGGCCGTGGTCAGGCTAGTGGTGGTAACGGTTTGGGTCGAGGACAGAGAGCACTGGGCAGAGGTGTCGATCAGACTGAGGCAAGGCAGCCTACTCTGGTTTATGCTGCACGCCGCCGAGAGGACATAGTTACTCCTGACGTCATCACCGGTACGTTTCTTATTTATGATGTACCATATATTGCATTGATAGATATAGGATCCACCCACTCCTATATAGCCTGCTCTGTTTCTGAAAATATGGGGTTGTCGGTTGAGAGTTCTTCTAGTGAGGTGACTGTATTGAGTCCACTAGGACAATCTGTTTGGGTTAGCAAACTATATAGAGATGTCCCGTTAGAGGTACAAGGGACGATTTTTCGGGCTGACTTAATGGAGCTTCCGTTTGGGGAGTTTGATCTGATATTGGGGATGGATTGGCTAGTTAAGCATCGAGTAAGTTTGGACTGTGCAACCAAGAGGGTCATCTTGAGAACCAAAGAGGACTTTGAGGTGGTTATGATTGGAGAACATCGGGATTATCTGTCAAACGTGATTTCTACGCTGGTTGTGGAAAAATTGGTTCAGAAGGGATGTGAGGCATTCTGGGCCTACATTAGTGTTCCTATTTCTGGGGACTCTGCGATTGGGGATATTAGGGCTGTGAGGGATTTTTCGGACGTCTTTCCTGAGGAGTTATTGGGGTAGCCCCCTATTGTATGGCACCGAAGGAGCTTACAGAGCTTAAGGCTCAGATTCAAGAGTTACTGGATCGTGGTTTCATCCGTCCCAGTGTGTCTCAATGGGGAGCACCAGTGTTGTTCGTTAAGAAGAAGGATGGGACCATGAGAATGTGTATAGACTACTGACTGCTAAATAAGCTAACAATTAAGAATAAGTATCCACTTTTGAGGATCGATGACTTATTCGATCAGTTTCGAGGGGTTTTTGTGTTCTCGAAGATAGATCTCCGATCGGGGTACCATCAGTTAAAGGTTAAGGAAGCTGATGTGCACAAAACGGTATTTAGGACTCGTTATGGGCATTACGAGTTTCTGGTGATGCCTTTTGGACTGACAAATGCTCCAGCAGCGTTTATGGACTTAATGAACCGTGTATTCCAATCGTATCTGGACCAATTTGTCGTGGTCTTCATCGACGACATACTGGTTTATTCTAAGACTGAGGATGATCATGAGGAACATCTTAGGGTTGTATTTCAAACTCTCCGTGAGAAACAGCTGTATGTTAAATTCAGCAAGTGCAAATTTTGGTTATGATATTTTGATTATTATTGTTATTATTACCATTGATCAATGTTATTATTATTATCATTATAGTTATATTTTGTAACAGTTCTGTTTAGACCCTAGTTGGAATAATGGTTTCGGGACCACAAATCCGAGATCAGAAAAATATTTTAATATTATTTTCTGTGCTTATAGTATGTGAATTGACATGTGTGAAATTTTCGTGATTTAATTTATCCGTTTGTGTGTTTAATTTGCGAAAAGGACTAAACTGCAGAAAATGCAAAAGTTGTATGCTAATTGTTAATGTGCTAAATTGCTATGGCTTATAATCTATGAAGTCCTTATTATGTAAATGGACCATATGGTTAATGGATGGACAAATGTGGTCATAAGTTAGTGGGATTTTAATGATAATATAAAGGTTAAAATTGGTAATTGATAATTATGTTAATATAATTAAAACAAAGACAAAATGGTGGTCATTTTTGTGTTCATGTACCGAAAGTAGAAGAAAGAAGAAGCCATTTTCTTATCTTAGGGTTTGGCACTTTGTGTTTGTGATTAAGGTATGTTTTTGTTTCGATTTTTTGATAATTTCTACGTTTTTGTGATCGTTGCTTAGAATTTTATCAAGCCCATGCCTTAATTTTAGAATTTGATGATAATTTTGAGTTATGCCATTGATGATTTTGTAAGCTTTGTGATGATTGTTGATGAAATATGAAAGATATGTAAAAGATTAACTCTTTGAATTTTTGATGAATTTGACTAATTTGGGCTACATTGAGAAAATGAGAAATTGAATGACTAAAATGTGAAATAAATGAAACATGTGGGATTATATGAGTTAAGGGAAAATTCGGCTAAGCATGTGTATAATGAAATTATGTGTATTTGGTGATTTTATGAAATAGGGACCTAAATGTCAAAATGTGAAAATGTGAGGGCTAATTTGTAAAATGCCCTAAATGTATGTATTTGGATTGAATTGAATGATTTGGAAAATAAAAGAGTTAAATTTGAATATGTATAGATCAAGAACCAAAGAAAATGGAATTAGATCGGGGGAAGTCGAAAGTGGTCGAGTAGTCGTTTCCATCCGTTCATATCCGTACGAGGTAAGTCTATATACAAATAAATGTGTTTGAGTTGATTTATTCATGTTTATAAGAAATTGAATTGGGACGAATGACTATGGAAGATGTATATGTGAAATCCGAGAAAGTTTCAACAAAGTGTCAATGTCCGAAAAGCCCCGTACAAACCTTCGGAATAGTTAGGATACATATGTCATGACATAGGGTTCCGATATGTGTTTTCGTGTAAGACCATGTCTAGGACGTTGGCATCGATTTGTGATTTACATGTAAGACCATGTCTGGGACATTGGCATCGTATATGATTTCGTGTAAGACCCTGTTTGGGACAGTGGCATCGATATTTGATTACACATAAGACAATGTCTGGGACGTTGGCATTGTACAAGCATTCCGAGCTATCGGAGTATCCTATTTGATTCCGAATGGTTCAACGGGCATTCCGAGAAATGAATGATTATTTGAAATGTGCATCCGATGCAGTTACATTTGAAATGTATGCAAAGTACGAGTATGAAAAGTAGTATATGTGAAAAATGTGGAATTGAGATACATGTGTCGAAACCAATTTTTCGTTGTGTAAAAACGGGGTCGACTTTAAAAACGAAAATGGAGTCGCCACCAATCTTTTTTGAAGTGTGATCGGATCACCTTGAAATTGATTATTAAAACATTTTTATTTGTTAAAACGATGATTTTGGCCTACAAAATTTTGAGAAAATAGGTTCGAGAGTCTGTTACGTACGAGGAAGGATTAGCACCCTTGTAACGCCCAAAATTGGTACCGAATTGATTGATTAACATCTTAATGTCGAAAATTTGAAAAGATTCGAAAATACGATCCTTTTTGTTAAAGAAAACTTGAATAAATTAAACCGGATGCCGAGACCCGCTTATTTCGAAGGAATAAAATATCATACCTAGTGAGTTAGGATACGACATTTCGAATCCTCGAAACTACGCTTGTCTTTTGACATTCAAAACTCATACATTTAAATTTAAGAAGGATATTCGGTTATTTGGGTCAATGAAAAAAAATCGAAACCCAGTAAGTTAGGGCACAATTTCTCAAAATTCCAAATACAGAATATTGCATTTGCTTTTGGAAATCATTATCTCGAGATAACAAAATGTCACATCCAGTGAGTTAGGACACAACACTTTTGAATTCCCGAGAATAAGCCTTTTATTAACTCATATGCCTTGATTTAAAAAAAATTGGTTCTTTGGACTCGATGAGAAAAATCGAAACCCAGTAAGTTAGGGTACGATTTCTTTCGTATCTTAGAACGCGGAGTATTCACTTATTTCGAAAATTGGGTAAAATGTAAGTAGTAAAATGGAAAGCGAGTTACAATGCTAATAAGTGTATGAAAATAATAAATATTAAAGCTAAAATAAAACAAACCGAAATAAAAAGGCATAATAAAAGTAAAAAATACAAATAAGATAAACAACGAAAACAAAAATAAACAACATAAAACAAACTAATCATAAAAAAAAAGTAAGCAAATAAATGAAAACTAAAAATAATTAAAAATTTAGTAGTGAATCAACAAATAAATAAATAAATAGATATTAGGTAAAACAGTTTAATAATAATAATAATAATAATAATAATAATAATAATAAACGAATAAGGATAATAATAATAGATAAATAATAGTAATAACAATAATAATAAGAATGTTAGTAGTAATAATAATAATAGTAAATATAATAGTAGTAGTAAAAATAAAAATAATATTAGTAATAATAAAAATAATAGTAATAGTAATAATATCAAGAATAATAATAATAATAGTATCGAAAATACAATAATAATAATAATAATAATAAAGCTAATAATAATAAAGAAAATAATAATAGTAGCAATATTAAAATAATCAATGGAAATAAATAACATGTAAAGAGAATTTTAAAATAAATAATATCTAATATTAATTTTAAAAAAAAGGAGAATAATTAAACAAATTAGCAACCAAATAATTTAAAAAAATTAATTAGAGGACTATACTGAAATCAAGATAAAAATTAAGGGCTAAAATTGCAATAAATTGAAAAATGAAATCAAAAAAAGGACTAAATTGATATTAAAATAAAGTTGAATTGCCTGATTTAAAAAGAAAAATAAAGAATCGGGGCCAAATGTAACGCGCGTAAAAGTGGGGGACCAATTGGGAAATTATTCCCTATTCCCGGAACGCGGCGTTTTGAGTTGAAATCGAAGGACCAGAGTGAAACAAAATTGACATTATAGGGGCAATTTCAAAAATAAAATAAAACTGCATTAAAAATAAGAAAATGCGGAAGGACTAAACTGGTAATTATACCAATTTTGAAAAACACGCGGATTCCCCCTGGTCGGGTCAACACACGGATCTTGGCCAGAAAACGACGCCGTTTTGGGTCTAAACGACCTACGCCAAAACGACGTCGTATGGGTCAGCTTTAAATAACAAAAAATTAAAACAAAAGCTTATTTTTAAACCATTTCAGGAAAAAAATCAAAAAAATTCTCTCCGCACGCCCTCAGAGTTCTGGCCTGAGATTGGCTTGACTCTGTCATCGGGCCACCGTGCTCCGCCACTGTCCACCGTCGTGCACGATGGTCGGAGACCCCAAAAAATGCTTATTTAAACCCTTTTAGATGCCCCAAACGCAGATCCAGACTCTGAAACCCCAAACAATGCAGTGATCCTTCGGGTTTGGCTTCTTCGATTGCGGATGAAGGTAAAAACCTCCTCCACATCGTTTATACTATACTGGTATTATAGATCTTTGCAGAAATAGATTAGAAATATAATAAATACCTTTAAACCAACTCTCTGTTCTTTGAGTTTTTTTTTATTTGTATTTCACTGTCAAAATCGTGAAGAAGATTACAATTATTTTCTTCGGTTTTTATAACCAAATTCGAAAAATAAAAATAAAAAATCAAAAATACAATTCTTTTTTTTCTTGCTGCGCTGTGTTTTTGTCGTTTTCGCAGGTACGGATGCGTGCGTGGCACTGTACGGAGGCGGGCCGACGTGCGTGTGGCGTTCGGTGGTGCGCGTGTGAGGGACGCGATGGCGGCGCTGGAAAGCTCCAGAAGTTTTTAGGGTTTTTGAAACTTCAATCCTTTTTGGGCCTAATCCAACATTGGGCCTTAGGTTTAGTGGTTTGGGCTGGTAGGGGTATTCGGGCTAGGTTTAGGCCTGCTGTTTTATTTTTGTAATAGACTGATTAAAATGGACTATATTGGATTTTTATTAATTTGGTTTTTTTTAATTTTGGTTTTATTTTTCTGGTTAATGGGCCCGGGCAAATTTGGGCCCGTACAGCTGCCCCTCTTTGTCCATTGTCGAGTAACGAGAATGGAGCAAAGACTTTAAAAGGGCCAATTTTGCCCGGTCTCGCCAAATCTTGACTTCTTTCGGTGTTTTTCTTCTTCGAGTAGCTTCATTCCATCGCACTGCATCTTCAAGGGCATAGGAACTAGCGCTTCGATCCAATTCAAGGAGATTAGACTTGTAGCTTCAATCTGCTCCGCCGTAACTTCAGGGAGATAATATTTGCTATCTTCAGTCTGCTCCACTGCAACTTCAGGTAAAAAATTGTGGCTTCAATCTGCTTCACTGTAACTTCTGGAAGATAAGATCCGCCGTAATCTTTAGCTTTAATCTGTTTCACTGCAATGCCAGGGAAATAAGATTTCTGCTTTCGATCGCTTTGTTGCAACTTCAGGAAACAAGGTCGTAGCAATCGCTCCATCGCAACTTCGGGAAGATAAGATCTGCGTAGCTTTAACTGCTTCACCGCAACGCCAGGAAATAAGATTTATTGTCTTCAGTCTTCTCCGCTGTAACTTCAGGGAAATAAGGCTGGTGGCTTCAATCTGCTCCACTACAACTTCAGGAAGATAAGATCCGCCGTAATCTGTAGCTTTAATCTGTTTCACTATAATGCCAGGGAAATAAGATTTGCTGTCTTCAGTCTACTCCGCTGCAACTTCAGGGAAACAAGGCTGTGGCTTCAATTTGCTCCACTGCAACTTCAGGAAGATAAGATCTACCGTAACTTTAATCTGTTCCACTGCGTCTTTAGGGAAATAAGATTTATTGTCTTCAGTCTTCTCCGCTGCAACTTCAGGGAAATAAGGTTGGTGGCTTCAATCTGCTCCACTGCAACTTCAGGAAGATAAGATCCGCCGTAATCTGTAGTTTTAATCTGTTTCACTACAACACCAGGGAAATAAGATTTGCTGTCTTCAGTTTGCTCCGCTGCAACTTCAGGGAAACAAGGCTGTGGGTTCAATCTGCTCCACTGCAACTTTAGGAAGATAAGATCTATCATAGCTTTAATCTGTTCCACTGCGTCTTTAGGGAAATAAGATTTTCTATCTTGACTTTAATCCATCCCACTGCAACTTCAGGGATATGGGATTTGTGGATTTACTGATCTTGCTACACCGTCCTCCGGGGACATGACGTGTAGAATCGATTTCATGGGCCTATGCTTATGCCAAATGATTAGGACGTCATGATCAGAATGAATCAAATGCTCCTAATGAATGCAGGATATCATTTTGCGAGAAAGATCCCTTTATAGTGCTTAGGTTGTGATCGTGTCTGTGAAAGCTTTAATATTTATATAATGAATGATCGAGCCTAGAAACTAACTATGACCATGATTGAGGCAAGCGCACCTATCGTTTGGTAGTATAGCTATGGCAAGACCAGAATGTCGAACCCAAAGGAACCAAAAGTACTAGTACTGACTTTCTTTTTATTATCTAGCCTAAAATAAAGGGGATTGATGGTTATCTAACTAATTACTAAGCTAAGGATGCTAAGACACAGAGAATGAATTGGGAAAATACTTTTGGGAAAATCAATTGATTAAGACAATACCCGAGGAAGAATCCACCTAAACTTCACTTGTTATTTAACTCTGAACCAGACAATTTATTCACTCGACTTGATCCGTAGGATTCCCTAATTTATATTATTATCTCTCTCGAGACTAATAACGTCTAACCCTAAGTTGATTAATTGAAATCTCTTTCTAATTAAAACCCCTAGTGTTGCATTAACTCGATTTATGGACTCCCATATTAGGTTTGACCCTAATCCGGCAGATTTTTGTCGTCCTATCTCTAGTAGTGCGATCAAGTCCGCTTAATTATGCTAGATCTACTCTTTAACAGGGACTTTTGCTCCTCTGAATAAGCACATCAATACTTGAATCAATATCCTGGAATATTAAAGCAAGAATTAAGACCACATAATTAAGAACAAATCAAGTATTTATCATACAGTTCAGAAAACAATAACAAGATCCGTCTTAGGTTTCATCCCCCTCAGGTATTTGAGGGGTTTAGTTCATGTTTAATAAAGAATAAATCTCAGAAGAAATTAAATAACAAAACATAAAGAAAAACCCTAAAACCCCTGAAAGAAGTTGAATGGAAAATCATTAGTCTTTGAGCGTGATTTCAGCTTCTGAGATGAATCAACTGGCTTTCTTCAAGTAATTCTCTATATTCCGCCCTCTCTGGCTTTGCCTCCCTGGCCTCTCCTTTTAGGTCACACTTAGGGTGTTTATATAGGCTTCGGAATGTCTTTCTTCGCCTCTAAGTAACCTTTTCCGCGTAGAATTAAAACATGTCACGGCAAGGACACGCCCGTGTCGCACGCCCGTGTGAATCGAGCCCAGGGCCGTGTTAAGGTCTGCTAAAATGGCACGCCCGTGTGGTGAACTCCAGGCCGTGTTGATTTCTTACTTTGGCCCATTTTCTCCGTTTTTGGCCCGTTTCTCGTTCTTTTCATCCTCCTATGCTCTCCTAAGTATAAAACATGAAATTAAAGGATTAGGAGCATCAAATTTCATAATTCAAGGGATAAACCATCCAAAAGTATGCCAAATATGGGATTAAAATATGTGTATATTACGGTTTATCAAATACCCCCACACTTAAGCATTTGCTTGTCCTCAAGCAAAATCCTCAACTCACAATTAAAATTCATTCTTCTCAACTTATAACTCCTATTAATAATGTTTCAGAATAATCCATAAGTAATCATACATTGAGAATTCAACTAAAAGAACATCAAAGTTTCAAATAATCCAAGTTGAGCATTTTATTCATGAAAAACATAGGTATCCCCCCTTATCTAGGTAATCACCTTTGATTCAAAATATCACAGAGTTAACATCCTCACTAAGGATTCACTCAAATCACTCGATGTGTTTAAGGGATAATAAATTAAGCACTCAATAGTCAACATGAAAATTTATTACCATAGGCTTGCATGAAAATCAAATCTCCACCACTATAAATTGAGATGATACATTAATCAAAAGGTCTTTAAAAAGGGTTGTAATGTGGCTTGGTTAGGGGGTGTGGTCACAGGCTGAAAGAGGAGGTTAGAATCGGTATTTGAATCGAAGATTACCTAACTAGAAAAATGAACTTAAAACTTGAATAATTACGTCAATTAAGAATTCCTAATACGAGCTTCTTCTCAAGATGTGAATTTAAAATGTATAAGCTCAACTAACATAGAAACGAAAATGAATATACTTCAATTTTTTTATTTTTTTATTTTTTTAATTAATCAGAATAATAATACGAAAGAATTTACAACTGAAATAGAGAACATAGTTAGACAACTAAATCAAATCTCGATAAAAAGGTTAATACAATAGGAAACATTCTTTATGAATCAAAAAGAGTAAGTTTTGGGTTAATATTAAAGGTAAATCAATGAAAGGGTTGTTGGGCTCAATGGGGTTCACTAAGGGTTAATTATGGAGGTAGGCTTTTTGGGATTAGTGGGTTAGAACCTAGGTGCCTTTATCATCTTAGTATATCAACTCAATGATGTGGTCTTGACATGCATAATCGAAGCCAGTTCTAGAATAAGAGATCAATATTGACTCACTCAAAGCAACAATAAAAGTGAGCACGAAAGAATGTATGCTCTAAAGGCTCAAAATCTCATAGAAATTATTGGCTTTTGATGTCAACCCTGTGAACTTCAAACTTCAAGATAATACCTAAACTTGGGGAAACAGCCTAGCAAATTTTTAATTTTCAAAAATCAACTTATCATGCTTGATTCTCTAAAGCCTTAAAGTTTAAACAATCAATGCACAACTGCCTATGTTTTAATTCAAGACATATCAATAAAAATCATAAATCAGTCAGAATTTGTTCTAATAGTGATATGAGAAAGTGACTTGAGAAAAAGACAAAATTCAGGGATTTGAGAATAATGCAAAAAGTTAGGAACTTTTGCAATTCGCCCCCAACACTTAAGATGTACATTGCCCTCAATGTACAAAGAAATTTATTCTAGAGATTAATAGCATGATATCATAAGAGAGAGAAAGAAGTGAAACTTCCTGAATTTTGGATGGATTCCTTGAGTTGAAAGTGTAGAAACTTGATTCAGATATGTAGGATAAGTTGGAGGAGGCAAGGTGTCTATGGTCGTGGTGTGGTAATTCCCAAGCAGCCTTCTGAACCTAAATTAAAGAAATCAAAATATAATAATAAAAATTAAGCACAAGAGAGATAAAAGGAAGGAAAATAAAGGAGAAGAGAAAAGAAAAAGAAAAAATAAATGGATTTAAAGATCCTTGTGTTGTTGGGTGAGTGAAGCAACCGACATGAACTTATGAAGAGTGATTGCACAAGGGGAGACCGCGCCAGGATCTTTTCGCTTCTTTGACATGGGGATGGTGGTGTTGGTCTTGCCTTTAGGCATTGAGTGATGGTGGTAAGGATGGTGAAAAAGGAAGAAAAAGAAAAAAGAACTATGGTGGCTAGGGGTGAGAGGAAAGGGGTTTGGTGGAGAAAGTGAGCAGAAAATGGGGTTTAAATAGAAATAAGGGCACACGGGTGTGGCACACACCCGTGTGAATCATTTTTAGCCCGTGTGTTTCGAAAATTAGGGTTTTGGCGCGACTGATTTGCGGCCCACGCCCTTGTGCTCTGGGCGTGCTGTCCCATACGGCCGTATCGCACGGCCGTGCCAAGCTTCGTTCGCTTCTCCCACGCCCGTGTTAATTTGATAGGTTCGACCACGATTTCAAGGCACGGGCGTGCCGCACGCCCGTGTCATTTTAACAGTATCAGCCTTTGTCCAAACGCACACCTGTGTCATTCTTGCACACACTCGTGGTATTCCCATGGCCTTAGGAACGCCCGTGTTCCTGACCGTGTGGCTCTGAAAAATCTATATTCGAAAATGATGTTAGTGATTTTAGATATTAAAGGCTAAAATTTAAAGAAATTTAAAATGTTAGTGCTCGGGTTGCCTCCCGAGAAGTGCTTGTTTATAGTCATAAGCTCGACTTTCCCTTCATTCGTCTCTTTATGAGGGTTCATGGAGCTGAAGCTCCTCTCAAATATCCCTAAAGTTTTCACCGTTATATAGTTTACGTCGTTGACCGTTTACCTTAAATGTGCCACGAGTAGGATGAGTTACCTCAATTGTGCCATCGGGAAAGATGGTTTTGACTATGAATGGACCTACCCATCTCGATTTCATCTTTCCAGGGAATAATTTGAGTTTTGAATTGTAAAGTAGAACGGGATCTCCAACTTCAAATTGCTTAGGTTGCATCAAACGAGCGTCATGGCGTCGCTTTGTTGCTTCTTTGTATAGACGTGAGTTTTCGTAGGCATTCGCTCTCCACTCATCTAGCTCGTTCAACTGCATCAATCTTTTCTCACCTGCAAGTTTAAGATCATGGTTTAAGAATTTAATAGCCCAAAATGCTTTGTGCTCTAATTCAAATGGTAAATGACAACTTTTACCGTAGACAAGCCTGTATGGGGATGTTCCTATGGGGGTTTTAAAGGCGGTTCTGTAGGCCCATAAAGCGTCGTCTACTTTTAATGCCCAATCTCTCCTGTTTGATTCTACTGTTTTCTCTAAAATATGTTTAAGCTCTTTATTGGCTACTTCAACTTGTCCACTGGTTTGAGGGTGATAAGGGGTAGCTGTTCTGTGGTGCACTCCATATTTCTTTAAGATTTTATCAAATTGTGTATTACAAAAATGAGTACCCCTATCACTAATTATTGCTCGAGGTGCTCCGAATCAGGAGAAGAGTTTCTTAAGAAATCTTACTACCACTCTAGCATCATTAGTAGGTAAAGCTTGGGCTTCCACCCATTTTGACATGTAATCAACTGCTACTAAGATGTATTTGTTCCCGAATGAGCTAGGGAAGGGGCCCATAAAATCAATACCCCATACATCAAATATTTCGTATGATAGCATATATGTTTGAGGCATTTCATCGCGTTTAGAGATATTACACATTTTTTCGGCATCTATCACACGGCAACATACCTGTTAGCTTCCTTGAACAGTGGGCGGTAAAAACTCGATTCAAGCGTTTTATGTGCTTGTCCGTGTCCCATCAGTAATGTCCTCCCGTTGGTCCTGAATGGCAATGTTCTAAGATTTTGCTTGCTTCTTCTTTTGTGACACATATCCGAATTACTTGATCTGCACAAACACAAAAAAGGAAAGGGTCCTCCCAAAAATAGTTTCTCACATCAGCAAAGAATCGCTTCTTTTAATGATGTGTCAACCCTTTTGGTAGGACGTTAGCAGCTAAGTAATTCGCGATATCTGCAAACCAAGGTACCTCAGAGTCGGATATAGCCAAGAGTTGTTCTTCAGGAAGCGAGTCATTTATCTCACTCTCATCAAGTTCTTTAATATGGGGATTTTCAAGTCTAGAAAGATGGTCTGCTGCAAGGTTTTCAGCTCCTTTCTTATCCTGAATTTCTAAATCAAATTCCTGTAAAAGTAAGATCCATCTTATAAGTCGAGGTTTTGCGTCAGATTTAGTTAAAAGATAACGAAGAGCTGAATGGTCAGTGTAAACGACAACTTTAGATAATATTAAATACTGTCTAAATTTATCAAATGCAAAAACCACAGCTAGCAACTCTTTTTCTATGGTAGTGTGATTCTCTTGTGCGGCCGTCAATGTCTTGCTAGCATAATAAATCGATTGAAAATGCTTGTCTCTTCACTGTCCCAAAACTGCACCTACTGCAAAATCACTCGCATCACACATTAGTTCAAAAGGTAGATTCCAATCAGGTGCAATTATAATTGGGGCATTTATAAATTTAGTTTTTAGGGCGTTAAATGCCTCTAAACATTCCTGATCAAAATTGAAAGGTACATATTTTTCTAGTAATTTCGTTAAAGGCTTAGCTATTCTAGAAAAATCCTTAATAAACCTTCTATAGAAACCGACATGTCCTAAAAAGCTCCTAATAGCCTTAACTAAACTGGGAGGAGGTAATTTTTCTATGGTTTCAATTTTTGCTTTATCAACCTCAATCCCTTTACTAGAAATTTTGTGACCTAACACAATCCCTTCTTGAACCATGAAGTGACACTTTTCTCAATTAAGCACAAGGTTCATTTCCTCGCATCTCATCAAAACTCATTTTAAATTTTTAAGGCAAAGGTGGAATGAATTACCGAATACCGAAAAGTCTTCCATAAATCCCTCCATGATATCCTCTACAAGTTCATCAAAGATGGCTAGCATGCAGCGCTAAAAAGTAGCAGAGGTGTTACATAATCCAAAAGGCATTCTTCGATAAGCAAACATACCGTATGGACATGTGAATGTTGTCTTTTCTTGATCCTCAGGGGCTATTGGGATCTGGAAGTAGCCAGAGAGTCCGTCTAGGAAGCAGTAGTACATATGCCTAGATAATCTTTCTAGCATCTGATCAATGAAGGGTAAAGGAAAGTGGTCTTTTCTTGTGGCATCGTTCAATTTTCTATAGCCGATGCAAACTCCCCACCCTGTGACTTTTCTTGTTGGAATTAATTCATTCTTCTCATTAGCTATAACAGCCATGCCTCCCTTCTTTAGAACAACCTGCACAGGACTTACCCAAGAACTATCAGAAATAGGATAAATAATTCCAGCATCTAGAAGTTTAATTACCTCAGCTTTGACAACTTCCTTCATATTGGGATTTAATTGTCTTTGAGGTTGCACACATGGTTTGCATTCATCTTCCATTAAAATTTTGTGGGTGCAAAATGATGGGCTTATCCCTTTTAATGTCAGAAATTTTCCAAGCTATGGCTCTTTTATGCTCCTTTAATACCTGTAGTAACTCTTCTTTCTCATTGGGTTCTAGGTCTGAAGAAATAATTACTGGTAGTGTAGAATTGCTTTTGAGGAATGCATACTCTAAGTGCTTTGGTAACTGTTTCAATTCCAATTTGAGAGGTTCTTCAATAGAGGGTCTTTGTTTAGATTCTTCATTTATTTCAATGCCCTCATACTCTTTCTGTCTTAGGGAGGAACTATTAGGATTTAATTCAATTTTTATCTCCCCCATCTCAGTGGCATCATCATCTGCCTCCTTACCTTGAACAAGACACAGTTCCAACGTGTCTTTATGTATGATTTCCTGAAAAGAATATTGAATAGAATGATCAATAGAGTCAATGAAATAACATGAATCATCTTGTTCTCTAGAGTATCGTATAGCATCATAAATTTTAAAAATAATTTCCTCGTCACCTACCCTAAGCATCAGCTTACCATCACCTACATCAATAATAGCCCTAGCAGTAGCTAGAAATGGACGTCCTAAAATTAAAGGTACCTCAACGTCCTCATCCATGTTAAGCACAACAAAGTCAATGGGGAATATGAATTTATCAACTTTAACCAAAACATCTTCAATAATTCCCCTAAGATATTTAACAGATCTATCAGCTAATTGGATACTCATCCTAGTGGGTTTTGGTTCCCCAAGACCAAGCTGCTTGAACATTTTATAAGGCATTAAATTAATATTGGCACCTAAGTCAGCTAATGCTTTCTCAATATTTAAACTACCAATTAAACAGGGAATAGTAAAACTTCCTAGATCTTTCAATTTGGTTGGTAGTTTATTTTGGAGAATAGCTGAACATTCCTCGTTAAGCTCCACGATTGATAGTTTTTCAAGCTTCCTTTTATTTGTTAAGAGCTCTTTTAAGAATTTTGCGTACGTAGGCATCTGCGAAATAGCTTCGATAAAAGGTAAGTTAATATGTAATTTTTTAAAGAGTTTAAGAAACTTACCGAATTGTGCGTCCATGTGGTCTTTCTTCAACTTTACTGGATATGGATCGGTGGTTTATATTCTTTAAGTATCGGTGTTACACTTTCGTTTACTTCCTCACTTTTTTCCTTGTTAGTTTCTTTTGGCCTCTTCTTTTTAGTTTCAACCAACTCCTTTCCACTACTTAGCGTAATTGCCTTCACATGTTCTTTTGGGTTGGTGTTACTAGGTAAATTACCTGGTTGCCTTTCGGAAACTAACATGACTAGCTGTCCAAGTTGATTCTCAATTCTTTGAATCGATTCTTGCTGATTTTTCAACGCTGTTTTGGTATTCTGGAAATGGGTTTCTGACACAGATATGAATTTTTCCAACATCTCCTCAAGGTTTGGTTTCTTTTCCTGTCGGTAAGGTGATTACTGAAATCCCAGAGGGGGTGGTGGTCTTTGATTTCCTTGACCTCCCCATGAAAAATTGGGGTGATTCCTCCAACCTGCATTGTAAGTGTTACTATAAGGATTATTTTGAGGTCGATGATTATTACCCATATAATTTATTTGCTCGTTTTCCATGCCATGTCCGTAGGGTGGGTACTCAGGATTCGCCACACCTCCTAGATTTGAGTCACATTGCATTATTGGGTGTACCTGCGTAGAACCATACAAACCATCAATCTTTTTATTTAAAAGTTCTACCTGATTAGAAAGCATAGTGACTGCATCAATATTGAAGACACTGGTAAATTTTGTTGGCTTTGTCCTCATGACTTGCCACTGATAGTTATTCAGTGACATCTCTTCAATAAACTCATAAGCCTCTTCGGGTGTTTTATTATTAATTGTTCCACCGGCAGCTGCATCGATCATCTGCCTTGTTGAGGGGTTCAAACCGTTGTGAAAATTTTGAACCTGTAGCCATAGCGGTAGCCTATGGTGAGGGCACCTTCTCAATAGGTCCTTGTATCTCTCCCATGCATCGTAGAGTGTTTCTAAATCCATCTGTACAAAAGAAGAAATATCATTCCTCAATTTTGCCGTTTTGGTCGACGAAAAATATTTAAGTAAAAACTTTTCGGTCATTTGATCCCATGTAGTGATTGACCCTCGCGGAAGAGAATTCAACCACTATTTGACTTTATTCCTTAAAGAAAATGGAAATAACTGAAGGCGAATGGCATCATCAGAAACGCCATTAATTTTAAACGTATCACATAATTCCAAAAATTTTGCTAAGTGTGTGTTAGGATCCTCATCCTGCAAACCATCAAACTGAACAAACTGTTGTATCATTTGAATAGTGTTAGGTTTCAATTCAAAATTATTTGCAGCAATAGTAGGTCTAACAATACTTGATTCAGTACCGGCTAAACTAGGCTTAGCATAATCATACATAGTACGAGGAGCAGGATTTTGATTCACCGAATTTTTCATAGCCACCGAAGGTAAGGGATTATTCTCATTTTCAGCCATCTCTTCAGGAGGATTGGTGATGGTTTCTTGCTCTTCCTCTATGTATTGTAAATTTTGCCTAATTTCTCTTTGGTTTCTGTGAATGGATGCCTCGATCTCACTGTAAAAAAGCAATGGTCCTGACGGGTTCCTCCTAGTCATAAACTAGAAAAACCTATCAAAACAAATAATAGAGAGATCAGTAAACTAAAAATAAAAATTAGAAATAAATAAATAAATAAAAGAAAAATGGCTAAAGTAATAAAAATTGAGTGTTCCTAATATTTCAGTTCCCCGGCAACGGCGCTAAAAACTTGATCGTGTCTGTGAAAGCTTTAGTATTTATATAATGAATGATCGAGCCTAGAAACTAACTATGACCACGATTGAGGCAAGCGCACCTATCGTTTGGCAGTATAGCTATGGCAAGACCGGAATGTCGAACCCAAAGGAACCAAAAGTACTAGTACTGACTTTCTTTTTATTATCTAGCCTAAAATAAAGGGGATTGATGGTTATCTAACTAATTACTAAGCTAAGGATGCTAAGACACAAAGAATGAATTGGGAAAATACTTTTGGGAAAATCAATTGATTAAGACAATACCCGAGGAAGAATCCACTTAGACTTCACTTGTTATTTAACTCTAAACCAGACGATTTATTCACTTGACTTGATCCGTAGGATTCCCTAATTTATATTATTATCTCTCTCGAGACTAATAACGTCTAACCCTAGGTTGATTAATTGAAATCTCTTTCTAATTAAAACCCCTAGTGTTGCATTAACTCGATTTATGGACTCCCATAATAGGTTTGACCCTAATCCGGTAGATTTTTGTCGTCCTATCTCTAGGAGTGCGATCAACTCCGCTTAATTATGCTAGATCTACTCTTAAACAGAGAATTTTTCTCCTCTGAATAAGTACATCAATAATTGAATCAATATCCTGGAATATTAAAGCAAGAATTAAGACCACATAATTAAGAACAAATTAAGTATTTATCATACAGTTCAGAAAACAATAACAAGCTCCGTCTTATGTTTCATCCCCCTCAGGTATTTGAGGGGTTTAGTTCATGTTTAATAAAGAATAAATCTCAGAAAAAAATTAAATAACAAAACATAAAGAAAAACCCTAAAACCCCTGAAGGAAGTTGAAGGGAAAATCCTTAGTCTTTGAGCGTGATTCTGGCTTCTGAGATTAATCAACTGGCTTTCTTCGAGTAATTCCCTATATTCCACCCTCTCTGGCTTCGCCTCCTTGGCCTCTCCTTTTAGGTCACACTTAGGGTGTTTATATAGGCTTCGGAATGTCTTTCTTCGCCTCTAAGTAACCTTTTCCATGTAGAATTAAAACAGGTCACGGTAGGGACATGCCCGTGTCGCACGCCCGTGTGAATTCAGCCCAGGGTCGTGTTCAAGTCTGCTAAAGTGGCACACCCGTGTGGTGAACTTCAGGCTGTGTTGATTTCTTAATTTGACCTATTTTCTCCGTTTTTGGCCCGTTTCTCGTTCTTTTCATCCTCCTATGCTCTTCTAAGTATAAAACATGAAATTAAAGGATTAGGAGCATCAAATTCCACAATTCAAGGGATAAACCATCCAAAAGTATGCCAAATTTGGGATTAAAATATGTGTATATTACGGTTTATCAGGTTGTCATTGCTCACTGTTCATTAAGGTTATATCACTGACGCAATAATGTCCTGTCTTCTTGTTCAGTTGATATCCTTGACAGAAAATCAGAAGAGATAGTCTTCTTTCTCTGATATTTCCAACCCTTAGGCTTGGTGAGTTCTAAATAATAGTCCTGTTTTAGATTCTCGTACTATTTAAAAGTTTCCAGAGTAATATGCAAAACTCTTTTTGTGAAAGTATTATTAGTCCATTAATCATTACTTCAATACAAAATGCTTGAAAATGATCATAACAATGGACAAAAATGGAATTTATCATAAACGAAATCTGAAAAGAATAGGTTAATTAAAGAAAGCAAACATTGCTAGAATACAAAATGGTGAAAGGAAAAGATAGGTGCCCCAGATATCGCAGCCTGAGCTTCTCTATACGGACTTTCTAAAGACCATTTTAAGCTCAATATGTGTTTAGGAAATCAAAAGTACTATGTTGATGCCACAAAATGTAACATCTCTCCCTCTTAATTCAAGTATAGCAAGATCACCGCATGTCCCATCTTTGATCACAATTTGAGCCGCCTTTTTCAGGTTTTCGACTCAAAACCCCTTTGGCCTCAATGCGCCCTTTGCGGGTTTTCACCTTGGCCTCTCCGTTTTTTTTTAGAAGGTCTCCAAGCGTCCTTTGCAGGTTTTCACTTTGGACTCTTTTCCTCTTCACGTATAGTACTTTTTGACTGAATTCAAATTTACAGGATTGGGCAAGTTTTTCCCATCCATTTCGACAAAAATCAGTGCTCCTCCGGAGAAAGCCCTTTTTTACTACATAAGGTCCTTCCCAATTTGTCATCCATTTCCCTCTGAAATCCTTTTGTTTGGGAAGGATCTTTTTCAAAACCAGGTCTCCCTCGTGAGATTCTCTTGGGTGAACCTTTTTGTCATAAGCTCACATCATTCGATTTTGATACATCTGACCACGACGAATAGCCCTTAGCCTCTTTTTCTCAATCAAATTCAACTGATCATATCGAGACTGGATCTACTCTACTTCATCTAACTTTAGCTCTGGCAATACTCGAAAGGAAGGAATTTCAACTTCGATGGGTAACACTGCCTCCATTCCATAGACCAATGAGAAAGGAGTTGCCCCGGTAGAGGTCTTAACTGATGTTTGATGATCATGGATGGTGATCTCTCAAGCTAATCCTTATGGGTTTCAATCATTTTCTACACGATTTTTTCATTTTTTTTTGTGAAGGTTGCCCCCACTATTCCATTCATTTTGGGGCGATGCGATATTGATCTTGAACAACTGTAAACTTCCGATATCGTGCTATTGTTCCAATTTTAATGTTTTGTCAAATAGGATCCTTTTGGCATTTCATACTGACATGGAATTTGCTGACTGTCGACTTTGTGATGTCGGTATATGAAATAGCTTCCGTACACTTGGTAAAGTAATCGACGTCCACAAAGATGAGATCTATACTTGTTAGAAGCTTTAGGTGAGATTCATGCCCCACATAGAAAAAAGTCCACAGAGGTAACATACATGAGGAGATGAAGGAGGTATAGGAATCTTGTCTCCATAAATTTGGCACTTATGGCATTTCTTGGTATAACTGATGCAATCTTCTTCCATGGTGGATCAGCAATACTCGAAATTCATGATTTGCCTGGCCATTGTAAAATCAATAGCATAGGTTTTTCAGACACCCTTTTGAACCTCTTCTAAGATTCTTTAGCCTTAATAGCATCTACACGTCTTAGTAGCCCAACTATCTCTTGAAACGATCATACGAAAACATCTTTGAAAATTTTTTTTGAACAACTTCAATGACGTCTCGCGTTGTCTCTATGATGATACATGTTCCGATCCTCACCTCTTTCTTTTCTCCTAGGCTCACAATGACTTTTTGTGAGGTAGGATATGTTGTTCATCTTGTTCTACCATCCTTAACAAATCAGGAGATAGGTTACAATATTTTTCGTCTTCAAAGTCATGAGATCCCTCTAGACACATATATTACTCAAAAGTAGATTCTAAGTCAGTAGCAGCGTAGCTCATGCCGTTGATATCTAGGGACCTGTTGTAGGTATGAAGGAATATTCAATGAACAAATGAATTTAAGAATGATTATTTATATGGTATGAATCATAAATGAAATAAAAGAATGAAAGAATATTTGCTCAAAGTGAAACACAAAAACGCATTTTTTATTGAAATAAATATATTGGACATGACCCTATTTCACAAAAGGAAATTCTTATTGCTTCTAGGCTTAAAGCAACAAATATGTTTGGAATATTACTCTGAGTAAGCTCTAAAAACTACAG
Source organism: Gossypium sturtianum (assembly GCA_025698515.1). Lineage (NCBI taxonomy): Eukaryota > Viridiplantae > Streptophyta > Magnoliopsida > Malvales > Malvaceae > Gossypium > Gossypium sturtianum. The sequence goes on from CM046949.1 coordinate 24,781,347, forward strand.
GAATTTCTTCTGCAGTCCAATTATCTAGAACACTCCCATGTTCATAAGGGCGAATGCCTGATAAGTTTTCTCCTCCGATTTCTTTCTTCGGATATAACATTGATGCTCCCACTTCTGACCATTTCATCCGAGCATTCAGTATACTCATAAAATTCCAGTTCTTTCTTATTCATCAGCCCTGGTACCAAGGCTCTGAATCTCGTGACCCTCCTCATTATGGAACTTATAGCAGCTCCATGCTTCTCCGGGTTCATCCCCTAAATTTTGGGTAAGTAATCCTCCTTTTGCCATTTTCTTTCAAATCTCCCTGAGCGGGGTTTTCACTTCTGCTATATCTGTCTTGACTCTCTTCCCTGCGCTCTTGATTATCACGTTTACCCCTTTTATCCGAATTGTTGGGTAACAGATTTTCTGCATCAAATTTCACAATACCCATATTGATGAGTCTTTCAATTATCTTTTTGAAAGTGGTGCAGTTCTCAATCGAGTGTCCTGTGATTCCTGCGTGGTACTCACATTGGGCGTTCACGTCGTACCATTTGGGAAAGAGAGGCTGTATAGGTTTTAGGTAGAAATGGGACACTATATGTGCATCAAACAAATTTTGGTACAACTCCCTATACTTGATCGGGATAGGCGTGAACCGGGGTTTTTCTGAGCTTGGTCTTGGATTAAGATCTTGCCTTGGGGAGTCTTGACGGCTGGTAGTTGCCGTATTTGGCTGGCTTGCGGTAATCGGCTTTGAATAGCCCTTGTTATACATACGCGTATTATTCCCTTCATTTTCCTCTTTCCTCGGGACCTTGAAAGTATTGACTTGGGAGCTCCTCTCTTGCCTTTTCCATTTGTGATGATCTTCAAATTGTTTTGGGAGCTCCGCTCTCGCCCTTTTTATTTCTGCTACAGGGTTAATTGGGCTATCCCTTAGACTAGCACCTGAATCTGTCGGGAAGCTCGCTGGTGTCGAGGTACCAATCTGGTATTGGGGTTTGACGTTAATATAAACCCTTTCTTGATACACGTTTGGTGGTATTTGGGCGCTTGTTGGGATAAAGCCTGAATGATAAACAGAATCCTCGTTATCGTCCTCTGAATTAACCATAGGGCTTTTCCTCTTTTCTAACCCTCCAGCTAACATCTGGGTTAGTTGGCTCATCATGTTTCTTTGAAATTCTTGCATCTGATCCTTTATCTCTTGTTGAAGTCTGGCCAATTTCTCTAGCATTTGTATTTGCATTTTCTCTAATCTCTCCAACCTTTGGTCCATTTCTTTAGTCCTTGCTTGGGTATCGTAAGGATGCTTGGTTGGTAAGTTTTTTGTTGGTTTCTGAAATAACTTCGTTTAATTAGGGTCTTTTCGTTAAAAATTAATGCATATGATGCAATGTAATGCGAATGCATGAATGCAAATAGAGGCATTGACTTTAATTCAATTCCATTAGAACAACTTTACTAGAAAACAAATTTCTTTACATAAACCAGATTACATATACGGCTTTGCCCTAATGCTTAAGGTCTTGACTTGCTTAAGAAGCCTAGCTAACTCTCGGCCTCGATCTGATTCTGACTCATATTTCAAACTCAGTACATCAGCCTGAATTGCCAAGGTTTGTATATGATTAGCCACATCTTGTACTTGAGCCAAAGCCTCGCTTAAGACATAATCCATGTCCCTAACCTGGTATTGCGATTGATGAAGTCGTTTTTTCCACCGCTCATCATTTGCTTCCAGCATTTCAACCCGGAGTTCACAGTTTTGCAGCGCGGTTTCAAGTTCCTCTATTCTCCCTTTTAGTTCATCAATCTTGCCTAAGCTAGCTCTTAATTCAATCACGGAGTTGCGACTACGATGCTGGTGTAGTGACTTTTCTAATTCTGCCACTTAAGCTCTTAGCTTCTTCTTTTCATTTTGGCTCTCCAACAAGCTCTTTTTTAAGGCGTCTTCCTGGGCTCGAGTATTATGGAACTTTTCCTCCCACTGACCAGCTCTAGTTTTTTCCTCTTGGATTTTTTGCTTCTATTGCTCAGACGTTTTACCCAGACCAGCGGTTCTTATTGACATGTTCAGCTTTTTGTAGTCTGTCTTTAAACTATCCAAATCCTTCTCAGCCTTATTCTTTCCTTTCCTCAGTTTTTTGGCTTCTATTTTATAGACATCAACATCTAACCCCAATTGCATTTTCTCTTCTTCCAATTGCTCGATCTTTTTCCCAAGTTCTGAATTCTTTCTTTCAAAATCTTGCTTAATAATCTCTAACTCTGATAGGACCACTCGTAGATATTTCTCCATTGGTCGAATGTCCTCTTGATTTGGCCCAGTGATATTATCATTGACCCTTTTACTCCACCATCCATTATATTCGGGGGTCGTCATCGGACCTGCGGAAAATCTCTTCATTCGGCGGATTTGGTTCCAGGCATTGGACATTTCTCAGATTTTTCTCTTGTAGTTGTCCTCCTTATATGAAAACTCGCATTGCGCCAGCCCATGTGTCACTGGTATAAATTGCCTTGATCTATACTGGCTTAACACGAGTAAAGGAGCATATCCAACAGCTCCCCATATTCCAAGTAAGGGAACCCAAATGAAATCACCACACCGATATAAAATCTTGTCGGGGACCATCCAAGGGGCTCTCCACTCGACGTCTTCGTCATGCAGGTTTTGGAGAATCATCATCCATTTCTCCTCTGTAATGTCATCCCGTCTCGGAGTAGCCACTAGCTCTTTTAGCGGAGAATAGTTTTCAGAGAAGATTCGGTATGAGACCTTTTCTACTTTCCAAAAATGGTTGTGAAACCATGCTAATAAAAGTTGTGCACACCCGATGAATCTCCCTTCACCCACTCTTTGGCATGCATCCAGGGACCTGAAGGTTTCGGCCAGAATTGCAGGAACGGGTGTAACCCTTTTATCAAGTCGGTCAAATAAATCAGAGACGACCTCATCTATATGCCCCAAAGCCTTGGGGAAGATCACCAATCCATAAATGCTTAATGCGAAGACATCAACCCTTTTCTTCACGTCGGGATGTGCTATGATCAAACCTTTCTATTTGATTCGAGCTGTCACCCACTGTTCGCTCATCCCCGTGATGTTCATTAACTTCTTTAAGAATGTCGGGGCATTAACAGCCCTAGAGTAGACTTTTTCGGTCTGAATCTTCGGGTAATGGAGCAAGGTTGTGTACTCTTCCACAGTAGGTACCAAATCCACATTCCCAAAAGTAAAACAGCTATAAGCAGGGTTCCAATATTGGGCGAGAGCTCGAAACAAGTGTTTTTCCACTTTGACGTCGAGTAGATAGGGCAGATCACCGTAATTGTAGTAGAATAGCTGTTTTGTCTCGTCATCCCACTGATCCCATATTTCCTTCATCTCTTGAAGGTTATTTTGGGTTACACTGACACAAGTGAAATCCCACAATTTTGACACGTATCCTTCTGTAAGGCTATCACCTTTCTCTTACTGCATTGTCTCGGACCATATTCGGACAGCCGCATTATCTTCTACTTTATCAAGAAACCCGTTCTCCATGTCAAGCTCTCTATTTAGCAATCGAATGTGAATCAACACCCTCTTTTTTTATGATGAGAATGTCATGCAACCAAAGCAAAATGAACAAGTCAGTATACGAAGCAATAATTTAAAGCAAGCAAGAAATAATAAAGTGCCTATCCAGGTGACCACTAGGGTTTGTCGCGGCACTATCTAGGGTGGGCTCTTAGGGTTTTCTATATGTGGCTCGGTTCTAAAGTAAGGGTACCTGAACCGGCAGATTCCTCGATCCTCACCCATTATAGACTCATACGGACCGAGTTCAGTTCAGGGGAATATATTTCCCTATGGCTGCACGGAGATGAAAATCTCACGAAGACATAGGTACGGATGTATCCCGAAAGCGATCCACTATCCTGCACGGAGGTGAAAACCTCTCGAAGGAGTAGTTTCTCACTCCCACTTAAAAAGGGTAAGACCAAGCGGTCCTTATGCAATATGATGCGAGACTCAAACCATAGTGATCATATAACACAAACAAATGCAATCAAAGGGTCGTAATTTTTCAAATCAAATTTTCAATTTTCGATAACAAGACAGAAAGCAATCAATTTTACGGCTTAACTCTCTTAGTTGTCCCCAGTGGAGTCGCCAAGCTGTCGAAACCAATTTTTCGTTGTATAAAAACGGGGTCGACTTTAAAAACGAAAATGGAGTCGCCACCAATCTTTTTTGAGGTGTGATCGGATGGAGTCGCCACCAATCTTTTTTGAGGTGTGATCGGATCACTTTGAAATTGATTATTAAAACATTTTTATTTGTTAAAACGATGATTTTGGCCTACAAAATTTCGAGAAAATAGGTTCGGGAGTCTGTTACGTATGAGGAAGGATTAGCACCCTCGTAACGCCCAAAATTGGTACCGAATTGATTGATTAACGTCTTAATGTAAAAAATTTGAAAAGATTCGAAAATACGATCCTTTTTGTTAAAGAAAAATTGAATAAATTAAACCAGGTGTCGAGAACCGCTTATTTCGAAGGAATAAAATATCATACCCAGTGAGTTAGGATACGACATTTCGAATCCTCAAAACTACGCTTGTCTTTTGACATTCAAAACTCATACATTTAAATTTAAGAAGGATATTCAGTTATTTGGGTCAATGAAAAAAAATCGAAACCCAGTAAGTTAGGGCACAATTTCTCAAAATTCCAAATACAGAATATTGCCTTTGCTTTTGGAAATCCTTATCTCGAGATAACAAAATGTCACATCTAGTGAGTTAGGACACAACACTTTTGAATTCCCGAGAATAAGCCTTTTATTTAACTCATATATGATCTTGATTTAAAAAAATTGGTTCTTTGGACTCGATGAGAAAAGTCGAAACCCAGTAAGTTAGGGTACGATTTCTTTCGTATCTTAGAACGCGGAGTATTCGCTTATTTCGAAAATCGGGTAAAATGTAAGTAGTAAAATGGAAAGCATAGTTACAATGCTAATAAGTGTATGACAATAATAAATATTAAAGCTAAAATAAAACAAACGAAATAAAAAGGCATAATAAAAGTAAAAAATACAAATAAGATAAACAACGAAAACAAAAATAAACAAATATATAAAACAAACTAATCATAAAAAAATAAGTAAGCAAATAAATGAAAACAAAAAAATAATTAAAAATTTAGTAGTGAATCAACAAATAAATAAATAAATAAATATTAGGTAAAACAGTTTAAATAATAATAATAATAATAATAATAATAATAATAGTAACAATAATAATAAACGAATAAGGATAATAAAATAATAGATAAATAATAGTAATAACAATAATAAGAAGAATGTTAGTAGTAATAATAATAATAGTAAATATAATAGTAGTAAAAATAAAAATTGTTAGAGTTGTGTGACCCAAATTCTAAGATATTGCTTGCAAGTCAAGTTAAACAAATTATATCTTCTTTCTAGAAGATTTAGTATTTATGAGTATAATATATTTAGCATAATATATTTTTACTTTGATTAGAATTGGGTTTTACAAGCCTATAAATAGACATAGGCTATTCCTCTTGTAAGGGTTCGAATTCGACATAGTGAATTTTTCTTCTCCTCTGCCCGTGGTTTTTTCCCGAAAGGGTTTCCACGTAAAATCTGTGTGTTCTTTATTTTATTTCTCTTTTCTTTGCGATATATATTGTCATTACCGACATTTATATTTTTCACAAATTGGTATCAGAGCTTCTGGGTTTTTTCATCTCGATCACGGTAATGGCGTCTTTAAAGTATGAAATTTCGCTGTTGGATCGTAATACCAGATTTGCGTTGTGGCAACTAAAGATGCAGGCAGTTCTTGCACAGATGGATTTAGAGGAAGCCCTGCTAGGGGTAGACAAGATGCCTTCGACATTGACGGAGGAAGAGAAAAAGCGCAAGGACCGAAAGGCGTTAACACAGTTACATCTGCATTTGTCTAACGAAATTTTGCAAGATGTGATGAAGGAGAAGACCGCCGCGGCATTATGGAAGAGGCTAGAACAAATATGTATGTCGAAAACTCTAACCAGCAAGTTGCATATGAAGCAACGTCTTTATGCTCATCGTTTGGAGGAAGGTGCGTGCATGGCACGAACACTTAATGTTGTTTAAAGAAATTCTCTCAAACTTGGAGGCCATGGAGGTTCAGTATGATAAGGAAGATCTGGGTGATTCTACTTTGTTCGTTGACCCTCGTCTTATTCAACCTTCAGAGACACGATTTTATATAGCCGTGAGTCTCTCACGTTGATGAGGTTTATGATTCTTTGACCTCGTATGATAAGATGAAGCATCTTGTGGTTAAACCCGACTCTCGGGAGAGGGTCTCATTGTTCGTGGGAGACAAGATCGAAATCGTCGATGATGATCGTGGAAGGACACATGAACGGAATCCTCGCGGTAAATCTAAGGGTAGATCGAAGTCTTCAAACAGAGGTAAAACTTGTAACTTCTGCAAGAAGAAAGGGCACATTAAATCTGAGTGCTATAAGCTACAGAACAAGATTAAAAGGGAGGCTACGAATCAAAAGGGAAAACAACCAGAAAATTCTGGTGAAGCTGATGTTGTAGAAGACTACAGCAATGGTGAACTTCTAGTCGCTTATGTCAACAATTCTAAAGTGAGCGAGGAGTGGATACTTGATACAGGCTGCACCTTCCACATGAGTCCCAATCGGGATTGGTTTACAAATTACGAAATAGTGTCTGAAGGTGTTGTTTTGATGGGAAATAATGCTTCGTGTAAAATCGCAGGTGTTGGAACAATAAAAGTTAAGATGTTTGATAGAGTTGTCAGAACACTTAGTGACGTACGGCATGTTCCAGAATTGAAGAGAAATTTAATTTTGTTGAGTACTCTTGATTCAAGAGGGTACAAATACACAGCTGAAAATGGGATTTTGAAGATTTCCAAAGGTTCCCTCGTTGTGATGAAAGGGCAGAAAAAGACTGCCAAGTTATATGTTTTGCAGGGTTCTACTGTTATTGGTGATGCAGCTGTCGCTTCCTCTTGATTGTCAGATGATGATATTACTAAACTTTGGCATATGCGCCTAGGGCATATGAGTGAGAATGGCATGACAGAATTGAGCAGAAGAGGACTTTTTGATGGGCAAGGAATTTGCAAACTGAAGTTCTGTGAGCACTGCATTTTTGGGAATCAAAAGAGAGTTCGATTCACCAGAGGAATCCATAACATGAAGGAAACGTTGGAGTATATTCATTCGATCTGTGGGGGCCATCAAGAGTGCCTTCAAGAGGTGGAGCTAATTATATGGTAACTTTTATTGATGGTTTTTCCCAGAAAGTTTGGGCATTCTTCCTAAAACCAGAAAAGCGATGTGTTTTCCGCATTTAAGTCTTGGAAAACTATGATTGAAAAAGCAGACGGAAAACAAATAAAACACCTCCATTGCACAATGGCTTAGAGTTTTGTTCGATGAGTTTAATAAACCGTGCAAGTCAGAAGGGATCGTGAGACACTTGACAGTTCGTCATACTCCACAACAAAAAGGTGTTGCAGAACGAATGAACAGAACGATCACGGAGAAAGTTCGATGTATGTTGTCAAATGCCAACTTACCAAAGTCGTTTTGGGCCGAAGCGACCTCTCTTCGCATGTTTTTTAATCAACCGATCTCCATCCATTGCCATTGAGAAAAAGACTCCACAAGAGGTATGGTCTGGTAATCCTGCTAATTATTCTGATTTAAAGATCTTTGGGTGTCCTTCGTATGCTCATGTTGATAATGGAAAATTAGAACCGAGATCCATTAAATGTGTTTTTCTTGGTTATAAAGCTGGTGTAAAAGGGTATAAGTTATGGTGTCCTGAAAATAGAAAAATTGTGATTAGCATAGATGTTGTTTTTTATGAAACTGCTATGCTACCTAACTTATCTCTTAAAGACTCTTCCAATAAATAAAATCTAAAGCAGGTGGAGCATCAGATTAACACAGAGTCGACTCCTCAAGCCAGTACAAAAATTGAGAATAGAGTTGCTTCTTCACCACAATACTCTATCGCCAAAAACAGAACTAGAAGAGAAATTAAACCTCTAAAGAAGTATGCCGAGGCTGATCTAGTTGCTTATGCTTTAAATGTGGTCGAAGATATAGATGCAAACCAAGAGCCGTCTAATTATTCTGAGGCGGTTAGCTGTGAAGACTCAGAAAAGTGGATGTTTTCTATGCAAGAGGAGATGGAATCACTCCATAAAAACAGAACATGGGATCTTGTGAAACTTTCTAAAGATAAAAAGGTGTTTACATGTAAATGGGTGTTTAAAAAGAAAGAAGGGACTCAGGAGTTGAAGAACCCGGATATAAAGCAAGGCTTGTTGCAAAGGGTTACTGATCAAATTCCAGAGTGGACTTCACAGATGTGTTCTCCCAGTTGTGAAGCATAGTTTGGTTCGTGATATTATTGCTCGTGGTGATATTATTGTGAGCAAAATTAGTACTAATGAAAATCCTGCAGATATGATGACTAAGTCACTTCCTATAACCAAGTTTGAGCATTGCTTAGATTTGGTTGGTGTTCATTGTTGAAGTTAAACCCTTAAGGGGTTTTATGGAAGAGGTGGAGAACTTGTTCGTTGAGAGTTCGCGATGAAGAACTTGTTTGTTGAGAATTCGTGTCAAGGTGGAGATTGTTAGAGTTGTGTGACCCAAATTCTAAGATATTGCTTGCAAGTCAAGTTAAACAAATTATATCTTCTTTCTAGAAGATTTAGTATTTATGAGTATAATATATTTAACATAATATATTTTTACTTTGATTAGAATTGGGTTTTACAAGCCTATAAATAGACATAGGCTATTCCTCTTGTAAGGGTTCGAATTCGACATAGTGAATTTTTCTTCTCTCTCTCGCCTCGTGGTTTTTTCCCAAAGGGTTTCCACGTAAAATCTGTGTGTTCTTTATTTTATTTCTCTTTTCTTTGCGATATATATTGTCATTACTGACATTTATATTTTTCACAAAAATAATATTAGTAATAATAAAAATAATAGTAATAGTAATAATATCAAGAATAATAATATATCGAAAATACAATAATAATAATAATAGTAATAAAGCTAATAATAATAAAGAAAATAATAATAGTAGCAATATTAAAATAATCAATGGAAATAAATAACATGTAAAGAAAAATTTAAAATAAATAAAATTTAAAATAAATAATATCTAATATTAATTCAAAAAAAAGGAGAATAATTAAACAAATTAGCAACCAAATAATTTAAAAAAAATTAATTAGAGGACTATACTGAAATCAAGATAAAAATTAAGGGCTAAAATTGCAATAAATTGAAAAATGAAATCGAAAAAAAGACTAAATTGATATTAAAATAAAGTTGAATGGCCTGATTTAAAAAGAAAAATAAAGAATCGGGGCCAGATGTAACGCGCGTAAAAGTGGGGGACCAATTGGGAAATTATTCCCTATTCCCGAAACGCGGCGTTTTGAGTTGAAATCAAAGGATCAGAGTGAAACAAAATTGAAATTATAGGGGCAAATTCAAAAATAAAATAAAACTGCATTAAAAAAATAAGAAAATGCGGAAGGACTAAACTGATAATTATACCAGTTTTGAAAAACACGCGGATTCCCCCCAGGTCGGGTGAACACGCGGATCTTGGCCAGAAAACGACGCTGTTTTGGGTCTAAACGACCTACACCAAAACGACGTCGTATGGGTCAGCTTTAAATAACAAAAAATTAAAACAGAAGCTCATTTTTAAACCATTTCAAGAAAAAAATCAAAAAAATTCTCTCTGCACGCCTTCAGAGTTCTGGCCTGAGATTGGCCTAACTCTGTCATCGGGCCGCCGTGCTCCGCCACCGTCCGCCATCGTGCATGGTGGTCGGAGACCCCAAAAGACGCTTATTTAAACCCTTTTAGATGCCCCAAACGCAGATCTAGACTTTGAAACCCCAAACAATACAGTGACCCTTCGGGTTTGGCTTCTTCGATTGCGGATGAAGGTAAAAACCTCCTCCACAGCGTTTATACTATACTGGTATTATAGATCTTTGCAAACATAGATTAGAAATATAATAAATACCTTTAAACCAACTCTCTGTTCTTTGAGTTTTTTTTATTTGTATTTCACTGTCAAAATCGTGAAGAAGATTAAAATTGTTTGCTTCAGTTTTTATAACCGAATTCGAAAAATAAAAATAAAAAATCAAAAAAATCAAAAATACAATCGTTTTCTTTTTTGCTGCGCTGTGTTTTTGTCGTTTTCGCAGGTACAGATGCGTGCGTGGCGCTATACGGAGGCGGGTCGACGTGCGTGTGGCGTTCGGTGGTGCGCGTGTGAGGGACGCAGTGGCGGCGCTGGAAAGCTCCAGAAGTTTTTAGGGTTTCTGGAACTTGAATTCTTTTTGGGCCTAATCTGACATTGGGCCTTATGTTTAGTGGTTTGGGTTAGTAGGGGTATTCGGGCAAGGTTTAGGCCTGTTGTTTTATTTTTGTAATGGACTGATTAAAATGGACTATTTTGGATTTTTATTAATTTGGTTTTTTTAATTTTGGTTTTATTTTGTCTGGTTAATGGGCCCGGGCAAATTTGGGCCCGTACAACATGTATGAGGAACAATTGAGCCAAAGGAGAAATATGCTTTTGATATTGAGTTATGCTATAGTTTATGTGATTGAAATGGTTTATATATGTTCTACATGATAAGTTTATTTGTATATGACTTACTAAGCTTTTGTAAGCTTACTTTGTGTTTGTTTGCATTGTTTTATAGATTATCGAAGCTACTGGAAGCTCGGGGACCGTCGAGGATCATCACCACACTATCAAACTATACTTTGGTACCTTTTGAAAATGTATATGTTGAAGTATGGCATGTATAGGCTAGAAATGTTAAGATATGTTTTGGTACATGTTTATGTATATAAAGCCATGTGATATGGCTTGTTGATGAATGTGAATATGGTAAATTTAATCCATGCCTTGAGATGCAAAGTTAGTATATTTTGATGAAAGGTTGGTATACTGAGTTGGTAAGATTTGGATGGTTTTATACATAGAAGTGATTGATGTTGCTATGGGTCAAATTGTGCATAAATTTTGATATGTTTTGGTTGTTTTTGAGTCATAATATGATGCTTGTTGGATGCTTATAGGTATAACCTTTAATGGGTGGCAATTTGGCCTTGCATATGGCCTATAATTGCCCAGATGGTTGAGCACACGGGCGTGTGACCCGATCGTGTCCTTTACTGTCCTATTTCGAAGCAATTCAGTGTTGCACACGGGCCAGAAACACGGGTGTGTGCCAGTAGTGTGATTCATTCGAGATTGCACGGGCCGCACACACGGGGCGTGTGACAGCCGTGTGTGGTCCTAGTCAATTTTGTACACGGGCTGAGGTATGAGCCAAGGCATGGCCGTGTGAGGCACACGGCCTATCCACACGGGCATGTGCCATGTTTTGAAAGAAAATTTTTATGAGTTCTGCAAAGTTTCGTATGTGCTCGGTTTAGTCCCGAACCCTTTGTAAAGCATGTTTAAGGTCTCGTAGATTTTTTAAAAGGGACATAATGATTATGAATGATGATATATATATATATTGAAATGTGAAATGTTATGTTTGTGAAATGTTTCGATATGTCCGGTAATGCCTCTTAACCCTAGTCCGACGATGGATACGGGTTAGGGGTGTTACATATTTTTATATTGTACTATCATTACCATTGCTACTATTATTTTATTCCTTTATTATTATTTATTTATTATATTATTTTATTTGTACTTGTATAGCAATTCAATTTTTGCTAAGTATCCTATTACGCTTGCACACGTTCATACATTACTCGAGTAAATTAATCGCGCGTCATATTAGTGTTGCAATCGTTTATAGGACGCATAAGAAAATATTTAAGACCGAGGCAATATTCTTTATTCAGGGCATTCGAGAAATTGTGTCCCTAACTTACGGGGTACAACTCTCTCCTTGAACCGAAAATTATCGACTGTCCTTTTATAATTCCATCATATAGAATCTAGGTAGTAATTAAAAGATGAACGTTCTTATTTTCGAGAACTCGAGATCTTGTGCCCTAAGTTACGGGACATGACTTTTCGTCTCGATTGACCCGAAATAGGAAAGCCTCTTCCATAAATTTAATTTAGATAGTGATATTCTCAATGCCATCAAATAACATCATGTAAAAGGGGATCGCATTTTAAATTCTCTTCAAGTTCTCAATTTTCGACACTAAGACCTCAAGTAATCAACTAGGTACCAATTTTGGACGCTATGAGGGTGCTAATCCTTCCCCATACGTAACCGACTCCTGAACCCACTTCCTGGATTTCGTAGACCAAAAATTATCATTTTAGTAAAATTAATATTTTTATTAAAATGATTAAATTTCGATGTGATCCAATCACACCTAATAAAAAGGATTGGTTGCGACTTAATCTTCGCTTTTTAAAAATAACAAGTCGATATTCAAAAAGGTTTCGACAAAAATAACAAACAATAAAAATAAATAATGAAATGTAAAATTTAAAATTAATAATAACATATTTACAATATGTATGAAATTAATAGAAAAATTAGTTTAAATTTTGAGTAAAAGAAAATTAAAAAAGATGAAAAAAAATCATATTAATAATATGAAATGCACTTCAATGATAACATTTATTAAAAATTAAATATATACTATAATACAAATATTAAAAAGAATAATATTTGGTACACTTTCAATGGAGTTTTAGAACTCCACAAGCAGAATTAAAGGGTCGACAAGCATCTTATAGGGACATAGTATAATATTAAAAAATATTTATTAAATATTAAATAAAAGCTAACTCATTTTTATAAAACACAATTTGATTTGTTTCGGTTGATGTATTCTATTCTTGCATTAAAGTCAAACCCCCTAACTGATACTAGTTGATTTGAGATTAAATGCATGTGACAAAATTGGCTACAATTGTTCCAAACAAATCAAATGGTAAAATACCTAATTGCATACAATTCATCAACAACAAGTATTTTAACATTTATTTTAAGATTAATTTTTATTTTAACCTATTTAAATAATCATCTTATTAAATAAATATTTACTACTTAATAAAATTAATTTTATAAATAACTTTTATTATTAATGAAATAAATTAATGCAAAAATAACTAATTAGCTAAAGATTTTATAAATTAACAAACTTCCTAAAATTGATGGTTCCTATCAATCTTTGTTCAATCAAGGTGTCTAGTGCAAAGAATTCTAGACCATAGCATGTTAGGTCCTAGTAATGGAATTAGAAAACCTTCCATTTGGTTCACCCTAGTAGTTGTTCCAACATTAACTATATTAAAATACCTAATCACAATAATAATCTTCAACCACAAATATTTTAACATTTATTTTGAAATTAATTTATTTTAATATATTTAAATAATCATCTCATTAAATAAATATTTATTACTTAATAAAATTAATTTTATAAATAACTTTTATTATTAATGAAATAAATTAATGTAAAAATAACCAATTAGCTAAAGAGTTTATAAATCCCTAGTTCCTATCAACCCAACAGCGTAACTACTCTTCCTCTGATTGCATCACTTCATTTTTATATATAAACATATTCATAATCATATATATAACTTCAATCCTATCATTCTCTGTCAAATTAAGCTGTCTAGTGCAAAGACTAGACCATAGCATCAATTCTCTAATATAGGTCCTACCAATGGAATTGGAAAACCTTCCATTTGGGTTCACCCTAGCATTAGTATCTGCATTGTGTGTTCTATCTTCTGCAACATTTGCTTATGCAATATGGTTCTATCTGCTAGCCAAGAGGTTAAGTGGTCCAAGGGTATGGCCTCTGGTTGGTAGCCTACCATTTCTTTTCATGAACCGGAGGAGGATTCATGATTGGGTTGCTAGTCATCTTCGAGCAACAGGAGGTTCAGCCACCTTTCAAACATGTACCATTGCTGTTCCATTTTTGGCTCACAAGCAAGGGTTCTACACTGTCACTTGTCATCCCAAAAACATTAAGCACATTCTCCAGACCCGGTTCGATAATTACCACAAAGGGCCTCATTGGCAGGCTGCATTTCATGATCTTTTGGGGCAAGGGATATTCAATAGTGATGGAGAATCGTGGCTGATACAGAGGAAAGCAGCAGCACCTGAGTTCACAGCCAGGTCACTCAGGCAAGCCATGTATCGCTGGGTTAATAGGACTATCAAGAATCGTCTATGGTGTATTTTGGACAAAGTATCAACTGAGAAGAAAGCAGTGGATTTGCAAGACTTGTTGCTTCGTTTAACCTTTGACAACATTTGTGGGATTACCTTTGGCAAAGACCCACAAACACTTTCTCCCGAGTTACCAGATAACTCTGTTGCTACTGCTTTCGATACAGCCACTGAAGCAACTTTTACTAGGCTTCTTTACCCTGGTTTACTATGGAGATTGAAGAAGATTTTGAGGATAGGAGCTGAGAAAAGATTAAAGAGTAGCCTCCGAATCATTGAAAACTACATGAAAGAGGCCATTGAAGCACGAAAAGAAGCTCCATCGGATGATCTACTATCCCGTTTCATGAAGAAAAGAGATGCTGGGGGCAACCATTTCACAAGCACCGTTCTTCAACGCATCGCTCCGAACTTCGTCCTCGCTGGCCGTGACACCACTTCCGCAGCCCTCAGCTGGTTCTTCTGGCTCGTAATGAACCACCCAGAGATTGAGCAAAAGGTCGTCGATGAAATATCAAGGGTTCTCCGCAACACCCGCGGCCCAGATACCAAGAAATGGATGGAAGAGCCACTGACGTTCGATGAAGCAGACAAGCTGATTTATCTGAAAGCAGCATCAGCTGAAACACTGCGGTTATACCCCTCGGCTCCTCAGGACTTAAAGTACGTGATCGAAGACGATGAGTTACCAGATGGCACATTGGTTCCTGCTGGCTCCAGCGTCGTATATTCGATATACTCAGTTGGAAGAATGAAGAGTATATGGGGAGAAGATTGCATGGAGTTTAAGCCCGAAAGGTGGCTATCGGCAGAAGGTGACAAGTTCGAGGCACCAAAGGATGGTTACAAGTTTGTGGCGTTCAGCGCTGGACCAAGGAGTTGTTTGGGCAAAGACTTGGTTTTCTTGCAAATGAAGTCGGTGGCCTCCGCAGTTCTGCTGCGTTATCGGGTTTCGCTGGTTCCTGGACACAGGGTGGAGCAGAAGATGTCTGTCACATTGTTGATGAATAATGGTCTTCGTGTTTACTTGCAGCCGCGTCTACTTGCATAGACAAATTGAAAAAAAAATCAATACAAAAAAAGGAAATAGATAAGGAGAAAAAGGAAAAGGAAAAAAAATTTCCGGAGCGAAAGAAAAGAAAAAATAATTAAAAAGTACTATTAATGGTCACATCAAACTATATTATATTATTAATGCTAATTAATGTTTGTCATTGTATAATAATATTTTAAAATTATGTAACACAATTTAAATTGTGTACTTATATAATTTCATTCACCTTTTATTTTAATTACTATAGAATAACTAAAATGGTTAAAATGAATGGTTAAAATGAATTTTTGATATTGGTAAATTCAAACCATCATTTTTTAATGGTAAAAGTATATTAATGTCAACCCGATGTGTTACTAAACCATTGGCAAAAGAGAAAATAAATGTATGATCAACTGGTTCCCTCTAATTCCCCCACAAATTCAATTAAAATTTCTAATAAGCATATCAATTAAAATTTCTAATAAGCATATTAATAATCTGGGGCTCACCTGAAATGTTTCATGCTGAAAAATATAAAAAAAAATACATATAGTGTAGAAGTAAATAGCATAAATTAAATCTCACATCAAAGATAGTCAAACACCTACATCAAGGCCAAAAAAATTTTAATTCTAAAAAGTTTACTTCATGTTGAAAAACAATCATGAGCCAACGAAGATTGTGTGGCCCACATCACCATCATTAATAATCCTGATTTTTACGTGGAGTATATATACATATATTCTTTTCAAGCTCTCAAGAACAAAATTTGAGAAATCAAGATATAATAACTCGGACAACCTTTATATGTACATTTAAGTACAATTCTTACAACCTTTACTAATATCATTTACTTAAAACTAGTTAATTTGTGGTTGAACTTTCAATCAATGTTCATCTTTCTTTGAAATTAGTGATGTGTCCGATTTAATCATACTATACTATATCTTACTCCATTTCATTTTCCTTTTATAATAATAAATTTACTCTCTAACACTTGTCCTTTTTATTACTTTAGTTTTAATTCATTTTCTGATCGCTTTAAGTTTAGTAAATTTTTTTTTTTATAATAATAAAGGGCTTCCCCTCATTTGCAATAATCCATTGTATCTATTCTTTAGTAAGTGAATACTAATTGAGAGCATTTACTCAAACACCTTGTGGGCATTACTTTCTTGTGGAATTTTCTATTCTTTCGAGCTCATTTTGTCTTTGAGTTGCTTCCGCTTTTATTTCGATGCCTTGAAGAATTTCTATCGAGAATTATCACTTTGCGAGAGTTAGGCTAACTTAGACAGATTTTAACCCCAAGAAATCACCTTAGGCCGCATAGAATGCAAGAAATTACCTTTTTTGAATTTGTTGAAAATTCTAATAAATTCCAAAATCACTTTAGTCCCCTATGCAACGTTATACATAAACTTTATTTTTGTGTAATTTTAAACATGAAATGTTGATTTGATTTAATTTTCACAAACCACTAACACCATTATCATTATAACATCATTTTACGTTTACATAGTGTATACACAAATAATTATACATATCCAATATAAAATAAATTAATGTATTTATTTCTTTAAATGTTTACAATTAAATCGAAATCAAAGTTTCATGTATACATTTGAACCACAATTAAAGTTTCATGTGTATAATTGCACCAAATCAAACTTCATAAGTAACACTCCTAACCCATATCCGTCACCGGAACAGGGTTACAGAGCATTACCCGAGTTTATGGATCAATCTGACAGAAATTTCAAATATTTCATTACATATCAATACTCATAATAAAACCAATCAAAATCATATATATTGTCCCTTAAACGATCCCTCAAGACCCGAAATACATATTAGAAATAATCGGAAACTCAGAAAATTTTTCAGTAATATTTAAAAATTTCAACACTGTAGGGGTCACACGGCCGTGTGGCCAGGCTGTGTGGGCATTCGAAATAGGGACACACGGCCATGTCCAGCCCATGTCTATGCCCGTGTAACTCTCTGACTTGGGTCACACGGCCAACTCACACGCCCGTGTGCCAGGCTGTGTGAGCATACTGACTTGCATTCTTAAAAGATACAGGGGACACACGATCGTGTCTCCTGGCCGGGTGTCACACACGGCTGAGACATACGCCCGTGTGGACGAAAATAGACCATTTTCTAAGCCACATTTCTCACCCAAATTGACACCAACCTAGCCTCAACAAATTGCACATCAACAAGCCATAACAAGGCATTCAACACAAGCTAATATTTTGTCTTAAACATGTATTATCGCCACATACAACCAATATGCCCTTAGGCACCTCATAAGACAACTTAAAACATGTCAACCAGGTATCCAAACTTACCTAATTAACCTATCTAACCGAGTTACCAAAGTTCACAGTAACTCAATTATATACATACATATATCACTTGTACAGGCCCAAATCTGCCCGGGGCCCAAACAAAACCAAATAAAAAAATTAAACCCCAACAAGCCCAAACTCGGAGCCCAATTACCCAATAGCCAAACTAGGGTTTCAGAAAAGCTGAAACCCTAGCCTATCTTCTAACCCCTCTGCGTCGCAGCCCTCTAACCACCACCATCGTCGCACGCCACCAGCCATGCGCCTCTACCATTTGCAACAAAGAAAAGCACGCAACAACACCAAACAAAGGGAAAAACGACAAAATGGCAGAGGCTACACGCAAATAGCAAAGAAAACAAAATGAAAAAAACAAAAAAAAGCAATAGAGAAACAAAGCAGAAAAAAATAAAAGGGGATCTGCGAGAATCGGTTATAAAAACCGAAACAAACATTGTATTTTTTTGCTCTCTTCTTTTTTTAAGAACACCGAAAAATCAAAAGGAAATCAGAAAACTGAAGGTTGATTTCGTTTTTGCTCTTATTATTTACTGCTACTCTCATTTGTTTTTTAGTTTTGATTTTATTATTTAAAAAAAATTACAAACAATAACAAAAAAAACAAAGAAAAGAAACTCACCGGAATCCAAAAGCCCATCTACGCACTCGTCGCCGTAGGGATTTAATGGTGGTCAATGTGGCGCGCATGGGTTCCTAGCAGAAGCATGAAATGATGGGGGGAGGGGAGGAGTTCTCTGCCTTCTTTCAATTTTGAGAGAAAAAAGAGGGTGGAGGCACTATGAACCTTTGTTTCTTTTTCTATCAGAAACCTAAAAATGAAATAAAAAATTTCAGATTTTAATAACAAAAGAAACGGCGCCGTTTGCTAAAGGGGATCTGCGCATATCCCTTAAAATGGATAATTGCGCGCTTGGTCCCCTCTTTTTTCGGTGCTTGTTGATCAAGTCCCATTCGCATTCCTTTTTATTTTTTAATATCTTGCCCTATTATTTCCATCGTGTTTCAATCTGGTCCTTGTCCGTTTTTTTGATTTATTACGATTCTGGTCCTCATTATTTCATTCTAGTTTCAATATAGCCTTCAACCTGTTTTAAAGAATTTATTTATTTTTTCCTCAAAATATTATTATCACTATTATTATTTATTTTGAGTTTTTGTATGTTATTTGTATTAAACTAAATGTGTACTGTTTATTTTAAATTTTGACATTATTTTCAAATCGTTTCATATATTATTTTCCTTATTTTTATGTGTTTTTATTTAAAATCATTTTGTCAATTATTTTTTTCTTTTAAATTGCTTTATGTATTATTTCTTTTAGAATTGTTTAATCCGTTGTTTTTTGACTGATAATGTTGATTTTTAAATGGTGTAAACTATGCGATTGTCAACCTTGTATGTATTATAATTTGTTTGTCTGTATTTTCATATCATTGTTATTATCATCATTGTTATTATTGTTTATATTATTGTTCCATTATTGTTATTACTATTATTATTCATGCATCTTAATATTTTAGATTAATAATTCCAATGTTATGTATCATGTGTATTATGTTATCGTTACGCCAAATTCATGTCACATCATCATTATTTGTCGAGCATAACCCCCATTCACGCTTTAAATGATGTTTCTTTTAAACATAATCAATTGAACGTGTACCGGTTCTAATTTTTTTTTTTATAAATTTCATCCAAAAAATAAAAGTCTTCAAAATAAGGCAATGTTCTATGTTTGGAAACCCGAGAGATCGTGCCCTACATACTGGGTTTCGGTTTTTCGCTTGGCCAAACAATCGAATATCCTTTTGATATTTTTTAACGCATGAGTCTCGGGAATTATGAGATGATCTTGGATTCGAGCATTTAAATTATCGTGTCCTAACGTACTGGGTGTGATATTTTGTTCCTTCGAAGCGAGAAAATCTTAATATTCAATTCGAGAAAATTCAAACATTTCTAAACGAGATTGAAATTTTAAATTTTTTCAAAATTTTCAATTTTCGACATTGAGACATTAATTAATCAATTTGGTAGCAATTTTGGGCGTGACGAGGGTGCTAACCCTTCCTCGCACGTAACCGACTCCTGAAACCCGTTTTCTCAAATTTCGTAGAAAAAAATACTGTTTTAGTAAACCAAAATGTTTTATTAAAACAAAGGTGATCCGATCACACCAAATAAAGATCGGTGGCGACTCCCGTTTTATTTTCGTTTTTAAACCAAAGTCGATTCTCGTTTTTCAAAAAAAATGGTTACGACAGCTTGGCGACTCCACTGGGGACACTAAAGAGAGTCAAGCCGTGAATTGGTTAACTTTTGTCTTTTGTCGAAAATTGAAAATTTGGTTTTAACGTACGGTTCTGTCATTGCATTTCATCCATTTTTACGATTTGTCATCGCTTTATTCATGTTTTAGTATTTGAAGTTTTTACGTATCTCCACACATTGCATTGCATGACTGTATAGTCATACCCTTTTAAGTGGGAGTGAGAAACTACTCCTTCGTGAGGTTTTTACCTCCGTGTAGGATAGTGGATCACTTTTGGGATACATCCGTACCTATGTCTTCGTGAGATTTTTATCTCCGTGTAGCCATAGGGAAATGTATTCCCCTGAACTGAACTCGTTCCATATGAGCCTATAATGAGTGAGGATCGAGGAATCTGCTGGTTCGGGTACCTTTACTTTAGAACCGAACCTCATATAGCAAACCCTAAGAGCCCACCTTAGGTAGAGCCGCGCAAACCCTAGTGGTTACCTAAATAGGTGTTTGATTATTTCCTGTTTGCTCTAAGTTCTTTTTGTACATGATACTGACTTGTTGTGTTTTACTGTTGTTGCATGGCATTTCATCATAAAAGGTGTTGATTCACATTCGGTTACTAGATAGAAAAGCTTAACATGGAAAAGGGGTTTCTTGATAGAGTGGAGGATAATGCGGCCGTTCAAATGTGGTCCGAAAGGATGCAGCGAGAGAAAGGAGACAGCCTGACCGTGGGTTATGAATCAGAGTTGTGAGATTTCACCCGCATCAGTGTGACTCAAAATAAACTACAAGAATTGAAGGAAATATGGGATTCATGGGGCGACGAGATCAAATAGCTATTCTACTATAATTATGGTGATTTGCCCTATCTGTTTGATATCAAGGTAGACGAGTACCTACTCTGAGCTATCACCCAGTTTTGGAACCCCGCTTACAGTTGCTTTACTTTTGGAAAAGTGGATTTGGTGCCTACCATAGAAGAGTATACAACCTTGCTCCGTTGCCCGAGGATTCAAACTGATAAGGCTTATTCAAGAGTTGTTAATGTGCCTACATTCTTAAAAAAGCTAATGAACATTACAGGGATGAGCAAGTAGTGGATTACAGCTCGGATCAAGCAAAAAGGAGATTGTAAGTGCATCCCTTGGAGACATTTGAGGGATCTGATCCTTGCGCATCCTGATATGAAAAAAAGGGTTGACGTTTTCGCTTTAAGCATCTACGGTTTGGTCGTCTTTCCTAAAGCGTTAGGGTATATAGAGGAAGCAGTCTCAGACCTATTTGATAGACTTGATAAAGGAGTCACAGCCGTCCCTGCAATCTTAGCCAAAACCTTCAGATCATTGAATGCTTGTCGGAGAGTGGGCGAGGGGAGGTTCATGGGATGTGCACAGCTTTTGCTATCATGGTTCCATAGCCATTTTTGGAAGGTAAAAAAGGTCTCATATAAAGTCTTTTCCGAGAACTATTCTCCTTTAAAGGAATTAGCGGTTACACCAAGGCAGGACGACATTTCTAAAGAGAAATGGATAGCGATTCTCTAAAATTTACAGGTTGAAGATGTCGAGTGGAGAGCTTCGTGGATGATACCTAACGAGATCTTGTATTGGTGTGGAGAGTTTGACTGGGTCCCTTTACTCGGAATATGGGGAGCTGTTGGGTATGCTCCATTACTCGTGATGAGGCAGTACTGATCAAGGCAGTTCATACCTGCGACAAATAGATTAGCCCAGTGCAAGTTTTCATACAAGGACGATAATTATAAGAAGAGAGTTCGCGAGATATCGAATGCGTGGACCCAAACTCAAAAAATGAAGGGACTCGCCATAGGGCCAATGACAACCCCCGAGTACGATCGGTAGTGGGGAAAAAGAATCAATGACAATATCCCGATACCAAGTCAAGGAAACGCTCAGCCAATAGAGGAACAATTACAAGTAATCCCGTCTGAATTAGAGATCATCAAACAAGATTTCGAAAAAAAAGAGTCGGGAATTGGGAAAGAAGGTAGAGCAGCTAGAGGAAGAAAAGATGCAGTTAGGGTTAGACATCGACATCCACAAGCTCGAGGCTGAGAAATTGAGAAAAGGAAAAAATAAGGCCGAAGAGGATTTGGACAGCTTAAAGACAGACTACAAGAAGCTGCGCATGTCAATCAGAACTGCTGGTTTGGGCAAAACATCATAGTAATGGCGGCAGGAAATTAAAGAAGAAAAGACCAGAGCCGATCAGCGGGAAAAGAAGTTCCAAGATGCTCGAGCAAGGGAGGATGCTTTGGAAAAAAGTCTGTTGGAAAGTCAAAGTGAAAAAGAGAAGTTACAAGCCCGAGTAGCAGAATTGGAAAAGTCACTGCATCTGCACCGTAGTCGCAACTCGGTAATTGAATTAAGGGCTAGCCAAAACAAGTTTGAAGAGCTAAAAGGAAGGATGGAGGAGCTCGAGACTGCACTACAAGATAGTAAGATTCGAGTTGAACTTCTGGAAGCAGACAATGAACATTGGAAAGCGCAGCTCCACCACTCACAAAATCAGATCAGAGATAGAGATTATGTTATGGGCGAGGCTGTGGCTCAAGTTCGAGAGGTGGCCGACCATTTACAGACCTTGGCTATTCAGGCTGATGTATTAAGTCTAATGTATGAGTCAAAATCGGATCGAGGCCGAAATTTAGCTTGGCTTCTTAGGAAAGTTAAGGATTTAAGTATTAGGGCGAAGTCGTATATGTAATCGTCCGTTCTATGTAAAAAAATTCGTTTTCTAGTAAAGTTTATCTAATGAAATTGAATCAAAATCAACGCCTTTTTTGCATTCATCTCACTCATTCGCATTACATTACATCATTTGCATTAAATTCTATAAAAGACCCTAATTGATTAAAATTATGACAGTTACCCTGGAAACCGACAAAAACCAACCTATTATATATTACTACAATACCCGTCGTAAAGCAAAAGCAATGGATCAGAGGATAGAAAGACTGGAACAGATGTAGAGGGAAATGCAAGATCAGTTGCAAGCTCAAATGCAAGAACGATTAGCCAAAATGCAACAGGACATGATAGAGCGAATGCAAGAATCCTAAAATAACATGATGAACCCAGCTAGCTCAGTTATTGGCCGGGGGATCCGACAAAGGAAAAGGCCTGGTGACCAATCCGGGTGACGACAATGAAGAAACTCCTTATCCTCCAGGTCTCACTCCAACGCACACCCAAGCGCAGCCATATGTAAACCCGCAAAGGGTACATGTTACCGTCAGACCCCAACATCAGGCTGGTGCCTCGATACCGATAAATTTTCAAACTGGCTCGGGCTCCAATCTCGGAGATCATCCAACTAATCCCGTCGTTCCCGACCTCGACGACCTGGCAGAAACAGAGAAGGTGAGGATAGATGTGTCTAAACAACTTGAGGACAGGTATAAATGGTTAGAAGAGAAATTTAAGGCAATGGAGAACGCAGACTACCATGGTGGGGTGAATGCTAAAGATTTGAGTTTGGTCCCAGACCTCATACTCCCACCGAAGTTCAAGACTCCGGAATTTGAGAAATATAATATGACTAGCTGTCCAAAAGCTCACATTACGATGTTCTGTCGAAAGATGACAGGTTATGTCAATAATGATCAGCTGTTGATTCACTGCTTTCAAGACAGCTTGATCGGATCGGCGGCCAAGTGGTACAACCAGCTCAGCCGTGCTCAAATTAATTCATGGAGTGATTTGGCACAGGCTTTTATGAAGCAATATGGCCACGTAACAGACATAGCACCGGACAGAATAGCATTACAAAATATGGAAAAGAAGCCGAGTGAGAGTTTCAGACAGTACGCCCAGAGGTGGAGAGAGGTAGCTACACAAGTCCAACCCCCCTTCTAGAAAAGGAAACGACCATGCTTTTTATCAACACGCTGAAGGCTCCATTCATCAACCATATGTTGGGAAGCGCTACTAAGAGCTTTTCAGACATAGTGATGTCGGGGGAGATGATAGAAAACGCAATCAGGAACGGGAAGATAGACGCGGGGGAAAGCGCAAGGAGACCGGCCCCGAGAAAGAAGGATAACAAGGTGAACAATGTGAGCGTGTACAGTAAGGGTTATTTAAAGCCAGTCACTGTAAGTCAGCCGATAACAGTAACTGCTAGCCATGAGGGCCCACCAAGGCAAGATTCTAACCCAAGGCCTACCATGGAAAGAACCCAATTCACGCCAATTCCTATGACATATAGGGAATTGTACCAAACTTTATTCGATGCACACGTGGTAGCCCCTATCCACCTGAAACCTCTGCAACCTCCGTTCCCAAAATGGTATGACGCTAACGCTCAATGCGAATACCATGCGGGAATTGCTGGACATTCGATTGAGAACTGCATCACCTTCAAAAAGATAGTTGAAAAGTTTATAAAGATGGGCATAGTAAAATTCGGTAACTCTACAGGGCCTAACATAGCAGGTAACCCGTTACCCAATCATTCTGAAAAAGGGGTAAATGCAGTTGCCGATAGTGGAGGCAAGAGAGTCAAGGCTTACGTGGTTGAAGTAAAAACCCCACTGAGATGGATTTGGAAACAAATGGTAAACAAAGGCTTAACCACGCAAGAGTCAAGGGAAAAGCCTGAAGGATCGAAAAGATATTGTGAATTCCACGCCGAGGAGGGTCACGACATCTAAGAATGCATGGAGTTCAGGGCCACAGTATAAAATTTCATGGATAATAAAGAAATAGAATTTTATAAAGAGATTGAAGGATCAGAAAAAGGAGAGGTCTGCGCGTCTGAAGAAGGATCAACAAAGAAGGTCTACGGGGTCAATCACCCTTTGGTAATTATCTCGCGACCAAGGGTTGGTGAAGCTGGAGTACCAATCACACCAAAGGTCATAATTCAAAAGCCTGTAGCTTTCCCCTATAAGGACTGTAAAAGGGTTCCGTAGAATTATGACTGTAATGTAACGATTCCGAGGGAGGAAAACCTGGCTAATACTTTGGAGGAAGGTCAAGACGTGGGCTTCTTCACACGCAGCGGAAGGTGTTACACCCCAAACACCAAAACAGAACCGGTTAAAGGGAAGTCTGTGGTGGTAGAACAAAAAAAGAGAAGACGATGGGATCTGAATCACCTATCAATGAGCCGGTGACCGAAAAAGAGGCCAAAGAGTTCTAAAAATTCTTAAAGCACAGTAAATACAGTGTTGTGGAGCAACTGCACAAACAGCCAGCTCGCATATCGGTACTGGCCTTGCTCATGAGCTCAGAAGCCCACCGTGGTACATTGATGAAAGTATTGAATGAAACATACGTCTCGGACGATATATCTGTCAACAAGTTGGACCGTCTGGTCAACAATATAAGTGCCGGCAATTTCATCTTCTTCAATGATGATGAGATACCTCCGGGTGGTATGGGATCTACAAAAGCTCTATATATAACCACACGATGCAAAGGATATACGTTGCCAGGGGTGTTAGTGGATAATGGATCGACCTTGAATGTCTTACCCTTATCCACACTAAACAAGTTGCCTGTGGATAGCTCTCACATGAAAACATGTCAAAATGTTGTGAAAGCTTTCGATGGTACCGAAAGAAAGGTCATGGGGAGGATTGATATACCCCTTCAGATTGGTCCAAGTACATACGAGGTGGACTTCTTAGTAATGGACATCAAGCCTTCCTACAACTGCCTACTAGGAAGACCTTGGATTCATTCGGCCGGGACAGTGCCGTCCTCTCTACACCAAAAGTTAAAATTGGTAACTGAAGGTAGATTGGTCACAATAAACGCGGAGGAAGATATCATAGCATCTGTTACCAGTGACGCTACGTATATAGGGGCAGACGACGAAGCGATAGAATGTTCTTTTCGATCACTTGAGTTTGTCAACGCTACCTTCATCGTTGAAGGAAACAAGATCCCCATACCTCAAATATCCAAACCCACGAGGATGGGCCTGCAAATGACAGTGGGAAAGGGAGCCTTACCGGGAAAGGGACTCGGGAAATGCCTTTAAGGAAAGACTGAGGTGCCAATGCTGAAAGAAAAATGAGACCGCTTCGGTTTGGGATTCAAGCCAGATGTGAAGCAAAAGAGAAAAGAAGTGGAGAAAAAGCAAGAGAGAAGAAGGGCACGTTTGAGCGGTGAGGAAGTGAAATGGGAGCCAATGACCTTTCCTCATTTATCCAAAACATTTATTTCAGGGGGGACCATATACCCTGAAAAAAGGATGGCAAGAAGAGAAGTAGTGGAGGAAATGTTAGGAAGTTTGAGCATAAACGCTGTATCCGAGGAAGGAACCAAAGAAAGAGATTTATCTAGGATTTGCCCTTACCCTCCTGGAAGTGTTTTGAACAATTGGACCATGGAAGAGATTCCTGTAAGCTTTAGAATTAATTCAGAGTAATGCTCAAAACACACTTGTTGCTCTAAGCCTAGGAGTAATAAGAAACCTTTTGTTAAATAGGCATATGTCCAAATATCTATATTTTAATAAAATGCACCCTTCTGTATAATTCCGAGCAAATATTCTTTTATTCTTTCCATTCACCACCAGAATAATCTTTACATTCCATTCATTAAAATAATCATTCTTAGATTCTTTTTGCACCTTTCTTTACCTTTCTAACAGGTCCCCAAATATCAATGATATGAGCGACACTGTTACTGACTCAGAATCTCTTTTTAAGCAAGATACGAGTATGGAGGATTCTCAGAATTTTGAAGATGATCAGGACGGTAACATATCTCTTGATTTGTTAAGGACGGTAGAGCAAGACAAGAAACAAATCTTACCTCACAAGGAGTCAGTGGAAGTTGTGAGCGTAGGAGAAGGAAAAGAGTTGAAGATTGGAGCCAGCATTGCCGCAGAAACAAAGCGAGACCTCGTTGAGTTACTCCAAGAATTCAACGATGTCTTGGCATGGTCATACAAGGACATGCCCGGGTTAAATACGGATATCGTAGTACACCGAATGCCTATAAAGACGGAGTGTAAGCCAGTTCAACAGAAACTCCGAAGGATGAGGCCTGACATTTTGTTAAAGATAAAAAAAGAGGTCATGAAGCAATTTGACGCCGGTTCCTTGCAAGTTGTTAAGTACTCAGAGTGGGTAGCCAATATAGTACCCGTTCCTAAGAAAGATGGGAAGGTACGGATGTGTGTAGATTATAGGGATTTGAATAAGGCTAGCCCAAAAGACAATTTCCCTTTGCCTCACATTGATACCTTAGTTGACAACACGGCTGGTTATTCACTTTTCTCTTTCATGGACGGCTTCTCCGGGTACAATCAGATTAAGATGCACCCTGAAGACATGGAGAAGACCACGTTCGTAACCATGTGGGGAACGTTTTGTTATAAGGTAATGCCCTTTGGACTGAAAAATGCGGGGGCAACGTATCGAAGAGCCATGGTAACCCTTTTCCATGATATGATGCATAAGGAGATCGAAGTTTATGTGGACGATATGATTGCAAAATCCAAGACTGAGAAAGAACATGTGCAGGTCTTAAGGAAATTATTCCTAAGGTTGAGGAAATTCCAACTAAAGCTCAATCCAGTAAAATGTACCTTCGGGGCTAGGTCAGGAAGGTTGTTAGGATTCGTAGTCAGCGAAAAAGGGATTGAGATTGATCTGGATAAAGTAAGGGCTATACAGGAATTGTCTCCACCACGTACTCAAAAAGAAGTTCGAGGTTTCCTAGGAAGACTAAACTACATCGCCCGGTTCATTGCACAACTAACGAAGAAGTGTGACCCTATATTCCGTCTTCTTAGGAAACACAATCCAGGTGTATGGAATGAGGAGTGCCAGGAGGCTTTTGATAAGGTCAAGCATTACTTGTCTAGAGCCCCAGTATTGATGCCACCTTGCCCAGATAGACCACTGATATTGTATTTGGCAGTATTCGAAAATTCTATGGGATGCGTACTAGGCTAGCATGATGAGTCGCGAAGGAAGGAAAGAGCGATATACTATCTCAGCAAGAAGTTCACTGAATGCGAGACAAGATATTCGCCAATTGAAAAGCTGTGTTGCGTTTTGATTTGGACGACCCAGATGTTGAGACAGTACATGCTATACCATACCACTTGGCTTATCTCAAAACTAGATCCTCTCAAGTACATGATGGAGTCGACCGCATTGAATGGAAGAATGGCTCGGTGGCAGATCTTACCTTCTGAGTTTGATATAATCTATGTAAATCAAAAGGCCATAAAAGGAAGTGCAATAGCAGACTTTTTAGCCAGCAGGGCCTTAGAAGATTACGAGCCACTGAACTTTGATTTCTCGAATAAGGACCTAATGTATGTGGCAATCACTGAAGAATGTGCTCAAAAGGAGGATCATTCTTGGAAACTGAATTTTGACGGAGCTTTAAACGCAGTGGGTAACGGAATTGGGGCAGTCCTAGTATCCCCAAACGGAGATCATTATCCTTTCACGAGCAAATTGGATTTTGATTGTACAAATAACATGGCCGAATACGAAGCATGTATCATGGGTATCCGTGCAGCCATTGAACACAAAATCAAAATGTTAGAGGTATATGGCGATTCTGCACTAGTGATCTATCAGCTCAGGGGCGAATGGGAAACAAGAGATCCCAAGTTGATCAGTTATCGAAAGCTGGTTTTAGAGTTAACTAAGGAGTTTGATGACATCATTTTCTTTTACCTCCCACGAGAAGAGAACCAGATGGCCGACGCCTTGGCTACCTTAGCTTCTATGACCAGAGTAAACAAGCAGGAGGAAGTGAAGCCTATCTAAATGAGTATTTATGAGGTTCCGGCACATTGCTACAACATCGACGAAGAATCGTGAGTATCTCGATCAAGCCACCGAGAACGATAAGAGGACGCTGAGAAGACTGGCCAGTAATTATGTCTTAGATGGAGAGATCCTATATAAGAGAAGGAAGGATCATGTGCTTTTAAGATGTGTGGATATTGTTGAAGCTAAGAAAATCCTGGAAGAAGTCCATGAGAGTGTCTGTGGAACGCACGCTAATGGTTTTATAATGGCCAGACAGATCATGAGATTCGGGTATTATTGGTCCACTATGGAAGGAGACTGCATCAGCTATGCCAAGAAGTGCCATAAATGCCAAATTTACGGAGATAAGATCCACGTACCTCCTTCGCCTCTTCACGTCATGACTTCTCCATGGCCATTCTCTATGTGGGGCATGGACGTCATTGGACCAATCTCACCAAAGGCTTCGAATGGACATCGATTTATCTTTGTGGTTATCGACTACTTCACCAAGTGGGTGGAAGCCACTTCATATGCAAATGTCACAAAATCGACAGTCAGCAAGTTCTTAAAGAAGGAGATCATATGCCGATATGG
The DNA here is from genome assembly GCA_025698515.1 of Gossypium sturtianum. Lineage (NCBI taxonomy): Eukaryota > Viridiplantae > Streptophyta > Magnoliopsida > Malvales > Malvaceae > Gossypium > Gossypium sturtianum. The sequence goes on from CM046949.1 coordinate 24,810,664, forward strand.
AATGCCCGAAAGGATCATATCTGACAATGCACTAAACTTGAATAATAGTACCATAGCGGAGGTTTGCAGACAGTTTAAGATCAAGCACCACAACTCTTCACTGTACCGTCTAAAAATGAATGGCGCAGTCGAGGCAGCCAATAAGAATATCAAGAAAATCGTGGGAAAAATGACCGAGACTTACAGAGATTGGCATGAAAAGTTACCATTTGCTCTTTATGCTTATTGAACATCAGTCAGAACCTCTACTGGGGCAACCCCTTTCTCCTTAGTTTACGGAATGGAGGCAGTACTTCCTATTGAAGTTGAGATCCCTTCCCTTCGAGTCTTGTCTGAACTGAAGTTGGATGAATCAGAATGGATTCAATCCCGGTATGATCAGCTGAACCTAATCGAAGAAAAGAGGCTAAGAGCCATTCGTCATGGACAAATGTACCAAAAGTGAATGATGCGGGCTTATAATAAGAAGGTTCGCCCTAGAGAGTTCCATGAGGGAGACCTTGTTTTGAAGAAGATCCTCCCCATATAGATGGACTTTAGAGGAAAATGGATGCCGAATTGGAAGGGACCTTATGTGGTCAAGAAGGCTTTCTCTGGAGGAGCGTTGATTTTGACAGAGATGGACGGCAAAAGCCTACCTAATCCTGTGAACTCAGATTCAGTTAAGAAATACTTCGCCTAAAAAAAAGGGGGCTAAGGCGAAAACTCGTAAAGGGCGTCTTGAGTTCGGAAAAAAAAAAAGAAAACGGAGAGCCCAAGGCGAAAACCCGTAAAGGGCGCCCTAGGACCAAAGGGGTTTTGAATTGAAAACCCAAGAATGGGCAATTCAAATCTTTAATCAAAGAGGAGGCATAGAATAGTCTTGCTATACTCGAACTAACAAGAAAGAGAGACGCTACATCGTGGGACATCAACCAAGTTTTCTAAGTCTGCCAAACGCCTATCAAGTTCAAAAAGGGGTTCTCGAGAAATTCTGTATAGAGAAGCTCATGCTATGATATCCGGGGCACCTATTTTCATGTTATTCAGTTTATATTTCAGCAAATTTTTGCTTTTCTTGATTAATTTATTCATTTTTGCTTTTTAGCAAATTTACTTTCTTAACTTATTCTCGTTTTGTACTTTGTCAAAATTTGATCTTGCGATCAATGTATTCATTTCGAGCTTTACTCTCAATGAAATTCCATTTCGTCCATCATTATGATCTTTTTCAAGTATTTTGCATTGAAATAACGATTAGTGGACTAATAACACTTTCACAAAAGAAGTTTTGCATATTACTCTGGGAACTTCTAATAGTACAAGAACTTGAAACAGGACTATTGCTTAAAACTCCTCAAGTTTAAAGGATAGAAATATTGGTGAGGCTATCTCTTAAGATTTTGTCAAAAACGGTGATTGAACAAAATGACAAGATATTACGCTAGTAATACCATCTTGACGAAAAAGGGGCAAACTGGTTGAGCAAAATACGATTGCTTTTGGGTTTTCGGTCAGAATACCACCCAAGCAAGAAGTCAGGATATTACATCAAGTGATACAACTTGGAAAGACAACAAGCAATGACAACCCTAAGCTTTTGAAAAGGGATCATTCCCATGACATTCGGCATTCATGCAAATGTCATCCATAATACAGTTAGTTAGAAGCATTTGATTCATTCCAATCATTGCATCCTAATCATTGTAAAAAAAAAGAAAAGGGATTATCCTCACGATATTATGCATTCATGCAAATGTCATCCATAATATCATTTAGTTAGGAGCATTGCATCCTAATCATTGTACAATGGATCGTTCTCATGACATTCTGCATTTATGCAAATGTCGTCCATAATACATTTGGTTAGGAGCATTAGATTCATTCCAATCATTGCATCCTAACCATTCTGCATAAGCATAAACATATAAACCCTAGTCTACAGGATATGTCCCTCAAAGGATGGTGTAGCAACATCGGTGAATTCACCAGTCCTATCTCCCTGACCAGCAGTGGAATAGGTCGAAGACAGTAGATCTTGCTTTCCTAAGCGAAGCGGATCAAAGATACTAGTCCTATCTCCCTGACCAGCAGTGCAATAGATCGAAGTTAGCAGGTCTAGCATTCCCGGCGCGGAGCGGTCGAAGATAGCAAGTCCGGCATTCCCGAAGTGCGTAGCCAGATTGAAGATAGCAGTCCGGCATTCTGAAGTCGCGAGCGGTCGAAGATAGCGGTCCGGCATTCCCGAAGTGCGGGAGCGGATCGAAGATAGCGGATCCGGCATTCCCGAAGTCGAGAGCGGATCGAAGATAGCGGTCCGGCATTCTTGAAGTGCGTGAGTAGATCGAAGATAAGCGTCCGGCATTCCCGAAGTGCGAGTGGGCGGTCGAAGATAATAGGTCCGGCATTCCCGAAATGCGTGGAGCGGTCGAAGATAGCATGTCCGGCATTCCCGAAGTGCGAGAGCGGTCGAAGATAGCAGTCCGCATTCTGAAGTGTAGGAGCGGTCGAAGATAGCAGTCTCGGCATTCCTAAAGTGCGTAAGCGGATCAAAGATAGCATGTCCGGCATTCTGAAGTGCGCGGAACAGATCGAAGATAGCAGTCCGCATTCCCGAAGTGCGGAGCGGTCGAAGATAACAGGTCTAGTATTCCTGAAATGTAGGAGCAGATCGAAGATAGCAAGTCTGGCATTCCTGAAGTGTAGGAGCAGATCGAAGATAGTAGATCTGGCATTCCTGAAGTTGCAGGAGCAGATCAAAAACGTCAGATCTTGTCTCCCTGAATTTGTAGTGGAGCGGATTAAAAATAACAGGTCTGGCATTCCTGAAGTGCAGGAGCAGATCGAAGATAGCAGGTCTGACATTCCTGAAGTGCAGGAGCAGATCGAAGATAGCAGATCTGGCATTCCTGAAGTTGCAGGAGTAGATCAAAAACATCAGATCTTGTCTCCCTAAGTTTACAGTGGAGCAGATTAAAAAATAGTAGATCTAGCATTCTTGAAGTTGTAGGAAGCAGATTGAAGACATCAAATTTTATCTCCTTAAAGTTACAGTGGGGCAAGTTAAAGCACCAATTCCTAAACTCCTGAAGTTGCAGTAGGTCAAAGCGAGGCTACCTGAACAAGAAAAGAAGCACCGAGACTCAGCAAGACCGGGCAAATTTGGTCATTCTAAAGTCTTTCCTCCATTCTCGTTACACGACAACTAGCAAAGAGGGGTAGCTGTATATGCCCAAATCTGCCCAGGGCCCAAACAAAACCAAATAAAAAAACTTAAACCCCAACAAGCCCAAACTCGGAGCCCAATTACCCAATAGCCAAACTAGGGTTTCAGAAAAGCTGAAACCCTAGCCTGTCTTCTAACCCCTCTGCGCCGCAGCCCTCTGACCACCACCATCGTCGCACGCCACCAGCCATGTGCCTCTGCCATCTGCAACAAAGAAAAGCATGCAATAACACCAAACAAAGGGAAAAACGACAAAATGGCAGAGGCTACACGCAAATAGCAAAGAGAACAAAATGAAAAAAACAAAAAAAAACAACAGAGAAACAAAGCAGAAAAAAAACAAAAGGGGATCTGCGAGAATCGGTTATAAAAACCGAAACAAACATTGTATTTTTTTGCTCTCTTCTTTTTTCAAGAACATCGAAAAATCAAAAGGAAATCAGAAAACTGAAGGTTGATTTCGTTTTTGCTCTTATTATTATTTACTGCTACTCTCATTTGTTTTTTAGTTTTGATTTTATTATTTAAAAAAAATTTACAAACAATAACAAAAAAAAAAACGAAGAAAAGAAACTCACCGGAATCCAAAAGCCCATCTACGCACCTCGTCGGCCGCCGGATTTAATGGCTGTGTGGCGCATGGGTTCCTAGCAGAAGCATGAAATGATGGGGGGAGGGGAGGAGTTCTCTGCCTTCTTTCAATTTTGAGAGAAAAAAGAGGGTGGAGGCACTATGAACCTTTGTTTCTTTTTCTATCAGAAACCTAAAAATGAAATAAAAAATTTCAGATTTTAATAACAAAAGAAACGGCGCCGTTTGCTAAAGGGGATCTGCGCATATCCCTTAAAAGGGATAATTGCGCGCTTGGTCCCCCCTTTTTTCGGTGCTTGTTGATCAAGTCCCATTCGCATTCCTTTTTATTTTTTAAAATCTTGCCCTATTATTTCCATCGTGTTTCAATCTGGTCCTTGTCCGTTTTTTTGATTTATTACGATTCTGGTCCTCATTATTTCATTCTAGTTTCAATATAGCCTTCAACCTGTTTTAAAGAATTTATTTATTTTTTCCTCAAAATATTATTATCACTATTATTATTTATTTTGAGTTTTTATATGTTATTTGTATTAAACTAAATGTGTACTGTTTATTTTAAATTTTGACATTATTTTCAAATCGTTTCATATATTATTTTCCTTATTTTTTATGTGTTTTTATTTAAAATCATTTTGTCAATTATTTTTTTCTTTTAAATTGCTTTATGTATTATTTCTTTTAGAATTGTTTAATCCATTGTTTTTTGACTGATAATGTTGATTTTTAAATGTTGTAAACTATGCGATTGTCAACGTTGTATGTATTATAATTTGTTTGTCCGTATTTTCATATCATTGTTATTATCATCATTGTTATTATTGTTTATATTATTGTTCCATTATTGTTATTACTATTATTATTCATGCATCTTAATATTTTAGATTAATAATTTCAATGTAATGTATCATGTGTATTATGTTATCGTTACGCCAAATTCATGTCACATCACAATTATTTGTCGAGCATAACCCCCATTCCGCTTTAGATGATGTTTCTTTTAAACATAATCTATTGAACGTGTACCGGGTCTAAATTTTTTTTATAAATTTCATCCAAAAAATAAAAGTCTTCAAAATAAGGCAATGTTCTATGTTTAGAAACCCGAGAGATCGTGCCCTACGTACTGGGTTTCGGTTTTTCGCTTAGCCAAACAATCGAATATCCTTTTGATATTTTTTAATGCATGAGTCTCGGGAATTATGAGATGATCTTGGATTCGAGGATTTAAATTATCGTGTCCTAACGTACTGGGTGTGATATTTTGTTCATTCGAAGCGAGAAAATCTTAATATTCAATTCGAGAAAATTCAAACATTTCTAAACGAGATTGAATTTTTAAATTCTTTTCAAAATTTTCAATTTTCGACATTGGGACATTAATTAATCAATTTGGTACCAATTTTGGGCGTGACGAGGGTGCTAACCCTTCCTCGCACGTAACCGACTCCCGAAACCCATTTTCTCGAATTTCGTAGACCAAAAAAATACTGTTTTAGTAAACCAAAATGTTTTATTAAAACAAAGGTGATCCGATCACACCAAATAAAGATCGGTGGCGACTCCCGTTTTATTTTCGTTTTTAAACCAAAGTCGATTCCCGTTCTTCAAAAAAAATGGTTACGACATCACTTATACTAACATCACAATCATACCTTATTTTCATACAAATATGCAAGTTGGTTATATAAAGAAAATATTATTCATAATATTTACATAAGCTAAATTTTGACCAAAAGCCTATACATGTCATATAAACCGAAATCATCGTTTAAAAAACTACTGAGATAAGCTGGATAGTGTAACTTGAGTGCTGATCCGATTGTCCAACCTTCTGAAAATCTACAAGGACATTAAACAACGTAAATAAGCTTAATGAAGCTTAGTAAGTTCGACGGGTTAAATAAAATCTTACCGAGCCTACTATAACAAGTCAAATAAATAAAATAATTCATGTCAATTCCCTGTCATTCACTGACAATTTCCTGTCATTCATAACTTCTATTGATAAATACATCCATATTCAAATTAATATAAAAATGACACATGTCTTTCAAATTCATTTAATAAATCACCATACCGAAATTTTTCCATTTGAATAACGACTTACGGATAAGAGTACATCGTCAACAGAAGCTCATAAGAGCTGGTCCTCCCGAATACACCAATAGAAGCTCGAAAGATGAACAAAAGCTTATAAGAGCTGAACAGAAGCTCATAAGAGCTGAACATAAAGTAAAACACGAGAGTTCGCAACAAATGCTGAACCCTGATGTACTTGGCAAAAATGTCGTTGTCTCCTTCCAATACCATCATACACTAAAATATGAATGTACTCAAATCTCGCGTTCCATTCAAACCGAAATCCAATTCAATATTATAATTCCAACAATAATTCATTTCCAACAATAAAGTAAATGTATAATACCATTCATCAAATTTATACAAATATAAAATTTTAACCGTACGAACTTACCTGGATTGAATTGTAGTAATTGTAGAAGTTTAGGGACTATTATGCTATTTTTCTTTTTTCACGAATATCTACGGGATCTTGATCTAAAATATAAAATTACTCATTCATTAGCATATATTTCATTTCCAATTCATTTCACAATTAATACCATTTTATTTTTCAAATTTACACATTTACCCCACACTTTTACAATTTTTGTAATTTAGTCATTTAATTAGTTAATCTATCAAATTAACTAAATTTTCTTAATCAATAATTTATCCAAATATTCTAAGCCATTATACAGCCCCTAATAAACCAAAATTCACTATCAAACCCTAATATTTTAACCTTTTCACAATTAAATCCTAAAATTAATATTTAACAAAATCAGTTTATAAAATCATCATACAACATAACCAAAGCTCTAAATCCATGTTATTCATAAAAAAAAATCTAATACTTATCAATGGAAATTTCTAAAATTTTTAATAAAATAAAAAACAATGGTATGGCTTAGTTGGATCTAATTGTAAAAATCTCAGAAACATAAAAATTACAAGAAACGGGTAATAATTGAACTCACATGAAGCAACAAAATGAAGAACCAACTTAAGCTCTCTCCTATTTCTGTTTTGAACCAAAAATTGAAGAAGAAATGTCTAGAAAACTATCCAAACCTAATTTGTTTTATTTGATTTTATCAAATTTATAATATTGCCATTGAATGGCCTTATTTTATTATTTTACTCTTATTATGCCGCCTCATCCATTAAATTTAGGTATAATTGTTTCTTGAGTCCTCCTTCATTTATAATTCAAGCCATTTAATCAAAATATTATAATTAGCAAGTTTTTCACCTTTTTCAATTTAGTCCTTCTTACTTAATTAACTATCAAAACGTTAAAATTTTTCAACGAAACTTTAATACCATCTTAATGACACTCCGTAAATATTTACGGCTCGGTTTCTAGAAACGAGGTCCCGATACCTCACTTTCTAAAACCACTTGACTTAATAAATCATTATAAAATACAAATTACCAATTCAAAACCTTTTTTAAAACTATATTTGACTCGTAAATATTAAGTAATAAAATTACGAGCTTACTCGCCGGATTTGGTGGCCTCAAATCACTGTTTTCGACACCACTGAAAAATTGGGCTGTTACATCATATATCAAATTGCATATTAGACTAAAGTGCATGTATAGTGGTTATACCTTCATCTATATCAAGACACATGGATGGCAAGTGAAGAGGATACACAAACAACAAGACAACTGTCAATAACCTGGAAGTTCATCCATAAGCCTCCTTTCCAAGAGGACCATCCGGACAAGCGCATATCATTCACCATTCGGGTCCCTAAGATTTGTCGTGTAACATCCTGAATTTTTGGGCCTATGCGTTTAATGGGTGGATACGTTTAATGTGTTAATTTGAGAATTTGAGGTGCAAATTGGGTTCAAGTTTGGGCTGAGGCCTTGATTAAATATTCTATTTAGATACTCTAGGGCTTAAAATAAGGTTTTGGTTGTTTAAAATGTCAACTTGGGCTTGTGGTCCCAAAGTAGGGTGGCGCCATAGAGGAGAAAAGGGGGCGTCACTAGTGGATGGAGAAGGCCCAAATTTTGGTTGCTTGGAGCCCAAGTTTTTGGGCCAAATTCGGCACTTAAAGAGGAGCTAGGGGGGACAGCAACAAGGCTAAAATTTAGGGATTTTTAATGTTTAAAATATGTGGATATTGTGCTGATAAAGGAGGGAGGAGTTGGAGCTAATTAAGTCTCTTTTGATAGGTGTTCTGATAAGGATAAGGGGAAGGATGATGAGCTATCTAGGAGAATGGAGGTGGCCGAATATGGGACTGTGTGTGTAAAGGGGGGGCGGCTAGATAGAGTTAGGCAAAGCCGAATTCTGTCAGTTTTTCCCTTTCTTCTTCTTTTCTCTAAAGCTCTCTCTCTTTCAGTTTTCTCTATTGCCGAAACTTTTCTATTCTTTTTCTTCTTCTGTCGAAATTACTTCCTAGCCGAAATCTCCAAGGCTCTTTTGTTTTCTTTTCCTAAGCCAAAACTGAAACTCCTCACTCAGTTCTTCTAAAAGCCGAAAACGCATCAGCCTTTTTGTTCATCTTTTTCGGGATTTTCTTAAAAGCTAAAATTCCTAGATCTCTAATCTTCTACGCTTTGATCTTCTTCTGTGATTGCCGAATCTTCCTGCAAGGGGGTAGCCGAAATCTTCTGAAGTGGTAAGTGTCGATTATGTTATTCTTTCAATCTTTTCCGGCTTTTGGAGACCATAGCCGAATGGCTAGATGGTTGACTAATCTCATATTTTCTTTCATGGGCGGCATTCCGGGATTTGAAGAAGATCTAGTCGCATAGGTTTCTAAATCGGTAGCACTCGAATCATCCTACTTCCGGGATCTAATCGTTTTAGGTAAGGAGATCTGTTAATTTAAGCATATAATTCGGGTAAAACACTAACCCTTGGCCGAATATAGGAGAGGCCTTATCTTCGCGTTCTTCTGGCTTTTGAGCAAAGTTATAGACAAAGGGTAGTAGATCCGATTAGCGAGGGTATCGACATAGAGGGTAGTCCTACGTATTAATCAGGTGTGTAACATTCTCACACCATTTGGATTGCTTGTTAGTATATGTTTATAAATCTGTTATATTCTGCTAAATGCCGAAATACCGGCATGGCTGTTGAAAACCCGAGGAGGGTAAAGGCGAACCACCAGGTTAGTGATCTCTATCATTCTAAAGTGAATGTTTCTTTCAATTTGGTATGATTAACATGTATGTCGGTTTCTGTGATTGCATGGGGTTGGGTGATTGATGAAAGAGGAAGTGTTCTGTTGTAGTGGCTTTTGCCATGATCTATTGTAGTGGCTTTTGCCATGATCTGTTGTAGTGGCTAATGCCATGATCTGTTGTAGTGGCTATTGCCATGATCTGACGATGAGCAACTATCTGCAGCATGACTGCCATCGATGGTGTGTAGCGGTGTGGGTTGATTGTAGAAATACCCAATGGTGTGATTGGCAGGTAAGGGTGGTGTGTAGCGGATGGAAACCTAGGATTGGGTTGGGCTGTGCATATTTTCTGATATATTATACTCTGTTATCTATTCTGTAGGGCTAAGGCCCAATCTGATGGTGCACGAGGGTTGCACACTGAGTCTCGCGACTCACCCCATTATTTAACATCTTTCAGGTAGCACCTAGTGCATCGGACCGGGTTGGAGAAGAGCACAAGGTGGCCATGCGAGGGATTATTTTGATTCAGCAAAAGACTTTTCTAGTTTATTTATTTTTAATATTTTTAATTAGTGGGTTTAAATTTCATTGTAATAAGGCCATGGCCACTAGCTTCATATTTTCGTTTGTTTTGGGCTTTTATTATTATTAGACATTTACATTTTACATTTTAATTAAGTTAAGGCATATATCAAATTTCAGTTTTTAATCCACTAAGGCATAAATATAAAATGTATATCTTTTACAAATCATCCAACCATTTAGTTTTCTCGAATAAAGTGTTAAACTCAAGAAAAATATTTTCTGAAATTGCGACATCTTTTAAAATCTCCCTAAGTGACATGCCAGATCCGATCATGGTGTTTGGGCCGGGTTTAGGGTGTTACAAATTGGTATCAGAGCCCGGTTCAAAACTCGACTTTGGGTTTTTGGGCTCAAAACGTTTTCTAAAGATGGGTTTTGGAAACATGCATGTTTATAAATAACACATGAGGGTTTTCTTGGCATGGCACCTGCGTCTCCAGCCCCAGCCCGCCAGGTAAGTATTCAGAACTCACTGTGTGTTATATATATATGTTGGCTTGATGGGATTTAAGGGACGTAGATTATTTTAATTAGAGCTTGATGGACCTTAGGCCTAGTTAAACAACCCTTCAATTCCATAAGACTTAATCTATCCAAACAAACCTGTGAACAAGTCGCGAGATTAGGGTGTGGCAACAGGCATACGCATGTCTAGGATTGGATTCAGGGAGAGCTTGGTATTTAAGCAGTCCTAGTGACTCACCTCCTTTTCGCTAGAATCCTACCTGGTGCGTAGTGACTGTTCACCTTAGTCATGAGGACTTGTTGACGGGCCAAAATTTATAACTAAAACCCGAAAGGGACCAGCCATTCTATTTTGTAAAATTACTAAATTACCCCTAATTTATAAGTGACCAAAATATCCCTAATTTGTAGGATTACCGAAATACCCCCGGATTGCAAAATTACCAAAATACCCCCGGATTACAAAAATTACCAAAATACCCTTCTTTCACAAAATCACCAAGGAACCCTATTTCGGAAAATTACAAAAATACCTTGTAGGATAAAATTACGAAAATACCCCTGGGTAGTGAAATGACGAAAATACCCTATGTGTTGAACGTGGGTTCATGGATGTCGTCGGTATGTTGATGGTTGATGTGTGTGGTTCCTAGAACTAGGAGACGAACTTGAGACTGAAACTTGTGGATGTAATTTCGAATTCGAAAGAACTACTCTTAAACTACTGTTCATAAGACTGTTCGTGGTTAATAAGTGGAAGAAACCTATTAATTCATAAAATTTCTAATCAGATAAACGTCAATCGGAAGAATGAGTACAAGGGGACAAGGACGCTCCAAATGCGAATACCGGTGCGTACTCTATCATATTATCCTAAGTGTTTCTTTTGGCTTTAGAATTAGAGTGCGCAGCGAAAGCATAGTGGTGAGACTTGGGTAGTACGATTAATAGTTAGTTGGAAATTTTGAGGACGAAATTTCTTTAAGGGGGTAGAACTGTAACATCCTGAATTTTTGGGCCTATGCGTTTAATGGGTGGATACGTTTAATGTGTTAATTTGAGAATTTGAGGTGCAAATTGGGTTCAGGTTTGGGCTGAGGCCTTGATTAAATATTCTGTTTAGATACTCTAGGGCTTAAAATAAGGTTTTGGTTGTTTAAAATGTCAACTTGGGCTTGTGGTCCCAAAGTAGGGTGGCGCCATAGAGGAGAAGAGGGGGGCGTCACTAGTGGATGGAGAAGGCCCAAATTTTTGCTGCTTGGAGCCCAAGTTTTTGGGCCAAATTCGGCACTTAAAGAGGAGCTAGGGGGGACGGCAACAAGGCTAAAATTTAGGGATTTTTAATGTTTAAAATATATGGATATTGTGCTGATAAAGGAGGGAGGAGTTAGAGCTAATTAAGTCTCTTTTGATAGGTGTTCTGATAAGGATAAGGGAAAGGATGAGGAGCTATCTAGGAGAATGGAGGTGGCCGAATATGGGACTGTGTGTGTAAAGGGGGCGGCTAGATAGAGTTAGGCAAAGCCGAATTCGGTCAGTTTTTCCCTTTCTTCTTCTTTTCTCTGAAGCTCTCTCTCTCTCTCAGTTTTCTCTATTGCCGAAACTTTTCTATTCTTTTTCTTCTTCTGTCGAAATTATTTCCTAGCCGAAATCTCCAAGGCTCTTTTGTTTTCTTTTCCTAAGCCAAAACCGAAACTCCTCACTCAGTTCTTCTAAAAGCTGAAAATGCATCAGCCTTTTTGTTCATCTTTTTCAGGATTTTCTTAAAAGCCAAAATTCCTAGATCTCTAATCTTCTACGCTTCGATCTTCTTCTGTGATTGCCGAATCTTCCTGCAAGGGGGTAGCCGAAATCTTCTGAAGTGGTAAGTGTCGATTATGTTATTCTTTCAATCTTTTCTGACTTTTGGAGACCATAGCCGAATGGCTAGATGGTTGACTAATCTCGTATTTTCTTTCATGGGCGGTATTTCGGGATTTGAAGAAGATCTAGTCGCATAGGTTTCTAAATTTGTAGCACTCGAATCATTTTACTTTCGGGATCTAATCATTTTAGGTAAGGAGATCTGTTAATTTAAGCATATAATTCGGGTAAAACACTAACCCTTGGCCGAATATAGGAGAGGCCTTATCTTCGCGTTCTTCCGGCTTTTGAGCAAAGTTGTAGACAAAGGGCAGTAGATCCGATTAGCGAGGGTATCGACATAGAGGGTAGTCTTATGTATTAATCAGGTGTGTAACATTCTCACACCATTTGGATTGCTTGTTAGTATATGTTTATAAATCTGTTATATTCTGCTAAATGCCGAAATACCGGCATGGCTGTTGAAAACCCGAGGAGGGTAAAGGCGAATCACCAGGTTAGTGATCTCTGTCATTCTAAAGTGAATGTTTCTGTCGATTTGGTATGATGAACATGTTTGTCGGTTTCTGTGATTGCATGGGGTTGGGTGATTGATGAAAGGGGAAGTGTTCTGTTGTGGTGGCTTTTGCCGTGATCTGTTGTAGTGGCTTTTGCCATGATCTGTTGTAGTGGCTAATTCCATGATCTGTTGTAGTGGCTTTTGCCATGATCTATTGTAGTGGCTAATGCCATGTTCTGTTGTAGTGGCTATTGCCATGATCTGACGATGAGCAGCTATCTGCAGCATGACTGCCATCGATGGTGTGTAGCGGTGTGGGTTGATTGTAGAAATCCCCAATGGTGTGATTGGCAGGTAAAGGTGGTGTGTAGCGGATGGAAACCTAGGATTGGGTTGGGCTTTGCATATTTTCTGATATATTATACTCTGTTATCTGTTCTGTGGGGCTAAGGCCCAATTTGATGGTGCACGAGGGTTGCACACTGAGTCTCGCGACTCACCCCATTATTTAACATCTTTCAGGTAGCACCTAGTGCATCGGACCGGGTTGGAGAAGAGCGCAAGGTGGCCATGCGAGGGATTATTTTTAATATTTTTAATTAGTGGGTTTAAATTTCATTGTAATAAGGCCATGGGCCACTAGCTTCATATTTTCGTTTGTTTTGGGCTTTTATTATTATTAGACATTTACATTTTACGTTTTAATTAAGTTAAGGCATATATCAAATTTCAGTTTTTAATCCACTAAGGCATAAATATAAAATGTATATCTTTTACAAATCATCCAACCATTTAGTTTCTCGAATAAAGTGTTAAACTCAAGAAAAATATTTTTCAAAATTGTGACATCTTTTAAAATCTCCCTAAGTGACATGCTAGATCCGGTCATGGTGTTTGGGCCGGGTTTGGGGTGTTACATGTCGGGAACATAAAGTTATTGGTCACCAATTACCACGTGGGTTCAACTGCTTCATACCATCAAGTCAAAATAAATGACAGGATTTATCCCATCACAGACATCCTCGTCCCATCAAAGACATCCATCTCACGCGTTCCATAATGATGGTTTAATGGCAAGTGCAACACGTTAAAACCATCCTACATAAGACCCTTGCCTATAAATACCCCCAGGAATGATGAAGAATGGATCAACTCTAAAAGATACCAAGTCTACACTCTGCTAACTCATCTTTAGCCCTCAAGCCTTCATGCTCTCCTCAATTTCACTATTTATAACCTTCGCCTCTCCACCCCAAATAGGTGAACCGACGTCCACAATAATCTCCATTCTCTCTCATATCTTTTCCTTGTTGTACCATTGTATCAACAATAGCTTTGATATTTATCCCTATTTTTTATTAAGTACATGTCAATTACCACATTAGTTAGTACGGTTAAAATTTAAACGACCTAATCAAATTTTCCAACTAAAAATATAATTTAACTAAAAATTGAAGGTTAAGCGTCAAAGTGATTCAATGTAACACCCTATACCTGGCCTAGACGCTAAGACCAAGTCTGGAGAGCTACATTACATTATTTCAGAAAAACCTACTTTTTAACTATTTAAAGTTTGACAAACATGATCATATATAATTAAGTCAATATGGAGTCCAATTCATAGTCTGAAATCTGAAACACATATAAGATTATAAGTCTAGATAAAACATTAAATAAAAAGTAAAGAGATGACCGAGGTCCCGCACACACCGACCCGCTTAAGTCTGTGGGTTACCTGAAATCCATACAACAACTAAGTGAGTTTGCAACTCAGTGTGTGTAACTTACATTTAATAATGATCAGTAAACTACTATTGTAATTTCATTTCCCGTAAATCATCCGGTACTCAAAATCAGATACAGAACAAAACAGAGTAAGTCGAATATGGTTACATGGTATGTTAGATGCAGATGCAGAACATATCAGATTCAAATGTAGAATAAATCAAATTCAGATACCGATTCCTAACCCCATCCGCTACACACCATCTCCACTCAGCCCAACACACCATATAGGGCATTAAGTACCCATCCATCCATACACACTGCGTAGTGACTATATGTCACGTTTCAGAATAATCGCAGTATAGTTGCCCGATCAGAATGCAATAATCACCACCAAATTCAACAGATAATTAATTTGCCACACTTTATTCTTTATAAAGTCCCAATCCTGATGCTGATGCAATCTAACAGATGCAAATATAAGTATGCGAGGTAACAAATTCATATCATACCCAGTTAAAAGCAACATACATTTACTTGCTTGTCTACGATATCATCATTATGTACAAAATAATAGTTTATACAAAAATAGATTATCAGCTAATGGATTTTATTACTCAAATCGGACGATACAGACCTTATGGTAAGCCTACGTTCGTCAGAAACAACATTTATGACCCTAACAAAAAATTTAGAATATTGGTCCACATGTCTGTATGGTTTCACACGGCCTAAATAAGTGACTCATGTGGTTCCATATGGCCTGGCACACGACCGTGCGATCGCTCGTATGCCTTACACGACCTGGCACACGACCGTGAGATCGCCCGTGTGCCTTACACGACTTGGTACAAGACCGTGTGATCGCCCGTGTGCCTTACACAAATGGCAAACAGTGAGCCACACGGCTTGGACACACGCCCATATCCTTGGCCCGTGTGGTCCATAGTGGCAAATAGCGAGTCACACGGTCTACCATATGGCCATGTGATGTTGACAACCATATTTTTTGGCATCTTAAGTTTGCAGAAAGTCAGGTTTTTGGTACGCACCTGAAGTAGTTTTGATGTAGAAATAAGGCAGTGGAATTCCAGAGCCTAAATTAACCAACCGAAACCCAATTAAACGACTGCCACAATGTAATTCACACAATTAACCCTTACTGAACAATCTCGAAAACCTCAACATGAACTTCTAATGGAACTAACGCTTACTAGCGAATCAGCGGCTACCACTCGAACTGTAACACCCTAAACTCGGCCTAGACGTTATGGCTGAATCTGGCGATGTCACATGAAAATGCTTTCAAAAACTAAGTCGTTGCCAAACCTTTTCCCCGTTTAAACAAATTTTCATTATCTTATGTTAATTCAAAATCATGTCCTTTATTTCCAAAACGATATCCATTTTCAAAACGTTATTTAATTACAATTCGTTATAATTTACGAAAGTTTTTTTTTAACAGTTTGCGTCATCGAGGGTATTTTGTTAGAAGCACGCATATCTTTTGAAAACCTGAATTTTACCTACCACTAGCAGTTATAAAACATAAACAATGTAAAATCCAAATTTAAAAACCAAAAATCTAAAGAGGCCATATTACATAAGAATACCCCAACTAGAACTTAAAATTATACGTAAGTATGAAAGAGTATAGACGAGTTCGTGTGGCCACCTCCGAGTCCTCAGCTGCACCGATCCGCCTATGTCTGGGGATTACCTGTATAGTAAAACAAAATGGGCGAGTTTATGAAAACTCAGCGTGTAATCCCCATACAGTTATACAGTCAAAATGCAAACAATAACAGACTGGGCCTAAGCCCTTCACGATGCGTATCATTTGGGCCTTAGCTCATCACGATCAAGATGTCGGTAGGGCCTTGGCCCATTACATGCTGCAACGATGCGATGAGCGATAAGGCCTTAGCCCATTACAGAATCAGTATACAGTAGCAATAATACGGTGTACAGTATGCAAATCCTACCCAACCAACCACTATACACCATCTCCTGTCTAACCCTGCACTCCTGTGGGGATTAAATCACCCACCCATCCCTACACTTACAAATTAGCACCGGTTGCGGCACTAAATAGTATTCGCAGCAACACTGCCAGTATAGTAGGCTTAGAGCCATCAGTGATTTGCAGTAAAGCTGCCAGCACAGTACACTTCCTCCAATCATATTATCCCAACCCCATGCAATGCATCATACAGTCATGACATGCCATCTCATGGAATCATGCACATAACCAGAACAGTATAAATATCATGCTCAGTATAAAGTTATACATATACAAATGTCATACAGTCAGTTAGGGATCTAAGTAAAGCTTACCGACCCTACAGTAGGTCCACAGTCGACTCGGGCGACCCGTGCAATCTTAGCAGCCAAACAGTGAAAATGGGCCCACAGGCCCATGTTGCATGCCCATGTGGGCCCACACGGCCCAATTTGGTCTTGGCAGTGTGAATCACACAGCTTGGCCTAATATTTCCACACGCCCGTGTTGTTCACTCGTGTGTGGCCCACACGGCCTAATTCGGCTCGGCCCATGAATAGCACATGGCCAGCCTCGTCGATCTCACGCCCATGTTTGGTCACACGACCTACCACACAGGTGGCTGCACACCCGTGTGGTGTTGACAATCACATTTTTTGACTTTTCACAGATTTTCGTTTTCAGAGTTATGTTTACACACCTGGTTTCTATTTGCTGAGAAAACTGCCCCAAGTCTTTGAAACCTACATGTGATCGAACAATCACCAATTATTCACTTAAACATTTACTCAATCGAATACACACAAGTTGACCAAGCGTTAAACTCACAACAACATTACCTTCGATCGAGTAAAGAAGGAGGTTCCGCCCACTTAAGACGTCAATCAGAGACCTCCAGCCCTTTGGTCAACTCCTAATCAACCAACAGAAAATCCCTTTAAACCACTTAACCAAACAAAAGTTAATCAAGAAGTAGAAACATGACTTATCGTACCACGAAAATGTACGCTTACTCACGAAACGAATGAACACAAGGAAGGAAATAGGAAAAGAAAATAAGTGAGAGGGGAAAGAACTTTTGGTAGCAAATTTGGCAGCAATTCGGCAGCAAAGAGAATAAATTCAAAACATCAAAAGATTAGGAGCAACCGAGATTTCAGAAAAGAAATAGTTAACTTTCGGCTTGGGAAGAAAAGGAAAAATAGGAGCACGAAAATCACTAAATTTTGGCAGTAGATGAAGGTTGGGAAGAACCAAATGGCAGCAAATGTAAAAGAAACAAGAAAAAGAACAAAAGATGAAAGCAGAGAGAAAAACCAAAAGCAGAAATGGCAAAACTATCAGAAAATTGGGGAATGAGAGAGAGTAGCCGAAAATTACCACTACTAGTTTTGGTTCTATCCAAACTCTTCCATCCAAATCTCCCAAAAACAGTCCCCTCAACCCCCAAATCCCTTAACAACTGAAATTCCCTCAACATCCTCCTAAAAATCTGCCAAACAACCCCACACTCCTCAAATACTCAGAATTTTACCACATTTCAAACTCTTTCACGGCATATGAACAAAAAAAAAAATCCTCCTTGTACATACAGGAATTCGAACTCAAGACCCCTAACATTCTAACACACCACTTAACCACCAGACCAGCAGGCCCATTTTGACATATTTTTCCAATATTTATTTTTAAGCCTACTGGCTAGAGATAGGGGTTTATTCAATTAGAAACAAAAAATTTGCCTAAGCCAAGGCTTGAACCCTAGACTTCTCAGACACTCCCAGAACACTTAACCACTAAAGCAGATAGATATTTGTGTCATAAATATACGAAATTAACTGTAAATGATTTTTGGGGCGTTACACGAATAACCTATCAAGAAACGTTACTTCCGACACCTATGCCTAAAATAAAGAAGCCAAAAGTCGTTTAATCACAAGAATTCGACTCAACAAAAACGAAGTCATTTCGACAGAACAACCCGACATTTTTAAGAAATTCACAACGAGACTTACACAATTAAATTTCAATCAACAATACAATGAACGCACTTACCTGGATATACTGCAAAGGATTTAACGATAACCAATAAGAAGGAACGAACCAAGAAAATTTTAAGAAAAGGAAAAGAGGAACGGGAAATCAGAGCAACAAAAAGGAAAAAAAAGAAGAAGAGGAAAGAACGTTAATTTAATGGTTAAAACCACCAATCAAAATTCCGACAATAATAAAAAATATTTCTGCTGAGATTCGAACACAGAACCAAAGAGAACACAAAAACTTAACCATCAAACCAATAAGCTCATTCTTGTTATAGTTTTGCATAGAATTAAACTTAAATTAGCTATTCAGGGGAAATAGTTATGCTAAAATAAATAGCAAAACTTTCTAAAACACTACTCAAACCCCTGACCTCAAACATATATGCAAAACCTTTAACCACAAATACAGAGACTTAATTACACTAATATTTCTTAGTCAAACATTCAAATTTTGGGGCATTACATTTGAAAAATAAAAATTAGGATAAAAATGATAAAAATGTTAATGTTAATAGCTAAATTTACCATTATACATTTAAATTATATACAAAAGTTGTTAATAAATTAAAAATAAAACTAGTATGATTCCCACCCATGCTTCGCATGGGGTTAAATATTTTTCTCATTAATTATAGAGTAAAAATTTATAGGTTGCAATATGCTTTAAGTTTTCTACTATTCATATATTTGGAATTTAGCCTTCATATTTTTATTTTCAAAAATTTAGTCCCTCTACTTTTTCGAGTTTAAAAATGTAGATTTATTTATTAACACTGTTAAAATTCATTTGTTAAATTTGTAGTTGTGACAATTTGAAATTAAAAAAAAAAAAACTCACTTGTTATCCATGTAACACAATGACAGTGTAATAGGCTTGAATTTTATAGAGAATTTTAACAATGTTAACAACTCTTAAAAATTCACATAAACATTTTAATCGAAATAAAGTATTTAGATTAACTAATGGCATTGTAAGAGTTAAGATACCAAATTATTTCAAAATTGAAGTATAAAGATTAAATCTCAAATTCGAGCGAAGTATAGAGATCAAATTAAAAAATAACTATTCTTATATAATCTCAAAAAATAGAGGGATTAGAGTTGAAATTTAGCCGTTAAAAAATAAAAGGAAATAGTAAATCGAAGGCTAGTGAATTGAAAACCGTAATCGGGTTAGATAATTAAAATAATTAGAAAATAATTATATAAAATGTTAAAATAAATAGAATTAAAAATATTTTATTAGGAAATTAAAATTAGGTGTACGGAAACTAATTTGGTTAAAACGGATTTTTAAAAACAAGGTTTGATTTGAAAATAAGTTTGAAATTGATTTTAATTGAAAAGCAAGGACCTATTTGAAAAAGGGAAGTAACTGGAGGTGATTAAATGGGCAATGGCCCAATTTTTAAAAATAGGTTGGCTATTTAACAACACCAACGTCTCCTTCCCTCCCATTCTTAATTTTCTTTAAAATTTTGTCAAACACCAAATCAAAATTTTTCTTTCGAAATTAGTTTATTCTTTTTTATTCCTAAGCTCACTAAACACAATTTCTTTTAAATTTTGAAGAACATTCATGTTTTCATCCTTAAAATCCTTAAGAGATATTCACATGTTTTAGCTCGAATTAGCTCCATAGCTTGTTGATTTTGCAAAATTGAGGTGAGATTCTAACTTTTTATGATTAAACTAAGTGATATGTTATTTCAATTCGAGATTTAAATGATTTAATCAAGATCTCAATATATCACTTGATTATAAGTTGATTTTTGGCTTGAAAATGGTAGATCTTGTATTTCTTGTCTAAGCTTTGGTTTTAAAGTGATTTCTAACTCATTTTAATCTAATTAAAAGTTATTTTATCTTAATTTAACAAATCCTTAATGACTTTAAGGAAATTGAATGTTTTCCCCTTTTTAAATATCACATAAGCTTGATTTTTTCGGAAAAAATAGATCAGTTTAATTGGGTAAATTTGATGGTTTAAATATGTAATTGGATGATATTTAGGATGTTTGGAATCGAAATCAAGGTTTATAAACTAGATTTGAGTGGTGAAATCGCATTTTTGGCAAAACTAGCTAGTTTTTGGTAAGTATGATAGATGAGTTGTGGTATACATTTTTATATGATTTAAATGTGTTTGAGGTTGTTTATAATGTGTTTCTAATGTATTTAATGTAAATGCAAAGTGTCGAACTTGTTGGAAGTTTCTACAAGCAAGGACAAAGGCCAACAAAGGCTTATTTGAGCTTTTGCCATTAAAGTTAAGGATGTAAGGTGAGTGGTTTTATGTGCCACAATTATGCACAAATCGAAGTGTTAAAGGGGAGCTTAGGTAGCCTAGTCACCTATATTGAGTTTCATGAGTAAGTGTTTCTACCTAAACTAATGATGATTTGCAAGTGATGCTTAAATTTGGTGTGCACATATTACTATTAGAATGAATTTTTATCGATTTATGATTTTTATTGATGTGTTTTGGATTAAATTCATAGGTATTTGTACATTGATTGTTAAACTTTAAGACATGAGAGAATCAAGCATGATACTTCTATTTTCAGAATTAAAATTTTTAGGTTGTCTCTCTGAATTGAGGTATTATCTTGAAGTTTTAAATTTACAAGTTTGACATCAAAACCATAACTTTTTGTGAGATTTTGAGCCTTTAGAGCATATACTTTTCTTTCTCATTTTATTATTGGTTATGAGTGAGTCAATATTGATTTGTTATTCTAGAACTTGCTTCGATTATGCATGTCGAGACCACACCTTTTTGATTTGATATATTGAGATGATAAAGGCACTTAGGTTTTAACTTACTTATTCCATAAAAAAGCCTACCTACATAATTAACCCTTAGTGAACCCCTTTGAGCTTAACACACCATTTCTTAATTCACCTATTCATATTGACCCATAACCCACTCTTTTGATTCGTTGAGAATTTTTCCCGTTTTTATTGACTCCTTTTTTATCGATATTTGATTTAGTTAATTGCCTAACTATGCTCTTTGGTTTCAGTTGCTGAATTAGTTCTTATTATTTATTATTCTTAAAATAAAATAAAATATACATATACATATATGTTGATTATTATTTAGTTCTATGTTAATTGAGCTTGAACAGTTAAATTCATATTTTGAGAAGAAGCTCGTGTTATTCTTGATGAATAGTTTCGATTGATGTAATTATTTGTAATTCAGCATTTGTTGTTTTTCTAGTTTGGTAATTTATCAATTCGATCTCTATTTTAACCAACTTTTTCAGCCTTTCTCCACACCCTTAACCTAAGCCCCATTACAACCTTTTAAAGACCTTTTGATTTGTGTATCATCTCATTTTATAGTGGTGGAGATTTGATTTTCATGTAAGCCTATGATAATGACTTTTTATGTTTGACTATTGAGTGCTTATTCTTGAACCTTAAACACTTTGACGGGTTTGAGTGAATCTTTAGTGAGGATGTCGATTCTTGTTGATTTTGAATTAAAGGTAATTAATTAGATAAGGGGAAATACCTATGTTTTCATGCTTTAGAAAAATGTTTGACTTGGATTGTTTGAGGTTGCCTTAGTCGTATTTATAGTTAGTTTAATGATACAACAGATATACATTTTTATATGATTTAAATGTGTTTGAGGTTGTTTATAATGTGTTTGTAATGTATTTAATGTAAATGCAAAGTGCCGGACTTGTTGGGAGGTTCTACAAGCAAGGACAAAGGCCAACAAAGGCTCATTTGAGCTTTTGCCATTAAAGTTAAGGATGTAAGGTGAGTGGTTTGATGTGCTACAATTATGCACAAATCGAAGTGTTAAAGGGAGCTTAGGTAGCCTAGTCACCTATCTTTGAGTTTCACGAGTAAGTGTTTCTACCTAAACTAATGATGATTTGCAAGTGCTGCTTAAATTTGGTATGTTATGTGATGTATATTGAGATGACAATGAAAATGTTATATGTGTTTATAACTGAATATGATATGAGTCTTGCCGATTTTATGTACACTATATGAGATCTATATGTTGTGACTATTTGAGCATATGTTAGCACTTGTAAGTGCATGATATGAGACTAGAATATATGATATGAACATGAGCTACGTGCCATGTGAAAGTGTGTATAGAATAGTAAGTATACATGTTTAAGTGAATATGTTGAAGGGTATATCGATTGTGTTTGGAGGGTATACTTGGTTGTATGCGGAGGTTATACATTTGGTTGTGTTTGGAGAGTATATTTGGTATCAAATTAATCAATACAATTTAGCCTTTTTAATATATATTTATTTTAATTTGGACAAATATCCTCAAACCCTGAGATTGCATGTTTCGTCTAAAAGGAAAATGGAAAAAAAAATATTTGCTCGACCAATTTGTGTTTTATTGAATGGACTTTCATCTATTATACATTAATATGACTGTCCACAATTTTTTTCAACAGTTCTAAATAAAATATTAAAAATTCTATCACACTCATATGAGTGTAGAAATCATATATTTGGAACATATGTTTGTGCTTAAAAATAACAAACAGTAAAAAATAAATTATGAAACGTAAAGTTTGAAATTAATAATAACAACGTATTTGCATTACGTATGAAATTAAAAGAAAAATTAGTTTAAATTGTGAGTAAAAGAAAATTTAAAAAGATAAATAAATCATATTTAAAATATTAAATGCACTCCAATGATTAATATTTATTAAAAATTAAATATTTATTATAATACAAATATTAAAAGAAAAATATATATTATAATACAAATATTAAAGTTTGAAATTAATAATAATAACGTATTTGCATTACGTATGAAATTAAAAGAAAAATTAGTTTAAATTGTGAGTAAAAACAAATTTAAAAAGATAAATAAATCATATTTAAAATATTAAATACACTCCAATTATTAATATTTATTAAAAATTAAATATATATTGTAAAAATTAAATGCTATCTGTGTTAACTCTAACCCACCTCGTGGGTGATGACTGCCATAATTCTTTAGCGTATTGGCTGCTGCAGCTACTATTCACACCTGCTGAATTGAAGATGCTGCGAGACAAAGCTATATTGGTTGTATAAATTGCGGTTGTTGAACAGAAAAAAATATATTAGCAAACAAATTGATTTTGGGTAAAAGACATATAACACTTTCCATACAAAAGTTTATTTGTGGAAGCAATATAATTGGCTCTCAGAGTAATTATTGTAGATAAAATTAGATAATTTTTCTAAGTTTTTAGGGAACAATTTTGAATAAAATACACGAGGCATGTTGAAAACTATGTTAACGAAAACAAAATGAAGTTGCTGATTACTTGGTAAAAGAAGCGTTATCTTCTAGAATTGATCTGCAATTTTTTACTTTTTCCTCTCTTGGGATTCGGAATTTATTAGATTTAGACAAGTCTAGGGATTTTTTCTCATACATGTTGGATGTAACTAATTAGTTTATTCTCTTTTATTTTTCACAAAAAAAAAAAAACAAGATTACCATATTTGAGGCAAAACCTTGCTATATAATATATGATATGTGACATATGATATAATATTATATAAAAATTTTAAAACAATATTATAATACAAATATTAAAATTATTTTTACTAATAATCCATTCCATTTAGTAAATGTTAAATAAAAGCTAACAACTTTTTATAAAACATAACATGATTTGTTTGGTTTGATCTATTCTATCCTTACATTAAAGTTAAGCTCCTAACTAATACTAAGCTGATTTTGAGATTAGATATTCACGGAATATTTACTACAATTGTTCCAAACCACTCATGTGTTAGAAGTACTAAACCACTCGTGTGTTAAAAAGTACCAAACCACGTGCAAAAATCTAAAGATTACCGGATCAGCTTAGGCGTCTTCGTCCTTTTAGAGCTCTTAACTAACTCTATAAAAAAGCTTTAGAACTTCACCACTTTCTGTATATTTTTTTAAAAAAAAATAGAGATTAGGTAGGATGCAATCGAATGCTTTTGAGCTCGACGTAGAGGCAGACAATGAGGAGTCATTTCATAGACCGTCGACCGCAGAGGTGGTTGAGCGAGATGAGGAAGATCTTATATGGGAAGCGATTGCTCGGTTGCCGTCGGTGAAAAGAGGACGCTTCGCGATTTTGAGAAGGACTCCATCGGAGATTGAACATAGTGTAGGAGCCGGAGGAGTAGAAGGAGGCGGAGAAACTGGAAGTACGGAGACGATTGATGTGACGAGGCTAGATCGAGCTAGAAGGGAACTGGTTGTAAAGAAAGCATTGGCTAGTGATGATCAAGATAATTATAAGCTTCTCTCTGCTATTAAAGATCGCCTTGATAGGTGATTCGTTTTCGTTGTGATTTTATTAATTTTGATCCTTAATTTTCTGTTTTTAATTAAGATGTATTCACTTCTTTTTCTTCACAAATCACAAATTCTAATTTTTGGCCTAGGGTGCAGAATAAAAGAAAACTTGTTCTTGAATAGAAAACAAGGTAGAGTTGATGGGCATTAAATTTGGATATACGTAATTAGATGTAAATGAGTATAAATTTTTGCAGAGTTGGAATGGAGGTGCCAAAGGTTGAAGTAAGGTTCCAGAACTTAAACATCAATGCCAATGCAGAAATTGGGTCAAGAGCTTTACCTACTTTAGTCAACGTTGCTCGTGACTTCTTTGAGGTTCGGTAACTTTACGTATCTTTCTTTTCTTTCATTTTTTTTTGTAAGTCAAATCTGTGATTCATTTCTGGTATTCTTTTATATTCTATTAATAACCACAATTATGTTGTTTGACAGTACGTCTTAATGGGTTTGAGGATTTTACGTCCTAATAAATTCCGGTTACATATCTTGAAAGATATCAGTGGTGTTGTTAAACCAGGAAGGTAATGTAAATATTTATGGTTCACATGAGGGCGCAAATTTAAATGATCTTGTTTTCCCATTACTTTGCTGCTTGTTTTAGGATGACGTTGCTTTTAGGACCACCAGGATCGGGAAAATCCACCTTGCTTTTAGCTCTTGCTGGGAAACTTGATCGCAAATCCTTGAATGTAAGTCATGCTTGCCTTCCATCAACTTTTGGGGAAATCACGATGTAACTCATTTGCATACTGTTCCGTCATTTTCACGAATCACTCGTGTCACCTTTCAAGTTGCTTTTCTCCATATGTGATTCGTGAACACCACCTGGTGAAAGGACGTAATTATAATGCCACTGGTCAAAGCAATTGCACGTGGCTTATAAACTGCCAACGTTTTAGCCTAAGATGGTATGTTGGGTCTGCTTGACTGTGTAGCCCAACCTTTCTTATTTATGAAATTATAAACCACAGTCTAAAATTAGCAGACTCTTGGAACGTGAAGTAGCACTTAACTCTTAAGCTCTTGTCAATACAAAAAAGACTTGTATTTTACGCTGTGCAGGTGAGTGGTGATATTACATACAACGGTACAAAACTTGATGAGTTCTATGTTAGAAGGACCTCAGCATACATTAGCCAAACAGATGATCACCTACCAGAGCTAACTGTTCGAGAAACATTTGATTTTGCGGCTAGGTGTCAAGGTGCAAGTGAGGGCATGGCAGGTTTGTTTACTTCCAATATCACCAAATATTAGTCACTTACCTAAATTTCACTTTAACTCACACTTTGAACATTAGCTTTTGGTTAAAAGCAGTCTAAAAATTTTTTTTGCACAAAATTAATTCGAATACTATGATATATTAATTTGGTAACCTGCAATTGGTATCATGAAGTTTAGTACATTAGCTAATATAGTAAAATTCAACCGCGTCTAAGAAAATATTTGATAGAATAACCCCCGAAACTTTCTATTTGTATTGGGAAGTCAACGTGCACCCACTAAACCAGAATTATTGTTCATTACCCCGTTACCGAAGGGTCCCTTTCCCTAAATTTTTGAGAAATTAATTTTTTTTAAAATTTTATTTAGTTGAGTGAAACAAAACATAAGCCGAAGAATTTTTTACCCAAGACAGATTGATTGAAGCGGGCCCAAAAGATTAACCCTATAGAGTTTTCACTAACCTTCCATACATGTATTGCTATACAAACGGGGGATTGGACAAAAAAAATGGGTGGATGATTAGGGACACCAATATACATAAAAGATTGGTAATCGAAATTATGTATATTATATAAAAAAAAAGACTTCTTGATAACATATAAAAAGAATACTAATTGGGTTTTTTTTTTTTAAATCTCATCAAGTTTTCTAAAATTTTTAAAAATTTTAATTAAACTCTAAAATATTTGTAAACTCTAAAGCTTTAATTTTTTTACAAAAAAAAAATTATTAAATTGGTTAAGTCTTCTCACATTCTTAAAAATTTTGATCAATTTTAATGCGAAGATCTTAGTTTCTACCTCTTCAACATTGCGGATTGCAGATACGCTACTCTCTTTTATGTAGACTATGACGAGAATGACCTCAACCTATATAGTTTAGTTGGATAATATGAGGTCGATCATCTCTACAGTGGTCTAAGATTTACATAATATTAACTTAGAAAGATATCGATTTACTTATATTATTCTATTGAGAATATTTATGTTTTGCTTCTAACTTTTCTTTTATCTCACCACTTTTCTCTTCTACTTAATTTATACTTATAGGGTATATGAAAGATTTAACCAAACTAGAAAAGAAAAGGAATATACGCCCAGTCCCAGAGATTGACGCTTTCATGAAGGTTAGCTTTAAAATATGCTTAATATATACCGTTGAGGAGGTCGACTCCTTTTGATGAAGTTTTTGAAGTGTCATTAGTCCGTAGCCGGCGAACCCCTCAATAAATATGGTATTATCCTAAGTTAGGGTTTTGCCATCCGACTCCATCGAGCACCCAAATTAACTATGGGAATCACGAAGCGAGAGTGCCTCGTTAGATTGAGCCATGCATGGCACACAACTACCTAGTAAAGGGATGTGGGCATCTCACAGTTGATAGGGTTTGAACCCTTATCCTTATATGGCATCTAAGGGCATGTATGCTATTACTTGATCAATA
Source organism: Gossypium sturtianum (assembly GCA_025698515.1). Taxonomy (NCBI): domain Eukaryota; kingdom Viridiplantae; phylum Streptophyta; class Magnoliopsida; order Malvales; family Malvaceae; genus Gossypium; species Gossypium sturtianum. The sequence continues at coordinate 24,837,880 of CM046949.1, forward strand.
GTCGATTTTTTGCGAAGAAATATTCAAAGTGTTGTCCGTCCGAAATCGGTGGACCTCTCAACATATATTATGAGAGATCGGTGCCTTTGTTTCCATTCTTTATTTATTTACTGCATTATTGCTTTTACTTTGATTTTGTACAGGCATCATCCATTGGGGGTAAAACACATAACATTTCAACAGATTATGTCTTAAAAGTGCTTGGTCTTGATGTATGTTCAGACACTTTTGTCGGAAATGATATGCTTAGGGGTGTCTCCGGTGGCCAAAGGAAAAGAGTTACTACAGGTATCTCTCTTGATACAAATTTGTCGCCACTGAGTTCTGTCAAATAAGATTGTATTTTTTTAGTTTAAATTCTTACGATGCAATTTTAATTAATTTACGGAAGACATTACTCAGAATTATGATTCGATTTGTTTATGGAAGACACTATTCAAGATTATCATTCTTTTTCTTTTCTTTAATAAGGGGTATGGTAGAAGTTTCCCAAAGATCGAATCTAGGACAAGTGCATTTAACCACTTCATCTATAATTCAATTATAATGCTTTGGATGATGCATTACAATTTTGTTACTTTGCATCAAATTATAATTGTCTACACTGTCCCCGTGCAGGAGAGATGATTGTTGGGCCGAGAAAAACTCTTTTTATGGATGAAATATCCACTGGACTTGATAGCTCTACAACGTTCCAAATAGTAAAATGTATGCAAAATTTTGTTCATCTAATGGAAGCAACTGTACTTATAGGTGCCTTTCTGCACTGCAGGAGACATATGAGCTATTTGATGATATAATGTTGTTATCAGAGGATATATGGTGTATCAAGGCCCTCGAGGAAAAGTTTTGGAATTCTTTGAGTCATTAGGATTCAAACGCCACCATGAAAAAGGGTTGCGATTTTCTTCAAGAGGTATTCATTTCTTCACAAATTTGCATATGTGGTTAGATCTTCTTTAGGTACTTACCTAACTAGTTGTTCTTGTCATCGTCGTCGTCGTCGTCGGTGACCTCTAAAAAAGATCAAGCTCAATATTGGGCTGATCCGTCGAAACCATATGTGTTCATTCCGTTTGAAATGGCCATTGCATTTAAAAATTCCAGATTTGGGAAGTCTCTGAGTCAAAACTTAGTGCACCATATAATAAATCTCAAAGCCATCCTTGACTTTGTCCAAAACGAAATATCTTTGCATCAAGATGGGAGCTTTTAAATTCTTGCTTTGCTTGCGAAAAAACTACGATGAAGGCGAGTTTCCTTTACATTTTCGGGACATTCGGTATGCTTTGAGTTGCCATACATGCTTGTTATGTTTACGGATAAACTTTACATCATAATTTGACACTGACATTCTTAACCATCTATGGTTTGATGATATATGAAGTGAGAACTTTTGTGTATTATGCTTTTTCATTTTTCAGTAATAAACTTAGAATTGACTCACTACTTATCTACATATCTATCTGTGAGGTTTTTTTTTTTCACTGTTACTTCTATTCTTTGCTTGATTTATATTATACATGGCATAATATTGTGATTTTTTTTTGTCATTAATTTTTCTTTAGAAGTTTTTCTCACGTGTTTCACTTTTGAATTTATGCATTACGTGTTTAAGGTTGCATTTGTGGCTTTTTTCACGAGCACAATTTTTTTAAGAACAAAACTACAACCCGTAGATGAGATTAATGGCAACCTCTACCTCTCATGCCTTTTCTTCGGGGTGGTCCATATGATGTTTAGTGGATTTTCTGAGCTATCACTTCTCATATTTCGGCTCCCAGTGTTTTACAAACAACGAGATAATCTATTTCATCCTGCATGGATATGGTCCGTCGTCAGTTGGATTATACGTGTACCTTACTCTGTTATTGAAGCTGTAGTATGGTCTTGTGTTTTATACTACACAGTTGGTTTTGCCCCTTCTGCTGGGAGGTATCTCCTATTTCACTCTCTCCCATGATGCTTTTTGCTATCAGGAATTGCTTCTCATTATTTCTAGTTTTTGGATTCAGATTTTTCCGCTTCATCTTGGTACAATTTGTAGTACACCAAATGGCAATTGGTCTATTTCGAACGATTGCTTCCCTTGCTCGAGATATGGTCATTGCAAATACCTTTGGGTCAGCTGCACTTTTACTTGTATTTTTGTTGGGTGGATTTGTTATACCTAAAGGTATGTTGTGTAATATATTTTACCTTGGAATAGAAGATAAAATGTTTTTGGTGCTAATTCTTCAAAAAGAAATAAATATATATATATTGTTGATTGATTTACTCTTCTTTTAGACCAAATTAAGCCATGGTGGGTTTGGGCTTCATGTCTGTCACCATTACAGTATGCGCAAAGAGCAATTTCCATTAACGAATTCACAGCGACAAGGTGGAAAAAGGTACATTAATCAACATGCTTGCTTCAAATTTCTGTTTATTGGTAATGATTAATATGCTAGACATGTAATTTTTGAGACATGTATCAGATATCTGCTATCGGAAACAATACCGTCGGATACAATGTGCTTCATCAACATGGTTTACCTTCTGCTAAATATTGGTATTGGCTTGGAGTTGGTGTGTTAGTAGGTTATGCTGTGATTTTCAACATCACCGTGACACTGGCCCTAGCCTACCTGAATCGTGGGTTATGCTTTAAATTATTAAACTCATTCACAACTACCTTTCTCTAAACTTCATCATGTATCTAAAGATTCTCTTATATAGTTTTTCTCTTCACGACAGCTTTAAGTAGAGGCAAGGCAATTGTACCAGAAGACACAAACGAAAATTCTGTTACGAAGGATGGTTAGTCATATTTGATATATGCAGCATCAACTTATTTTTCATATATACGGCTTGTATGCCTGTTTTAAAGGATTGTGATAATTCCTTCACAAATTTCAAAATATCCTTGCAGTTGAAAGCAAAAAGTTGACATCAGATTCTGCATCTGCTCAGGGCAGCAGTAAGAAGGGAATGATTCTTCCATTTGAACCATTAGCAATGACTTTTCATAATGTCAATTACTTTGTGGATATGCCTAGGGTATGATTCTCTAGTGGTTTATTTATTTATTTATTGCAGTTATGTATATATTTTACTGATGTGAAGCCTCACATTTCAATTTCCCTCTTTTATTTTGTCAAATATCTTAGGAAATGAAAGCACAAGGCATACCTGAAACGAGATTGCAACTTCTCTCAAATGTTAGTGGAGTATTCACTCCGGGCGTTCTTACGGCCTTAGTCGGGTCAAGCGGAGCAGGAAAGACTACATTAATGGACGTACTTTCCGGAAGGAAAACCGGTGGATACATTGAAGGGGATATTAAGATATCAGGATACCCAAAGGTACAGGAAACATTTGCCAGAATTTCAGGATATGTTGAACAAAATGATATACATTCTCCTCAAGTCACAGTTGAGGAGTCTCTCTGGTTTTCCTCCAGTCTCCGTCTTCCCAAAGAAATTAGCAAGGACCAAAAAATTGTGAGCTGCGTAATCCTTTCAGTAATTTATATTTGTTTTGTACTTAGTCTAGTTTCACTTCACTTCATTGCGTTTCTCATTTTCTTTTTTTGCATACTTTCCTATAGGAGTTTGTTGAAGAAGTGATGCGTTTGGTAGAGCTTGATACACTAAGGAATGCTATAGTTGGTTTACTGGGTAGCAGCGATGGCTTATCAACGAGCAAAGAAAACGTTTAACTATTGCGGTGGAGCTTGTTGCAAATCCTTCCATTATATTTATGGATGAGCCTACATCGGGACTTGATGCACGGGCACGGCAATTGTGATAAGAGTCTGTTAGTATCTTCATTGACACCGGGAGAAGCGTGGTGTGCACTATTCATCAACCCAAAGATTGACATTTTTGAAGCATTCGACGAGGTCTATCTCGAGTATAATGTTTTAAGTGTCATTGCCATAGCTAGGTTAGGAAGCTTAAATAATACTTTACTTTTCATCTAAGTTTGCCTATAAATTTTCCTATCTAGCTCTTTGCTTTTGAAACGAGGAGGTCGGGTTATATATGGAGGAAACTTGGAGTGCGCTCATGATTTTGATTGACTATTTCCGGTGGCTTACATTCTCACTATTGCTATCATTATTTTCAGGTTTTTGAATCTAAATAGTCCATCATTGTGTCGAAGAGAAAATCATAACTAAGTAAGAATGATTAGCTGATTATTCACTTTTCATATTTACAAGAATACATTGAAGGTCAGTCATTAAAGAAATGCTATGGATTGCTTAAAATGATTGCTCTAAGATAAATTTGAGATTTTTATTTGGTTTCGTTCCATAATTCGGACTATTTGGAAACTATGAAGCACATACGCGTCTAAGAGCCTCTCATACCGGTTTTGTATTAGTGTCCGACACGGACATGCCAAATACGTGCATCAATATGTCGAGATAGGAGAAAAAAAAGATTGATCATGATCAAATACGATCAAGAGACGTGTGAAAATGAGATTTTGGTGGTTGAAAGTGGCTGAAAACATCAAAATAGTGGTAGAAAATTTATGGTTGAAACTCTGGTCTCCTCTTTATTATAAAGATTTCCTAAAATCCAATTATAAAGGGTGATAAGGATGTGGTGAGGGTATTTTTAAAAATTATTCTGACACCGTTAATGGTGGTCGGCAACAGCAATGACACTATTTCTAGGTTGAAGAAAAAGATGAGTTAGAAGAAAGTAGATGAAGAGAGAGGAAATGGAAAGATGAAATTGAAAGATAAACAAAAAAAACTTCCTAATTTTACTGTTTAAGGCTTTTTTTGGTAGGTTGGAAAGATGAAAAATTGAAAAAGTAAAAAAATAGAAGGATAGAAAAAATTGAAATGATGAAAATGAAAGAAAAAAAGACTTTCTAATCTTACCCTTTAAGGCTTTCTTTGATAGTGCGGAAAGAAAATTAAAAGATAATAAATTGAAAAAGTAGAAAAATAGGATCATATCATTTTTCTTTCCATAAGCATGGTTGGTAGGAAAGATGGAAAAATTATATTTTTCTTTCTATTCAACAGTCGGTAGAGTAGAAATTTGAGAGGAAAACAAAATGAAATATTTTAAAAAATGAATAATTTTGAACTAATATACGTCCCTCACCCATTTTCTCCCTTATCATTTCAATTTGGAATGATTATCATCTATCTTATTTTCTTTCATTTCATTTTTCTAATCCATCAAGCACACTTAATTTTTATTTTTCACTTTTCCCTTCCCTATTTTCATCCTTTCATTTTTCTACTCAACCAAACACACATTGATAGTTTGAACTATTTTTAAGCTTTGACTCAAATGAATTATATACTATTAAATTGATGTGTATTATTTAAAAAAGAATAAATAATAGTACTACTAAGATATAAATTGAATTTATAAAATTTTATGTGGTAATAGAATAATTTATTTTCAATATATTATTATATTAGTAAAAAATATTGATATATTTATTGAATATTAATATATAAAATATATAAAAAATTAGTTTTGAATCCTAAGGTACCTCTATCCTGTAGTTTTCAAATATGTCTCCATGTCTATATCATGTCATACTCGTATTGCATGTCGGTGTTCGTACTTTATGGTCTAGAGCACTTTGAGTAATTAGTATGCAATTTTAGTCACAAATGCCATGCTTTACTGTTGGCATTTTATGTATGGTTACCTGGAGCATTCAAAGAGTAGTTAGCATGCAAGTTTAAGATCAAGCCAATTTTCGAGATTTCAACATATTCACAAATTAAAATACTAGTTAATAATTATCAGACTGGAGATTATTTATATCTTCATATTTCTTTACTCTATATAGAGAATTGATGGCATTCCCTCTATTCCTGATGGATACAACCCAGCAACGTGGATGCTTGAGATTACTAACCCTGTAGTAGAGCAGAGAATTGGTAGAGACTTCGCAGATATATACACAAATTCTGCAGAGTATAGGTAATTATTGTGTTGCCATGTTACTAATCGGTTTAACTTGCCTTCAAGCTGGATAAGTAGACATTTTGATACCCACGTTACAGGGAAGTGGAAGGTACCATTACGCGTTTGAGTGTTCCTCCTCCTGGTTCACAACCATTAAAATTTTCTTCCACATATTCACAAGACCAACTCTCTCAGTTCCTAATTTGCCTCAAGAAGCAAAATCTTGTGTACTGGAGAAGTCCTCGTTACAACTTGGTGAGACTGGTTTTTACGATGGTGTCCGCAGTACTATTAGGCTCCGTTTATTGGGATATTGGTAACAAAAGGCAAGTAATGTTGGTTATTTTATGTGTCGTGCTGAATTCCAAATACTCGAAAATGGCTTTAACAAAATCATTGTTCATTTGACCTCTATTTTCGTCATGCATGTCTATGATGTCATTTCCTGCCATTGTTCTACAAACCTACTAAATCGTTTGGTGTGAATACTGTTTATACAGGGATACAACTAAAGGTTTGTTTATGGTTATGGGTGCCCTTTATTCCGCATGCTTATTTCTTGGGATCAATAATGCTCCCTCAGTACAACCAGGTTGTATCTATTGAGAGAACAGTGTTCTATAGAGAGAAAGCAGCAGGATTGTACGCTCCAACTTCTTATGCTGTAGCCCAGGTAATTTGTTTTAGTATACAGTTCATTTTGTCCTAAAAATTAAGTACTAACACATGCTTCAGTTGTTTTTGGAATAGGGCCTTGTGGAGCTTCCATACATAGCTGCTCAAGCAATTTTGTTTGGGATCATCACATATTTCATGATTAATTTTGAAAGGACAGCTAGTAAGATTCCTTATTTCACTTCAACAACGCCATTTTATGTAACAGAGTGATGGTCGCCCTGCTATTTCTTTAAATTAAGTCAAGTTGGCTTTTATTTGTTTTTGTTTCAGTTTACCTACCCTCAAATGAACCAACTCCTAGCGACTCTAGCCTGCTAGAGAATGAATGTGATTGTCTTTCATTTGTAATAAGAAACAAACATGACTTACTTTTGATTAAAATATATGTATATCATGAACCCAATATCTGATTGTAGTCAGTACTAATTACTAGAAATATATGTGAACCAATTGTCTACAATAAATGCAACTTCGCTTATAAGAATCTCCCTCTTATTATGCAGGTAAATTTTTCCTTTATCTTGTCATCATGTTCCTTACCTTCACCTATTTTACCTTTTATGGTATGATGGCTGTTGGTCTCACACCTTCTCTGCATATGGCAGCCGTCGTCTCTTCTGCCTTTTACTCTTTCTGGAATCTCCTCTCTGGTTTTCTTGTCCCTAAGCCAGTAAGTAGTACAATGCTCTCTGCTATTCTACTGTTGATCTCCTATTTCTAACTTGCTCATTTCTAGGTATTTTGGGTACAAGTTGCTAACTTGTTCTATAATGATAAGGTCGAATTAAGGCTTTTATATTTATAAAATATGTGGCCATACTCCACAAAAGTCAAGGAAATGTTAAGGAAACCACTATTCAAACCATTGATTTTGGTCTATGGTTAAATAATCCCTGCTGTTTTTCTTTTTAAACTTTTTCTCTTTCTCCACTTCCCAGTAAATAGACATATCAGAGGTCAATTGATTTATGTATATCATTGATAAAGAGTTGGTATTTGGGGAGTGTGGTTCCCAATCATGGAATGAACTATTTTGATTTCGAGTGCAGAGAATTCCAGGATGGTGGATCTGGTTGTACTACATTTGTCCTGTTGCATGGACTTTAAAGGGTATTATCAGCTCTCAACTTGGCGATGTCGAAATCATGATTGTTGAACCAACATTTAAAGGCACTGTGAAAGAGTATGTATCAACAGTCTTCGGCATTGATCCTGATATAAAAGGACCCGCGGTGGCAGTACTGATCGGCTTTTGCATCTTATTTTTGGTGTCTTTACTTTCTCTGTAAAATTTCTCAACTTCCAAAAAGATAGAAGGATGAATTTGAGAGCTATGATCTCATTTTGTTGATGGTTTCGTTTTGAGTGGGAAAAATAAATTCATGAAAAGCTAGTATGTTGCCGATCTTCTTTGATGTCATCTACTTAAATTTGGTGGTCTTTAAGCTAGCAAATAACTCAACTACTCAATACAACATACAAAAAAGAACAAATATAGTTTGTGTTTGTTGTTAATGTTGATATAGCAACAATAGTTTTTGTTCTTTTTTATTATTATTATCAATAATAGAAACAAAAGTTGGTTGTGATGGTGAATGTAATAAACATGTCATTCATTACTGCATCTTGCCATCTTGATTATTGTCAAACTTAAGAATTATCAATAATACCTTAAAATTCTTCAATAATTTGACTATTCATGTAATCTTAGTATTCTTTTTACGGTAAGCAATATGAGTAACGAAACAAAAAGAGTAACAAACGAAGAATAAACGAGGGAAATCTAAATCAAGACAATAGACCTCCCCAATACACTCGAACCTAAATCCCTCGAAAAACATTAACAGAAGACATAAAATCATAATGTAAACAATCAAGCAAAAAAGGAGGAGAGTTCCAAATAACATCATGAGCATGTAATAAGGTCACCTTAGTAAGACAGTGAGTCGCCTTACTTGCATCACGACACGCCCAATGGAAGGATAAAGCTTGGAAATACTTTCAAAGCTAAAGTCTCGATGTAGCTTTTAGCACAATAGCTTGCCCTTTGATAAATTGACCTTGGTCTTCGCAAATAATAGCCTGTGTTCCATTCCGACAATATAAAAGCATTCATATTTCATTTAAATAGCCAGGTAGAGGTCTCATCTAGTACAGTAGATGAGGAGGTTACCTAGAAGATGCATGATTTGCCACAATTCGTTGTGGCAAATTAAGTCCTTTTAAACACTTAGTGAGCTTGTTTTCATGCAATCTCGTATCGTTTTAGTTGATTTTTCGTTTTCGTACCTATTTTGTAAAAGTTAATAAAATGAGCAGTTTTAAGTGTTTTATGACCTTATAGGCCAATCCAGGTCTAAAGGAAAACTAACATGTTAATTAAGTGTGAAGGACATCAATTCAGGCTAAAGAGTCAGTGGACTACCCCTGATGTTGCAACACCCATTTCAAAACATCCAAAGGAGCATTCCACTACCGATGTCATGAAACCAACCCTGCGATATCGCAACACCGACCCTGAGATGGTGCGACACCGCTGTGTCGAGACCAAATAATCTGCTAAGGGTGTTTTCATTCGCACAACTTCAATTAGACATGTTTAGTCATTTGTATTAGGCCTAAATCGCCATTTAACATAACTCTTATAAATAGTAATGCTCTGGGCACAATGAAGGAGCTTTTCCTTATTTAATAAATTGAGTGATTTTATGTTATTTCTCATCATACTTTTATTTCGAATTAAACAAAATTAAGAATACTGAAACGAGTTAATCTTCTGTCTACTTAATTAACTATCAATTAAACAAAATTACAAAGCCAAAATTTAATATATTTCTATACTAGCCTCATTAACATTAAATATTAATATTTACGGACTCGAACATCGAAAATGAGATTCTAAAACCACCGTTTTCGACAGTACTGAAAAACGGGCTATTACACAAATATTATTCAGATCGGGATTTTTTCAATGCTTTTGAAGGTACTAATCCTTTTTTTTGTTTGAAGGAATATCTTTGCGACCACGAATTTGCTTTTTAAAAGTTTACGTTGGAGGTTGAGTAATGGAAACTCTATTTGGTCTTAGTGTCGAAAATTGAAAACTTGAAGAGAATTTAAAATGCGATCCCCTTTTACATGATGTTATTTGATGGCATTGAGAATATCACTATCTAAATTAAATCTATGGAAGAGGCTTTCCTATTTCGGGTCAATCGAGACGAAAAGTCATGTCCCGTAAGTTGGGGCACAAGATCTCGAGTTCTCGAAAATAAGAACGTCCATCTTTTAATTACTACCTAGATTCTATATGTTTGGAATTTTAAAAGGACATTCGATAATTTTCGGTTCAAGGAGAGAGTTGTACCCCGTAAGTTAGGGACACAATTTCTCGAATGCCCTGAATAAAGAATATTGCCTCGGTCTTAAATATTTTCTTATGCGTCCTATAAACGATTGCAACACTAATATGGCGCGCAATTAATTTACTTGAGTAATGTATGAACGTGTGCAAGCGTAATAGGATACTTAGCAAAAATTGAATTGCTATACAAGTACAAATAAAATAATATAATAAATAAAAAATAATAAAGGAATAAAATAATAGTAGCAATGGTAAAGATAGTACAATATAAAAATATAACTATAATGATAATAATAATAACATTGATCAATGGTAATAATAACAATAATAATCATAATATCATATTTAATAATAAAATAAATATGATAACTCAAAATAAAAATAAAAGATGCATAGTTAAAAGGGATAAATGTAAATGACATAAAAGTGTCAAAAATAATAAAATAACAATAATAAAAATAAAAAAAAATAAGTAGGCAAAGGACTAAATCGAAACCTAAAAGAAAATTCAAAGTATAAATTAAAAAAAAAAAGAAAAGCAAACAAAGGATTAAATCAAAATAAAATAGAAAGTACAGGGACCCAGGGTGTCAAGCGCACTGAGCGCCAAAATAGGGATCGCGAGCGAGAAAAGAACAAGAGGGATTCAGAGCCCTCGAGTTCAGTATAGAGGCTTAAGAAAAAGGCCAGACCTGATGGGCCGGTTAGAGCTGGGCCCCCTGTTACATCTACTGGATTACAGCCTTATGGAGACTGTGGTAGACGCCATCAGGGCGAGTGTTGGAGGAGGACTGGGGCATGTCTGAGATGTGGGTCCTTAGAGCACCGTATTCAGGAATGTCCGTTGAGGGCCGATCAGGTGCAAGCTCCGGGATCAGGTACTGCACAGCCACCGAGAGTAGTTCAGCAGCCACCTAAGGGCCGTGGTCAGGCTAGTGGTGGTAACGGTTTGGGTCGAGGACAGAGAGCACCGGGCAGAGGTGCTAGTCAGACTGAGGCAAGGCAGCCTACTCTAGTTTATGCTGCACGTCGCCGAGAGGACAGAGTTGCTCTTGACGTCATCACCGATACGTTTCTTATTTATGATGTACCATAATAGATAAAGGATCCACCCACTTCTATATAGCATGCTCTGTTTCTGAAAATCTGGGGTTGTCGGTTGAGAGTACTTCTAGTGAGGTGATTGTACTGAGTCCACTAGGACAATCTGTTCGGGTTAGAAAACTATATAGAGATGTCCCGTTAGAGGTGCAAGGGACGATTTTTTGGGCTGACTTAATGGAGCTTCCGTTTGGGGAGTTTGATATGATATTGGGGATGGATTGGCTAGTTAAGCATCGAGTAAGTTTGGACTGTGCAACCAAGAGGGTCATCTTGAGAACCAAGGAGGACTTTGAGGTGGTTATGATTGGAGAGCATCGGGATTATCTGTCAAACATGATTTCTACGCTGGTTGTGGAAATATTGGTTCAGAAGGGATATGAGGCATCCTGGGCCTACATTAGTGTTTCTGTTTCTGGGGACTCTGCGATTGGGGATATTAGGGCTGTGAGGGATTTTTCGGACGTCTTTCCTGAGGAGTTATTGGGATAGCCCCCTATCGTATGGCACCGAAGGAGCTTACAGAGCTTAAGACTCAGATTCAAGAGTTACTGGATCGTGGTTTCATCCGTCCCAGTGTGTCTCCATGGGGAGGACCAGTGTTGTTCGTTAAGAAGAAGGATGAGACCATGAGGATGTGTATAGACTGTTGACAGCTAAATAAGCTAACAATTAAGAATAAGTATCCACTTCCAAGGATCGATGACTTATTCGATCAGTTCCGAGGGGTTTCTATGTTCTCGAAGATAGATCTCCGATTGGGGTACCATCAGTTAAAGGTTAAGGAAGCTGATGTGCACAAGACAGCATTTAGGACTCGTTATGGACATTACGAGTTTCTGGTGATGCCTTTTAGACTGACAAATGCTCCAGCAGTGTTTATGGACTTAATGAACCGTGTATTCCAATCGTATCTGGATCAATTCGTCGTGGTCTTCATCGACGACATATTGGTTTATTCTAAGACTGAGGATGATAATGACGAACATCTTAGGGTGGTACTTTAAACTCTCCGTGAGAAACAACTGTATGTTAAATTCAGCAAGTGCAAATTTTGGTTACGAGAGGTAACTTTTCTCGGACACATAGTTTCTACTGAGGGGATTCGAGTCGATCCTTGAAAGATTGAAGCTGTACTAGATTGGAAGTAGCCTAAGAATGTGTCTGAGATCCGCAGCTTTTTGGGTCTGACGGGTTATTATTGGTGTTTTGTGGAAGGTTTCTCAGTGATTGCAGCACCCTTAACTAAGCTGCTACGTAAGGGTGTTCCGTTTGTCTGGACTGATGCACAACAATCGAGCTTTGAGAAGCTCAAGACTGTTCTTAGGTAGCGTAGATGGATTGAGCTGCTGAAGGACTATGACTGTACCATTGAGTACCATCCAGGTAAGGCCAATGTGGTGGCTGATGCATTGAGCTGTAGGGCGATAACTGATCTAAGAGCAATCTTTGCTCGACTTAGTTTGTTTGATGATGGTAGTGTTTTAGCCAAGCTTCAAGTTAAATTGACTTGGATTGAGCAGATTCGGGATAAACAGTTAGAGGATGAATCTTTGGGTCTTCGGTTTCGTCAGGTTGAGAGTGGCAGCACTACGAATTTTAGACTGAATAGTGATAGGGTACTCTGTTTTCGTGAGCGAATCTATGTTCCGAATGATATTGATTTGAGACAGTCTATTCTGAGGGAGGCGCATAGTAGCCTTTATGCTATGCATCCCGGCGGGAATAAGGTGTACCGAGATCTTCGCGAGTTATACTGGTGGCCGGGGTTGAAGCGTGAGGTTACTGACTTCGTGGCTCGTTGTCTGACATGTTAGCAGGTTAAGGCTGAGCATCAGTTACCTTCGGGTTTGCTGCAGCCGGTTAAGATTCCCTTATGAAAATGGGAATGAGTGATGATGGACTTTGTTAGTAGGTTGCCCTTGACACCCACTAAGAAGGATTCTATTTGGTTCATTGTGGATCGATTGACCAAGTCTGCACACTTCATCCCGGTTCGAACGGATTATTCTCTTCAGAAGTTGGCCAAGCTCTACATATCTGAGATTGTAAGACTGTATAGGGTACCTGTCTCGATCATTTCTGATAGGGATCCTCGTTTCACGTCTCAGTTTTGGAAAAAGTTACACGAGGCTCTGGGTTTGAGATTGGACTTCAGTACTACGTTCCATCCTTAGACTGATGGTCAATCTGAGAGGGTGATTTAGATACTAGAGGATATGTTACGGAGTTGTGTGATCGATTTCCAAGGCAGTTGAGAGGATTATCTGCCGCTAGTAGAGTTCGCCTATAACAACAGTTTCTAGTCTAGCATTCAGATGGCACCTTACGAGACTCTGTATGGTCGTAAGTGTCGCACTCCCTTATGTTGGACTGAGTTACGTGAACGACGGGTTTTGGGTCCTGAGTTGGTTTCTGAGACTGAGGATAAGGTCAGATTGATTCGGGATCGTCTGAAGGCGGCTTTTGACAGGCAGAAATCGTATGCGAATCTGAAGAGATGTGAGATTGAGTATTCTGTGGGGGACTCCGTATTTCTCAAGGTCTCGCCATGGAAAAAAGGTTCTGAGGTTCGGTCACAAGGGCAAGTTGAGCCCTAGGTTTATTGGGCAATACCAGATTCTGAAACGAGTGGGACCGGTTGCTTATCAGTTGGAGCTACCTCCGGAGTTGGATCGTATTCATGACGTGTTCCACGTCTCGATGCTGAGGCGCTACCGCTCTAATCCTTCTCACGTTATCCCTATTGAGGAGATTGAGGTTAGGCCAGACTTGACTTTTGAGGAGGAGCCGGTTCAGATTTTGGATCGTGATGTAAAGGTTCTTCGGAAAAAGTCCATCCCATTAGTGAAGGTGTTGTGGCGGAATCATAGCACTGAGGAGGCCACATGGGAACCTGAGCATGCGATGCGTCAGCAGTACCCTCATCTGTTCTGATCAGGTAAATTTCAAGGCTGAAAATTTCTTTTAAGGGGTAGAGTTGTAACGCCCCAAAATTTTAATTTCGTCTTTTCTGAATTTTTGACACAACTATCTGTTTGCTTTAGTGGTTAAGTGTTCTGGGTGTGTGTGTGAGGTCCCAAGTTCAAGCCTTACCTTTAGCAGTTTTGTTATTTTTAGAATTAAGCCTGAGCCTTGGTGAGTAGAATTATATCTAATTATTTGTAAGTATACATTAGAATGGGCTTGCTGGTCTGGTGGTTAAATGGAGTGTTAGTTTGCTAAAGGTCCTGTGTTCGAATCCCTGCGTAGGCAAGGGAGATTATTTTTGCTCGGTTTGGTGGCGGAGAGTTTGAGTTATATTGAAAATCTGAGTAGTGGGTGGTTGAGATAGTGTAGGTAGTGGGATTTGAGTAAAACAGTTTCCCGAAATTCTCTCTTTAGGAAAATTGACCATTTTCTCTTCCACTTTTTCTTTTTCGTTTTTTTTTTGTTCTCTGTCGAATTCTTTACCCTTTTTACTATCAATTAATTTGTCTTTTCCCTCATTTCGTTGTTTCACATCTTGTTCTTCGACACTTTTTCGTGTGTTATCGGTAAGTGTGGTAAGTACCGTTTTTCGTATTGGGTTGTTGAATCGATGAAGAATGGAGTTATTTCGTGTTTAGGAGGAGGTTGTGAGGCTGGAGTTAACGCTTCGTCGATTTGATTCGGAGTTGTGATCATTTTGGTAGCGGTAAGTCGACTTTACGTTTTTGGGATAAATCGTTTTAGACTCGTTTTTGGTTTCTAAAAGGATGAAATATTCTAATTTTAGGTTTCGGGTGGCTCGGGAGTGGTTTCGCATCAAAACTGTATCAGGTGTGTACCTGAAAACGCAGAAAACGAGGTTTTAGCGAAAGCCAAAAACCTCACTGTCGATGCTACACGGACGTATGGTCGCCCGTGTGGTAGGCTATGTGCGAATGACACGGTCGTGTGTTTGACGAAGGCCAAGCCGTACGCTGGACACGACCGTGTGATGGCTAGGTGATAAACCATAAATTATACATATTTTAACCCCATGCTTGGTTTATTTTTGGATGAATTTTCA
Organism: Gossypium sturtianum; assembly: GCA_025698515.1. NCBI lineage: Eukaryota > Viridiplantae > Streptophyta > Magnoliopsida > Malvales > Malvaceae > Gossypium > Gossypium sturtianum. The sequence continues at coordinate 24,852,992 of CM046949.1, forward strand.
TTAGATTTGATGAATTCGATGCTCCTAATCCTTTAATTTCATGTTTTACACTCAGGAGAGCTTAGAGAGTCAAAAAGAATGATAAACGGGCCAAAAATGGACAAAATGGGCCTACCTCAGAAATCAACACGGCCTGCGCTTCCGCACACGCGCAGACCACACGACCCTGTGTGACGAGCAGAATCAAGCACGGCCTAGGCTCCTGCACACGAACGTGTCCCTGCCGAACCCAGGTTTAATTATATTTGGAAAAGGCTACTTGTGGGCCAAGAAAGGCGTTCCAAAGCCTATATAAACACCCTAGGGGGCAACCTAAATGAGGACGCGGAGTAGAAGGCAGAAAACACTCGAAGACAGCCGTCGGGAGCAGCTTGGAAGGAGGATCTCCTTCAAGACTGAATATCTCCTATCAATTTCTCTTAAAGTTTTTAGGTTTTCTTATGTTTTGTGGTTTTCCTTATTTTAAGATGTTTCCTTTTGTCATTATGAACTAAACCTCTCAAATACCTGAGGGAATGAAACCTAAGGCAGATCTTATTACTATTTGATTTATAAGATAAATACTTGTTCTTATTCTTAATTGTGAGTTCTTATTTTTGTTTTAATAATTCAGGTTATTAATTCAAGTCAAATGCGCTTATTCAGAGGAGCAAAAGTCCCTGTTTAAGAGTAGATCAACACAATTAAGCGGAGTTGATTGCAACCCTAGAAATAGGGTGACGAAAATCTGCCGTATTAGAGTCAAATCTAATGAGGGAATCCATAGATCGAGTTAATACGACAATAGGGGTTTTAATTAGAAAGAGATTTCAATTAATCAACCTAGAGTCAGTTGTTTTTAGTCTTGAAAGAGATATTAACATAAATCATGGATTTTTAAGGATTAAGTCAAGTGAATAAATCATATGAATCAAAAGTAATAAGTGAAGTCTAGGTGGATTCTTCCTTGGGTATTGCCTTTATCATATAAGTTGTCTAAAAGTATTTTCCTAATTCATTCTTGTCGTGCTTTTAATTAGTTTAGTTTAAAAAGAAATCACTCCAATTTTTAGGCTAGATAGTAAAAAGATAGTAATTACTAGTACTCTTGGTCCTTGTGGTTACGATATTTCCGGTCTTACCATAACTATACTATTGAATGATAGGTGCGCTTGCCTTTATTGTGATCATAGTTAGTTAGAGACACATCAAGTTTTTGGCACCGTTGCTGGGGACTAAGATATTAGGAACACTAAATTTTTATTACTTTATCCATTTTTATTTTATTGCAATTTAATTTTACTTTTTTTTTCTACTTTTCTAATTTTTCTTTCTTTGCTTCTTGCAGGAACTTTTAGTTTATGACTAGATGGAACCCGTCAGGACCATTACTTTTTGACAGTGAGATTTAAAGTACAGTTCACAGAAACCGAAGAGAAATAAGGCGAAGTCTACAATACATAGAAGAAGAGCAAGAAGACGAAACCAATACTACCGAATAGATGGTTAATAATAACCCACTTCCTCCGGTGGTTGCCGAAAACCCTGCCCCTCATACTATGTATGATTATGTTAAACCTACTTTAACAGGAACTGAATCAAGTATTGTTAGACCTGCTGTTGCTGCAAATAATTTTGAACTGAAACCTAACACTATTCAAATGATTCAGCAGTTTGTTCAGTTTGATGGTTTGCAGGATGAGGATCCAAACAATCACTTGGCAAATTTTTTAGAATTCTGCGATACTTTCAAGATAAACGGCGTTTCTGATGATTCCATTCGCCTTCAGTTGTTTCCCTTTTCGTTGAGAAACAAAGCTAAAAGTGGTTGAACTCGTTACCACGAGGATCAATCACTACATGGGAACAAATGACCGAAAAATTTTTACTTAAATATTTTCCGCCGGCTAAAACGGCTAAGTTGAGGAATGATATTTCTTCTTTTGTGCAGATGGATTTAGAAACACTTTACGATGCATGGGAGAGATACAATGATCTACTGAGAAGGTGCCCACACCATGGGTTACCTCTATGGCTACAGGTTCAAACCTTTTACAATGGTGTGAACCCCTCAACTAGGCAACTGATTGATGTAGCCACCAGCAGTACACTTAACAACAAAACACCTGAGGCTGCCTACGAATTCATTGAAGAGATGTCACTGAATAACTATCAGTGGAAAGTTATGAGGACGAAGCCAACAAAGGCAGCCGGTGTTTTCAACCTCGACGCAGTAACCATGCTATCAAACCAGGTATAGCTTTTAAGTAAAAAGATTGATGGTTTGTGTGGATCTTCGCAGGTACATCCAGTGATGCAGTGCGATACGAATGGAGGAGGAATGGGTAATACAGAATATCCATCCTACAACCCTGGCATAGAAAGCGAACAGATGAACTATATGGGTAATAATTCTAGACCTCAGAATAATCTATATAGTAACACTTACAATCCAGGTTAGAGGAACCACCCAAACTTCTAATGGGGTGGTCAAGGAAATCAGAGACAACAACCCCCTCCAGGCTTTCAACAGCAACCCTACCCACAGGAGAAGAAACCGAACCTTGAGGAGATGCTAACAAAATTCATCGCGGTGTCAGAAACTCATTTTCAAAACACCGAAACAACACTCAAAAATTAGGAAGCGTTGATTCAAGGGCTCGAGAACCAAATAGGACAATTTGCTAAGCTGATCTCTGAACGACCACAAGAAAGCTTGCCAAGCAACACTGAAACTAACCCAAAGGAGCAACTTCATGCCATCACTGCTCACGATAGTGAAGGGCTAGACGAACCAAACCCAAGGCAAGAGAACGTGGTAGATAAAGGTAAGGTTGATGAAAGCCATGATAAACCAAAACTGGTAAATACAGAGTATAAACCTCGTGTGCCATATCCTAATGCGACGAAGAAAGACCACACAGATGAACAATTCGGTAAATTTCTTAAACTTTTAAAAAAATTACATATTAACTTACCGTTTATTAAAGCTCTTTCGCAGATGCCCAATTCAACAAAATTTTTAAAAGAGCTTTTGACAAACAAACGGAAGTTAGACGATGCGTCGCATGTGGAGCTAAATGCAGTGTGATCAGCAATTCTACAGAAAAAACTACCCCGCAAATTAAAAGATCCAGGGAGTTTTACGATTCCTTGCTTAATTGGTGGTTTATCTATTAATAATACTTTAGCTGATTTAGGGGCAAGCATCAATGTTATGCCTTATAAAATGTTTAAACAGCTAGGTCTTGGAAACCCAAACAAACTAGGATGAGCATTCAATTGGCTGATAAAACCATTAGAGTTCCTAGGGGTATAATTGAGGATGTACTAGTGAAAATTGATAAATTCATATTCCCAGTAGACTTTGTTGTTTTAGACATGGATGAGGATAGTAATGATCCTTTAATTTTAGGAAGACCCTTTTTAGCAACTACTAAAACTAGAATTGATGTTGGCACAGGTGAGCTCACACTTTACGTAGGTGACGAAACGATCACTCTTCAAGCTCGTGACTCGGTTAGGACATCGAGTAATAAATGTGAGTACATAAATTCTATTAATAACCATTCGGTTCAACCCTCTTTTCAGGAAGCACCTCGAAAATACACAACTAAGCCACATCCTAGATCTCGTGCCAACAATGAAAAAACTCATGAGGAGCGAAGGCTTCAGATCGATGAACTAGACGAGTAGAGGACACATGTCAATGAGAAACCAAGAACACATGAAGCAAAACAGAGGCAACTCCATAACGAAATTAAAGATGAAGCAAACTACTTTAAGGTTGGAGACCGAGTTCTAATGGATAATACAGATCCTCGTGTTGCCACTTCTGAACCTAATGGAATAAACCCTTTCACGGTACTCAATATCTTCCCATAGGTACAGTCGAGGTAACTCATTCTCAATTTGGCACCTTCAAGGTAAATAGTACTCGTCTAAAACCTTGTTTTAATAAAATTGATAGCAAGAATGAAGAGTTTCAACTCCTCGAACTACCATGATTATACGAATGAAAGGTGAGTCGAGCTAAGACTTTAAACGAGCGCTTCTCGGGAGGCAACCCGAGCACGAACCTCATTAATGTCTATATTTTCAATTTTTAGCACCTAACTAAAAACTAACCAAATTAATAAGCGCAGGTCTCCCTACCCACACGGCCTTGCACACGGGCATGGACGTGGCCATGTGGACACCACAAATAGGTACATCAGCATGGCGGAGACCGTACGGACCAAAGAAGAAAATTTTTCCCAAAACACGGGCTACAATAAAATGCCACGGCCGTGCGATGCTGCCGTAGCCGACACTGACTCAAGAACACGGGCTGCGATAAAATACCACGGCCGTGCGATGCGGCCGTGGTCGATACTGAGCAAAGTGACATGGGCGTGCGACACGCCCGTGCCCAAAAGTCGTGGTCGAAGCTGAGTAAATCTATAATATCCAGGGATAGGGGCTATTTTGTTATGACTTTGTTTGCATGTGTCTGGTGTGCTATGTTGCTGTTTTGATGTTGTAGGGGCTTAGTTGTAAGCTAGGTGTAAGCTTGAGTAGGTGGGGAAATTTTAGTTTTTAGGCTTAGGTGAGGGGAGCTGAAGAAGCTGGGGTTTATAAATATTATTTGGTGATTGAAAGGACAAGAAATAAGCTGGTGGAGTGGCAGGATAGGCGCCACTTGAGGCTTGTGTGTGTGACGCCACTTGCAGGGGAGAGGTCCTGAGTTCAAGTTGCAGAAGTCCCACTTTTTGCTTCCATTTTGACGCCAAGGTGGTTGAGGTTGGACCAAGTCAAGTGTTTGAATGGTGGGTGGGGAGTAAATTGTGGAGGTTGACTAGTTCAACTAGTTTGAATGTGTGGCTTGGAGTAATTGTTGGTAGTGGCCGAATGTTGGGGAGTTTGTGGAGAGAGTGGCCGGTTTTGGTAAGTGGGGAGGGGTGATAGCCGAAATTCACTTAGGCACTTTTGTGCATTTTTGGTCACTTTGTGTCAAACCAAATTTCTCTCTTTTGTCAATAGTAGCTGGAATTCCAATTGATTTCTCTTTTCATTTTCTTCCTTGAAACCAAAAGTACAGACAACCTTTGCCGAATTTGCTTTGTTCTTCCTAGTTCTCTTGGGTAGCCGAATGCACTCTTGCATTTCTTTTTCTTTTTCACTTGCATGTTTCTAAACTAGTATTCTCTTTTTCTTATATTTTCATCTCTTCTCTTTTGAAACACTTGTGCCGACATCACATTGCTTCTTAGCCGAATTTTCCATTTATTTCTTCTCATTTCTACTTGAGCCGAATTCTTCTTCAACTTTTGGCGATTTCTCTTCTTCTCTTGAACCACATTTCTTTTGCTTTATTTTTAGATTATAGCCGAATCCTCCCACAGTGTTGCTTAAATTTCTCTTCTTTCTTTAGTTGCATCTTGACCGAATAGTTGTGTGGTGTAGACCTCTTCTAGTTCGGTTTTCATTTGAGTTCAGAAGAAGGTAAGTGCTTGGCCGAATGGCCATTTCTCCCCTCCCTTGTTCTTTGTCGGTTGTGGGTTGGTTAAGAGCCGATTCTGGTGTGGTTGAAAGGAGTTAACCTCTTGTTTGGAAACCATTTTGTATAGGACATTCGGGATTGTGAAGCAGTCAAGCAAAGCAATTATCTTTGGGTAAGCAATTGGTAAGTGGTGGTAAGAGTTGGTTCTTTTAGTCTATTCATTTAGTTTTCATTAAGCCAAGTTATTAAAGGATTAACCGTTTTCTTTTTAGGGTGAGGCCGATTGTCAGAGGAACCATTGTTTGGTTCGGGTTTGGTAGGAAACCAAACTATTTCCGAGGTAAGGGTTTAATGTTAACCCTTTGGTTTATCTATTCTGGCCGAATGGTATAAGTGCTAATCTCCTGTTTGGCCGATTATAGGAGCAAGGTTGTCGAGGCTATCGAGGGTCTTAGATTGGTTCTTTGGTTAAAGCTTGTGTTCGAACAGGTGTGTAGACTAACTCACTATCTACTTAGCGATATGTTTAATAACCTGTTTGCCTATTAAGATCAAAACAATATGGTTGATGGATATGGTACCCAATGGGGTATGTGTACGGATCCGGGTAAGTCCGTTTCATTACGAGTTCTATTAATGGTATATGATATCATGATTGCTTTGAGGTATGTGATATGAGATGCGATATTAAATATATTGGCATGATCGCATGATTTACATGATTTGCATCGATATGACATGTATGGGTGATATGAGAGGAGGGGGAATATGATATCCGTGTCTTTGGGACACCAGTGGTTTGGCACCACCAGTGGTTTGGTACCACAGATGATATTTTGTGACTTTGGGTCACCAGAGGTTTGGCACCTCAGCGTCTCGTCCCAGTGGCTTAGCACCACGGTGGGTTGGCCCCACGGTTGATATTACGGGATTGACGCCAGTGATTTGGTATCACACGATGGGTTGGCCCCATCATTGGATTCGTGACTTCGGTCACGAGTGATTTGGTATCACATTGTGTCTTTGGGACACCAGAGGTTTGGCACCTCATAGCGCCTCGTCCCGGTGGCCGTACCCACGATGGGTTGGCCCCACAGTTGAGATACGGGATTGACGCCAGTGATTTGGTATCACACGATGGGTTGGCCCCATCATTGGATTATTCGTGACTTTGGGTCACCAGTGGTTTGGCACCACATTGATGGATATCGTGACTTTGGGTCACGGTGGTTTGGCACCACCAAAGTGGTTTGGTACCACACGGGTAGAAAGGTGATATGGATGGTTAGGATCGGGTGCATTGATTGTATTGCTTTAGTATGATGTGTGTTGGTATGTTGCATATACCGGGAGGGGATTTATGCACCGAGTCTTGCGACTCACCTTCTCCTTATCATTTCAGTGACACTTAGTTGCGGACATGGAGCCGGGTGGGACTCGAGGTGCTCTTGCCATGAATAAAAATCGAGGTTGCACTGCTTTAAAACTTGGTACTATATTTTATTTATTTTCACTTGGGTTTTTATTTGGATTGTAAAAGGCCTTTTAACTTTATGTTTTTGTTATTTACATGCTTGTATTGGATTTTAAATATGCCTTAACAAATTAATGGGTAAAATTTGGCTAAAACTTGGAAAGATAAGGTTTTCAAACTACAAAGCGAAACGTTTTAAACTCTACCATCGGGTATCACCACTTGAATTTAAGATTAACGAAACCGGATGTTTTTTCAAACACAAGATTTTCCACCCTAGGTTCGAAAAGTTTTGAAGCAACAAAAGAGTCACTTGATTTCTAAATGATGCAAAATAGAGAAATGGTTTTATCTATGGGTCCAACTAAGTTATTAAGCACCCAAGCTTTCAAAATAAAATAGGAGTTTTTAAGCAATCATGCCCAAGATTTCTACAAGAACAAAATGTGCAAAATAAAAGAATTTGCATCAAACTTTTAACTGTAAACCTAAACCTCTCAAATACATTTTTTCCCCGTAACATACCGTTCGGTCGTGGTGTATGGACCGGGTTTGAGAATGTTACAATTGTGGTATCGAGCCAAGTTCAAAGGCTCATTTGTGGGCCCGAGGCCCAAAATGTTTTGAAAAGTTGTTTTAAGAGTTTTGTTTTTAAATATGTGGTTGAAAAGGCATGGCACCGAGTCTCCTGCACTGATTCGCCCAGTAAGTACACCTCACTATTGCTTGTGATTTTGATATTGATGGGATTGTATGATTAGCAATAGTGGATTATCAGAGAAATCAAACTGATAGGATTCGTGAACTCGCGGAAACAAAGCTTCTTTAATATTTATAAGACTTTGCTATTAAAACAAAGGAATAATTATCGATGCATAAAACTCCTAAATCGAATACGTAGAGATTTTAGTCATGAGTGCTCGAGGTGGACGCGGTCGTGGGCGAGGTCGTGGTAGGATGACGATTTGAACCCGTAGGATCCAGTCGAGTCGGAATGAATGAGATACGCATCATCGCCACCACCGGAGGTGGTGAGTTTCAAGATCAAACGGGGATGATGCGTTGTCGCAGCGATCTGCGGGTTTTGGAAAGGGTAGCCGGAGTAGGTGGAGGCGCAGGAGTCGGAAATCGTGCTCGGCGACTCGGCGAACGGGCAGCTGAGGTATTTCGAGGTGTTTCTGGTATTGCTCCCAAAGACGCAGTGAGTATTGGCCGAGAGCGACAGAGCGGGTCATGGATGATTTAGACTGATTGCTTTGAGGAGAAGTCGAAGGGCATAGTATCGCTTCTTCTGGATGAGTCATACCGGTGGTGGCTCACGGTTCGGAGACGATCTTTGCGATGAGGATCTTACGTGGGATTATTTTAAAGGTCGCTTATCGGAAAAAGTACATTGGAGCTAGCTACATCGACGCACAAACAAAAGCATTTCGAGGTTAGTTTAGGGAGTAAGTCCGTGTCGAGTCGAGGCCGAGTTCTTGAGGCCGAGTCGGTATGCTAGGGGTATTGTGGCTCACGAACACGAGAGGTGTGTTCGTTTTGAGGATGGTCCGAGAGATGAGTTGAGGTTGCTGATTGCTCCACAGCAGGAGCGTGAGTTTGCTATCCTGGTTGAGAAGGCTAAGGTAGCCGAGGAGTGAAGGAGTCGGTAAGGCGGGGCATGGATAGGAGCAGACATAAGAGGAGTTTTGGATCTTACGGGTCATCGGGTAATCCTCGAGAAAAGGCTAGGCAGAGTGGGCGAATCGATCAGTAGGTTTGTTCTTGCTAGTCGTGGACCGCCGCAGATGTAACCGCGTTGTGGGAAATATCATTGGGGAGGATGTTGGACCGGTGGAAAAGGGTGTTTCGAGTGTGGCTCATTGGATCATCGTGTGAGGGACTATCTGCGTAAGTTGGCTAGGGTTCGGTCCGAGAGTCGAGGTCGTATTACTCGATTCAGAATAATAGACCGCCACCGCAGAAGGGTCGTGGTAATGGCGAGAGGAGGTAATGGTTCTGTGGGGCCGTGGAGCACCGGCGAGAGTGCGAGTAATCGAGGCCGATGGCACTGGTTAGTGTATGCGGTGAGGCGCCGAGAGGAGGGCGACGCCTTTGGGCGTCATAACCGCAGACGTTCTTGATCTTTGGTTCTCCATTTATCGCTTTGATTGATGTGGGTTCGACGCATTCTTACGTGGCTAGTAGTATAGTAGAGACCATGTACTTAGACTCAAACTACTCCTAGGCGGATGACCGTAATTAGCCCTCTAGGTCACTCAGTAGTTGTAGATAAGTCATGTTTAAGGATGTACCCCTAGAACTCTAAGGGGTAGTGTTTTTGGTCGATCTAATGGAACCGCCGTTTGGGGAGTTCGATCGATTCTTGGGATGGACTGGTTGGTTAAGTACCGGCGAGGTTGGATTGCGCGACTAAGCGCATGGTTCTTAAAGCGTCGGAGGGTGATGAAGTGGTTATGATAGGTAATAGGAGATATTACTTATCTAATGTGGTATCTGCTCTCAAGGTGAGAAAATGGTCGAAAAAGTGTGAGGCGTATGTGGTTCATGTGTATGCCTTGGAGGCTAAAGAGTCTCTTGTAGAAAGTTCGGACGGTTGGGGAATTTGCGGATGTGTTTCTGAGAAGCTTAGGGTTCGCCACCGGATCGTGAGGTAGAGTTCGGGATAGATCATTACCCTTAATCGCGCCGGTGTCTATTGCTCCGTATAGGATGGCGCCAAAGGAGCTAGTGGAATTAAAGGCTCGAGATCCGTGGAGTTGTTGGATCGAGGCTTTATTAGGCCAAGTGTTTCACCTTGGGGAGCGCCGATACTCTTTGTTAAGAAGAAAGATGGTACCATGCGGATGTGTATAGACTACCGCCAGATTGAACAAGTCGACGATCAAAAACAAGTATCCGTTGTCATGATAGATGACTTGTTTGATTAGTCAAGGGTGCTTCGTATTCTCGAAAATTGATTTAAGGTCCAGGTATCACCAATTGAAGGTGAAGGAGGCGGATATCCACAAGACAGGCGTTTACGTACTCGGTATGGGCACTACGAATTTACGGTAATGCCGTTTGGGTTGACTAACGCCGGCGGCATTCATGGATATGATGAATAGGGTGTTTCAATAGTATTTGGATCGATTCGTAGTGGTTTTTATTGACGACATCTTAGTATACTCAAAGACAGAGGAGGAGCATGATGCACACTTGCGAATAGTACTTGTAGATTTTGAGGAAAAACGACTTTATGCAAAATTTAGTAAGTGCGAGTTACGCTCGTGGAGGTGACATTCTTGGGTCATGTAGTGTGGTGAGGGGATTAGGGTAGATCCTCGGAAGATTGAGGCGATTTTGGATTGGAAGCCGCCTAAGTCGATGGGTGAGATTCGAGTTTTCTGGTTTGGCGGATACTACCAAGATTTGTAGAAGGTTTTCATTGATCGCAGTGCCAATGACCAAGTTGTTAAGGAAAGGGGTTCCATTTGTTTGGGTGAGAAGCGGCGGAGAGTTTCGACAAACTAAAGAAGATTTTGACCGAAGCTCTGTTTTAATTCAACTTTGGTGGGAAGGAATTCACAGTGTATTGCGATGCATCACATACGGGATTGGGTTGTGTGCTTTGATGATGCAGAAGGTAAGGTTGTGGCTTACGCATCTCGGCGATTGAGGCCACATGAGGTCAATTATCCGACGCTTACGACTTGGAGTTAGCCACTGTAGTCTTCGCCTTGAAAATTTGGAGGCACTACTTGTACGGAGAGAGATCGATAGTCTACACAGATCACAAGAGTCTAAAGTATCTTTTGACTCGTAAGGATTTGAATTTGAGGCGTAGAGATGGATTGAGTTGCTCAAGGATTATGATTGTTCGATTGAATATCATCCGGGCAAGGCTAACGTGGTGGCAGACGCGTTGAGCCGTAAGGTTGTTTCGGACTTAAGAGAGATGTTTGCCCATCTGAGATTGTATGACGATGGAAGTATTACGCGAGCTGCGAGTTAAGCTTACTTGGGTTGAGCGGATCGAGAGAAAGCAGATTGGAAGATGAGGTTTTGAGTACGCAGAGGTCTCAGTGCAGGATGGTGGTTTTGAGGGTTCTGCAGTTTATCTAGTGATGGAGTGTTGTGTTTTCAAGGCGAGCTTGTATGCCGAAAGACGTTGAGTGAGGCGGAGGATTCTTCAGGGCGCACATAGCAGCCCATACGCTATGCGTCCCGGAGGAAGCAAGATGTATAGAGATCTAAGAGAGCAATTTTGGTGGCGGTCTCGAAGAAAGAAGTGACGGGGTTTGTAGGGAAGTGCGACATGTCAGCGGGTCAAGGTGAGCATCGATTCTGCCGTCGGGGTTGCTTCAACAATGAAGATTCCACAATGGAAGTGGGAAAGAATAACTATGGATTTCGTCGGTGGATTACCTTTTACGCCGAGCAAGAAAGACTCGATGCAGGTAATTGTGGATCGTCGACTAAATCACCACTTCATTCCTGGTAAGGGTTGATTACTCACTTGAGGTTGGCGAAGGCGTATGTGTCGAGATAGTGAGATTGCATGGTGTGCCAGTATCGATTATCTCGGATAGGGATCCCATATTTACGTCAAGGTTCTGGAAAGCGTTGCATCAGGCTTTAGGTACGCGCTTGATTTCAAAGACGGCTTTTCACCCGCATCGGCGAGTGTCATTTGAAAGGGTTATACAGATCTTAGAGGATATGCTAAGAGGTTGTGTTCTAGATTTCGGAGGTAGTTGGGAGGAGTTTCTGCCATTAGCTGAGTTTGCCTACAATAATAGTTACCAAGCAAGCATCAAAATGGCACCTTATGAGGCGTTGTATGGTAGAAAGTGTCGCTCACCTACATGTTGGACGGAGTTGGGTGAACGCCAATTGTTGGGACCAGAGTTGGTTGCAGAGACCGAAGACAAGGTTAAGTTGATTCAGGCTCGATTGAAAGAAGCTTTGGATAGGCAGAAGTCTTATGCCGATCTCAAGCGGAGAGATATAGAGTTTGCTGTGGGGGATCAAGTTTTCCTGAAGGTCTCGCCATGGAAGAAAGTATTGAGATTCGGAAGGAAAGGCAAGCTAAGTCCGAGGTTTATTGGGCGTATAAGGTGCTTCAAAGCGAGTGGGACCATGGCTTACCAGCTTGAGTTGCCAGTGAGTTGAGTCGATTCACGATGTATTTCATGTTTCGATGCTTAGGCGTTATCGTTCGATCCATCGCATGTCGTGGCGATGGAAGAGATCGAGGTGAATCCGGATTTGACCATGGAGGAGGAACACATGCGAGATCCTAGATCGGGATGTAAAGGTTTTGCGTGGGAAGTCGATGCCTCTCGTAAAGGTGCTATGGCGGAACCATGGCGTGGAAGAAGCTACGTGGGAACCCGAGGATGTGATGAGACAATGATACCCTCAACTCTTTTGATCGGGTAATTTCGAGGCCGAAATTATTTTTTTAGGGGTAGAATTGTAATATCCGGGGATAGGGGCTATTTTGTTATGACTTTGTTTGCATGTGTCCAGTGTGCTATGTTCTTTGTTTTGATGTTGTAGGGGCTTAGTTGTAAGCTAGGTGTAAGCTTGAGTAGGTGGGGAATTTTAGTTTTTAGGCTTAGGTGAGGGGAGTGAAGAAGCTGGGGTTTATAAATATTATTTGGTGATTGAAACCACAAGAAATGAGCTGGTGGAGTGGCAGGATAGGCGCCACTTGAGGCTTGTGTGTGTGACGCCACTTGCGGGGAGAGGTCCCGAGTTCAAGTTGCGTAAGTCCCACTTTTTGCTTCCATTTTGACGCCAAGGTGGTTGAGGTTGGACCAAGTCAAGTGTTTGAATGGTGGGTGGGGAGTAAATTGTGGAGGTTGACTAGTTCAACTAGTTTGAATGTGTGGCTTGGAGTAATTGTTGGTAGTGGCCGAATGTTGGGGAGTTTGTGGAGAGAGTGGCCGGTTTTGGTAAGTGGGGATGGGTGATAGCCAAAATTCACTTAGGCACTTTTGTGCATTTTTGGTCACTTTGTGTCAAACCAAATTTCTCTCTTTTGTCAATAGTAGCCGGAATTCCAATTGATTTCTCTTTTCATTTTCTTCCTTGAAACCGAAAGTACAGACAACCTTTGCCGAATTTGCTTTGTTCTTCCTAGTTCTCTTGGGTAGCCGAATGCACTCTTGCATTTCTTTTTCTTTTTTTCACTTGCATAAGCCGAAACTAGTATTCTCTTTTTTTCTTATATTTTCATCTCTTCTCTTTTGAAACACTTGTGCCGACATCACATTGCTTCTTAGCTGAATTCTCCATTTATTTCTTCTCATTTCTACTTGAGCCGAATTCTTCTTCAACTTTTGGCCGATTTCTCTTCTTCTCTTGAACCACATTTCTTTTGCTTTATTTTTAGATTATAGCCAGATCCCTCCCTCAGTGTTGCTTAAAATTTCTCTTCTTTCTTTAGTTGCATCTTGACCGAATAGTTGTGTGGTGTAGACCTCTTCTAGTTCGATTTTCATTTGAGTTCAGAAGAAGGTAAGTGCTTGGCCGAATGGCCATTTCTCCCCTCCCTTGTTCTTTGTCGGTTGTGGGTTGGTTAATAGCCGATTCTGGTGTGGTTGAAAGGAGTTAACCTCTTGTTTGGAAACCATTTTGTATAGGACATTCGGGATTGTGAAGCAGTCAAGCAAAGCAATTATCTTTGGGTAAGCAATTGGTAAGTGGTGGTAAGAGTTGGTTCTTTTAGTCTATTCATTTAGTTTTCATTAAGCCAAGTTATTAAAGGATTAACCGCTTTCTTTTTAGGGTGAGGCCGATTGTCGGAGGAACCATTGTTTGGTTCGGGTTTGGTAGGAAACCAAACCATTTGCGAGGTAAGGGTTTAATGTTAACCCTTTGGTTTATCTATTCTCGGCCGAATGGTATAAGTGCTAATCTCTGTTTGGCCGATTATAGGAGCAAGGTTGTCGAGGCTATCGAGGGTCTTAGATCGGTTCTTTGGTTAAAGCTTGTGTTCGAACAGTGTGTAGACTAACTCACTATCTACTTAGCGATATGTTTAATAACTTTGTTTGCCTATTAAGATCAAAACAATATGGTTGATGGATATGGTACCCAATGGGGTATGTGTACGGATCCGGGTAAGTCCGTTTCATTACGTTTCTATTAATGGTATATGATATCATGATTGCTTGAGGTATGTGATATGAGATGCGATATTAAACATATTGGCATGATCGCATGATTTACATGATTTGCATCGATGTGACATGTATGGGTGATATGAGAGGAGGGGGAATATGATATCCGTGTCTTTGGGACACCGGTGGTTTGGCACCACCAAAGGGTTTGGTACCACAGATGATATTTTGTGACTTTGGGTCACGGAGGTTTGGCACCTCGTCGTCCCCGTCGTGGCTTAGCACCACGATGGGTTGGCTCCACGGTTGATATTACGGGATTGACGCCGGTGATTTGGTATCACCACGATGGGTTGGCCCCATCATTGGATTCGTGACTCGGTCACGGTGATTTGGTATCACATTGTGTCTTTGGGACACGGAGGTTTGGCACCTCATAGCGCCTCGTCCCGGTGGCCGTACCACGATGGGTTGGCCCCACGGTTGAGATACGGGATTGACGCCCGGTGATTTGGTATCACACGATGGGTTGGCCCCATCATTGGATTATTCGTGACTTTGGGTCACCGGTGGTTTGGCACCATATTGATGGATATCGTGACTTTGGGTCACCAGTGGTTTAGCACCACCCGGTGGTTTGGTACCACACGGGTAGAAAGGTGATATGGATGGTTAGGATCGGGTGCATTGATTGTATTGCTTTAGTATGATGTGTGTTGGTATGTTGCATATACCGGGAGGGGGATTTATGCACTGAGTCTTGCGACTCACCTTCTCCCTTATCATTTCAGGTGACACTTAGTTGCGGACATGGAGCCGGGGTGGACTCGAGGTGCTCTTGCCATGAATAAAAATCGAGGTTGCACTGTTTTAAAACTTGGTACTATATTTTATTTATTTTCACTTGGGTTTTTATTTGGATTGTAAAAGGCCTTTTAACTTTATGTTTTTGTTATTTACATGCTTGTATTGGATTTTAAATATGCCTTAACAAATTAATGGGTAAAATTTGGCTAAAACTTGGAAAGATAAGGTTTTCAAACTACAAAGCGAAACGTTTTAAACTCTACCATCGGGTATCACCACTGAATTTAAGATGAACGAAACCCAGATGTTTTTTTCAAACTCAAGATTTTCCACCCTAGGTTCAGAAAGTTTTGAAGCAACAAAAGAGTCACTTGATTTCTAAATGATGCAAAATAGAGAAATGGTTTTATCTATGGGTCCAACTAAGTTATTAAGCACCCAAGCTTTCAAAATAAAATAGGAGTTTTTAAGCAATCATGCCCAAGATTTCTACAAGAACAAAATGTGCAAAATAAAAAGAATTTGCATCAAACTTTTAACCAGAAACCTAAACCTCTCAAATACATTTTTTTCCCGTAACATACCAGATTCGGTCGTGGTGTATGGACCGGGTTTGGGGTGTTACAAAATCACACGGGAGTGCGACACCCCCGTGCCTCTAAGCCATGGTCGATACTAATTAACTAACACGGGCATGTGGACCTCAACACGGGTGTGGGAGAAATGAACGATGAATCACATGGCCGTGTGACATAACACGCCCAGGGAACACGGGCATGGGTCGTGACAATGTGTCCCAATCTCTATTTAAACCTCCTTCTCCTATTTACTTTCTTCCCCAAATATTCTCCCCCCAAAACCCTAGCCACCGCACCCCTTTTTCGGCCACCACCTCCTCACTCCACTTCCTCCACTTTCTTCTTACCCAGCCCAAAACCCCCCCTTTTCCCTTTTCTTTTCCCATTATTTTTCTTCCTTCTTTTCCCTTTCCCCCTTTTCCCTTATTCCTTCTTTACACCGCCACCACACCAACCACCATCTGTGCCACCGTTGGTCACTCTTTTTCCCTTTTATTTTTGAATTCATATCTATTTTCCATTATTTATTTTCATTTTCTTATGTTGTTCTTATTTTTCATACCATTTAAATTTAGCTTAAGGTACCATAAGTTCATGCCGGCTGCTTCATTAATTCGATTTCAAAAGGTTTGAGGTGCTGCCGGAGTATCCTCCCCCACGTTCACCTCTGCCTAAATTTATCAGGTTTCTTGTCATTGACTCCATCCAAAATTCAGGAAATTTCACTCCTCTCCCTCTCTTATGATTTTCTTACTATATTATCATTATCTATCTTTGTACATTGAGGACAATGTACATCTTAAGTGTGGGGAGGTTAATTATAGTATTATTAGAAAATCCCTGAATTATGTCTTGTTCTTAAGTAATTTTCTCATATTACTATTAGAATGAAACTTCTATTGACTTATGATTTTCATTGATATGTTTTGGATTAAGTCGTAGGTAATTGTGCATTGATGGTTCAAAACTTTAAGACATTAGAGAATCAAGCATGATAAGTCTATTTTCAGAATTAAAATTTTGTTAGGCTGTTTCCCTAAATTTAAATATTACTTTGAAGTTTGAAATTTGCAAGGTTGACGTCAAAAACCATAAATTTTGTGAGATTTTGAGCCTTTGAGAGCATATTCTTTTCTTGCTCACTTTATTGTTGGTTATGAGTGTGTCAATATTGATTTGCTATTCTAGAACTTGCTGCGATTATGCATGTCGAGACCACACTTTTGATTTGATATACTGAGATGATAAAGGCACCTAGGTTTTAACCCACTTACCTCGAAAAGCCTACCTTCATAATTAACTCCTAGTAAACCCCTTTGAGCCTAATAAACCATTTCTTGATCTACCCTTAATATTAACCCATAACTCATTCTTTTTGATTCATTGAGAATTTTTCCTATTGTATTGACTCCCTTTTTGTCGAGATTTGATTTGGTCAGTTGCCTAACTATGTTATTTTGTTTTAGTTGTTAAATTATCTCTTTTTATCCACAACTCAAAAAAAAAAGTAAAAGTAAAAAAAAAAGTGAAAAAAAATATTTATTTTAATTATTACTAGTTCTATGTTATTTGAGCTTAAACGGTTAATTTCACATTTTGAGAAGGAGCTCGTGTTATTATTGATAAGTTTCCAATTGATGTAAATATTCAGTATTAGTTTATTTTTCTAGTTAGGTAAATTGTCAATTCGATCTCGATTTTAACCGTCTTTTTCAGACTTTATCCACACCTTTAACCCAAGCCCCGTTACAACCCTTTTTAAGACCTTCTGATTTGTGTATCATCTCATTTTATAGTGGTGGAGATTTGATTTTTATGCAAGCCTATGGGATTAACTTTTCATATTTAACTTCTGAGTGCTTAATTTGAACCTTAAACACTTTGAGTGATTTGAGTGAATCTTTAGTGAGGATGTCAATTCTTGTCGATTTTGAATTAAAGGTGATTATTTAGGTAAGGGGAAACACCTATGTTTTCGTGCTATAAAAATTATGACTTGGATTGTTTGAATCTTTAGCACTCTTGTAGTTAAATTATCAATGTATGAATTACCTATGAATTATGATGAGACATTATTGATGAGAATTATGAATTAAGGAAGTTAATTTTAATTGTGAGTTGAGGATTTTGCTTGAGGACAAGCCAAGGCTTAAGTGTAGGGATATTTGATAAACCATAAATTATACATATTTTAACCCCATGCTTGGCTTATTTTTGGATGAATTTTCATTAGATTTGATGAATTAGATGCTCCTAATCCTTTAATTTCATGTTTAACACTCAGGAGAGCTTAGGGAGTCAAAAAGAATGAGAAACGGGCCAAAAGGGACAAAATGGGCCTACCTCGGAAATCAACACGGCCTGCGCTTCCGCACACGGGCAGACCACACGGTCGTGTGTGACGAGCAGAATCAAGCACAGCCTAGGCTCCTGCACACGGGCGTGTCCCTGCCGAACCCAGGTTTAATTTTATTCGGAAAAGGCTACTTGTAGGCCAAGAAAGGCGTTCCAAAGCCTATATAAACACCCTAGGGGGAAACCTAAACGAGGACGCGGAGTAGAAGGCAGAAAACACTCGAAGACAGCCGTCAGGAGTAGCTTGGAAGGAGGATCTCCTTCAAGACTGAAGATCTCCTAGCAATTTCTCTTGAAGTTTTTGGGTTTTCTTATGTTTTGTGGTTTTCCTTATTTTAAGATGTTTCCTTTTGTCATTATGAACTAAACCTCTCAAATACCTGAGGGGATGAAACCTAAGACAAATCTTATTACTATTTGATTTATAAGATAAATACTTGTTCTTATTCTTAATTGTGAGTTCTTATTCTTATTTTAATAATTCAGGTTATTAATTCAAGTCGAATGTGCTTATTCAGAGGAGCAAAAGTCCCTGTTTAAGAGTAGATCAACACAATTAAGCGGAGTTGATTGCAACCCTAGAAATAGGGCGACAAAAATCTGCCGGATTAGAGTCAAATCTAATAAGGGAATCCATAGATCGAGTTAATGCGACAATAAGGGTTTTAATTAGAAAGAGATTTCAATTAATCAACTATTTTTAGTCTTGAAAGAGATATTAACATAAATCAGGGATTTCTACGGATTAAGTCAAGTGAATAAATCATATGAATCAAAAGTAATAAGTGAAGTGTAGGTGGATTCTTCCTTGGGTATTGCCTTTATCATATAAGTTGTCTAAAAGTATTTTCCTAATTCATTCTTGTCGTACTTTTAATTAGTTTAGTTTAAAAAGAAATCACTCAAATTTTTAGGCTAGATAATAAAAAGATAGTAATTACTAGTACTCTTGGTCCTTGTGGATATGATATTTTCGGTCTTACCATAACTATACTATTGAACGGTAGGTGCACTTGCCTTTATTGTGATCATAGTTAGTTAGAGACACATCACTAGGTGTGGCCTTGTGCGACACACGGGCTAGACCTAAATGGGCCATGTGGGCCACACGGGCATGTGAGTCCACTCAGGTAGTCCACATGGGTGTCTGGGTTTCTGGGCCAGGCCGTGTGATCCACACGGGCCAAGGCCAATCTGGGCGTAAGGGCCCACACGGGAAAGCCGCATGGGCGTATGGGCCCATTTATCTAAAATGTTTCCTAGGGTTGCACGGTTTGTCCAAATCGACTGTGAACCTACTGTAGGGTCGGTAAGGGCTACTTAGACCCTTAATTGTATGAACTGAATATTTGATGTATGGATTGAGCATGATAATTATATGCATGTTTACTAATATCTATTTATGATTGATAACCGAATGTTAGCATGTAAGCATGTTATTCTGTATGACTGCACTGAGCATATTTATTTGCATCTGCATTGAGGTGGAATGATTGATTATTGGAGGAAGTGTACTGAAAGGCATTTATGCCTATTATCTGGCAGCTTTGCTGCAATATTACTGATATGTGCCGCATTTCGGTATAGCATGGCGTGTAGGATGGGTGGGTGTTTTTAACCCCACATGGTGTGTAGGGATGGTCTTTGATGGTGTGTAAAGGTTGGGGGTAGGATCTATTACTGTTCTGACTGTTTGATTGCGTCTGTTACTGTAATGGGCTTAGGCCCAAATCTGTATCTAATTCTGGCATGGGCTAAGGCCCGAGTATACATCTGTAACTGAAACTGAAATGGGCTAAGGCCCAGATCTGCATATGATTCTGTAATGGGCTTAGGCCCAAGACTGTATCTGACTGTTATCTAATTGTGTGCATGTGTTCTATGGGGGATTACACACTGAGTTTACAAAAACTCACCCCTTTCTGTTTAACTGTACATGTAATCCCTAGAGTTAGGCGGATTGGTGCAGCGGAGGACTCGACGGTGACCACAGTTATTAGAACAATTCATTTTTGATTTATGATTATATTTTAAATTATTGGGTATTTTGATGTAATTATGGACTTTACGGACTTTTTGTTTTAATTTGGGGATTTTATCCTGTTTTTATGGACTTTTAAACTGCAAAACTCAACAAGATACGGTTTTCATGAAAACAAAGGTTTTTCCTAAATATAAACGGATTTTCCTAAAACGAATGATTTCCAAAGCTTCCACTAAAAAGATACATTTTAAGACAAATCAGCTAATAAGCGTTTTTTGGAGCTAAACAAAATTTAATAAACTGAAACAGTTTTTAACTTCAATTTCAAATCCCATTCCATGTGACATCGCCAGATCCGACCATAACGTCTAGGCCGAGTTTGGGGTGTTACACCCAAAATTTGTAACACCCTTAACCCGGATCCATCGCCGGAACAGGATTACGGAGCATTACCGGAAATTTCATAACAAATAACAGACATATCATATCAAAATATAGTGTTCACACAGTATCCATAACAGTATTAATCATATAGTCCCTTATGAGAGCCCTCGAGGCTCAAGATATGCCTTTGAATTGAGCCGGGACTAATCTGGAAACTCGGGAAATTTTTCGCGAAATTTTAAAATTTTATTAGGTACAAGGTACACATGCCCGTGTAGTTAAACCATGTGGCTCACACGGTCAAATGACACACCTGTATCTTAGGCCGTGTGATACCTGAGTAGGGCACACGCTTGTGTCCCTAACCCGTGTAACTCTCTGACTTGTACTTTATTTAGGTGCAGGGGTCACACGGCTAAGTCACACGCCCGTGTGCTAAGCCATGTTCTTCATACGGCTGAGACACACACCCGTGTGGACAAAATAAGGCTAATTACCAAGCCTTATTTCTAGCCCATTTCGTCTTTTACTTGCACCAACACTCAAACATGTTCAAGAACTAATTCAAGATGTTTAACCAAGCCTTAAATAAGTCTTGTATATGTTATATCATATAGCTAAGTATCTAAACTTAGTATTCAACCGTTCATACATATAGGTATATTCATCATTTTCATGCCATCCTGATTTATCATTTTATGCCTATAACATCTCATTATTTGTTCATTTCATACATCTATCAATCATGTTAATACCATAAATATATATAACTTAAAAACTTACCAAATACAAGCCATGCCAATGGCTAGTTACAATTCAAACATTTATAAGTCAACATTGGCAAATCAAGCTATACATGCCATTATATCCGTAATTCATTTACTATTTATACTAAAAAGGGGTCAATGGATAGTGTGAGTAATCTCCGCCAAGCTTCCCAACCTACGAGCTTCCGAATTACATTCATTTATATTCACAATAAACATGTAAAGCATATTCAATCAATTTGATCACGGGCCCTAGTACACATCCTCATCACCTTTGTTAGTTTTATAATTCATATAAATATTAAGAAACATATGGGCTCAACATTCATTAGATTTCACATGTACATATTCTTTTCACATCATGTGTTCATATAACATATTCAAATTATAACCCTATGATTCAAGTACGTTTTCATAATAAGTTGCCTCGAAATTCAAATTATTTCATGTCAGAACTTTGCCCATTAAATTATATACAATATCATTATCATGTAATTTATACACTTGAGGTATACAATTCTATAATCATAAATGAATACATTTATTAAACAACTTCCGTCTTCATATATCATCCTCTCATGTTGCTATATATCATGTATCATCATTTTCATGTATTTCAAGCAGACACGTATAACAATTCATTTCATGTTCATGTTTTCTCTTGTCAATATTTTGCCCGTTGAATTTATTAGAAATATCGATGGATACTCTTATGTAGTACACCTTAAGTGTACAAAACTCTCGAGCCACCTTTTCAAGTCTTTCGGGTAAATCGTATACATCGATGCTCACACAGAGCTACGGTAGTTCACAACATATGCGACTACCAATCACTATACTTATACCTTGATGCTCACACAGAGCTACGGTAGTCCGCAACATATGCGACTACCAATCACTATGGTAGTCTGCAACATATGCGACTACCAATCACTGTACTTATACCTCGATGCTCACACAGAGCTACGGTAGCCACAATATATGCGGAATTACTACCAATCAGGATGCTCGCAAGAACTAATACAAGATTACTCGTCCGAGCTAAATCCTGTCTGCAATATATGCTCGAGAGAGCTTATTTTAGGATTACCCGTCCAGGCTAAATCCTATCTATAATGAGGTCAATAAGATTACTCGTCTGAGCTAAATCCCGTCAGCAACAAATGCAGGACCTCATTCAATATGGGAAATCACATATATCCATCGAAATTCAATATTCAAACGGGACTTTTTATCTCTCAGGCATATCGAATTACATATTTAATTTCATTTATTCAAACAGAATATAGTATTTTTCGGGCATTCTTGGATATGTGCATAATTTCTTAATCATGAAAATAATACATTTCACATACATTTCATTTATTCAATTCATATATATACAACATTTCAATTCAGAAATACCAAGATTCAGGGGTATTTTGGTAATTTTCCATTTTCCTCGATTTCTCACCCAATCTTGATCTAAATTAATAATTTCATTCAATTTATCAATTTAGATAGTAAAACAATGCATTTCATGCAATTTGGTCATTTTTGACATTTTTACAAAATTGCCCTTAAAGTTTTACTTTTATTCAATTTAGTCCCTGAGCCTAAAATATGCAAATTAGCCATTTTTAATGTATACCCATACTAGCTGAATATTCATATATTTTACTCCTCCTCCTCTCCATTCCACATCCTTAATGTATATAACATGCTTACAAATAACATTATCTATAATTTCATTATTTACTTTTATGTTTATTCAAAGCTGTCCATTTGAGTCATAGTCACTAAATTATTTATATCTTGAGTTACAGAATTCAAAATTAAGATCCGCTTGATGTTTCTGAAAATAGACTCAAATATATTTCTACCATAAAGGTTTTAGAATTTATAATTTAGCCAATAAGTACAGTAAAATCTTCAAATTTATCCCTATTCTGCTGTTTAACAGCTTTGACCTTTCCTTACTAAAAATTAATTATCACTTAGTAAAAAATTTGGATGATGTTTGTATTTATTTATCTTGAAAATAGACTCATTAATAATTAAAAAAAAATAAATTTAAGCCCCTAATTATTTTTCTACAATTGTTTATGATTTTCCAAAATCAGAACAGGGGAACCCAAAATCATTCTGACCTTATCTCACAAAATTTATTATAACCCATAATTTACAATTCCATTTCTTACACAGCTTCTTCTATGAAAAACTAGACTCAAGAATATTTAATTTCATATTTTATTCATCCTCTAATTAGATTTCTACAATTTTTGGTGATTTTTCAAATTTAGCCTACTGCTGCTGTCCAAAACTATTTTAGTGCAAGATATTAATTACCAAGTTTATAACACCCTTATTTCCTTTCTCTACAATATTTCTGTAACACCCTAAAATTCAAGTATCGATTTATTGCATGTTTTGGTGTTTAGATTATGAAGGAAAAATTTTCTTATTTCTTTTCGTGCCTATTATAGTCCTGAAGAAGAGTATAGAATTATTCGGGTATGGAATAATTTTTAGTTTGAGAATTTATTGAAGTGGAGCAAGTGGCATTGACACTTAAGTTAAATTAAGTGTTAAAAAGTAGCATAAGATGAGTAAATGGCAAGGTGGTGTTGGCGCATGAGATATTGCATGAGGCGAGTGGTTCGAATCCCTTGTATAACATTTGGACAACTTTTATTTTGCTCTTCTATGGTAAGTGTCGGCCAAGCTTATTTATGGTAAGTGTCGACCTTGTTATTTTTGGTTAGTATATCAAAGGAATAAGGTAAGAGTGAATTTATGGTAGGGAATCAAGAAAATATGGAAAGATATGGAGACATAGGGCAAGTATCAAGGAAAGTGTTTTGAAACAAATTCATGGTCATTTGACCAATGAATTTGGACGGCATTATGGCTAGGGGAAGGTTGGCGAATTTTGCTTGTAGCTTGGTAAGGTTTAGGAGTTTGCTTTTGGTCATTTTAGTTTTTGTGCAAAATTTTGCATTCCTCTTCTCAACTTTTCCCTTTGGCCAAAATTGATCTTTTGGTAAGCCTTGATTATTTTGACCATTTGGTCATTTTTGCTTTTCACTTTAGTGTTCAATTTTGTGCCTTTCTCATAGTGCCGATTCTACCAACACCAAAAAGCCATTCTTTACTTTTCTTCTCCCCATTGCCGAATATACATTGCTCCCAAAACTCATCTCTTTCTTTCTTTCTCTTTTATTCTCTTTGAAAATTGAAACAACATCATCATCATTCTTCTCTCATCTTTTATTCTTGATACTCATACTTTCTCTATTATTTTCTCTCATGGTCGAATGTTGATGTACCCATAGCCGAATCATTTTTCTATTTTCTTTGGTCATATAACCGAATCCTCCATCTTGCACAAACATCTTTCTCAATCGTCTCTTTCCAATCGTGGATAATAGGTAAGGGTTCTTTTTATTTTACGATCGCTTAATAAATATGTTGGATGAATTTTGATGATGGTAAAAGGATTTCTTGGATAGAAATTTTACCATTCCATCTCTTAAACGCTTTCCAATGGTTATATTTTAGTGCGATAGCGTAAGATTGGAAATCAAGTGTTCGTGGGTATCTTAGAACGTTGGAATCGATTTAAGGTGATAAAGGAACGTTTGATCGATTCTCATATTTTGGAACAAGGATCTTTGTGGTGCTTAATTTCACCCTTAAACCCTTAGTCATATTTCGATGTAATAATAGATTGGATTAACGATCTTTTGTCTTTGAAGACAATCAAGATAGGGAAGAAAAGGGCGGTGTTTAGTGTTCGGAAGAAGGAGGTTCCATTAATCCCCTAAGTATAAGCAAAGGATTGTTTCAAAGAATCCGTGATTTCCCACCGGGTTGTGGACGTTCATCCGAGGAGAATCAATTGTTTGAAGTAGTTCGTACTCCCGAACCATTATTTGTTCGTGGATTTGATTCGGTTAACGAACCATCAATCGGGGAGAAACCGCAAGTAGAAGTAGTTCGAAAATCCGAGGGTAAAAGTTAGATCATAATTCCTAATATTGATTTCGTTATTAAAATATAGTGATTCTAATTTATCGTGATACGTATAGGTGTTGACGAGCGGGAAAGTCTAGTTATCACTATAACCAGGTGTGTAACTTCACACTTATCTTTCGGGTTAGATACTAAACAGTAAGTATTATGATAAACCGTAAAAATGGCAAAATCGAAAATTATGTGATAATTAACACTTTTGTGTAAATGCATGAAAACGGTTAAAGTCGAAAAAATTACTAGATCGATAAATTGAGTCGAAATATTGCTAGATCGATAAATTGAGCTGAAATATTGCTAGATCGATAAATTGAGCTGAAATATTGCTAGATCGATAAATTGAGCCGAAATACTGCTAGATCGTTTCCAATGGTTATATTTTAGTGCGATAGCGGAAGATCGGAAATCAAGTGTTCGTGGGTATCTTAGAACGTTGGAATCGATTTAAGGTGATAAAGGAACGTTTGATCGATTCTCATATTTTGGAACAAGGATCTTTGTGGTAAGCGAATTTCACCCTTAAACCCTTAGTCATAGTTCGAAAATCCGAGGGTAAAAGTTAGATCGTTAATTCCTAAGATTGATTTCGTTATTAAAATATAGTGATTCTAATTTATCGTGATACGTATAGGTGTTGACGAGCGGGAAAGTCTAGTTCTCACTATAACCAGGTGTGTAACTTCACACTTATCTTTCGGGTTAGATACTAAACAGTAAGTATTATGATAAACCGTAAAAATGGAAAAATCGAAAATTATGTGATAATTAACACTTTTGTGTAAATGCATGAAAACGGTTAAAGTCGGAAAAATTACTAGATCGATAAATTGAGCCGAAATATTGCTAGATCGATAAATTGAGCTGAAATATTACTAGATCGATAAATTGAGTTGAAATATTGCTAGATCGATAAATTGAGCCGAAATACTGCTAGATCGTTAAATTGGGCCGAAAGACTGCTAGATCGTTAAATTGGGCCAAAGATTGCTAGATTGTTAAATTGGGCCGAAAGATCGCTAGATTGTTAAATTGGGTGAAAAACTACTAGATCGATAAATTTGGCGAAAAAGCGCTAGTTCGACAAATTGGGCCTAAAAGCTGCTAGATCGATATAATGGGCCAAAACCTTCTAGTTCAAATATGGGCCAAAGTTCGCTAGATTGCTAAATGGGCTAAATACTATTTTGTTTAATGGACCCAAATGAAAAGTTTAATTAAAAACTCATTTGTATTATGGATTACTTGATAAATTATTTATGATTAAAGTTTGTTATTCATACATAATTGCATGGGATGGGATACATGATGAAGAGAAGTAAGGCTGTGGCCATGAATCTAGTTCGGTGGCTCTCGCCACAAATTTGGCTTAATGCCTCTAGTTCGGTGACTATGTCACAATCTAGTTCGATGAGTGCACTACAATATTATTTAAAAGGCTAAATGCCTACGATTGGTGTGTTTGGCGGGGTGGGTTGACTTGATCCCCACAGGTGTCTTTGGTTGGTACGGGGGTGTGTAGCGGATGGAAATTAGGCTTGGTTGGAAAATTCATTTTACATGCATTTTATATATTTTATTTCATTTTTATATTGTTAAAATTTGTAATAGGGCTCAAGCCCAAATTAATGCCTTGATGGTCCGGCCCAATAATGGTGGTAAGTGAGTTACACATCGAGTTCTTTGTAACTCACCCCGTTTTATTATCCATCTCGGGTAATGGAAATTGATGTGGACTTGGGCCAGGGGATGACTTGGTGGAGGCCATACTACGAGGTTGGGTTTTATAAACTATGAACTTTATTTAAGTTACTTATTTTAATTACTATTTGGGTATGATGTAATAAGGCCTCTAATTATGTTTTTATGGATTTTTATGTGTGGATGGATTTAATTTTATTTTAAGACTCTTAATATGGGCTTATGTTAAAATCTATAAAGTTTTCTTAAAAATATTGTGTTTTATAACAATTTTGGACACCTAAATTACTTTTCAATTTCTTTCAAATTCTTTTAAAACTACGTTAAGGTTTTGACTAATATATATAAGATTTCAAACAAGTATTTTTCTTAATTCATAAATTTTAATCATTGTACTTAGTTTTATTAAACCTTATTTCTAAAGGTTTTGCATTCTTCGTTTTACTTAAATCATTAGAGAATATTGGATGTTCGTTCGGTGTGACAAACCAAATCTCGTCTTAACGCATAGACCTGGTTTGGGGTGTTACAATTTCCCATCACTTTCTCTTATTTCCCTTCATTAACATATCAAGAACATAGAACCATATATAAGAAAACTCTACATTAACATCATTTCCATGCTTTTTCAATAATATCAAATAAAAATATATTAAAATCTTGATGTTCTTACCTTGTCATATTGATTTCAATCTTTAACTTGATTTTCTCTCTCCTCCAGCTTCTATTTCTTGAATCTAACTTGATATTCTAGCTCCCCAAAGTCTTTTTATTATTTTTCTCTCTTGGTAACTGTGGAAATTCTTTTGATTTCTAGCTGAAAATAGTGAATTTTTGGTGGAAGGACCAAATTGTAAAGAAAGTAAAACTTTCTTTCTTTCTCTCTTCTTCTCACGTTGGTGCATGGGAAAGATGGCGGATGGTGGTTCTTCATCTTTCTTTCCACATATATATATATACTAAATAAAATAATAAAATATCATTAAAAAAATCAAATAAAGATATTTATAAACTAATATTTATTTATTTAATTAATCTAAAATATCACCAACATCATCATTGCCTTCTAGATTTCTCTCTCCTTCTAATTGACCATTTTTCCCTTTATGATCTTTTAAAATTCTATCCTTGAGTCATCACTTAATTTGGTAAAATTGTGATTTAGTCCCTCATAATTCTCCACCTATTCAATTTGGTCCTAATTCATCCATTTTCCTTAGTTTCTAGATCATTCCACCCTTAAAATATTTGCATTATTGGTCCTTCAACTTTTTCATATTTACACTTTAACCCCTCAAATTTTGAGTATTTACTCTTGGGCAACAAAACTTTTCTCACTTTTACAATTTAGTCCTTTCTTGAATTAATATATCATAATATACTTCCCAATGTTGACATAACTCGAAATTTTCCTTTTTGTCACTTTATTTCCTTACTTTACTATATCACGGATAATATCTTACTTTCCTACTATAGTAATTTTTGGGGTATTACAAAATTGTTCTGAGTTATCGGTTTAGTCCTGAACCACTTGTAAAGCATGTTTAAGGCCTTGTAGGCCCTATTAAGGGACATTGTGATTATGACTGAATGGAATATGCTTATGTATGTGAATGTATGAGAAATGTATGCATTTTTATGTAATATGTTTAGTAATGCCTCTCAACCCTATTCCGGCGACGGTTGTGGGTTAGGGGTGTTACAATCCTACACAAGACCCTTGCCTATAAATACCCCCAAGAGTGATGAAGAATGGATCAAATCTAAAAGATACCAAGCCTACACTCTGCTAACTCATCTTTAGCCCTCAAGCCTTCATGCTCTCCTCAATTTCACTCTTTATAACCTTCGCCTCTCCACCTCGAATGGGTGAACTGGCGCCCACAATAATCTCCATTCTCTCTCATATCTTTTCCTTGTTGTACCATTGTATCAACAATAGCCTTAATATTTATCCCTATTTTTTTATTAAGTACATGTGAACTACCACATTAGTTAGTACGGTTAAAATTTAAACGACCTAATCAAATTTTCCAACTAAAAACATAATTTAACTAAAAATTGAAGGTTGAGAGTCAAAGTGATTCAATGTAACACCCCATACCTGGCCTAGACGCTAAGACCAAGTCTGGAGAGCTACATCACATTATTTTAGAAAAACCTACTTTTTAACTATTTAATGTTTGACAAACGTGATCATATATAATTAAGTCAATATGGAGTCCAATTCATAGTCTAAAATCCAAAACACATATAAGAGTATAAATCTAGATAAAATATTAAATAAGAAGTAAAGAGATGACCGAGCTCCTGTCACGCCGACCCGCCTAAGTCTGTATCCATACAACAACTAAGTGAGTTTGCAACTTAGTGTGTGTAACTTACATTTAATAATGATCAGTAAACTACTATTTTAATTTCATTCCCTGTAAATCATCTGGTACTTAGAATCAGATACAGAACAGAACAGAGTAAGTCGAATACGGTTACATGGTATGTCAGATGCAGATGCAGAACATATTAGATTCAAATGTAGAATAAATCAAATTCAGATACCGATTCCTAACCCCATCCGCTACACACCATCTCCACTCAGCCCAATACACCATATAGGGCATCAAGTACCCATCCATCCCTACACACCGCGTAGTGACTGTATGTCACGTTTCAGAATAATCGCAGTATAGTTGCCCGATCCGAATGCGATAATCGCCACCAAATTCAACAGATAATTAATTTGTCACACTTCATTCTTTATAAAGTCCCAATCTCGATGCTGATGCAATCTAACAGATGCAAATATAAGTATGCAAGGTAACAGATTCAGATCATACCCAGTTAAAAACAACATACATTTACTTGCTTGTCTACAATATCATCGTTATGTACATAATAACACTTTATACAAAAAAAAAAACAGATTATCAGCTGATGGATTTTATTACTCAAATCGGACCATACGGACCCTATGGTAGGCCTACGTTCGTCAGAAACGACGTTTACGACCCTAACAAAAAATTCAGAATATTGGTCCACATGCTTGTGTGGTTTCATACGGCCTAAATAAGTGACTCATGTGGTTCCATATGACTTGGCACACGATCGTGAAATCGCCCGTGTGCCTCACACGACTTGGCACACGACCGTGTGATCGCCCGTGTACCTTACACAAGTGAAAAACAGTGAGTCACATGGCTTGGACACACGCCCGTATCCTTAGCCCGTGTGGTCCATAGTGGCAAATAGTAAGTCACACGGCCTGCCACACGGCCATGTGGCATTGACAACCATAACTTTTGGCGTCTGAAGTTCACAGAAAGTCAGGTTTTCGGTACACACCCAAAATAATTTTGACATAGAAACAACGTAGTGGAATCCTAGAGCCTAAATTAACTAACCAAAAACAAATTAAACGACTACCACAATGTAATTCACACAATTAACCCTTACTAAACTATCTCGAAAACCTCAACATGAACTTCCAACGGAACTAACGCTTACCAGTGAATCAGCAGAGACCACTCGAATAACCTATCAAGAAATGTTACTTTCGACACCTATGCCTAAAATAAAGAAGCCAAAAGTCGTTTAATCACAAGAATTTGACTTAACAAAAACGAAGTCATTTCGACAGAACAACCCGGCGTTTTTAAGAAATTCACGAGATTTACACAATTAACTTTCAATCAACAATACAATGAATGCACTTACCCGAATATACTGCAAAGGATTTAACGACAACCAACGAGAAGGAACGAACCAAGAAAATTTTAAGCAAAGGAAAAGAGGAACGGGAAATCAGAGCAAAAAAAAAGGAAAAAAGAAGAAGAGGAAAGAACGTTAATTTAATGGTTAAAAGCACCGATCAAAATTCCGACAATAATAAAAAATATTTTTTCTTAAATTCAAACACAGAACCAAAGAGAATACAAAAGCTTAACCATCGAACCAACAAACTCATTCTTGTTATAGTTTTGCATAGAATTAAACTTAAATTAACTATTCAGGGGAAATAGTTATGCTAAAATAAATAGCAAAACTTTCTAAAACACTACTCAAACCTCTGACCTCAAACACATATGCAAAACCCTTAACCACAAATACATAGACTTAATTACACTAATATTTCTTAGTTAAACATTCAAATTTTGGGGCATTACATTTGAAAAATAAAAATTAGGATAAAAATGATAAAAATGTTAATGTTAATAGCTAAATTTACCATTATACATTTACATAATATACGAAAGTTGTTAATAAATTAAAAATCATATAAATAAATAAGTTTTAATTAAAACTAGTATGATTCCCACCCATGCTTCGTATGGGGTTAAATATTTTTTTGTTAATTATAGAGTAAAAATTTATAGGTTGCAATATGCTTTAAGTTTTCTACTATTCATATATTTGGAATTTAGCCTTCATATTTTTATTTTCAAAAATTTAGTCCCTCTACTTTTTCGAGTTTAAAAATGTAGGTTTATTTATTAACACTGTTAAAATTAATTTGTTAAATTTGTAGTCGTGACAATTTGAAATTAAAAAAAAAAAAAAAACTCACTTGTTATCCATGTAACAAAATGACAGTGTAATAGGCTTGAATTTTATAGAGAATTTTAACAATGTTAACAACTCTTAAAAATTCACATAAACATTTTAATCGAAATAAAGTATTTAGATTAACTAATGGCATTGTAAGAGTTAAGATACCAAATTATTTCAAAATTGAAGTATAGAGATTAAATCTCAAATTCGAGCGAAGTATAGAGATCAAATTAAAAAATAACTATTCTTATATAATCTAAAAAAATAGAGGGATTAGAGTTGAAATTTAGCCGTTAAAAAATAAAAGGAAATAGTAAATCGGGGGCTAGTGAATCAAAAATCGTAATTGGGTTAGATAATAAAAATAATTAGAAATTAATTATATAAAATGTTAAAATAAATAGAATTAATAATTTTTGGTTAGGAAATTAAAATTAGGTGTCCAGAAACTAATTTGGTTAAAATAGATTTTTAACAACAAGGTTTGATTTGAAAATAATTTTGAAATTGGTTTTGATTGAAAAGCAATGACCTATTTGAAAAAAAGGAAGAAACTGAAGGTGATTAAATGGGAAATGGCCCAATTTTTAAAAATAGGTTGGCTATTTAACGACACCAACGTCTCCATCCCTCCCATTCTTAATTTTCTTTAAACTTTTGTCAAACACCAAATCCAAGTGTGTAACACCCCTTACCCGTATTTAACACCGTAACCGGGTATGAGGCATTACTGAACTTAACTTGCTTGAACATACAACTTTGAGCTATAAAATTACATTCCCACTTAATACTTCTCAAACACATTCATATCATTCTTATTATGGGCCTACGAGGCCTTAACATGCAAACGGAGGGTCTCAGAATCAAACCGGGAACTTTTGTAAGCTTAGAAAATTTTTACCTTAACAGGGCCACACGCCCGTGTGAAATAGGACACGCCCGTGTGGGCAGACCGTGTGGTCACACACGCCCATATCCCTAGCCCATGCGGAATTTATTTTTCTTTTCGAACCTACAGGGGTTTTCACACGGCCGGACACACGCCCGTGTCCTTGGCTCGTGTCCTCCACACGGCCTAGACACGCCCGTGTCCTCACCCGTGTGTGAAAACCTGGGTATTCTGTTTATGACGTCAGCAACCTTATAAGGGCACACGGCCTAGGCACACGCCCGTGTGTCTAGCCCATGGTCGACACTGAGTTGCAACATTAACATGTAGGGGACACACGACCCAGCCACACACCCATGGTACTGACCGTGTGTCACACACGGCCTAGACACACGCCCGTGTGCCTACCCGTGTGGACAAGAACAAGGCTATTTGCCAAGCTCTTTTTATCACCCTAACTCATACAACATAAATCCCATTCAACCATCTACCAAGCAACCCATTCATGCATCATACACATTCATGAATAACCTCATCTTTTAATATATTAATAATAATGAGCCATCAACTATGGCTATTTACAAAAGTTCATCTTTGAAAGAGCCAACACACTTGACCAAAATAGCAAGACTTTTCACTAAGTCTAGCCCCTATACATGCCATACTCAAAATACTAAGTCTAAATATACCGAGATGAGCTGATAGTGTGGGTGATCTTCCGATTATCTTCGTATCCCGAACTAACTCTTTGACACTATAAAACACGGGAAAAGAAAGGGAGTAAGCTTTAAGCTTAGTAAGTTTACATGTAAACAATAGGCATCATAACATATGCTAATCAATCAATAACATTACTTACTAAGCAAAAACAATTCACATTTCCATAATCATGCTTACTCATTTCATCTCTTACCACATTCCAACCATATAACAAATATAATGCTCACATTTGCTTGCACACATCCCCTGCACTCATCACCACAAAGCCACATGAAACATTTACTTAAACAATTTCTCAATGAACCATTCAGAATAATACTAAACACTCGGTGGTTTCCCACACAGCCCACCATTAATCTATAATAGGGTGGTATCTGATAAACCGTAAAAGTAACATATTTTAAGCCCACATTTAATATGCTTTTGGATGATTTAAGCCTCAATTCATGTAAAAAGGTGCTCTTAATCCTTTCTTTTCATGTTTTATACTTAGGAAAGCACCCGAGGACAAAAAGAACAAGAAACGGGCTCAAAATGGACCAAATTGGGCCAAAGTGGAAATCGACACGGCCTGGACTTAAACCCACAAGACCGTGCCTCTTTTATAGACAAGAACACAGCCTGATCACGACTTACACGGCCGTGCCTCATTGTAACATCCTGAAATTGGGGCTATTTGTGATTGAATTATTTTTCTTGTGTTTAAATCTCTGTGATATTATTTGTGGTGTTATAAGACTTAATTAGGGGTCTTGAGTAAGCTCGGTTTAGTAGGATAATTCTTAGTATGGTTTATTTAATGAAGTGGATTATGTGAGGTTAGCACTTAAGTTAATTTAAGTGTTAATTAAAGTACATAAGGAATTAATGGCAAAGTGGTTATGGTGTTTGAACTTATAGCTTGAGGTTAGAGGTTCGAGTAGTATGTTTAGCATTTTTAAAAGTTTATTTTGTATGTTAGCATTAATGGCGGTCAACCTATGATTATGATAGGTTGGACTTTCATTTTGGTAAGTTGAATTTATTTTAAAGGAAAGCATGGAATAAGGGATAAGATTCCTAAGGTTATGGAAGGATATCTTGAAGTTATGGTAAATTGAGGGGACAAAAGGCTTGGTTTGTGGAAAATGTTTTGGAAACTAACTCATGGCCAATTGACCATGAACTTGGACTGAATGTGGCTAAGGGAGGATTTGGCCGAATATGCTAGTAATTGGTAAGGTTTAGGAGTGTTTTGGTCATTCCTAGCATTTGGTGAAAAAGGTTGCAATTCTCTCTCAATCTCTTTTCTTTTCTTTTGGCCGAATTTTACCTTGTGATAAGCCTAAACTCTTTTGACCATTTGGTCATTTCTTTTGCTCATCTTCTATTTTCTCCATTTCATTCTCTCAAAACCGAAACATTCATCAACATCTTGTTCTCCTATTTGTTTTGCTTAAACACCAAAAATCTTCTATACTCTCTTCTTTGCCGAAACTCTATTCCCTTTTCCTATTATCTTCTTTTTGTTCTTTAGCTGAATATACCTCTTTGTTGTGTCGAAAATTTTCTTCTCCTATCTTGAATCACTTTGGCCGAATATTAGAGGTAGCATAGTTTTCCTCGGGATTTTTCTATCAATTGATTTTGGTAAGGTGGTAAGGGTTTATTTCAAAGGATTATTCTTTTAAGTTTTCGTTTAAGCCGAAGGCTAATAACCTTAATGATGATGGTTGGTTGTAGGGAAGTGAGACCGGTTCACATTTAGGAGTGTGTTGGCTAGTGTTCAAGGCTTTTGGGTAAGGTTTCGGGTTCGCATGAACCCTTCTCAATTATTTTGGTTTGGCGAGAATAGGCCATGGCACTAATCTAGTTTTTGGCCGAATATAGGGGCAAGGAAAACTTGTGTGGCCGATTTGTCTATTCGGGATTTAGGACTCTCGTTAGTATCGTGTGTGCATACACATCTTATAATCTTTTAAATATGCTAAGTGTTATATTATGCCTAATCGGTTTGTGTAGACATGGATGTTATACCATCATGGTATTAACAAGGACACGGGTAAGTCTTTATTACTTTGAGATTATTATTTGATGCTTTTGGGAAGCATGTCACATTTGGTATGTGCAATATTTGGTTTATGGTAATGATAAATCTATGAACGTTGTTAAATAAACCTATTATCATGATTTCAATAAAAGTATATAATTGTTGATATGGGTTGATGAGTGGAGGGGCGTGATATTTGTGTCGACGGACACCGTTGTTTTGGTAACACATTGTGACTACGGTCACCGGAGGTTTGGTACCTCCGAGGTTTGGCACCTCATAGCGACTTGTCCCTCGTGGTTGATACCACCGTGGGTTGGCCCCACTTTGAGATATGGGATCGTCGCGGTGATTTGGTATCACACAATGGGTTGGCCCCATCATTTGATTGTGACTTCGGGTCACCAAAGTGGTTTGGTACCACAATATTGATGGATTTCGTGACTATACGTCACCGGTGGTTTGGCACCACCAAAGGGTTTGGTACCACACGGGTAGAGAAAGGCGTGCGGATGGCTAGGTTGGGTGCATATTAAACTTGTGCATATTAAATTAATTATGATTTGTGTATGATGTTACATTAAACCGGGAAAAAGGGTTACATATTGGGTCTTGATGACTCACCTTTTTCCTTTAACATTTTCAGTGACTCGTAGTTGCGGATAAGGAGCCGATGAACTCGAGGCGCCATGCAATGAAAATATGGACTAGGTGGATTTGGAACTATTTTTATTTTAATATGGGTTTGATTTATTTTGTTTAAGATGTAATAAGGCCTCCTAAAATTTGCACTTGGATTATTTTATGTTTTGATAAATTGCTTAACTATTTTATGATATTAAAATGGGTACACATGTTTTTCTCAAATTAATTCGTAAAAATGTTTTATTGTGCCATCGGGTACACTTGAAAATGTAACAACCTAACTTAGTATATTTTTTAAATGACATTAAGTAATGCTTTCTTCATAACACCTCAACTGTTTTAAATCAAAACAATATCTTTTATCAAAATTTAAAACGACTTAAAAAGGGATTTTCAAAAGTTTTTCCTCCGTAGCATACCAAATTCGGTCGTAATGTTTGGGCCGGGTTTGGGGTGTTACAAATTGGTATCAGAGCCCGGTTTAAAGCTCGGCTGTGGGGGCCCAAGACCCAAAAATGTTTTGGTAGGTCTATTTGAAATATTTTGGTTTTGAATAAGCATGGCACCGAGTCTCCGACACCGATCCGCCCAGGTAAGTACCTCTAACTTTTTGTATGGATTATTATTATAGAAGGGTAAGTAGGGAACGTAGTTAGTGTGATAGGTGTTGAACCTTAGGACTAGTCCATCCCAACAAAACTCATAAGACTTTAATGGCCTAATTAAAACCAACCCGTGACCAAGTCGCCGAGTTAGGGTGTGGTAACCTTAGTGCGCATGTCTAGGATTGGATCCGGAAGAGCTTGGTATTTAAGCAGTCCTCGTGACTCACCTCCTCTTCACGGATTCCTACCTGGTGCATAGCTTCTGTTCACCCTAACCAAGAGGACTCGGTCATAGGCTAAACACGTTAAATAAAACCCAAAAGGGATTAACCTGCTTTGTGAAAGCTCTAAGTTTTAAAAATCGTTATGATACTCTTTTCAATAGCAACAAAAATTTACTTTCTGGAAAATTTTCAAAATATTCTTCAACTTACCAAAATTACTGAAATTTCCCTAGTGGCAAAATTACTAAAAATACCTGGATAGAAACGACAATAATGCCCAAGAGTGCATAGGTATGAAAGGTATAGGGAATGGATGTACTTTTCTATGTAAATTAGACAGAAGACTTAAAACTTTGATTGATCGAAAGAATCTCTATTAAATTCTTTTCATAAAATTTCTTCATGGATAACCAAGTGAAACATGTACTAATTCATAAAAATTTCCTAATCGGATTAAAGTGCGATAGTTAGAATGAGCTTTAGAGGACGTGGCCGCCGTGGGACGCGGAAGGGTAGGATGACCGTGTCGAACCTGTCCCGGATCGGGTCGGGGATCTCGAGAATGAGGTACCACACCACCACCACCACCCCAACCTTTAGAGCCGAGGAGTAGGATCGGACGGGGTGATGACGCAGTGTCACAAGCGATCGCCGCGGGTTCTAGAGAGAGTAGCTGGAATGGGTAGAGGTGGAGGAGCTCGAAAGTCGGTGCACCGAGAGACTTTGAGATAACGGAGCTGAATTTTTCCGAGGTGTGTCCGGTGTAACGCCCAATACGGCTGAGTATTGGCTAGAATCGATCGAAAGAATCATGGATGAGATAGATCTGATGAATGAGGAGAAACTGAAAGGAGCGGTGTCGCTTCTCAAGGATGAGTCATATCGATGGTGGCTCACGGTTCGAGATGGTGCTACGGCAGATGATCTGACTTGGGAATACTTTAAAGCTGCTTATCAGAAGAAGTATGTGGGCACAAGCTACATTGATGCACGAGAGAAAGCTTTTCCGAGTTGGTACAAGGAAATAAGTCCGTGTCGGAGTATGAAGCGAAATTCTTGAGGTTGAGCCGCTATGCTCGTGGTATAGTGTCAATGGAGCATGATCGTTGTGTCCACTTTGAAGACGGACTTAGGGATGAGTTAAGGTTGCTGATTGCTCCGCAGCAGGAGCGTGAGTTTGCCGTCTTGGTGGAAAAAGCTAAGGTAGCCAAAGGGGTCAAGGAGTCCGTGAGACGTAATCGTGATGATAGAAACAAGCGAGAAAAGAGGATTTGGGTCGTCTGGATCGGGTGGTAATGTTCAAAAAGGGTGAGGCAGAGTGGGCGAATCAGGCAGAAGGCCCATGGTCGCTAACTGCAGACCGCTCACTTTATGTCATCGCCGTGGCAAATTGCATTGGGGAGGTTGTTGGACCGGTGAGAAGGGTTGCTTTGAATGTGGGTCTTTGGACCACCGTGTAAGGGATTGTCCTCGGAAGTTAGCCAAGAATCGGTCGGAGGGTCGAACTGCGTGCTCGGGCTAGGAATGTAGGACCACCACGGAGGGGTCGTGGTAATGGTAGAGGAGGAAATGGATCTAATCGAGGTGGCGGAATTTCGGGCAGAGGCACAGCGACACGAAGCAAGGCGGCTGGTCTAGTCTATGCGGCGAGGCGTCGAGAGGAAGGTGACGCACCGAACGTTATAACCTGTGCGTTCTTAATCTTTGGTGTTCCATATCTGCTTTGATTGATGTGGGTTCGACGCATTCATACGTTGCTAGTAGTGTGGTAGAGACTATGAACTTAGACTTCGAGATCGCTTCTAGGGAGATGACCGTAATTAGTCCTTTAGGTCACTCAGTAGTTGTTAATAAGCTATATAGAGATGTACCTCTAGAACTCCAAGGGGTCGTGTTTGTGGTCGATCCGATGGAACAGTAGTTTGGGGGAGTTCGATTTGATCCTTGGTATGGACCGGTTGGTTAAGTATCGGACAAGGTTGGATCGCTAAAAGCGCATGGTTCTTAAGATGGTGAGGGTGATGAAGTGGTCATGATAGGTAATAGAAGAGATTACCTATCTAATGTAGTGTCTGCGCGTTGAAGGTCAAAAGATGGTCGTGGAAAGGTTACGAGGCATTTTTGGTTCGAATTTGTGCTTTGGAAGCTAAGGAGTCACGGTTGAGAAGGTCCAACAGTGAGGGAATTCGATGTGTTCCCGAGAAGAACTTTCGGTCCGCCTCTAGATCGAGAAGTTGAATTTGGTATAGACTTGCTACACGAACGGCACTGTGTCAATAGCACCTTATCGAATGGCACCAAAGGAATTGGTGGAGCTGAAGGCTCAAATTCAGGAGCTTTTGGACCAAGGATTTATCCGAACAAGTATATCTCCGTGGGGAGCACCTGTGTTGTTTGTTAGGAAGAAGGATGGTTCAATGCAGATGTGTATCGACTACCGCCAATTGAACAAGTTAACGATCAAGAACTGGTATCTGTTGCCTCGGATTGATGACTTGTTTGACCAACTGAAGGGTGCATCGGTATTTTCAAGATAGATCTTAGGTCGGGATATCATCAACTCAAGGTGAAAGAGGTTGATGTGCACAAGACGACATTCCGAACAAGGTATGGGCATTACGAGTTTTTGGTGATGCCTTTTGGGTTGACTAATGCACCAAAGCAAATTCATGGACTTAATGAATAGAGTGTTTCAAAGAAGATTTGGATCAATTTGTCGTGGTGTTTATAGACGACATATTGGTTTACTCAAAGACGGAGAAGGAGCATGACATGCATTTGCGTATAGTTCTACAAGTAATCGAGAGAGAAGCGGCTATATGCCAAATTCGGTAAGTGTGAATTTTGGCTTAGAGAGGTGGCTTTCTTAGGTCATGTGGTGTCACTGGAAGGGATTAGAGTAGATCCTCGCAAGGTGGAAGCGGTGTTGGATTGGAAACCCCTAGGTCGGTGGTAGAAATTGAAGCTTTTTGGCTCCCTGCAGGTATTATCGGAGGTTTGTGGAAGGATTCTCTTTAATCGCAGCCCGTTGACTAAGTTGTTAAGAAAGGGAGTTCCATTTGTATGGTCGGAGAAGCAACAAGAAAGTTTTGACAAGCTAAGGAAGATTTTGACTAAGCTCGGTTTTGGTACTGACTGAGGCGGGAAAGTTGTTTACGGTTTCTCGTGACACGTCCCATACTTGGTTTGGGATGCGTATTGATGCAAGAAGGGAAGGTAGTGGCCTATGCGTCCCGTCGGCTAAGACCGCATGAGGTTAACTATCCAACGCACGACTTGGAGTTAGCGGCAGTAGTTTTCGCTTTGAAAATATGGCGGCATTACTTGTATGGGAAAAGTCAATAGTCTACACGGATCATAAAAGTTTGAGGTATCTTTTAACTCAGAAGGATTTGAATTTGAGACAGCGTCGGTGGATTGAACTGTTAAAAGACTACGACTGTTCGATTGAGTACCATCCGGGTAAGG
Source organism: Gossypium sturtianum (assembly GCA_025698515.1). Taxonomy (NCBI): domain Eukaryota; kingdom Viridiplantae; phylum Streptophyta; class Magnoliopsida; order Malvales; family Malvaceae; genus Gossypium; species Gossypium sturtianum. The sequence goes on from CM046949.1 coordinate 24,892,751, forward strand.
CGAACGTGGTGGTTGATGCCTTGAGCGAAAAGTCGTCGTGATGCACTTAAGAGCGATGTTTGCTCATCTCGGTCTATACGACGACGGAAGTCTTTTGGCAGAACTACAAGTTAAACCGACTTGGATCGAGGAGATTAAGGAAAAGCAGTTGGTGGATGACAGTTTGAATGCAAGGAGGTTGCAAGTTCAAGACGGTGGCTTGGAAGGGTACAGATTTATCCGGCGAGGAGTGTTATGTTTTCAAGGGCGAGCTTGTATGCCGAAAGATGTGGAGTTGAGGCAAAGAATTCTCCAAGATGCACATAGCAGCCCCATACGCTATGCATCCGGGAGGTAGCAAGATGTATGGAGATTTGTGGGAACAGCTTTTGGTGGCACAGGTTGAAGCGTGAGGTAATCGAATTGTGGGTAAGTGTCGACGTGTCGCCAAGTTAAAGCCGAACATCGCTTGCCATCGAGGTTACTCCAACCGGTGAAGATTCCTCGATGGAAATGGGAGAGGATCACTATGGATTTTGTCGCGGATTACCCTCACGCCTAGTAAGAAGAACTCGGTTTGGGTAATTGTGGATCGACTAACTAAGTCGGCGCATTTCATACCGATGAGGGTAGATTATTCGCCTTGAAGCTAGCAAAGCTATATGTAGCCGAGATAGTAAGATTGCATGGTGTGCCAAGATCGATTATCTCGGATAGGGATCCGAGGTTTACATCAAGGTTTTGGAGAGTTTTGCATCGAGGCCTTGGGAACGAGATTGGACTTCAAAGACACTTTTTCACCCGCAAACCCGACGGACAATCGGAAAGAGTGATACTGATTTTAGAAGATATGCCGAGAGGTTGCGTTTTGGATTTCAATGGTAGTTGGGAAGAGTATCTACCATTGGCGGAATTCGCTTATAACAATAGTTATCAAGCGAGTATCCAAATGGCACCATATGAAGCACTCTATGGACGAAAATGCCGTACTCCTACGTGTTGGGCGGAGTTAGGTGAACGCCGTGTTTTGGGTCCAGAATTGGTGACTGAAACGGAGGACAAAGTTAAGGTAATTTGGGCTCGTCTCAAGGAAGCATCAGATAGGCAAAAGTCATATGCCGATCTCAAGCGCAAGGAAATGGAATACGAGGTAGGAGATAAAGTCTTTCCGAAGGTGTCGCCTTGGAAAAGGTGTTGCGTTTTGGGCGAAAAGGGAAGTTAAGCCCAAGGTTCATCGGCCCGTATACTGTGTTGAAGCGAGTAGGACCGGTAGCTTACCACTCGAGTTGCCGGTAGAGTTAAGGCAAATTCACGACGTCTTCCATGTGTCAATGCTTAGGCGATATCGGTCCGATCCATCGCACGTTGTGCCTGTGGCAGAGATTGAGGTTATTTCAGACTTATCTTTCGAGGAGGAGCTAGTTCAGATCTTAGAACGTGATGTCAAGGTTTTGCGTAAGAAAGCAGTACCCTTAGTGAAAGTGCTATGGCGAAACCATGGTACGGAGGAAGCGACGTGGGAACCCGAGGATGTGATGAGGCGCAGAATATCCCCATCTTTTCGATCGAGGTAATTTCGAGGACGAAATTATTTTAAGGGGGTAGAACCGTAACATCCTCGAAATTGGGGCTATTTGTGATTGAATTATTTTTCTTGTGTTTAAATCTCTGTGATATTATTTGTGGTGTTATAAGACTTAATTAGGGTCTTGAGTAAGCTCGGTTTAGTAGGATAATTCTTAGTATGGTTTATTTAATGAAGTGGATTATGTGAGGTTAGCACTTAAGTTAATTTAAGTGTTAATTAAAGCACATAAGGAATTAATGGCAAAGTGGTTATGGTGTTTGAACTTATAGCTTGAGGTTAGAGGTTCGAGTAGTATGTTTAGCATTTTTAAAAGTTTATTTTGTATGTTAGCATTAATGGCCGGTCAACCTATGATTATGATAGGTTGGACTTTCATTTTGGTAAGTTGAATTTATTTTAAAGGAAAGCATGGAATAAGGGATAAGATTCCTAAGGTTATGGAAGGATATCTTGAAGTTATGGTAAATTGAGGGACAAAAGGCTTGGTTTGTGGAAAATGTTTTGGAAACTAACTCATGGCCAATTGACCATGAACTTGACTGGCAATGTGGCTAAGGGGAGGATTTGGCCGAATATGCTAGTAATTGGTAAGGTTTAGGAGTGTTTTGGTCATTCCTAGCATTTGGTGAAAAAGGTTGCAATTCTCTCTCAATCTCTTTTCTTTTCTTTTGGCCGAATTTTACCTTGTGATAAGCCTAAACTCTTTTGACCATTTGGTCATTTCTTTTGCTCATCTTCTATTTTCTCCATTTCATTCTCTCAAAACCGAAACATTCATCAACATCTTGTTCTCCTATTTGTTTTGCTTAAACACCAAAAATCGTCTATACTCTCTTCTTTGCCAAAAGTCTATTCCCTTTTCCTATTATCTTCTTTTTGTTCTTTAGCCGAATATACCTCTTTGTTGTGTCGAAAATTTTCTTCTCCTATCTTGAATCACTTTGGCCGAATACTAAAGGTAGCATAGTTTTCCTCGGGACTTTTCTATCAATTGATTTTGGTAAGGTGGTAAGGTTTTATTTCAAAGGATTATTCTTTTAAGTTTTCGTTTAAGCCGAAGGCTAATAACCTTAATGATGATGGTTGGTTGTAGGAAGTGAGACCGGTTCACATTTAGGAGTGTGTTGGCTAGTGTTCGAGGCTTTTGGGTAAGGTTTCGGGTTCACAAGGAACCCTTCTCAATTATTTTGGTTTGGCCGAATAGGCCATGGCACTAATCTAGTTTTTGGCCGAATATAGGGGCAAGGAAAACTTGTGTGGCCGATTTGTCTATTTGGGATTTAGGACTCTCGTTAGTATCGTGTGTGCATACACATCTTATAATCTTTTAAATATGCTAAGTGTTATATTATGCCTAATCGGTTTGTGTAGACATGGATGTTATACCATCATGGTATTAACAAGGACACGGTAAGTCTTTATTACTTTGAGATTATTATTTGATGCTTTTGGGAAGCATGTCACATTTGGTATGTGCAATATTTGGTTTATGGTAATGATAAATCTATGAACGTTGTTAAATAAACCTATTATCATGATTTGATAAAAGTATATAATTGTTGATATGGGTTGATGAGTGGAGGGGCGGTGATATTTGTGTCGACGGACACCGGTGTTTTGGTAACACATTGTGACTACGGTCACCGGAGGTTTGGTACCTCCGAGGTTTGGCACCTCAAAGCGACTTGTCCCCGTGGTTGATACCACCGTGTGGGTTGGCCCCACTTTGAGATATGGGATCGATGCGCGGTGATTTGGTATCACACGATGGGTTGGCCCCATCATTTGATTGTGACTTGGTCACCAAAGTGGTTTGGTACCACAATATTGATGGATTTCGTGACTATACGTCACCGGTGGTTTAGCACCACCGGTGGTTTTGGTACCACGCGCTGGTAGAGAAAGGCGTCACGGATGGCTAGGTTGGGTGCATATTAAACTTGTGCATATTAAATGAATTATGATTTGTGTATGATGTTACATTAAACCGGGAAAAAGGGTTACACATTGGGTCTTGATGACTCACCTTTTCCCTTTAACATTTTCGGTGACTCGTAGTTGCGGATAAGGAGCCGATGAACTCGAGGCGGCCATGCAATGAAAATATGGACTAGGTGGATTTGGAACTATTTTTATTTTAATATGGATTTGATTTATTTTGTTTAAGATGTAATAAGGCCTCCTAAAATTTGCACTTGGATTATTTTATGTTTTGATAAATTGCTTAACTATTTTATGATATTAAAATGGGTACACATGTTTTTCTCAAATTAATTCGTAAAAATGTTTTATTGTGCCATCGGGTACACTTGAAACTGTAACAACCTAACTTAGTATATTTTTTAAATGACATTAAGTAATGCTTTCTTCATAACACCTCAACTGTTTTAAATCAAAACAATATCTTTTATCAAAATTTAAAACGACTTAAAAAGGGATTTTCAAAAGTTTTTCCTCCGTAGCATACCAAATTCGGTCGTAATGTTTGGGCCGGGTTTGGGGTGTTACACTCATTCAACAGTTTCGAACACGGCCTAACCCCGATTCACACGGGCGTGTGCCATGGCCGTGTCCCTGCCGTGGAAATGAGCAATTTCACTCGGATTTGGATACTTAGGGACGAAGAAATGCATTCCAAGAGTCTATATAAACACCCTAAAGTCTAACTATTCAGAGGGCGGGGAGCTAGGCCAAGGAGCCGAGCCGAAAAGGTCAGAATTGAGGGAATCGCTTGAAGATAGCCAGTTGATCCATCTCAAGAAGCCGAAATTCTACTCAAGACGGTGGATTTCTCCTTCAATTCCTTCAGGGAGTTTTAGGGATTTCTTATGTTTTGTTTTATCTTTTCTTCTGAGATGTTTTCTTTTATTGTTATGAACTAAACCCTTCAGATACCTGAAGGGGATGAAACCTAATATGGATCTTGTTATTGTTTTCTGAACTATATGATAAATACTTGATTTGTTCTTAATTATGTGTGCTTAATTCTTGTTTTGATATTTCGCGGATATTGATTCAAGTTTGATGTGTTTAGGTGGTGGAGCAAAAGTCCCTGCCTATTCATAGATCTAGCATAATTACAGCGGAGTTATTCGCGCGCCTAGAGATAGGGTGACAAAATTTTTTCAGATTAGGGTGAAACCTAATATGGGAATCCATAGATCGAGTTAATGCGATTCTAGAGGTTTTAATTAGAAAGATATTTCAAGTAATCAACCTAGGGTTAGTCGTTATTCACCTCGATAGAGGGTTTAATGTAAGTTAGGGAATCTCACGGATCAAGTTAAGTGAATAAATCGTCTGGTTCAGTGTTAGATAACAAGTGAAGTCTAGGTGGATTCCTCCTAGGGTATCGTCCAAATCAACTGAGTTTTTCCTAAAGTTAATTCCCCAATTCGTTCTTTTCTGTCTTTGCGTCTTTAGCGTAGTAGTTAATTAAATTAGATTAAACAATCATTCACTTAATTCTTAGGCTAAATAATAGAAAGAAAGTTAGTATTAGTACTTTTAGTTCCTTTGGGTTCGACAATCCGGTCTTGCCTAAGCTATACTACTGTTCGATAGGTGCACTTGCCTTAAGTCGTTGTCAGAGTTAGTTTCCAGGTTCGATCATTTTTTTTATAAATTTTAAAACTCGACAGGCATACGATCAAGTTTTTGGTGCCGTTGCCGGGGAACTAAAATATTAAGAAAGCTCTATTTTTATTACTTTAGCCATTATTTATTCTTTATTTTTCGCACTTTACTTTTATTTTTAGTTTAAATTTTAACTTTGCTAATTTTTCTTTCTTTCTTTTCCTAGCAGGTACCTCTAGTTTATGACTAGAAGGAACCTGAAAGGACCTTTAGTATACGAAAGTGATATTGAAGCTACCGTTCGCAGGAATCATAGAGAAATTAGGCGAGCCCTAAACTACACAGAAGAAGAGCGAGAAGACAGACCCAATCCTACTGAAGGGATGGACGAGAATAATCAACCACCACAAGATGTGGCAGAACATAATGCTCATCGTACTATGTATGATTATGCTAAACCACATTTAACAGGAGCAGAATTGAGTATTGTTAGGCCTGCTATAGCTGCTAATAATTTTGAATTAAAGCCTAACACTATACAAATGATTCAACAATTTGTTCAATTTGATGGTTTGCAGGACGAAGATCCGAACACTCATATAGCTAATTTTTTAGAGTTCTGTGATACCTTCAAAATAAATGGCATTTCTGATGATGCCATACGTCTTCGGTTATTTCCTTTTTCACTAAGGAATAAAGCTAAACAGTGGTTAAACTCGCTACCACGAGGGTCAATCACCACATGGGATCAAATGACCGAAAATTTTTTGTTAAAATATTTCCCACCGGTCAAAACGGCCAAATTACGAAATGATATCTCTTCTTTTGTGCAGATGGATTTAGAAACATTATATGACGCATGGGAGAGATACAAGGATCTCTTGAGAAGATGTTCGCACCATGGTTTACCATTGTGGCTCCAAGTCCAAACTTTTTATAATGGTGTGAACCCCTCAACGAGGCAACTAATTGATTCAGCTGCCGGTGGAACCCTGAATAACAAAACGCTTGCAGCAGCCTACGAGTTTATAGAAGAGATGTCACTGAATAACTATCAGCGGCAAGTTACAAAGACAAGGCCAACAAAATCAGCCGGAGTTTACAACCTCGACGCAGTGACCATACTATCAAATCAGGTAGAGTTGATGAATAAAAAGCTTGACAGTTTGTGTTCTTTGCAGGTACATCTAGTGATGCAGTGCGACGTAAGTGGAACTGTGGCGAATCCTGAGTACCCACCCTACCAACCGGGCACAGAAAGCGAACAGATGAACTATATAGGTAACAATTTCAGATCTAACAATAACCCTTATAGTAATACTTATAACCTAGGTTGGAGGAACCACCCAAATTTTTCGTGGGGAAGACAAGAAAATCAAGGAAATCAAAGACAACAACCTCCTCAAAATTTCCAAAATCAGCCCTATCCACAGGAAAAGAAGCTGAATCTTGAAGAGACGCTAAACAAATTCATGGCAGCCACAGAGGCCCATTTCCAAAAGACTGAGACAACACTTGATAACCAACAAACATCGATCAAAGCAATTGAGAACCAAGTTGGGGGACTTACTAAGTCGGTTGCTGAACTTACTCAGTCAGTTGGACAAATTGCAAAACTGTTGTCCGAACGACCACAAGGGCGTCTACCAAGCAACACTGAGATTAATCCAAAGGAGCAAATCCAAGCCATAATAGCTTAGGAAGATGCAGGGTTAGATGAACCCATCTCAACACAAGAAAACGAGGTAGAAGAAGGTAAAGCCGAGGTAATTCAAGAAAAGCCAAAACTGATAATCAAAGAGTACCAGCCTTGCATACCTTATCCCGAAGCGTTGAAGAGGGATGATACAGAGGAACAGTTTGGTAAGTTTCTTAAAATTTTAAAGAAATTACATATTAACTAACCGCTCCTCGAAGCTCTTTCGCAGATGCCTGATTCCAGGAAATTTTTAAAGAAGCTTCTGACAAACAAGCGAAAATTAGACGAAGCTTCGCATGTTGAACTCAACGCAAAGTGCTCGGCAATTTTGCAAAATAAGCTACCACAGAAATTAAAAGATCCAGGGAGTTTTACAATTCCATGCTTAATTGGTAGATTATTTATTGATAATGCGTTAGCTGATTTAGGGGCAAGCATAAATGTCATGCCTTATAAAATGTTTAAACAGCTAGGTCTAGGGAAACCCAAACAAACTAGGATGAGCATTCAATTAGCTGATAAAACTGTTAGAATTCCTAGGGGTATTATCGAAGATGTTCTTGTAAAAATTGACAAATTCATTTTCCCAGTAGACTTTGTCGTTTTAGACATGGATGAGGACAACACAATCCCCCTAATTTTAGGAAGACCATTTTTAGCAACTGCCAGAACTAAAATTGATGTCGACGCAGGTGAACTCATACTTTGTGTAGGTGACGAAACAGTCACTCTCCAAGCTCTCGACTCAGCCAGGACATCAAATGACCAAGGTAAGAAAGTAAATTCTACTGATAACAAATCGAATAACCTTTCTTTTCAGGAAGCACAAAAAGAGGACACGATTAAAACTGATCCTAAATCCTGTGCCAACAAAGAAATAACTCATGAGGAACAAAGGATTCAAATTGATGATCTAGACGAGTGGAAGACGCACTTCAAAGAAAAATTAGGGATACACGAAGTAGAACCAGAACCACTCCATGAAGCAGACAAGTTTAAAATCGGAGATCCGGTATTGTTAGATAAAGCTGAACCACGACTATTTCCTCCAGACCCTGACACAAACAAGGAAATCCTTTTTAAGGTAATCAATGTTTTTCCACACGGAACGGTCGAGGTAAGTAATCCTAACTTTGGTACTTTTAAAATAAATGCTACTCGACTTGAACCATATACTGAAAATAAAAATTATAACATGAGGGAAGATATTCAAACTTTTAAACCACCCTGATGATGCAAACGAGAGGTAAGTCTAGCTTAAGACTATAAACGAGCGCTTCTCGGGAGGCAACCCGAGCACTAACCCCATTACTCTTTTAGTTTATTTTATTTTTACTTTTATCTCTCCTTCTTAGTAAATAACTATGAACTAACCAAAAGTATAGAATTCCAGTCCACACGGCCTTACACACGACCGTGGTCGTGGCCGTGTGGAAGTACAAAATTACCGTACTGACACGACAGAGAGGGTACAAGTCAGAAAGAATCAAATCTTCAAGTCACAGACTCCAACCACTACCCCACGGGCACCGACAAAATGCCACGGTCGTGCGACTCGGCCGTGGATGACACTGACTTTTCACCAACGGGCGTGGCAATCTGTAAAATGGGCGTGGGTGAACCAACACGCCTTGACACACGACCGTGCGAGATGGCCGTGTGAATCGACACGCCCTCGGTCCACGGGCGTGGGAGAGTGTCAGAAGCCAAAAATTCTATCTAAAACCACCCCCTCCCTTTCTTCTACTAACTCTCACCTTTCCTTTTCATTTTTCCCCATCTCTCTTCTCTATACTCTTGAGCTACACCAAAACCATGCCGAAGAAGCGGAAGAAACCAAGCATAGTCTCCATGAAGGAGACCGATCTATATAATTTCATGCCAGCCGCTTCATTTATTCGACAAGCCAAGGAGATTTGAGGCCATTTAGTTCTTACTTCGTTCTTCTCTTTTGCTTCAATTTCCTTATCTTTATTTCTCTTCTGCTTAATTTAGTTTATTTTATCTTAGTTTCTTGATTGTAGGATCTACAGGCTGCTTGGGAATCACACCACGACCACCACCATATCCACAGCCTTAGAAATCACACCCAACAATAAGGACTCTACGGTCCATTTATCTTTTATTTTAATTTTAGTCTATTCTCTATTTTTCTTCACTTTAGCTCATTTTTCTTTAATTATTTAATTAGTATAGTTTTAATTATTATTATTATATCTTGGCTAATTCCCCATGAGCTGCCCAATTTCTTCATCTAGCGCAGGATCGTCATCCAGAACGACCCCTCCAACTTATTTTCCACATCCTCCACCTCAAGGAATCCATCCAAAATTCAGGAAGTTTCACTTCTCCCCATATCTGATGATTTTATTATTATTATGCTATTATATATCCTTGTACATTGAGGGCAATGTACATCTTAAGTGTGGGGGGTGAACAACCTAAAAAGGTGCCTAACTTTCTGCATTATTCTCAAATCCATGAAATTAGGTGCCAAACTTTTTTTCATTATTCTCAAATCCTGAATTATGCCTTGTCTTAGAGTAATTTTCTCATATCACTATTTAGAATGAAATTTCTGATGATTTATGACTTTTATTGACATGTTTTAGAGTAAGTCATAGTTAATTGTGCATTGATGATTTATACTTTAAGATACTAGAGAATCAAGCATGATAAGTCTATTTTTCAAGAAAAAAAAATTTGCTAGGTTGTTGAACTGAATCTGAATGTTACTTTGAAATTTGAAATTTACGACGTTGACGTCAAAATACCCATAATTTTTGTGCGATTTTGAGCCTTATAGAGCATATATTCTTTTTCATGCTCACTTTATTGATTATGAGTATGTCAACATTGATTTGTTATTCTAGAACTTGCCTCGTTTATACATGTCGAGACCACACCTTTGATTTGATATACAGAGATGATGAAGGCACCTAGGTTTTAACCTGCTTACTCCACTAAATGCCTACCTTCATAATTAACCCCTAGTGAACCCCTTTTAATCCTAACAACCCTTTTTATTGACTCACCCACTAATATTAACCCAAAAAACCCTTTGTATTTGTTATCACCATCCTTTTTTACTACCATTTTTGTTGAGATTTGATTTTGAACAATTTCTTAACTATGTTCTATATTTCAGTTGTTAAAAGTTCTTTCTTATTATGTACTTGATTTGTTCTTAAAAAAAATCAAAGTATATTCATTATTAGTTTATGATTAAGAGAGCTTATATGTCTAAATTCCAAGCATTGAAGAAGAAGAAGCTCGAATTATTTCAGTTAACGTAATTATATTTCAGTATTAGTTCAGTTTATGTTCGATGAGCTTAAACAAGTTAAATCCACATCTTTAGAAAGAAGCTCATGTTGCTACTACGAGTTTTTCATTTGATGTAATTATTATTAGCTCATTTTTCTAGTTAGGTAATTTGTCAGGTCAATCTCGACTCTAACCCTCTAATTTAGCCTATATCGACACCTTTAACCCAAGCCCCGTTACAACCCTAATTAAAGACCTTTTGATTTGTGTGTCATCTCATATTATAGTGGTGGAGATTTGATTTTCAGGCAAGCCTATGGGATTAACTTTTCATGTTCGACTTTTGAGTGCTTATTTTTGAACCTTAAACACTTTGAGTGAATTGAGTGAATCTTTAGTGAGGATGTCAATCCTTGTCGATTTTGGATAAGAGGTAATTATTTAGATAAGGGGAGACACCTATGTTTTCGAGCTACAAATTCATGACTTAGATTGTTTGAATCTTTAAGACTCTTCGAGTTAAATTATTCATGTATAAATTATCTATGAATTATGATGAGACATTGTTGATAGGAATATTGAATCATGGAAAGTTCGTTTTAATTATGAGTTGAGAATTTTGCTTGAGGACAAGCAAAAGCTTAAGTGTGGGGGTATTTGATAAACCGTAAAAGTAACATATTTTAAGCCCACATTTAATATGCTTTTGGATGATTTAAGCCTCAATTCATGTAAAAAGGTGCTCTTAATCCTTTCTTTTCATGTTTTATACTCAGGAAAGCACTCGAGGACAAAAAGAACGAGAAACGGGCTCAAAACGGACCAAATTGGGCCAAAGTGGAAATTGACACGGCCTGGACTTAAACCCACACGGCCGTGCCTCCTTTATAGACGAGAACACGGCCTGATCACGACTTACACGGTCGTGCCTCATTCAACAGTTTTGAACACGGCCTAACCTCGATTCACACGGGCGTGTGCCATGGCCGTGTCCCTGCCGTGGAAAAGAGCAATTTCACTTAGATTTGGATACTTAGGGACGAAGAAATGCATTCCAAGAGTCTATATAAACACCCTAAAGTCCAACTATTCAGAGGGCGGGGAGCTAGGCCAAGGAGCTGAGCCGAAAAGGTCAGAATTGAGGGAATCGCTCGAAGATAGCCAGTTAATCCATCTCAAGAAGTCGGAATTCTACTCAAGACGGCAGATTTCTCCTTCAATTCCTTCAGGGAGTTTTAGGGATTTCTTATGTTTTGTTTTATCTTTTCTTCTAAGATGTTTTCTTTTATTGTTATGAACTAAACCCTTCAGATACCTGAAGGGGATGAAACCTAAGACGAATCTTGTTATTGTTTTCTGAACTATATGATAAATACTTGATTTGTTCTTAATTATGTGTGCTTAATTCTTGTTTTGATATTTCGCGGATATTGATTCAAGTTTGATGTGTTTAGGTGGTGGAGCAAAAGTCCCTGCCTATTCATAGATCTAGCATAATTACAGCGGAGTTGTTCGCGCGCCTAGAGATAGGGTGACGAAATTTTTCCGGATTAGGGTGAAACCTAATATGGGAATCCATAGATCGAGTTAATACGATTCTAGGGGTTTTAATTAGAAAGAGATTTCAATTAATCAACCTAGGGTTAGTCGTTATTCGCCTCGAGAGAGGGTTTAATGTAAGTTAGGGAATCTCATGGATCAAGTCAAGTGAATAAATCGTCTGGTTCAGTGTTAGATAACAAGTGAAGTCTAGGTTGATTCCTCCTAGGGTATCGTCCAAATCAACTGAGTTTTTCCTAAAATTAATTCCCCAATTCATTCTTTTCTGTCTTTGCGTCTTTAGCTTAGTAGTTAATTAAATTAGATTAAACAATCATTCACTTAATTCTTAGGCTAAATAATAGAAAGAAAGTTAGTATTAGTACTTTTAGTTCCTTTGGGTTCGACAATCCGGTCTTGCCTAAGCTATACTACTGTTCGATAGGTGCACTTGCCTTAAATCATTGTCAGAGTTAGTTTCCAGGTTCGATCATTTTTTTTATAAATTTTAAAACTCGACAGACATACGATCAGTATCGCACATAGCCCACCAACAAGAATATTTACGGTGGTATCGCACATAGCCCACCAAATGATAATATAAACGATGGTATCGCACACAACCCATCGTGAATAAGTAATAAGGTGGTATCGTACACAGCCCACCAAAAGAATAATTACGGATATTTTTCCCCACTTACATATCTATTCCGAGGTTCATACGAGAATTACTCACTATCTATCAATTTCAATCAATCTCAATCATAAATTATCTCATTCATACAATGCACCAATAAGTAACAACATATGTATTAAAGATGTATCGTTTACACATAAACTTACCTCGGTGCAAAATATATTAGTCGACGACTTAGTCCGTAACCTTGCCTTTTCCTCGGTCAAGGTTGTTTCCGCGCTATTCTTGATCTATAATAATAAAATTCACTCATTTAATCACTTTATAATTCATGATACATCAAAATTTCTACTTAGACAAAAATGACCATTTTGCCCTTATACTTTAGCAAAATTACCATTTTGACCCTAGGCTCGTAAATCGTTTTTCATCACATTTTCTCATTAAACAAGCCTAGCTGAACATTTATTTCTCTTACAACAACTCACAAAGCCAATTATTTTATGCATTTATTACTAAATTACAACCTTTACAACTAAGTCCCATTTAGGTGTTTTCCTGGTAACACCTTTCACAAAAGTTGTTCCTTAACTCACTAACATTCATTTTCTTCCATAAAAACTCAGCAAACAACATAAACACTCTCATGGAAAGTCCCTAAACTTTCAACCATTTTACAAATTAGTCCCCTCATTAGCTAGCTTAAGCTTTGGGGGTTCCAAAAGTACAAAAATTATCAAGAAAGACCCCCTAAAATCACTTACTTGCAAGAGAATGGATTGGCTGAAAGTTTGAACTCCAAAAACCTCTAATTTCCCTTCAATTTTCGGTGGAGAAGAAGCATTAATAGTGAAAGATGATATCTCTTCTATTTATCTTATTTTATTCATTTTTTTATCACCTAATTTCACCAAAATTTGACCAAAATTTAATGCCCTTGTCTCCTTGTCTCTATGGCCTGCCAACACACTCTTAATGGCCTAATTGCACTTTAAGGACCCCCAATTTAATATTATATGGCTATTAGACACCTCTACCTTGCAAAATAGAACTTTCGCACTTTATCTGATTTAGTCCTTTTTCACAATTAAGCATGCAATCGCTAAAATTAATGCACCAAAATTTTCATACATCCATATAATTATGCCATAATACATAAAATGATATCAAAATAAATTTCTTCAACCTCGGATTAGTGGTTCCAAAACCACTGTTCTGACTAGCCCCAAAATCAGGCTGTTATAACTCTCCCCCTTTAGAGATTTTCGTTCCCGAAAATCTTACCGGTAAAAAGGTTTTGGTACTGTTCCCTCATGGCTTCTTCCGGTTCCCACGTAGCCTCTTCAACACCGTGTTTTTTCCATAACACTTTTACTAAGGCTATACTCTTATTCCTCAATTGTTTAACCTCTTGAGCCAATATCTTAATTGGTTCCTCTTCATAAGTCATGTCCGGTCGTATCTCAATTTCTGTTGGAGGGATCATATGCAAAGGATCAGAACAATATCGATGCAACATTGACACATGAAACATGTTGTGTATTCTCTCTAACTCTGCCGGCAAAGCTAACCGGTATGCTATTGGCCCAATCCTCTCAATAACCTCTTACGGTCCTATGAATCATGGTCTCAATTTGCCCTTTTGACCAAATCTCAATATTTTCTTCCACGGGGATACTTTCAGGAATACTTTGTCACCCACTTGAAACTCGATTTCTTTCCTTTTTAAATCCGTGTATGACTTTTGTCTATCCGAAGTAGCTTTCAGACTAACACGGATCACTTTCACTTTCTCATCGGTCTCTTTAACTAGATCGACTCCGTGAATTTGCTTCTCACTAAGCTCGGTCCAATACAAGGGAGTCCGACACTTGCGACCATATAAAGCTTCATACGGTACCATCCGTATACTCGACTGATAACTGTTGTTATAGGCAAACTTAACCAAAAGTAGATATTTTTCCCAACTACCTTCGAACTCTAACACACAGCATCGGAGCATATCCTCAAGAACTTGAATCACTCTTTCGGATTGGCCATCAGTTTGAGGATGGAATGCAGTACTAAAATTCAATCTTGTACCTAAGGCTTCTTGCAACTTCTTCTAAAACCTCAAGGTAAATCTCGGATCTCTATCCGAGATAATAGATATAGGCACTCCATGTAATCTCACCACCTCAGCAATATATAACTCGGCTAACTTATCAAGTGAATAATCCACACGCACCGATATAAAGTGAGCCGACTTCGTTAATCTATCAACAATAACGCACACAACATCTTTCTTTTTCGGAGTCATAGGTAACCCCGTTACGAAATCCATCGTGATTTAATCCCACTTCCACTCGGGGATTATCACCGGCTGAAGTAATCCCGAGGGCACTTGATGCTCAGCTTTCACTTGTTGACAAACTAAACATTTCGTAACAAACTCGGAGATGTCTCTTTTCATACCCGGCCACCAATACAACTTCTTCAAATCATTGTACATTTTCGTACTACCCAGATGTATTGACAAGCAACCACTGTGTGCTTCTTGTAAAATTTTCTGGATCAACTCATCATCCTTAGGTACACAAACTCTATCATGAAACATCAAACAACCATCTGAACTAACCCAAAAATCAGAGTCATTTCCCGATTCGCACTGAGCTCTCTTAGCTTGTATCTCACTATCATTCTTTTGAGCTTCACATATCTACTGAATAAATAACGGTCTAGCCCTCAACTCGGCCAATATAGCACCATCATCAGATAATGCTAAGCTCGTACTCATAGCTCTCAAAGCATACATGGATTTTCTGCTCAAGGCATCCGCAACAACATTCGCTTTCCCCGGATGGTAATCGATTACTATCTCATAATCCTTCAATAATTCGAGCGTCGCAAATTCAAATCCTTTTAGTCCATCAAGTACTTCAAGCTCTTGTGATCGGTGAATATTCGACATTTCTCACCATATAAATAATGACGCCAAATCTTTAAAGCAAAGATGATCGCAGCCAACTCCAAATCATGAGTCGGATAATTCTTCTCATGCGGTTTTAGCTGTCTCGAGGCGTAAGCTACTACCTTACCCTCTTGCATCAACACATAGCTGAGACCATTTAATGACGCATCACTGTAGACCACAAACTCTTTCCCCAACTCAGGTTGTACTAAAATTGGCGCCTCAATCAACAATGCTTTCAATCTCTCGAAAATTTGTTGGCATTTCTCAGTCCATTCAAATTTATCATCCTTGTGTAACAGTTTCGTCATCGGGGTAGCAATCATGGAGAACCCCTTTACAAAACGTCTGTAGTACCCTGCTAAACCCCAAAAGCTTCTAATCTCGACACATTCCTCGGAGGTTTCCACTCTACAATAGCCGAGATCTTACTCGGATCCACTCTTATGCCATCACCCGACACAATGTGTCCTAAGAATCTGACCTCTCGAAGCCAAAACTCACTCTTGCTGAATTTAGCATACAACTACTTGTCTCTTAAAGTCTGCAAAACAATTCTCAGATGCTCTGCATGCTCACTCTCATCCTGGGAATAAGTTAATATGTCGTCGATAAAAATAACCACAAATTTATCCAAATACGGTCGAAAGATACGGTTCATTAAATCCATAAAAATTGCGGGAGCATTCGTTAAGCCAAATGGCATGACAAGAAACTCATAATGGCCATACCTCGTCCGAAATGCAGTTTTCGGCACATCTTGCTCCTTAACTCTCAACTGGTAATAGCCAGCCCTTAGATCTATCTTAGAGAACACCGTAGCTCCCTTCAGTTGGTCAAATAAATCATCTATCCTTGGCAAAGGATACTTATTCTTCACTGTCACCTTGTTGAGTTGTCTGTAGTCTATGCACAATCTCATCGACCTATCTTTCTTCTTTACAAAAAGTACCGGAGCCCCCACAGTGAATAGCTCGGTCTTGGAAAACCCTTGTCCATTAACTCTTGCAACTGAACTTTCAACTCTTTCAACTCCAATGGTGCCATCCTATACGGGGCAACTGAAATAGGTGCTGTACCCGGAACTAACTCAATCCCAAACTCGACCTCTCTAACTGGAGGAAACCCGGGTAACTCTTCTGGGAACACATCTGGATACTCACATACCACCGGTACTGATTCAATCTTTACCTCTGACTCTTGAGTATTCAGCACAAAAATGGGATAGAACTCATACCCTTTTCTCAAGTATTTCTCAGCTACCATAGATGAAATCATTACAGGCAAACTATCCGATTTACCTGATTCAACCCGAATGACATCTCCATTTACACATCTCAATTCAATAAACTTACTACCATAGTTTACTAAAACATTATGAGCAGTCAACCAATCCATACCAAGAATCAAGTCAAATTCATCAAATGGCAACAACATGAGATTTGCCGAAAAATAATGACCTCTAATTGTCAAAGGACAATTCCTACACACCTTGTCAACTAGCACATGTTTGCCTAACGGGTTTGACACTTTTACGAAAAATTCCGTAGATTAAACAATCATACTCATGCTAGATGCCAATTTCATGCAAATGTAAGAATGGGTAGACCCCGGATAAATCAAAGCAACAACAGAGATATCATGAAGAGAAAAAGTACCCATTATCACATCTGGAGATGATGCCTCTTCGCGAGCGCGAATGGCATAAGTCCTTGCAGGTGCTCGACCCTCCGACCTCACAGCAGAGTCTCTAGGCGCACCTCTACTACTAGTCCCACCTCTCGGGTTCCTTTGTGATCTACCCCTCAAAGATACATTACTTGGTCTTACTTCTTACTTTCTTTCCTTCTCATCCCTCTTTGGACAATTCCGAATAAAATGGTCGGATGAACCACACTTGTAACAATTACGATTATTCCCCCAACACTCCTCAGTGTGTTGCCTACCACAATTTGGACACTCCGGTTTATTAGACCTTGGATTGCCCACGCTTGCCATCGAGGTGGCTTGAACTCTCGAGCCCGAGTATGTAATACCTCAATCTCAGTGTGAATATCCAACTGATGTAGTCGTCCGAGGGTTTATTTCCTTAGACCTCTTTGATTGAGTTTAGTACGATTTACTCATTGGCCTCTTTCTTGCATCTCGGGCTTTATTCATGGCTTTTCTCTTTTCTTTATTTAGTTCCTCAGCCTTGCATGCCCTATCAACCAACACCACAAATTCTTTCAATTCCAAGATCCCAACTAGAAGTCTGATATCCTCATTCAGCCCATCTTCAAACCTTTTGCACAAGATAGCTTCTGTGGACACACACTCTTGTGCATACTTGCTGAGTCTAACAAACTCGCACTCATATTCTGCCACAGTCATTTTGCCTTGCTTCAGTTCAAGGAATTCTTTCCATTTCTGATCTATAAATCTCTGACTTATATACTTCTTTCGGAACTCATCCAAAAAGAAGTCCCTCGTCACTCTCTCCTTTAGAACCACTGACGTTAACGTTTTCCACCAACGATATACTGAGTCCTTCAACAATGACACGACGCATTTCAAGCTCTCCTCAGGTGTGCAGGAGAGTTCATCAAATACCCTAATTGAGTTCTCAAGCCAGAACTCCGCCCTCTCGGGGTCATCGCCTATATTAGCTCTGAATTCCTCGGCCCCTTACTTCCGAATCTTATCTACCGGGGGTTTGGTCATTCTCACCAAATCTATACCTTGCGGAGCCACGGGGACTGGCTAAGGTATAGGTGGGGCTGGAGGAGGTTGAGCATTAGGGTTCGCTACATACTCCGTATACCAATTACTCATCATTTGAAGAAAGGCTTCCCGGGCCTCTTCTCCTTGACCCGTAGTCTCGGGTCTACTCTCTACAAGCACGGTCCCTTGCGCGGGAGCCGACACGTTACTATCAGCGTCATTAGCAGCTGCTCGGTCGGGATCCATTTACTATATAAAAACAAAGTTTAGAATTGTCAGAAGTCACCACACTATCAATATATGTTTATGGCATGTATAGCTAGACTCTTACACACGCTACGGTAGTCCGAGAGCTGACTAAACCATAGCTCTGACACCACTAAATGCAACACCCCTTACCCGTATTCAACGCCGTAACTGGGTACGAGGCATTACTAAACTTAACTTGCTTGAACATACAACTTTGAGCTATAAAATTTCATTCCCACTTAATACTTCTCAAACGCATTCATATCATCCTTATTATGGGCCTACGAGGCCTTAAACAAGCAAACATAGGGTCTCAGAATCAAACCGGGAACTTTTGTAAGCTTAGAAAAATTTTACCTTAACAGGGACACACGCCCGTGTGCCTATCCGTGTGGACAAGAACAAGGCTATTTTCCAAGCTCTTTTTATCACCCTAACTCATACAACATAAATCCCATTCAACCATCTACCAAGCAACCCAATCATGCATCATACACATTCATGAATAACCTCATCTTTTCATATATTAATAATAATGAGCCATCAACTATGGCTATTTACAAAAAGTTCATTTTTGAAAGAGCCAACACACTTGACCAAAATAGCAAGACTTTTCACTAAGTCTAGCACCTATACATGCCATAATCAAAATACTAAGTCTAAATACACCGAGATGAGCTGATAGTGTGGGTGATCTTCTGATTATCTTCGTATCTCGAACTTGCTCTTTGACACTATAAAACAAGGGAAAAGAAATGGAGTAAGCTTTAAGCTTAGTAAGTTTACATGTGAACAATAAGCATCATAACATATGCTAATCAATCAATAACATTACATACTAAGCAAGAACAATTCACATTTCCATAATCATGCTTACTCATTTCATCTCTTACCACATTCCAACCATATAACAAATATAATGCTCACATTTACTTGCACACATCGCCTGCACTCATCACCACAAAGCCACATGAAACATTTACTTAAACAATTTCTCGATGAACCATTCGGAATAATACTAAACACTCGGTGGTTTCCCACACAGCCCATCATTAATCTATAATAGGGTGATATCGCACATAGCCCACCACAAGAATATTTACGGTGGTATCGCACATAGCCCACCAAATGATAATATAAACGATGGTATCGCACACAACCCATCGTGAATAAGTAATAAGGTGGTATCGCACACAGCCCACTAAAAGAATAATTACGGATATTTTTCCCCACTTACATATCTATTCCGAGGTTCATACGAGAATTACACACTATCTATCAATTTCAATCAATCTCAATCATAAATGATCTCATTCATACAATGCACCAATAAGTAACAACATATGTATTAAAGATGTATCGTTTACACATAAACTTACCTCGGTGCAAAATATATTAGTTGACGACTTAGTCTTTAACCTTGCCTTTTCCTCGATCAAGGTTGTTTCTGCGCTCTTCTTGATCTATAATAATAAAATTCACTCATTTAATCACTTTATAATTCATGATACA
Organism: Gossypium sturtianum; assembly: GCA_025698515.1. Classification (NCBI taxonomy): domain Eukaryota; kingdom Viridiplantae; phylum Streptophyta; class Magnoliopsida; order Malvales; family Malvaceae; genus Gossypium; species Gossypium sturtianum. Next base: position 24,912,450 of record CM046949.1, read on the forward strand.
TCAAAATTTCTACTTAGGCAAAATTACGATTTTGACCCTAGGCTCGTAAATCATTTTTCATCATATTTTCTCATTAAACAAGCCTAGCTGGACATTTATTTCTCTTACAACAACTCACAAAGCTAATTATTTCATGCATTTATTACTAAATTACAACCTTTACAACTAAGTCCCATTTAGGTGTTTTCATGGTAACACCTTTCACAAAAGTTGTTCCTTAACTCACTAACATTCATTTTCTTCCATAAAGACTCAGAAAAAAATATAAACACTCTCATATAAAGTCCCTAAACTTTCAACCATTTTGCAAATTAGTCCCCTCGTTAGCTAGCTTAAGCTTTGGGGGTTCCAAAAGTAAAAAAATTATCAAGAAAGAGCCCCTAAAATCACTTACTTGCAAGAGAATGGCTTGGCTAAAAGTTTGAACTCCAAAAACCTCTAATTTCCCTTCAATTTTCGGTGGAGAAGAAGCATGAATAGTAAAAGATGATATCTCTTCTATTTATCTTATTTTATTCATTTTTTTATCACCTAATTTCACCAAATTTTGACCAAAATTTAATGCCCTTGTCTCCTTGTCTCTATGGCCTGCCAACACACTCTTAATGGCCTAATTGCACTTTAAGGACCTGTAATTTAATATTCTATGGCTATTAAACACCTCTAACTTTCAAAATAGAACTTTCGCACTTTATGCGATTTAGTCCTTTTTCACAATTAAGCATGCAATCGCTAAAATTAATGCACTAAAATTTTCATACATCCATATAATTATGCCATAATACATAAAATGATATCAAAATAATTTTCTTTAACCTCGGATTAGTGGTTCCGAAACCACTGTTCCGACTAGCCCCAAAATCGGGCTGTTACAAAGTGTTTCTTTCGAAAGTAGTTTATTCTTTTTTATTCCTAAGCTCACTAAACACAGAATCTCTTTTCAATTTTGAAGAACACTCATGTTTTCATCCTTAAAATCCTTAAGATATCTTCACATGTTTTAGCTCGAATTAGCTCCATAGCTCATCGATTTTGCAAAATTAAGGTGAGATTCTAACTTTTTATGATTAAACTAAGTGATATGTTATTTCAATTAGAGATTTAAATGATTTAATCAAGATCTCAAAATATCACTTGATTATAAGTTGATTTTTAGCTTGAAAATAGTAGATCTTGTATATATTGTCTAAGCTTTGGTTTTAAAGTGATTTCTAACTCATTTTTCTAATTAAAAGTTATTTTATCTTAATTTAAAAAATCCTTAATGAATTTAAGAAAATTGAATGTTTTCCCCTTTTTAAATATTACATAATGTAACACCCTAAAATTCAAGTATCGATTTATTGCATGTTTTGGTGTTTAGATTATGAAGGAAAAATTTTCTTATTTCTTTTCGTGCCTATTATAGTCCTGAAGAAGAGTATAGAATTATTCGGGTATGGAATAATTTTTTAAGTTTGAGAATTTATTGAAGTGGAGCAAGTGGCATTAACACTTAAGTTAAATTAAGTGTTAAAAAGTAGCATAAGATGAGTAAATGGCAAGATGGTGTTGGTGCATGGGTTATAGCATGGGGGGAGTGGTTCGAATCCCTTGGATGGCATTTGGACAACTTTTATTTTGCTCTTCTATGGTAAGTGTCGGCCAAGCTTATTTATGGTAAGTGTTGACCTTGTTATTTTTGGTTAGTATATCAAAGGAATAAGGTAAGAGTGAATTTATGGTAGGGAATCAAGAAAATATGGAAAGATATGGAGATATAGGGCAAGTATCAAGGAAAGTGTTTTGGAAACAAATTCATGGTCATTTGACCAATGAATTTGGACGGCATTATTGGCTAGGGGGAAGGTTAGCCGAATTTTGCTAGTAGCCTGGTAAGGTTTAGGAGTTTGCTTTTGGTCATTTTAGTTTTTGTGCAAAATTTTGCATTCCTCTTCTCAACTTTTCCCTTTGGCCGAAATTGATCTTTTGGTAAGCCTTGATTATTTTGACCATTTGGTCATTTTTGCTTTTCACTTTAGTGTTCAATTTTGTGTCTTTCTCATAGTGCCGATTCTACCAACACCAAAAAGCCATTCTTTACTTTTCTTCTCCCCATTGCCGAATATACATTGCTCCCAAAACTCATCTCTTTCTTTCTTTCTCTTTTATTCTCTTTGAAAATTGAAACAACATAATCATCATTCTTCTCTCATCTTTTATTCTTGATACTCATACTTTCTCTATTATTTTCTCTCATGGCCGAATGTTGATGTACCCATAGCCGAATCATTTTTCTATTTTCTTTGGTCATATAACTGAATCCTCCATCTTGCACAAACATCTTTCTCAATCGTCTCTTTCCAATCGTGGATAATAGGTAAGGGTTCTTTTTATTTTACGATTAGTTAATAAATATGTTGGCCGAATTTTGATGATGGTAAAAAGGATTTCTTGGATAGAAATTTTACCATTCCATCTCTTAAACGTTTCCAATGGTTATATTTTAGTGCGATAGCGGAAGATCGGAAATCAAGTGTTCGTGGGTATCTTAGAACGTTGGAATCGATTTAAGGTGATAAAGGAACGTTTGATCGATTCTCATATTTTGGAACAAGGATCTTTGTGGTAGCGAATTTCACCCTTAAACCCTTAGTCATATTTCGATGTAATAATAGATTGGATTAACGATCTTTTGTCTTTGAAGACAATCAAGATAGGGAAGAAAAGGGCGGTGTTTAGTGTTCGGAAGAAGGGAGGTTCCATTAATCCCCTAAGTATAAGCAAAGGATCATTGTTTCAAAGCAATCCGGGATTTCCCACGGGTTGTGGACGTTCATCCGAGGAGAATCAATTGTTTGAAGTAGTTCGTACTCTCCGAACCATTATTTGTTCGTGGATTTGATTCGGTTAACGAACCATCAATCGGGAGAAACCGCAAGTAGGAGTAGTTCAAAAATCCGAGGTAAAAGTTAGATCGTTAATTACTAAGATTGATTTCGTTATTAAAATATAGTGATTCTAATTTATCGTGATACGTATAGGTGTTGACGAGCGGGAAAGTCTAGTTCTCACTATAACCAGGTGTGTAACTTCACACTTATCTTTCGGGTTAGATACTAAACAGTAAGTATTATGATAAATCGTAAAAATGGCAAAATCGAAAATTATGTGATAATTAACACTTTTGTGTAAATGCATGAAAACGGTTAAAGTCGGAAAAATTACTAGATCGATAAATTGAGCCGAAATATTGCTAGATCGATAAATTGAGTCGAAATATTGCTAGATCGATAAATTGAGTGAAATATTGCTAGATCGATAAATTGAGCCAAATATCTTTGCTAGATCGTTAAATTGGGCCAAAAGACGCTAGATCGTTAAATTGGGCGAAAGATTGCTAGATTGTTAAATTGGGCGAAAGACCGCTAGATTGTTAAATTGGGTCAAAAAACTACTAGATCGATAAATTTGGCCAAAAAGCGCTAGTTCGACAAATTGGGCCTAAAAAGCGCTAGATCGATATAATGGGCCAAAAACCTTCTAGTTCAAATATGGGCCAAAGTTCGCTAGATTGCTAAATGGGCTAAATACTATTTTGTTTAATGGACCCAAATGAAAAGTTTAATTAAAAACTCATTTGTATTATGGATTACTTGATAAATTATTTATGATTAAAGTTTGTTATTCATACATAATTGCATGGGATGGGATACATGATGAAGAGAAGTAAGGCTGTGGCCATGAATCTAGTTCGGTGGCTCTCACAAATTTGGCTTAATGCCTCTAGTTCGGTGACTATGTCACAATCTAGTTCGGATAGTGCACTACAATATTATTTAAAAGGCTAAATGCCTACGATTGGTGTGTTTGGCGGGGTGGGTTGACTTGATCCCCACAGGTGTCTTTGGTTGGTACGAGGTGTGTAGCGGATGGAAATTAGGCTTGGTTGGGAAATTCATTTTACATGCATTTTATATATTTTATTTCATTTTTATATTGTTAAAATTTGTAATAGGGCTCAAGCCCAAATTAATGCTTTGATGGTCCGGCCCAATAATGGTGGTAAGTGAGTTACACACTGAGTTCTTTGTAACTCACCCCGCTTTATTATCCATCTCGTAATGGAAATTGATGTGGACTTGGGCTGGGATGACTTGGTGGAGGCCATACTACGAGCTTGGGTTTTATAAACTATGAACTTTATTTAAGTTACTTATTTTAATTACTATTTGGGTATGATGTAATAAGGCCTCTAATTATGTTTTTATGGATTTTTATGTGTGGATGGATTTAATTTTATTTTAAGACTCTTAATATGGGCTTATGTTAAAATCTATAAAGTTTTCTTAAAAATATTGTGTTTTATAACAATTTTGGACACCTAAATTACTTTTCAATTTCTTTCAAATTCTTTTAAAACTACGTTAAGGTTTTGACTAATATATATAAGATTTCAAACAAGTATTTTTCTTAATTCATAAATTTTAATCATTGTACTTAGTTTTTATTAAACCTTATTTCTAAAGGTTTTGCATTACTTTATTTTACTTAAATCATTAGAGAATATTGGATGTTCGTTTCAGACAAACCAAATCTCGCCTTAACGCATAGACCTGGTTTGGGGTGTTACATTTAATGGTATCGAGCTAGTTTCAAAACTCGGCTGTGGTTTGGGTTCAACAAAGATATTTTTTGAGAAAGAACTCAAATTTCTAGACTTTTTGATTTAAAGGTAGTATGGCACCATGAGCATCCCGCGCCAAGTCAAGTAAGTATCTCAGATATTGATTGTTTATTATCATTGTGATATGATCATAAGAAACACTCTAGAACTTCTAGTTTTAGGTGTTGAAAATCGTAGAGATTGAGACAATAGGATATGGTTGCGAAAACAACTCTATCTCTTTCATATCATAAAATATTGTTAATAAACATCAAATAGTATTCTGATTCATAAAACTCTTAATCGAGTTAAATTGAATTAGTCACTATGAGCACTAGAGGACGTGGTCGTGGACGCGGTAGATGTGGCCATGGTAGAGGACGAGGTGTTAGAGGCGCAACTGCAGCGCCGGATCATATGCCGGAAATGGATGCACTTGTGTCACTCGAAAGTGAGACGGGATCACATGATCATATGGAAGAAGATAATGCGGTGACACGAGCAATGCTGCGAGTCCTTGAAAGGGTCGGCTGAGCTAGAACCGCCAACACTCGTGGGTCGATATCGAACGATTGAAATCAAGTGGTGCCGAGGTTTTCGAGAGGTGTCTCGGTGTAGCTTCAAATGTCGCTGAATATTGGCTTGAGGCGATGGGAGCGAATTATGGACGATCTTGAGTGCAATCGTGGAACAAAAACTAAGGAGCGGTGTCCTTGTTGAGGGACGAAGCATACCAATGGTGGCTTCTTCGTCCGAGAAGGCAATCGGCCGCATTAGTCAATTGGGAATTCTTTAAAGTTTCCTTCCAAGGAAATATGTAGGAACGAGTTATGTTGATGCCGAAGGAAGGAATTCTGAATCGGTCCAAGGGAATAAGACAAAGGCGAGATATGAAGTCGAGTTTTTGCGCTTGAGTCGCTATGCTCGAACAATAGTGGCAACGGATCATGAGCGTTGTGTACGCTTTGAGGATGGCTTGAACGATGAATTGCGGGTTTTGATAGCCCCACAACAAGTTAGAACTTTTGCCACGCTTGTGGAAAAGGCCAAGATAGCCAAGAGGCTAAGAACTCGGAATGTCGAGAATCGGGACGAGGCTAGAGGCAAGAGAGATATGAAGTATTCGGGTTCTTCAAGAAGGTTTTCAAGAGGCCTCGAAATGATGAACCACTCAAGGTAGAACACCAGAATCGTGAATCAAAGTCGAGATTGTGCCGATTATGGGAAAAGGCATTCGGAGAGTCTTTGGAAGAAAACGGGTGCTTGCTATAAATGCGGTCGATGGATCATCAATATAGGAATTGCCCTCGCGAATGGATACAAATCGTAGCTCAGAACAATCGATGCACCACCGGCAAGAGGAATTCAAAGAACCACCGAGAGGTCGTGGACCAGTGTCGTGGTGGTAATGGGGCCGGGCGTGGTCAAGGTGCGCTGGTCGAGGCAATGGTCCTAGAGGCAACACGGATGCAAGACAGCCCAGATTGGTATATGCGCTTAGACGCCGTGAGGATGGCAATGCACTGATGTGATAAGCGCATGCGTTCTTCATCTTTGATGTACTGTTATTTCTTTGATAGATATTGGTTCTACCCATTCGTATGTCGCTAGCACCATATCCGAAACTTGAATTTAGACTCAAATTTCCGATAGTGAGATGAAGGTAATTAGTCCTTTAGGACCGATCGGTGTTAGTAAATAAACTGTTTAGAGACGTGCCCTTAGTAATTCAAGGAGAAATATTTCTGGCGAATTTGATGGAATTACCTTTCGGCGAGTTCGATATCATTTTGGGTATGGATTGGTTGGTTAAGCATCGGGCGCAAGTGGATTGTGCCGAAAAGCGGATGTCAATAAGAACTGTGGAGGATAAGGAGATAATTATGATAGGTGAGCGAAGGAATTACTTGGCAAATGTGGTATCTGCACTTAAGGCATAAAAGTTGGTGCGAAAAGGGTATGGAGCATTTCTAGCTTTTATTAGTGCTTTAGATGCCAAAGAGTTGTCGATGGAAGATGTGAGAACAGTGAAGGAATTTCGGATGTTTTTCTGAAGAACTTCCCCGCATACCTCCGGATCGGAAGTGGAATTTGGTATTGAGCTTTTGCCGGAACGGCTCCGGTGTCCATTGCTCCTTATAGAATGGCAATCGAAGGAGTTGTCGGAGCTTAAAGCTCAAATTTAAGAATTGCTAGATCGGGGCTTTATTCGACCGAGTGTGTCTCTCGTGGGAGCACCGGTTTTGTTTGTTAAGAAGAAAGATGAGTCAATGCGTATGTGTATTGATCTGCGAGTAATTGAATAAATTGACGATCAAGAATCGGTATCCTCTGCCGAGAATTGACGACCTGTTTGATCAATTGAAGGGAGCTTCCATTTTCTCCAAAATTGATTTGAGATCAGGTTATCACCAGCTTAAGGTGAAAGAAGCGGATATTCACAAGACGGCTTTCCGAACTCGTTATGGACATTATGAGTTTTTGGTGATGCCGTTTGGGTTGACCAATGCACCAAATTGCATTTATGGATATGATGAACCGGTTCTTTCAACCATATTTAGACCGGTTTGTGGTGGTATTCAAAGATGACATTCTAGTATATTCAAGGAATGAAGAGGAGCATGACTCGCATTTGCGAATTGTATTGCAGTTACTTCGAGATAATCAACTTTATGCCAAATTCATGAAATGTGAATTCGTTAAGGGAAGTGACTTTTTTGGGTCATGTGGTATCACCAAGGAATAAGGGTGGATCCTCGGAAGATTGAGGTCAGATTGGATTGGAAACCACCAAAGTCGATGAGTCGAGATCTGAGTTTCTTGGGTTTGGCTGGTTACTATAGACGCTTTGTTGAGGGGTTTTCGTTGATTGCTGCACCTATAACTAAGCTTTTGCGAAAGGGAGTACCATATATATGGACCGATAAACAGCAAGAAAGTTTTGAGAAATTGAAGAAGATTTTAACGGAAGCGCCAAGATCTTGATTCAACTCCGAGGTGAAAAGGAGTTTATAGTTTACTGCGATGCGTCACACACGGGTTTAGGATGTGTATTGATGCAAAGTGGTAAAGTGGTGGCTTATGCTTCTCGTCAGCTGAGACCGCACGAAGTAAACTACCCTACTCATGACTTGGAGTTAGCTGCAGTAGTGTTTGCTCTAAAGATTTGGAGGCATTACCTCTACGGTGAAAAGTCTATCATCTATAAGGATCACAAGAGTCTTAAGTATCTTCTTACTCGTAAGGAATTAAACTTGAGACAACGAAGATGGGTGGAGTGTTAAAGGACTATGATTTCTCAATCGAGTATCATCCTGGAAAAGCTAATGTGGTAGCAGACGCGTTAAGTCGTAAGGTGGTAGCTGATTTGAGAACAATGTTTGCCCATTTGAGTTTGTACGAGGATGGTAGTCTGATAGCGAAACTTCAGGTGAAGCCTCTGTGGTTAGAGCAAATCAAGGAAAAATAGATATCAGATAAGAAGTTGGGACTTTTAATTCAACAAGTTGAAAATGGTGGAATAGAGGATTTTAGCATAAACGCGGAAGGTGTGTTATGTTTTCGTGGGAGAGTTTGTATACCTAAGGACTCAGATCTGAGACAAATGATTCTTCGGGAGGCGCATAGTAGCCCTTATGCTATGCACCTCGGAGGAAATAAGATGTATCGGGATCTTCGTGAACAATATTGGTGGCCAGGGTTGAAGCGTGAGATTTTTGAATTTGTGGGGAAATGTTTAACTTGTCAGCAAGTGAAGGCGGAGCATCAATTGCCGTCAGGATTATTACAACCGGTAAAGATTCCTCTTTGGAAATGGGAGCGGATAACAATGGATTTTGTTAGTGGGTTACCTTTAACACCTACTAAGAAAAATTCCGTTTGGGTAATTGTTGATCGTTTGACGAAGATGCTCATTTTCTACCGGTTAAAGACGGATTACTCGTTACAGAAGTTGGCTAAGCTGTACATATCCGAAATCGTGAGGTTGCATGGGGTACTTGTGTCTATTATATCAGATAGGGATCCTAGGTTTACGTCACGATTTTGGAAAGCTTTGCATGAAGCTTTGGGAACAAAGCTAAACTTCGATGATGGCTTTTCATCCTCGATCGGATGGTCAATCGAAAGAGTAATTCAGATTCGGAAGACATGTTAAGGGGATGTGTAATCGACTTCAAAGGTAGTTGGGAGGATTTTCTACCGCTTGGCGAATTTGCTTACAACAATAGCTATCGTCTAGCATTCGGATGGCACCCTACGAGGCATTATATGGTCGTGAGGTGTCGTTCTCCTAGTTGTTGGACCGAATTGGGCGAACGACGGATGTTAGGTCCTGAAATGATCTCTCAAACGGAAGAAAAGTAAAAGCTATTCGAGCACGGTTAAAGGAAGCTTCGGATAGAAAAAGTCATATGCAGATCCGCGTAGAAGTATCGAGTATGCTGTGGGGGATCAAGTTTTCTTGAAGGTCTCACCTTGGAAGAAGATTTTCAGGTTTGGGAAGAAGGGCAAGTTGAGTCCTAGATACATTGGACCATATCGTGTGGTGAAGCGTGTTGGTCCAGTGGCCTATCAGATCGAATTACCTCCGGAGTTGAGTCAGATTCATAATGTTTTTCATGTTTCCATGCTGAGGCGCTATAGATCGGATCCTTCGCACATAGTACCGGTAGAAGAAGTGGAGTTGAATTCAGACTTGTCTTTTGAGGAGGAACCAGTGGAAATCTTAGACCGAGATGTTAAGGTGCTAAGAAAGAAAACCGTGCCGTTGGTCAAGGTTTTATGGCGTAATCACGGAGTGGAGGAAGCTACGTGGGAGCCTGAGGATACAATTCGTCAACAATACCCTCATCTCTTTCAACCAGGTAAATTTCGAGGACGAAATTTTCTTTAAGGAGGGTAGAGTTGTAACACCCTAAAATTCAAGTATCGATTTATTGCATGTTTTGGTGTTTAGATTATGAAGGAAAAATTTTCTTATTTCTTTTCGTGCCTATTATAGTCCTGTAGAAGAGTATAGAATTATTCGGGTATGGAATAATTTTTTAAGTTTGAGAATTTATTGAAGTGGAGCAAGTGGCATTGACACTTAAGTTAAATTAAGTGTTAAAAAGTAGCATAAGATGAGTAAATGGCAAGGTGGTATTGGCGCATGGGTTATAGCATGGGGGGGAGTGGTTCGAATCCCTTGGATGGCATTTGGACAACTTTTATTTTGCTCTTCTATGGTAAGTGTCGGCCAAGCTTATTTATGGTAAGTGTTGACCTTGTTATTTTTGGTTAGTATATCAAAGGAATAAGGTAAGAGTGAATTTATGGTAGGGAATCAAGAAAATATGGAAAGATATGGAGACATAGGGCAAGTATCAAGGAAAGTGTTTTGGAAACAAATTCATGGTCATTTGACCAATGAATTTGGACGGCATTATTGGCTAGGGGGAAGGTTGGCCGAATTTTGCTAGTAGCTTGGTAAGGTTTAGGAGTTTGCTTTTGGTCATTTTAGTTTTTGTGCAAAATTTTGCATTCCTCTTCTCAACTTTTCCCTTTGGCCGAAATTGATCTTTTGGTAAGCCTTGATTATTTTGACCATTTGGTCATTTTTGCTTTTCACTTTAGTGTTCAATTTTGTGCCTTTCTCATAGTGCCGATTCTACCAACACCAAAAAGCCATTCTTTACTTTTCTTCTCCCCATTGCCGAATATACATTGCTCCCAAAACTCATCTCTTTCTCTCTTTCTCTTTTATTCTCTTTGAAAATTGAAACAACATCATCATCATTCTTCTCTCATCTTTTATTCTTGATACTCATACTTTCTCTATTATTTTCTCTCATGGCCGAATGTTGATGTACCCATAGCCGAATCATTTTTCTATTTTCTTTGGTCATATAACCGAATCCTCCATCTTGCACAAACATCTTTCTCAATCGTCTCTTTCCAATCGTGGATAATAGGTAAGGGTTCTTTTTATTTTACGATTAGTTAATAAATATGTTGGCGAATTTTGATGATGGTAAAAGGATTTCTTGGATAGAAATTTTACCATTCCATCTCTTAAACGTTTCCAATGGTTATATTTTAGTGCGATAGCGGAAGATCGTAAATCAAGTGTTCGTGGGTATCTTAGAACGTTGGAATCGATTTAAGGTGATAAAGGAACGTTTGATCGATTCTCATATTTTGGAACAAGGATCTTTGTGGTGCGAATTTCACCCTTAAACCCTTAGTCATATTTCGATGTAATAATAGATTGGATTAACGATCTTTTGTCTTTGAAGACAATCAAGATAGGGAAGAAAAGGGCGGTGTTTAGTGTTCGGAAGAAGGAGGTTCCATTAATCCCCTAAGTATAAGCAAAGGATCGTTTCAAAGAATCCGGGATTTCCCACCGGGTTGTGGACGTTCATCCGAGGAGAATCAATTGTTTGAAGTAGTTCGTACTCCCAAACCATTATTTGTTCGTGGATTTGATTCGGTTAACGAACCATCAATCGGGAGAAACCGCAAGTAGAAGTAGTTCAAAATCCGAGGGTAAAAGTTAGATCGTTAATTCCTAAGATTGATTTAGTTATTAAAATATAGTGATTCTAATTTATCGTGATACGTATAGGTGTTGACGAGCGGAAAGTCTAGTTCTCACTATAACCAGTGTGTAAACTTCACACTTATCTTTCGGGTTAGATACTAAATAAGTAAGTATTATGATAAACCGTAAAAATGGCAAAATCGAAAATTATGTGATAATTAACACTTTTGTGTAAATGCATGAAAACGGTTAAAGTCGGAAAAATTACTAGATCGATAAATTGAGCCGAAATATTGCTAGATCGATAAATTGAGCTGAAATATTGCTAGATCGATAAATTGAGCTGAAATATTGCTAGATCGATAAATTGAGTGAAATATCGCTAGATCGTTAAATTGGGCCAAAGATCGCTAGATCGTTAAATTGGGCCGAAAGATTGCTAGATTGTTAAATTGGGCCTAAAGACTGCTAGATTGTTAAATTGGGTCGAAAAACTACTAGATCGATAAATTTGGCCGAAAAACTGCTAGTTTGACAAATTGAGCCTAAAAACTGCTAGATCGATATAATGGGCCAAAAATCTTCTAGTTCGAAATATGGGCCAAAGTTCGCTAGATTGCTAAATGGGCTAAATACTATTTTGTTTAATGGACCCAAATGAAAAGTTTAATTAAAAACTCATTTGTATTATGGATTACTTGATAAATTATTTATGATTAAAGTTTGTTATTCATACATAATTGCATGGGATGGGATACATGATGAAGAGAAGTAAGGCTGTGGCCATGAATCTAGTTCGGTGGCTCGCCACAAATTTGGCTTAATGCCTCTAGTTCGGTGACTATGTCACAATCTAGTTCGGTAGTGCACTACAATATTATTTAAAAGGCTAAATGCCTACGATTGGTGTGTTTGGCGGGGTGGGTTGACTTGATCCCCACAGTGTCTTTGGTTGGTGCGGGGTGTAGCGGATGGAAATTAGGCTTGGTTGGGAAATTCATTTTACATGCATTTTATATATTTTATTTCATTTTTATATTGTTAAAATTTGTAATAGGGCTCAAGCCCAAATTAATGCCTTGATGGTCCGGCCCAATAATGGTGGTAAGTGAGTTACACACTCGAGTTCTTTGTAACTCACCCCGCTTTATTATCCATCTCGTAATGGAAATTGATGTGGACTTGGGCCGGGATGACTTGGTGGAGGCCATACTACGAGCTTGGGTTTTATAAACTATGAACTTTATTTAAGTTACTTATTTTAATTACTATTTGGGTATGATGTAATAAGGCCTCTAATTATGTTTTTATGGATTTTTATGTGTGGATGGATTTAATTTTATTTTAAGACTCTTAATATGGGCTTATGTTAAAATCTATAAAGTTTTCTTAAAAATATTGTGTTTTATAACAATTTTGGACACCTAAATTACTTTTCAATTTCTTTCAAATTCTTTTAAAACTACGTTAAGGTTTTGACTAATATATATAAGATTTCAAACAAGTATTTTTCTTAATTCATAAATTTTAATCATTGTACTTAGTTTTATTAAACCTTATTTCTAAAGGTTTTGCATTATCGCTTTTACTTAAATCATTAGAGAATATTGGATGTTCGTTCGGTGTGACAAACCAAATCTCGTCTTAACGCATAGACCTGGTTTGGGGTGTTACACATAAGCTTGATTTTTCCGAAAAAATTAGATCAGTGTAATTGGGTAAAATTGATGGTTTAAATATGTAATTGGATTATATTTAGGATGTTTGGAATCGAAATTAAGGTTTAGAAACTAGATTTGAGTGGTGAAATCGCATTTTTGGCAAAACTAGCTAGTTTTTGGTAAGTATGATAGATGAGTTGTGGTTTTGATAAGCTATAAAAGTAACATATTTTAATCCTATTCTTAATGCGCTTTTGGATGATTAATCATGTAAATTAGTGAATTTGATGCTCCTAATCATTTAAATTCATGTTTCTATACTTACGTGAGCATAGGGGAGCGAAAGGAGTGAAAAATGGGCCAAAATCAGACAAAAAGAGCTGTTTTTAGGATCCACACAGCCTGAGCATTTTCCACAATGGTTGGGTACACGCCCGTGTGAGCCACGTGGGCTAGCCACACGCCCGTGTGAGCCACGTGGGCTAGCCACACGCCCATGTGTTAGCCCGTGTCGATATTATTCCCTGTTTACCAAACACGCGGAAAAACCCAAATTTTAGGCTTTCTGAGCATTCTAAAGTCTATAAATACATACTAGAAGAGGACCTAAGGGAGCACATGAAGAGAAGAACAAAGAAATTACTCGAAGAACATCATTAGAATCATCTCGGTAGTGGATCTCCTTCAAGATTGAAGATCTCCATTTAATTTCTTTATAATTTTATTTGGGTTTCTTTATGTCTTGTTGTTATCTTAACTTTGAGATGTTTCTGTTTAGGATGATGAACTAAATTCCATAAATACCTAGGGAAGATCAAACCTATATGAATCTTAATATTTGATTTCTGAATTATATGATAAATACTTGATTCTTGTTCTCAATTGTGTATGCTTATTTCATGTTTTAATATTTTAAGGGTATTAATTCATGCTTAATGTGTTTATCTCAGTGGAGCAAAAGTCCATGTTTAAGAGTAGATCTAGCATAATTGAGTGGAGTTGCATGCAATCCTAGAAATAGGACGACATAAATCTACCGGATTAGAGTCAAATCTAATAGGGGAATCCATAGATCGAGTTAATGCGACAATAGGGGTTTTAATTAGAAAGAGATTTCAATTAATCAACCTAGAGTCAGTTGTTTTTACTCTCGAAAGAGATATTAACATAATTTAGGGATTTCTACGGATCAAGGCACAAGTGAATAAATTGTTTAATTAAGATTCAAAATAATAAGTGAAGTATAGGTGGATTCTTTCCTGGGTATTATCTCTTATTGGTATCTTCGATAATTTTCCTATTTTATTCTCTGTTGCGTTCTTAGTTAAATTAGATTAGTAATTTTGGATTAAAAACAATCACTTCAATTTATAGGCTAGATAATAGAAAAATGGTAATTACTAGTACTTTTAGTCCTCGTGGATACGATATTACCTACTCACTATAACTATACTATTGTTTGATAGGTGCGCTTGCCTTAGTCGTATTTATAGTTAGTTTAGTGATACAAGAAGTTTTTGGCGCCGTTTCCGTGGACTAAAATATTAGGAATGCTCGATTTTTATTAGTTTAGCCATTTTTATTTTTATTGCATTTTATTTTTTACTTTTAGTTTAATTTTTGTTTTCTGCTTTTTTTTTATTTGCTTCTGCCAGGTTCCTTTAGTTTATGACTAGAAGAAACCTATCAGGACCACTAGTATTTGACAGTGAGATTGAAAGTACAGCTCGCAGAAACCATAGAGAAGCAAGACAGAGTCGACAAAATATAGTGGAAGAGCAAGAGGACATTATTATTGTTACTGAAGAGATGGCTGATATCAGAATAATCAGCTACCTCCTGTGGTTGCTGTGAATCTTTCAAATCTGAATCCTGCTCCTCGTACTATGTACTATTATGCCGAGCGTAATCTAGTTGGGGATGAATCGAGTATTGTGAGACCTTCCATTGCTGCAAATAATTTTGAACTGAAGCCGAACACTATTTAGATGATTCAACAATTTGTTCAGTTCGATGGTTTACAAGATGAAGATCCAAATACTCATTTGGCTAATTTTTTGGAATTCTGCGACAGATTCAAGATTAACGACGTTTTTGACGATGCCATTTGTTTACGGTTGTTTCCCTTCTCGTCGAGGAATAAAGCTAAACAGTGGTTGAATTCTCTACCACGAGGTTCTATCACTACATGGGAGCAAATGACCGAGAAATTTTTACTGAAGTATTTCCTACTGGCTAAGATAGCTAAGTTGAGGAATGATATCTCTTCTTAGAGACCCTTTATGATGCATGGGAGAGGTATAAGGATCTATTGAGACGGTGCCCTCACCATGGGTTACCTTTATGGTTACAGGTCCAAACCTTCTACAACGGTTTGAATCCCTCAACTAGGCAATTGATTGATGCAGCTACTGGTGGTACTCTGAACAACAAAACACCTGAAGCGACTTACGAGTTTATAGAAGAGATGTCACTGAATAATTATCAGTGGCAAGTCATGAGGATGAAGCCTAATAGAGCAGTTGGTGTTTTCAATCTAGATGTAGTCACAATGTTATCAAATCAGGTAGAACAATTAAATAAGAAAATTGATGGTTTATAGGGTTCTACGTAGGTACATCCGATGATGCAGTGCGATACGAATGGAAGAGGAACGAGCAATCCAAAATATTTACCCTACGGTCCTAGCACAGAGAACGAACAAATCAACTATATGGGTAATAATTCTAGACCTTAGAACAATCCTTACAGTAACACTTACAATGCAGGTTGGAGGAACCATCCTAATTTCTCTTGGGGTGGTCAAGGAAATCAAAGACCACAACCCCCTCCAGGCTTTCAACCACCTTACCAACAAGAGAAAAAGCCGAACCTTGAGGAGATGTTGACGAAGTTTATTTTGGTGTCAGAAACCCGCTTCCTGAACACCGAAACAACACTTAAAAATCAACAAGCGTCAATACAAAGGCTCGAGAACCAAATCGATCAACTTGCAAAGTTGATTTCAGAACGACCATAAGGTAGCTTGCCTAGTAATACCGAAACTAACCCAAGGGAGTAACTTCATGCAATTACTGTGCGTGACGAAGAAGGGTTAGTTGAATCTGAACCAGAACCGAGGCAAGATAGTATGGTAAGTAAATGTAAGGTAGAAGTAAGCCAAAATAAGCAAGAATCTGTAGGTAAGAAATATAAAACTCGTGTGCCATATCCCAACGCGATAAAGAAAGACCACACAAACGAACAATTTTGTAAATTTCTTAAACTTCTAAAAGAGTTACATATTAACTTACCGTTTATTGAAGCTCTTTCGCAGATGCCCAATTTAGTTAAATTTTTAAAGGAGTTTTTGGCAAACAAACGGAAGTTAGATGATTCGTCGCATGCAGAGCTAAATGCAGTTTGCTCGGCCATTTTACAGAATAAACTACCCAAAAAATTGAAAGATCCAGGGAGTTTTACTATTTCTTGTTTAATTGGTAGTTTAAATGTTAATAATGCTTTGGCTGATTTAGGGGTGAGTATTAATGTCATGGCCTATAGAATGTTTAAACAACTAGGTCTTGGGAAACCCAAACAAACTAGGATAAGAATTCAATTAGCTGATAGAACCATTAGATTTCCTAGGGGTATTATTGAAGATGTACTTGTCAAAATTGATAAATTCATATTCCTAGTTGACTTTGTTGTTCTAGACATTGATGAGGATAGTGATGTACCCTTGATTTTAGGACGACCCTTTTTAGCAACTGCTAGAATTATTATTGATGTTGGTACGGGTGAACTAATGCTACGTGTAGGTGACGAAATGATCACTCTCCAAGCTCGTGATTCGGTTAAGACATCGAGTAATAAAGATGGTTTTATAAGTCCTGTTAATATGACTAATCATGTGGTTTACCCCTCTTTGCAGGAAACACTTCGGAAAAGCACAATGGAGCCACGTTCTAGTTCATATGACAAAAACAGAACGACTCATGAAGAACGAACGCTACAAATCGATAAACTAGATGAATGGCTGACACATAGCAAGGAGAAACCGAGAATACACGATGCAGAACCAAAACGACAGCATGATGAGCATGTGGATTGAACAACTCAATTCAAGGTTGGAGACAAGGTACTGCTAGATAAATTGGATCCACGTATAGCCACTTTAGAGCTTAATGCAAACGAAGTAACTCGGTTTACGGTACTAAATGCTTTCCCATACGGTACAGTCGAGGAAAATCATTCTAAACTCAGCACTTTTAAGGTATAGTACTCAACTTAAACCTTATCTTAATGATAGAATTAATAGTAAGAAAGAGTAGTTTCAACTCCTCAAACCACCGAGATCGTGCGAATACGAGGTAAGTTGAGCTTAGACTTTAAATAAGCGCTTCTCGGGAGGCAACCCGAGTATTAAATCTGCTGATTCTCTTATTTTTATTTCATGGTATTCTTTAAAAACTAATTACATAAAAATGAAGGTTTTTGACCCACACGGCCTGGACAAACGGGCGTGTCCCAGGCCGTGTGCACACCAAGGGGTTCGACAGTGAGTTACATGGCCTGGTGACATGGCCGTGTGACCCACACAACCTGGACACACGGGCGTGTCCTTGGCCGTGTGAATTCTAAAGACTTAGTTTTAAAATTTTAAGAAAATTGACAGTGAGTTACACGGCCTGGCGGCATGGCCGTGTGACCCACACGAGCTGGACACACAAGCGTGTCCTTGGCCGTGTGGATACTGGGACTTAATTTTTCAAAAATCGATTGAGGCACGGTCTAAGATAGACCACACGGCTTGGACACACGGGCGTGTCCTAAGCTGTGTGAAACCTGGAGCTAAATTTTCAATTTTAAAATAAGTCAGAGAGTTACATGGGCAAGGCACACAGCCGTGTGTGAGACACGGCTAAGCCACACGGACATGTGGGAGGTCACACAGGCGTGGAAGAAACGAAGAAGATTGCACACGGCCATGCAACACAGCTGTATGTGCCACACATGCGTGTCTGAGGCTGTGTGAAGACTGGGTTGAATTTTTTAAATCACACAAAGGCTAAAAACATGCCACACGGGCGTTTGACACGGCCATGTGGCCCAACACAGCCCTTACACGACCGTGTCCCTTTTTAAAACCCCTAATCCCTTTTAATTTTTTGTCTTCTTCTCCAAACCCCCTCTACCAACCCTAGTCGCCGCTCCCTCCGAACCTCCCTTTACCGGCTACCATCGCACCACCTACGGTCCCTCCTCCACCCTCCGGCCACCGTCTGCCCCTACATCCCTACAACCAACCACCCTAGCGCTCCACCCTCTCTTCTCTTCTCCATCTCTCTTTTCTTTCTTTTTCCCCCTCTTTCTTTCTCTTCTCTCCATCCCCATCACTGCACCCACGTTCCCTCTCCATTTCCCACCTTCTTTCCCTCCACCGCTCCTACGTACAAGGCCGCCCTGAACCACACCGACCTCTCCCCATCGTACGTCAGCCATCATTTTCTTAATGCATTTTTGGATGATTAATTGTGCAAATTAGTGAATTTGATGCTCCTAATCCTTTAAATTCATGTTTTTATACTTAGGTGAGCATAGAGGAGTGAAAGAAGCGAAAAACGGGCCAAAATCAGACAAAAAGAGTTGTTTTTAGGATCCACACGGCCTGAGCATTTTCCACAGGGGATGGGCACACGCCCGTGTAAGCCACATGGGCTAGCCACACACCCACATGCCAGCCTGTGTCGATATTGTTCCTTGTTTCCCAAACAAATGGAAAAACCCAATTTTTAGTCTTTCTGAGCATTCTAAAATCTATAAATACATACTATAAGAGGACCTAAGGGAGGACACAAAGAGAAGAACAAAGAAATAACTCGAAGAATGCCGGAATCATCTCGGAAGCGGATCTCCTTCAAGATTGAAGATCTCTATTTAATTTCTTTAGAATTTTATTTGGGTTTCTTTATGTCTTATTGTTATCTTAACTTTGAGATGTTTCTGTTTAGGATGATAAACTAAATTCCATAAATACCTAGGGAAGATGAAACCTATATGAATCTTAATATTTGATTTCTGAATTATATGATAAATACTTGATTCTTGTTCTCATTTATGTATGCTTATTTCATGTTTTAATATTTTTAGGGTATTAATTCATGCTTAATGTGCTTATCTCAGTGGAGCAAAAGTTCATGTTTAAGAGTAGATCTAGCATAATTGAGTGGAGTTACATGTAATCCTAGAAATAGGACGACATAAATCTGCCGGATTAGAGTCAAATCTAATAGGGGAATCCATAGATCGAGTTAATGCGACAATAGGGGTTTTAATTAGAAAGAGATTTCAATTAATCAACCTAGAGTCAATTATTTTTACTCTCGAAAGAGATATTAATATAATTTAGGGATTTCTACGGATCAAGGCACAAGTGAATAAATTGTTTAATTCTGATTCAAAATAATAAGTGAAGTATAGGTGGATTCTTTCCTGGGTATTGTCTCTCTCATTGGTATCTTCGATAATTTTCCTATTTTATTCTTTGTTGCATTCTTAGTTAAATTAGATTAGTAATTTTAGATTAAAAACAATCACTTCAATTTATAGGCTAAATAATAGAAAAACGGTAATTACTAGTACTTTTAGTCCTCGTGGATACGATATTACCTACTCACCATAACTATACTATTCACTACAGCAAAACAGGCTTTTAGTGGCGTTTTGAGTGGCGTTTGGACCAAAAACGCCGCAAAAGTTATACATTAGTGGCGCTAATTGGAAAATGCCGCAAAAGTTTAGAGCTATAGCGGTGTTTATGAGAAAAAATCCGCAAAAGGTCAATCATTAGTGGCCGCAAAAGGTCAAGCAGTAGCGACGTTTGTGAGAAAAACGCCGCAAAAGGTCAAGCAGTAGTGACGTTTGTGAGAAAAACGCCGTAAAAAGTCTAGCAGTAGCAGCGTTTGTGAGAATAACACCGCAAAAGGTCAAGCATTAGCGGGGCTAGGTGAAAAATGACGGAATAGGTCGAGCTTTAGCAGCGCTAGGAGAAAAACACCGCAAAAAATCATTTTACTTTAAGAAAACGACACCATTTTTAGTGGCGTTTTTTGTGGCATTAGCGGCGCTAGGTGAAAAATGCCGCAAAAGGTCATTTTGTTTTAATTGAAATGGCATCGTTTTGCTCTCCTCAATTTTATCCCATCCCATATACCCGAAATCCCTAAAATTTCCCCCTAAACCTAAATCCCCCAAATCATTCATCTTCTATTTATTAAAAATTAATAAAGTTTATACTGATATAAGTGATTAACCTCATATTTTTTAATATAAACTGTATTGCGATGTATGTTTAACTTTAAGGTTACGGTGTTAGCTTCTATAGTTATGACAAGGGTTTTGGGATTTAGGGTCTAAGGTCCATGGTTTTAAGGTTTAAATTTTTCTGGTTTTGAGGTTTGGGGTTTGGGTTTAGGGCTTAGGGTTTTAGGGTTTAGGGTTTTGATAAAAACATCGTAAAAAATCATTTTATTTTAAACTAAACGGCGCTGTTTTGCTCCATGTATTCTCACCCATCATCCAAGTGCCCATCATGTATTCTTTTCGGCACGTAGAAAAAATTTGAAAGTAAAAACAGAGAAAAATATATGTTAAAAAAGAATAAAAATTAAAATACTATTATTTAAAATAATTTTAAAGTTTTTTGGGTATATGACTGATTGTTTTTTAATTTATATATTAAATAATTTCAAATTTTAAAGATTTCAAACTTTATCTAATTCTTTTAAATATTACTTAAATTTTAAAAATTTATTTATTTAAATGAAAAAATTAAAATACTATTATTTAAAATACTTTTAAAATTTTTTTAGGTATATGACTGATTTTTAAATTTATATATTAAATAATTTCAAATTTTAAATATTTAAAATTTTATCTAATTCTTTTAAATATTACTTAAATTTTAAAAAATTATTTATTTAATAATGATATGAAAGATATAATAATTCAATATAAAAATTATAAAAAAAGTCAAGCATTAGCGGCATTTATGAGAAAAACGCCGTAAAAAATCATTTTATTTTAAACACAACGGCGCCGTTTTTCCATAAACGCCACTAATTTTTAATTTTGATTGAAACGACGCCGTTTTATTTCTCTCCCCCTATTCCCTTTTCTTTCCCGATTCCCTTTTCTGTCTCAACCTGTTCTTCTTTTTCTCTCCCTCAATTCCCTTTTCTTTCCCAATTCCCTTGAAACTTTCTCAGCCTGTTCTTCTATTTTCTACCCGAAAATCCTCTCAACCTATTATTCTATTTTATTTATCAATCTGTTATTTGATTTCCCGAAACCACAAATTAAATATATAGCAATGCACGCACAAACACTGGAATGCATAGACAAAATCCTTATTTGAGAGAGTTGAGTTGAAACCCCCTTCCTTCCTTTCTCTCTCTATCCATCCATTTTTTCTTTAATTTATTTTTCTTGTGCCACCAGTGTTGTATGCTGTTACGTGCTCAAAGTTGATTTAGGAAAGAGATGTAGAAGACAGAGAGAATAGAGAAGAAGAGAGAGTCACAGAGATGAGGAAGAATTTTGATTTTTTATTCAGTAATTTCGTAACTGTTTTCCCCCACGACTCATGCTTAAAAAGGAAAATAACAAGAAGCTGACATGGCAATTTTCTGTTACACAAAACTCACCGTTTAACTAAAATGCTGCGCCCCGTTTTTACCGAATTATTCTTAAGACCAAAACTCACCATTTTGTTTTAAAACTCGTCCAGTTTTCATTTACTTTTCTAGCCCATATCAGTACTGCCCCCAAGAAAAAGAGCCCTTGTCCTCAAGGATGAAAATGAGGAAACTTAGTCTACAGCAGGGACAGAGATTCCCAGGTTGCATCCTCAGGGAAAGAGTCAACCCATTCAACTAGAACTTTAGTGACAGCTTGGTTTCCTCATTTAATTATCCTCCTATCTACAATTCGGACCGGTTCTTTCTGTAGTGCACCATGAGCATCAACCAAAGGTAGGTGAGATGCTTCTTCAGCTGAGAAACATGGAAAGTCGGATGGATACGAGAGCCCAGAGGTAACTGTAGAGTGTATGCCATATCCCAATCTTTCTTGATCACTGGAAAAGGGCCATGATATTTAGGAGATAATTTTTTATTAAGGATTTTCCTGACAGTCTGCTACCTATATGGTTGTAGCCTCAAGTATACCAAATCACCCACTTGAAAACTCCTTTTGCTCCTATGTTTGTTAGTAAGCTGCTTCATGCGAGTTTGAGCTCTTTTAAAATGGAAGTGCAGTAATTTCTTTGCAGCCTCTCTAGCTTGCAAACTTCTATCAACCACTGCTACAGAAGAGACCCCAGCTAAGTATGGGATATGTGGAGGTGGAGACTGGCCATACAAGGCTTCATAGGGGGTAAGCTGAATAGAGGAGTGGAAAGATGAATTATACCACTATTCTGCTAGTGGTAACCAATAGAACCAATTGGCAGGAGTCTCCCCAGTCATGCACCTCAAATAATTCTCGAGACACCGATTCAATACCTCTGTTTTACCATCTGTTTGAGGACGGTAAGCTGTGGATAACAGAAGCTTGGTACCTGCTCGATGAAATAGCTCCTGCCAAAATCTACTAACAAAAATTTTGTCCCTGTCTAATATGATTGAATCAGGCATGCCATGGAGTTTATAAACATGATTCATATACTATTGGGCTACCTCTTTAGCTGTATATGGATGAGATAAGCCTAAGAAATTACCATACTTGGTCAAATGGTCCACCACAACTAAAATGGAGTTTTTCCTACTTGAGTTTAGCAAGCCTTTAATGAAGTCCAAACAAATAACTGACCAGGCCCGATCAGGAATAGGTAATGGCTGAAGGAGTCCTAGAGAGGCTATTGATTTGCTCTAGCATTTCTAGAAAATCAAACATTGCGGATCCAGCATTTCACATCAGTGGTTAGCCCCTTCCAGTATAGCAAACTGGCCAAACGTTTCTTAGTCACATGCACCCTCGAGTGACCACAAACAACACTGGCATGTTAATTATGAAATAATTCCTGTCACAATTGTAGATTCCTACCTACCAAAATCTTTCCCTTCCTTTGTAGAAATTGGCCATCCCAAGAATACTTTTGATTTTGAGAGCTAGACTGTTGTATATCTTGGATGACCCTTTTCAGCTTATCATCTATCTCATAGGATTGCTGCACCTATTGTAAGAGCTCAGATATGACAGAACTAGTCGACAACTGGAAAAACTGATCTTGCTCCAGTTGAGGCTGTCCAGAGAGAGCATCAGCGACTTCGTTGTTGATTCCTTTTCTGTAGGACACCTCGAAGTCATAGCCGAGCATTTTAGCTACCCAACGTTGTTGAAACGGTGTGATGGCTACTTGGTCAGACAGAAATCGCAAACTTTGATAGTTAGTTCTAATTTTGAAGTGTTTCCCCACAAGGTAAGTATGCCACTTTCTAACTGCCAATAAAACCGCTAACATCTCTTTTTCGTAGATGGATAAAGCCTGATGTCGCACTCCTAAGGCCTTGCTGAAGAAAGCCACTGGTCTCCCCTTTTGTTGCAACACTGCACCAATTCCAAATCCATTGGCATCAGTATCCACTACAAATTCAAGCTGAAAATTTGGTAGTACCAGAATAGGTGCTACACATAAGCTGCTTTCAATGACTGAAAAGCTGCAGTTGCTTGGTCAGACCAACCCCACCCATTTTTCTTCAACAAATCTGTAAGAGGCTTGGCTAGCACCCCATAACTTTTAATGAACCTCCTATAATAACCAAAAATTCCAAGGAAGCTCCTCAATTCCTTCACTGACTGAGGAGTTGGCCATGAAGAAATACATTCAATCTTTGACTTATCCATAGAAATTGTACCTTCATATAGCACATGTCCTAGGTACTTGATCTGTGATGTGCCAAAACAACATTTACTCTTCTTAGCAAACAATTGTTGCTCCCTTAAGACCAGAAGGACTGTCTTCAAATGTTTTATATGTTTGGGCCACGACCTCGAATACACTAGTATTTCATCGAAGAATACGAGCATAAACTTCCTCAACCATGGGTTAAATACAGTATTCATAAGAGCTTGAAAGCTAGATGGGGCATTAGTGAGGCCAAAAGGCATCACGAGAAAATCATAATACCCCTCGTGTGTTCTGAATGTTGTCTTGTGTATATCGAGTTCCCACATTCGAATTTGATGATATCCGGACCTCAAGTCTAGTTTGGAAAACACCAGAGCTTTTCCCAACTCATCGAGTAGCCCTTCAATTACGAGGATGGGAAACTTATCCTTTATGGTATGCTAATTTAATTATCAATAATCAACACATAGTCTCCAACTTCCGTCCTTCTTCTTGACCATCACTATAGGAGAAGTAAAAGAGCTATTGCTATCCCTAATAATTCCAGCTTGGAGCATTTCTTGAATCAGTTTCTCCATCTCTCCTTTTTGAATGGCCAGATATCTATAGGGTCGGATTGTAACCACCACCCCTTCATCCTTTAATGGAATTCTATGATCTTATAGGCGAGGAGGGGGAAATCCTTTTGGTACTTGGAAAACGTCAGCAAAGTCCTCCAAGAGACCCTAAAGTTTTTCCTCCGAGTCATTAGTGTGACAGTCCGGTTTAGACCCTAGTCGAAACAGTGGTTACGGGACCACAAATTTGAGTCTAAAAAATATTTTAATATTATTTTCTATGCCTTTAATATGTGATTAAGCATGTGTTAAAGTTTCGTATGTTAATTTTTCTGTCTGTGTGCTTAATTTGATAAACAGATTAAATTGCATTAAATGCAAAACTAGCATGATATTTGTAAAAGTGTCTATTTGATGTGGCTTTTTAAGGTGGAGGCCTTATGTTGTTATTAATCCATTCATAAGATAATGGATGGTTAAATGACATAATGACCATAGTTTTATTTTGTCTTATATGATATATGGAAGGGTAAATTAGTAATTTGATAAATAAAAGATGATTAAACAAAAACCAAGGCTAAAATGCTATCATCTTTTATGTTTCACCACCGAAAATAAAAAAAGGGAGAAAGGGTTTGAATTCTTCAAATATTCGGCTAGCTTGTGGTCAAATTAAGGTATGTTTTTTACTTTGGTTTTTGACGATTTTTATGTTTTTGAGATTGTTGCTTAGTCTACTATCAAGCCCATGTTGTAATTTGAAGAATTGATGATGTTTATGAGATGTGCCATTGATGAAATGGTGATCTTTGTGATGAGTTTAGGTGTTAAATGAAATATATGTGTTTAATGAACATGTTTTGTTCTTAAATTTTTGATGAATTTAGCTAATTAGGGCTAAATTATGAAAATAATATTTTGGAGGGCTAAATTGTGAATTTGATGAAAATTATGGATTTGTATGGTCCTTAGGGAGTTTCGGCTATGCATGTGTGTGAACAAATTTTGTATATTTGATGTTTTGAGAAAAAATGGACTAAATTGATAAAATGTGCAAATGTGAGGGCTAAGTTGCAAATAACCCTAAATGTGTTTTTGGATTGAATTGAATGTGTTGGTAAATAAAAGGGTTAAATTTGAATATGTATAGATCAAGAACCGAAGAAAACAGACTTAGATCGCGGGAAATCAAAAGTAATCGAGTAGCCGTATCCGTTTCCGTTAAACCGAACTCGAGGTAAGTTAATATACAAGTAAATGTATTTGCATTGAATTATTTGTGTATATATGGAATTTGAATGGTTATGAATATCCATTGAGATGGAATGTTGATAAACCAAAATAGTAACATATTTTAAGCCCACATTTAGCATGCTTTTGGATGAATTATCACTTATTTTATGTCATTTGGTGCTCTTAATCCTTTGTTTTCATGTTTTATACTCAGGGAAGCACCGAAGGATGAAAAGAACAAGAAACGGGCTTAAAATGGGCCAAATGGGCCACATTACGAAATCGACACGGCCTAGGCCCAAGACCACACGGTCTTGCCTCATGTTGGACACTAACACGGCCTGACCACGATTCACACGGGCGTGTGCCATGGCCGTGCCCCTGCTGTGAGAAAGAGGAATTTCACTCAGATTAGGATACTTGGAGGCAAAGAAACACATTCCAAAGCCTATTCAAACACCCTAGTAGGAATTCTACTTGGATTAGGATACTTAGGGGCCAAGCAAGGCATCTCAAAGCCTATATAAACAACCTAGGGGGCAACACAAAAGGAGTTGGACGGTAGCCCAAGGCTTTTGTCAGGGGGCGTCTTGCTAGGCCAGAGAAGGCACAATTGTGGGATTCACTCGAAGATAGCCAGTTGATTCACCTTAAGAAGTCGGAATCATACGCAAGACGGAGGATCTCTCCTTCAATTCCTTCAAGGGGTTTTAGGGATTTCTTATGTTTTGTTTTATCTTTTCTTCTGAGATGTTTTCTTTTATCATTATGAACTAAACCCTCTGGTTGTTGTTTTATGCGATGTCAAAGTCTTAAAATTTATAATGAGAATGATCGAACCTGGAAACTGACTACGACAACGATTTTTAGGCAAGCGCACCTATCGAACAGTAGTATAGTTAAGGCAAGACCGGGATGTCGAACCCAAAGGAACTAAAAGTACTAATACTAACTTTCTATTTATTATTTAACCTAAAATAAAGAGAATTTGTTGTTTAAATCAAAATTAATTAACTACTAAAATTAAAGACTCTAAGACAAAGAAGAATGAATTTGGGAGAATACTTGGGAGAAAAAACAGTTGATAAATCCACCTAGACTTCACTTGTTATCTAACTCTGAACCAGACGATTTATTCATTTAACTTGATCCGTAAGATTCCCTAATGTATATTAAACCCCCTTTCGAAGCGAATAACGTCTAACCCTAGGTTGATTAATTGAAATCTCTTTCTAATTAAAACCCCTAGAATTGCATTAACTCGATCTATGGAATCCCATATTAGGTTTCACCCTAATCCGGCAAAGTCTCGTCACCCTATCTCTAGGCGCGCGATCAACTCTGCTTAATTATGCTAGATCTACTCTTAGCCAGGGACTTTTGCTCCTCCACCTAAGCACATCAAACTTGAATTAATATCCGCGAAATATCAACACAAGAATTAAGAACACATAATTAAGAACAAATCAAATATTTATCATATAGTTCAGTAAACGATAACAAGATTCATCTAAGTTTCATCCCCCTCAGGTATCTGAGGGTTTAGTTCATAATGATAAAAGAAAACATCTCAGAAGAAAAGATAAAACAAAACATAAGAAATCCCTAAAACCCCCTGAAGGAATTGAAGAGGAGATCCTCCGTCTTGAGTATGATTCCGGCTTCTTGAGATGGATCAACTGGCTATCCTCGAATAAATCCCCACAATTCTACCTTCTCTGGCCTAGCAAGACCCCCCTGTCAAAGGTACTGGGCTCCCCCCCTTAGGTCATACTTAGGGTGTTTATATAGGCTTTTGGAATGTGTTTCTTTACCTCTAAGTATCCTAATCCGAGTGAAATTACTCTTTTCACTACAGGCCAATACGACCATGGCACACGCCCGTGTGAATCGTGGCCAGGCCGTGTGGACTCTTTTGATGAGGCACAGCCGTGTGGTCAAAGGCCCAGGCCGTGCTGATTTCGTGATATGGCCCTTTTGGCCCGTTTTAAGCTTGTTTCTTGTTCTTTTCATCCTCTGGTGCTTTCCTGAGTATATAACATGAAAACAAAGGATTAAGAGCACCAAATGGCATAAAATAAGGGATAATTCATCCAAAAGCATACTAAATGTGGGCTTAAAATATGTTACTATTTCGGTTTATCAAATACCCCCACACTTAAGCTTTTTCTTGTCTCCAAGCAAAATTCTCAACTCATAATTAAAATGGACTTCCCTCAATTCATAATATTCATCGATAATGTTTCATCATATTTCAAAGATAATTCATTCATGGATAATTCAACTCAAAGAGTCCTAAAGATTCAAACAATCTAAGTCATACATTTGTAGCATAAAACATAGGTGTTTTCCTTCATCTAAATGATTACCTCTGATTCAAAACCGACAAGAGTTGACATCCTCACTAAAGATTCACTCAAATCACTCGAAGTGTTTAAGGTTCAGAATTAAGCACTCAAAAGTCAAACATGAAGAGTTAATCCCATAGGCTTGCATGAAAATCAAATCTCCACCACTATATAATGAGATGATACACAAATCAAAAGGTCTTTAACAGGGTTGTAACGGGGCTTGGGTTAAAGGTGTGGATAAAGGCTGGATTAGAAGGTTAGAATCGAGATTGACCTGACAAATTACCTAACCAGAAACAATGAACTAAATAAAAGTAATTACATCAATTGAAAATTAATAATACTAATACTACGAGCTTTTTCTTCATTATTTGGGATTTCAAACGTATAAGCTCATTTAATCACAAAACTAATAATAAATATACTTCAATTTTTTTTAAGAACACATAATTACATAATAAAGGATAAATTACTGAAATTAAGATCACAGTTAGGCATCTAATCAAATAAAATCTCGATATAAGGGTAGTTAAAAGAAATGGTGGTAACAAATATATAAGGTTTTGGGTTAATATTAGCGGGTAAGTCAATAAATGGGTTGTTAGGACTAAACGGGGTATACTAAGGGGTAATTGTGAAGGTAGGCTTTTTAGTGGAGTGAGTGGGTTAAATCCTAAGTGCCTTCATCATCTCTGTATATCAAATCAAAGGTGTGGTCTCGACATGTATAATCGATGCAAGTTCTAGAATAACAAATCAATGTTGACATACTCATAATCAATAAAGTGAGCAAGAAAAAGAATATATGCTCTATAAGGCTCAAAATCTCACAAAAATTATGGGTATTTTGATGTCAACCTCGTAAATTTCAAGCTTCAAAGTAATATTCAAATTCAGGTAGACAACCTAGAAAAAAATTTTCTTTCTGAAAAATAGACTTATCATGCTTGATTCTCTAGTATCCTTTAAATTTAATCATCAATGCACAATTATCAATGACTCAATCCAAAACACATCAATAAAAATCTTAAATCAGGGAAATTTCATTCTAATCATAATATGAGAAACTTACTTTAAGACAAGGCATAATTCAGGGATTTTCACATAATACTATAGCTAACCCCCCACACTTAAGATGTACATTGCCCTCAATGTACAAAGATAGATAATAGCACAGTAATAATAAAGTCATAAGATATGGGGAAATAGTGAAACTTCCTAAATTATGGATGAAATCCTTGGAGGATGTGGAAAATAAGTTTGAGGGGTCGTTATTGATGACGATCCGTAGTGTTCTTATTGTTGGGTGTGATTTCTAAGGCTGAGGTTATCGTGGTGGTCGTGGTGTGATTCCCTAGCAGCCTGTAGAACCTAAAATTAAGAAACTAAAATAAAATAAACTAAATTAAGCATAAGATAGTCAAAGAGAAAGAAATTGAAGCAAAAGAGAAAAACAAAGTAAAAACTAAATGGCCTCAAATGTCCTTGGCTTGTCGAATGAATGAAGCGGCCGGCATGAACTTATGTAGATCAGTCTCCCACGGGGAGACTGTACTAGGTTCCTTCCGCCTCCTTGCCACAGATGTGGTGTAGCTCAAGGGCTTTGTTAGAAGAAGAATGGGAAAGGTGAAAGGGGTGGGAGGTTGAAAGTGAGTAGGGGAGAAGAAAAAGGAGGGGGTTTTAAATAGATTTTCAAGCCTGGTACTCCCCCACGCCCGTGTACTAGGGGCGTGCCAATTCACACGGCCGCCTCGCATGGCCGTGTTTGGCATCGTTCGTTTCTCCCACACCCATGTTCAGGTTGCCACACCCGTGCATAGTCTATCAGTGTCGACCACGGCTGCATCGCACGGCCGTGGCGGGGTAGTTGGGTCCGTGACTCGAAGATATTATTCGTTCTGACTCGTACCATCTCTTCCATGTCAGTACGGAGATTCGATGCATCCACACGGCCACGGCCACGGCCGTGTGTAAGGCCGTGTGGTATGGAAATTGGCCTTGGTTAGTTTATAGTTAGTTGCTAAAAAGGGAAAATAAAAGTTAAAATAAAATAGACTAAAATAAAGAGTAATGGAGTTAGTGCTCGGGTTGCCTCCCGAGAAGCGCTCGTTTATAGTCTTAAGCTAGACTTACCTCTCATTTGCTTCATCATGGTGGTCTGAGAAGTTGTACATCCTCTCTCATGTTATCAGTTCCATTATCGTGAAAAAGTTTAAGTCGAGATGCGTTTATTTGAAGAGTGCCAAAAATAGTATTACTTACCTCGACTGTTTCGTATGGGAAAACACTGGTTACCCTAAAAGGTATTTCTTTGTTTGTGTTAGGATCAGAAGGAGATATTCGAGGGTCTGCTTCCTCTAACAATACTTGATCTCCGATTTTGAACTTGTCTGCTTCGTGGAGTGGCTCTGGTTCTTCTTTGTGTATCCCCAATTTTTCCATGAAATGCGTTTTCCACTCGTCTAGATCATCGATCTGAATCCTTCGTTCCTCACGAGTTATTTCTTTGTTAGCACTGGGTCTAGGATCAGGTTCAGTTGTATTCTTTTGTAATGTTTCCTGAAAATAAGGGTTAATCGAATGGTTATTAATAGAATTTGTTTTCTCACCTTGGTTACTCGATGTTCTAGCCGAGTCAAGGGCTTTGAGAGTAACTGTCTCATTACCTACACGAAGTATGAGTTTTCCTGCATCAATATCAATTTTAGTCCTGGCAGTTGCTAAATATTGGTTTTCCTAAGATTAAGGGGATACTATTGTCCTCATCCATGTCTAAAATGACAAAGTCTACTGGGAATACGAATTTTTCGACTTTTACAAGTACATCTTCGATTATACCCCTAGGAATTCTAACAGTTTTATCAGCTAGTTGAATGCTCATCCTAGTTTGTTTGGGTTTCCCTAGACCTAGTTGTTTAAACATTTTATAAGGCATGACATTTATGCTTGCCCCTAAATTAGCTAACACATTATCAATAGATAAACTACCAATTAAACATGGAATTATAAAACTCCCTGGATCTTTTAATTTCTGTGGTAGTCTATTTTCCAATACTGCCGAGCACATTGCGTTTAGTTCCACGTGTGATGCCTCGTCTATCCTTCGCTTGTTTGTCAAAAGCTCTTTTAAAAATTTTCTATAATCTGGCATCTGTGACAGAGCTTCAAGTAACGGTAAGTTAATATGTAATTTCTTTAAAAGTTTGAGAAACTTATCGAACTGTTCCTCTGTGTCGTCTCTTCTTAATGCTTCTGGATATGGTATGCGAGGTTGGTACTCTTTGATTACCGGTTTTGGCTTATTATTACTTACCTCAACTTTACCTTCTTCGACCACATTCTCTTGCTTTGAATTGGGCTCGTCTAAACCTTCACTTTCTTGAGCTGTTATGGCTTGGATTTGCTCCTTTGGGTTAGTCTCAGTGTTGCTTGGTAGTCTTCCTTGTGGTCTCTCAGAGATCTCCTTAGCCAGTTGCTCTAACTGATTCTCGATCCTTTGAATCGATGCTTCAGATTTTGTTTCTAAATTATAGAAATGTGTTTCTGTGGCTGTCATGATTTTTGTCAGCATCTGCTCGAGGTTCGGCTTCTTTTCCTGTGGGTAGGGCTGTTGTTGGAAGTTTTGGGATGGTTGTTGCCTTTGATTTCCTTGACCTCCCCATGAGAAATTGGGGTGGTTCTTCCAACCTGGATTATAAGTATTACTATAAGGGTTATTGTTAGGTCAGAAATTACTACCCATATAGTTCATCTGTTCGCTCTCCATGCCCTGTCTGTAGGGTGGGTACTCAGGATTTGCCACGCCTCCACTTGTGTCGCACTGTATAACTGGCTGTACCTGCGAGGAACCATATACACCATCAAATCTTTTATTTAGCATCTCTACCTGATTTCCTAGCATGTTTACTGCGTCGAGGTTATAAACTCCGGCTGGTTTTGTTGGCCTTGTCCTTGTGACTTGCCACTGATAGTTATTCAGTGACATTTCTTCTATAAACTCATAGGCTACTTCAGGAGTTTTGTTATTCAGAGTTCCACCGGCAGCTGAATCAATTAATTGCCTTGTTGAAGGGTTCACACCGTTGTAAAAAGTTTGGACCTGTAGCCACAAAGGTAATCCATGGTGTGGGCACCTTCTCAGCAAATCTTTGTATCTCTCACATGCATCGTAAAGTGTCTCTAAATCCATCTGCACAAAAGAAGATATATCATTCCTTTACTTGGCCGTTTTGGCCTGCGGAAAATATTTTAATAAAAAAATTTTGGTCATTTGATCCCATGTAGTGATCGACCCTCGAGGAAGAGAATGCAACCACTGTTTGGCTTTATTCCTCAAAGAAAAGGGAAATAACCGAAGGCGGATGGCATCATCAGTAACGCCATTTATTTTGAAAGTATCACAAAATTCGAGAAAATTTGCTAAGTGTGTGTTAGGATCCTCATCCTGCAAACCATCAAACTGAACAAATTGCTGTATCATCTGAATTGTGTTAGGTTTCAGTTCAAAATTATTTGCAGCGATAGTAGGTCTAACAATACTTGACTCAGTTCCTGTTAAACTAGGTTTAGCATAATCATACATAGTTCGAGGAGCATTATTTTCAGCCATCTCTAGAGGTGGCGGATGGTTCTCAGCGATCTCTTCTGTAGGATTAACTTCGTCTTCTTGCTCTTCTTGTATGTAGTTTAAGCTTCGCCTTATCTCTCTACGATTTCTGCGAACGGTACCTTCAATATCACTTTCGTATAATAGAGGTCCTGTCGGGTTCCTTCTAGTCATAAACTAGAGGTACCTAAAAGGAAATAAAAGAAGAAAAATTAGCAAAGTTAAAAATAAAATAAAAATAAAAGTAAATTGCAAAAAATAAAAAATGGCTAAAGTAATAAAAATTGAGCTTTCTTAATATTTTAGTTCCCCGGAAACGGCGCCAAAAACTTGATCGTTGTTTTATGCGATGTCAAAGTCTTAAAATTTATAATGAGAATGATCGAACCTGGAAACTGACTACGACAACGATTTTTAGGCAAGCGCACCTATCGAACAAAGAGTATAGTTAAGGCAAGACCTAATGTCGAACCCAAAGGAACTAAAAGTACTAATACTAACTTTCTATTTATTATTTAACCTAAAATAAAGAGAATTTGTTGTTTAAATAAAAATTAATTAACTACTAAAATTAAAGACTCTAAGACAAAGAAGAATGAATTTGGGAGAATACTTGGGGGAAAAACCAGTTGATAAGGACAATACCCGAGGAAGAATCCACCTAGACTTCACTTGTTATCTAACTCAACTGCATTTATTTATTCATTTAACTTGATCCGTAAGATTCCCTAATGTATATTAAACCCCCTTTCGAAGCGAATAACGTCTAACCCTAGGTTGATTAATTGAAATCTCTTTCTAATTAAAACCCCTAGAATTGCATTAACTCGATCTATGGAATCCCATATTAGGTTTCACCCTAATCCGGCAAAGTCTTGTCACCCTATCTCTAGGCGCGCGATCAACTCTGCTTAATTATGCTAGATCTACTCTTAGGTAGGGACTTTTGCTCCTCCACCTAAGCAAATCAAACTTGAATTAATATCCGCGAAATATCAACACAAGATTTAAGAACAAATCAAATATTTATCATATAGTTCAGTAAACGATAACAAGATTCATCTAAGTTTCATCCCCCTCAGGTATCTGAGGGTTTAGTTCATAATGATAAAAGAAAACATCTTAGAAGAAAAGATAAAACAAAACATAAGAAATCCCTAAAACCCCCTGAAGGAATTGAAGAGGAGATCCTCTGTCTTGAGTATGATTCCGGCTTCTTGAGATGGATCAACTGGCTATCCTCGAATAAATCCCCACAATTCTACCTTCTCTGGCCTAGCAAGATGCCCCCTGTCAAAGGTACTGGGCTCCCCCTCTTAGGTCATACTTAGGGTGTTTATATAGGCTTTTGGAATGTGTTTCTTTGCCTCTAAGTATCCTAATCTGAGTGAAATTAATCTTTTTCACGGTAGGGCCACGGCCATGGCACACGCCCGTGTGAATCGTGGCCAGGCCGTGTGGACTCTTTTGATGAGGCACGGCCGTGTGGTCTAAGGCCCAAGCCGTGCTGATTTCGTGATGTGGCCCTTTTAGCCCGTTTTAAGCCCGTTTCTAGTTCTTTTCATCCTCCGGTGCTTTCCTGAGTATATAACATGAAAACAAAGGATAAAGAGCACCAAATGGCATAAAATAAGGGATAATTCATCCAAAAGCATACTAAATGTGGGCTTAAAATATGTTACTATTTCGGTTTATCAAATAGCCCCACACTTAAGCTTTTTCTTGTCCTCAAGAAAAATTCTCAACTCATAATTAAAACAGACTTCCCTCAATTCATAATATTCATCGATAATGTTTCATCATATTTCAAAGATAATTCATTCATGGATAATTCAACTCAAAGAGTCCTAAAGATTCAAACAATCTAAGTCATACATTTGTAGCATAAAACATAGGTGTTTTCCTTCATCTAAATGATTACCTCTGATTCAAAATCGACAAGAGTTAACATCCTCACTAAAAAGATTCACTCAAATCACTCAAAGTGTTTAAGGTTCAGAATTAAGCACTCAAAAGTCAAACATGAAGAGTTAATCCCATAGGCTTGCATGAAAATCAAATCTCCACCACTATATAATGAGATGATACACAAATCAAAAGGTCTTTAACAGGGTTATAACGGGGCTGGGGTTAAAGGTGTGGATAAAGGCTGGACTAGAAGGTTGGAATCGAGATTGACCTGACAAATTACCTAACCAGAAACAATGAACTAAATAAAAGTAATTACATCAATTGAAAATTAATAATACTAATACTACGAGCTTTTTCTTCACTATTTGGGATTTCAAACGTATAAGCTCGTTTAATCACAAAACTAATAATAAATATACTTCAATTTTTTTTAAGAACACATAATTACATAATAAAGGATAAATTACTGAAATAAAGATCATAGTTAGGCATCTAATCAAATAAAATCTCGATGCGGGTAAGTTAATAAATGGCTTGTTAGGATTAAACGGGGTATACTAAGGGGTAATTGTGAAGGTAGGCTTTTTAGTGGAATGAGTGGGTTAAATCTTAAGTGCCTTCATCATCTCTGTATATCAAATTTCTGTATATCAAATATCAACACAAGAATTAAGAACACATAATTAAGAACAAATCAAATATTTATCATATAGTTCAGTAAACGATAACAAGATTCATCTAAGTTTCATCCTCCTCAGGTATCTGAGGGTTTAGTTCATAATTATAAAAGAAAACATCTCAGAAGAAAAGATAAAACAAAACATAAGAAATCCCTAAAACCCCCTGAAGGAATTGAAGAGGAGATCCTCCGTCTTGAG
Organism: Gossypium sturtianum; assembly: GCA_025698515.1. Lineage (NCBI taxonomy): Eukaryota > Viridiplantae > Streptophyta > Magnoliopsida > Malvales > Malvaceae > Gossypium > Gossypium sturtianum. The sequence continues at coordinate 24,947,709 of CM046949.1, forward strand.
TATGATTCCGGCTTCTTGAGATGGATCAACTTGCTATCCTCGAATAAATCCCCACAATTCTGCCTTCTCTGGCCTAGCAAGACGCCCCCTGTCAAAGGTACTGGGCTCCCCCCCTTAGGTCATACTTAGGGTGTTTATATAGGCTTTTGGAATGTGTTTCTTTACCTCTAAGTATCCTAATCCGAGTGAAATTACTCTTTTTCACGGCAGGGCCACGACCATGGCACACGCCCGTGTGAATCGTGGCCAGGCCGTGTGGACTCTTTTGATGAGGCACAGCCGTGTGGTCAAAGGCCCAGGCCGTGCTGATTTCGTGATATGGCCCTTTTGGCCCGTTTTAAGCTTGTTTCTTGTTCTTTTCATCCTCTGGTGCTTTCCTGAGTATATAACATGAAAACAAAGGATTAAGAGCACCAAATGGCATAAAATAAGGGATAATTCATCCAAAAGCATACTAAATGTGGGCTTAAAATATGTTACTATTTCGGTTTATCACCCTCGGATACCTGAGGGGGATGAAACCTTAGATGAATCTTGTTATCGTTTGCTGAACTATATGATAAATATTTGACTTGTTTTTAATTATGTGTTCTTACTTCTTGTGTTGATATTTCGCGGATATTAATTCAAGTTTGATGTGCTTAGGTGGAGGAGCAAAAGTCTCTGCCTAAGAGTAGATCTACCATAGTTAAGCGGAGTTGATCGCACTCCTAGAGATAGGGTGACGAGATTTTGCCAGATTAGAGTGAAACCTAATATGGGATTCCATAGATCGAGTTAATGCAATTCTAGGGGTTTTAATTAGAAAGAGATTTCAATTAATGAACTTAGGGTTAGACGTTATTCGCTTCGAGAGGGGGTTTAATATACATTAGGGAATCTTACGGATCAAGTCAAATGAACAAATCGTCTGGTTCAGAGTTAGATAACAAGTGAAGTCTAGGTGGATTCTTCTTCGGGTATTGTCTTTATCAATTGGTTTTTTTCCCAAAAGTATTTCCCCAAATTCATTCTTCTTTGTCTTAGAGTCTTTAATTTAGTAATTAGTTAACTTAGATTAAACAAAAAATCCCCTTTATTTTAGGCTAGATAATAAAAAGAAAGTTAGTATTAGTACTTTTAGTTCCTTTGGGTTCGATATTCCGGTCTTGCCTTAACTATACTATTGTTCGATAGGTGCGCTTGCCTCAATTCGTTGTCATAGTTAGTTTCTAGGTTTGATCATTCTATTTTATAAATTTTTAAGACTCTGACACACGATCAAGTTTTTGGCGCTGTTGCCGGGGAACTAAAATATTGAGAAATCTCAATTTTTATTACTTTAGCCATTTTTATTTTTTGCAATTATTTATTTTATTTTTAACTTTGCTAATTTCCGCTCTTTTACTCCTTTCAGGTACCTCTAGTTTATGACTAGAAGGAACCCGACAGGACCCCTACTTTACGACAGTGATATTGAAAGAACAGTTCGCAGAAATCGCAGAGAATTAAGGCGAAGCTTAAACTACATAGAAGAAGGGCTAGAAGGCGAAACCAATCCTACTGAAGGGATGGCTGAGAATAACCCACTACCTCCAGAGATGGCCGAAAATAATGCTCCTCGAACTATGTATGATTATGCTAAACCTAGTTTAACAGGAACTGAGTCAAGTATTGTTAGACCTACTATTGCTGTAAATAATTTTGAACTGAAACCTAACACAATTTAGATGATACAGCAATTTGTTCAGTTTGATGGTTTGCAGGATGAAGATCCAAATAATCACTTGGCAAATTTCCTAGAATTTTGCGATACATTCAAGATAAATGGCATTACTGATGATGCCATCCGTCTTCAGTTATTTCCCTTTTCTTTAAGGAATAAAGCCAAATAGTGGTTGCATTCTCTTCCACGAGGATCAATTACTACATGGGATCAAATGACCAAAAAAATTTTATTAAAATATTTTCCACCGGCCAAAACGGCCAAGTTAAGGAATGATATATCTTCTTTTGTGCAGATGGATTTAGAAACACTTTACGACGCATGGGAGAGATACAAAGATTTGCTGAGAAGGTGCCCGCACCATGGATTACCCTTGTGGCTATAGGTCCAAACTTTTTACAACGGTGCGAACCTTTCAACAAGGCAATTAATCGATTCAGCAGCCGGCGAAACTCTGAATAACAAAACTCCTGAAGCAGCCTACGAATTTATAGAAGAAATGTCGCTGAATAATTATCAGTGGCAAGTCACAATGGCAAGGCCAACAAAAGCAGCCAGAGTTTACAACCTCGACGCAGTAACCATGCTATCAAATCAGGTAGAGATGTTACATAAAAAATTTGATAGTGTATATGGTTCTTCGTAGGTACAGCCAGTTATGCAATGCGACACAAGTGGAGCCATAGCAAATCCTGAGTACCCACCCTACGGACAGGGCATGGAGAGCGAACAAATGAACTATATGGGTAACAATTTCCGATCTAACAATAACCCTTATAGTAATACTTTTAATCTAGGTTGGAAGAACCACCCCAATTTCTCATGGGGTGGTCAAGGAAATCAAAGGCAACAACCATCCCAAAACTTCCAACAATAGCCCTATCCACAGGAAAAGAAGTCGAACCTTGAGGAGATGCTGACAAAATTCATGGCAGCCACAGAGACACGTCTCCAGAATACTGAAACAACACTTAAAAATCAACAAGCATTAATTCAAAGGATCGAGAATCAGTTAGGGCAACTGGATAAAGTGATCTCTGAAAGACCACAATGAAGCCTACCAAGCAACACTGAGACTAATCCAAAGGAGCAAATTCAAGCCATAACAGCCCAAGAAAGTGAAGGGTTAGATGAGCCCAATTTAAGGCAAGAGAATGTGGTCGAAGAAGGTAAGGTTGAGGTAAGTAATAATAAGCCAAAATTGGTAATCAAAGAGTACCAACCTCGCATACCATATCCCGAAGCAATAAAGAGAGACGACACAGAGGAACAGTTCGGTAAGTTTCTTAAACTTTTAAAGAAATTACATATTAACTTACCGTTACTTGAAGCTCTTTCGCAGATGCCAGATTCTAGAAAATTTTTAAAAGAGCTGTTGACGAAAAAGCAAAGGATAGACGAGGCATCACATGTCGAACTAAACGCAATGTGATCGGCAGTATTGCAAAATAGACTACCATGAAAATTAAAAGATCCAGGGAGTTTTACAATTCCATGCTTAATTGGTAGTTTATCTATTAATAATGCGTTAGCTGATTTAGGGGCAAGCATAAATGTCATGCCTCATAAAATGTTTAAACAACTAGGTATAGGGAAACCCAAACAAACTAGGATGAGCATTCAATCAGCTGATAAAACTGTTAGAATTCCTAGGGGTATAATCGAAAATGTACTCGTGAAGATTGATAAATTCGTATTCCCAGTAGACTTTGTCGTTTTAGACATGGATGAGGAGAACGCAATCCCCCTAATTTTAGGAAGACCATTTTTAGCAACTGCCAGGACTAAAATTGATATTGATGCAGGAGAACTCATACTTCGTGTAGGTAATGAGACAGTCACTCTCCAAGCTCTCAATTCGACTAGAACATCGAGTAATCAAGGTGAGAAAGTAAATTCTATTGATAACCATTCGGTTAACCCTTCTTTTCAGGAAGCACCACAAAAGAATACAACTAAACCCGATCCTAGAACCAGTGCCAACAAAGAAATAACTCATGAGGAATTGAGGATTCAGATCGATGATCTAGACGAGTGGAAGACGCATTTCAAGGAGAAATTAGTAATACACGAAGTAAAACCGAGGGAACTACCAGACAAGCTCGTAGGAACGACAAATCATTTTAAAGTAGGAGATCAGGTATTGATAGATAAAGCAGACCCTCGAATATCTCCTCCTGATTCTAACACAAACAAAGAAATCCCTTTCAAGGTAATCAGTGTTTTCCCATATGGAACAGTCGAGGTAAGTAATCCTATTTTTGGCACTTTCAATATAAACGCTACTCGATTTGAACTATATACTGATAATAGGACAGATAGCATGAGAAAGGATTTTCACCTCCTCAAACCACCCTGATAATGCGAATGAGAGGTAAGTCTAGCTCAAGACTTTAAACGAGCGCTTCTCAGGTGGCAACCCAAGCACTAACCCTACTAATTAGTTTAGTTTTATTTATTTCCATGTTTAGACGCAGGTTTTCCATACTCACACGGCCTTGCACATGGCCGTGGCCGTGACCGTGTGGGCACCATAGGAAGGTAAAAGGGCGTGGCCGTAGACGTGTGGCAACAGGACAAAATTTTTCCCAAAACACGGGCTGCATCTCTACTTAAACCCCCCTTCTTCCTTTTTCTTTTCCAAATTGTCTTTCTTCCTTCATTTTCCATTATTTACTTTTATTTTTATTTTTATTTTTACTTTCTTTATTATTTTCTTCTTATTCTTCATACAGCTTAGATTTAGCTTAGGATACAATAAAATCAAGCTGGCTGATTCGAGGATTCAAATTCAAACGGTTCAAGGCGCTTCCCCATGTTCACCTCCAATCCTATCCGAATTCTTTTCAAGGATTTCATCCATAATTCAGGAAGTTTCACTTCTCCCCATATCTTATGATTTTATTATTATGTTGATATTATCTATCTTTGTACATTGAGGGCAATATACATCTTAAGTGTGGGGGGTTAACTATAGTACTATAGTATTATTTAAAAATCCCTGAATTATGCCTTGTTCTAAAGTAAATTTCCCATATTATGATTAGAATGAAATTTCCTTTGATTTATGATTTTTATTGATGTTTTTTGGATTAAGTCATTGATAATTGTGCATTGATGATTAAATTTGAAGGATACTAGAGAATCAAGCATGATAAGTCTATTTTTCAGAATTGAAAATTTTCTAGGTTGTCTACTTGAATTTGATTATTACTTTGAAATTTGAAGTTTACGAGGTTGACATCAAAATACCCATAATTTTTGTGAGATTTTGAGCCTTACAGAGCATAAATTCTTTTTTTTGCTCACTTCATTGATTATGAGTGTGTCAACATGGATTTGTTATTCTAGAACTTGCATCGATTATACATGTCGAGACCACACCTTTGATTTGATATATAGAGATGATAAAGGAACCTAGGAATTAACCTACTTACTCCACTAAAAGCCTACCTTCATAATTAACCCCTAGTGAACCCCGTTGATCCTAATAACCCTTTTTATTGATTTACCCGCTAATATTAACCCAAAACCCCTTATTTTTGTTATCACCATCCTTCTTAACTACCCTTATATTGAGATTTGATTTTGATAAGTTGCCTAACTATGATCTTTAATTCAGTAATTTATCCTTTATTATGTATTTATGATATAAAAAATCGAAGTATAGTCATTATTAGTTATGTGATTAAATGAGCTTATACGTTTAAATTTCGATTGTTGAAGAAGAAGCTCGTATTAGAGTATTATTATTAGTAGTACAAGTCTTCAATTGATGTAATTATTTATATTCAGTTCATTGCTTCTAGTTAGGTAATTTTTTAGATCAGTCGCGATTCTAACCCTCTAATTCAGCCTTTATCCACACCTTTAACCCAAGCCCCGTTACAACCCTGTTAAAGACCTTTTGATTTATATATCATCTCATATTATAGTGGTGGAGATTTGATTTTCATGCAAGCCTATGGGATTAACTTTTCATTTTTGACTTATGAGTGCTTTTTCTTGAACCTTAAACACTTCGAGTGATTTGAGTGAATCTTTAGTGAGGATGTCGACCCTTGTCGATTTTGAATCAGAGGTAATTATTTAAATGAGGGGAAACACCTATGTTTTGTGCTACAAATGTATGACTTAGATTGTTTAAATCTTTAGGACTCTTTGTGTTGAGTTATCCATGAATGAATTATCTTTCAATTATGATGAAACATTATCAATGGCTATTATGAATTGAGGGAAGTTCGTTTTAATTATGAGTTGAGAATTTTGCTTGAGGACAAACAAAAGCTTAAGTGTGGGGGTATTTGATAAACCGAAATAGTAACATATTTTAAGCCCATATTTAGCATGCTTTTGGATGAATTATCCCTCATTTTATGTCATTTGGTGCTCTTAATCCTTTGTTTTCATGTTTTATACTCAGGGAAGCACCAGAGGATGAAAAGAACAAGAAACAGGCTTCAAACGGGCCAAATGGGCCACATCAAGAAATTGACATGGCCTGGGCCCAAGACCACACAGCCGTGCCTCATGTTGGACACTAACACGGCCTGACCACGATTCATGTGGGCGTGTGCCATGGCCATGCCCCTTCCGTGAGAAAGAGGAATTTCACTCGAATTAGGATACTTGGAGGCAAAGAAACACATTCCAAAGCCTATTCAAACACCCTAGTAGGAATTCTACTTGGATTAGGATACTTAGGGGCCAAGCAAGGCATCTCAAAGCCTATATAAACACCCTAGGGGCAACAAAAAAGGAGTTGGACGGTAGCCCAAGGCTTTTGTCAGGGGGCGTCTTGCTAGGCCAGAGAAGGCAGAATTGTGGGATTCACTCGAAGATAGCTAGTTGATTCATCTCAAGAAGCCAGAATCATACTCAAGACGGAGGATCTCTCCTTCAATTCCTTCAGGGGGTTTTAGGGATTTCTTATGTTTTGTTTTATCTTTTCTTCTAAGATGTTTTCTTTTATCATTATGAACTAAACCCTTAGATACCTGAGGGGGATGGAACCTTAGATGAATCTTGTTATCGTTTGCTGAACTATATGATAAATATTTGACTTGTTCTTAATTATGTGTTCTTACTTCTTGTGTTGATATTTCGCGGATATTAATTCAAGTTAGATGTGCTTAGGTGGAGGAGCAGAAGTCCCTGCCTAAGAGTAAATCTAACTTAGTTAAGCGGAGTTGATCGCACGCCTGGAGATAGGGTGACGAGATTTTGCCGGATTAGGGTGAAACCTAATATGGGATTCCACAGATCGAGTTAATGCAATTCTAGGGGTTTTAATTAGAAAGAGATTTCAATTAATGAACTTAGGGTTAGACGTTATTCGCTCGAGAGAGGGTTTAATATACATTAGGGAATCTTACAGATCAAGTCAAATGAATAAATAGTCTGGTTCAGAGTTAGATAACAAGTAAAGTCTAGGTGGATTCTTCCTCGGGTATTGTCTTTATCAATTGGTTTTTTTCCCAAAAGTATTTCCCCAAATTCATTCTTCTTTGTCTTAGAGTCTTTAATTTAGTAATTAGTTAACTTAGATTAAATAAAAAAATCCCCTTTATTTTAGGCTAGATAATAAAAAGAAAGTTAGTATTAGTACTTTTAGTTCCTTTGGGTTCGACATTTCAGTCTTGCCTTAACTATACTATTGTTCGATAGGTGCGCTTACCTCACTTCGTTGTCATAGTTAGTTTCTAGGTTTGATCATTCTCTTTTATAAATTTTTAAGACTTTGACACACGATCAAATGTATGTGAAATACGATTTACGAATAAGTCGACAAGTTGATAATGTCCGAGAAGTCCCGTTTGAACCTAGGGATAGATAGGATAGTATATGTCATGACATAGGTGTCCGTTATGTGATATCATGTAAGACCACGTCTGGGACTTTGGCATTGATTTGAGATTTCGTGTAAGACCACATCTGGGACGTTGGCATCGATATGAGATTTACGTGTAAGACCATGTCTGGGACATTGGCATCGTATTGATTCGTGTAAGACCCTGTCTGGGATAGTGGCATCGATATCTGATTACATGTAAGACCACGTCTGGGACGTTGGCATTGTACGATTATTTTGAGCACTCTGCATATCCTATTAGATTTCGAACGGTTCAACAGGTAAATCTGAGATACGATCGACTATGTGATTTGTATATCCGTTTCAGGTACGTTTGTTATGTACACTAAGTGTGTATAAAAGGTAAGTGTCTATATGAACTTACTAAGATGAGTATGTGCAATGAAATGATGGAATGATATGTGAAGATATGCTTAAATGAGCTATGTGTATATGTGAAATTTGAGTTGAAGAATGTGGTAAGATATGGCTAGGTATATGAGCCAAAGAATATGTGATGAATTTACTATGATAACTATAAATGCCATTGTATTAATATAGTTATGTGTATTTTATGCTAAGTTTATTTGTATATGGCTTACTAAGCTTTTGAAAGCTTACTCTATGTGTGTTTGCTCTGTTTTATAGATCGTCAAAGCTACTGAAGGCTCAGGGACCGTCGAGGATCATCATCACACTACTCAAACTTGTTTTGGTTCTTTGAAAATGTGTATATAGTTAAATATGGCATGTATAGGCTAGTCATTTTAGATTATGTTGAAATGTGTATAAATAGCCATGAGATGTGCCTAGATAAATGTTGGTGATATGCATGAGTGATTATGATATATGATGTATGACTTGGTATGGCTTGATAGTTAATGAAATGGCCAAGACTAAGGTAAGCATATGAATGCATTATGAGTATATATGTTTGAGCAAATGAATGATAATATGAAGGTAAATGTAGATGAATCATGCTTGAATGTATAAGTGATTTGGTTTTGCAAATTGGTATGATTAGAAATGAGATTGAATGTGAAGATTTTTTTGAATATTTGACATGTTTTTGGTTGTCAATTGTGCATGAAATGAATTGGCATAATGCTTGTAGGTTTGACCCAAGTGGAGGTGGCATTTTGGCCTTGCAAATGGCCTATTTTGACTACACGGCTGTGGCACACGGGTGTGCCTGGTGGCCGTGTGAATAAGTCAGTAGCTAGCCTAATTTTACACGGCCATGGCACACGGGCGTGTCTGGTGGCCGTGTGGATAAGTCAGTATATATGCTCTAATTTGGCACGGTCAGGACACATGGGTGTGTCTAGTAGCCGTGGGAGGCACACGGCCTGCCCACACGGGCGTGTGACCTCTGTAACTTAGAAAAGTTTTAAAATTTTGAGGAATTCCATATGTGTTCGGTTTAGTCCCTACCCTATTCTAAAGCATGATTAAGGTCTCGTTGACTTATAAAAAGGGGTACTTTGATTGTGATTGATGACTTGTTTTATGAAATGTCTATAAAAGTTTTTGATATGTCCGGTAATGCCTTTAACCCTAATTTGGCGACGGATACGGGTTAGGGGTGTTACATTTTGTTGGTATCAGAGCCACGATTTAGCCGATTCTCAAACTAACGTAGCGTGTAAGCGTCTAGCTATACATGCCATATATCTGAACTGTGATAGTATGATGAATCCTGACGTGTAAAATGTGATTTTTGTATAGTAATGGATCCTGAAAGAGCCGTATCTGACAATGTAGAAAGCAATGTGGCTGCTCCCACTCAAGAGATAGCGCCATCTGATTCAAGACCGGCTACGAGCGATCAAGAGGGAGAAGTTAAACAAGCTTTCTTCCAAATGATGAGTGAGTGGTTCACTCAATTTGTGAGAAATAACCCGACTGTTTCACAACCTCCACCCCCGCTTAATCCCCCTCAGACATTTGTTATGCCTCCAGCTATGAATCTGAATCTGTTGAACAAGCCTCCGGTTGACAAAATCCGTAAGTATGTGGCTAAAGAGTTAAGGGCTACCAGTGATGATGATGCAGAGAAAGCTGAGTTCTGGTTAGAGAACACAATCTGGGTATTTGATGAGATGTCTTTGACTCTAGAAGAAAGTATTAAATGTGTTGTTTCTTTGTTACGAGACGCGGCTTATCAGTGGTGGAAGACTCTGATTTCTGTTGTTCCGAAGGTAAGGGTTACATGGGATTTCTTTCAGTCTGAATTCTAGAAGAAATATATCAATCAGAGATTTATAGATCAGAAACGAAAGGAATTTCTAGAATTGAAACAAGGCCGCATGTTTGTCACTAAATATGAACGAAAATTCGTGAGGCTAAGTCAGTATGCCCGGGAATGTGTATCGTCTGAAGCAATAATGTGTAAGAGATTTGAAGATGGCCTTAATGAAGATATCCGCTTGCTAGTCGGGATTTTAGAGATAAAAGAGTTTGTTGTGCTTGTTGACCGAGCGTGTAAAGCTGAAGCACTTGGGAAAGATAAAAGAAAAGCTGAGTCTGAAGCTAGAGATATGAGAAAGAGATTTTCGAGTAAACCATTTCAGTCTGCTTCAAAGAAATTTAGAGATGAACAAAATTGTTCTAGAGTTAATGTGGGATATTCTAGTAAAGATCGAGCTAGATCACAATCGAGCTCTAAAGCTCCAGCAACTTCAATGGAAAGTGTTGGAAACGTTCGATTCGAGAGACCTGAATGTAAGCATTATGGAAAAAGGCATCCGGAAAGTTTTAGATTGAATGACCGAGCTTGTTTCAGATGTAGATCATTAGACCGATTCATCTGTGATTGCCCAGAGTCTGTTGAGCCAGAGACTGCCCAGAATTCGCGATCCGATAATGCTTCAGTGAGAGGTAGACCTTCCCAAAATGTAAGAAATGTCAGTGGTAGTTAGAGAACTACGAGAGATACTATTGTGAGATCTGAAGCTAGAGCGCCTGCCAGAGCGTATGCCATCCGAGCTTGGGAGGAAGCTTCATCTCCAGATGTTATAACGGGTACATTTACACTTTATGATACTTCTGTGATTGCATTGATAGACCCTGGTTCTATACATTCGTATATATGCATGAACTTAGTATCTAGTAAGACTTTGCCTGTAGAGTCTACTGAGTTTGTTATAAAAGTATCGAACCCCTTAGGTAAAAGTGTCCTGGTTGACAAAATATGCAAGAACTGTCCGTTAATGTTTTGAGATATCTGTTTTCCTGTTGATCTGATGCTATTACCATTTGATGAGTTTGATATCATTCTGGGTATGGATTGGTTGACATTGCATGATGCTGTTGTGAACTGTAAAAGAAAGACTATTGATTTGAGATGTCCGAATGATGAAATAGTTCGGGTTGAGTCTAGTGATTTGAATGGTTTACCTGCTGTGATATATTTATTGAAAGCTCAGAGTTATATGAAAAAGGGTTACAAAGCTTATTTTGCTTATGTAATTGATTCGAAAGTGTCTGAAAAGAAAGTTGAATCAGTGCCAGTTGTTTGTGAGTTTTCTGATGTATTCCTTGAAGAATTGCTGGGATTGCCTCCGATACGTGAAGTTGAATTTGGTATTGATTTGTTGCCTGGTACAACAACTATTTCGATAGCTCTGTATAGAATGGCACCAACGGAATTGAAAGAATTAAAGTCACAGTTGCAAGAGTTAACTGATAGAGGGTTTGCGAGACCGAGTTTCTTACCTTGGGGTGCTCTTGCTCTATTTGTGAAAAAGAAAGACGGCACAATGAGAATGTGCATTGATTATCGTCAGTTGAATAAAGTGACTATAAAGAATAAATATCCGTTGCCCAGAATCGATGATTTGTTTGGTCAGCTAAGAGGAGCCATCGTATTTTCAAAGATAGATCTGAGATCAGGATACTACCAGTTGCTAGTAAAAGATTCAGATCAGGATACTACCAGTTGCGAGTAAAAGATTCAGACATTTCGAAAATGGCTTTCAGAACGAGGTACGGGCATTATGAGTTTTTAGTTATGCTTTTCGGACTAACGAATGCACCTGCTATTTTTATGGATCTGATAAACAAAATTTTCAGACCGTACCTAGATCGATTTGTTGTTGTATTTATTGACGACATTTTGATTTATTCACGGGATGAAACTGAACATGTTGAACATTTAAGGATTGTGTTGCAAACTCTACGAGAAAAGAAATTATATGCGAAATTCAGTAAATGTGAATTCTGGTTACGTGAAGTTAGTTTTCTGGGACATATTGTATCAGCCTCTAGAATACGAGTTGATCCGAGTAAGATTTCTGCTATTTTGGATTGGAAACCTCCGAAAAATGTGTCCGAAGTCCGTAGCTTTTTGGGACTCGCTAGCTATTATCGTCGGTTTGTAAAAGGCTTTTCGATGATAGCTACCCCGTTGACTAGATTACTTCAGAAAGATGTGAGATTTGAATGGTCCGATAAATGTCAGAACAGTTTTGATCGATTGAAAACTCTGTTGACTGAAGCTCCAATTTTAGTACAGCCAGAATCGGTTAAAGAATTCGTGATATACAGTGATGCTTTGTTAAATGGTATGGGATGTGTACTGATGCAAGAAGGAAAAGTTATAGCTTATGCCTCGAGACAACTAAAGACGCATGAAAAGAATTATCCGACACACGACCTTGAGCTAGCTGCGATTGTATTCGTATTAAAGATTTGGCGTCATTATCTGTTCGGTGAGAAATGCCACGTGTTTTCAGATCATAAAAGTCTGAAATATCTGATGACTCAGAAAGATTTGAATCTGCGACAGAGAAGATGGTTAGAACTGTTGAAAGACTATGAGCTTGTGATAGACTATCATCCGGGTAAAGCAAATGTCGTTGTTGATGCACTGAGTAGAAAATAACTATTTGCACTACGTGTGTTGAATACTCAATTAGATCTGTCTGATAATAGTTCAATGATAATTGAATTGAAATCAAAACCGTTGTTTTTCAAAAAGTATGTGATGCTCAGAAAATTGATAATGAATTGTTAGCGAAACGAGCTCAGAGTAATCCGAACTCTCATACTGAATTTCGAGTTGATGTTGATGATTGTTTGAGATTTTGAGATCAAATCTGTGTTCCAAGAAATCCAGAGTTGATTCAGTTGATTCTGAGTGAAGCTCATAATAGTCGACTATCTGTTCATCCGAGAAGTACAAAGATGTATCATGATTTGAAGCAACATTATTGGTGGTCTGGTATGAAACGAGACATATCTGACTTTGTGTCGAGATGTTTAATCTGTCAGCAAGTTAAGGCTAAACATCAGGTTCCATCGGGTTTGTTACAACCAATTCTGATTCCTAAGTGGAAATGGGATAGAGTAAAGATGGATTTTGTTTCCGGATTGCCTCTGACTCTGAGAAAGAAAGATGCGATTTGGGTTGTAGTTGATCGATTGACAAAATCCGCCCATTTTATTCTGGTACGATCTGATTACTCACTTGATAGATTAGCTGAGCTTTATATTTATGAGATTGTGAAATTGTGCGGGGTGCCACTATCCATTGTGTCAGATAGAGATCCGAGGTTTACTTCACGATTCTGGAAGAAATTGTAAGAAGCTTTAGGTACTAAATTGCATTACAGTACAGCTTTTCATCCACAAACGGATGGTCAATCTGAGCAGATCATTCAGATTCTTGAGGATATGCTGAGATGCTGCATTCTTGAGTTTGACGGTACGTGGGAATCATACTTGCCATTGATTAAATTTGCATATAACAATAGTTTTCAGTCGAGCATTAAAATGGCACCATATGAAGCTTTGTACTGACGTAAATGTCGAACACCTCTGTATTGGACCGAGCTTAGTGAAAGTAAGTTACACGGGGTCGATTTGATAAAAGATACAGAGCAGAAAGTGAAAGTGATCCGAGATAGCTTGAAAGCAGCATTTGATCGTCAGAAGTCTTAAGCAGACTTGAAACGAAAAGAGATTGAATTTGAAATCGGTGACAAAGTTTTCTTAAAAGTGTCTCCGTGGAAGAAAGTACTCCGATTCGGACATAAAGGCAAGTTGAGTCCGAGGTTCATCGGACCGTATGAAATTATTGAACGTATTGGGACAGTTGCATATAGATTATTGTTACCCTCTGAGCTAGCAAAGATTCATAATGTATTTCATGTGTCAATGCTCCGTAGATACCGATCCGATCCGTCACATGTGATTGCTCCGTCTGATTTTGAAATCCGATCTGATTTGACTTATGAAGAGGAACCGATCCGTATCTTAGCTCGTTAAGTGAAAGAATTAAGAAACAAAAGAATTTCATTAGTTAAAGTATTGTGGCATCGACACGGAATGGAAGAGGCTACGTGGGAGCCTGAAGATTCAATGAAACAGCAATATCTGAATCTGTTTAACGGTAAGATTTTCAGGGACGAAAATCCCTAAGGGGGGAGAATTGTAACAGTCCGGTTTAGACCCTAGTCGGAATAGTGGTTTCGGGACCACAAATTTGAGTCCAAAAAATATTTTAATATTATTTTCTATGCCTTTAATATGTGATTAAGCATGTGTTAAAGTTCTGTAAGTTAATTTGTCTGTCTGTGTGCTTAATTTGATAAACGGATTAAATTACATTAAATGCAAAACTAGTATGATATTTGTAAAAGTATCTATTTCATGTGGCTTTTTAAGGTGGAGGCCTTATGTTGTTATTAATCCATTCATAAGATAATGGATGGTTAAATGACATAATGACCATAGTGTTATTTTGTCTTATATGATATATGGAAGGGTAAATTAGTAATTTGATAAATAAAAGATGATTAAACAAAAACCAAGGCTAAAATGCTATCATCTTTTATGTTTCACCATCGAAAATCAAAAAGGGAGAAAGGATTTGAATTTTTCAAATATTCGACTAGCTTGTGGTCAAATTAAGGTATGTTTTGACTTTGGTTTTTGATGATTTTTATGTTTTTGAGATTGTTGCTTAGTCTACTATCAAGCCCATGTTGTAATTTGAAGAATTGATGATGTTTATGAGATGTGCCATTGATGAAATGGTGAGCTTTTTGATGAGTTTAGGTGTTAAATGAAAGATATGTGTTTAATGAACATGTTTTGTTCTTGAATTTTTGATGAATTTAGCTAATTAGGGCTAAATTGTGAAAATAATATTTTAGAGGGCTAAATTGTAAATTTGATGAAAAGTATGGATTTGTATGGTCCTTAGGGAGTTTCGGCTATGCATGTGTGTGAACAAATTTTGTATATTTGATGTTTTGAGAAAAAATGGACTAAATTGATAAAATGTGCAAATGTGAGGGCTAAGTTGCAAATAACCCTAAATGTGTGTTTTTGGATTGAATTGAATGTGTTGGTAAATAAAAGGGTTAAATTTGAATATGTATAGATCAAGAACCGAAGAAAACAGACTTAGATCGCGGGAAATCGAAAGTAATTGAGTAGCTGTATCCGTTTTCGTTAAACCGAACTCGAGGTAAGTCAATATACAAGTAAATGTATTTGCATTGAATTATTTGTGTATATATGGAATTTGAATGGTTATGAATATCCATTGAGATGGAATGTATGTGAAATACGAGTTACAAATAAGTCGACAAGTTGATAATGTCCGAGAAGTCCCGTTTGAACCTAGGGATAGATAGGATAGTATATGTCATGACATAGGTGTCCGTTATGTGATATCATGTAAGACCACGTCTGGGACGTTGGCATTGATTTGAGATTTCGTGTAAGACCACGTCTGGGACGTTGGCATCGATATGAGATTTACGTGTAAGACCATGTCTGGGACATTGGCATCGTATTGATTCGTGTAAGACCCTGTCTGGGACAGTGGCATCAATATCTGATTACATGTAAGACCAAGTCTGGGACGTTGGCATTGTACGATTATTTTGAGCACTCTACGTATCCTATTAGATTCCGAATGGTTCAACGGGAAAATCTGAGATAGGATCGACTATGTGATTTGTATATCCGTTTCAAGTACGTTTGTTATGTACACTAAGTGTGTATAAAAGGTAAGTGTCTATATGAACTTACTAAGATGAGTATGTGCAATGAAATGATGGAATGATATGTGAAGATATGCTTAAATGAGCTATGTGTATATGTGAAATTTGAGTTGAAGAATGTGGTAAGATATGGCTAGGTATATGAGCCAAAGAATATGTGATGAATTTGCTATGATAACTATAAATGCCATTGTATTAATATAGTTATGTGTATTTTATGCTAAGTTTATTTGTATATGGCTTACTAAGCTTTTAAAAGCTTACTCTGTGTGTGTTTGCTCTGTTTTATAGATCGTCAAAGCTACTGAAGGCTCAGGGACCGTCGAGGATCGTCATCACACTACTCAAACTTGTTTTGGTACTTTGAAAATGTGTATATAGTTAAATATGGCATGTATAGTCTAGTCATTTTAGATTACGTTGAAATGTGTATAAATAGCCATGAGATGTGCCTAGATAAATGTTGGTGATATGCATGAGTGATTATGATATATGATGCATGACTTGGTATGGCTTGATAGTTAATGAAATGGCCAAGACTTAGGTAAGCATATGAATGCATTATGAGTATATATGTTTGAGCAAATGAATGATAATATGAAGGTAAATGTAGATGAATCATGCTTGAATGTATAAGTGATTTGGTTGTGCAAATTGGTATGATTAGAAATGAGATTGAATGTGAAGATTTGTTGAATATTTGACATGTTTTTGGTTATCAATTGTGCATGAAATGAATTGGTATAATGCTTGTAGGTTTGACCCAAGTGGAGGTGGCATTTTGGCCTTACAAATGGCCTGTTTTGACTACTCGGCTGTGGCACACAGGCGTGCCTGGTGGCCGTGTGAATAAGTCGGTAGCTAGCCTAATTTTACACGGCCATGGCATACGGGCGTGTCTGGTGGTTGTGTGGATAAGTCAGTATACATGCTCTGATTTGGCACAGTCAGGACACATGGGTGTGTCTAGTAGCCGTGGGAGGCACACGGCCTGCCCACACGGGCGTGTGACCTCTGTAACTTAGAAAAGTTTAAATTTTTTTAGAAATCCCATATGTGTTCGGTTTAGTCCCGACCCTATTCTAAAGCATGATTAAGGTCTCGTTGACTTATAAAAAGGGGCACTTTGATTGTGATTGATGACTTGTTTTATGAAATGTCTATAAAAGTTTTTGATATGTCCGGTAATGCCTTTAACCCTAATCTGGCGACGAATACGGGTTAGGGGTGTTACAATAGCTACCATAGTCGAGAGCATCATTTGGCTAGGTGAGCTCATTACAACTGTATAAGGTCCCAAGGCCTGCCCCACGGCCAAAAAACATCTTGAATTTGAACCAGGATTCTCTGCTGCTAATGAACCAGGAATAATACCTTGGATGATACATGCTTCACCCTTGATCTTAAATTGCATAGTCAGAGAACTGAAATTCCAAACGATATCTCCTAAAGCAAGTAACCATTGGACTCCTAACACCATATTGCACCCTTTTAGAGGCAAGACCATGAAATCTGTTTCAAACTTATAATTCTAAACTTCCAATGGCACTCCTTTACACATTTCCTTGGTGAATAAACAGCTCCCGTTTTCCACCGAAACCTTCAATTGTTCTTGATGCATTACTGGTAATGACAATCTACTAACCAATCTTGCATCAATGAATTTATGTGTACTACCTGAGTCTACTAGAATAATGGCCCAACTGGAACCTACCAGAGCAGCCACTCTCATAGTGTTATGGCCTTGCAAGCCAGTGAGGGCGTGTAGTGAAATTATAGGTGACTTAGGTGGCTCCTCTTCTGGACTACTTTCTTCTAAACGATCAGAACATTCTTAGAATTCTTCTGCTTCACTATTAGAAAAAGGTTCTAGCAGCAACTGATATAGTTGAGATTTTACACATTTGCGCCCCACTTGGTTCTTGGCTCCACACCAACCCCTTCTATTTTCGTTCAGCCATTAGTGCTGGTGAAATGGAGTGAGAAGGTGACTTGCTGACTGAAGTGCTACTCACAGATTGTGAAGCTGAAATGGCTCTTGTGGGTGTTGAAGAATAACCCGATACAACCGAGGGGTTAAACAGCGACCTAGGCGAACTATGCAAGGGTGTTGAAGGTTTTTTTTCCCAAGCCAGATAGGAGCACCTCAATTTTTCTAGCTAGCTGGAAAGCCTCCATCAGAGTAGAGGGTTCGAACAGATCCAAATAATGACCAATTTTAGTCTTCAAATTACTGAGAAAAATACTAAGAGCATAGGGTTTCAGAAGATGCAATTGATTCAGTAAGCCAATAAAAGAATCTTGATACTGTTCCACCGTACCTAGTTGCTTTAGATTTACTAAGGCCTTCATAGGATTCCTGAACTGTCCAAATCCAAAGCGATCCTGCAAGCTCTTTAAGTAAGCTGGCCAAGATATCATCTGGGGACCACCATTTCGTTGGGAGTAAAAATGGTGCCATTCCAAAGCTCGACCCTCTAGATTCAGCATCACTATGCGAACCTTGTTAGATTCTGGTGTTCCTTCAGCTTCAAAATATTGCTCAAGTTTGGTCCACCACCCTCGAAAATCAATACGATCAAATTTGGGACACTCAAGTCGACTAGCCTTTTTAGACTCACCTACCCCAGATGACTGATTTCCTGGATGTACTCTACTCACATCAGCCAAATTCGGTCCAACCCCCGTATCCTTGGGAGGAAGCCCAGGTGGCACCCCCAATACTCATTTTCCTTTGTCCGTGGTTACATTTTCTGGTGGACCATTTGTTGGAGGTCCAAAATACTGGCCTAACAGAGCTTGTAAATCTCCACGAAACTCCTCTTTGAACTCCTGAAGTTTGGTCTCCATCTTGGCCTCTAAACGAACCAACTCCTCCTGCATTTTGGATATGTCCTGCTGCATACCACTAACCTCTTTTTATAATCGTGTCGAGACACCATCGTCAGCCATTATCAGGATCGTAAGAGCTCTGATACCTTTGTTACGTGCTCAAAGTTGAATTAGGAAAGAGATGTAGAAGACATAAAGAATAGAGATGAAGAGAGAGTCACAGAGAAGAGGAAGAATTCTAATTTTTCATTTAGTAATTTCGTAACTATTTTCCCCCCACGACTCATGCTTAAAAAGGAAAATAACAAGAAGCTGGCATGGCAATTTTCTGTTACACAAAACTCACCGTTTAACTAAAATGCTACGCCCCGTTTTTACCGAATTATTCTTAAGACCAAAACTCACCGTTTTGTTTTAAAACTCGTCCAGTTTCTATTTACTTTTCTAGCCCATATCATATGTGCCACCACCATCGTCACTGTCGTAACCTAGGGTTTGTTCTAGGGTTTGAGATCTCTTTTCGCTTATCGTTTCTTCGCACAAATTTTCGAGCTGGATTCTCTCTCTTTCCTCAGACGAATCTCCATGCGCCACTGGTTTAGTGGCTTTGTTGATTAAATCACTTGCTCTTCTTCTTCTTTTTCTTCTTCTTCTTCTTCTTCTTCTTCTTCTTCTTCTTCTTCTTCTTCTTCTTTCTTCTTCTTCTTCTTCTTCTTTCTCGCTTTCATTTCTCGATCAATTTCGAGAAGATAGGCTAGGGTTTTCTTGTAGGGGAATTTTTCTTTGTTTCTTATTAATTAAATTTTCATCCGATGGCTTTGTTTGTTTCTTGTTTCATTTTTTTGGGGGATCTGGATGGCATTGGGCGATCGATGACGTCACGGTTTTCGCAATTGTCATTGGCGATATCCAATCATGTCATGGGCGGCAACGCGGCAATGGCAACTACCTTGAGGATGCCGCCTGGCGACATGGCCTCTCAAAGGAGGAATTTTGATATCGCATCCACCGGTGAGTTATGCCAATGCCATTGCATCCACCGCCACAAAGGTGCCTACAACTATGGCTTACTTGCCTCAAACTATTGTCTTATGCGAGCTTCGGCATGCTGCCTTTGAAGCTTCCACTCCTACTGGACTCTCTGATAGTGGCCTTGTCTCCAAATGGCGACCTAAGGATCGAGTAAGTCCTTTCCTTTCAACCTCATTTGTTCCTTAATTATTCCATTGATCAGATTGATTATATCTAATCAGATGCCAAGGAAGAAAAATTGTAACTTATTTAGATGTTGTGTCAGATATGTGTATTGTGCACATAAATAGAATTTTCTATTGCTATTGGAGAGTATGGAAAATTTGACTTCAAGTTTAGATTACGAGGAATGATATTTGCATCACATTTCTATTGCTAATATCAATCCATCCATGCCACCTCGGCTATGAAGGTAACATGTGATTATGGCTTTAGTACGTTGAATAGTAATTAGAAGGGAGGAGAGTTCTCAGACGTGCTAGCCTAGCATTATGGATTCTTGAAGTATGAGCTGGGGGAAATGACAGGCATAATCTAACTATTATTATTTTTTTGTGTGTATCTAAATACGGAATATATCTTCTGTAATAATAATTTTTGAATCTTATAAAAGCTACTATAAATATTCCTTTATTGACAGATCCTGTCATTGAATCCTTGGTAATATAATCCTTTTGTAACCTATTTGGAGTTCTAGACTGTTATTATTCATCTTAAAATCATAAGCTCCTAGGAATTCTATTCCTATAATTATTCCATAAGATCCTTTAGTATCCTTATTAGGCTCTATTTCACAATTTATGTCTAAATTGTAGTCTCCTAATTTTATTGGAACTACTGTATATTCTTTTGATTCTAAGCTTTCATGTAATGTTCTGTACTTATGGGTGGATCCTTTTATTTCTCCTTGTACATCTTTTTGTTGTATATAGTTTTTTCTAGACCCTGTATCTATCAATATTTTCTTTTCTTCTTGGTAAACTATTCCTTTAACAAAGATTTGATCATTATAATCTATTCTTAAATTTTCTGTTCCTAAAGTATACGATTCTATATTTGGTATTATTCTTCTAATATCTCCTGAATTTTCTCCTCTCTCATAATTTTGTCTATAGCTAAAACTTCTTCTTAAATTGTTTAGTCTTTCTTTTTCAAATCTTCTTTTCATTACTTCTATTATTTTATCATCTTTCCTAATCTCTTCATATGTGGGAAATTCTTCTCTTATTAAATTCGTAACCTTAGTAAATGGTTCTTCTATTATTGCAGTATTAAACCTTCTATCATCTTATATTTCATGCTCATTAGATAAAATATACAATGTTCTCATACTAGCTGTCATAATCTTTGATCCTTGTTCCATTTCAATATTCTGTAATGACCAAAATAAACTTAAGCATTTATCCATATTCTGATCTGCTATAGAAATTGTATAATTTGGATTTATTGTAAACTTCATCTTTTGGTATATCAGATTTCCTCTAATATGTGCTATTATTGCTTTTTCTATTGGTTCTATTATTCTATTATCAGCTATTATTACATCTAATGGTGTATCTATTCCACTATGAAAACATGCTTTAAAAATTATTTGTAAACCTGCTAGATGTACAAATCTTATTTCTTCTAGACTTTCAAGCTTTTTTATTTCTTCTTTTATTTCTTTTTCTGTTATGCAGGTATTGTTATTTTTCCTAATTGTCTTGCATATTTTATGTCTATACTTTGTTCTCTTTTAGACGCGACTGCTATTCTTTGTTTTTTGGTCTTGAATACTTTTGAAAATACTCTCAGTAAACTTTTTTGTTCTAAACACTGTTTCATATTTTAAGTCTAAATTAGCATTCTTATCAAACTTTTCTAATTCACTTGCATTAAATTTTACTCTTTTTGTTTTCCCTTCTATATTCGTTTCTTCTTGACAATCTAGTAACAATATATACTTATCCAAATCATGTATTCTATTTTCATTTACTTCTATCTTACTCGTCATTGACAGGTACCTTTGGAACATTGATTTCACTTGGTTTTTATGAATTTGATCAATGTTTAGCTTATTCATCTGAGGTTATTTGTTTCTTGCTATGCTGTCTGCTTTCTATCTGGATTTGGATTAATAGTTAAATATGTCACCATTTTAGCTTCCTTGCAGCGTATACATTCTGTTCGGACGTTATAGTACATGGCTTTTATTGCATTTTTTATTCGATTGTCTATATTTGCTTATAAATTATCATCCCTTATTTTTCCATATGATTTTTTTCTTTCCTTTGTCAATTTGTTGTTGTTTATAATGTTTATGTATGAATACTTCAGAAGTGAGCATATGAAATTCAAAGTTCAAGCATAATTTTCTATGAAGTAATCACTAGATGGTTTGACTATGCAGTGTGCAGCTATTTTGTCAGCCACAAATCTTAGATGTATTTCTGATTGCTTTATTTTAGTGGAGTTAGTCTGTTTTCTGGTATTTCTGTTGTATTTGCTTTTATAGGTTAACTGAAATGTTATTTTTCACTGTTATTTTCTATTTACCCTGATTCTTATTTTCCTTCTAGGTCTTTAGAGGATACTGACATACGTCATAGACATTTGCATTAGTTCAGTATGTCGAGTTTTTCCAACAATTATGCCTTTCTGTGCAGATGGGGAAACACTCCACTTGATGAAGCCCGGATGTGTGGCAACAAGAATTTGATCAAGTTACTGGAAGATGCAAAATCTACTCATCGTCCGCGTCTATGTTTACCTATTAGTTTCTTCAGTGGTAAAAGCTTGATTTTTTTGTTCAACATGACGGTAATTATGACTCTGATCTGGGCTTGATATGTGTGTTATTTGTGATTGGTTGTGTGATAAGCTTGATACTGAATTCGAGTTATGAGTGTGCACATGTCTGATTCTGTAATTGACTGACTGGATGTGAGTGTTTGCCTCTGAATAACTGTCCGAAACTGGTATTCTGATTGTGTACATCTGATTGTATACATACATATGCATATACTATTTTTGGTGGGGTTTTGAAGAGAAGGGAGACTAAATCTGAACTGAACCGGCAATTTAACTACTTATGGTTAGCCCCTAATACCCAAAAGGTCGTGGGCAGTCCCAATACCCTGAGGGTCGTGGACTTTACTGATAACGGTATAGCAGTTTACCGCATTGCACTGTACCGCATGTACGATAGCTACGCTACGTACCATTATTTGATCTGGCAGTTCAACTACACGTCTGTACTGCGGTTTACCGCATGGCACTGTACAGCTTATACGCTAGCTATGCTGCGTAATACATGATTTGGCAGTTTACCTGCTTACTGTTAGCCCCTAATACCCAGAGGGTCGTGGGCAGTCCCAATACTGTAACGCCCAAAATATAGGGTCGTCTTTGATTTTTCATGTCCTGACAAATTGCTTGACTGCTTCAACGGCTAAGTGTTTTGGGTGTGTATGGGGGTATTTAAGGAGCCTGGGTTCAAGTATGGCCTTTGGCAAAATTTTGATTTTTGCTCTTTTGGGGAACCTGGATGTTAGCTTAAAGGGCATATATTAAGTTGTGTTTGTTTTATGACACAAGAGATCTTGTGTTGTGGTGGCAAGTGGCATGTTGGGCATGCAAGAGGGAGGGGGTTCGAATCCAATGGCATTCAAGTAGGAGGTTTTATTTTATGACTCTGTGGCGTGAGAGGTAGAGTTTGATTCAAACTCTGCAGAGGTGATTGGAGACTTGGTCATCAAATTTGAATGGATTTGAATGGGAGGTTTGGAGTAAATCAAGGAGAAATCAGTGGAGAGTTTTGAGGGATTGAGGTGTGAGGGGGAGTCATAGCCGAATTGGGTAGCTAGAGGAGGGGAATTTCGGCTAGGGGAGCTCATTTAGTGCCAAATTTTGATTACCACTCTTGCTTTTTTTTTCCTTTTTCGGCATTCCATTAGGGGGTGACCAAATTTTCTGTGGATATATAGTCCTTTGAAGCCGAATTCATCTATCCCTTCGTTTCATTCCTTTTCCTTCTCTTCTTGAATCGGTTTTCCCCTGTCCTCTAAGTGTCTCTTTTCTTCTCTGACCTTCTCAGTTTGTGGGGTGTTGACTGAATCTTTAACACTCTTCTTCTCTACTTCGATTCTGCGAGTGTTTTGTCGAAGGGTAGGTGTTCTAAATTCTTTTCTTATGACCAAGGGTTGATTTTCTTCTTATAGCCGAATGCTCATCTTCTTGTACTTTGATTGCCAAAATCATGATCCTTTCCTTTTGGTGTGGGGGTTGTTGGTTTCTAGGTTTTCAGTGAAGTGAAGGAGGGTCTCAAGGTAGTCACCGAAATCGTTTGCTTATCACGCGTTTTGAGGTAAGCGTTTTGGTCTAGCACTTTGGGGTTGGCCGATACCCTATCTTTGGATTTGGGCTTTTGTTAATGTTAGTTATCGACTCAAGTTCTAGATCGGGCATTGTTGAGTAATGGATTCTTTTGTTAATACAGTATTTCGGTAGGAAGGGGTGCAATCCTTTTTCGAGTAACATCCTTAGCGGGCCAAGTCACACTTCGGTTAAGGTGAGTGTCAATGTCGTTCTTTTGGGATTAAGTGGAAGTGATGGGTATTAACACTAACCGAAAATATTGATTGATGTAGGCGTTGGACTCGTGAGCGGTTCGCTCGACTTCACTAACAGGTGTGTAATCATACACCCAGTATTGTACTGTTAAAACGCTGGACAATGGTGTATTCACACCCCTGTGCTACTGTGAATCGGCAAAAGCCGAAAAGCTGAAACTTTGACATCTGAGGGCTCACGAGCGTGTGAACGCTCGTAGGGATAAATCGAGCCACAATCGTTGGCGACAAACTGTAGAGGCCGCCACAAACGTTCTCGTGGGCTTAGGTCGTAATGGGCCTCGTTGGGCCGAAATGGGCCATGTGGGCCCAATGGGCTCATGGGCCCCACATGGACGAAAACCACGGTAAGTGACTAATAATGGATTGGGCTGCGAAGTTTGCATAGCCGTGAAGGAATGTGAGCTGAACGGGCCACACGAGCGTGTGGGCCCCCTTAGGCCGAGAAATGGGCCTTGGGGCCAATTACACTGTTTTGGCCATATAGGTTATCTGAGTCGTTCGAGATGACTGTAGACCCTGTGAAGGGTCATTATTAGTGTCGAGACCCCAAAAGTAGTAAAATAACCGAAATACCCTTGTAGGGTAGAATTACCGAGATACCCTTGTAGGGTGGAATTACCGAAATACCCTTGTAGGGTGGAATTACCGAAATACCCTTGTAGGGTAGAATTACCGAAATACCCTTGTAGGGTAGAATTACTATTTTACCCCTAACCGACGAGATGACCATTATACCCCTAGTGGTAGGTTATGTTGATGTGTGTATGATATCTATATGACTGGTTATGAATATGACATATTGCATACACGTAATATTTATGACACAACATTTTGCATTGGGGTTGGGATTCTGATTTGGAGGAAGTATTGTATTAGTGGCTCTGCCACATTTTTACTGTACTAGTGGCTTCGCCACGTATTCTGATTTTAGTGGCTTGGCCACGTTTACTGTTATTAGCAGCTTTGCTGCGTTACTATTAGCAACTATGCTGCGAAATTGGTGTGTTGGTTGGGTGGGTCGACTTAGTCCCCACATGGTGTGTTGGTTGGTACGGGTGGTGTGTTGGCTGGATTGGGTTGGCTTGCATCACTATTCGCATTGCATTCTTGTATTTGGGCTAAGGCCCACACCGCATTATTCTTGAATAGGGCTCGCCTAGATCACATTACATGATAAGAGATTACACACTGAGTTCTCGTAACTCACCCTTTTCTTTTAATTGTACAGGTAATCCCCAGCCTTAGATGATTTGGAGCTGCGAGGGACTCGGAGGTGGCCACATGTGCGCGAATATTTTGATTTATACCTAGTTTTTTTTTAATATTTTATTTTGGGGTTGATATTTATGTAATAAGGCCATTGAGGTTTAACTTTTACTTGGTTTTAACTTCTTACTTCAACCTGCTAGATAGGAAACACGAGGTTTCAAAATAATAACGGTTTCCAAAGAAAATCACGCAGTTTCTCGATTTTTAATTCAGACTAATAAACTTGTAACAAATAATATGACCAAGGATTGGCCAACATGTTTTGATTTTTCAACACCAACGTTTTCAATAGCAATTAGCTAAAAGGGGATTTAAACTTTAGACACGAACTTTCACCGACAAGACCAGTTTTCAAATCAACACTTCAATGTGACACGTCAGATCCGGTCGTAACGTCTAGGCCGGGTTTAGGGTGTTACAAATACCCTGAGGGTCATGGACATTATTGGTGTGTAGGGTTAGATGGGCCTTAGGAGGTCTTAAGTGGTGTGATTGGTTGGATGGGTGGGTTTTATAATTCGACTGCATTGCGTACGCATCTGTTTGACTGTTCGAGTAAAAAGCACTTGTGCTTCTGTGAATTTCGTAGACTCTGACTGCAACTGTCTGACTGAATAGTTATTGTGACGGTGTGATTGATTGAGAATTATTACTGCTGTGACTGAATGGTATTTACAACTGTGTGTCTGAATGTGTAGTAATATACTCTAAATATTGCTATCTGTCGGTACATCCATTTTGAATGTACCAACTGGTTCTGTATAACTCTGTAAGTAGGTTTCGTTTCTGAACTGCTTCTGGTTTTCTGTTCCTAATTCTGTAGTTATTTGGTTTTGATCTCACACTGAGCTCAAGTAGCTCACCCCCTCTTCTGTTTCCCCTTTCAGGTACATTTTAGAATTTTGGATGCCGAACTCAGTACACGGAGGTCTCGGACAATCTTGGTGAAAATAAGATATAAGTTTTTAATTTCAGTTTTTAATTACTATTCAGTTTAGAACCGTCAGGTTTTGTAAACACTGTGGTACTAGTTTTGCTTTGATTTCCCTTATGATAATAAAGGAATTATTTTCCAAAATTTCCTACGATCACTTCGGTGATCAATGTAGCATCCTGAATTTGGTCTAAACTTCTAGGCCGGGTGTAGGGTGTTACATGATAATCATTCCAAATTGAAATGATAAGGGAGAAAATGGGTGAGGGATGTATATTAGTTCAAAATTATTCATTTTTTAAAAAGTTTCATTTTGTTTTCCTCTCAAATTTCTACTCTACCGACCATTGAATAGAAAGAAAAATATAATTTTTCCATCTTTCCTACCAACTATGCTTATGGAAAGAAAAATTATATGATACTCCTATTTTTCTACTTTTTCAATTTATTATCTTTTAATTTTCTTTCTGCACTATCAAAGAAAGCCTTAAAGGGTAAGATTAGAAAGTCTTTTTTTCTTTCATTTTCATCATTTCAATTTTTTCTATCCTTCTATTTTTTTACTTTTTCAATTTTTTATCTTTCCAACCTACCAAAAAAAGCCTTAAACCTTAAAATTAGGAAGTCTTTTTTTTTTTCTTTCAATTTCATCTTTTCATTTCCTCTCTCTTCATCTACTTTCTTTAACTCATATTTTTCTTCAACCTAGAAATACTGACGTTGCTGTCGCCGACCACCATTAACGGTGTCAAAATAATTTTTAAAAATACCCTCACCACATCTTTATCACCCTTTATAATTGGATTTTAGGAAATCTTAATAATAAAGCGTAGACCAGAGTTTCAACCATAAATTTTCAACCACTATTTTGATGTATTTGATCATGATCAATCTTTCCAATCTCTCGTATTTGATCATGATCAATCTTTTTTCTCCTGTCTCGACATATTCGGTACGTATTTCGGCATGTCTCTGTCAGACACTAATACAAAACCGGTACGAAAGGCTCTCTGGCGCGTATGTGCTTTATAGTTTCCAAATAATCTGAATTATGGAACGAAACCAAATAAAAATCTCAAATTTATCTTAGAGCAATCATTTGAAGCAATCCACCTCGAGACATATCTATAGCATTTCACTAATGACTGACCTTCAATATATTCTTGTAAATATGAAAAGTGAATGATCAGCGAATCATTCTTATTTAGTTATAATTTTCTCTTCGACACAATGATGGACTATTTAGATTCAAAAACCAAAAAATAATGATAGTAATAGTGAGAATGTAAGCCACCTGGAATAGTTAAACATTCTCGTTGCTCTGTTGATAAGCCACTGCTACCTGGTAAACCAACTATAGCATTCCTTAGTGTATCAAGCTCTACCAAACGCATCACTTCTTCAACAAACTCCTATAGGAAAGTGTGCAAAAAAGAAAATGAGAAATGCAGTGAAGTGAAGTGAAACTAGACTAAGTACAAAACAAATATAAATTGCTGAAAGGATTATGCAGCTCACAATTTTCTGGTCCTTGCTAATTTCTTTGGGAAGACGGAGACTGGAGGAAAACCAGAGAGACTCCTCAACTGAGACTTGAGGAGAATGTATATCATTTTGTTCAACATATCCTGAAATTCTGGCAATTGTTTCTTGTACCTTTGGGTATCCTGATATCTTGATATCCCCTTCAATGTATCCACCAGTTTTCCTTCCGGAAAGTACGTCCATCAATGTAGTCTTCTCTTCTCCACTTGACCCGACTAAGGCCGTAAGAATGCCCGAAGTGAATACTCCACTAACATTTGAGAGAAGTTGCAATCTCATTTTAGGTATGCCTTGTGCTTTCATTTCCTAAGATATTTGACAAAATAAAAGAGGGAAGTAAATGTGAGGCTTCACATCAGTAAAATATATACATAACTACAATAAATAAATAAATAAACCACTAGAGAATCATACCCTAGGCATATCCACAAAGTAATTGACATTATGAAAAGTCATTGCTAATGGTTCAAATGGAAGAATTACTCCTTCTTCTTCTCTTTGCCTGACTGGATGCGAGAATCGATGTCAACTTTTTGCTTTCAACTGCAAAGATATTTTGAAATTTGTGAAGGAATTATCACAATCCTTTAAAACAGGCATACAAGTCGTATATATGAAAAATAAGTTGATGCTGCATATATCAAATATGACTAACCATCCTTCGTAACAGAATTTTCTTTTGTATCTTCTGGTACAATTGCCTTGCCTCTACTTAAAGCTGTCGTGAAGAGAAAAACTATATAAGAGAATCTTTAGATACATGATGAAGTTTAGAGAAAGGAAGTTGTGAATGAGTTCAATAATTTAAAGGATAACCCACGATTCAGGTAGGCTAGGGCCAGTGTCACGGTGATGTTGAAAATCAAAACATAACCTACTAACACACCAACTCCAAGCCAATACCAATATTTAGCAGAAGGTAAACCATGTTGATGAAGCACATTGTATCCAACGGTATGGTTTCCGGTAGCAGATATCTGATACATGTCTCAAAAATTACATGTCTAGCATATTAATCATTACCAATAAACAAAAATTTGAAGCAAGCATGTTGATTAATGCACCTTTTTCCACCTTGTCGCTGTGAATTCATTAATGGAAACTGCTCTTTGCGCATACCGTAATGGTGACAGACATGAAGCCCAAACCCACCATGGCTTAATTTGGTCTGAAAGAAGAGTTAATCAATCAACAATGTATATATAAATATGTATGTATTTCTTTTTGAAGAATCAGCACCAAAAACATTTTATCTTCTATTCCAAGGTAAAATATATTACACAACATACCATTAGGTATAACAAATCCACCCAACAAAAATACAAGTAAAACTGCAGCTGATCCAAAGGTATTTGCAATGACCATATCTCGAGCAAGGGAAGCAATCGTTCGAAATAGACCAATTTCCGTTTGGTGTACTACAAATTGTACCAAGATGAAGCGGAAAAATCTGAATCCAAAAACTAGAAATAATGAGAAGCAATTCCTGATAGCAAAAAACATCATGGGAGAGAGTGAAATAGGAGATACCTCCCAGCAGAAGGGGCAAAACCAACTATGTAGTATAAAACACAAGACCATACTACAGCTTCAATAACAGAGTAAGGTACACGTATAATCCAACTTACGACGAACCATATCCATGCAGGATGAAATAGATTATATCGTTGTTTGTAAAACATTGAGAGCCAAAATATGAGAAGTGATAGCTCAGAAAATCCACTAAACATCATATGGACCACCCCGAAGAAAAGGCATGAGAGGTAGAGGTTGCCATTAATCTCATCTACAGGATGTAGTTTTGCTCTTAAAAAATTTGTGCTCGTGAAAAAAGCCACAAATGCAACCTTAAACACGTAATGCATAAATTCAAAAGTGGAACACGTGAGAAAAACTTCTAACGAAAAATTAATGACAAAAAAATCACAATATTATGCCATGTATAATATAAATCAAGCAAAGAATAGAAGTAATAGTGAAAAAAAACCCTCATAGATAGATATGCAGATAAGTAGTGAATCAATTTTAAGTTTATTACTGAAAAATGAAAAAGCATAATACACAAAAGTTCTCAATTCATATATCATCAAACCATAGATGGTTAAGAATATCAGTGTCAAATTATGATGTAAAGTTGATCCGTAAACATAACAAGTGCAGAAGTGGCAACTCAAAGCATACCTAGAATGTCATGAAAATGTAAAGGAAACTCTGCCCCTTCATCAACAGTTTTTCTTGCCCAAACCAAGAATTTAAAAGCTCCCATCTTGATGTGTTAAGAAAATGCTTCAAGACTGAAACATGTCCACGTGTCTTGTAATAGCCCGGTTTAGACCCTAGTCGGAACAGTGGTTTTGAAACCACAAATTCAAGGTCGAAAAAATGTTTTAATATTATTTTTCGTATTTACAGTATGTGATTAAGTATGTGTGAAATTTTAGTATGAAAATTTGATCGTTTGTGTGCTCGATTAGAGAAAAAGGACCTAATCGCGTAAAATGCAAAATTAGCATGCCATGTGTTAAAAGTACCTATATGCTATGTCTTTATAAATGTGAGGTCCTTATGTTGATATTAGACCATTGAATTCATGAAATGACATGGTTGGACATTAGTTAGTGGATTATTAATGGTAATAAAAAGGCTAATTTAGTAATTAGCTAAATTAGTAAAGATTAATAAAACAAAAATATGAATTAATGCATTCATTCATCTTTTATGCCGAAAATTCAAAGAAAAAGAAAATAAAAAGAGTTTCTAGGGTTCGGCCATTGTTAAGCTTAATAGAGGTATGATTTTTGATCCGTTTTCAATAATTTTTACGTTTTTGTGATCGTTGTTTTGTGTTCTATCAAGCCCATGCCTAAATTTCGAAAATTGTTGATGATTGTGTAATGTACCATTGATGATTTTGTGAGCTTAATGATGTTATTTGGTGAATTATGAAAGCTTGGTAATTGATAAATATGTTTTGTATTGGGATTTTTGATGAATTTGTTTATTGTGGACTAAATTGAGAAAGGTATAAAATGAGGGGTTAAATTGTAAAATAAATGAAAGATATGGGCTTATATGGACTATATGAATATTCAGCCAAGCATGAGAAAAATGAAATTTTGTGTATTTTGTGATTTCATGAAATAGGGACTAAAATGTCAAAATGTGAAATTTTAGGGGCTAAAGTGTAAAATTCCCTAATTATGTGCTTGTAATTTGAATTGAATGAAATGTGTTATTAAATAGCCAAATTTGAATTTATATAGAAAACGAAATTAGATCGGAGGAAGTCGAAAGTGGTCGAGTAGTCGATTCCGTTCGTTCGTATCCGTACGAGGTAAGTTCATATGCAAATAAACGTATTTCAATTGAATTATATATATGTTTGATTGTTGTGGAAATGTATGAAATTGCTATTGGAGCTGAATTATTGAATCCGAGAAAGTATCGACAAAGTTACGACATCCGAAAGCCTTGTACGAACCATAGGAATAGTATAGGATACATATGTCATGACATAGGATTTCGAGATGTGTTATCATGTAAGACCACATCTGGGACATTAGGATCGACTAAAGATTACGTGTAAGACCATGTCTGGGACATCGGCATCGTATATGATTTTGTGTAAGACCCTGTCTGGGACAGTGGCATCGATATTTGATTACATGTAAGACCATATCTGGGATATGGCATTGTACGAGCTTTACGAGCTATCTAAGTATCCATATTGATTTTCGAATGGTTCAACAAGCATTCCAAGAAATGAATGATTATGTGATTTTATATCCGACTCAGGTACGTTTGAAATGTTTACAATGTTTGAGAATGAAAGGTAAGTATATGTGCAATTGTGGACATGTGATATATGTATGAGTTACATGAGAATGAGATGTGTTATATGCTAATGAACTATGATCAAATGAGCTATATGAAAAATATGGACTTGTAAATGTGTTTTGCCATAAGCTACATGAATGAATTGGTTTATAATTGTGTTATGTGATAAGTTTATTTGTATGTGGCTTACTAAGCTTTTGAAAGCTTACTTTGTGTGTTTTTCAATTGTTTTATAGATTATTGAAGCTATCGGAAGCTCGGGGATCGTCGAGGATAATCACCACACTATCGAACTATATTTTGGTACCTTTTGAAAATGTATATATTAAAGTATGGCATGTATAGGCTAGAGAATTATGTTATGTTTTGAAATGTATATATCATGTCATGTGTTATGGCTTGATTTTGGTTAATATTATGGTTGGATTTGACATATGTTATGTGATGCAAAAATGGTATATTTGATGTGTTCATATATGCTCTAGTGAAATGGTCAATTTGGTATGTTCATAGTTGGGAATTTGGCATGAGATTGGATGTGGAATTGGAAATGTTGATTTTATATGAATGGTTTTGGCATGTGAATTTGGTAAGTTTTGATATGGAAATTGAGTATGGAATTAGTTGGTGATTATATGGCATGAATTGTGCATGTTTTGGTAATGAATTGGTTGTAATTTGAGTATGAAATGTGTTTGGTTTTGTGCTTGAAATGTGTTTGGTTTTGTGCTTGTAGGGAGGACCCAAAATGGGTGGCCACATGGCCTTGTAAATGGCCTATTTTTGCCCACACGGACAGGGACACGAGCGTGTGTCTCTGCCGTGTTGCTCGAGGGTTCAATTTGAATTGAGCCTGGGCAGACCACACGTCTCACACACAGGCGTGTGGCCAAGTTAGTATACCCTACAAGATTGACACGGCCGAGCACACGGCCCAGACACGGGCGTGTGAGGCCATTTCGAATTGCCACACAGGCTGGACACATAGGCGTGTGACTGGCCGTGTGAGCAAGTCAGTATGTATGCCCTGTTTCACCACGTCCTAGACACACGAGCGTGTCTGATGCCGTGTGCCTATGTGTTTGTGATAGATGATGATTTGTTGATGTAATGTATGTTTGTTAAATAGTTGTGAAATGTTCTGATTTGTCTCGTAATACCTCTTAACCCTAGTCCAGCGATGGATACGGGTTAGGGTGTTACAATTTGGTTGGTATAAAAGCTACGGTTTAGTCAATTCTAGGACTAACGTAGCGGGTGAGAGTCTAGCTATGCATGCCATATATATGAACTGTGATAGTGTGATGAATCCTGACAAATGAAATGTGTTTTTGTATAGTAAATGGATCCCAAATGAGCCGCAGCTGACGATGTTGAAAGTAATGCACCCGCTCCCGCTTAAGGGGCAGTGCCATCTGATTCTAGACCCGTGACTAGTAGCCATGAGGGAGAGGCAAAGCAAGCCTTCTTCCAAATGATGAACGAGTGTTTCACGGAATTTGTTCGAACAAATCCGGCTGCTCAACAACCTCCGCCCCCGCCTAATCTCCCTCAGATTCTTGTTATGCCTTCAGTTGTGAATCCTATTCAGATAAGTAAGCCTCCGGTCGATAAAATAAGAAAGTATGAGGCCGAAGAGTTTAGAGCCACTAATGATGATGATGCTGAGAGAGCCGAGTATTGGTTCGAGAATACAATCAGAGTATTTGACGAGCTATCCTGTACTCCAGATGAATGTGTTAAATGTGATGTTTCATTATTGAGAGATGCAGCATACCAATGGTGGAAAAATTTGACCTCTGTTGTTCCAAGAGACCGAATCACCTGGGATTTCTTTCAAACTGAATTTCGGAAGAAATATATCAGTCAGAGATTTATAGATCAGAAACGTAAAGAGTTTCTTGAGTTGAAACAGGGCCGTATGTCCGTTATGGAATACGAGCGTGAATTTGTTCGATTGAGCCGTTATGCACAGGAATGTGTTTCGACCAAAGAAATAATGTGTAAAAGGTTTGAAGACGGCTTGAATGAAGACATTCGTCTGTTAGTCGGGATTCTGGAAATAAAAGAATCCGTTGTGTTAGTTGACTGAGCATGCAGCTGAAAAACTCGGGAAAGAGAAAAGAAAAGTTGATTCAGAAGTTAGAGATACAAGAAAGAGATCGTCGAGTAAATCATTTCAATCTACATCAAAGAAATTCCGAGATGATTATAGCCGTTCAAAGGCTAATGTGGGACATTCAAGTAGAGATCTTGTAAAGTCACATTCGAGCTTCAGAGCTCCAGCTACTTCAATTGCTAGTGTTGGAAATGTTAGATCTGATCGACCCGAGTGTAAGTATTGTGCTAAAAGACATTCGGGCAATTGTAGATTGAATGATCAAGCTTGCTTTAAATGTGGATCCTTAGATCACTTTATCCGAGACTGTCTCGAGTCTGTTGAACAAGAGATTGTGCAAAATCTGAGACCAAGTAACACTTTAGCTAGAGGTAGACCTCCCAGAAATACGGGAAATATGAGTGGTAGTCAAAGAGTGACTAAAGATACAGATGTATGATCCGAGGCTAGAGCACATGCCAGAGCCTACACCATTCGAGCTTGTGAGGAAGCTTCGTCTCCAGATGTTATTACTGGTACATTTACTCTTTACAATACTTCTATGATTGCATTGATAGATCCAGGATCGACACATTCGTATTTATGCATGACTTTAGTATCCAGTAAGACTTTTCCTGTAGAATCTACTGAATTTGTGATTAGAGTATCGAACCCCTTAGGCAAAATTGTCATGGTTGACAAAGTGTGCAAGAATTGTCCGTTGATGTTTCGAGATATTTGTTTTCCGGCTGATCTGATGTTATTACCTTTTGATGAATTTGATATAATTCTGGGTATGGATTGGCTAACTTTGCATGATGCTATTGTGAACTGCAAACGAAAAACTATTGATCTGAAAGGTCAGAATGACGAGATAATCCGAATTGAGTCCAGTGATTTAAATGGGTTACCGGCTATGATATCTTCGATGAAAGCTTTGAAATATGTGAAAAAGAGATGTGAAGCTTATTTTGCCTATGTGATCGATACAAAAGTGACAGAAAAGAAGATCGAATCGGTGCCTGTTGTTTGTGAGTTTCCAGATATGTTTCCTGAAGAACTTCCAGGATTACCTCTGATCCGAGAAGTTGAGTTTGGCATTGAGTTTGTGCC
This sequence comes from Gossypium sturtianum, assembly GCA_025698515.1. Taxonomy (NCBI): domain Eukaryota; kingdom Viridiplantae; phylum Streptophyta; class Magnoliopsida; order Malvales; family Malvaceae; genus Gossypium; species Gossypium sturtianum. The sequence goes on from CM046949.1 coordinate 24,982,556, forward strand.
AGGAACAACTCCGATATCAATAGCTCCGTATAGAATGGCTTCGACAGAGTAAAAGAATTGAAATCTCAGTTGCAAGAGTTCATAGATAGAGGATTTGCACGACCGAGTTTCTCACCTTGGGGTGCTCCTGTATTGTTTGTGAAAAAGAAAGACGGCACGATTAGAATGTGCATTGATTATCGTCAGTTAAACAAAGATACCATTAAGAACAAATATCCTCTACCCAGAATTGATGATTTGTTTGATCAGTTGAAAGGGGCTACTGTGTTTTCAAAAATAGATTTGAGATCGGGCTACTACTAGTTGCGAGTAAAAGATTTAGACATTCTGAAAACTGCTTTTCGAATGAGGTACGAGCATTATGAGTTTTTAGTTATGCCTTTTGGATTAACGAATGCTCCTGCTATTTTTATGGATTTGATGAACAGGATTTTCAGACCGTATTTAGATCGATTTGTTGTCGTATTCATTGACGACATATTGATTTATTCGCGTGATGAAACTGAGCATGCCGAGCATTTGAGAATTGTGTTACAGACTGTGCGTGATAAGCAGCTTTTTGCTAAGTTCAGTAAATGTGAATTCTGGTTACGCGAAGTTGGTTTTCTAGGCCATATTGTGTCAGCATCTGGTATAAGATTTGATCCGAGCAAAATTTCAGCGATTTTAGATTGGAAGCATCCGAGAAATGTTTCTGAAGTCTACAGTTTTCTGGGACTTACCGGCTATTACCGACGATTTGTAAAAGGCTTTTCGATGATTGCAACTCCGTTGACGAGATTGCTTCAGAAAGATGTTAAATTTGAATGGTCTGAAAAATGTCAGAAAACCTTTGATCAGTTGAAAGACCTTTTAACTGAAGCACCAGTGCTAGTACAGCTAGATTCGGGTAAAGAATTCATGATTTACAGCGATGCTTCGTTGAACGGCTTAGGTTGTGTTTTGATGCAGGAAGGCAAGGCTATAGCCTATGTCTCGAGACAATTAAAGCCGCATGAAAAGAATTATCTGACGCACGACCTTGAGTTGGCTGCGATTGTATTTGCGTTGAAGAATTGGTGCCACTATCTTTTCGGTGAGAAATGTCATGTGTTTTCAGATCATAAAAGTTTGAAATATCTGATGACTCAGAAATATTTGAATCTGCGACAGAGAAGATGGTTAGAACTGCTAAAAGACTACGAGCTAGTTATTGATTATCATCCGGGAAAAGCAAATGTTGTTGCTGATGCTTTGAGTCGAAAATCGTTGTTTGCTCTACGTGCGATGAATGCTCATTTAGTTTTGTCTGATGATGGTTTGGTTTTAGCCGAATTAAAAGCGATACCGTTGTTTTTATAGCAGATTTGTCATGCTCAAAAAATTGATAATGAAATGCTAGCAAAATGAGCTCAGTGTGATTTGAACCATGATTCTGAATTTCGAGTTAGTGATGATGATTGTCTGAGATTCCGAGATTGGATTTGTGTTCCGAGAAATCCAGAGTTGATTCAAATGATTCTGAAAGAAGCTCATAGCGATTGTCTATCTGTTCACCCGGGAAGTACGAAAATGTATAATGATTTGAAATAGCTTTACTGGTGGCCTGGAATGAAAAGAGATATCTCTGATTTTGTTTCAAAATATATGATCTGTCAGCAAGTTAAAGCTGAACATCAGGTGCCATCCGGTTTGTTACAACCCGTAACAGCCCGATTTAGACCCTATTCGGAACAGTGGTTTCGAGACCATAAATTCGAGTCAGAAAAAAAATTTAATATTATTTTTGGTGTCTATAGCATGTTAATTTATATGTGTGAAATTTTCGTGATTTAATTTTATCGTTTGTATGCTCGATTTAAGAAAAAGGACTTAATCACGTAAAATGTAAAAGTAGCTTTCTATATGTTAAAGTGCTTATTTGCTTTGAGGAATTAATTATGGGGTCCTTATGTGGAAAATTGGCCATTAACTAATAGCATGGCCAGTTTTGGGCTTGAAATATATTTACTAATTAAATTTATAAGGTTAAAATGGTAATTAATATATTATAATGTAATAAAATAAAATAAAATACAAAATGGCCATGCATTCATCTTTTTCAAGGCCGAATCTTCAAAGGAAAAAGAAAGAAAAGAATAAGTTAGGTTTGGCACTTTGAGGCTTTAAATTAGGTATGTTCTTTGCTCGGGTTTTGATAATTTTTTACGTTTTTGAGATTGTTGCTTCTAGTACTAGCTAGCCCAGGCTTGAATTTTTGAATTCGATGATGAATTTGAGATTTTCAATTGTTTAAATATTGATGATTTTTGTGTTTGATGATGAAAAATAAATATGTGTTAATAGATTTTCATGTTTAATTAAGTGATTTTTAGTAAAAATGCCTAATTGGGATTAAATTGTGAATTTTGTAAATTGAGGGGTTAAAATGTGAAATAAATGAAATAAATGGGCTGCTATGGACCTTGGTGAAATTCGGTCAAGCATGGTTGTGGTGAAATTTTGAAGATTTTGTGTTTTGTGAAATAAGGACTAAATTGTGAAAAATGTGAAATGTCAGGGGCAAAAGTGTAATTATCCCATTTATGTGTTTTTGGATGAATTTGATTGAATATATGATTAACTAAGTCGAATTTATATTGAATTAGATCAAGAAAAGAGGAAATTGGATTTGGATCGGGGGAAATCTAAAGTTGTCGAATAATCGTTCCGGTTTGTTCGTCTTCGTCCGAGGTAAGTTCATAAGTAAATAAATGTCGTTAAATTCGAATGCTTATGTAATATATGTGCCGAATTAAATTATTACCTATATATGTGTTGATGCCGAATTAGTATAAGCATGGGAGAAATATATACGAGATGGAATCGATTGGTTTACGACGTCCGAAAGCCCTGTACGAACCTTAGGAATAGTTAGGATACATATGTCATGACATAGGATTCTAATATGTGATTTCGTGTAATACCACGTCTGGGACGTTGGCATCGGTTTGTGATTTACGTGTAAGACCATGTCTGGGACATCGGCATCGTATATGAGTTCGTGTAAGACCCTGCCTGGGATAGTGGCATCGATATGTGATTACATGTAAGACCACGTCTGGGACGTTGGCGTTGTACGAACTTTTCGACTATCCGAGTATCCTTATTAATTTCGAATGGTTCAACGGGCAATATTGAGTTAAGATCGAATGTGAAATCGAGCTAAAAGGTTCAGGTACGTGCTAAGTTATATGATTATGAAAGTAAGGTAAGTATATACTTGAGATGAATGCATAAATCATGCATGATAAAAGAGAGATTTATATATGCTTATGAGCATGTTTGTATTCGGTCAAGTTTAGTATAATATGTTAATGTTTATGTGATGATATATGAATTTGCAAGTATGATAAATGTATATGTGATTAAGGTTTGTTTGATTCGGCTTAGTTTAATTGAATTATGTATGTTATTGAAATGTTTTAATTTCTTATGACTTACTAAGCTATTCAAGCTTATTGTGTGTGTGTTCGTTCATTGTTTTATAGATTTTGGAAGCTAGTTACGAGCTCGGGGATCGTCAAGGAAATCCGTCAAACTATCGATCACTATTTCGGTATTTTAAAAGCTTGAATTATGAACCTATGGCATGTATAGGCTAGCATTTGTTTTGGTCGATTTTGGATTTGTATATATGAGCCATGTGAAAATGGCTTGTAATGAAGCTTATGTTTATGTATTTTCGGTTGTGATATAAGTTCATGTTAGGTATATATATGTTTTGGCATGAAGTAACCATTAATGGCTTATGTTTAGTTCTTTTGGAAAGCTTGATATATGTGGTTGATGCATGTGTTTGAGATATGGATTGTTAATGACCTATTATTGAGATACATAATTCGAAACATGAATCAATTTGGAAATTATTTATAATGTAAATTATGTATTTGGTTATGTGATTAAATATAGGTGATGGTTATAAGTTATTTATGATTCGGCATTGGTGTTTAAATCATGTCATTAAGTGTTTAGTTATATGTTAATGTTGAATTCGTGGTATTGGACATGCGTGGACTAAGTTAGGCTATGAAAAATTTGATTAAGAAATATGGTTTTTGTGTCGGTTTGAAATGGCATGCTTGCATGGGTGATTTGGTTTAAAATTGATAAATAAGGTGTATTTGTATATTTGGCTAAGTCTTTGGACTCATAATGATATGTATGTGATATGGTATATATCATAAAAATATAAATATATTATGTATTGAATGTTTTCATGAATGACCGAATGTATATTCTATGATTGTTTTGGTTTTATCATAAGAGAATCAGCTTGTGTACTGAATACTTGTTTAATGAATCAATTGTGCATTTGTTCTTTTGATAGTTATAGATCATGCGCATTTGATATACCTACGATGTGATCATTTGAGGCTTGGCTACTTTGGTTCTGTTAGTGGTGGCAAGTATACTTATATATTAGGCATGATTTGATTTATTATTAATAATTCGGAGTTGGTTCAAATTGATATGGTTTTATGCGCATAACTTGTGATGAGAAAAGATGTATATATATATTGGTTCTGTTATAATGCATGTTTATGTGAACTTATAAATATGTCTAGTATGCTGTGTGGATGTTTTAGCCTAGAATAATATGCATAATATGTGAATTGGTTTAATTATGAAATAGGAGACAGAACAAGAGTATATTGAATCGACACTTGTGTTTTTAAATAAAATTTAGAATTGGTCAATTGGTAACTATAATATGTTCGGCTCTTGTAATGTTATTAAGGTTACATATGTTTTGTTTAGTTTTGAAATATGCGTATGTGCATAAGTTTTGAAATGGTATGTTTGACATTCAATTAATAAGATAGATATTTTAACACATGCTTTGTATATGTTATTTACTGATACATGTTTGATTATATATATAATTTTTTTAATGATAAGTTTTGTAATGAAAGTCTGTTTGAGTTGTGTTTTGACCGGTAATGCCTCGTAACCCCATTCTGGCGACGGATACGGGTTAGGGGTGTTACACAACCGATTATGATTCCTGAGTGGAAATGGGATGGAGTAACGATGGATTTTGTTTCGGGTTTGCCCCTATCTCCGAGAAAGAAAGATGCAATCTGGGTTGTGGTTGATAGACTGATGAAATCAGCTCATTTTATTCTGGTACGATCAGATTACTCGCTTGATAAGTTAGCTGAGTTATACATTTCCGATATTGTGAGATTGCACGGGGTGCCACTATCTATTGTTTCGGACAGAGATCTGAGGTTCACTTCGCGGTTTTGGAAGAAATTGCAAGAGGCTTTAGGTACGAAATTACATTTCGGTATTGCTTTTCACCCACAGACGGATGGTCAATCCAAGCGGATTATTCAGATACTAGAAGATATGTTGAGATGTTGCATTCTTAAGTTTGAAGGTACGTGGGAACAGTATTTGCCAGTGATTAAATTCGTGTATAATAATAGTTTCAATCGAGCATTAAAATGGCACCGTACGAAGCCTTATACGGTAGGAAATGCCAGACACCGTTATACTGGATAGAGCTTAATGAAAATAAGATTCACGGGATTGATTTGATAAAAGAGACTGAGCAGAAAGTGAAAGTAATCCGTAATAGTTTGAAAACAGCTTCCGATCGACAGAAATCATACGCAGATTTGAAAAGAAAAGATATTGAATTTGAGATCGGTGACAAAGTGTTTTTGAAAGTGTCTCCGTGGAAGAAAATACTCCGATTCGGCGAAAAAGGCAAATTGAGTCCGAGATTCATCGGGCCGTATGAGGTTATCGAGCGTATCGGGCCGGTTGCGTATAGATTGTTATTGCCACCAGAGTTACAAAAGATTCACAATGTGTTTCACGTATCGATGCTTCGACGATACAGATCCGATCCCTCGCATGTGATTCCTCCATTGGAGATAGAAATTTAGTCTGATATGACATATGAAGAAGAACCGATCCGTATCTTAGCTCGCGAGGTTAAAGAATTCATAAATAATAAAATTTCATTAGTGAAAGTGTTATGGCATCGGCACGAAGTTGAAGAGGCAACGTGGGATCCCGAGAATGCTATGAGAGAACAATATCCAAACCTGTTCAATGGTAAGATTTTCAGGGATGAAAATCCCTAAGGGGAGGAGAGTTGTAATAGCCTGGTTTAGACCCTAGTCAGAACAGTGGTTTCAGAACCACAAATCCGAGGTCAGAAAAATGTTTTAATATTATTTTCCGTATTTACAGTATGTGATTAAGTATGTGTGAAAGTTTAGTATGAAAATTTGATCGTTTGTGTGCTCGATTAGAGAAAAAGGACTGTAACACCCCAAACCCGGCCTAGAAGTTAGGCCCGAATCTGGCGTGTCACATGGAAGTGCTTTTCAAAAACCATCTTTGCGATTGTTAAAAACTTGTTTGAGAATTACAGCCTCTTTGTTAAAACCCAAAACACTTAAGCAATTGTTAACTACTAGTAAACGTAATTATCTTTAAAAACCTTTTTGGTGGCGAAAGCATATTTGAAACAAACAATTTGCGAAAATGTGACGTTTAGAAATAGAGTTGCAGAAGCACTTTGAAAACATTGCGGAAACGAAGATAAAATACAGCTATTTTGAAAGTTAGTTTGATGAGTCGAAAATCGAGGTAATGAGCTTTAAAACCGTGACTTTTGAAAACGTCGTTTGATAATTCGAGTGAAAACTTCCGTGTTAAAATATTTATAATAGTTTACTATGAAATCCATTTGTTAATCGATTTTGGAAAAACCTTTATTATGATTTTAGAAAATCCCCATTTAAAATAATGCAAGGAAATAATAAGTACGGCAAAACATAAAACCAAATAAAAATATCCTAGAGGCCTTATTACAACTTAAATAAAAATAGCAAAAATGATGAAATAAAGCGGAAAAATAGGTTTACTAATATTCGAAATTATTATCTCCAAAGTATGGCCTCCCCCGAGTCATCCGAAGCCCAAGTCCTCATTACGGTGCATTACCTACAAGAATTAAGAAAGGAGGGGGTGAGTTACAAGAACTCAGTGTGAAATCCCCTTACCGCTGTCCACTGGGCCTGAACCCATAAAGCAATAACTTGGGCCTAAGCCCATATAGCAAACATCTTGGGCCTAATGCCTTTTTATGCATAATAATGTATCAAATAATTCATATGAATGTAATGCAATCCGAAACCAACCTAATAATCCATCCGCTACACACCACTCGTACCATCCATCACACCTGTGGGGATCTTTTGTTAACCCACCCCGCCAACACACCAAGGGTAGCCCAATTGCGGTACTACAGAATGTTGCAGCAAAGCTGCTTAATCACATACATTGGGCTTAAAGCCTCCGGTGGATTCATACTATACAGCCATGCGATCCTCAAATAGTGACACAGAGTCATCAATATATATATGTTAGGCACATAGCCACGGTAAATATGATTGGCACAAAGCCATAATTACGGCACGAAGCCTTCGGTATTAGCACAAAGCCCATAATTACGGCACGAAGCCCATATTAATGGCACACAGCCCTCGGTAACATTATCGATGCAGCATGGCTGCTCGGTGGCTAAAAAGCCTGCGGTGGATCCATACCATACGGCCATGCGATCCTGGATCCATACCATACGGCCATGCGATCCTCAAATCTTCCTCCGTACCATAATTCCCACCCATGCAATATGTCATGTAAATGCATCATACATAGCAATTCATGATATTTACAATATAACAACAATAATTAATAACTCAGAGTTTTATTACAAACAATTTGGCCCATTCACTTTGAAAAATCGGCCCATTAGGGCATTATAACAAATCGGCCCATTAAGCCATATATCAAATTGGCCCATTTAGCAATATATCAGATCGGCCCATTAAGCAATATATCAAATCGGCCCATTAGGGGCATTTTCGTAATTCGGCCCATAGGGGCATTTTCGTAATTCGGCCCATAGGGGCATTTTTGTAATTCGGTCCAAGGGGACATTTCGGTAAATCGGTAATTTTACCCTCTAAGGGTATTATGGTAATTTCGTAACCTAGGCTTAACTACTAATTTGGGGCATAAAATCGAAACTGTCCATCTGCGTCATACTGACCAAATTGACTATAACTCGAGTTAGGAATCTTGAAACCTAAATCCGTAAATTTTCCTTGAAACTAGACTCATAAATATTCTCACTAAAATTTTTCCAGAATTTTTGACTTAACCATTTAGTATAGTTTATTCCTTAAAGTTTCCCTTGTTCCACTGTCCAACGATTCTGACCTCTTTTACCTTAATTTCAAATATCTCATTGTACGGTTTTCATATATTGCTCCCACTTGTTTCTAATTAAAATAGGCTCACTAAGGAATCTATAAATATAAATTATAACTCTTAATTCACTTTGTACAATTTTATACGATTTTACCAAGACAGATCAGGGAACCACGAAGTCCATCAGAACCAGTCTCACTAAAATTGAGATATCTCAGAATATAAAATTCCTTTTCCTTCTCCGTTTCTTCCATATCAAAATAGACACAGTAAGATTTAATTCGATATCTTATTCACTTTCTAATTCTCTTTCTCCTATTTTTCATGATTTTTCAAAATCACGTCACTGCTACTGACCAAAAACTATTTCATTGCAAAAATATGGTTACCACTATGAACCTACGCACGCCCGAGTGATCACGGATGCCGGTTTCCGGTTTTCTTTGGTATTACGACCAAATCACAGAACATTTCATGCAAATTTTTAGAGAAGTGTGAGATTACACACCATTTGAAACATGTATTCGAAAAGTACGGGATTACACACCTTATTTGGATTTCCTTAAGAACCACTCTTCTTTGACCCTAGAACAATACCAACCAAAAGTTAGCCTCGGATTTCCAAAAAATTTCATACCCAACGTATTACTTACACTTGCATCACTTACCACTATATTCTAAGGATTAGCAAATAGAATATATCGAGTGATTTCGTCCCTAAAACATAATCGATTAGTCAAAACTTCAATCCAATTTGCAACATAGCCAAATAGAGATATAACGAAAAATCCAAAATGAACCCCCTTACCTTATCGATATGGAATCCAATTTCCATCGTTTGACTTCGGCTAGAACAATACACGGTCTCCCACTTAAAGCACTACGAAAAGAGGGCGATTAATACATGAAGAAGTGGAAGATAACACCATTTTCGGTTACGATCACGATTTACAACCGAATAGTGATAAATACTTATTCGGCTAAAGAGAAAAGAATATGATCATAGAAAAGAATTCAATTACCGATTTAATCGAAGAAGGAATGTCACCTCAAACGAGAAAGAAATTATGAAGGAGTGATTGTGGATTGTGAGTTTCGGCTATGGAAGAAAATGAAGAAGAATAGTTTCGGTTATGAGGGTATGGATTAGAGGAGAAAGATAGTAGAGTTGGAGAATTTCGTGAAAAGAAAAGAAATGCTCACTAATGGCTTGAAGTTTCGGCAAAGAGGAGAAGAAGACACAAAAGTTGCAAATGGGATTTTTGGCCAAAACAATACCAAGACCCTACCAAAATGCCAAAGTAAAATTTCAGATACCTATCTACCCCCAAAACCGTCCACATGTATAGCCATAAGGGTCTAAATTTTGCCAACCATACTTTCCAAAGCATTCACCATGAAATAAGCCACTTGTTCCCCTTACTTACCTTTTCCTTTTGATTCCTTTCCCCAACCTCAACCTTTCCTTAATTCCTTAGCCACCTTACCAAAAATAAAGAAGTCCAACTTGCCATATATACACCTTGGCCGATACTTAAGGAAAGAATGCAAAAATAAAAGTCAAAAATTGTACACAATGGGATTTGAACCCCTTCCCTTAAAGTCCTTCACTTGATGCCATAGCCACTTAACCAATAGCTCATTTATGCTAGCTATTTACTCATTTATTTCCATATGCTTTAAGACCACTTACTCCATCTCCTTAAAGTGCTAAAATACCAAATTTTTACTAAGGCCCAATTAAACCCCGAACTTCCTAGAAACCTCGTAACCTTCCAAATTCACTTAACTAATAAGTCCAATTTGCAATAACACCATTCTCATATTCTCAAAAATTTTAAACATTCCTACACCCAAGGCCCATTGGGCCCAATTCTTCTAGGCCCAATTTCGGGATGTTACAAGGACCTAATCGCGTAAAATGCAAAATTAGCATGGCACGTGTTAAAAGTACCTATATGCTATGTCTTTATAAATGTGAGGTCCTTATGTTGATATTAGACCATTGAATTCATGAAATGACATGGTTGGACATTAGTTAGTGGATTATTAATGATAATAAAAAGGCTAATTTAGTAATTAGCTAAATTAGTAAAGATTAATAAAACAAAAACATTAATTAATACATTTATTCATCTTTTATGCCGAAAATTCAAAGAAAAAGAGTTTCTAGGGTTCGACCATTGTTAAGCTTAATTGAGGTATGATTTTTGATTCGTTTTCGATAATTTTACGTTTTTGTGATCGTTGCTTTGTGTTCTATCAAGCCCATGCCTAAATTTCAAAAATTTTAATGATTGTGTAGTGTGCCATTGATGAATTTGTAAGCTTAATGATGTTATTTGGTGAATTATGAAAGCTTTGTAATTGATAAATATGTTTTGTATTGGGATTTCTGATGAATTTGTTTATTATGGACTAAATTGAGAAAGGTATAAAATGAGGGGTTAAATTGTGAAATAAATGAAAGATATGGGCTTATATGGACTATATGAATATTCGGCCAAGCATGAGAAAAATGAAATTTTGTGTATTTTGTGATTTTATGAAATAGGGACTAAAATGTTAAAATGTGAAATTTTAGGGGCTAAAGTGCAAAATGCCCTAATTATGTGCTTGTGTTTTGAATTGAATGAAATGTGTTATTAAATAGCCAAATTTGAATTTATATAGATCAAGAACAAAAGAAAACGGAATTAGATCGGGGGAAGTCGAAAGTGGTCGAGTAGTCGATTCCGTCCGTTCGTATCCGTACAAGGTAAGTTCATATGCAAATAAACGTATTTCAATTGAATTATATATATGTTTGATTATTGTGGAAATGTATGGAATTGCTATTGGAGCTGAATTATTCAATCCGAGAAAGTATCGATGAAGTTACAACATCCGAAAGCCCCGTACGAACCATAGGAATAGTATAGGATACATATGTCATGACATAGGATTTCGAGATGTGTTATCGTGTAAGACCACATCTGGGACGTTGGCATCAACTAGAGATTACGTGTAAGACCATGTCTGGGACATCGGCATCGTATATGATTTCGTGTAAGACCCTCTCTGGGACAGTGGCATCGATATTTGATTACATGTAAGACCATATCTGGGATATGGCATTGTACGAGCTTTACGAGCTATCCGAGTATCCATATTGATTTTCGAACAGTTCAACGGGCATTCCGAGAAATGAATGATTATGTGATTGTGTATTCGACTCAGGTACGTTTGAAATGTTTACAATGATTGAGAATGAAAGGTAAGTATATGTGCAATCGTGGACATGTGATATATGTATGAGTTACATGAGAATGAGATGTGTTATATGCTAATGAACTATGATCAAATGAGCTATATGAAAAATATGGACTTGTAAATGTGTTTTGCCATGAGCTACATGAATGAATTGGTTTATAATTGTGTTATGTGATAAGTTTATTTGTATATGGCTTACTAAGCTTTTGAAAGCTTACTTTGTGTGTTTTTCAATTGTTTTATAGATTATCGAAGCTACCGGAAGCTCGGGGACCATCGAGGATCATCACCACACTTTCGAACTATATTTTGGTACCTTTTAAAAATGTATATATTAAAGCATGGCATGTATAGGCTAGAGAATTATGATATGTTTTGAAATGTATATATCATGCCATGTGATATGGCTTGATTTTGGTTAATATTATGGTTGGATTTGACATATGTTATGTGATGCAAAAATGGTATATTTGATATGTTCATATATGGTCTAGTGAAATGGTCAATTTGGTTTGTTCATAGTTGGGAATTTGGTATGATTTTGGCATGAGATTGGATGTGGAATTGGAAATGTTGATTTTATATGAATAAATGGTTTTGGCATGTGAATTTGGTAAGTTTTGATATGGAAATTGAGTATGGAATTAGTAGGTGATTATATGGCATGAATTGTGCATGTTTTGGTAATGAATTGGTTGTAATTTGAGTATGAAATGTCTTTGGTTTTGTTCTTGTAGGGAGGACCCAAAATGGGTGGCAACATGGCCTTGTAAATGACCTATTTTTGCCCACACGGGCGTGTGTCTCTGCCGTGTTGCTCGAGGGTTCAATTTGAATTGAGCCTGGGCAGACCACACGGTCTCACACACGGGCGTGTGGCAGACCGTGTTGCCAAGTCAGTATACCCTACAGGATTGACACGGCCGAGCACACGGCCCAGACACGGGCGTGTGAGGCCATTTCGAATTGCCACACGGGCTGGACACACGGGTGTGTGACTGGCCATGTGAGCAAGTTAGTATGTATGCCTTGTTTCGCCACGACCTAGATACACGGGCGTGTCTGATGCCGTGTGAGGCACGCGGCCTGTTCACACGGGCGTGTGACCTCTGTAGCTTTGAAAATTGTTAAGTTTCAGAAAAAAATTTGTATGTGTTCGGTTTAGTCCCGACCTCTTCCTAAAGCATGTTTAAGGTCTTGTAGACCTTCTAAAGGGATAATGTGATTGTGATAGATGATGATTTGTTGATGTAATCTATGTTTGTGAAATAGTTGTGAAATGTTCCGATTTTTCTGGTAATACCTCTTAACCCTAGTCCGGCGACGGATACGGGTTAGGGGTGTTACATGTCTTTTTTTTGTTAAGTTGATTGTACCAAAGTTTGTTCCTGTTTTTAGGAATTAGTTATTTGTGTGTAGCTTAAGTTTAGGAGAAAGTTAGTGGGTTGTTGATTTTATTTTTTATAAATTCTGAATGAATTTTGAATAAAGTGTGTTCAGTTTCCTTCATTCATTGAGTTTTTTTTCTCTAAAATACTTACAATTGGTATCAAAGCTGTATTCTTAAGGGATCTGTGAGTGAGTGTGCGAGGTTGCTGTGTCATGGACGTCGAAGCAAGTTCCAGTTTCTCTTCAATTTCTCCACCATTGTTTGATGGAGACAACTACCAGGTTTGGGCAGTTCGTATGGAGGCGTATATGGAAGCTTTGGATATTTGGGAAGCAGTGGAATTGGATTATGAAATTCCTGCTCTCCCAAACGATCCTACCATGGCGTAGATCAAATTGCAGAAGGAGAAGAAGACAAAGAAATCCAAAGCAAAGGCCTATTTGTTCGCTGCAGTCTCATCTACTATCTTCACTCGGATTATGACTCTGAAGTCAGCATATGAGATACGGAATTATCTCAAGTCTGAGTATGAGGGTGATGAAAGAATCAAAGAAATATGTGTGCTAAACTTGATTCAAGAATTCAAGTTGCAGAAGATGAAGGAAACAGAATCAATTAAAAAGTATTCTGATAGGTTATTGGATATTGCAAACTGAATCAGATTACTTGGTTCTGAGTTCAAGGACTCAAGAATTGTTGAAAAAATTCTTGTAACAATGCCTGAAAACTTTGAGGCATTTATTTCAGCCTTGGAAAATACCAAGGATCTGACTCAAATCACTCTTGCAAAGATTCTCAATGCTTTGCAAGCACAGGAGCAAAGAAGAGCCATGAGGCAAGAAGGTGTTGTTGAAGGAGCCTTGCCAGCTAAGCATCATGAGAATGTGAGGAACAACACGAAGAAGTTTTTCAAGAAGAATCAAAATTCTACTGGAGAATCTTTAGCCAACAACAAAGCAGGTGTAACACCCCTAACTCGTATCCGTCGCTGAAATAGGGTTACGGAGCATTACCCGACTTATTACATAAATAGCATATGTTTCACATACAATTCCAATTCCCAATAAACATCAATCAAAATCATTGACATTGTCCCTAATACAAGCCTACGAGGCCCAAATCATGCATTAGGATTGGTTCGGGACTAAACCATAACTTAGGAAACTTTTGGGAAACCTAGGAAATTTTTCATAATACAGGGGACACACGCCCATGTGGCCCGGCCGTGTGTCTCACACGGCCAAAAGACACGCCCGTGTCACAGGCTGTGTGGACATTCAAAATGGGATCACATAGCTATGTCCCAGACCGTGTCCTACCCCGTGTAACTCTCTGAATTGTGTCACACGGCCAACCACACGCCCGTGTGACCAGCCTGTGTAACTCACTGACTTGTTTTCATTAAATGCTACAGGGGACACAATGCGTGTCGTCTGGCCATGTGTCACACACAGCTGAGACACATGCCCATGTCTCTGCCTGTGTGGATGAAAATAGGCTTGGTTACAAGCCACATTTCTCACCCAATTTTGGTGCCAACCTACACAATCCAAAGGCATATATTCACAACCAATATAAGCATTCAATTCAACCAAAACAAGTATAAAACATACCATTTCCACAAGGCACATAAGTAACATAACTAGCTCATCAATTTCATACCTATTTCACATCCAAAAATCACCTAAATGGTCACTTGAATATGATCACATTTGTAACCATCACATAACTTATATGCCAATTCAATTCACCAATTCACACTCAAGACAATCACATAGCAATTATAAACCAAACATCACTAGTCATCTACTCACATAATTACATACTACCACATAAAACCAAATTAAGCCAAATCACATGGCTATTCACAACCAAAACATATATCATTTACAAGCCAAATCAAATGGCTAAATTCATTACCAACACATATATACCAAAATGACCATTACTCCTATACATGCTATATAACCAAATTCATAGGTTAAAAAGTACCAAAGTGATGACTGGATAGTGTGATGCAATCTCCGATGACCTCTGAATCAAGCGAGCTTCCGAGTCACTATAAAACATAGAAAAAAAAGACAGAGTAAGCTATAAAGCTTAGTAAGCTCGTATAATATAGAATTAAACTTACCATTTGTTCACAATTAGATAAATTAACATAATACATTCCAAACACTTTGTCAAATGCCTAAGCACATGAATTCATCAATCGGTCAATCATGTTATGTGCATATAATTATCAAATCAATATGGATTCAATCAACAACCATTCAAACTTCATATACTCATATCATCCATTTCATACTTCAATACATAATATAGCATCAATTTCATATGATTCATATAACTCTTGAGCTAGTTCATATTAACTCATATAACCTGTAACAATTTTGTTCCCATTGAACCACTTAGAATATTGATAGATACATGGGTGGTACACACAAAGTGTACTAATCGGTAATCCGTCAATTCATGTACATATATGCTCTTTCGAGCTATAAATAGTAAGCTCCTCCTGAGCTGAGGGAACAGTAAGCTCTAATGAGCTGAGAAACAATAAGCTCTTACGAGCTGGAATATCGGTAAGCTCATACGAGCTATGGCGAGTCTGCAACACATGCAGGATCTCAACCAAATCGATAACCCTAGTGACATGTCACTTGTATCCTACGAATTCCTAAGGTTCAAACAGGGCTCGGTATTTCCCAGACTTCATTATTTAGGCATTCAAATATCATGTAATTCATTTCTCGATTTACATATATTCAATTCAATTAATTACATATTTAAATTCTTAATTCTAATTATACGAACTTACCTTATATAGCACGGATGAAAACGATCGTCTATTCGACAACTTTGCCTTTTCCCCGATCTAATTTCGATCTTTGCTTTTCTTGATCTATATAATATCAGATTCAATCTATTCATTATTCATTCTATTCAATTTAACCCGAATTATAAATTTTGGAAAAATTACACTTTTGCCCCTAATATTTCAACATCTTTACAATTTAGTCCTTATCTCATAAAAATACAAATTCATGCAATTAGGTACAAACCCATGCTAGCTGAATTTCTCTTATTAGCATATTAGCCCATATTTTTCATTTATTTCACATTTTAACCACAATTTTTATATTTCTCAATTTAATCCCTAATTGACATTTTTACCAAAAATCACCTTACAAATGTTATTTATCTAACAACAAAGATGCATTTTCTATCATCAAACATCAAAATACATGCTTATTCATCAATGGAAAAACCCTAAACCTTTAACAGTTTCTCAAATTAGTCCCTGGGCTAGCTAGACTAAGCTACAACGATTCCAAAAACATAAAAATCATTAAAAACCAAGTCAAAAATCATACCATGCATTCACAACTCCATGGCCGAACCTTCAAACTTCATGAATGGCTTTCTCTTTAGTTAATTTTGGTGAAGATGATAGAAAAAAGATGATGGCCATGTGTTTTTCTTTATTTTACTATATTTATTTATCAATTTACTTAATTAACCTTTGTTATAAAACATTAAATTCACCTAATACATGTCCAAAAATGTCCACTCACCATTATAATGGTCTAATTACCATCTAAGTGCTCTTACATTTCAATTCTATAGCCATTTAGTGCATTTAAATAATAGAACACCACTTTTGCACTTTACGCGTCAAACAGTAAAATTTCTTAACGAAATTTTTATACGACTCTATTATCATGTTGTAGATATTAAAATAATAATAATATAATTATTTTTTACCTTGGATTTTTGGTTTCGAAACCATTGTTCTAATTTGACTAAAAACGGGTTGTTACAGCAGGAGTCAAGAAGGGGTCCTACTCTCCATGTCAACATTGAAATAGAAAGGGTCATCCTCCTTACAAATGTTGGAGAAGACTAGATGCCAAGTGCACCAAATGTAACCAAATGGGGCATGAAGCTGCAATTTGCAGGAACAAGAATCAACAGTAAGGTGAAGAGGCTAAGATTGCTGATCAGGAGGGTGAGGATCAACTGTTTGTGGCTACGTGCTTTATAAGAAGTGAATCAAATGAAAGCTGGCTGATTGACAGTGGCTAGACCAACCATATGACTCATGAAAAGGAGTTTTTTAGAGATTTGAAGCCAACTAACATCACCAAAGTCAGAATTGGCAATGGGGATTACATCTCTATCAAAGGAAAGGGGACTGCTGCGATTGCAAGCTGTACAGGTACAAAACATATACAGGATGTTCTCTTTGTTCCTGACATTAACCATAATCTGTTGAGTGTGGGTCCACTTATTGAAAAAGGCTTTAAAGTTACTTTTGAAGATGAATATTGCTTGATTAAGGATGCAGCTAACCAAGATATCTTCAAAGTAAAAATGAAAGGAATGAGTTTTTCACTTAATCCTTTAGAGGAGGACCAATCTGCTTTTCCTCTCAAAGAAGATGTCACACAGATTTGGCACAAGAGAGTCAGACACTATCATCATCAAGGGCTACTACAACTAAGAGAAAAGGAGTTGGCACTTGTTCCCAAGCTTAATGGTGAAATCTCAAGCTGCAAAGCGTGTCAGTTTGGAAAGCAAAATAGGAAGCCATTTTCGAAGTCAACCTGGAGAGCCACTCACAAATTGTAGTTCATCCACACAGATGTTGCAGGCCCTCAAAAAACACCTTATTTAAAAGGTAGTCACTATTATATTGCCTTTATTGATGACTACACCATAATGTGCTGGATTTTTTTCTTGACGTTTAAATCAGAAGTAGCTCAAGTTTTTTGGAAGTTCAAGGCAATAGTTGAGAATGAAAGTGGCTGCAAAATTCAAAGTATAAGGTCTGACAATGGGAAGGAGTACACTTTGGCAGAATTTGATAAGTTTTGTGAAGATTCAAGCATAGAGCATCAGCTTACAGCCCCTTACACACCTCAACAAAATGGAGTTAGTGAAAGGAGAAATAGATACATCATGGAGATGTCGAGATGCATGCTACATGAGAAGACTTTTCCAAAGAAGTTTTGGGCAGAGGCAGCAAATACAGATATGTTTCTTCAAAATAGGCTTCCAACAAAAGCAGTGAAGGAGCAGACACCATTTAAGGCATGGTATGGTTACAAACCATCTCTGAAATTCCTTAAAGTATTTGGTTGCTTATGTTTCACTCATATTCCACAGAGCAAGCGTGACAAGCTTGATAGGAGAGCCTCACCAGGTATATTTATAGGCTATAATACTGTTAGCAAGGCCTATAAAATTTTTCAGCCACAAATTGGAAATATCGTTTTTAGTATGGATGTTCACTTCATGGAGGATGAAGAGTGGAGCTGGGATGATGCAGAGAAAAAGGGTCAAACCATGATAGAGCTGAAACTCAAGTTTTCTGATTCAAGCATCGAAGAAGAAGATGGTCGGTAGAATGAAATAGTGGATGATGCTTCCGTGAGAGGAATAAGGTTGCTCTCATATATTTATGAAAGGTGCAATGTTTCTGTGTGTGAACCTGCCGACTATGCAAAAGAAAAAAAGGATCAAAGGTGGATAGCTGCAATGGAGGAGGAGCTGTCAATGATAGAGAAGAACAAGACTTGGATCCTTGTGGACAGACCTCAAGGCAGGAAGGTAATTGGAGTTAAGTGGGTATTTAGAACCAAACTTAACGTTGATGGCTCACTCAACAATCACAAAGCCAGGCTTGTGGTTAAAGGGTATGCCCAAATCATTGGTGTTGATTACTCTGACACTTTTTCTCCTGTTGCTATATTGGACACAATTAGGTTACTGCTTGCAATAGCTACACAAAAAGGTTGGAAAGTGTTCCAGTTGGATGTCAAATCAGCTTTTTTAAATGGTGTCTCACAGGAAGAAATTTATGTTGAGCAGCCCCAAGGATTTGGGAAGGAAGGTGAAGGAGATAAAGTCTGTCTTCTTAAGAAGGTGTAAACTAAAAAATATATAGGATTTTTCCTATGTAATTTATCCCCTTTTTACTTAAATTCGTTGTTAAAACTAAGTAATTGTTTAATAAATTAATGAAATATGTGAAAATATGAAATTAGGACAGAAATTATTAAAATGTGATTTTATGCTTTATTATATAGTTTTCATGCATAAAATGGCTTATTTTATATTTATTTGAACATATTATATTTTTAAGACATAAAATGGGCCATGCCTGATTAAATTAAATAATAAAATATAAAATTATATTTAATAATTCATTTTAAAATATTTCATTAATAATTTGGGTTAATTATTTAAATTGGATAAATTTTATTCTTTGGTCCTTTAATTTATTGATTTATTTTGGACAGGTCTGATAGCTTTGTTGGCTAACAAAAACCGTCCAAATTGAAAACCAAGTCAACCCAATTTCGGCTACACATGGCTGTCCACATAAACCACTTTTTGGTTTAATTGCACAAGGTCCTTGCAATGTTGAAGAAATTAGAGATTTTCCCGAAGATTTACATTTGACCGAGTCTCAGTCCTGAGTGGTTATGGCATTTAAATTGCTTAAAAATCAAGCAAAATTTAACTCAAAATCCACTAACCATGGCCGTCCACTCATTGAAGAAGCTTGAAGAGACTAAACCTCTCTATATTTAGCAAACTACTCTCCTCTCTTCACCTATAAATAAGACTCCATTTCACCATTTCTAATCATCCCCTCATCCCCTCATACCTCATCATTCTCTCTTTTATCTCAATTCTCTTTAGCATTTTCCATTCCCCACGCCTAGCATCATCTCTTCATAGAGATTTTAGCAATTAAGCCTCTTAAAGAGCCTTTGGTGGCCACCTTGGAGAGCTATTAGCAAAGGAGCAAAGCGAAGGAACGAAGGAGCCCTCGTCGGTCAGAGTCTTGGGTGACAGCCACTTTGATTTGGGTTTAATCTTTCTTTTCTTTGATTTAATCTGAAAATGTTTGCTATGTGTTCTTTGTTCTTGTTTACAACAATGTTAGCTTAATTTCGTTTATGTAATAGCCCAATTTTGGGGCTAGTCGGAACAGTGGTTTTGGAACCACAAATTCGACGCTAAGAAATTTATTCTTAATATATTTTTATGTTCTACAGTTTTATGGAATGATTTCGTGAAAATTTCGTTCGAAAATTTTGACGTTTGGGCACTCAATTTAGTCAAAAGGACTAAATTATAAAAAGTGCAAAGTGTGAGTTCTATAGGTTAGAGGTGTCTAATTGTTATGAAATTTTAATTTGGAGGTCCTTAAATGGTAATTAGACCATTGGTTAAGTTTGTGGACAAAAATGGACATGGCTAGCTATGTTTTTAAAGTTTTTCATTAACGGCATTTTGGTCATTTGGTAATTAAATGAATTAAAAAGTCAAATTAAAAGCCAATTTTTGTCCATCTTCTTCCCCATGGCCGAAATTCTCAAGGGGGAAACCATGGCTAGGGTTTTCAAGCTTCCAAGCTCGATTGTAAGTCCGTTTTAGCCTCATTTTTAATGATTTTTACGTTTTTGAGATCCTCGTAACCTAATTTAGCTTTTCCAAGGATTAATTTGAAGTGTTATCAAAGTTTAAAATTTTACCCATGTTAGAAATACATGTATTTTGATGTCTAATGGTAGAAAATGAATGTTAGTTATGTGATAAACGACTTGTGCTAAGTGATTTTCAGTGAAAATGTCAAAAAGGACATATTTGTAAAAGTTGTAAAATATGTGTAGAAAATGTGAATAAAATGAAAAATGTGAGCTTCTATAAGCATGTATAAGGTTTGGCTAGGATTGGGTATCGAAGAAATTGAGTACATTTCATTTTACGAGCCTAGGGACTAAATTGTAAAAATGTGAAACTTTAGGGGCAAAAATGTAATTTTTCTATAATATGATTTTTGGGCTAAATTGAATAGTGTGATGAATGAATAAGTTAAATGTGGTATTATAGATCAAGAAAAACGAGAATTGGATCCAGAACGGGGGGAAACAAAGTTTCGGATTAATAGACCTAATTCGTCGATGCAGCAAATGAGGTAAGTTTGTATGTTAATAAATGTTATTAAATTGTGTACTATGTGCATTATATAATTGATTGAATTGTGGGACTTCAATTAAATGTTCAAAACAAGTAAAAACGCAGGATCTATCACAACCGTTTTATAACGAAAGACGAATTGATGGTAAAGACCATGGTTGGGCCATGGCAAGTTGTGATTTCGTATAAGACCATAGATGGGTTATGGCATCAATATGTGATTTCGTGTAAGACCATATTTAGGATATGGCATCAGTATGTGATATGTGATTTCGTGTAAGACCATATCTGGGATATGGCATCGGTATGTGATATGCGATTACGTGTAAGACCATATCTGGGACATGGCGTCGGTATGAGATTTCGTGTAAGACCATGGCTGGGCTATGGCATTGATATGTGATTACATGTAAGACCATACCTGGGATATGGCATTGTACTATGCATATGTGATTCTGGGTGCTGGTCTAGTACGTCCTACCAGTGGCTGGGTACTCAAGCATTTGTTGCGGATACCTGACAGCTTATGCAAGCAGCACTGTATAGCTACGTCCCGACCGTCAGCTGTGTGAGCAAACCTGTGGATAGCTCGAGAGTGAGCCTATATGTGTTATGAGATATGTGATAGCTTTGGCTACATATGTGGCACTTATGTGCAAGATTTCAAGTATCCTTAGTGATTTCTAATGATTTAACGAGCAAAGTCACGATGATAATGTGAGTACGACTAAATTAAATAAAATAGGTATGCACCAAACCTATGTGAGAATCGAATGAAGGTGAATTTGTGAGCTTATAGTGTATCATGTATATGAAACGAGAAAGATTTGTGTATAAGTATGCTTCATGCCATAATGTGTTTATTTGGTTATATTAAAATACGAATTGAATGATATATGAGACATGAGTATAGCACATTGTGTACGAAGTACTGTTATTCGATGATATTTTATATGATTTGTTTTTGGCTAAAGTAAATGTGACAGATATTGGATTGAACGAAGTTATATAAGTATTCGGTTATGTATGTACAAAAGTGAACAAATTGATAACAAAATATATTTGATCCATATGAACATAGAAATGAATAAATTCGTGAAACTTTTGGTTGATTATGTGCTTGGAGCTATGATATAAAGGTGAAACTAAATGAGTTTACATTATAGTAATGAAAGTGCTTAATAAGCGTTTATTCGTTAAGTAGTGTTTATTTTCATACGAGCTTACTAAGCTTTATAGTACTTGTATTATTTCTCTTATGCTTATAGGATATCGAAGACTCGTTTGGGTTGAAAGTTATCGGAGATCTCATCACACTATCCAGCTATTGTATCGGTACTTAAAGTTGGTGAATTGGGTCATATGGCATGTATAAGCTAGTTGGGTATGAAGTGTATAAGTCTTTTTGGTTATTGAAGCATAAATGAGTTTGATAGGACTAACCAAGTTTTTTGGTTCATTTTAGTAATGTGTTTGACCTTGAAATGGCTTGTAAATGTTGGTGTGTATTTGGCCATTTAATTTGGATGATTTTGAGATTGTGGTATATGCATGTGAAGTATATATTATGCTTTGTGGTTTGGGTATGTTTTGATAGGTGAAAAATGGTAAATGTTGAGTATGGTGATTTCCATATTGAAATGGTCTATAATGTGATTTTATGGATATTTGGTTGCTTTTACATGCTTGAATTTATGCCCTGTGATGTTGTGCGGATGTGGGCAAGTGAGGGTGGCAAAATGTCTTGGTAAATAGCCTTGTGTTTGTCCAAACAGGTAGACATGCGAGCGTGTGTCTAGGCCGTGTGTGACACACGGTGCGCTTGTGGGCGTGTAGTCCGTATGTGTCCCCCTCGATTTTTTAAATTTTAGCTTTGAATTGGCCACACTGGAAGAGACACGGCCGTGTGTCTCAGCCGTGTGAAGGACACCGCCACTAGACATAGACGTGTGTCCAGGGCGTGTGAAGTCTGCATCTATTTTGCGAAAATTAAATTCACCACACGGCCTAGCACACAGACGTGTGACTTGGCCGTGTACCTTCCTTTTGTGAATGACGTCATAAACAGAGAGTTACACGGGCTGAGGACACGGGCGTGTGTGACCACACGGCCTACCAAGACGGGTGTGTCCCAAGCCACACGGGCGTGTGATTCTTTTTTGATGAAAAAATTTTATAAGTATTCCAAAGTACTTGGTTGGGTCCCGAATCACTTCCAATGTATGTCTAGGGCCTCAAGGGCTCGTATTAGGGACGATATGAATGAATGTGATTGGTTTTAATTTGGACGAAATTTTATGGCTCGTAAATGTATGTTTGTTTATGTTTAAGTCTGGTAATGCATCGTACCCTGTTCCGGCGTTGAATACGGGTAAGGGGTGTTACAATTTAAGCTAGGGTGATTGCTTTGATTAAATAATATTTATTTGATTCATGCTTATGATGTTTGTGCCTCAATCGATCATGTTTTCAATTCAAATCAAGTCTGTATTTTGTTCATACGTGATTGAAATGCAGCTGAATTAGCTGAGCGATCCTAACCAGACGACGGCTAATGGACACATGCTCAATTTAGATCCTAACCCGATTAAATTGCAGGTTGCATAACAAGTCTAACCAAGCTCTTTTATCTACATAGTTTTTAGATTTGTGTGATTAAATTGTTTCAAACCTAACACGTCCCTGTTACCTCGCACGAACGCTAAGAAACCCTTAGTAAATAAGGATCAGTAAAATGCATATTTACTAAGTAAAGGATTCTGAAAGGACCTAATGTGGTTTCAAAACTCATGAAAGATCGAGTTGCCATGGAATGTTTTTCCCAATGTTATTAAGCATGTTGATAATAAATTGTGTTTAATTAAAGTAATTGTCCTAGTTTATTTATGTTATAATTGTTGCAAATTGTGTTTAATTTTGCTAAAATCTATTTCATTCATATAGTTTTCATATTTAAGATAATTTGCATTGGGGATCATTGCATTTAGTTTAATATATTTAATTTTAATCATCACTTCTCAATCATATTGTGTTTTTTTTTTACCAAGTTGTTAAAATAATTTTACAATTAAGTGATTTAACACAAATAGAATCCCTGTGGAGATGATAACTTGATACTTACTTATTACTTGATAACGAATATGTACAGAAGGCCCTTTATGGTCTAAAACAAGCTCCAAGAGCTTGGTATAGCAAAATTGATGAACATTTGTTGAACTTGGGATTTGTGAAAAGTCTATCAAAAACAACCTTATATGTCAAGCACAATGATACAGTCATTCTTATTGTTTCACTCTATGTTGATGACCTACTGGTTACAAGAAATAATACAGATCATATTCAAAATTTCAAACAAGATATGATGAAGGTGTTTGAAATGACAGATCTCAGGTTCATGTCCTACTTCCTTGGCATGGAGATCAAGCAAGGGCAAGGTGAAGTTTTCATCTGCCAGAAAAAGTATGCGAAAGAAATACTGAAGAAGTTTCAGATGGAGGAGTGCAAGGCAGCAAGCACTCCAATGAATCAGAAAGAGAAGCTGTGCAAAGAAGACGGTGCTAACAAAGTTGATGAAGGATATTTCAGGAGTTTGATTAGTTGCTCGATGTATCTCACAGCAACAAGGCATGATATTTTGAATGCTGTAAGTATTTTGTCTCGATTCATGCATTGTGCAAGTGAATTACATCTCAAGACCGCCAAAAGAGTGATTTGATATGTCAAAGGCACAAGTGATTTTGGTGTTAAGTTCATAAGGAGCAAGGAGTTCAAGCTAGTTGGTTTTTCTGACAGTGACTGGGGAGGTTCCATTAATGATATAAGGAGCACTTCAGGCTAGTGTTTTACTCTTGGCTCTGGTGTTTTCTCATGGAGCTCGAAGAAGCAAGAAACTGTAGCCTAATCCACTGTCAAAGAAGAGTTTATCACTGCAACAGCTACTGTTAATCAAGCTTTATGGCTGAGGAAAATTTTACTTGATCTTGATTTGGAGCAGAAGGAAAACACAGAGATTCTTGTTGACAACCAAGCTGCTATTGCTATCTCTCATAATCCCATGTTTCATGGGAAGACTAAACATTTTAATATCAAGCAATTCTTCCTAAGGAAAGTACAGAAACATAGAGATGTGATTCTTGTCTACTGCAAAATAGAAAATCAACTTGCAGACATTTTAACCAAACCATTGCTTGCTTGCAAGTTCGAGTTTTTGAGGTCAAGACTTGGTATTTGCAGCTCATAAAGCAAGGAGTAGTGTTAAGAAAATGCTTCAGGACTGAAACATGTCCAGGTGAGTTTTTTTTTGTTAAGTTGATTGTGTCAAAGTTTGTTCCTCTTTTTAGGAATTAGTTATTTGTGTGTTGCTTAAGTTTAGGAGAAAGTTAGTGGGTTGTTGATTTTATTTTGTATAAATTCTGAATGATTGTTGAATAAAGTGTGTTCATTTTCCTTCATCCATTGAGCTTTTTTTTCACTAAAATACTTACATGATGCAGCATATTTCGTTTTGTACAAAGCTGAAGGATGGCTTTGAGATTTATTATATGGTGCACTAAGTGTTGACTCCAGAGACTTCCCAAATCTAGAATTTTTAAATATAATTGTAACACCCCAAACCCGGCCCAAACAATATGACCGAATTTGGTTTGCTACAGAGAAAAGATTTTGAAAATCATTTTAAAACCGATTTTGAAATTAGTCGAAATGCCTTTCAATTTAAAGTTTCTTTGTTAAAAACCAAACTTAAAATATTTGCTGAGTCGAGTTGTTTACAAATTTCGAATGTACCCGATGGTACTTTAAAACATTTTACGTTTAATTTGAGAAAACATGTGCATCCGTTTTAACATCATCAAATAGTTTAAACAAAACATGCAAAGAATAATAATATAATCCTAGGAGGCCTTATTACAATTAAGCAACATAAACCCAACAGAAAAAAATAGATAAAATCCAAAATTTAATTATTAAAAATCTCTACTTGCATGGCCACCTCGAGTCCATCCGGCTCCTCATCCGCGATCTACGAGTCACCAAAAAAATTAAAGGAGAAGGTGAGTCACCAAGACTCAATGTGTAACCCTTCCCCGCTTTTAATGTAATAACATACACAAATTATAACCAATTAACATGCATAAGTTTAAATGCACCCAACCTAACCATCCATACGCCTTTTTCTACCCCTTGTGGTACCAAACCACCGGTGGTGCCAAACCACTCGTGACGTATAGTCACAAATGTGATACCAAATCACTTTGGAGATACCAAATCTCCGGTGTCCGAAGACACAATTGTGTTACCAAAACACCGTGACCGGTCACAAATAGATGATGGGGCCAACCCATCGTGTGATACCAAATCACCGCGCACAATCCCATATCTCAAAGTGGGGCCAACCCACGGTGGAATTAACCACGTGGACAAGTCGCTATGAGGTGCCAAACCTCCGGAGGTACCAAACCTCTGTGACCGTAGTCACGATGTGTTACCAAAACACCGTGTCCGCTGACACGAATATCACCGCCCTCTCTCATCAACCCATAACAATCATTTATATGCATGTACCACAAATCATGTTGATAGATTTATTTAACAACATCCAATCGATTTATCATAAGCCATACATCAAATAATACACATACCAAATGTGTCATGCTTCCCAAAAGCATCAAATAATAATCACATAGTAATAAGAACTTACCCAAATCCTTATTAATACCATGAAGGTATTTCATCCATGTCTACACAAAACGTTAGGCATAACATAACACTTAGCATATTAAAAAGTTATAAGATGTGTATGTATACACACCTTTCACCAACGCAAGAAATAACTCCCGAATCCGATTTACCACTAGATCCTTGTCCTACAATCGGCCAACACTTAAAATATAAACAAAGGCCATTCGGCCATAACACTAAATCCAAAGAGTTATCGCTTCAAAATACCAATCTTACCTAAAAGCTTACCCAAGACGATCGATGAATATACGAGGCTTAGAAAGATTGTTTCCACGTCCGTAGAGCCTAAAATAAATCGATTCCTAAATGATTAGAACCTTGCAAACCAATGCCCATAGATTCGGCCTTAGTCCACAAGAAAATAACGTAGAGACAAGAAAAGAATTGAAGGAGAAACGACCAAGAACACTTACCCTTTTCCAAAATCAATTGAAGAAAAACTAAGAGAGTTTCCCCTTGAATATTCGGCCAAATATAATACTAAAAAGAAGGATATGAGAGTTTCGGCTATGGTGAAATGAACAAGAAAATAGAAATCGAATGGTAATGGATGTTTAAACTATGAGTGAATGAAAAGAAATGGAGTTTGAGATGGTTAAAGATTCGGCCAAGAGAGAGGATGGGAGAAAATGTGGTTGAACAAAAGTCAAATGAAGAAAAGAGAGATGTGAGAGAGAGAGATTTGGCCAACACCTATATTGCCTAAAAGAAATGTGTACACAATGCCCAAAATCAAATGTTGTTTTGGTTTCAAAAGAGCAAATGAAAGAAAAGGGAAATGGTATGGTTTGGTTCAATAAAAGATGCTAAAATCAAAAGCAAAAGTGCACCAAAATGCACAATACACATTCGACCAAAGAGAGTTTTTGGAGAGGGAAAACAAAAATGCCAAAAAGATGATCAAAGGAGAAATTGGCCAACTATTTCTTTCCCCCAAGCTACCTATCAAAATTCGGTCACCCCCAGCCATACATGCCGTCCACATTCATCCACTAAAGGCTTAGGAAACTTTCCAAAACATCCTCCATCCTTCATGCCTTTTGTCCCCTCATCATACCATAACTTCAAGATTCTTATCCCTACTATCAAGCTTTCCTTAATCATATATTCAACTTACCAAAAGAAATAGTCCAACCTATCATAAATAAGTTTGACCGTCCATCAAAGCAAGGATATAAAAATAACCTTCAAATTGCTAAACATGCTACTCGAACCTCTAACCTCAAGCCAAACTCCATGCGCCATTACCAACTTGCCATGCACTCATCTTGTGTCACTTATTGCTACTTAAATTAACTTAAGTGCTAAGCTCATTTAATCCTCTTCTTTAAATAAGCCTTACTAAGAATTATTCTACTAAACCGAGCTTACTCAAGACCCCTAATTAAGCCTTATATCATCACGCATAATATCACAGAAATTCAAATACAAGAAAAATAATTCAATCACAAATAACCCCTATTTTGGGATGTTACAGCTTCTACCCCTAAAAAAATTTCAACTCGAAATTACCCGATCGAAAAGATGGGGAATTGCTGCCGCATCACCTCCTCAGGTTCCCACGTCGCTTCCTCCGTACCATGGTTTCGCCATAGCACTTTCACTAAGGGTACTGACTTTCTACGCAACACCTTGACATCACGATCTAAAATCTGAACTGGTTCCTCCTCGAATGATAAGTCGGAGTTAACCTCAATCTCTGCTACTGGCACGATGTGCGATGGATCGACCTATACCGCCTCTAAGCATCGACACATGGAAGACATTGTGAATCGACTCAACTCTGCTTTGGCGATTCGGTGATAAGCTACCGGTCCTACTCGCTTCAACACGATTATACGGGCGATGAACCTTGGACTTAATTTCCTTTTTGCCCAAAGCGCAACACCTTTTTCCAAGGCGACACCTTCGTAAAGACTTTATCTCCTACCTCGTATTCCATCTCCTTTCGCTTGAGATCGGCGTAAGACTTTTGCCTATCCGATGCTTCCTTGAGACGAGCCCGAATTACCTTAACTTTGTCCTCGCCTTCCGTCACCAACCTGGACCCAAGACATGACGTTCACCTAGTTCCGTCCAACACGTAGGAGTACGGCATCTTCGTCCATACAAAGATTACTTCATATGGAGCCATTTGGATACTCGCTGATAACTATTGTTATAAGCGAATTCCGCCAACGATAGATACTCCTCCCAACCGCCATCAAGTCCGAGCACGCAACCTCTCGAGCATATCTTCTAAAATCTGAATCACTCTCTCCGATTGTCCGTCGGATTGCGGATGAAAAGTCGTCTTTGAAGTCCAATCTCGCACCCAAAGCTTGATGCAACGCTCTCCAAAACCTCGATGTAAACCTCGGATCCCTATCCGAGATAATCGATCATCGCACACCATGCAATCTCACTATCTCACCTACATATAACTTAGCTAACCTCTCAGGCGAATAATCTACCCTTACGGTATAAAATGCGCTGATTTAGTCGACGATCCACAATCACCCAAACCGAATTCTTCTTGCTAGGCGTAAGAGGTAATCCACCGACAAAGTCCATGGTGATCCTCTCCCACTTCCATCGAGGAATCTTCACCTACCGGAAGTAAACCGGATGGCAACCGATGTTCACCTTGACTTGTTGACACGTCGGACACTTACCCACGAACTCGCCACTTCCGTTTCGGACTGCCACCAAAATTGCTCTCTCAAATCCCGATACATCTTGCTACCTCCGGGATGCATAGCATATGGGCTGCTATGTGCGTCCCGAGAATCCTTTGTCTCAACTCCACATCCTTCTAAGCATACAAGCTCTTCCTTTAAAGCACAAAACTCCATCAACGACGGACTAAAATCCTCTAATCCACCATTCGGACTTGCAACCTCCGATCATTCAAACCATCATCCTCTAACTCGCTTCTCCCTTAATCTGATCTAACCAAGTCGGCTTGACTTGCAATTCGCCAAAAGACTCCCATCATCGAACAGACTAAGTCGAGCAAACATCGATCTTAAATCCGATACAACCTTACGACTCAACGCATCCGCCACCACGTTAGCCTTACCGTGATGATACTCGATCGAGC
Source organism: Gossypium sturtianum (assembly GCA_025698515.1). Lineage (NCBI taxonomy): Eukaryota > Viridiplantae > Streptophyta > Magnoliopsida > Malvales > Malvaceae > Gossypium > Gossypium sturtianum. Next base: position 25,012,276 of record CM046949.1, read on the forward strand.
GATCGTAGTCCTTCAACAGCTCAATCCATCTACGCTGCCTCAAATTTAAATCCTTCTGAGTCAAGATATACTTAAGACTCTTGTGATCCGTATAAACTATCGACTTCTCTCCGTACAAATAGTGCCTCCATATCTTCAAAGCGAAGACTACAGCCGCTAACTCCAAGTCATGAGTCGGATAATTAGCCTCATGTGGTCTCAACTATACTACTAGCAACGTAAGAGTGCGTCGAACCCACATCTATCAAGGCAGTATATGGAACACCACGTCCGGTGCGTCTCCTTCCTCACGACGCCTCGCAGCATACACCAAACCAGGCTGCCTAGCCTCCGTGTTGCCAATACCTCTGCCAGCTGCTCCGCGACCTCCACTAGAGCCATAACCACCTCTACCATAACCACGACCTCTCTGCGGTGCTGGTCCCTCCTTTCTGAACCGGGCACGACCTTGACCTTCGGGCCCGATTCCTAGCTTGCTTTACGCGGGCAGTCCCTCACACGATGTTCTAGCGAACCACACTCGAAACATCCTTTCCCTCCGGTCCAACATTCTCCCCATGAGACTTTCCACAACTGTTACACTGGGCGGTCTTTGATTAGCAAACAGTGGACCTCCCGCCGATTTGACCCACTCTGCCTAAATCTTTTCTCAACATTGCCACGACCCGACGATCCAAAGCCTCTCTTGACTTGCTCCTATCATAACTTTGCCTTGCGGACTCCTTGATTCCTTCGGCTACCTTGGCCTTCTCCACCAAGACAAAGAAACTCACGTTCTTCTTTGTGTAGCAATCAGCATCTTAACTCGTCTCTAAGTCCGTCTTCAAAACGAACACAACGATCATGCTCCGATGCCACTATTCCCGAGCATAACGACTCACCTTAGGAATTCCGCTTCATACTCGAGACGGACTTATTCCCTTGCACTAACCCCGAAAAGCTTTCCTTTGAGCGTCAATGTAGCTTGATCCAACATACTTCTTCCGATATGCGACTTTGAAGTACTCCCAAGTGAGATCATCTGCCGTAGCACCATCTCGAACCGTGAGCCACCATCGATATGACTCATCCTTGAGAAGCGACACCGCTCCTTTCGCTCCTCATTTGTCAAATCTATCTCATCCATGATTCTTTCTGGTCGATTCCACCCAATACTCACCGTAGTGGGCGCTACACTGCACACACCTCGGAAAAATTCAGCTCAGTTAGCTCAAGTCTCTCGGAACCGACTTCCGAGCTCCTCCACTTCCACCAATTCCAGCTACCCTTTCCAAAACCCGTAGCATCGCTTGTGACACAAAGCGTCGTCACCCGTCGATCCTGCTCTTCACTCCAAAGGTTGGGGGTGGTGGTGGCGGTATCTCATTCTCGAGATCCTTGACCCGACCCGACGAGTTCGACATCTGACCATCCTACCCCTTCCACGTCCCACGGCGGCCCACGTCCTCTAAAGCTCATTCTAACTATCGCGCTTTAACTGATTAGGAAATTTTTATGAATTAGTACATGTTTCACTTGATTATCCGCGAAGAAATTTTATGAAAAGAGTTTAATAGAGATTCTTTCGATCAAACAAGGTTTTAAGTCTTCTATCTTGGTTTACACAGAATAATACATCCATTTCCTATACCTTTCATACCTATGCACTCTTCTGTATTATCTTGTCTGCTTTCTAACCTGAGGGTATTTTCGTCATTTTTTTTTTTTCCTAAAGGGTATTTTTGTAATTTTGTCAATCAAGAATATTTTGAAAATTTTCAAGATAAATTTGTCCTACCATCTAAAAAAATAATTTAATGATTTTAAAACCAAGTTTTCCTTAAAACATGGCTAATCCCTTTCGGGTTTTATTTAGGATTTTGCCTATGACCGAGTCCTCTTGGTTAAGGTGAACCGAAACTACGCACTGTGTAGGAATCCCGCGAAGAGGAGGTGAGTCACGAGGACCGCTTAAGTACCAAGCTCTTCCAGGATCCAATCCTGAACATGCGCACCAAGGTTACCACACCCTAACTCGGCGACTTGGTCGTAGGTTGGTTTAATTAGGCTCTTAAAGTCTTATGTCTTTGTTTGGAGTAAACTAGTCCTAAAGTTTAAAATACTATCACTATCTACGTCCCATGCTTTCTACCCTTCTACAATAAATAATTCATACAAAAAGTTAGTGGTACTTACAGGCGGATCGGTCTTGGAGACTCAGTGCCATGCTTATTCAAAACCATAATATTTCAAATAGACCTACCAAAACATTTTTGGGCCTTGGGCCCTACAAACGAAACTTTGAACTGGGCTCGATACCAATTTTGTAACACCCCAAACCCGCCCAAACAATATGACCGAATTTGGTTTGCTACAGAGAAAAGATTTTGAAAATCATTTTAAAACCGATTTTGAAATTAGTCGAAATGCCTTTCAATTTAAAGTTTCTTTGTTAAAAACCAAACTTAAAATATTTGCTTTGAGTCGAGTTGTTTACAAATTTCAATGTACCCGATGGTACTTTAAAACATTTTACATTTAATTTGAGAAAACATGTGCATCCGTTTTAACATCATCAAATAGTTTAAACAAAACATGCAAAGAATAATAATATAATCCTAGGAGGCCTTATTACAATTAAGCAACATAAACCCAACAGAAAAATAGATAAAATCCAAAATTTAATTATTAAAAATCTCTACTTGCATGGCCACCTCGAGTCCATCCGGCTCCTCATCCGCGATCTACGAGTCACCTGAAAAATTAAAGGAGAAGGTGAGTCACCAAGACTCAATGTGTAACCCTTCCCGTTTTAATGTAATAACATACACAAATTATAACCAATTAACATGCATAAGTTTAAATGCACCCAACCTAACCATCCATACGCCTTTTTCTACCCCTTGTGGTACCAAACCACCGGTGGTGCCAAACCACTGTGACGTATAGTCACAAATGTGATACCAAATCACTTTGGAGATACCAAATCTCGGTGTCAGAAGACACAATTGTGTTACCAAAACACCGTGACCGAAGTCACAAATAGATGATGGGGCCAACCCATCGTGTGATACCAAATCACCGCGGACAATCCCATATCTCAAAGTGGGGCCAACCCACGGTGGAATTAACCACGAGGACAAGTCGCTATGAGGTGCCAAACCTCCGGAGGTACCAAACCTCGGTGACCGTAGTCACGATGTGTTACCAAAACACCGGTGTCCGTTGACACGAATATCACCGCCCCCTCCTCTCATCAACCCATAACAATCATTTATATGCATGTACCACAAATCATGTTGATAGATTTATTTAACAACATCCAATCGATTTATCATAAGCCATACATCAAATAATACACATACCAAATGTGTCATGCTTCCCAAAAGCATCAAATAATAATCACATAGTAATAAGAACTTACCCAAATCCTTATTAATACCATGAAGGTATTTCATCCATGTCTACACAAAACGTTAGGCATAACATAACACTTAGCATATTAAAAAGTTATAAGATGTGTATGTATACACACCTTTCACCAACGCAAGAAATAACTCCCGAATCCGATTTACCACTAGATCCTTGTCCTACAATCGGCCAACACTTAAAATATAAACAAAGGCCATTCGGCCATAACACTAAATCCAAAGAGTTATCGCTTCAAAATACCAATCTTACCTAAAAGCTTACCCAAGACGATCGATGAATATACGAGGCTTAGAAAGATTGTTTCCACGTCCGTAGAGCCTAAAATAAATCGATTCCTAAATGATTAGAACCTTGCAAACCAATGCCCATAGATTCGGCCTTAGTCCACAAGAAAATAACGTAGAGACAAGAAAAGAATTGAAGGAGAAACGACCAAGAACACTTACCCTTTTCCAAAATCAATTGAAGAAAAACTAAGAGAGTTTCCCCTTGAATATTCGGCCAAATATAATACTAAAAAGAAGGATATGAGAGTTTCATTATGGTGAAATGAACAAGAAAATAGAAATCGAATGGTAATGGATGTTTAAACTATGAGTGAATGAAAAGAAATGGAGTTTGAGATGGTTAAAGATTCGGCCAAGAGAGAGGATGGGAGAAAATGTGGTTGAACAAAAGTCAAATGAAGAAAAGAGAGATGTGAGAGAGAGAGATTTGGCCAACACCTATATTGCCTAAAAGAAATGTGTACACAATGCCCAAAATCAAATGTTGTTTTGGTTTCAAAAGAGCAAATGAAAGAAAAGGGAAATGGTATGGTTTGGTTCAATAAAAGATGCTAAAATCAAAAGCAAAAGTGCACCAAAATGCACAATACACATTCGGCCAAAGAGAGTTTTTGGAGAGGGAAAACAAAAATGCCAAAAGATGATCAAAGGAGAAATTGGCCAACTATTTCTTTCCCCCAAGCTACCTATCAAAATTCGGTCACCCCTAGCCATACATGCCGTCCCACATTCATCCACTAAAGGCTTAGGAAACTTTCCAAAACATCCTCCATCCTTCATGCCTTTTGTCCCCTCATCATACCATAACTTCAAGATTCTTATCCCTACTATCAAGCTTTCCTTAATCATATATTCAACTTACCAAAAGAAATAGTCCAACCTATCATAAATAAGTTTGACCGTCCATCAAAGCAAGGATATAAAAATAACCTTCAAATTGCTAAACATGCTACTCAACCCTCTAACCTCAAGCCAAACTCCATGCGCCATTACCAACTTGCCATGCACTCATCTTGTGTCACTTATTGCTACTTAAATTAACTTAAGTGCTAAGCTCATTTAATCCTCTTCTTTAAATAAGCCTTACTAAGAATTATTCTACTAAACCGAGCTTACTCAAGACCCCTAATTAAGCCTTATATCATCACGCATAATATCACAGAAATTCAAATACAAGAAAAATAATTCAATCACAAATAACCCCTATTTTGGGATGTTACAATAATGGCCATTTCTGAAATGGGAATGAACACATATGGCTTCGACGGATCAACCCAATATTGAGCTTGATCTTTTTTAGAGGTCACCTGACGACGACGACAGCAACAACTAGTTAGGTAAGTACCTAAAGAAGATCTAACCACATATGCAGCTGTGAAGAAATGAATACCTCTTGAAGAAAATCTGCAACCCCTTTCATGTAGCGCGCTTTGAATCCTAATGACTCAAAGAATTCCAAAACTTTTCCTCGAGAGCCCTGATACACCATATATCTCTCGGATAACAACATTATATCATCAAATAGCTCATATGTCTCCGGTGCAGGCTGTAGCAGACCCATAAGTATAGTTGCTTCCATTAGATGAACAAAATTTCGCATACATTTTGTAACAGTCCAGTTTAGACCCTAGTCGGAACAGTAGTTTTGGGACCACAGATCCGAGTCTGAAAACTATTCTAATAATAATTTTCTGTGTTACAGTATGTGATTAAGCATGTGTAAAAGTTTTGTGAATTAATTTTATTGTTTGTGTGCTTAATTTGATAAAAGGACTCAATCGCATAAATTACAAAGGTTGGCTATTAATGTGTAAGTGTCGAATTGTTATTGTTTTTTTTATGTGAAGTCCTTATGAGGTTAATATGCCTTTATTAAGTTGGTGGACAATTATGTCCATAGTTTAAATGATTTTCATGAATATGTCATTAAGGGTAAAATGGGAAAATGATAATTAAGTTTAATTTAATAAAACAAAAGCATGAAATTAGCCATTATTATCATCTTTGTGCCAAAATTCAAAGAAAAAGAAAGAAAATAAATCAAGCTAGGTTTCGGCCCTTGTTCATCTTGATTAAGGTTTGGATTTTGTTCGGTTTTTGATAATTTCTATGTTTTCGTGATCGTTGCTTCTTGTTCTCTCAAACCCATGCCTTAATTTTGGAATTTGATGATGATTTTGAAATGTGCCATTGATGAATGTTTGAGTTTTGTGATGTTAGTTGATGAAATATGAAATATATGTGTTAGATTAACATGTTTTGTCTTTGGATTTTTTGGTGAATTTGAGTAATTTGGATTAAATTGTGAAAATAATATTTTGAGGGACTAAAATGTGAAATAAATTAAATATATGGGCTTATATGAAGCATGTGAATATTCGGCCAAGCATGGGTAATATGAAATTTTGTGTATTTTGTGATTTTGCGAAATAGGGACTTAAATGTCAAAATGTGAAAATGTGAGGGCAAATTTGTAAATTTCCTTAAATGTGTGTTTTTGGATTGAATTGAATGATTTTCTAAATAAAAGAATTAAATTTGAATATGTATAGATCAAGAACCAAAGAAAACGGATTTAGACCGAGGAAAGTCGAAAGTGATCGAGTAGTCGAATCTGTCCGTTTATCCAAATCCGACGTAAGTTTATATACAAATAAATGTATTTGTGTTAATTTATTTATGTTTATATGAAATTGTATTGTGTTGGATGATAATGGAGGATGTACATGTGAAATCCGAGAAAATATCGACAAAGTGTCAATGTCCGAAAAGTCCCGTACAAACCTTAGGAATAGATAGGATTCATATGTCATGACATAGGGTTCCGATATGTGATGTCGTGTAAGACCACATCTGGGACGTTGGCATCGATTTGAGATTTATGTGTAAGACCATGTCTGAGACATCGGCATCGTATATGATTTCGTGTAAGACCCTATCTGGGACAGTGGCATCGACATTAGATTACATGTAACACCACGTCTGGGACGTTGGCATTGTACGAGTATTCCGAGTTATTCGAGTATCCTATTTGATTTCGAATGGTTCAACGAGAAATTCTGAGAAAATGAAAGACTATGTGAAATGTATAACCGATTCAGGTACGTTTGAAATGTACACTATGTTTGAGTATGTAAGGTGAGTATATGTGAATATGCAAAAGTAAGATATGTGCATAGATTTGTTGAGATAAAATGTGATTTATGTATGAATAAGCTATGATCTAATGATGTACATGGAGATGTGTTTGTTGGTAAGCAAATGGCTAAAAAAATGAGCCAAAGAAGAATTTATGAATTTGCAATTGAGATATTAGTGATCTTATATTTGATATGATTATGAATGTTTATATGTTATGTTTTTTTATATATGACTTACTAAGCTTTTGAAAGCTTACTCTCTGTGTGTGTCTGCTTTGTTTTATAGATCGTTAAAGCTACGGAAGGCTCGGGAACGTCGAGGATCATCACCACACTATCAAACTCTATTTTGGTACCTTTTGAAAGTGTATATATTAAAGTATAGCATGTATAGTCTAGTGAGTTTTGGTTATGTTTTGAAAGGTGTAAAAATAGCCATGTGATATGGCTAGATGATGAATATGATGTGAATGAGTAGTTTATGCTATATGATGCATAGATTTGGTATGGTTTAATGGCTAATGGTCGAACTAATGAAATGGTCAATTTTATGATAAGTTTTGTGATGCATAAGTTGGTATGTTTGATATGTTCTTGAATGGTTAGAAAAGATGGTCATTTTGGTATGTTTTGATTGCATTTGGAGATATGATTTGAATTGGTATAATGCTTGTAGGTATAACCTAATGTGTGGGTGGCAAATTGGCCTTGTAAATGGCCTATAATTGCCCACACGGTTGAGCACACGGGCGTGTGGCTCGACCTTGTTCTTCGTGGTTGTATTTCAAAACAAGTCAGTTTCGACCACAGGCTGGACACACCGGCGTGTGACTGGCCATGTGGTCCAAGTCAGTGTCGACCACGGGTGAGGCACACGGGCGTGTCTCAGGCCGTGTGGACAAGTCAGTATGTATGCCTGAGCTCACACGCCGGCTTAGACACACAAAGCGCGTGTCAGGTCGTGTGAGGCACACGGCCTACCCACATGGGCGTGTGACCTCTGTAGTCTGAAAAATGTTTAATTTTCAGAAATTCTTGTATGTGTTCGGTTTAGTCCCGACCCCTTTCTAATGCATGTTTAAGGTCTCGTAGACCTATTTAAGGGACACTTTGATTTGAATTGTTAAATTATGATGTGAAATGTCCGTAAAAGATTCGTTTTGTCCGGTAATGCCTTTAACCCTAGACCGGCGATGGTTATGGGTTAGGGGTGTTACACATTTTACTATTTGGAACGTTGTAGAGCTATCAAGTCCAGTGGATATTTCATCCATAAAAAGAGTTTTTCTCAGCCCAATAATCATCTCTCCTGCATGGGGACAGTGTAGACAATTATAGTTCGATGCAAAGTAACAAAATTGTAATGCATCATCCAAAGCATTATAATTGAATTATAGATGAAGTGGTTAAATGCACTTGTCCTAGATTCGATCTTTGGGCAACTTCTACCATACCCCTTATTAAAAAAAATGATAATCTTGAATAGTGTCTTCCATAAATAAATAGAATCATAATTCTGAGTAATGTCTTCCGTGAATTAATTAAAATTGCATCGTAAGAATTTAAACTAAAAAAAAGAATCTTATTTGGCAGAACTCAGTGACGAAAAATTTGTATCAACAGAGATACATGTAGTAACTCTTTTCCTTTGGCCACCGGAGACACCCTTAAGCCTAATTTGTTGAAATGTTATGTGTTTTACCCCCAATGGATGATGCCTGTGCAAAATCAAAGTAAAAGCAATAATGCAATAAATAAATAAAGAATGGAAATAAAGGCACCGATCTCTCATAATATATGTTGAGAGGTCCACCGGTTTCGGACGGACAACACTTTGAATATTTCTTCGAAAAAAATTGACTATTGATCAAGTAATAGCATACATGCCCTTAAATGCCATATAAGGACAAGGGTTCAAACCCTATCAACTGTGAGATGCCCACATCCCTTTACTAGGTAGTCGTGCGCCATGCATGGCTCAATCTAGCGAGGCACTCTCGCTTCGTGATCCCTATAGTTAATTTGGGTGCTCGATGGAGTCAAATGGCACGGATGGCAAAACCCTAACTTAGGATAATACCAAATTTATAGAGGGGTTCACTGGCTATGGACTAATGACACTTCAAAAACTTCATCAAAAGGGATTCGACCTCCCTCAACAATATATGTTAAGTATATTAAGCATATTTTAAAGCTAACCTTCATGAAAGCGTCAATCTCCGGGACTGGGCGTATATTCCTTTTCTTTTCTAGTTTGGTTAAATCTTTCATATACCCTGTAAGTATAAATTAAGTAGAAGAGAAAAATGGTGAGATAAAAGAAAAGTTAGAAGCAAAACATAAATATTCTCAATAGAATAATATAAGTAAATTGATATCTTTCTAAGTTAATATTATGTAAATATTAGACCATTGTAGAGATGATCGACTTCATATTATCCAGCTAAACTATACAGGTTGAGGTCATTCTCGTCATAGTCTACATAAAAGAGAGTTGTGTATCTGCAATCCAAAATGTTGAAAAGGTAGAAACTAGGATCTTCGCATTAAAATTGATCAAAATTTTTAAGAATGTGAGAAGATTTAATCAATTTAATAATTGCAGAAACTCCAAATGTTAGGGGAATTTTAGTAATTTTTCATTTTCCTCGATTTTCACCCGATCCTGATCTAAATTAATAATTTCATTCAATATATTAATTTAGACAATAAAAAAATTCATTTTATGCAATTTAGTTATTTTGACATTTTTACAATATTGCCCTTAAAGTTTTACTTTTATTCAATTTAGTCCCTAAGCCAAAACCTGCAAATTAACCATTTTTACCCAAAATTGAGCTTAGCCAAATGTTCATGGTATCCAAAACAGCCCATTTATCCAAAATTTCACATTAAATCCTTGTACTTTTATTAATTTGACAATTTAGTCCCTAATCAAAAAATTCATCAAAAATCACTTAATAAAATACTTTTAAAAATCAACCAACATTTTAAATTCATCATTTAACGTCTAAAATCACAAGGTTCATCAATGGAAACATTAAAAATCTTTAACAGTTTCAAAATCAAAGGTACGGGCTAGCTGGACCTAGTTGCAATGATCTCAAAAACATAAAAATTTAAAGAAACGAGTTAAAAATGGCTTACCATGCATAGATAAAGCCATAGCTGAACCTTGCTCATCTCCCATGGAGTTTTCTAATTTCAAATTCGGTGGAGTTTAAATTTGGAAGATGACAATCAACTGTTACCTTATTTTTTTCTAATTATTTCTTTATTAAATTACTAATTTACCCTTCAATTATACATGCATTTTCAACTTATTTCATGCTTTAACCGTCCACTCATTTATAATATGGTATATTTACCATATTTATCCATATACTTTCATTCATTAAGCCATTTAATCACTCAAATCAAAAAGTGATCAAATTATACATCTTTTACAATTTAGTCCTTTTTAATTAATTAACTATCGAAACGTTAAAATTTTTCAATGAAACTTTAATACCACCTTAATGATACTCTGTAAATATTTATAAAAATATTTACGGCTCAGTTTATAGAAACAAGGTCTCGATACCTCATTTTCTAAAACCACTTGACATCAGGGTCTTACCACTTGAACTTAATAAATCGCTTATAAAACAAAAATCACTATATCAAGAACCTTTTCAAAGTCACAATTAACTCGTAAATATTAAATATAAAATTTATGAACTTACTCGTCGGATTTGGTGGCCTTGAAACCACTGTTTCTGACACCACTGAAAATAGGTTATTACAACTCCCCCTCCAAAAGAATTTTCGTCCCCAAAAATATTACCAGTGAATAGGTTCGAGTACTATACTTTCATAGCCTTTTCTGGTTCCCATGTAGCTTCTTTGACCCCGTGAGAATGCCAAAGAACCTTAACTAAAGCTATGTGTGTAACATCCTAAATTAGGGCCTTTGCATTTTACGTGTTTGTATGTGAATGTGATGTTTGTCATGTTAGTTTAGGGTACTTTAGGGTCTAGGAATGACTTAGGGGTAAGATGGAGCCTTAGTGAAAATTTTCGTTTTGGGCACTCTAAGGGTGAGCTGAATAGGAGTAGGACTTAAGGGGTTTTAGGTTGCGATTGGTGACACAAGAAAAGGGATGGCAGAGTGGCAAGGAGGCGCCACTTAAGATGCTGGTAAGTGACGCCACGGAGAGGGGGAGAGGGAGCAAGTTCGAGTCGCAAGGAGTTCATTTTGGAAGTTCTTTTTGGCGTCAAGAGGAGCAGAGGTAGAAATCGACTGAAACACCTCAGGATAGGGGAGTGGACTGAGTCAAATAATTTGAATGGTTGGCAGAGAGGAAAAAGTAGAGCTTAGAGTGTTCAAAATGTTTCAAATAAGTGGTCAGGAGTGTTTTAAGGAGAAAAACAAGGGATTGAGTAAGGGGTGGTAGTGTTGGCCGAATTTCAAACTCTTAGTAGGGGGAGGATCGGTTTTTGTGTGGCTAGAGTGTGCCGAATTTCTGTCTAGCCAAGTAGGAGTTCTTTTCTCATTTTTGGCATTTGCATTTTTGGCATTTTGAAGTTCCTACTTTCTCTTCATCTCTTTTCTGCTAGAACCGAACCCTCCTTTCATTCTGTTTCTTTTTTCTTCTCTCAATTTCTTCTTAGGGCCGAAACCCCCTAACTCTCTTCTCATCTCCAATTCCTTGCAAGAGCCGAACACCCCTTGCCCCATACTTTCTTTTTCCAAAGCCGAATCTCCTAGCCATTCTCTCTTGCATTTTCTCTCAATCTCCCTAAAAGCCGAAACCTGTCTTTCATCTTTTTCCTTCTCTATTTGTTATTCTCAAAATCGAAACCTCAAACTTCCATTCCCGATTCCATTTTTTCCGTAAAAGCTGAAACCCCTAAGCCTCCATTTGAAGATCTTTATTTCTATTTTTGGGTTTTTTTATCTGATTCTCTTTTACTCTAGCCTTTACCGAATCTTCTCTAGGGTGGTGTGGTGTCGATTCTTCCTAGGTGTTGAAAGAATCTGTGGGTTAAGGTAAGGGGCGATTTCTCTTATTTCGTTATCACTCTTTCGGGTTTTCATGCCAAAGCCGAAATGGCTAATTGGCCTAATGGTGGGATGCTTGGCCGAATATAGGTAGAAGTGGTGTCGCTTTCTTCTTGGAGACTTTCGGGAATCGTTTGACTTGTGAATCAAGCCTAAAGCCTTAGCTTTTATCGATCTAGGTAAGAAGATCTATTCAGTTAAGCGTGTAAATCTATTCATATCTTACTCTACGTGTTAACTCGGTCTTCTGACCAAAGATCTGTTCCATGGACTCAAATGCCAGTGATTCTAGGAAGGGGGTTGGACCTGTAAACCCAGCCCCTAAGTTTAAGAAGCAAGCAGTGTCAGCAGTTCGAGATTGGCCACCGGGTTGTGGGCCGACTTCTGAGCAGAGTAGTAGGCAGATAGCGGTAGTGCCTATCAATGATAGTGTCGACGTAGAAAGTATTGTGTTACGCGTTATCAGGTGGGTAACTCTCACACACTTCATGTGTTAATTTATTAGTTGCTAGTATGTCTGAAAGCCGAAGTGACGTTTTGGTCACTAAAATACCCTTGTGGGTAAAAGCGAGGATTCTGGGTAAGTCTATTATGTTCTGCTATCAATAAATGCATACGTTAAAACCTGAATGTGCCATGTCAACTAATTGTTAAGCATGATCATATTATATTAATTGTTGTACATGAGTTTGGGATATGAGATGAAGAGGAAGGAAATATGATCTTTCAGACTATCACCAGTGGTTAGGTACCACAAGTGGGTTGACCCCACATATTATCATTTTGTGACTAAGTCTCAGTGGTTTGGAACCACCAATGGTTAGGTACCACATATATTTTTGTGACTCATCCCAGTGGTTTGGTACCACAGTGGGTTGGCCCCACGTATTGATATTAGGGATTGTCACCAGTGGTTAGGTACCACAAGTGGGTTGGCCCCACATACTATTATTGTGACTTTTGTCACCAGTGGTTAGGTACCACCAGTGGCTAGGTGCCACAAATGTTGGGTAGACACAGGAGATGCGGATGGATATCTAGGTTGGTTGGGTTGCATGACATACATATTTTGCATATGAATCTGTAGGAGAGTCTAAGTTCGATTGACGGGGATTTACCCACTGAGTCTCGGCGACTCACCCCTTCCGTTATTTTTGCAGGTAATCCTTAGATCGCGTGTAACAGACCAATATTGACCCTAATCGGAACGGTGGTTTTGAGACCAGGAATCCGAGCCTGAGTAATATTTTAATATTATATTTTGTGTTTATTATATGTGATTTAGTGAGTGTGAAAGTTTCATAGAAAAATTTAGTCATTTAAGTGCTCAATTTGATAAAAAGGATTTAATCGAGAAAAGAGCAAAAGTTGCATACTAAAGTGAAAGGTACTAAATTGATTGTGGCTTTTTAAGTGGATGTACTAAAAGGGCAATTAGCCCATATACTACAAAGAGGGACGGCAATGGGCCACTTTAATTACAAATTTGATGTTATTTTAGTATTAGTATAAGTTATATTAGTGAGTAAATAAATATTGTTAATATATGTGTGTTGTTTTAACATAAAATAATAAAAACAAGTGGGAAGAAAGAGAACCTTACCTCATTCATCTTCTTGGCCGAAAGTTAGAGGAAGAAACTCCATTGTTGGAGCTTTAAATTTCGGCAATTTGGAGCTTAATTAGGGGTATGTATTTTGCTTAGTTTTTGATAATTTTTACATTTTTGGAATGGTTGCTTTGAATGCTATACAACCCATGTGGAAATTTTTGAGATTTTGGCACTTTAAAATTCGGCTATGGTTGTATAGGCATGGTTTGAAATGTTTGATAGTAGATTTCAATTAGTATGTGTTAAATCATCCTCTTTTGAATTAGAAGTTGTGATGAAATTGGATGTTAGGGATTTATTTGAAAAAAAATAAATAAATAAATATTTTGAAGGACTAAAACATGAAATAAATGAAATGCATGAACACATAGGGCTATGGGGAAGATTCGGCCAAGCTATAGTGTTGGAAAATTTTTCATATTTTGTGTTTTGTGCAAATTGGACCAATTTGTAAAAAAAATGGGAAACATTAGGGGCAAAATGGTAAATTGCCCATTTGTGTGTTTTGGGACTAAATTGAGATGAAATGCGATTAAATGAGCTAAATTTTAATGTGTTTTAGATCAAGAGCAAAGAAAAACGGAATTAGACCGGGGAAAGACGAAGGTTCTCGAATAGCCGATTCGCACGGACTATCAACAACCGAGGTAAGTCCTTTAGTTAAATCGTGTCAAAGAATTAATTATGGTTATCTTGAATATTAAAAATTGATGGATGTTAGTATCCATTTACATCATGGCGAATGTATATTGACATATTAGGTTGATGATTTATGTTGAGTATGTGATGGGAATTGTTGGATTGTATAATGATAAAATGGTTTTGTTGGTCCAATGTGAGTGAGCCCAATTGAATTAGATGAGTTTATAATAGTTATGAAGTGTGTTGGTAATGTTTAACTGTATTGACGTGACTCGGGCTTTTACGCCTAGCAGGCCTTGTGCCGGTGTTATTTATCGGGCTTTTACGCCTAGCAGGCCTTGTGCCGGTGTTATTTATCGGGCTTTTACGCCTAGCGTGCCTCGTGTTTGTGTTACTTTTCGGGCTTTTACGCCTAGCGAGCTTGATGCCGATGATGTATTTTACAAAGAGAAATCAAATCTTTGTTCAAGACAACTTAAAGCTAATTTATTGAGTATATGGTTCTGTAAGCATGTAAGGTATGTTATGCTTAATATCACTTGAGTCGAATTAATATTATGAGAATTGTGTTATATGTGTTGAAGTTAATATTGATGGGTGTAATATGATGGAATTCGAGTTAGAATGTGCTATTATGGAACAATTGGTTTTCAAAGTATAAATGCTAAGAAAGGAGATTTTCATGCGATATGCTTATATGAATTTTAATGAAATGATTTCTACTTTACTTGGGTTATTGAATTTCTAGTATTCAGCCTTGTATAAGTAATTGACTTAAGTGCTTATGTGGAATACAATAAGTTGGAAGTTTAATTTCAATTATTTGTATGTTTTATTATCATGAGATTAGGACTTACTAAGCTAGTAAGCTTACTAGTGTGAAATGTTCTCCTTTGTTTTATAGATTAGGTGCAAGCTACAAGCTCGTCGGGATCGTTCGGAAAGTCGTCCACACTATCAAATTGTTTTGGTACTCTTTCATTTTGGTTTTTCCAAAGAAGGCATGTATAGGAAAGACTTTATTTAATTTTGATGGAAACTTTGGTTCATGTATGTAATAGCCATGCGAATATGGCTAAATTTTTAGTCAAGTATGCTTTTTGGGACTTTTGTTATAAATGTTGGTGCTCTTTTAAATCGATGATGTTATGATATTATGCGAATGATTTAGGTATAAGCTAAATTAAGTAAATGGTTAAGATGCATGGATGGTACGAATTATATGTGAGTATATTCGGTTATAAGCTAGTAATCATATCTTGTAAAGAAACAGTCTTTAGTAACAGCAGTGATGTAGTTTTGAAAAAATCACCAAAAATAGGATAAGTTGAATTAGAAGGTGAATGAGGTATAGAACCAAAGCTTATTGTGTCTATTTTGATATGAAAGAAACAGAGTAGGCAAAGGAGTTTTATGTTATGAGATATTTAAATTTTAGTGAGACTTGATCTGAATGAGTTCGTGAATCCATGTTCTGTCTTGGAAAAATTGTTAAAAATTGTACAAAAATAATTAGGGAGCATGGTTTATATGTTTGAAATCCTTGATGAGTCTATTTTTAATAGGAATAAACAAAAACATTATTTAAAATTTTTTCTATGAGATAAATGAGTTTTTGTAATGACAGGTCAGAATCGTCAACAGTGAAATAGTGGAAACTTTGATGAATAAACTGTACTAATTGGCCACATGAAAAATTCTGGAAAAATTATGGTAAATTCTTATAAGAGTCTAGTTTCAAGGAAAATTTACGGATCTAAATTTCGAGTTTTTTAACTCGAGTTATGATCAATTTAGTCATCATGATGCAGTTTGACAGCTTTAAATTTTTATGTTCCGAACTTGTAGTCGAGTCTTGTAATGCCACATACTCGACCCCGGCAAAGGTCTCGGGTAAGGGGTGTTACATCGCGGATATGGAGCCAAGGTGGACTCGGGGTGGCCATGCACGATATTTCAGTTTTTATTTCAGTTATTTCGGATTTATTTTACTTTAAGTTAGATTTTGGGTAATGTAATAAGGCCATCTAAATTTTAACTTGGATTTATTTATTTTGTTAATTCTCTTAATTTTGCTTTGATCGTTAAGGCATGCCTAAAAGATTATGAAAGGGATGTTTTCAAATCTTAAATAATCGCGTGATTTTCAAGATTTCACAATTGGGTAATTAGCAATCGAGTATTGATAACAAGACAACTCAGCTTTTCAAACTAAATCTCAAAATGGTTCAACTAGTCACTCAATACAAACTCTGTTTCTATAAATTCCAAGGTTTCCTTTCCTCTTTAAGACAATAACTCGGTTTTCAGAAATGTTTTCTCCCCTGTGACATGCCAGATTTAGTCGTAGCATTTTGACTGGGTTTGGGGTATTACAATGTGTTTATTTCTGAGTTTTTTTATCTCCCAAGTAAGAATTTTAATTAGTTCCTCACTGTATGACATATTAGGTTGTATTTCCACATCTGCTGGTGAAATCACATGTGAGGGATCATATTTGTACCACCGTAGCATCGATACATGGAAAACATTATGTATTTTCTTTAACTCAGAGGGCAAAACTCAACGGTATGCTATCGGCCCAATTCTCTCAACAATTTCATACGGACTGATGAAACGTGGATTGAGTTTCCCTTTTATTCCAAATCGAAGAACTTTCTTTCAGGACGATACCTTTAAGAATACTCTACCGCCGACCTGAAATTCAATTTCATTTCTTTTCAAATCAGTATAAGATTTCTAACGATTAGACGCAACTTTCAAATAGTCTCGTATCACCTTAACTTTTTCTTGAGTGTCACGGATCAGATCAGTTCTGAAAAGCTTTTTCTCACTCAATTCTGCCCAATATAAGGGAATCCTACACTTCTAACCATATAAAGCTTCATAATGGGCCATTTCAATACTCGACTGGTAACTATTATTATACACAAATTCAAGAAACGGAAGAAATTTTTCCCAACTACCTTCAAATTCCAAAATACAACACGAAGCATATCCTCAAGTATGTAAATTACTCGCTCAGATTGATCGTCTGTCTGTGGATGAAACGCGATACTAAAATGTAATTTTGTACCCTAAGCTTCGTGTAATTTACTCAAAAATCTAGAAGTAAAATGTAGATCCCGATCAGAGATAATAGACAATGGCACACCATGTAGTCTAACAATCTCATTAGTATATAACTCTGCCAACTTCTCGAGTGAATAATTTGTTCGTACAGGGATAAAATGTGCAGACTTAGTTAGACAATCAACAATAACCCAAATATGTCATCTTTCTTCCGCGGAGAAAACGGTAACCCTGACACGAAGTCCATAGTAACCCATTCCCACTTCCATTCTGGAATCATAACCAGCTATAACAATCCAGAAACTACCTAATGCTCGGCTTTAACTTGCTGGAAAATCAAACACTTCAACACAAATTTTGAAATTTCATGTTTCATATCTGGCCACCAGTACATTTGTTTCAAATCACTATACATTTTGTTACTACTAGGGTGAATCGAGTAACTACTACTATAAACTTCCTACAAAATCTTTTGTTTAATCTCGGCATTTCTCGAAACACAAATTCTATTTTGGAAGTATAGGCTATCATCTGTACCAATGTGGAAATCTGAATCTAATGTCTTTTCAACCTGTTCCCATTTAGCAATTAACTCAAGATCATTCTTCTGAGCTTCACAGATCTGTTGTAGGAATGTCAGTTTAGCTTTTAATTCAGCTAAAATGGAACTATCATCAATCAACGTCATTTGAGTATTCAAAACTCGCAAAGAAAATTTAACACCCCTAACTTGTATCTGTCGCCAAAATAGGGTTACGGAGCATTACCGTCAATACGTAACTCAAATCATTCATTCCCAACATTTCGTAATCATTTCAAAATCCAAAAAAACATGCATAACATCCCTAATTCAAGCCCTCGAAGCCTTGGAAACACTTTAGAAATGATTCGGGATTAAATCAGAAATATTTAAAACTTCATGGAAAAAGATGGAAAACTTCACACTACAAGGGTCACACAGCCATGTGGCTCACACGGCTGAGACACACGCCCGTGTCTCAGGCTGTATGGACATTTGAAGTAGGGTCACACGGCCATGTCCCAGCCCGTGTCCATGCCCGTGTAACTCTCTAACTTGGTTTACACAGCCAAACCACACGCCCGTGTGCCAAGCCGTGTAACTCTTAAAATGCAACCTTTTAAAAACTACAGGGGACACACGGTCATGTCGCGTGGCCGTGTGTCACACACGACAAAGACACACGTCCGTGCCTTAGGCTGTATGGACAACAAATAGGCCAATTTCAAGCCATTCCTTTCACTCATTTCAAGCTCACACCTACAAGACATTTGCACATACAATCAAGCTTTCAAACATACCAAAGCATGCATATTAAGACCAATTCAATAGGTCATTTATCCATACAACAAATATGCCAAAAGGTACCTCAAACATAATCATCAAATCAACATAAACATGTGCACATTTACCATTTATCAACTATTTTGTTTCCATGCCAATATATGTATCACAATTAATGCATATCAATCATACCAAACTAATATCCAAATGGTCATAATTCAACTAAACATATTTCATTTAAATTCTATATCAATACAGGCCATAAATGATCATTTTTCAACCATGCCAACAATTATCACTTTGGCCACAAATCATATATCAATTTAATCTTATAAACACCAATCATCACAGCATCAAAACAACATAAGTTTCACAAATTCAAAACAACATTTCATGCCAATGTCACACACAAGCATACCAATTTGGCCATTCTAAACATATCATCACTAAACCATTACAACATTAGCCATCAAGCCTAAAAATGCCAAAATGTCATCAATCATAAAACCATATTTACAAGCCCAATATAGTGGCCATATCATCAAGCACAAAACACCTATACATGCCATTATAACTGCGACCAAAGCATAAAAATCTACCGATAATATCGATGGATAGTGTGATGGATCTTCGACTAGCTTTCAACCTGATCGAGCTTTTGATAATCTGTAAAGTAAAGGAAAATAACTACATAAGCAATGTATGCTTAATAAGTTCGTATAAACTTTAAGCATAATATTCCATTTCAATAATAAACTTTATAGAATAAACATAAATCTATGTCAATGCCATAAGATTCATAAATCGATACGATCAACAACTCACAAATGAGTAAGTTCATTAATGTCGCATATATTTGTCATTCATAACGTGATAGGATTTTATGGGACTTAATAGATAATCAACAACCTTTCTATAAGATTATACACTTTTCAATTTGCTCTCTTTTCATTCTGTTCCCAATGCTTATCATAAGCCTAAACCACATTATCAATTCTTGACTTAGTGTATTTATCCATGATATAGGTATATTCGTCCATAGCATATGTAAATTTCTCACATATAATACATCATTCAAATTCATTACTCCCCTTTCTTAAAATTTCATTTCAACTATAAATTTACCGTTTTATTACCTTTCCTCACCTGTTTCATAAATATAACACAAGTTATAAGCATAACATCAACCATGACTACAAGCTAGTGCATTTAAACATAGCTCTTTTGGAATCAACTACATAATCAACTATTGCATAAGAAATTTGTAACACCCCAAACCCGGCCTAGACGTTATGGCCGAATCTGGCGATGTCACTTGATGGTGCTTTGGAAAACATTATTACAATAAAACCCTTTTTCGTTGTCTTATGAAGCTTTCAAACGTGCCATTTGTTTCCATCATTATCCATTTTCAAAACATTGTCCATTTTCCAAAATAATTACAGTTCACGGAAGCATTTAAATAAGTTTGCGCAATCGTGATGTTTCGGTAAAAACATTTGTTTATTTTGAAAACTCGCGTCATATCCTACTGCTAGCAATTATAAATGTAACACCCTAAAATTCAAGTATCGATTTATTGCATGTTTTGGTGTTTAGATTATGAAGGAAAAATTTTCTTATTTCTTTTCGTGCCTATTATAGTCTTGAAGAAGAGTATAGAATTATTCGGGTATGGACTAATTTTTAGTTTGAGAATTTATTGAAGTGGAGCAAGTGGCATTGACACTTAAGTTAAATTAAGTGTTAAAAAGTAGCATAAGATGAGTAAATGGCAAGGTGGTGTTGGCGCATGAGATATTGCATGAGGGGAGTGGTTCGAATCCCTTGTATAACATTTGGACAACTTTTATTTTGCTCTTCTATGGTAAGTGTCGCCAAGCTTATTTATGGTAAGTGTTGACCTTGTTATTTTTGGTTAGTATATCAAAGGAATAAGGTAAGAGTGAATTTATGGTAGGAATCAAGAAAATATGGAAAGATATGGAGACATAGGGCAAGTATCAAGGAAAGTGTATTGGAAACAAATTCATGGTCATTTGACCAATGAATTTGGACTACATTATGGCTAGGGGGGAAGGTTGGCGAATTTTGCTAGTAGCTTGGTAAGGTTTAGGAGTTTGCTTTTGGTCATTTTAGTTTTTGTGCAAAATTTTGCATTCCTCTTCTCAACTTTTCCCTTTGGCCGAAATTGATCTTTTGGTAAGCCTTGATTATTTTGACCATTTGGTCATTTTTGCTTTTCACTTTAGTGTTCAATTTTGTGCCTTTCTCATAGTGTCGATTCTACCAACACCAAAAGCCATTCTTTACTTTTCTTCTCCCCATTGCCGAATATACATTGCTCCCAAAACTCATCTCTTTCTTTCTTTCTCTTTTATTCTCTTTGAAAATTGAAACAACATCATCATCATTCTTCTCTCATCTTTTATTCTTGACACTCATACTTTCTCTATTATTTTCTCTCATGGCCGAATGTTGATGTACCCATAGCGAATCATTTTTCTATTTTCTTTGGTCATATAACCGAATCCTCCATCTTGCACAAACATCTTTCTCAATCGTCTCTTTCCAATCGTGGATAATAGGTAAGGGTTCTTTTTATTTTACGATTAGTTAATAAATATGTTGGCGAATTTTGATGATGGTAAAAGGATTTCTTGGATAGAAATTTTACCATTCCATCTCTTAAACGTTTCCAATGGTTATATTTTAGTACGATAGCGGAAGATCGTAAATCAAGTGTTCGTGGGTATCTTAGAACGTTGGAATCGATTTAAGGTGATAAAGGAACGTTTGATCGATTCTCATATTTTGGAACAAGGATCTTTGTGGTAGCGAATTTCACCCTTCAACCCTTAGTCATATTTCGATGTAATAATAGATTGGATTAACGATCTTTTGTCTTTGAAGACAATCAAGATAGGGAAGAAAAGGGCGGTGTTTAGTGTTCGGAAGAAGGAGGTTCCATTAATCCCCAAGTATAAGCAAAGGATTGTTTTGAAGAATCCGGATTTCCCACCGAGTTGTGGACGTTCATCCGAGGAGAATCAATTGTTTGAAGTAGTTCGTACTCCCAAACCATTATTTGTTCGTGGATTTGATTCGGTTAACGAACCATCAATCGGGGAGAAACCGCAAGTAGAAGTAGTTCGAAAATCCGAGGGTAAAAGTTAGATCGTTAATTCCTAAGATTGATTTCGTTATTAAAATATAGTGATTCTAATTTATCGTGATACGTATAGGTGTTGACGAAATGGAAAGTCTAGTTCTCACTATAACCGGTGTGTAACTTCACACTTATCTTTCGGGTTAGATACTAAGCATAAGTATTATGATAAACCGTAAAAATGGCAAAATCGAAAATTATGTGATAATTAACACTTTTGTGTAAATGCATGAAAACGGTTAAAGTCGAAAAAATTACTAGATCGATAAATTGAGCCGAAATATTGCTAGATCGATAAATTGAGCCGAAATATTGCTAGATCGATAAATTGAGCTGAAATATTGCTAGATCGATAAATTGAGCCGAAATACTGCTAGATCGTTAAATTGGGCCGAAAGACTGCTAGATCGTTAAATTAGGCCGAAAGATTGCTAGATTGTTAAATTGGGCGAAAGAGCGCTAGATTGTTAAATTGGGTCGAAAAACTACTAGATCGATAAATTTGGCGAAAAACCGCTAGTTCGACAAATTGGGCCTAAAAACTGCTAGATCGATATAATGGGCCAAAAACCTTCTAGTTCGAAATATGGGCCAAAGTTCGCTAGATTGCTAAATGGGCTAAATACTATTTTGTTTAATGGACCCAAATGAAAAGTTTAATTAAAAACTCATTTGTATTATGGATTACTTGATAAATTATTTATGATTAAAGTTTGTTATTCATACATAATTGCATGGGATGGGATACATGATGAAGAGAAGTAAGGCCTGTGGCCATGAATCTAGTTCGGTGGCTCTGCCACAAATTTGGCTTAATGCCTCTAGTTCAGTGACTATGTCACAATCTAGTTCGATAGTGCACTACAATATTATTTAAAAGGCTAAATGCCTACGATTGGTGTGTTTGGCGGGGTGGGTTGACTTGATCCCCACAGGTGTGCTAGTTGGTACGGGGGTGTGTAGCGGATGGAAATTAGGCTTGGTTGGGAAATTCATTTTACATGCATTTTATATATTTTATTTCATTTTTATATTGTTAAAATTTGTAATAGGGCTCAAGCCCAAATTAATGCCTTGATGGTCCAGCCCAATAATGGTGGTAAGTGAGTTACACATCGAGTTCTTTGTAACTCACCCCGTTTTATTATCCATCTCGGGTAATGGAAATTGATGTGGACTTGGGCGGGGATGACTTGGTGGAGGCCATACTACGAGCTTGGGTTTTATAAACTATGAACTTTATTTAAGTTACTTATTTTAATTACTATTTGGGTATGATGTAATAAGGCCTCTAATTATGTTTTTATGGATTTTTATGTGTTGATGGATTTAATTTTATTTTAAGACTCTTAATATGGGCTTATGTTAAAATCTATAAAGTTTTCTTAAAAATATTGTGTTTTATAACAATTTTGGACACCTAAATTACTTTTCAATTTCTTTCAAATTCTTTTAAAACTACGTTAAGGTTTTGACTAATATATATAAGATTTCAAACAAGTATTTTTCTTAATTCATAAATTTTAATCATTGTACTTAGTTTTTATTAAACCTTATTTCTAAAGGTTTTGCATTCTTCGCTTTACTTAAATCATTAGAGAATATTGGATGTTCGTTTCGGTGTGACAAACCAAATCTCGTCTTAACGCATAGACCTGGTTTGGGGTGTTACATTTAATGGTATCGAGCTAGTTTCAAAACTCTACTGTGGTTTGGGTTCAACAAAGATATTTGTTTGATAAACAACTCAAATTTCTAGACTTTTTGATTTAAAGGTAGTATGGCACCATGAGCATCCCGCGCCAAGTCAAGTAAGTATCTCAGTATATTGATTGTTTATTATCATTGTGATATGATCATAAGAAACACTCTAGAACTTCTAGTTTTAGGTGTTGAAAATCATAGAGATTGAGACAATAGGATATGGTTGCGAAAACAACTCTATCTCTTTCATATCATAAAATATCGTTAATAAACACTGAAATAGTATTCTGATTCATAAAACTCTTAATCAGATTAAATTGAATTAGTCAATATGAGCACTAGAGGACGTGGTCGTGGGCGCAGCAGAGACGTGGCCGTGGTAGAGGGACGAGGTGTTAGAGGCGCAATCGATGCGCCGGATCATATGCCGGAAATAGATGCACCTGCGTCACTCGAAAGTGAGACGGGATCACATAATCATATGGAAGAAGATAATACGGTGACACGAGCAATGCTGCGAGTCCTTGAAAGGGTCGCTGGAGCTAGAACCGGGCCAACGGCTCGTGGGTCGATATCGGAACGATTGAAATCAAGTGGTGCCGAGGTTTTCGAGGTGTCTCGTGTAGCTCCAAATGTCGCCGAATATTGGCTTGAGGCGATGGGCGCGAATTACGACGATCTTGAGTGCAATGTGGGAACAAAAACTAAGGAGCGGTGTCCTTGTTGAGGGACGAAGCATACCAATGGTGGCTTCTTGTCCGAGAAGGCAATCGCCGCATTAGTCAATTGGGAATTCTTTAAAGTTTCCTTCCAAGGAAATATGTAGGAACGAGTTATGTTGATGCGGAAGGAAGGAATTCTGAATCTGGTCCAAGGGAATAAGACAATGGCGACATATGAAGTCGAGTTTTTGCGCTTGAGTCGCTATGCTCGAACAATAGTGGCAACGGATCATGAGCGTTAGTACGCTTTGAGGATGGCTTGAACGATGAATTGCGGGTTTTGATAGCCCCACAACAAGTTAGAACTTTTTCCACGCTTGTGAAAAAGGCCAAGATAGCCGAAGAGTCTAAGAACTCGGAACGTCCAGAATCGGGAGCGAGCTAGAGGCAAGAGAGATATGAAGTATTCGGGTTCTTCAAGAAGGTTTCAAGAGGCCTCGGAATGATGAACCACTCAAGGTAGAACACCTATAACTGTGAATCAGAGTCGAGATTGTGCTGATTGTGGGAAAAGGCATTCTGGAGAGTGCTAGAAAAAAACGAGTGCTTACTATAAATGCGGTCGATGGATCATCAATATAGGAATTGCCCTCGTCGAATGGATACAACTCGTGAAGCTCGTAACAATCGATGCACCACCGGCAGAGGAATTCAAAAACCACCGAGGGTCGTGGACCAGTCGTGGTGGTAATGGGGCTAGACGTGGTCAAGGTGCGCGGTCGAGGCAATGGTCTAGAGGCAACACGGATGCAAGACAACCGAGATTGGTATATGCGATCGGACTCGTGAGGATGGCAATGCACTGATGTGATAAGCGATACGTTCTTCATCTTTGATGTACCGTTATTGCTTTGATAGATATTGGTTCTACCCATTCGTATGTCGCTAGCACCATATCTGGAAACTTGAATTTAGACTCTGAAATTTCCGATAGTGAGATGAAGGTAATTAGTCCTTTAGGACAGTCGATGTTGGTAAATAAACTGTTTAGAGACGTGCCCTTAGTAATTCAAGGAGAAATATTTCTGGCGAGTTTGATGGAATTGCCTTTCGGCGAGTTCGATATCATTTTGGGTATGGATTGGTTGGTTAAGCATCGGACGCAAGTGGATTGTGCCGAAAAGCGGATGTCAATAAGAACTGTGGAGGATAAGGAGATAATTATGATAGGTGAGCGAAGGAATTACTTGGCAAATGTGGTATCTGCACTTAAGGAAGAAAAGTTGGTGCGAAAAGGGTATGGAGCATTTCTAGCTTTTATTAGTGCTTTAGATGCCAAAGAGTTGTCAGTGGAAGATGTGAGAACAGTGAAGGAATTTCCAGATGTTTTTCCTGAAGAACTTCCCGGCATACCTCCAGATCGGGAAGTGGAATTTGGTATTGAGCTTTTGCCCGGAACGGCTCCAGTGTCCATTGCTCCTTATAGAATGGCACCGAAGGAGTTGTCGGAGCTTAAAGCTCAAATTCAAGAATTGCTAGATCGGGGCTTTATTCGACCGAGTGTGTCTCTGTGGGGAGCACCGGTTTTGTTTGTTAAGAAGAAAGATGGGTCAATGCGTATGTGTATTGACTGCAGGCAATTGAATAAATTGACGATCAAGAATCGGTATCCTCTACCGAGAATTGACGACCTGTTTGATCAATTGAAGGGAGCTTCCATTTTCTCCAAAATTGATTTGAGATCAGGTTATCACCAGCTTAAGGTGAAAGAAGCGGATATTCACAAGACGGCTTTCCGAACTCGTTATGGACATTATGAGTTTTTGGTGATGCCGTTTAGGTTGACAATGCACCACCGCATTTATGGATATGATGAACCGGGTCTTTCAACCATATTTAGACCGGTTTGTGGTGGTATTCATAGATGACATTCTCGGTATATTCAAGGAATGAAGAGGAGCATGACTCGCATTTGCGAATTGTATTGCGATTACTTGAGATAATCAACTTTATGCCAAATTCGAAGAAATGTGAATTCTCGTTAAGGGAAGTGACTTTTTGGGGTCATGTGGTATCACCAAGGAATAAGGGTGGATCCTCGGAAGATTGAGGTCGTATTGGATTGGAAACCACCAAAGTCGATGGCGAGATTCGGAGTTTCTTGGGTTTGGTGGTTACTATAGGCGCTTTGTTGAGGGTTTTCGTTGATTGCTACACCACTAACTAAGCTTTTGCGAAAAGGGAGTACCATATATATGGGCCGATAAACGCAAGAAGAAAGTTTCGAGAAATTGAAGAAGATTTTAACTAAGCGCCAAGATCGATTCAACCCGAGGTGGAAAGGAGTTTATAGTTTCTCGCGATCGTCACACACGGGTTTAGGATGTGTATTGATGCAAAGTGGGAAAGTGGTGGCTTATGCTTCTCGTTAGTGAGACCGCACGAAGTAAACTACCCTACTCATGACTTGGAGTTAGGCTGCAGAGTGTTTGCTCTAAAGATTTGGAGGCATTACCTCTACGGTGAAAAGTCTATCATCTATACGGATCACAAGAGTCTTAAGTATCTTCTTACTCGGAAGGAATTAAACTTGAGACAACGAAGATGGGTGGAGTCATTTAAGGACTATGATTTCTCAATCGAGTATCATCCTGGAAAAGCTAATGTGGTAGCAGACGCGTTAAGTTGTAAGGTGGTATCTGATTTGAGAACAATGTTTGCCCATTTGAGTTTGTACGAGGATGGTAGTCTGATAGCGGAACTTCAGGTGAAGCCTCTGTGGTTAGAGCAAATCAAGGAAAAACAGATATCAGATAAGAAGTTGGGACTTTTAATTCAACAAGTTGAAAATGGTGGAATAGAGGATTTTAGCATAAACGCGGAAGGTGTGTTATGTTTTCGTGGGAGAGTTTGTATACCTAAGGACTCAGATCTGAGACAAATGATTCTTCGAGAGGCGCATAGTAGCCCTTATGCTATGCACCCCGGAGGAAATAAGAAGTATCGGGATCTTCGTGAACAATATTGGTGGCCAGGGTTGAAGCGTGAGATTTCTGAATTTGTGGGAAAATGTTTAACTTGTCAGCAAGTGAAGGCGGAGCATCAATTGCTGTCAGGATTATTACAACCGGTAAAGATTCCTCTTTGGAAATGGGAGCGGATAACAATGGATTTTGTTAGTGGGTTACCTTTAACACCTACTAAGAAAAATTCCGTTTGGGTAATTGTTGATCGTTTGACGAAGACCGCTCATTTTCTACCGGTTAAATGCACGATTACTCGTTCTGAGAAGTTGGCTAAGTTTACGTGTATCCGAAATCGTGAGGTTGCATGGGGTACCGTGTCTATTATATCGGATAGGGATCCTAGGTTTACGTCACGATTTTGGAAAGCTTTGTATGAAGCTTTGGGAACAAAGCTAAACTTCATTACGGCTTTTCATCCTCAGTCAGATGGTCAATCAGAAAGAGTAATTCAGATTCGGAAGACATGTTAAGGGGATGTGTAATCGACTTCAAAGGTAGTTGGGAGGATTTTCTACCGTTGGCGGGAATTTGCTTACAACAATAGCTATCGATCCTAGCATTCGGATGGCACCCTACGAGGCATTATATGGTCGTAGGTGTCATTCTCCTAGTTGTTGGACCGAATTGGGCGAACGACGGATGTTAGGTCCCGAGTGATCTCTCAAAAGCGGAAGAAAAAGTAAAAGCTATTCAAGTTTTCTTGAAGGTCTCACCTTGGAAGAAGATTTTCAGGTTTGGGAAGAAGGGCAAGTTGAGTCCTAGATACGTTGGACCATATCGTGTGGTGAAGCGTGTTGGTCCAAAGGGCCTATCGGATCGAATTACCTCCGGAGTTGAGTCGATTCATAATGTTTTTCATGTTTCCATCTTTGGCGCTATAGATCGGATCCTTCGCACATAGTACCAGGTAGAAGAAGTGGAGTTGAATTCGGACTTGTCTTTTGAGGAGGAACCAAGTGGAAATCTTAGACCGAGATGTTAAGGTGCTAAGAAAGAAAACCGTGCCGTTGGTCAAGGTTTTATGGCGTAACCACTGAGTGGAGGAAGCTACGTGGGAGCCTCGAGGATATAATTCGTCAACAATACCCTCATCTCTTTCAACTGTAAATTTCGAGAGACGAAATTTTCTTTAAGGAGGGTAGAGTTGTAACACCCTAAAATTCAAGTATCGATTTATTGCATGTTTTGGTGTTTAGAGTATGAAGGAAAATTTTTCTTATTTCTTTTCGTGCCTATTATAGTCCTGAAGAAGAGTATAGAATTATTCGGGTATGGAATAATTTTTAGTTTGAGAATTTATTGAAGTGGAGCAAGTGGCATTGACACATAAGTTAAATTAAGTGTTAAAAAGTAGCATAAGATGAGTAAATGGCAAGGTGGTGTTGGCGCATGAGATATTGCATGAGGGGAGTGGTTCGAATCCCTTGTATAACATTTGGACAACTTTTATTTTGCTCTCGGCCAAGTTTATTTATGGTAAGTGTTGACCTTGTTATTTTTGGTTAGTATATCAAAGAAATAAGGTAAGAGTGAATTTATGGTAGGGAATCAAGAAAATATGGAAATATATGGAGACATAGGGCAAGTATCAAGGAAAGTGTTTTGGAAACAAATTCATGGTCATTTGACCAATGAATTTGGACGGCATTATGGCTAGGGGGAAGGTTGGCCGAATTTTGCTAGTAGCTTGGTAAGGTTTAGGAGTTTGCTTTTGGTCATTTTAGTTTTTGTGCAAAATTTTGCATTCCTCTTCTCAACTTTTCCCTTTGGCCGAAATTGATCTTTTGGTAAGCCTTGATTATTTTGACCATTTGGTCATTTTTACTTTTCACTTTAGTGTTCAATTTTGTGCCTTTCTCATAGTGCCGATTCTACCAACACCAAAAAGCCATTCTTTACTTTTCTTCTCCCCATTGCCGAATATACATTGCTCCCAAAACTCATCTCTTTCTTTCTTTCTCTTTTATTCTCTTTGAAAATTGAAACAACATCATCATCATTCTTCTCTCATCTTTTATTCTTGATACTCATACTTTCTCTATTATTTTCTCTCATGGCCGAATGTTGATGTACCCATAGCCGAATCATTTTTCTATTTTCTTTGGTCATATAACCGAATCCTCCATCTTGCACAAACATCTTTCTCAATCGTCTCTTTCCAATCGTGGATAATAGGTAAGGGTTCTTTTTATTTTACGATTAGTTAATAAATATGTTGGTAGAATTTTGATGATGGTAAAAGGATTTCTTGGATAGAAATTTTACCATTCCATCTCTTAAACGCTTTCCAATGGTTATATTTTAGTGCGATAGCGGAAGATCGGAAATCAAGTGTTCGTGGGTATCTTAGAACGTTGGAATCGATTTAAGGTGATAAAGGAACGTTTGATCGATTCTCATATTTTGGAACAAGGATCTTTGTGGTAGCGAATTTCACCCTTAAACCCTTAGTCATATTTCGATGTAATAATAGATTGGATTAACGATCTTTTGTCTTTGAAGACAATCAAGATAGGGAAGAAAAGGGCGGTGTTTAGTGTTCGGAAGAAGGAGGTTCCATTAATCCCCTAAGTATAAGCAAAGGATCATTTGAAAAATCCGGATTTCCCACCGGTTGTGGACGTTCATCCGAGGAGAATCAATTGTTTGAAGTAGTTCGTACTCTCGAACCATTATTTGTTCGTGGATTTGATTCGTTAACGAACCATCAATCGGGAGAAACCGCAAGTAGAAGTAGTTCGAAAATCCGGGTAAAAGTTAGATCGTTAATTCCTAAGATTGATTTCGTTATTAAAATATAGTGATTCTAATTTATCGTGATACGTATAGGTGTTGACGAAGGAAAAGTCTAGTTCTCACTATAACCAGTGTGTAACTTCACATTTATCTTTCGGGTTAGATACTAAACGATTAAGTATTATGATAAACCGTAAAAATGGCAAAATCGAAAATTATGTGATAATTAACACTTTTGTGTAAATGCATGAAAACGGTTAAAGTCGGAAAAATTACTAGATCGATAAATTGAGCCGAAATATTGCTAGATCGATAAATTGAGTGAAATATTGCTAGATCGATAAATTGAGTGAAATATTGCTAGATCGATAAATTGAGTGAAATATTTGCTAGATCGTTAAATTGGGCGAAAGATCGCTAGATCGTTAAATTGGGCCGAAAGATTGCTAGATTGTTAAATTGGGCCAAAGATCGCTAGATTGTTAAATTGGGTGAAAAACTACTAGATCGATAAATTTGGCGAAAAAGCGCTAGTTCGACAAATTGGGCCTAAAAGCGCTAGATCGATATAATGGGCCAAAAACCTTCTAGTTCGAAATATGGGCCAAAGTTCGCTAGATTGCTAAATGGGCTAAATACTATTTTGTTTAATGGACCCAAATGAAAAGTTTAATTAAAAACTCATTTGTATTATGGATTACTTGATAAATTATTTATGATTAAAGTTTGTTATTCATACATAATTGAATGGGATGGGATACATGATGAAGAGAAGTAAGGCTGTGGCCATGAATCTAGTTCGGTGGCTCGCCACAAATTTGGCTTAATGCCTCTAGTTCAGATGACTATGTCACAATCTAGTTCGATAGTGCACTACAATATTATTTAAAAGGCTAAATGCCTACGATTGGTGTGTTTGGCGGGGTGGGTTGACTTGATCCCCACAGGTGTGCTGGTTGGTACGGGGGTGTGTAGCGGATGGAAATTAGGCTTGGTTGGGAAATTCATTTTACATGCATTTTATATATTTTATTTCATTTTTATATTGTTAAAATTTGTAATAGGGCTCAAGCCCAAATTAATGCCTTGATGGTCCGCCCAATAATGGTGGTAAGTGAGTTACACATCGAGTTCTTTGTAACTCACCCCGTTTTATTATCCATCTCAGGTAATGGAAATTGATGTGGACTTGGGCCGGGGATGACTTGGTGGAGGCCATACTACGAGCTTGGGTTTTATAAACTATGAACTTTATTTAAGTTACTTATTTTAATTACTATTTGGGTATGATGTAATAAGGCCTCTAATTATGTTTTTATGGATTTTTATGTGTGGATGGATTTAATTTTATTTTAAGACTCTTAATATGGGCTTATGTTAAAATCTATAAAGTTTTCTTAAAAATATTGTGTTTTATAACAATTTTGGACACCTAAATTACTTTTCAATTTCTTTCAAATTCTTTTAAAACTACGTAAAGGTTTTGACTAATATATATAAGATTTCAAACAAGTATTTTTCTTAATTCATAAATTTTAATCATTGTACTTAGTTTTTATTAAACCTTATTTCTAAAGGTTTTGCATTACTGTTTTACTTAAATCATTAGAGAATATTGGATGTTCATTCGGTGTGACAAACCAAATCTCGTCTTAACGCATAGACCTGGTTTGGGGTGTTACAATAAATCAAAATAAAAATCCCAAATTAAAGTAACAATCCATAAAGGCCATTTTCATTAAAACTCCCCCAGAATAAAATCAAAAACATAATAAAAATAAGAAACCGTAAAAAGGTCCCGAACCGTGGTCACCGCCGAGTCCTCTACCGCACCGATCCGTCTAATGCTAGGGATTACCTGAACAGATTAAACAGAAAATGGTGAGTTTTCACAAACTCAGTGTGTAATCCCCACAGAAAACATACACATGGCATAATGTTAGAAGACAGTCATAAATTCATAGTTCAGGCCTGAGCCTATTATAGATACGATGTGGACCTTAGCCCACTCAGATACAAAATCAGGTATGTTCTAGGCCTTAGCCCATTCCAGACATAACATGCAGATCAGAACAGAATAGCAAAGTCCTACCCACCAGCCTCTACACACCAACTCCGTCTAACCCTACACACCATGTGAGGATAAAAGCAACCCACCCATCCCTACACACCATGTTTGCACCGAATCGGCACATAATCGAGAAGTTGCGGTGAGTTTTGCTAAAATAACAAAGCTTAAGAACCTTTCAGATACTTCCTCAAAATATCATCAACCCACCCCGATGCAATGTAACATACATAATATGACATGCTTTTATGCAAATAACAGTCCATACATTCAAGTCGAGATACATGTTCGATCTGATTTCACATAATCAAATCACAGAGCTGCGGATCTAAGTACTGCTTACCGACCCTTCATTAGGTTCACAGTCGACTAGGGCGACCCGTGCAAAATTTCAAAATATTTCATTAAAATGGGCTCACACACCCATGTGGCCTTCTCGTGTGGGCCCACACCCCCGTGTGTGTGGGTCCACACGCCCGTGTGTGTGGGTCCACACGCCCGTGTGTGTGGGCCCATACACCCGTGTGGCCCACAGGCCCAAATTGGCCTTGGTCGTGTGGATCACACGGCCTGGCCTAAAATTCCACACGCTCGTGTGGTTCACCCGTGTGGGCCCACACGACCCAATTGGTCGAGCCTATGTCTCGCACACAGCCTCACTCGACCGTCACACGGCCGTGTCACTCGCACACGGCCTGGCTCATCGATCACATGGCCGTGTGGTGACTTACAGTCTTGCACAGGGCCTACCACACGGGCAACCACACGCCCGTGTGGCGTCGACAGTAAGGTTTTCGGCTTTCACCGAAACCTCATTTTCTATATTTCCGGGTACACACCTGTTACCATTTGATGCTGAACCGAACCCTGAACACTCCAGAACCTATAATTAACCAATTTCACTCAATTAACATTTACTCAATCGAACTAAAACCGAATCCAAAACGAGAAATGTATCCCTTAAGCAATGAAAAGCTTACCCCAACACCTTAAAACAATTGATTGCACAATAACACGATAAGACCCTTAATCCATGCGAGATGCTGCTGCCAAACGTCAAAAACTCCCAAACCAAAGTTGGAAAAAGAAACGTAAGTTAAAAAGTAGAACCCCACTTACCAGAACATACGAAGTCAAAAGGTACATCGATGGGGCTAAATTGCATATACGAGAAAGGGGAAGAACAAAAATTTTGGCAGGGGTTTTTGAGAAAGAAAATTGAACAGAAAGAAGGAGAAAAACGAAGTTGAGAGGGAGAGGGAGATAGCCGAATTTTAAATCCCAAACCAACTGATAAGATTCTAATAACTCCCCCCATCCACTCTCCTTAATTTTCTCCCTCAACTACTCCACTATCAGCATTTCACTCCCTCTCAAACTCCTACACGCCACTGGCAGCATAATAAATCAATTTCCTTGCACGCATAAGGATTTGAACTCAAGACCTTTAGCATCCTAACACACCACTTAACCACCAGACCAGTAGGCCCATTCTGTTAATTACTTGCAAACTTTTAACTAAAAGCCTACTGACCAGAGATAGGGCTTTATTGATAAAAATACCAAAATCTACCCAAGTAAGGCTTGAACTTGGGACCTCTCACACACACCCAGAACACATAACCACTAAAGCAGATAGACATTATGTGTCACAAATAAACGGAAACAGTTATACAAATATTTGGGCGTTATAAAATTATATACTTTGATTTATTCCACCTTTTCATGGACATAAGCACGTTACCAATTGAGCACTTACCATTTCAATGTATTTCATTAAGATTAAACATGATATAATTCAATCATAATCTTGGCACAAGCCTAAGAACCAACAACAACACATGTTAGCATAATTGAATATAATTCATGTGAACTTAACATAGATAACCATTATACTTGAGCATGATCCAATTGGATTTATCATCCTTCATAAAATATCATATTTTCCATGTATCACCATTTCAATAAGTTTCATAATATTGAACACTTATCATTTCATTTGCATAACACAAAAGACATAAACATAACAATTACCATAGTTACAAGCTAGTGATTAAACACATATCTTAGCAACATAAACATAGCATCACTTAAATCATACCTTTCACAATTATGAATATTCATACTTTGATCAATGGTACAACATACCTTTCCATATTTGTCATAGTGAAGTCAATCGGAACTTTATCTGTAACATCCCCAAACCCGGCCCATTCACTACGACCGAATCTGGTTATGTTATGGGAAAAACTTATTGGCGAAAACAGGTTGCCATTTAACTTTTTGTCTAAACTCCTTTAGAGTAGTTTTACTTGCAGAAATCTTGGGCATGTTTGTTTGCAAACCGTTAGGTTACTTTGAAATCTCGGGGTTTCGTCTTTAAAACTCTTAGTTGTCAATTTCCTTAGGTTGGAAAACGTTTAAAACATCAGACTCAAGTGGTTTAAGCTTAGTTCATAAAAGTAACATTATTCCCAAATCTCTTTAGACATAAATTACCAAAAGAAAACCAAATAACTTAAGAGGCTCTTATTACAACATAATGATTCCAAGTACTTGGTAATAAAGTGCATAAAGAAAATATTAAAACGTCCTTTGCATGGGCCACCTTGTATCCACTCCAACCCGGTCCGATCATCCTTTCACCTGCGATGTTGGATAAGAGATTGGGTGAGTCACAATGACTCAGTGTGTAACTAAACCATCGAAATCCACCCACATGCTAACCACATAACATCCCAATTATCAAATGCAACATGCAAGTATAATTATTTAGACATTACCACAATCTGGGCTTGGCCCACCTTCAAGTCATACTCAAATACTGGACTAGGCCCTTTTCACATTAGTCCACTGATCACTGGGTTTGGCCCATGTCCACGTATGTCCCCAAAACATACCTATTCATTGGGCTTGGCCCATTTTCATATTATTTCATAAACGGAATAATGCAATCATGAAACCCACCCAAACCTAGGGTCCATCCGCTACACACCCCCTTATCCAGCCTACCACACACCAGGGGACTATCGAGTCACCCTCTCCTTTTTCCTCCAAAAAGGCAACCAATGCCATCCACGATGTAGCATATAGCTAACATCAAACCACGATGGAGCACACAAAGAATCCATCAAGCCACGATATGGCATAAGCGATATCAATCAAGGTAACCACGCGAACTAAATCGCAAAGATCCACAACGCGACCTCGATCGGCGCCAATCCACGATGTAGCACAAAGTCGACATCAACCACGTACTCAAGTACACCCGCACCTTCTTTTCATACCCCACCCATGCTCATGCCACATAAAATATAATCGTGATAATGCATGCACATGCTTATTAATATCCATAAACATACTCATCAACAAATAATCACATTGCAACAGTCCGATACTAACTTTGATCATCGCTATACCCCTTAAGGGTACCATTTTCACATTTAAGCGCACTTTGTTAGCAAACATATACAATAGGCAAATATCACGCAAATCCGGAAACAATGGCTAACTACACACCTTATTACTAGGAGTTCTAGACTCTCGATCCTCGACGCTATCGTCTAGCGAAACTACGGCTATTTGCTTAACGTTTTTGTTGCGTCCACACCCCGGGTGGCGGTCTCGTGCCAGCGAAAGCGGATCTCTTCTTGAACTTTGGGATGGGGACTTTCCTTGCCCACCTTGACCGGTTGTGGCCTCTATCAAAAAGCTTAATCGTAAACAGCGTTAACCCCAAAACACCACTTAAGCATTTAACCTTAATAAATAACCTTACCTCCACTTGATCAAACCGATCACTAAAACGAGGCTTGGCCAACCACTAAAACCCCAGTATCTCGATCCACGGAACCCGAAAGATCTAAGTTAACATTCGCCCAAGTGCTATCAAGTTGAGAGAAAGAAATTCGGCAAAGGGGTGATGGATGTAGATTTGGCTATTAATTAAATCAAGGGGTAGGGAACATTGGTTTCAAATAAAGAGAGGAGAAAGAAAGGTGTGGGGTGTACTTTCGGTTTTGAAGTGAAAAGGAAGGAAATAGGGAGAGTGAAGGGTTCGGCCACTTGGAAAAAATGTGAGAGAAGAAGAACAACAAGCTTTGGAGAAAAGGTTTCGCAACCAAGGAAATGGGGAACAAAATTCGGCAAGGGAGAGAAGGCGGATGGTGAATGAATAATGAGCACTTCCCCTATTTATACTAAAAGGCCAAGCTCCAACCCCCAAAAATAATCCTCAAAATTCTCCTAAAATACCTCCCTTCCACCCATTCAAAAAGTTTGAATGAGTCAAACTTTTACCTAGCCACATTCAAAAAAATTTGACCAAGTCTTCTCCACCTTTTAAGCCTTTCAAACCGTCCATCCACCCCACCAAGATGACGCAAAAACAATGCCCATCTGCTGCTCTTGCGAATCGAACCTGAGCCTCTTCCCCCCCCTGCAAATGGCGTCACACACACAAGGCCTTAGTTGCGCCTATCCTGCCACTCCACCAGCTCCTTTCTTGTGACATAAACTCCCAAATAATTCTCTTAAGACACCCTCTCAAAGCTCCCTTTTAACCCCTAAAACTAAAAATTTTCTAAGGCAACCTACCACCACCTAGGGTTCTCAGGACTCCTAAAACTTACCCAACCACACACTAGAGTGTGCCAACACCCGAGCTAAGCACCAAAAGCCTAACCCCTAAAACCAGGGTGTTACATTATCGGAGCTCAGACAAGTGTGCTAAACGATGGTCAAAACCATCCCTTTTCTTTAATCAATGGTCGAAACCATCCATTTTCATATTCGATGGTCGAAACCACCCCTTTTCATATTCGATGGTCGTCACCATCCCTTTTCATATTTGATGGTCGAAGCCATCCCTTTTCATATTCGATGGTCGTCACCATCCCTTTTCATATTCGATGGTTGAAGCCATCCCATTTCATATTCGATGGTTGTCACCATCCCTTTTCATATTCGATAGTCGTCACCATCCCTTTTCAAATTTGATTATCCTCGATACTTCGTTGGATTTTTGCAAATACTACATGTCCCAAAAATCCTACTTCTCAAAGCCAAAACTAGCATTTAATGAATTTTGCAAATAACAGTTTCTCGCGCAAAATCTGTAATATTATTCTCAAATGCTGAGCATGTTCAACTTCGTCTCGGGAATAGATCAAAATATCATCAATGAATACTACCACAAATCTGTCTAAATACGATAAAAAATTTTTGTTCATCAAATATATAAAAACAGCAGGTGCATTCGTAAGACCAAATGGCATAGCTAAAAATTCATAATGTTTATACCTAGTCCTAAAAGTTATTTTTGGGACATCTGAATCTTTAACCCGAAGCTAATAATATCCAAAACAGAGATCAATCTTTGAAAATATTGTCGCACCTTTCAACTGATCTAACAAATCATCTATACGTGGCAAGAGATATTTGGTTTTTATCATGACTTTATTAAGCTACCAGTAATCAATACACAACCACATCAACCCATCATTTTTCTTAACAAACAATACAGGTGCTCCCTAGGGAGAAAAACTAGGCCGAACAAATCCCCTATTTGTCAACCCTTGTAACTGTGTTTTCAACTTTTTTAACTCAGCCAATGCCATTCTATACCAAGCAATCAATATCAAAGAAAGTTCCCAGCACTAACTCAATAGTAAATTCAACCTCTCTGACTGGTGGTAACCTGGCAACTCTTTTAAGAACACATCTGCAAAATCACTAACAATAGGAACAGAACCCAACTTCCATTCTAAAGCTCTAGCATCTAATATATATGCTAGATATGTCTTGCAACCTTTTCGAACACATCTTTGACTTGTTAAAGTAGAAATAACACTGATAGTACTGTTACCACTGTTTAACTCAACACTAACTCATACACCATTCTTACTTTTGAAAATAATCTACTTT
Source organism: Gossypium sturtianum (assembly GCA_025698515.1). NCBI lineage: Eukaryota > Viridiplantae > Streptophyta > Magnoliopsida > Malvales > Malvaceae > Gossypium > Gossypium sturtianum. The sequence continues at coordinate 25,050,077 of CM046949.1, forward strand.
AGTCTACAGTTTACGACTACGTCATGTAGAGTCAACCAATCCATACTGAGAATCACATCAAATTCATTAAATGGTAATAGCATCAAATCAGTCAAAAAGTCGCAATCCTGAATTTTCATGGGACAATTTCTACATACTTTATCAACTAACACATACTGACCTAACGAATTAGTTAATTGACTACAAACTCAATGGACTCTACTGGTATTTTCTTATCCGTTACAAGTACAGTGCATTTATAAAATGTGTTAACCCCAGGTCAATCAGAGCATAAACATTAACATCAAAGAAAGAAAATGTATCGGCAATCACATCAAGTGCCGCAGCTTCCTCTTGAACGTGAATTGCGTAAGCCCTAGCTGGTGCACGTGCCTCATACTGAATTGCAGTGTCTTTAGTTCCACTTTAACTTACTCCAGCATTCCCACTATTCTTTGGTGGCCTACTTCTATAAGGAATATTTCCCGATCAAACATTTGGAACTTTATTTCTGTCAGTCAAGCCTAAGCAATCACGGAGGAAATGATCGAACAAGCCACATTTAAAACATGACCCTTCTTTTGCAAGACACTCTCCAAAATGTTTCTTACCACAATGCTGACAATTTGGCTTATTTACGTTACGAACACTACCAACACTAGTTGTCAGGGTAATCTGTGGTCTCAAACTAGCTTGTTTCCCTCGTTCTCTTTCAAGAAATCCAGATGAAGCTGATGTATGGGTACGAAATTATTTTATTTTCTTTGAAGGAGAAGAAAAAGATTTTCCCATCGGTCATTAACCCGTGTTTCAGGCTTTAGAATCTACTTTTCTTTTTGCTTTACTAAGTTCTTCAGCTTTATGTACTTGATCCACCAACACAACAAATTCTTTCAGCTTAAGTATCCCAACAAGTAATCAGATGTCCTCGTTCAAGCCTTCCTCAAACCGTGTACACATAACAACCTCGATTGGGATACATTCCCAAGCATACTTCTTGAACCATACAAACTCTCTTTCATACTCAGCCACAATTCTACAGCTAATCGCCTCCGGACGTACTAACGTCCAGAGTGTAAATACTGCACAAAAATAAAGATGTAGGTTTCGTAAGTATACGGGTCGAGTTGTAATATAATTACAACGAAGTAGGTGAGTACTCTGAGGATCGTACCAAAGGGAGATGAGTACTAGATTAATTTTAACCTAAACACTAAAAGATCTAATTAGTACTTTAAATAAACTATGGTATGAAAGTGATAAAGAAAGGTTTTTGGGGTTTTTAATAATAGTATAAATAACTAACATAAACAAAATAAAATTCACGAGAGAGAATAGTAAAGCAAATCGAATTTAGGTTTTTAATAAAATAAAATTTGAGTCAATTCGAGTAAGATTTCTACAACTATAGATTGGAAGCCTCCGAGAAATGTGTCTGAAGTTCGCAGTTTCCTGGGACTAGCCGATTATTATCAACAATTTATGAAAGGTTTTTCGATGATTACAACTCCGATGACGCGGTTGTTACAAAAAGATATCAGGTTTGAGTGGTCAGAATAGTGTCAGCAGAGTTTTGAGCAGTTGAAAGTATTGTTGACAGAAGCACCAGTGCTGGTTCAGCCTGAAACGGGTAAAGAATTCATAGTTTACAGCGATACATGTTTGAAAGGTCTGGGATGTATGTTAATGCAAGGAGGCAAAGTCATAGCTTATGCCTCGAAACAATTGAAGCCACATGAAAAGAATTACCCGACGCACGATTTAGAGTTAGCAGCTATTATGTTTGCGTTCAAGATTTGGCGCCGTTATCTGTTTGGTGAGAAATGTCATGTTTATTCTGATCATAAGAGTTTGAAATACTTAATGACTCAGAAAGATTTGAATTTGCGACAACGGAGATGTTATAATTGCTAAAAGACTAAGAATTAATGATTGATTATCATCCGGGAAAAGCAAATATTGTTGCTGATGCTTTAAGCCAGAATTTTTTATTTGCTCTACGTGCCATGAACACCCAGATGGCTTTGGGTAATAATAGTTCGATTGTGGCAGAGATGAAAGTGAGACCATTATTTATACAGTAGATTTGTGAAGCTCAAAAAGTCGATAATGAAATGATAGTAAAATGAGCTCAAAGTGATTCAAACCATGATTCAGAGTTTCAAGTTGATTTTGACGATTGTTTGAGATACAGAGATCGAATATGTGTTCCAAGAATTCCATAGTTGACTCAGATGATTTTGAATTAAGCTCATAGTAGTCGTTTATTTGTTCATCTGGGAAGCACGAAAATGTATAATGACTTGAAACAGCTCTATTGGTGGCCTGGTATGAAACGTGACATCTCAGAGTTCGTTTCTAAATGTTTGATTTTTCAGCAAGTTAAAGCTGAGCATCAGGTACCGTCTGGTTTATTACAGTCGATTATGATTCCCGAGTGGAAATGAGATAGAGTGACTATGGATTTTGTGTCGGGATTGCCCTTATCTCTAAGAAAGAAAGATGCGATCTGGGTTGTGGTTGATAGATTGAAAAAATCAGCTCATTTCATTTCAGTACATACAGATTGTTCACTTGATAAGTTGGCTGAATTATATATTTCTGAGGTTGTGAGATTACACGGAGTACCTATTTCTATTGTTTCAGATAGAGATCTGAGGTTCACATTGCGATTTTAGAAGAAACTGCAAGATACACTGGGTACGAAGCTACATTTTAGTATCGCATTTCACCCGCAGACGGATGGTCAATCCGAGCAAGTTATTCAGATAGTCGAGGATATGTTACGATGTTGCATTCTTGAGTTTGAAGGTACGTGGGAAAAGTATTTATCGTTGATTGAATTTTCTTATAATAATAGCTTTCAATCGAGTATCAAAATGGCACCTTATGAAGCTTTATACGGTCACAAATGTTGAATTCCCTTATATTGGACTGAGCTTAGTGAGAACAAGATCCACGAGGTTAATTTGTTTAAAGAGGCTGAACAGAAAGGGAAACTAATTCTGATAGTCTAAAAGCAGCGTCAGATCATAAGAAATCGTACGCAGACTTGAAACAGAAAGATATTGAGTTTCAAATCGGTGAAAAAGTGTTTTTGAAAGTATCTCCATGGAAGAAAATACTTCAAATCGATCGTAAAGGCAAATTGAGTCCGAGATTCATCGGGCCGTATGAGATCATCGAAAGAATAGGTCCAGTAGCATATCGGCTAGCTTTACCAAGTGAGTTAGAGAAAATTCACAATGTTTTCCATTTATCGATGCTTCGACGATATCGATCCGATCCTTCGCATTTCATTTCCCCGATCGAACTAGAGATTCAGTCAGATTTGTCATACAGTGAAGAACCGATCAGAATTTTAGCTCACGAGGTTAAAGAGCTAATAAATAAGAAAATTGCATTAGTGAAAGTCTTATGGCATCGACACGGGATTGAAGAAGCTACCTGAGAACCCGAGGATGCTATAAGAGAGCAATACCCGAACCTATTCACTGGTAAGATTTTCGGGGACGAAAATCCCTAAGGGGAGAGAGTTGTAACAGCCCGATTTTAGCTAAATCAGAATAGTGGTTTTATAACCACAAATTTGAGGTCATAAAATTATTTTTAATATTATTTTTGTGTCTACAGTATGAGATTATGCATATGTGAAAGTTTTGTGAAATAATTTTAGCGTTTGGTTGGTTAATTTGACAAAAGGACCAAATCGGGTAAAATGCAAAAGTTGCATTTTATTTGTTAAAGTGCTTAAATTGCTATGGAGTATTAAATTAAAGGTCCTTATTATATAATTGGACCATGGATAGTGGAGATGGACAATAATGGCCATTAAATGGATAATTACTAATGTTTTATCATTAAGGTTAAAATGGTAAATTACAAATTAATGATTACTAAACAAAACCAAAGTGATTTTATGTTCATCTTTTACATTTCTTCACTGGAAATTTGAAAAAAAAGCTAGGGCTTGGAACCTTTAACATTTCAGCACACTCTTGGCTTGATTAAGGTACGATTTTAGCTCAGTTTTTGATGAATTCTATGTTTTTGATATCGTTGCATCTAGTACTAGCTAGCCCGTGCCCTAATTTCTGAATTTGCTGATGATTTTAAGAAATTCCATTGTTGAATCTATGAGCTTTGTGATGATTGATGATGGAAAATGAATATGTGTTGATAAATTTGAATGTTTTGTTAAGTGATTTTTAGTGAAAATGCAAATTATGGGCTAAATTGTGAAAAGTGAAAATTGAGTTGTAGAAATGTGAAATAAATGAAAGTTATGGGCTACTAGGGGCATAAGAGTAATTCAGCTAGCATGGGTGTGATTGAAATTGTGTGAATTTGTGATTTTGTTAAATAAGGACTAAATTAATAAAAATGTAAAAGTTTAGGGGCTAATGGGAAAAATGCCCAAATGTGTGTTCTTGGATTAAATTGAATGAATAATTGATTGAATGAGATGAATTTGATATTATATAGATCAAGAAAGGAGAAATACGGACTTAGATCGGGGGAAAACCAAGGTTCTCGACTAATCGTTCAAATTAGCCGTTTTTGCATCCGAGGTAAGTTTGTACGGATTAAATAGCATTTTAATGATGTTTAAATGCTTTGATTTTAGTTAAATATGAATACGAGAGAATGAATACGTTTGACAACAAATCAGTGATATATTGGCACTAAGTGTGCGATGTTGAGATAGCTTCGGCTAAATGTTTTGGCACTAAGTGTGCGGAATTGAAGTAGCTTCGGCTAGATGTATTGGCACTAAGTGTGCGACCTAGACATAGCTTCGATCATTCGTTTGGCACTAAGTGTGGAGGTTTACCAAGCATACAATGAGATACATAAGTAACGGATAAGTACGGAAGGGTACAGGTATGTACGAGACCTATTGAATTATTGAATGGATGAGATTAGAAGGTTCGTATGGAATTAAGTAGTGAATATGAATAAGAGTTGGAAATGTTATGTGATATGTTAATTTAAGCTTAATTGCTTGAATACTATTTATTTGATGAGTTGAATTTATTATCGTATGAACTTACTAAGCTATAAAGCTTACTTTGTGATTTTCTCTGTGTGTTTTATAGTTAATCGAAGCTAGCTCGGATCCGGGGATTGCCAGTGACTCAATCACACTATCGGACATCTATTTTGCTACCTTTTTGAAAGTTGTATATATGGTATATGGCATGTATAGGCTAGTGTTATTTTGATATGTTTTGAGTTATGAAATTAGCCTTGTGAGATGGCTTGTAAATGGTGTAGTGGCTAGTAGTAAATTTAGCTATGTGATTTAGTTTATGATATGAGATGATAAGGCTTGTGATGTATAAAAATTGTCTTGTGCTTTGGCAAGCTTAGTGTGGTTTATATGATGGCTTTGTGGTTAATTGTTTTGGTTAGTTGTCAAAGATATGTCATGGTTGAGAAATGGTATGTTTTGGTATGAACTAGGGATGATGAAATGGTATGTTTTTGAGGCATGAATTAGTTGATAAAAGGGTGAGAAAATGCATATAGAAGTTAGGTGAAATTGATGGTTATGGCTTATTGATTTGGTATGTTTTTTGTTATGAATTTAGTAGTTGAATGGATAAATTTTGAATGGCATGAAATGTCTATGAAATAGCATGTTTTGGCTACCTAAAAATGTATTTGAAATGGTATAAATGATGTGGATTAGGTATGCATGAGGAGGGTGAGAAATGTGGCTTAAACCAAGCCTATTTTCGTGCCACACGGCTTAAGCACGCGGGCGTGTGACTCGACTGTGTGACCCCTAAAGCTTAGTTAAAACAAGTCAGTTAGTTACACGGTTTAGACACACGAGCGTGTCTACTGGCTGTGTGTGGCACACGGGCTGGTACATCAGCGTGTGGCCAGCCGGGTCAAGTCAGTAACCCTTACAGTTTTCACACTGCCTGGCACATGGGCGTGTCCTCGGCCGTGTGGTACAAGTCAGTATGTATGCCCTATTTTCACACAGCCTAGACATACGGGCGTGTCTAATGGCCGTGTGAGGCACACGGCCTGTTTACACGGGCGTGTGACCTTTGTAACTTAGAAAAATTTTAAATTTTTGGAAAATTTTTATACGAGATCGGTTTAGTCCCGAACCCTCTCTAAAGCATGTTTAAGGTCTTGTAGACCTATATAAGGGACTTTGTGATTATGATTAAATGTGATATGATGATATATGAGCAATGTATGTGAAATGATTGTATAATGTTGTGAAATGTCTAGTAATACCTTTTACCCTAGTCCGGCGACAATTACGGGTTAGGGGTGTTACAATGCAAGAGCCTGATTGTATTGAGATTAAGTGCAAATCCGTAAAGTTGAATAATTCCACAATTCAAATCTCTTGGAATCAACTAGAACAACTAAAATAAAACTAAAACCTAAGAATGAAAGAAAATACTAAACTAAATTATAAATAGAGAATTTAGGCTAAAGGAATTATGTTCATCATATGTGCTAAAGGGGTCTATTTATAGACTTCAGGTGGCCATCATCTTTAACACTAAGTTAGCTAACATTCTCGAGCTTTAAGTTCTTTTGTGCATACCAAAATGCCCCTGCTTCATGTTTTATTCCCGTCACAAAGTCGATGTCACGACATATCAGGACCTCTGTCACGACACTAAAGTCAGTATGCTCCTCCTTGGGATGTCTTCAGGGGTATGTCGCGACACCCTCAGTTAGTGTCGTGACATCAAAGGCAGTTTTGTACTTTCTCCATTCTACTCTCTATGTTGCGACATTGAATTTCCAGTGTTGCAATATAGCATCCAGTATTGGTCCTGAATACCTTCTAATTGTCTCCTGCATAGTTACGAAGTAAATTAGCTCTCCCTTAGGCCTCATTCGGCCCTTAAGGTCAACAAAAGACTCATTTCGCACATTTTATTGAATAAAAGTAAAAATAAAGAAACTTAATTAAAATGTAATGAAAATGCTTGTATTCAAAGCTCATTAAGTATTAAAACTAGTTTAATCTGCAACAACGAATTATGGCAGATCAATAGCCTTCCTTTAATTAAAAAAACTCTTTCCGTTTCTTACCAAGGTACTGTTGACTAACATATTTCTTTTAGATTTAGGTTTGAAAGAAGTCCCAATTTACTCACTCCTTTGGCACCACTACTATCAAGGTATTCCACCACTGATACGTTGAGTCTAGAGACATCGCACATTTTAAACAATTATTTGGAGAACAAGACAGTTCATCAAAAAATCTTATTGTATTGTCTAACCAAAACTCTGCTTTTTCGGATCATCTTCAGTTGTACCACGAAATTCTTTTACCCCATATTTACGAATTTTATCAATTGGAGGCCTATTTATATGTACCTGTTCCAAACCTTGAGGATTAGGGGGATTAGGTTGGGGTACGGGAGGAGGCAGAGGTTGTTAAGCCATTGGATTTTTTCGGATAAACTCAGTAAATCATTCAGTCATCATCTGGAAGAAGACTTCTCGTGCCTCACTTCCTCGACCCTTAAAAACAGGCTCGCTAACACCTTCCCCTTGAACAGAGGCTTCGGCATTACTCTCTACTTCATCAGAGTCAGCTCGGTTGGATGATATTTTTTATCTATACGAAAAACAGAATCAGTTTAGGTCAGGAGACATCACACTATCACAGGTTATAAAATGGCATGTATTCCTAAGCTTTATACATGTTACATTCAGTCTGAGAACTGAATCAACTATAGCTCTGATACCACTAAATGTAACACCCTTAAATCGTCTCTATCATCAGATTAGGGTTATAGAGCATCACAATACATTACAGAACATTTAACATTGAAACAGAAATACATATGCACATTATATAAATATACATTCGATAATATAATTTAACTATATAATAAATACTTTTACGGGCTTTAAATCGGACTTAAGTGGACCTAAAAATAGTTTGGAAACAATCCGGGACCAAATCAAAACAATTCAAAATTTTTAGGAAAATTTTGAAAACAGGGGTCACACGGTCGTGTGGTCAAGTTGTGTGGGTATACGAACTAGGGGGCACACGATCGTGACCCAGCCTGTGTGTCAAACTGTGCAACTCACTGATTTGGGTCGCACGGTCGTGTGCCAGACCATGTGTGTATTTGAAATATAGTCACACAGCCATGTCGCAAGCCGTGTGCCAGGCCATGTGAAACCTGCACTTGGAAATAAAAAGACACATGGCCGTGTGGAGCAGCCGTGTAACAACCCATGTCCCAGGCCGTGTGCTACAAATTTAGCCCCTAAAACATGTCATTTCAAAACCTATTCTTGCAACCCAAGACACATCTTTCTCCCACACATTCACATGACCAAAACACACCACAAACATATGTAAAACATATCATTTCTATGTACTAACCAATATGCCATTCAAAGGCACCATAATTGTAACAACTTGATTTTTAGTGGTGTCAGAAACAGTGATTTCAGTGTCATAAATTCGATGAATGAATCTACAAATATTATTATTTAGTATTTACGAGTCAAGTATAAAATTACGACTAAATTTGATTTAATGATATTTGTTAATTAAACGAATAACTAGGTTCAAGTGCTATGTTTTAAAAGTCAAATGGTTTTATAAAATGAGGTATCTGGACCTCGTTTCTATAAAATGAGCCCGCAAATATTTAAAATATTTATGGAATGTTATTAAGGTTGTATTAAAATTTGGTTAAGAAATTTTAACATTTAGATAGTTAACTAAATAAAAAAGACTAAATCGTAAAAGGTGTAAAATCTAATCATTATTGAATTACAATGATTAAACGATTTAATAATTAAATGAGGGAGGTTTTATATTGCAATTATACCATGTTATAATTGTGGCACAGTTGTTAAGGAGATTTATGCTTTTATACATTAAAATTTTAATAGTTATTATAATAAAAGATATTATAATATAGTAAAACATAAATAAATAAATAAATAAATAAAAAGAGAATATCATCATTATCTTTATTCTTTCTATTTGGAAACCGAAACCACCATGGGATGAGACCTTCAAGCTTCGGTCTTCTCTAGCATGCTTGCATGGTGTGATTTTTGAACTTGTTTCTTGTAATTTTTATGTTTTTAAGATCGTTGCAACTAGGTTCGGTTAACCCATACTTTCTTTTTCAAAACTGTCAAAGATTTTAGATTACACCATTGATAAATTCTTATTGTTTTTATGTTAAATGATGGATTTGAAGTATTGATTGTTAAACATAAGTATTTTATTAAGTGATTTTTGATGATTTTAGTATTAAAGGATTAACTTGTTAAAGGAGTAAATTCATGGGATTTAATGTGAAATTTTGCTAAAAGTGGGCTGAGTAGGGACTAAGTAAAAATCGGCCAGCATGGGTTTCTTTAATTGTGCTTAATTTGTGAGTTTTAGGTTTAGGGACTAAATTACAAAAAAGGTAAAATATTAGGGGTAATTTTGTAATTTATGTAAAGGTTAAATTGTGTAAATTTAATTATATAAGTGCTGAAGTTGACTTAATTGAATAAATTTATTATATAAATATCGAGAAACGAGACAGTCAAAGTTAGATCAAAGATAAGCTAAGATATCGGATTAATTGTTGGCTTCGCTTTTACAACTGTATTTGTCGAGGTAAGTTCGTTTAAGGATGGAAATTATTATATTTTCCATTTTTGATGAATGTAAATAGTTATTTATGTTATGTTAAAATTAATTGATAAAGACGTGATAAATTATTATTATGGTTCAAATAGAGGAATTAGTCAAATTAAATGATATGAGGGTTAATACTAATGTTGTTCTAGTTAAAGGAATTGTATATATATGTGAGATATATTTGGTTATTTATATAACAATAGGAATTGAAAGTATTATACATATATATATGAAATTAAGAAGAGATTGTTAGTAGTAATTCTTGGATTTGAAATAAATTATCTATGGATGTAACAAGTTCTATTGTATACGGAAATGAAGAAGTGCCCCTGTTCGCACTTTAATGCCCTTGTATACACTTCGGTGTACTCTATTTGCACATTTGTGCTCTTGTTTGCACTTCGGTGCCCCACACACTTCGGTATCTCTATTTGCATGTTTGTGCTCCTGTTCGCACTTTGATGCCCTTGTATACACTTTGGTGTCTCTATTTGCACGTCTGTTCCCCTATTCTCACTTCAGTGCCCTTGTATACACTTCGATGTCCCTGTTTGCACGTTTGTGCCCCTGTTCACACTTCAGTGCCCCTGAATGCACGTATGTGCCCCTGTTCTGTATATACGATGCCCCTGAAAATGGAATAATGACCGAGTATGTGAACCGAGTACTAAGGATTTGGACTAAATGATATGGATTGTTACATGGAATTGGTGTAGTTACCCAAGTACTAGAGTTAAGTTATTAGTTTATCAGACTATGAAATAATTGAATTGCAATTTATTTCTATGCTTATATATTATGGCATAATTATAGTATCGGTAAGTGAAAGATATTATAATGAGTTTGTTAGTTACATGTATGGATTGTTACTTTGAAATTATGTGATTTATGGCATGAAAAAATCCTTTGAAATGAAGGTTATTTTGAAGTATTTGAATTGAAAAGGTAACATTTGAGTTATGCAGACGAATGATTTATATAGTGAAATTCTTTTCATGATATGAACATATAATTTGTAACACCCCTTACCCGTATTCACGCTGGAACAAGGTACAAGGCATTACCAGACTTAAACACAAGCACTCATATAGTTTCGAGTCATAAGTTTCCACCCAAATTAAAAACTTTTCATACATACTCATTATGTCCCTAACATGGGCCTACGAGGCCTTAAACATACATTGGAAGTGGATCGGGACTTAATCGAGAACTTTGGAGCACTTAGAAAAATTTTCATCAAAACAGTGTCACACGCCCGTGTGACTTGGGACACGCCTGTGTGGGCAGGCCGTGTGGTCACACACGCCCGTGTCCCAACCCGTGTGAAAAACATTGAGCATTCTGTTTATGACGTCATCAACATTTTAGGGTCACACGGCCAAGCCACACGCCCGAGTGCTAGGCCGTGTGGCGAATTTAATTTTCGCATTTAAGGTGCAGACTTCACACGGCCTGGGCACACGCCCATGTCCTAAGGCCGTGTCCTTCACACGGCTGAGACACACGGCCTTGTCTCTGCCTGTGTGTTTACTAATGGACATTCTGTTTCTCAAAATTAAGGTGCAAGGACACACGGCCTATTCACACGCCCATGGGGTAGACTGTGTGTCACACACAGCCTAGACACACACCCGTGTGCCTATCCGTGTGGACAACTTTAAGGCTATTTTCCAAGCCATTTGCCACCCTGAAACACAATCACACTTGCACCAATTCAACATCACATAACTTAACATAATTAAGCCATCAAACATCTACAGCCAAGACATCAACACACCATTCACATGCTGCATCTATCATACATGAACATCACATACTCATCCACTCAAACCATGCAAACTTACACATCCAAGAAAGGCATCATCACATAATCATATATATATAACCAAGGTTAGCCAACTTAAATGGCCAAGTATACCAACCTTTACAAACCATTTCAAGATCAAACACATTACTAAAATAATCCAAAACACTTGGCTAGTCCTATCAAACTCATTTAGGCTTCACTAACCAAAAAGACTTATACACTTCCTAGCCAACTAGCCTATACATGCCATATAACCCTATTCACAAGTCTTTCAGTACCGATATGATTGTTGGATAGTGTGATGAGATCTCCGACAACTTCTAACCCGAGCGAGTCTTTGAAGTCCTATAAGCATAGGAGAAATAACACAAGTAAGCTATAAAGCTTAGTAAGCTCATATGAAAATAAATACAACTTATCGAGTAAGCACTTATTAAGAAATTTCATTACTATGGTGTAAACTCATTTGATTTCATCTTTAAACCATAATTCCAATCACGTAATTTACCAAAGGTTTCACGAGCTTATTCAATTCCATGTTCGTATGGATCAAATACATTGTATCAATTTGTCCACATGTATACATACATAATCAAGCGTTAATATAATTTCATTCAATCCAATATCCATCACAAATACTTTCGCCAAGATAAACCATGTAAAATCTCATCATATAATCGTACTTTGCAAACTATGTGCCATACTTGCGTATAATTAAAAACAATTATAACTTATATCTCATATATCATTCGATTCATATTTCAATATAACCCAATATACACATTATGACATGAAGCGTACTCAGACACAAATCTTTTTCTCGTTTCATGTACACGATACACTATAAGCTCACTATTTTACCTTCATTCGATTTTCACATAGATTTGATGCGTACCTGGTTTACTTAATTCAGTCTCACTTACTTTCTCGTTTTCTCTTCGCCCGTTGGACGTTTGGAATACTAACGTATATTCGGAATCTTACATATAAGTGCCACATTTAATTGTAGCCAAAGCTGCCACTTATCACTTATCACTTAAGAGCTCACTCTCGAGCTAATCACGGGTCTGCTCACACAAGCTGACGGTCAGAACGTAACTACCCAGTACTGCTCACACAAGCTGTCAGGCATCCGCAACATATTTCGAAGTACCCAGCCACTGGTAGAATGTACTAGACCAGCACCCGGATCACATACGCATAGTACGATGCCATATCCCAGATATGGTCTTACACGTAATCACACTATTCACGGGTCTGCTCACACAAGCTGACGGTTAAGACGTAGCTACCTATTGCTGCTCACACAAGCTGTCAGGTATCCGCAATACATGCCGGAGTACCTAGCCACTGGAGGACGTACATAACTAGCACCCGAATCACATACGCATAGTACAATACCATATCCCAGATATGGTCTTACATGTAATCACATACCGATGCCATAGCCCAGCTATGGTCTTACACGAAAATCACATATCTCATGTTGCCATGGTCCAACCATGGTCTTTTACCGTCAATTCATATTTCACTAGGAAACGATCGTAATCGATCCTTCATTTTTACTCATTTCGAATAATTAATTTAAATTTTGAAATTCAATCGAATGTGTGATACTAAGGCAAAATTAACACAATTCAGCAATGTTTATTAACATACGAACTTACCTCGGCACGAAAATTGGTGAAAAGGACCAGATCGTCGAATACTCGTTTTTCCCTCGTTCTAGTTTCGAATCTCATTTTCCATGATCTATAATATCACATTTAGCTCACTTATTAGTCACATTATTCAATGTGACCCAAAAATCATATTATGGCAAAATTATGTTTTTGCCCCTAAAGTTGGACATATTTACACTTTTGCCCCTAGGCTCGTAAAATGAAATTTATTCAATTTATTTAACATAAAAGCCTAGCCAAACCATTTTCATAACTATAACAGCCCACAATTTTCACTAAATAACACTTTTATGACATATTTTATAACTTTTACGAATAGGTCCTTTTAGACATTTTCGCCGAAAATCACTTAGTAAAAGTCGTTTATTACACAACTAACATTCATTTTCTACCATTAGACATCAAAATACATGCATGTCATACGTGGGTAAATTTTTAAACATGAACCCTAGCTCAAATTAATGGTAGAAATAGGTAAATCGGGTGATAACGACTTCAAAAACGTAAAGAGCATTAAAAACGGGGCTAGGATGCACTTACAATCAAGCTTGGAAGTGACCAAAAACCTAGCCATGGAGTCCCTTGTGACATTCGGCCATAGGAAGAAGAAGATGGACAAGATTTTGGCTTATTTTAGCTTTTTAATTCATTTAATTACTAAATGACAAAAATGCCCTTAATGACAATCTTTGAAATTTTATCCTACCATGTCCATTTTTGTCCATCTAAGTATAATGGTCTAATTCCCATTTAAGGACCTCCAATTTAAAACTTATTTCAATTAAACACTCTTAGCTTCTAGAATGCACATTTTTCACCTTTTGCAATTTAGTCCTACTAATCAAATTGAACACTTTATCGGTAAAATTTCTTAACAAAATTTTCACACAATTATTCAATCATACAGTAGGCCTCAAAATGTTATTGCAATAAATCTTTTTACTTCGGTTTCGTGGTTCCGAAACCATTGTTCCGTTTAGGCCCTAAATCGGGCTGTTACATAATTAAAGCTTTACAGAATATATGGTTGTATAAAATGATCTATGATTTAACGTAAGAATATGGAATTTATGACAAGATTAGTTAAAAGAAGATGAAGGTATATGGTAGTCATATAATAGATGAATGGTGAAATTGAAATGCTTGATATATTATATGCCTTTTTGGGTTGGATTTATATGTGTATTGTTTCACCTATTAATCTTGTGAAGTATGATGTATAGGAAAAAGAAATTTGGTTTATGATTAAATGAGGTTTCTCATGGTTGATTAATTCAATGCAATTGGTAAGTTTAAGTTCTTTTATATGATCTTACTAAGCATTAGTTGCTTATATAGTTATTTTCCTTGTTTTGTAGATCATCGAAAAGCTTGAACGGTTGGAATCTTTGTCAGAGTACGAACACACTATCCATTGATCCACTTTGGTAGCTTTTGAATGTATTTAAATCATTATAAGTGGTATGTATAGGGTTGTGTGTTATTTTTGTTATGATCTAATTGTAATAAGGTTTTAAGTGATGTTTTGGTGATTGGTTTGGTTTTAAATGGTGCCAAGTTCATTTTTGTCTATGTCTTTTGATGAAGTCTTGTAAGAGATAAGTATTCATATGAGATGATAGTAGTTATGCATACTTTCATGTAAGTAGAAATGAGAAGATTGTTTAATATGTTTGTGATATGGTCATTTGGTATGCATAAGGTATGCTAAGTGATGGAAATTATATTGTTGAATAGGTACGAAGTTGATTGTAATTGTGGTACCTATTGTTGGTACATTGGTTAGAACATATAAAATGATTGATTTGGTATATTTTGAGTAAGTTTTGAATGAGTTTTCGTCTTATGAATGCTTGTGGAAATGGTGTGCATTGATGTGTAAATTTTGGCTTTATTTTAGCTTGTTTAAGGGGTTAATTTGGAAAAACACGGCCTAGGACACGGGTTGTCACACGGTCGTGTGCCACACACAGTCACCCCACACGGCCGTGTGTGCTCTGTTAGTTTTGGTGCAGGTTTCAGACGATCTGAGACACAGGCTGAGACACGGCCGTATGTCTCAAGTCAGTAGGTTACACGGGCTAGCAGACGACCGTGTGAGCCAAGTCAGTGAGTTGCACGGTCTATGACACGGGCTGGAACATGGATGTATGTCCCTACTTCGAATGCTCACACAGCCTGAGCTATGTCACACGGACTGTCCACACGGTTGTGTGACCCCTGTTTTCCAAATTTTCAAGTTTTTCCAAAAATTTATGTTTTGATTCATTTTGATCCTTGATTACTTTCAAACTAATTTTAGAGCCCTGTAAACCTGAATTAAGGCATATGTGAATATTTATTCTATGAATTGATATATGTTTATAGATTAATTGAATATTTGTTTTGAATTAAGATAAATTATTTTGCTTGGTTTTGTAACACTCCAATCATTAATCCAGCAATGGAAACGGGCTATGGGTGTTACAATAATTGAAACATTAGTTTAACACATTTCAAACCATACTCATACATTACCCATTCACCAGATAGACACACTCCCAATTGAAATACCTCATAGCTTTAGATAAGTTGTAAATCACCTATTTACAAGACTTTCAAAGTGATCAAAAGAACACCTATTTACTTATGCATTTACAATGCAAAATCAAACATGAACACAAGTTTGTTGTCACCTAACATACCAAATTTTACCAAAACAACAACAAGCCTATACATGCCACTTATAACCAGAGGGCAAAATGTTCAAAAGCTACCAAAACAAATGATGGATAGTGTAACGGCCAGTTTTTGAGTCAAATCAGAACAGTGGTTTCGAGACCACAGAACCAAGTCAGAATATTTATTTTATTATTTTTATGAGTTTTACAGCATGATAGAATGATAGTATAAAAATTTCGTAAAGAAATTTTATCGTTTGATTGGTTAATTCGATAAAAAGGACTAAATTGCGTAAAGCGAAAAACATGAGTTCTATTAGTAAAATGACTCAAATGATTATGGAATTAATATTGTAAGTCCTTAAGTTGATAATATACCCTTGTTTATGTTAGTGGACATTTATATCCATAATTTGAATGATATTTATATGTTCTAGTAAAGGTTAAATAGGTAATTTGTGTATTAATGAAATAATAAATAAAACAAAAGCCATATTATCATCATTTTTCTTCTTCATAACCGATTAACAAAAGAAAAAGAAGCCAAAGAAGAGATATTAGGGTTCGGCACACATTTGGCTTGATTAAGGTATGGTTTGAACTCGGGTTTTGATGATTTTTACATTTTTGATATCGTTGCTTTGTATTCTAGCTAGCCCATACCTCAATTTCTGAATTTGTTCATTATTTTGTGAAGTGCCATTGTTTAATATTTGAGTTATTTGATGTTTGATGATAATTTTGAATATTTGTTAATAGTTAAACTAGTTTTGTAAAGTAATTTTGGACAAAAATGAGAATTTGGGATTAAATTGTAAAATGTTGAAATATTGTGGTTGAAAGTGTGAGATAAATAGAAATATGGGCTGTTATGTGACTATGTGAAATTCGGCTATAATGGGTTTTGGCTTAATTGTGTAAATTTGCCATTTTGAATAATAAGGACTAATTTGAAAAATAGTCAAAAGTATAGGGGCAAATGTGTAATTTTCCAAATATATGAATTATGGACTAAATTGAATTAAATAGTTACTGAAAGTACTGAATTTGATAATATTTAGATCAAAATAAACAATTACCGGAACTAGATCGGGGGAAACAAAAGGTAGACGAGTAGACGACGGTTTATCCAAGCAATACGAGGTAAGTTCGTATAATTAGAATCGAACTTTCTTTTGAATTATTTGAAATTGTATGTATTGAATCTACATGAGTATATGTGAATTGGATGATTGAGGACATGTTAATTAAATGCCTAAATTGATGTTTACCGAGAACTACTGAGTCTCGTTTGAACTGTAGAAAGTCGTAGGATACGAGTGACATGTCACTAGGGTTACCGTTTTGGTTGAGCTCTTGCATTTGTTGCGGACTCACCACAGCTCGTAAGAGCTTACCGTTTTAGCTCTTCGGAGCTTACCATTTCAGCTCTTCAGAGCTTACCATTTCAACTCAATAGAGCTTACCGTTTACCAGCTCAGGAGGAGCTTATCGATCATGGCTCGAAAGAGCAGAAATGATGATGAATTGACGGATTACCAATTTATACACTTAGTGTGTATCACCTAAGTATCCCTCAATATTTCATTTGGTTCAACGGGCATTATACTGATACGGATTATATGGTAATGTATAGAAAAGTTTATATGAGTTTTTATTACACGAATGAATGAAATGGCATTTGATGAGAAATGATAGTATTGGAAATGTATAAGTAAATGAGTTGAATTCTAAATGAATTTATTATAGTTTAATTGGTGATTACATGCATATTGAGATACTAATCAATCTATGATTCCATGTGTTAGCCATTTGAATTGTTGAGTTGGACTACATTTAGTTTAATTGCTTGAATTATATAATATGGTAAGTTAAATTCTATATTATACGGGCTTACTAAGCTATAATGCTTACTCGGTTTATTTTCCGTGTTTTATAGAGGTTTGTTAGTTTGCTCAATTTGGACAACATCGGAGAAAGGCATCACACTATCCAGTCGACTTATCGGTACTTTTGAACTCATGGAAGATATGTAAATATGGCATGTATAGGCTAGTTATTAGGATGATATTTTGGTCACTTTATCTTATAAAGCATATATGGTTTTGATGTGTTTAAGCCATGAGATTTGGCTTAGTTAATATCATGGTAGAATGTATAAAAGTTGTTATGTATTGGCAAGTTTATGTATGAAAGACTTGATGCATATGTTATAGTGATATGAATGAGTAAGTGAATTGAAAGGCTTGAATGATAGTTGATATTTGATTAGTTATAAAGTTGAATTATTGGATAGGTTATATGTGTACATTGGTTTATAAATCATATTGGCTTGGTATGTGTTTGATTGCATAATGATGTTGAAATGAAGAAGGATTTGGTTGGTTATGAAATGGTACAAAATGTGCATTTTGTTGGCTGAATTGGTTGCCTATTTGATTGTGGTTTTGGTATCATTTTAATGCTTGTAGGTACATGGAAGTTGGGTGTGAAAAGAGGCTTAAACCAAGCCTATTTTCGTGCCACACGGTCTGAGCACACGGGCGTGTGCCTCGACCGTGTGACTCATGCACCTTAGTTAAAACAAGTCAGTGAGTTACACGGCTTAGACACACGGGCGTGTCTACTGGCCGTGTACGACACACGGGCTGGCATACGGGCGTGTGGTCGGCCGTGTGGCCAAGTCAGTATACCCCCTAATTTTCACACGGCCAGACACACGGGCGTGTCTGGTGGCCGTATGGACAAGTCAGTAGGTATGCCATGTTTTTCCACGGCCTAGACACATGGGCGTGTCTGGTGACCGTGTGAGGCACACGGCTTGTTCACACGAGCGTGTGACCCTTATTCGAAAATTTTTCTAAGTTTTCCCAAAGTTTTCAAATGTTACTGTTTCAGTCCCGAATGTATGTTGCAAGCTTTATATGCTCGAATTAAGCATGTTATAAGTATGAATGATTGATAAGTACTGAAATGAGATGATATTTGATAAATGTTTGATGATTGAATGTTCTGAACTGAGTTAAAAGTCTGGTAATGCCTCTTATCCCATTCCGGCGACGGTTATGGGTTAGGGGTGTTACAGATAGTGTGATCATGCTCTGCCAAGACCTCCAACCGATCGAGTTTCTAATGATCTACAAAATAGAAGAAACGACTACATAAGCAACTAATGCTTAGTGAGTTCGTATAATGTGAGCTTCACTTACCATTTATGCTATATTTTTAACCATAAAAGCATGGATTGAAACTTTAAACAAGTATATACATTCAACCCTATAAACACAACTCCACAAAGTTAGTAGGGGTATAATAAACATATAATTTCACCCAATTCATGGAACATTTCATGAAATAAATCTCAATATGCAAATCATCTATCACATGTTTAACTAGTTTCTTTTCAATTCATACACGTTATATTTCCTATTTCATAACTTTACACATATAAATCAATTCATACACATGCCTTCCCATTAAACCTTGATTAACAATTCACTCTAATGGTACCATTTTCAAATGCATCCTTTTCAAATACGTCCTTTTCATTTTCAACCTTTACAAATATATCCTTTTCAAATACAACCTTTTCATTGATTCAAAAATACCGAATATAATGACATGGTGTCTTTCAACCATGGTATTATCTTTTTCAAATAATATACAATGATGTATTTCAATCACGGCTCTTTCTTTTTCTCAATCAAGGCAACTTAAAATACCAATGCATAATTACATACATATAAGGGTATCAATTATCATACTAAAATCAAATAAAGTACTTTAATTTAAATATGAACTTACCTCGATTACTATAGTTGCAAAAATAGAGTTGAAGACTAGTCTAAGGGTTTCGCTTTTCCCCGATTTAAGTCTAATTGTTGTATATCTTGATCTAAATAATAATTTCATTCAATTAAGTAATTTAAATAAATTCAAATATCCAATTCAAACCTAAAATTCATATTAATGTGAAATTATAAAATTATATTTTTCAAACTTTCACATTACCCTCAAGGAATTTACACTTTTAACAAATTAGTCCCTAACCCGAAATTCATTAAAAATCACTTAACAAAATTAGTTTATTTAACAACCAAGTTTAATAATCTATCAAATAAAATCAAAGCACATTCAAAATAATTCATGGAAAGCCCCTCAACCTTTAAAAATTTTACGAATTAACCCCCTGAGGTAGCCAGATTAAGCTAAAACGAGCTCAGAAATATAAAAATCACTTAAAACGGGCATCAAACACATACCATGCATTCAAAGAAAAGCTTGGCCTCAAATTGTCTCCCCTCCCATGGTAGAATCGGTTTTTAATTGAAAATGAAGAAGATGACAGAATTTTTTTTTACCTTTTGTTTTGTTAAATTATCTTTTAATTATTAAATTACCAAACTAGCTTTAAAAACTATTAAAATCACACCAAAACTTATCCATAACTATCCACTATCTTATAATATGGTGTAATTACCATCCAAGTCCACTAGTTTAAAATTTCATAGCCATTTGACCCTTTTAACTAATAGAATTCAAATTTTGCAACTTTTACAATTTAGTCCTTTTCACCTAATTATCTATTTAAACATTAAATTTTCTTAACCAAATTTTAATATGACCTTAATAAATATTATTAAACATCATATAAATATTTAAACACTGACTCACTAGTCGGAATTGTGGTCTCAAAACCACTGTTTCCGATACTACTGTTACATTGCATATTTACTTTATAATAAATAAGGGGGTTTTATCTCATCACAAGGGTTCTATTTGTAAGTCATTGTCATTCAATGCAATACAAATAAATGAAGTTTACTTAAGTGCTTCATTAACACATACATTAAACAACTTGTATATTTACTTTCATAATAAATGAGGGGGTTTTATCTCATAAATGAAGGGTTTAGAATATAGACATAACATTTATATATTTGTAACAAAACTTACATTATTCTAGTATATTTTCCCCAACTTCGTCTAGGAAAATCCTTTTATATTTTTTTCTAAAAATTTTATAAATAATAAGGATATGTACCGAAAGTAGTTAACGTCAATAATGAATTATTAATAAATTTCATTCAAACATGTTTTTTATCATTTGTAATGCATATATTATTTTATGTATTTTGCTATCCTAATTCATTTTCCCTAAACATATAATCATTTATTACAATTAAACTAACAATATTTTTTTTTATAAAAAAATCAATAAATTTAAAGAACAAATGATATATTATTTTAGATCAAATAATTGTTATGATCTTTCTACTATGTTTCAATTTAGAATTTAGTATTTGATATAATTTTGTTCCTCTACATAATGTCATTGGTTAATTGAAATAGTTGATACCTTTAATAATTTTGGTCAAAATGTTGAGTTTGAAATTATCCCTTAAAATTACTCATTCCAACTTCATGCAAAAATATATGTAGTGTGTTTAGAAAAGTATTTTTAAGAGAAATTCACGTAATCATTTTATCAATATAATTAAAGATTCTAATTATTTAGACTACCTAATTCCATTATAAAAGTAGATGTCCAAATTATGTTAAATTAAAATATAATGATTAAATCCCAAATGTGGGCATGGTAGAGAAATCGAAACTACAATTTTACCATTATATTATAATGGCTAAAAAAAAGTTGTCAATAGTTAGTCCAAATACTTAGCACCCAAGATATTTTCAATAGCCAATGTGTATTTTTTTTTTAATAACAAATATTCCAATTTATTATATTAAGAATAATATTTTTAAAAAATCAACATAAAAAACTAATTAAAAATAACCAAGAATGTTAATTATTTGACTAATTAATATTGTTGTAAAATTTGAGAATTAAATTATATCAAATTAAAATATAAAATTTAAATCTAAAATGTTATTATAATAGAGAGATCAAAAGTGAAGTTTTACTATTATAATGGCAAAAAAGAATAAAAGGAGATTGGATGATATCATGAGGCGTTAGGCATTCTTTTTATATAGAGTTACAATATGATTTCACTCACGCTTTGTCTTATGTTAATTAATTATTTATATATTATTACTTTATAGAGTAAAATTTTAAAAACTATAATAATATTCTTATACTTTTTGTATATTTGTAATTTAGTCTTTTTATTTTTATTTCAAAAATTTAATATTTTTATTTTTTGAATTTAAAATTATAAGTCAAGTGCTTAATATCGCTAAAATTTATCTATTAAAATCAAATTCATTATAATGCTATTTTTTTATACATTACTACTAAGTAAGTATTTTTTTTATTTCAAAATATCATTTCAACAAAATTAATAAAAGAATTTTAACAAAGTTAGTAATTGGACTTAAATTTTTAAAATCTAAAATGTAAAGAGACTATATTCCTAGAAATAAAAGTAGAAAATTATTTTTTTTAAAATACGAATAAAAAATTAAATTTCAAATATACAAAAAGTATAACAACTTGGAGAATATTTTAACTTAAAATGCAATAAAATGACATTTACCAAATTTAATTCATTGCTAAAATAAAACTTAGGGGCCGGTTTGATAAAATATTAAAAATTTTCAATCCATTAAAAGTTTTAATATTCAAATTATTGGGTTTCACTTTTATCTTCAACAATCTAAAATAATATTTTAAGATTATATTGAAAAAATTAAAATGGTAAAAAAATCATTTTTTTTTTAAATTAAGATTTGCGGTTATCAATTGTAATAATGATCATATGAAGATTCTTATTCAATTTCATTCTCAACTCTCTTTTGTTTTTTTGTTTTTTTTTAATTAGAAATTCATTGTTGTTGTCTATCATGGGTGCTGCAGTTCTAAAACCATATTTGGTTGGGGGCTTATGAATAGATTCCGGCCCAATTTGGCAGGCCCACCACCAAACATTAATTTAGTTGGTTGTAATGCTATTATAGCCCTAATTTATTCAACGTGTATGATAAGAAAAGGCTGAATAGTCATTCCCTTTCCTCACCACTGAATAGCTATTCATTCGCGTGTGTGAAGTAAAATTTTTTCCCCCTTTTCAATTTTTGCCCTCACCTCTACCCAGAGAATGAAGAAGCACTGGAACCATCTTATTCGGTAACTTTCTTTTTTTCTCATCTCTATGTTTCCCCTTTTCCCTTTGATTGCAGAAAAGACCTAGCTCAATTTATTCTTCGTTCTTTCTTCGTTTTCTTCACTTTTAAGCCAATAAAACCCTTTGGTTGCAGAGTTGCAACCCTTTTTTTTCTTTCTTTCTTTTTTTTTTTTTTTTTTTTTTTTTTGGTTTTTTCATTGCATTTCTGATTTCTCCTATTTGGAATTTTTGGTAGTTAGAGTCATCAAAAAGGAATCAAGAGATATGGGAATAGGGAAATCTGGGACTTTGAGCACGAAGTGGCGGTGGTAGCGTCGACGATAATTTCACTCCCTCTCTCTGAATTTTTTTCTATTTATTGTTATTTTTTATCTTAGGGTTCTCATCTTTATTTTTCTTAGTTGGAAGCCAAAGACGATAAACTTTTCATGCATTTAATAGAAATAGTTTCATATTCAAATAATTAAAGCAACGAAGATTAACATTTTGTGAAGAGAAAAAAAACAAAGGCTGTATTTTGCTTTTATTGGCAGCATGATTATGTGAAAATATTGAAGTTGTCTCTTCATTAGAAACTTCTAAAGAACTAGTGAAAAAGAGGATTCAATAGTGCATGAAATGCATTTCGATATTTGATTATGGTTACACAAATTATCATTCATTTGCTGGATAAGATAAAAGCAGCACTTTACCATCTAGTTTTTGTTGTTTATTTTTTAATATGGTTAGAATGTGGCAGAAAGGAAGCGATGCAAAAGAACGCTAATGGCTCTCATGAAGGCCAATTTCATAATTTATGGAAAATCAAAGTTATAATCTATAAAAGTTAATCAAAATATAACTCTTAAAATATGGTATCTGCAAAGCGAATTAGAATAATAATTAGATATGAACAATGATTTAAGTTATGATTATGAAATGGATTAAAATTAAATTATGGTTTTATATGGTTCATCTTTTAGGTTTACTTTTGGACACTAATTAGTTTTATTTTCCCCCTGAAAATAAAGAAAACTTAAATTTTATATATATGGGAAGTGGATGTGGAATTGAACTGTCTGTGTTTGTTTGATGAAGTTGCCAATTTATAATGTTTATGATGTTTTGATAAAGTTGCAGATTTCTTAGAACCAGATTAGGTGTTTTTTTAAAGCTTTAATTGGATCATATTTTGAGGGAGCTTGCTCCTTTCCACTCGTGCGCACGACCAATTTGTGCTACCTGCTACTCATTTTTTAATCTTGTTGAGATAGCTTTTTAGTTTTTGTTGTTTATTTATTCTATTTTTGGCTCTAAAATAGACGTACTATTAGTTCATGCCATTGTTTTAGATGTCAATTTTCTGTACATTACAGAAACTGCGGCCAGGGAAACATTAAATTTATTATATCAATTTTAAAAATTGACAGATCATTTTTTTTGTTAGTCATTTAATGGTAAGCAACTAAAAATGATAAACCTATGTAACTTTCTATAATTGAGTGATTAAAAAAGATCTATACTAATAGTCGGATAAATAGTACTAATGTTGTTTATCTTTTCTTTCTTTCTTTCTTTTTTTTTTTTTTTTGGCTTATATAAAGGTAGGTGCTCAATCTTTGTAATTTTTCCACTTTAGGTATTTGAAGTAGTTTTTGATCAAAGTAGATAACTAAAGTTATATTCTGTTACAGATTTAAGTTAAAAGTTGACATCTGTAAAAAAACCTCCAAGTCCATTGATATACGTGACAATATATATATATATATATATTCTTCTTTTTTTCTCATATCTCCTCTCGGAACTTTTTAGAAAAATTTCATAAATATTAAGGATTAAATTTATTAAAATTTTAGATTTAAAATTAAATTAATAGAATGTATAAACATTGGAGGGCTAAATTTTTTATTAGGCCATTAAAATATTTAATTTCAAAATTTTGAGTGACTAGATAAAAGATAATATTAATTGAGTGATCAAAATAAAACTAAATGATAGTTGAGTCACTATATTTGTAGTTTATCTATAAAATAAAATAAATAGTATACTATATAAATGGTCACTCAACTATGCCTACGTTCTTGATCATTCAACTTTAAAAATTTTCTATCGTTTAAATTCATTCCTATTTTGATCATCAAAAAATCTTTTTTTTAACTAGTATAATAATACATTTAATCCTCAATACTTACATATTTTACCAATTTAATCTTAATTTTAAATAATTTAATAAATATAACTCTTCACATTTATAATATAAAGCAAACACTATATTTGTAGTTTACTGAATTAAATGTATTGTCTATTAAACATAGTTAAAAAGAATTAAATGGATTAATGAATATATTAATCCGATAAAAGATGGTAATCTATAAATTAAACCCTTTATGATATGATGAATTCATAGAGTAATAAATACAAAATTTCATAACAACAACGCTGCCTGCCAATTAATATATTCGGCTCTGTTTATTTCATTATTATATTTAAGATGTTTTTTTTTTTTTTTAAATTTTCAGTTTGTCCTGAAAACAAAACAACATTGCCTTCAGATTCATTGATAACAGACTAAACTCCTCCTCCCTCCCAATAAACACCAGGAATTCCCCAAGCTGCTGCTAACCTCTGACTAGCAAAGACAAATGCATAGATGCCGATTAAAACTTTATACGTTTAGTATACTCTGGATGAAAAAGGACAGCGAGCTTTTGGCTCTTAAAACAGGAAAAAAGATACCTATCTATGAATTTATATTCTGCTTATGTCGCGACCAAACACAAAAGTTGTGAGCCAGTTAATAGCCACGTAGAATCTGTTCCTCCAGCTGACGACTCGTGTTAGATATGCCGAGCGCCATATAAACCAGCTGACGAAGCCTGCTAGAGATATCCCTTTTGCCTCCTATAAAAAAAGAATCAACTAAGTATCATAAGTCATCCAAACTAATAGCTCAAATGCGGGGAAAGAAAAAGAAAATAATCACCTTGCTCTGTCTTAGATCAACAAGGGCCTTGAATCTGCCCACAGTTGCCATGCTTCCAAGATGCTTGTACTCAAACGGATCCCCCAAGTTCATGTCCTTAGCACCGTTGGCATGTCCTCCACCATCTTTACAGATTTTATTCAATAGGTTTGCTAGATACTTTCCTTGTCGCTCGGCAACCTGAACAAGATTGAAATATTGGCACCGCAGTTGTTCAAAGCAACAAAAGGGTAGGCATTATCAATCTCCCAGGTGTATGAAGAGAACTATATATCTAGTCTAGAAAGCTAATATAGAAAGTTCATCATAGAGTTGACATTCAATTCATACACAACTTGGATCCAACTCTGTATTGTACCTGTGTTTTGGATTGAAAAGAGTAGTTCGAAAAACACCATACGGAAGAATCAAATTTAAATTAGTAGGTAAGATTATAGAGGTGTACATGGGCCGGGCGGCCCGACCCGGCCCTAAAGCCCGCCCGAAATGTGGGAGGGTTTGGGCAAAAATATAGGTCCGGAAAATGAGCTTGGATAAAAAAATAAGGCCCGTTTAAAAAATGGGCCAGGCTCAGGTAAGGTATTTTTGGCCCGAGCCCGGCCCGGCCCGAATTCACTAAATGAAAAAAAAAAACTATTTTTTAATATTATTTTCTTATTATTTTTCTCTTTATTTTGCTACCATTTTACTATTATGTTTCTATTATTTTGTTGTTATTGTTTAGATATTATATAAAACTTATTTTATTGTTAATTTTGTTATTATTTTAAAGACATTTATTAATTTTTTTATTATTTTATAGGCATTTGCTTGTTAAGTTACATCTATTTTAGTGTTATTTAAGTCTAAATATTTTTTAAGATTTATTTTCAATTTGTTGAAAAATATTTATTTTGATTTTTTTAGTATTTTTGATGTATTATATATATTTAAAAATTATATAAAATAATATAAAAAATTAATACGGGCGGGCCGGGGCGGGCCGGGTTTTAGCATTTTTATATGGGCCGGGCTTGGGCAAAATTTTAGGCCCATTTTTTAGGCCCGGCCCGAGCCCAATGAACGGGCCTAAATTTTTTGCTGGGCCCGGCCCGGCCCATGTACACCTCTAGGTAAGAACAGTTCACTTAGCCAATCCAATGAATTCATGTAGTAACAAGCATGCAGGAAACACCCAAGTCTAATGTCCAATGGAACTGGATGTTGTTATCTCGAACTTTATGAGAACAAAAAGACTCGAAGGAAGGCACAGAAAAGGTTGTGGTCCTAGCTTACCTGCGCTAAAGCAGGAAGCACTGGTTTGCCAGTACTTTCCAGAAACCCGCTGCAATCACCAATTGAAAATACATCTTGCACAGTAGGAACCCGAAGCCACTCATCAACACCAATCCTGTTAGTAAAAAGGAATTGATTTAGGGGAACCAGCTGGTATCTTAAGTTTTATTTACAATTTATGAAGACTTACCAATAATTTTTATGCCAGTTGGTTCGAAACTTTATAAGGTGCATATTACCATGCCAGCAAGAAAATCTTCATAAAAATAAAAACAATGTCACGGGGATTTTATCTTACCTTCCACCCGGAGATTTCGGAAGTCCTAGAGAGTTCACAAAAGGAGAAGGACCAACACCTGTTGACCATACTAACAATCCATAGGGAACCTCGGAACCATCAGTGAGGACAAGATTTTCAGGTTTAACATCCTTCACAATCCCACGAACTAGACGAACTCCTGACTGAGAAAAAGCTACTTGATGAAATAAAAATAAAACGAGAAAATCCTCTCTTTTCAGCAGCCTAACAAAAGATATTTAAACTCCTTCAATAGAGTTAGAAAGCTAGACAATATTTACGTCAATCAACCATCTTTTACCTTCGTTAAATGCTTAATTGCATAGCGCCGGAGACGATCATCAAAGGAAGACAGTATATCATTAGCCTGAAAAAAAGATACTAATTTTATTATATTTCAAAAATCTCCTCAATTCAGCAACTTAAAACAAGGCATGAGCACAAGAAGAATCTCAAGAAGGTCTTCAAGTGATGAAATTAGAGATAAATACTCTAATGTATTGAGGAAAAACTCTCTCAAAAGTATGTATTTCTTAGAAATATGTACAACTATATATACATGAAGCATTGAATCAATTAAGGAAAGAATATCTCTAATTAGTATCTCTAAAAATCAGCTGTAATATCTAAAGATATGCTATCCAATGCTATCAAATAATCAAAGATTCTCAACATCAAGTTTCCAGGCAGAGTTCGGAAAGCCAGCACTGGCTTCAACAAAGATATTAGAAGACAAAAGAACTACATAAATGGTCAGTACGGAGGAATAACTTGTATCGTAGTGAAACAAACCTCAATCAGTGTGACATGGATATAGTCTTTTACATGAGTGTATCTTTCATGAACATCCCTCCTAATAAAATCACTAAGTTCACCACTAAACTCAACCCCGGTCGGACCGCCTCCTACAACAACACAATGCAACAATCTACGTTTCTCTTCTTCAAGAAGCCCTGCCTCGACACGGAACCAATAGGTAAAACATATAATCATACTCAAGAAATTATTTTCCATTACAAAAGGTAGAAAAACCAAAGTGTGGCATTACCCGGCACATCGGATAGCATCAAGTTGAGAAGTAGCTTCCTCCGAATTTCCTGAGCATGGTGAACTTCACGTAGAAAAATCGCATGTTCTTTCACGCCACGGATTCCGAAAGTCGATGCCTGTGCTCCTGATGCAATTACCAACTTATCATATGAAATCTTAAACTTCCATGGGTCCAGGGTGTCAGTTCCATCAGTAACAGTCTCACAATGCACCTTCAAATACCCAAAACCAAATATTCCATGATCAAAAGGCCAAAATTCCAAAATTTTCCTACTGCATTTTCTTTTCCATCGAACAAAACAAGAAAAAGGAATTTTCCGAGTACAGTGAGGGAATGCTACCAAGAAGCTTAATTCAACAATTGCATTCTACAAAGCAATATCTAGACATACGATCCATCACTATTCTCTAGTTCAAAAAAACTAGAAATCTTTACTAAAATTAAACTAAATTCAATACCCAAAAGCCCGAAGCCAAAAATTTAAACAATCAAGCTAATTTTAGGATCATAAAAGGACTCCCAACCTTAAATTAAGGTTCAATTCAGCCCACAGTCAATGCCTTTTGATTTTAATTCTCCCAAAACGGAAATAATAACTAATTAAACCCAATAAAGGCGACATATTGTTGAAATACCTCATGGTTTTCAGTATCCACCGCAGTAGAATTGGCAAGAAAAAAATAGGATCCAGGTGCTGAAGAGATGGAGGGCTGAATCCTGGCAATGGGTTCGGCAACGGACCTAAACTCAAGAGTCCCAACACAAGTAGAAGCCAATAGGGGAGTAAATACCATATGGTTCCTAGGCGAGACACAAACGATGTCATACAGCTTGGGGTCCAAGCCTTTCATTAGCCTGCAACCAGCCCATCCAGATCCTAACACCACCACCCTCGGTTTGTCGTGTGGCTTGGTGGGTCCGAGACCTGATGGCTGAGCGTGAGCTGAGGCAGGGGGTTGGTTGGCGGTGCTGAAGTGGGATAAAGAAGCTTGTAGAAGATTTTTGGTGATGGGGGTTTTGGATTTGGTAGGTGTGAAGAGTTTGATCAAGTTCCTATACCAAAACATGGCTGCTTGATTACGTTTCTTTCATAAAACAATGAGAGATTGCTTTGGGGAGGACATATTGGGATTTGGGATGGGAGAGTTTCAGTCAACTTCGGTGGCACGTGTCTGGTGATGGTTCAAATTTGCATGCAAATAGAAAAGCCCATTCCTCCACTGGGCTAAAATTTTCTTAAAGGAGCATCATACTCCATTTAGACTGTGATCAGAAAGAAATGGTTAGAGCACTTTTACACCTTTAAGTAGGCTATGGCATGTTACTAATTTGGTTATCCTCTCATTTGTGCCATTTAGATCATGGGAAGACAGTCATGTGTCTACTCCAAGCAGCATATCTGTTTGGGTCTTCCATTGAACTTTCGTGAAGAGGAAAAGGCATCACTTGCAGAAGAGACTCCTATGGAAACATGTGGGAAAGAGGAGACGCAGACCAAACAAGTCATCTATGGCAATGCTAATGCCATCATTTCCATTCACTGAGAGTAAAACATTGGCAAGTCAGGGTCAACACATTTGAGTCCTAAAGTCTACAAGTCAACAACAGATTATCTAGGATAGTCTCTGTCAGATGGGAATACTTGGCAAAATTGTCAGTAGTTAATATACCTCCTTCCTGGCGATTAATATGGTCAAGCATTGTGTTCCTTTCTCCTCTCTTGCTGCTTTCATTTTGCTCTTACTTTGTTTTATCTTTTCATTAGTTGCAATTGGTGTGTATTTGAAAGGTTTCTTTATTAATGTAACCAAGAGAAAAAGGTGATGGTAAGCTTTTGGCAAACCTTTTCAAACATTCTTAGATGAACTTTAATTTTCAGGTCATAAAAGTATTCCACCCTGAAAGCTCCATAGCTCAACAAAGCGTCTAAAAGGTTGCAGAGGCAGAAGACGAATAAAACTCCTTACAGTGAACCTGAGTATGCTGATGGAGACCAGATTTCACAACATAAAGACAACAGGTGTGTTCCTCAGGGATTAAAGTCAATGGCAGGCACAGAAGTTTATAAGACCATCTCAAAACCGCCTCAATATGAGCTTGCTTGCTGGGTGTATCATTCAAATGATTTATCCATTGTCTGAAATAGTGGATTCCAAACTAGAAGTATACCAAAATGTTTCCCATAAACTACAAGTATTACCATTATCATAAAATAAGAGGTCGTGGGGGCAGGAGCAGTGATCCGGGATCACAAAGGCTCTTGGATTGTTGGCTCATATGTCATATCGTCATATTCCACTTGCGACTAGCGTAGAAGCGGACTTATGGGCCCTTCGTGACGGCTTTAGACTTGCCAAGAGCTTAAATATTAGGCATTTGGTCATTGAAGTTGATGCTACTTTGATCATTCATTTCATGTCTAATATAAATACTACTGATCTACTGTTATCTCCAATTATGAATGAATGCAAGATGCTCCTCTGTCTATTGATTTCTAAGAGTATTAAACATATCTTTCGAGTTTAGTACGTATTCGGAACAACCTTTTTGATAATTCCTCTTTGGATTGTAGCTCCCCTCGTAGCTCCTTAATTCCAATTGTTGAGGCGGATGCCAGAAAGGACATTTTGCTCATGTAGAACCTTTTATCAATGAAGTTCCTTTCTTGACAAAAAAAAAGAAGAAAAGAATACCTTGAAATGACAATATTACATTTACATCGTCGTCCCATCACTTTAATTTTTACATACAAAAAAAAAAGGCATAATGCAACAGGCAACAGCTATAAATACAAATCTAATTGTTTTATTCACTAAAAATTAATCCCTTAAAATCATAAACGACAAAAAGCTCTTTACTTACTTCCAAGCAAGTGTAGTTACATGGGATTTTGACAATTGGAGTTCTTTTGAAGCTAAACATGTAAAAATTTGAACTTTATAGTCATTTCTTTTCAAGGAAGGGATTATTTTCAGAATTTCAGTAAACTGGTTAAGAAGTTAAGTTGGGTGCAGAGAAGTTTGAGTACTAAAGGCCAAAAGTCAACATTAAGTTTATACAAAATGCGAAAGATGGCTGATGACGTGGAGAAAGACGAGGACCACGGTGGTCCGTACGCTGCAAGCGGTAGCGGGACTGGAAGAAGATGACCATTTTTTTTTTGTTTTTTTAATAAAATGATTATTTTGTCTTTTGGTAGATTCTTGACTGACTTTCATTGGGCCACCGCATTGTACCAAAAACCAGTTCGGCCTAATCTGTAAGCCCAAGAGCTTTTTCTTTGGCGAACAGGAAAGTATATAAATTTTTTTTTATAAAAAATTGATCATTTGTAGAAAATTATGATTTTTCTTTAAAAATTTGAAATTTTTTAATTTTTATGTCTGAACCGAAAGTTGAATCGATTGAACTGAAAAATTAAATGTCTAATCGATTCAATTTTTAAAATTTTATATATTATTTATTATATATTTATTTAAATGAATTAATTTTTTTTAAGTAATTGAAGTATTATCGGTTAGATAATCGATTGAATCTTCTAACAACAGCAAGGTATTATCTCTTAATTCTATCAACAACTCAAATGCTTTAAAAAACTTATTCATAACAACAAGTTCACTGAATCAGGACTCTCTCGATTGGTGGAAATATTAACCGCAAATCTTATAGGAAAGGTGTATGGAACTTAGAATGAAAGCAAAATGAGGAAGAAAAAAATTGAGGACATGGTACACTTGGAGCACAACGTGGATGTTGTAGCGCCTATGACGTGTGTTGCAACGCTTTTGGCCATTTTGGCCCCATTTTTGTCTTTAAATGCAAATTTTCGACTCTTTGATGCCAAGTCTGACTTTGAAACCCTAGAAGGTCATACAAAGACATACTTTAGGCTACGTTAAATATGTGAAATTAGGTTATTAGACACTATTTTGTTTTTATCTAATTTTCTAAATTAACTTTTAGTTCTTCTTTGGTTTTTAAGAGTGATTGTTTGGAGATTTTATTTATAAATCCGATCAACTCTTAGATTGAATGATTGAAGAAATGTGCTTCAATCGAATAAAAATTTTCTTCTTTTTTCTTTAATCTTTTTCATTGTTATAATAATGTTATTATTTATCTTTTTGGGTTGATATGAATTTCATCATGAGTTAATTCTTCCAAATGATTGAGGAATGGTAGGCCAATGGATTGAAATTTGAAATAGGTTAAAGATTGTGTAGTGTAATGTTTTGGAGTTAAGTTGAACTTCAAGAATCCAAAAGCAAAATCTACATGCAAACATAACAGCACATAAACACGAAATGTTTAGTAAATTCAAATGAAAATCACTATACTTGCCTTACCTTAATATGAGCATGTCAAACATATATCTTAACAAAGTTATAAGTTAAACTAGAATAAAAGCATGGCAAGGTTAAAGCATTCAAAATAGGATTAAACATTTAATGAAATTCTCATTGCTCTAACGTACAAAACAAGTTTTAGCATAATCATTTTTATTCCACGTCTCAAGATTCAAAACACATCTCTCAATCAAACTAAGTAAACTCATAATTACAACATTCATAATTCTCACACAAATTATAATCGCATCAAAATTACTAATTTCGCACCTAGTGTAATCTTAGTAAAACAAGACTTTGACACACTCGTTTTCACTAAAATACATCAAAGAAAACATTAGCATTATAAGTGCAACTATCCAAACATCGAGAGAGTTTTCAAAGAGATAGTATATACCCTTTGTTTGCATAATATGTCCAACCAAGGGATTACACATCAGAACTCCATATCCACATTGAACCCAAACAAAAATGTGCATATATAACCTTAATTAGCATGTCAATCGTATTAATACAATATTAATAGATTTTAAGCGAAAATTTTGGTGGAATTAAAATTAAATAGGACATTGATTTTATTAATTTCTTTTTTTAAAAGAATTTATCTTCAAATTTTGATAAAAAGAGATCATTTGTTATATTATTTCATTTTTCTCCAAAGCATACAAGCTGTTCGTTGAAACTCAACTAAAAAAATGAAATAATATCACAAATGGTCCCTCGTAGTTTTATGTTAATTATAGAAAAATATATTTTTTAATTTTACTAATCGAGTTGATGGCCGATTTACTAGTAATACCAATTCAATCACTAATTTATATCATAATTGTTAAATTTTCATTTGAGCCCAAAAATTATAAAATACTCTTTTTGGTAAATAAACTTTTGAATAAAAAATAATAAAAGGTAATCTTTTCCGCATTTAAATACTATAGATTACAGTTATTTATTAAGACATAAATTTAATTTAATTTCAGCAGGCCACACCAAATCTTTCTTTTTCTACAACGTAACATGCGAATAAGAAATCACAGCCATCAATGGTTGGGCCCTAGTTGATGAACGTCAAAGATGCATTCAAAATGCAGCGAAAACTGGTTCTTGATGAGGGAGCATAGCCAAGATGAAGCGAAAATAACGTGAGAGAGGGTTGAAAAAAGAATATATTCCCATTTTTTTTATTTTCTTTATCTGTTGTTTTTTTTCCCCTTTTTTAACTGCTCTTCATATATATATATATATATATAATATTTGCCATGCTTAAGAAGAACGTACATGTTCAGTCAAATGGCGGCACTGGTGTTCGACTGGAGAAACCGACAAACCCTCTGTTTTGTGGAAAACTGAAACGTAACAAAATGAGTGGAAGGAAGAAACTTGATGTTAATGAAAAAGTTGAGGTAATGTGTTTATTGCCCATTATGGTTTTTGTGATTTTTTTTCAAAAAAAAAAAAAAATTGGTTTCAAATTCTGGGTTGTAATTTTGAATGTTCTTAATGTGGGTACTTTTCTTAGAAAAACTGGGTTGTTATTATTATTATTATTATTTTTGGTTTTGTTTATAGTTGAAAGTTTCAAATACTGTTAATCAGTCTAATTAGAGCTACATTTTGTTGTTTAGTTTTTTCTCTCTGTAGTAATTTGCTTATCTGCCTGTTTTGGGGTCTCTTTAGTAGCCATGCAATTAAAACTTGGAGCAAATGTTTTTTACCCTCAAAATTTCGTGTCTCATTGGTTGGGCTCTTAGTTTTTAAATATGAATAATAAAAAAATGGATTTGAAGTTTTAGTTCATTGCATAACAAAGTTGGTATGGTGTAGGTGAGGAGTGAGGAAGAGGGATTTCAGGGCTCATGGCATCAAGGGACTGTTATTGCATGGGATAAGCGGGGGTTTCACATCAAGTATGACCACATTGTTGTTGATGATGGTTCTGATAGTCTCGTTGACATTGTGGGTGTTTCACCTGGAATAAATGGTATTGACTATCCCTGTGAGAATCATCATCACTATCGAGGGTTAATGAGGCGATTGCCACCTAAGCTAGAGTTCAGTAAATGGAGTCTTTGCTATGGTATCTGTGTGGATGTATTGTATATGGATGCCTGGTGGGAAGGTGTGATTTTTGACCATGAAGATGGTTCAGAGAATAGGAGAGTGTTCTTTCCTGATTTGGGTGATGAAATGGTCGCTGGAATTGGCGATTTACGGATTACACAAGATTGGGATGATTTTGAAGAGGAGTGGCACCAACGTGGAACTTGGTTGTTTCTTGAGTTGATTAAACAATATGAGCATGAGTGGTACATTTCTGTTTCTGTGAAGCAACTCTGGTATGATTTACGGGAGAAAAATAGTTTTCAAAATGTTAGAGAGTGGACTATTTCTTGTGATTCTTTGTGGAAAAAATTGGTGCTGGAGGTAATAAAAGATAATCATGAGATCACTGTGAATCATTTTGTTAGGGTATTAGGCCTTCCTGGGTCCTCTCAAATAGAATCTGAGTCGCAACTGGAGCCTACTATGCCAGATGCAGATTTAGATGAAACTGCTTCTCTTTTACCATTTGAGCATAAGGTTAACAGTAATTTGTTGACTCCAAATTCATCTATTGTTCAACCAATTCAAGAGAAATCTAGTATAGGTCCGTTGATGTGCATCTCAAATGATGATACTCATGTTTTAACTGAATGCAATGGGTCCTCTCTTGATAAAGCACTTTCTGTTTTACCTGAAGCTTTGTTGGTCTCACCCTCCGTTGTGGATGGAATTTCTTGCATCTGTTCTCTAACCAGCAATGAAAGATTTTCCAAAACCGATAATGATGTGGCTCAAAGGAGGGCCAGGCTAAAGAGACACAATGCAAAGGTTACATGGATAACTGCTGGTCCCAACCTTGTTCCTGAGGCTGAGTCATGCCCTGATGCCATTAGAAAATATGCTCTTGCTGACAAGAAACATCTGAATGCTTTGAGAACTGATGTTAGGAAGCATCTTCTATATCAAGGATGGAGAATTGAATCGAAGCGAGAAAAACATCTTGTCAGAATGCGATACGTCTCACCTACTGGTGTTTGTTATTACTCTCTTTATAAGCTCTGCTCACATTTAATGAATAACACCAAGGAGCTTATTTGTTCAGACACAAAAGATGAGCATCATGTTATTGAATCAAACATCAAGGTTCAACATGATGTTGAACCTGAATATTGCCCTCAAGCTGTTTTGAATTGGTCTAAAGCTGATATCAATGCGATTTGCAAGCGCCGTCTCAGGAAAAGTGATATGATACCGAAGGCAAAAAAGCATCTCTCATGGCTGGGTTGGGTATTTCACTATGCAGTCAGCAATGGAAGGCGCTATTTGTGTTATACTTCACCGAGAGGAAGGACATGTTATTCACTTCGTGGAGCGTGCAAAATTTGTATAAAAGAAGGCGGACTTTCACAAGATGCTGCTTCTCCTTCTGGATCTGTCGAAAACATTAATGTCACTGAAGAGGTTGATAGTCAACTAGCAGGCAAGAAGCTTTCTTCTGCACTCTCTAATATGGATATCCAGAGGAAGCTTGTTTGTTCTGACACCAAAGATGCACATCATGTTGTTGAACCAAACATCAAAGATCTACATGTTGAACCAGAATATTGCCCTCAATCTCTTTTGAACTGGTCTAAAGCTGAATCCAATGAGATTCAAAAGTGTCATTTCAGGAGAAGTGATATGACCCTGAAGGCTTCTCCTAGACCTGTAGAGAAAATTAATGTCAATGAGGAGGTTGATAGCCAGCTAGCAAGTGAGAAGCTTAATGTCAATGAGGAGGTTAACAGTCAGCTAGCAAGTGAGAAGCTTTGTTCTGCACTTTCTGATACAGATATCCTGAGAAGCTTGGTGCCATCAAATGCTAAATCTAACAATTGGACTAGAAAATCTTATTCTAAACTGGAGACTAGAAATGTTTCTGAGCAAAGTATAGTAGTAGGTCAAAGAACTCAGAAGCCTAAGAGGAAAAAGGATAGTTTATCGAATCTTGTGGCTGACTTAGTTAAAAAGCAAACTGACTCACCTGTTAAAAACACTAGCATCTCAAGATTGAAAGGTGGAAAATCACCTGCAGCATTGATCAAATTAAGAGAGAATCTCAATGGCAATCAACATAACCATTTGTTACGATCAACCAAAAGAGTGCAGCAGGTTGTAACTCCTAGTCTGTTGCATCAAAATCCACGAACTGTGTTGTCTTGGCTGATAGATAACAATGTTGTTTTACCAAGGTCAAAAGTACATTACTGGAGGAAGGAAAAGAGATTGAAAGTTGAAGGCCGGATAACTCGTAATGGAGTTAAGTGCAATTGTTGTGACAAGATATACACTCTCGGTGGCTTTGTAGCACATGGTGGCAGCAGTAACCACAGAGCAGCTGCCAAGATCTTCTTGGAAGATGGCAGGTCTCTGTTGGACTGCCAACGGGAAATGATGCGAAGTAATAAGATGAAGTTTGAAAGAAAACGGAGTTGCCGTTTGACTCGCAATTCTCAAATAGACAAGAATGACGACATTTGTTATGTTTGTCATTATGGAGGTGAACTAATATTGTGTGATCAATGCCCATCCTCATTCCATAAAAGCTGCCTCGATTTAGAGGTATATCTTTTATTCTGTTGTCAGTTTATTCGGATTTAGATTTACTTTTTCTTTTTTCCATTTTCTTAAAACCCCCAGATCTTTGATCTATCATAGAGTATTCCAGATGGTGACTGGTTCTGTCCATCTTGTTGCTGTGGAATCTGTGGTCAAAGCAAGCTTAAAGAAGACGTTGCTAATATTGGGGATGATAGAGTTCTTATTTGTGCTCAGTGTGAGCATAAATGTAGGTTGCTTTTCTCCATTTTCTGACAGGTCAAAGCCACATATTAATAGTTTCTTATGCTTTTTTTTTTTTGGTGTGTATTTGATGCAGATCATGTTCGGTGCATATGCCGTAGAGGGGCAGATAGGTTGGAAATATGTGCAAAAGAAAATTGGTTTTGCTGCAAAAAGTGTGAAGAGGTATTTCCGATCTGCTTTATTTTTGTAATGTTTATTGTGCATCAATAAGTGGTAGCCACTGCTGACTTCTTTCTGACCTTTTATTTTGGGCACGTGTAGTTTCGCATCTTCAATCCTCTGTTAACTATTTGAGTGGTTCATAGTAGAAAGCTAGTAATATTTTCATTTCTCCCTTGATTTACCTTGTAAGAAGACTTTTAGCCCTTTTTATGTGCATGTTTAGAATCAAGCAGTGAATTTCTAGCAGCAGAGAACTTCTTTTGCTGTAAAAGATTTTACGATGTGATTGATATGATGGAATGATAATTGGTGGGAGATATTTCTGCTATTTATAAAATTAATCACAGGGATTATTGATAGTGACATGCATTGCTTTCACCTGAGAATAACAGCCAATTCTAGCCTTCTTGTCACTGGTAATATTGTTAGGATTAGGTCATAAATGTCATTTCATTACTCATTTATTTACAGCAGTAGCCTACTTTAAAGTTAGTATTGCAGCAGTGTAATACCATACAGATGATAGTACATCTTGAAAATGTTGCTTATACCCTGGCCTTGCTGCAGATATTTTTGGTCCTTCATGAACTTTTAGGAAGACCAATTCCTGTCGGAACAGACAATCTAACATGGACACTAATTAAATCCATGCCATCGAATACTCATGATGAGGCTTCAGATAATGAAGCCATGGTTGAGAATTATAGCAAACTTAGCATCGCGCTTGACGTGATGCATGAGTGTTTCAAGCCTATAAAAGAACTTCGCACTGGCAGAGATCTTGTTGCAGATATTATATTCAGTAGAAGGTGTGATATTCTTATTTTTCTTAAGCCATCTTGATAACTTCAATATCTACCGGGCATTGAGGTGGTTATTAGTGATGATTTATTCAAATTTTTTGTGTTTACTATAAGAACTTCAGTATTTATTGGGCATTGAACTGATCATTACTGATGATTTATTCAAATTTCGTGTGTTTACTATAAGCAAATGACTTAAACTTTTATCATCATGATTTTGAATTCTACAGCTCTGAACATAACCGCTTGAACTTCCAAGGCTTCTACACAATACTTTTGGAAAGACAGGATGAAGTCATTACTGTTGCTAATGTTAGGTATGCTTATCTAATTAACAATATTTAGCTGTATAGGGCTAAAGCTTTTGGTTTGACTCTTCTGTATGTTTGCTTTGATTTGTCTATTCAAGGGTCCATGGAGAAAAAGTAGCCGAAATACCTTTAATTGGTACCAGATTTCAATACCGGCGACTTGGAATGTGTCGTATTTTGATGGATGAGCTTGAAAAGGTTAGTTACACCTAGTTTGTTTGGGTTTGTATTACCAGTTCCTTATGTTTATTGGTCAAATTCCTTCGTAATTTATGGCACTCGATATTTGAGATTAGTTATCATCCTACATTTTTTGTGCTAAAATGCATTGCATCTTACAAATTTCTGACTATTGTTTGTTGATTTCATCAGAAGCTCATAGAATTAGGAGTTCAGAGGCTGATGTTACCTGCTGTTCCTGATGTGCTGCCCACCTGGACTGGTTCATTTGGGTTTTCAAAGATGACTCCATCAGAGAGATTACAATTTGTTGATTATACATTGTTAGGTTTCCAGGGTGCCATCATGTGCCAGAAGCTTTTACCGAAGAGTCCTTTAGTGAAATCAAACCTATCTCTTGGTATTCCCTGTTATAGCCACCTAGTTCAAGTATTAATTACTGCAATGAACCAGTGAGTCACATTCATGTTTATGTTACATCTTCCAGGATCCCAGTTTGAACTTCATAGTGATGAAAATGCCAATGCAGATGGGTCCAGTTCAGTCTCTGAAGCACTCCAAGCGATTGAGGAAAACAGATGTATGGATCAAGGACCAATGGAGTACGTATGACCTTTTTTATTAACTCTAGTTCGAAGGGAAAATGAAAAGTGAAAGGGGTAAAAAAACTCTAGCTTTGCTCTCCTTAGGTTGGCTAAACTTGTGAGAACTATTGGCTTAGACATCTAACCAAGTTATAAAGATGAAAGATCTCCTATGTAAATTTTTAAACTCTTAAGTCAGTTAGGTTCAGGTAGTTGTGGTTTGTGGGAAGAAAATATTCCTAGGTAGTCATCCTTTGGTATTTGAGGTTCTCAGCAAAGAGAGACTTCGCAGTCTTTACAACTATTAGAGAGGCAGAGATCATAAATGACAACTCTTACAAAGCAAATACCCTTTACTGGTATGTGTGTGATACTGTTAACTTTGTAAAATATGAAAGCAGTGACCCTAGAATGCCCCACTTCCACTCTTTAGTTTAACCAAGCTAGCATGTTTCAGTTGGATATAGTTACAGGTTGTTCATTGCTGGTCTTTGAATCCTGAACTCTTTCAAGTATATCAGTTGGATATGGTTTTGGATGGTAATGATGATGGGTTGTTCATTGCTGTTCTTCCAATCCTGAATTTTTTGTTATCACTTATTAACCCTTTGGAATGATCAGCATCGGAAGTCTTCGTCTCTTACCAAAGACACAGATGTATGGGATATAGCTGCGTACAGTTTACACTTATGAATTGATGGTCTCACCGTCTATGCTAATTTATGAAGTAATAAGCTGAGTTGTACACCTATTTCAAATAATTCGGACTCTGCTTTGACTCGGGATATATATTGGCTCCACTCATATGAACCTCTTTATTTTCTCGATTTTTCATGTTATATTCTCTGTTCAAACATACTGCCTCTGATGCTGCCTGCTAAAATATGTTAATAATAATAGGTATATGATGTTTTGGCAGGATTGATACTGGCGGGTGGATTACTAACAATGTTGATATTATGGTTACGGTACTTTTTTATTGACTCTCAAGCACATTTCATTAGTCCATCATTAACCTATTTCTTTCATTTTATTTTCTCCTTCTCGACTCACCAGATCTTTCTCAGTTACAGGCGAACCAACCAACTCAAATTGACCATGCTCGATGCGATAATGAAGTCAATCCAGAGTGCTCAGTTCAGGCTGCCTATTGTGAGGAAACAAAAGGTGGCGGTAACCATTTTGTCAAATGCTGCTACAACAAGCGCAGGAGGATATCTGTGAATAGGAGGTAAGGATACCCACAGATTCTGCCATCAGATAGGAGTTGTGCCATGGTGAAACCGAAATGGTGTCTTTCTTTTTTTGGATGCTGTCAACACATGAACACAGCTGCAGGGCATCTGAGTTTTCTTCATGGATGTGTAAATTTCTTGTAAAGAACATCTCAAAATCAGATAAGTTGTGTTTATATCAAGTATAAACTCGGGAAATTATACCTTATAGGATGAAGGATGCAGATCTCATTTTGATTACCTTTTTGTCCATAAATTCCCTTGTTTTATGTTCTTTTTGATGGGTTTGGCAATTAGAATATATCATAAGTTAAACTGGAAGCTGCACTCCTCTCTCTGTCTCCAGGCTTCAAATTTTACCATAACTTCCTTTGGAGAAGTAAAAACAGGTATGTTGACATGAATACCTTTTCATTCAAGCGAAACATAACTTCTCTCTTTCTACAAATTTTATTAACTATTTAATTTAAAAATCAATTCCAATACATAATAACACTAATGTTAAACTACATTAGTCAGCCTTCAATTGAAAAAGTTACAATATAGTGACATGCTATTTTTTTAATTGGTATAATATAATATAACAAATTTGGTCATAACTTTTATATTTTATTTCAATTTCACCTTGATTTTATACAAAAATTATAAAAAATATATAATATATACAGAAAATTATAAATATAGATAAGACTTTAAATACATCGAATTTATTAAAAATAAAATTTTAAAATATATAAAATACATTAAAAATTCCAAAAATGTCTTTAATATCCACTTTGAACTCGAATTATTTTTAATTTAATTTTATGCAAATTTTAAAGTTATACATGAACTTTGATTCAATGTACAATTATACACATGAAATTCAGGTTGAACTTTAATTTTAATTCGATCATGCAGATTTGAAATAAATATATCAATTTATTTTTATATTGTATAATTAGGGGAGAGATCCACTTACACATGACATGGTAAAAAAACTAAAGTAATTTTACACACTTCCATAACTATTTATATAGTTAATATTTTGACGATTCAATCGTTGAATTTATCAATATAATTGTATTTGTCATGCATGTAGATTTTTTAATCGAACTGATATCTCTATCATATTAATCTAAATCACTCTATATATTAATATATATTCAATGGTTAAAAATATTTTTTACATAAAATAAAAAGCTAGAAGTTTTAAATTTATATTAAAATTAACAAGCATAATCTATATGAATAGATCATCAAATAGAACGATTGAATCGTTAAAATATTAATCATATAAATAATTATAAAAGTATATAAAATTAATTTAATTTTTACATTATATAAATATAATTATTTGTATATATAATATATAAATATAAAATTATTATATTAATAATTGTATTAATAAGCTATGAATTTTCCTCACCAGCAATTTAATTGGTTCAACAAAAGCTTTTGCCCATCCAGTAATTTGATTGGTTGAGCAAGAGCTTTTTGGAGAAACCAGAGTCTTGAGTAGAAGCCAATGTGTTATTTTGTTCATCAAATTGCCTGGGATTGGGAGAGGATGATGGCAGAGTGAAATTTGAATAATAATAATATTATTGTTACGAGAACGCTGTCCCCTTGACATGAATTCTTGGGAAATGGGAACATTGAAACAACTATCCATTTCTTTTTGTAAGGAAATCAAGACTACGATGTCAGAACATATTTTTTAATGGCGTTAAAATTAAATTATAATTTTTACGATAATAAAAATATAATTTTATTATTTTATTAATTTTTATTTTTATAATTTTTAAAAGATTAAATCAATTTTTATTATTTGTAAGGGGGATAAAATGTAATTTTATTTTTATTAATTTAAAATTTTTAAAAATTACCTAAATTAAAAAAAATTATTTTTAGAGGGGTCGGGGCCCTGCCAGTCTCCCCTAGCTAAGCCCTTATTGTACCTAAAAGGCGTAGCATTACTTGAGATTGAATCTTTAAAATGGGAGAAAGCTTTAGACTTGCTGCTACTGTACTAAAGACACAAAAGACTTAAGCCATCAGAGTTTGAATTTAGTTGATTTAGCTCAAAAGAACACAAAGCAAGACGAGACGAGAATTTTACCTAGGCTAGGCAAGAGCTTGAAAAGAAAATATGAAAACAAACCTATAAAAGAGAAAAAAAGGGTAAACTACATTGAAGATCACTAAATGATTAGTAAGCTTACGTTTTGGTTATTGAACTACTCGAAAGTTCTTATTTAAGTCACTGAATTATATGAAAGTTTTTATTTAAGCCACTGGGATGTTAAGTTTTATTTTTTTAAAAGTTCGATTAGCGAGCTCCAAGCGATGATTTGAAGATCGAGACGATGGATTAGTATCCATCGATGAGTAGAAGAACATACCTTCGATCCAAGTCAATCTGAAGGTCAGTGTCGAAGATTGAAGAAGAAAGCTATTTAGATTTTGATTCACATATTCGTGACATTCAAAGTTATTTCATGAAAACAAAACTGAACTATAGAAGAGAATGGGAAAGAGATTTATCGATTGGTGCAGGCATTATGAACAATGAAGACCATATAGCAGTGATTTTAACAGTCCATTAACTTAAATGAAAACTTTTAAACAATTCAATAATCATTTTATAATTTTTTTTAAAATTGAATGATCAAAACGTAAACTTTCTGATAATTTAATGACATTGGTTGTAGTTTACCTTAAAAAGAAATGTTTGAGTGAATTAAAGGATCAAACTTTGAAGCAAAGACATCCTTCTTCTCTTCTCTATCCGCAAATCCCTTCATTCAAGCTTAAAATTCAGGCATATAGAAATAGAAAGGAAAATTTAAATTTAAATCAATTAGGTTTCCAAGTGGAGTTTGAATTTTTTATGTATTTATATGATTTTCTAAATTTTCATTTATTTTCATGTATTTATGTATATATTTTAATTTTTTAAAATTTTGAATTTTTTTTAAAAATTGATTTTTATATATAACTAGGGTTAAATTGAAAAAAAATATAAAAAATTAATAACTAAATTTATTGTTAAACTAATTTAAAAATATCACATCATCATTCTGCTAGTCACCCAACAATGGGGTGATCAAAAAGAACAATTTTGAAAATGTTGGTGATCAAATAGAGTCAAGAGTTGACTCACATGCAAGTTTATTGTAACCTCCTCAACTCGGCCTAGACATTAGACCTTAGTTCGGAAGATTACATTAGCCACCGAAGTGGCCCGCTAAGCTATCGGAGTTTTTGAAAAAGATCGTTTTAAAACATTTGTTTAATTTGTTTAGAAAACTTAGTTAAATACATGATTTATTATTCCTCAAGTTTAATCTATTATCTAATAGCGAAAAAGATGGCAATTACTTATGTTTTAATAAAACCGGGGAATGTCATACAAAATAAAATCAAACCTAAATTCTAAGTCCCATGCCACGGTTTATAAATAATACAATCTTTTTAAGGAAATATAGAATATCAATAAAACCTATAATATT
The DNA here is from genome assembly GCA_025698515.1 of Gossypium sturtianum. Classification (NCBI taxonomy): domain Eukaryota; kingdom Viridiplantae; phylum Streptophyta; class Magnoliopsida; order Malvales; family Malvaceae; genus Gossypium; species Gossypium sturtianum. Next base: position 25,094,539 of record CM046949.1, read on the forward strand.
AAGGAAAAAAACCAGAACTAAGCCGAGTCCCTTTGGTTGTCGTGCATGTATCCTAACCTGGTGGGTTATCTGAAAGGATGAAAATTAAAGAGGAATGAGCTATGACGCTCAGTGTGAGTTTATTTACAATAAAACCAATGCAAACAGTTGTTAGGACACATTAAATAGCATTGCACATAATTATCATAGATAGCAATTCAATTTAGAATACAAGTTTTTTCAATGCAACCATCATTTAAGCATTAGAATTCACAACCACATATTTCAAAATAGGCAAATTCTCATATTTGCCCACTATAACCATTGATAAACCATAATTTATACATATTTTGACCCCATGCTTGGCTTATTTTTGGATGAATTTTCATTAGATTTGATGAATTCGATGCTCCTAATCATTTAATATCATGTTTTATACTCAGGAGAGCTTATGGAGTCGAAAAGAACGAGAAACGGGCCAAAAATGGACAAAATTGGCCTACCTCGAAAATCAACACGGCCTGGACTATCTCACACGGGAAGACCACATGGCCGTGTGTGATGAGCAGAAGCGAACACGGCCTGGACTGTCGCACACGGGCAGACCATACGGCCGTGTGTGACGAGCAGAATCGAACACGACCTAAACTCTCGTACACGGGCGTGTCACACGGGCTTGTCCCTGCCGAACCCAAGTCTAATTCTATTCGGAAAAGACTACTTGAGGGCCAAGAAAGGTGCTCCAAAGCATATATAAACACCTTAGGGGAGGACCTAAGAAGGGACGTAGAGTAAAAGGCAGAAAATACTCGAAGACAGCCATCGGGAGCAGCTCGGAAGAAGGATCTCCATCAAGATCAAGATCTCCTATCAATTTCTCTTGAAATTTTTGGGTTTTCTTATGTTTTGTTGTTTTCCTTATTTTAAGATGTTTCCCTCTATCGAGATGAACTAAATCCCTTAAATACCCGAGGATGAAACCTAAGACGGATATTATTACTATTTGATTTATAAGATAAATACTTGTTCTTATTCTTAATTGTGAGTTCTTATTCTTGTTTTGATAATTCGAAGTTATTAATTCAAGTCGAATGTGCTTATTCAGAGGAGCAAAAGTCCCTATTTAAGAGTAGATCAACACAATTAAGCGGAGTTGATTGCAACCCTAGAAATAGGCGGCGAAAATCTGCTTGGATTAGAGTCAAATCTAATAAGGAATCCATAGATCGAGTTAATGCGACAATAGGGGTTTTAATTAAAAAAAAATTTCAATTAATCAACCTAGAGTTAGTTGTTTTTAGTCTCGAAAGAGATATTAACATAATTTAGGGATTTCTACGGATTAAGTCAAGTGAATAAATCGTATGAATAAAAAGTAATAAGTGAAGTCTAGGTGAATTCTTCCTTGGGTATTGCCTCTATCATATAGTTGTCTAAAAGTATTTTTCCAATTCATTCTCTGTCGTGCTTTTAATTAATTTTAGTTTAAAATAAACCACTTCAATTCTTAGGCTGGATAATAGGAAGATAGTAATTACTAGTACTCTTGGTCCTTTTGGATACGATATTTCTGGTCTTACCATAACTATACTATTAAACGATAGGTGCGCTTGCCTTTATTGTGATCATAGTTAGTTAGAGACACATCAAGTTTTTGGCGCCGTTGCCGGGGACTAAGATATTAGGAACACTAAATTTTTATTACTTTAGCCATTATTATTTTTTATTACAATTTATTTTTATTCTATTTTTATTTACTAACTTTCCTTTTATTTGCTTCTGGCAGGTAATTCTAGTTTATGACTAGAAGAAACCCGTTAGGACCCTTGCTTTTTGACAGTGAGATAGAAAGTACCGCTCGCAGAAATCGTAGGGAGATAAGGCGAAGTTTACAATACATAGAAGAAGAGCAAGAGGGCAATACTAATACTACCGAGGAGATGGCTGATAATAATCCGCTTCCTTCGATGGTTTCCGAAAATCCCGCCTCTCGTATACTATATGTACGACTATGCTAAGCCTAATTTAATCGAAATGAATTGAGTATTATTAGACTCGCTATTGTTGCAAATAATTTTGAACCAAAACCCTAACATTATTCAAATGATTCAACAGTTTGTTCAGTTTGATGGTTTGCAGGATGAAGACCCAAATACTCATTTAGCAAATTTTCTAGAATTCTGTGATACTTTCAAAATAAATGGCGTTTCTGATGATGCCATTCTCCTTCGGTTGTTTCCCTTCTCGTTGAGGAACAAAGCTAAATAGTGGTTGAACTCGTTACCACGATGATCAATCACTACATGGGAACAAATGACCGAAAATTTTTACTTAAATATTTTTCGCCTGCTAAAACGGCTAAGTTGAGGAATGATATCTCTTCTTTTGTGCAGATGGATTTAGAAACACTTTACGATGCATGGGAGAGATACAAGGACCTACTGAGAAGATGCCCTCACCAGGGGTTACCATTATGGCTACAGGTTCAAACATTTTACAATGGTGTGAACCCCTCAACTAGGCAATTGATCGATGCAGCCGCCGACGGTACACTAAATAACAAAACCCCTGAAGTGGCTTATGAGTTTATAGAGGAGATGTCACTGAATAACTATCAGTGGCAAGTCATGAGAACAAAGCCGACAAAAGCCGCCAGTGTTTTCAACCTCGACGCAGTGACCATGCTATCAAATCAGGTAGAGCTTTTAAATAAAAAGATTGATGGTTTGTATGGTTCTTCGCAGGTACATCTAGTAATGCAGTGCGATACGAATGGAGGAGGAATGGGTAATACAGAATATCCATCCCATAACCCTGGCATAGAAAGCGAACAAATGAACTATATGGGTAATAATCCTAGACCTCAGAATAATCCCTATAGTAACACTTATAATCCAGGTTGGAGGAACCACCCAAACTTCTCATGGGGTGGTCAAGGAAATCAGAGACAACAACCCCCTCCAGGCTTTCAACAACAACCCTACCCCCAGGAGAAGAAGCCGAACCTTGAAGAGATGCTAACGAAATTCATCTCGGTGTTAGAAACCCGCTTCCAAAACATCGAAACAACACTTAAAAACCAACAGGCATCGATTCAAGGGCTCGAAAACCAAATAGGTTAGGTTGCTAAGCTGATCTCTGAACGACCACAAGGCAGCCTGCCAAGCAACACTGAAACTAACCCAAAAGAGCAACTTCATGCCATTACTACTCACGATAGTGAAGGGTTAGACGCACCAAAACCGAGACAAAAAAATGTGGTAGATAAAGGTAAAGTGGAGGAAAGCCATAATAAACCGAAACTGGTAAGTACAGAATACAAACCTCGTGTGCCATATCCCAATGCGACGAAGAAAGACCGCACAGATGAACAATTCGGTAAATTTCTTAAACTTTAAAAAAAATTACATATTAACTTACCGTTTATTGAAGCTCTCTCGCAGGTTCCCAATTCAATAAAATTTTTAAAAGAGCTTTTTGCAAACAAACGGAAGTTAGACGATGCGTCGCATGTGGAGCTAAATGCAGTTTGCTTAACAATTTTACAGAATAAAATACCCCGTAAATTAAAAGATCCAGGGAGTTTTACGATTCATTTCTTAATTGGTGGTTTATTTGTTAATAATGCTTTAGTTGATTTAGGGGCAAGTATCAATGTTATGCCTTATAAAATGTTTAAATAGTTAGGTCTTGGGAAGCCCAAACAAACTAGGATGAGCATTCAATTGGCTGATAAAACCATTAGATTTCCTAGGGGTATAATTGAAGATGTGCTAGTCAAAATTGATAAATTCATACTCACAGTAGACTTTGTTGTTTTAGACATGGATGAGGATAGTGACGTTCCTTTAATTTTAGGACGACCCTTTTTAGCAACTGCTATGACCATTATTGATGTTGGTACAGGGGAATTAATTCTTCGTGTAGGTGATGACATAATTAAACTCCAAGCACGTGAATCTATTAGAATATCTAGTGATCAAGACGATTCAAGTCATGTTAATATAAGCGAACTTAACGTTAAATCTTCTTTGCAGGAAATTCCTCGGAAAAAGATGACAGAGCCATGGCCTAGCTCTCATATTGAGAACAGAACTGTTAATGAGGAACGAAGGCTCCAGATTGAGGAACTAGATGAATGGCGAATACAGTCTAAGGAGAAATTAAAAGTACACGATTAATCGAAGCAGAGACATGACGAGCCTAGAAATAAAACGAGTCAAATTAAGGTTGGAGACCGAGTTCTAATAGATAATACAGATCCTCGTATTGCCACTCTTGAACCTAATGGAACAACCCCTTTCACGGTACTTAATATTTTCCCATACGGTACAGTCGAGGTAACTCATTCCAAATTTGGCACCTTCAAGGTAAATAGTACTCGTCTAAAACCTTATTTTCACAAAATTGATAGCAGGAATGAGGAGTTTCAACTCCTCGAACCACCATGATTATGCGAATGAAAGGTAAGTCTAGCTTAGGACTTTAAACAAGAGCTTCTCGGGAGGTAACCCGAGCACTAACCTTATTAATATCCATATTTTCGATTTTTAGCACCTAACTAAAAACTAACCATATTAATAGGCGCAGGTTTCCCTACCCACACGGCCTTCCACACGGGCGTGGCCGTGGCCGTGTGGACACCACGAGTAGGCACATCGGCGTGGCGGAGACCGTGCGGGCCAAGCACAAAAATTTTCCCAAAAACACGGGCTGTGATAAAATGCCACGACCGTGCGATGCGGCCGTGGCTGACACTGACTCAAGAACATGGGCTGCGATAAAATGCCACGGCCGTGCGATGCGGTCGTGGTTGATACTGAGTAAGTGACACGGGCGTGCGACACGCCCGTGCCCAGAAGCCGTGGGTGAAACTGAGTGAGTCACACGGGCGTGCGACATGTCTGTGCCTATAGGCTGTGGTCGACTCTGATTAATTACCACGGATGTGTGAACCTCTACAAGGGCGTGGGAGAAACGAACGAAGCATCACACGACCGTGCAATTTGGCTGTGTGACCCAACACGCCCAGGGAACACGAGCGTGGGCCACAATTCAGACACGCCCTAAACTAAAATTTACGAAACACACGGGCTAAACACAGGGCACACGGGCGTGGACTTTAACCGTGTGCCCCAACCTCTATATAAACCCCCCTACTGTTCATCTTCTCCCAAATCCCCCCACCCTAAAACCCTAGCCGCTCTCACCCAAACAAACTCTCCTCCTCCTCTATTCCGGCCACCGTCGGCTCTTCCGGTTTTTCCCTTCGTTTCCCCTTGCTCCTCTTTCCCTCATTTTTTTTCCTTTCCCTTTCTTCTTTCCCCTTTTATTCTCCACGCGCACCAGCCCCGCAGTCCACGCCCGTGCAGACCACCACGCCCGTGTGCCACCGCCACGTTTGTGCCACCGCTTCAACACCCCCATCTGTTCACCTTTCTCCACCATTGTTGCTTATTTCTTTCATTTTTATTTATTTATTTTATCTTATTCTTTGTTCTTATTATTATTTTCATTATTATTACAACTTAAATTTCTATTTCAAATTCCTTAGTTCTTTTGATAGTTTAGTTTGATTTTATTCCATTACTAAGTTTAAGCATTCTTTTGATACTACTTCTTCGTGATTTTGATAATTTACTACATTTTACTTTAGTTTATGCCTTTTCTAATGCTCTAGTATTAAGCCTACCATAAATTAGGACTGTCTAATTTCAGTAACTAGCATTACTTGATTTCACTATTATAGGATTATACTATTTAGGACTACTAGGATAGTACTTTTTTTTTCCTGGCAATGATACTTGATTTATTAAAAATCTTTGGCTTTTTCAGGTACGTAATGACTCCCCCACATGGGAAAAAGACCGTCGTCCCCGCTTCAAAAAAGCGGAAGGGTTCTGGTGCCACCTCCTCGAGTGCCTCTGCCGAAGTACACCATCCTTTCTTACAGTTTCCCCTGGGACCCCAGGAGGAGCTCTTCCAGATACTTCGTGTACGAACCCTCGGCGTAGGGAGATGTATCGATTGGACCGCCTTAGAGTAGGTCCAACTAGCTGATGCCGTTTGGGCCCTTTTGGCTACCGACCCGTGGGGAAACTTTTTCGAGATTGTCGAGCCGACATATTTATAGCTTACTTTGGAGCTCTATTCCACATTCCACCTTCAGACAGTGATGTCAAATTTCGACGACCCAGGCATAGTCCAGTTCTGCCTTGGAGGCCTCGTACGAGAGATGAGTATCCCAGAGTTTGGGGTCGCCTTGAGACTTTATACCGAGGAATTTATGGATGACGACGAATTCGAGGACCTCCACCGCCACATACACTACTCCCCTTCGTCCTGTTGGAGAGACTTAGTCCCTGCCTCGGCCACCTATGACCCCAGTCGCTCCAAGGCGTCAGCTCTCGCACCATCCTTGATGTACTTACACGCCATCCTAGCTCATACTTTGACGGGTAGGCGAGAGAGCACCAGCGTCGTCAACACTCACGACGCCTACTTCTTATGGTGCATGGCACATGGGCACGTGTTTGACTTAGCCTACTTCATCGCCCTCGCCATTCGGCATCAGACGGAGCGACATAGACGATGAATCCTCTCTATTGGCTCCTACGTGACGCGTCTGGCTCGCCACTTTGGCCTCCTCAACACCGCAGCCCAGTCCTCCTCGCTCACACTTATCAGGCAGATGTCTCCACAGGGCATCCAGACGATGCTTCATATGAGGATGATTGAGCGTCGCTGTGGGTTTGATCCTCCTGAGTACCGGTTATCGCGAGCCACCGATCAGGACGACCCAGAGGACATTAATGATGATGTCCCTTTACATCACGATGAGCACCTTCTGCGCCACCCCCACCTCACCGACTAGTTCATGCGGCTGCTTCACTGACTGACATCTCTGAGCGCCTCACTCGTTTCAAGCAGTACTGCACTCAATAATTTAATGACAACGCTAGACGATTCGACGGCATCGAGGCAACTCTACACCAGATTTGTCAGCACTTCCACATATCGCTGCCACCCCCACCTCGCGATCCATCTGTTGATGAGGACCTTTGAGTCCATTTATTTTTTCTTTTCCTTTTATTTTATTTTTTAAATTATTTCTTTTTATCTTTCTTGTCTTTAATTTATATTAGTATATTTGGATTTCTTTATATCTCTAGCTGTCTATCATCGAGTAACCATAACAACATCCATTAATAAAACTCCCTAAAATTTTACTGATGACTCCGCAGTTTCAAAAGGTTCAAGGTGCTACTAAGGAACGAACAAACTAGTGGAGTATTCTCCCCCACCTTCACCTCTGCCTAGTTCATCATAATCCTCATTTTCACTTTCTAAGGATTTCATCCATAATTCAGGAAGTTTCACTTCTCTCCCTCTCTTATGATATTCTTATTATCTTATCATTATCTATTTTTGTACATTGAGGACAATGTACATCTTATGTGTGGGGAGGTTATTTAATCATATCATTATCAGAAAATCCCTGAATTATGTCTTGTTCTTAAGTAATTTTCTCATATTACTATTAGAATAAAACTTCTATTAACTTATGATTTTCATTGATATGTTTTGGATTAAGTCATAGGTAATTGTGCAGTGATGGTTTAAACTTTAAGACATTAGAGAATCAAGCATGATAAGTCTATTTTCAAAATTAAAAATTTGTTAGGTTGTTTCCCTAAATTTAAATATTACTTTGAAGTTTGAAATTTGCAAGGTTGACATCAAAAACCATAATTTTTGTGAGATTTTGAGCCTTTTAGAGCATATATTTTTCTTGCTTACTTTATTATTGGTTATGAGTGTGTCAATGTTGATTTGTTATTCTAGAACTTGCTTCGATTATGCATGTCGATACCACACTTTTGATTTGATATACTAAGATGATAAAGGCACCTAGGTTTTAACCCACTTACCCCAAAAAGCCTCCCTTCTTAATTAACCCCTAGTGAACCCCTTTGAGCCTAATAAATCATTTCTTGATATAACCTTAATATTAACCCAAAAATCACTCTTTTTGATTCATTAAGAATTTCCCTATTATTAAACCCTTTTTGTCGAGATTTGATTTGATCAATTGCCTAACTATGTTCTATACTTCAGTTGTTAAATTTTTTCTTATTATTGTACTTGTTCTTATTCTTTAAAAAAAAAGAAAAAAAAGAGTGGAAATATAGGTATTATTAGTTCTATGAGCTTAAACGGTTAATTTCACATTTTGAGAAGAAGATCGTGTTATTAAGTTTTTAATTGATGTAATTATTCAGCATTAGTTCATTTTTCTAGTTAGGTAAACGGTCAATTCGATCTCGATTCTAACCCTCTAATTCAGCCTTTATCCACACCTTTAACCCAAGCCCCGTTACAACCCTTTAAAGACCTTTTGATTTGTGTATCATCTCATTTTATAGTGGTGGAGATTTGATTTTCATGCAAGCCTATATTAATAACTTTTCATAATTGACTTTTGAGTGCTTAATTTGAACCTTAAACACTTTGAGTGATTTGAGTGAATCTTTAGTGAGGATGTCAATTCTTGTCGGTTTTGAATCAAAGGTAATTATTTAGATAACGGGAAACACCTATGTTTTCGTGCTATAAAAATTGAGACTTGGATTGTTTGAATCCTTAGGACTCTTTTAGTTAAATTATCAATGTATGAATTATCTGTGAATTATGATGAGACATTATTTATGAGAATTATGAATTGAGGAAGTTAATTTTAACTATGAGTTGAGGATTTTGCTTGAGGACAAGCAAAGGCTTAAGTGTGGGGATATTTGATAAACCATAATTTATACATATTTTGACCCCATGCTTGGCTTATTTTTGGATGAATTTTTATTAGATTTGATGAATTTGATGCTTTTAATCATTTAATTTCATGTTTTACACTCAAGATAGCTTAGGGAGTCGAGAAGAACGAGAAACAGGCCAAAAAGGGACAAAATGGGCCTACCTCGGAAATTAACACGGCCTGGACTATCTCACACAGGAAGACCACACGGTCGTGTGTGATGAGCAGAAGCGAACACAGCCTGGACTGTCACATATGGGCAGACCACACGGCCGTGTGTGATGAGCAGAATCAAACACGACCTAAACTCTCGTACATGGGCGTGTCACACGGGCGTGTCCCTACCAAACCCAAGTCTAATTCTATTCGGAAAAGACTACTTGAGGGCCAAGAAAGGTGCTCCAAAGCCTATATAAACACCTTAGGGGAGGACCAAAGAGGGGATGTAGAGTAAAAGGCAGAAAATACTCGAAGACAGCCATCAGGAGCAGCTCGGAAGAAGGATCTCCATCAAGACTGAAGATCTCCTATCAATTTCTCTTGAAGTTTTTGGGTTTTCTTATATTTTGTTGTTTTCCTTATTTTAAGATGTTTCACTCTATCAGTATGAACTAAATCCCTTAAATACCTGAGGGGATGAAACCTAAGACGGATCTTATTACTATTTGATTTATAAGATAAATACTTGTTCTTATTCTTAATTGTGAGTTCTTATTCTTGTTTTGATAATTCAGGTTATTAATTCAAGTCGAATGTGCTTATTCAGAGGAGCAAAAGTCTCTGTTTAAGAGTAGATCAACACAATTAAGCGGAGTTAATTGCAACCCTAGAAATAGAGCGACGAAAATCTGCCGGATTAGAGTCAAATCTAATAAGGGAATCCATAGATCAAGTTAATGCGACAATAGGGGTTTTAATTAGAAAGAGATTTCAATTAATCAACCTAGAGTCAGTTGTTTTTAGTCTCGAAAGAGATATTAACATAATTTAGGGATTTCTACGGATTAAGTCAAGTGAATAAATCGTATGAATAAAAAGTAATAAGTGAAGTCTAGGTGGATTCTTCCTTGGGTATTACCTCTATCATATAGTTGTCTAAAAGTATTTTTCCAATTCATTCTCTGTCGTGCTTTTAATTAATTTTAGTTTAAAAGAAACCACTCCAATTTTTAGGCTGGATAATAGGAAGATAGTAATTACTAGTACTCTTGGTCCTTGTGGATACGATATTTCCGGTCTTACCATAACTATACTATTAAACGATAGGTGCGCTTGCCTTTATTGTGATCATAGTTAGTTAGAGACACATCAACCATATAAAAATATACACATTTAAATATATGTATCCACTCATATGCTCATAAATATCATAACATAGTTTCTAGAACTATATGCACATGATATCAAATATGCCATACAATTTTAAGTTTAAACAGAATATATTCTACCCTACCGCCACACACCACATTGAGAGTTCCCAAGAACTCTAACCACCAACATACCAAATTGTAGATTAACCATTGATAGTTTACAGTTTTACTACTGATGACTGTGAACACCCAACAATACATCGCAGATGGAATCTACTATAGTTGTAGGTACACAGCAAAATATTGCAGGTGAAATTTGTCAATGGCTGCGGAAACACAACATGCTCATAAATGATAGCTATCAGAGGGTTGTGATTGCATGGCAAAACATCACAAGTGGAATTTGCTATGGTTGTGGGTACACAACAAGACCATTGCAATTGGACTCTGCTATGGTTGTGGGTACACAACAAAAATAAATACAGATATACTGTTGATTCTTCCTTAGACCATATCATCCCAATCCCATGCAATATGCAATATGACATGACAATACAAACACATTTTTAAGTAACAGATTATGTGGTACATTATCACTAAAAAGTTTACTCATCAAATTTTATACAAACAAGCGCAAAACACATAGACTTAGTTTAGATTCCACACAGGTTTGCAGATAAGGTTCGCATGAGGGTTCGCAGTACAATATACATAAGGGTTCGTGTAACAGCCCGTTTTCAGTGAAATCGGAATAGTGGTTTCGAAACCATAAATCCGAGTCATAAAGAAAATTTATTTTAATATTATTGCATGGTCTGCATTATGATAGGAAAGACGTATGAAAATTTTGATAAGAAAATTTTATCGATTTCAAGTTTAATTATGGAAAGGACCAAATTGCATAAAATGCAAAAGTTGAATTCTAGTAGCTATAAGGATTAATTAGCGATGGAATTCAAAATTTGAGGTCCTTATATGGCAATTAGACCATTAAATGGAGTTAGTAGATATTTTTGATGAATCATCCATGAAAAATTAGAAAAAGAAAATGACTAAATTGGAATGTTGAAAAATTAATGGATGATAATAAATTTAAATAGAAATATCATATTATTATTATCATCTTCTTCCCCAAAATACATGGAAACCCTAAAAAAGAGAAAGGAAATCAAGCAAGCTTAATTGGGTAAGTAATCATGTCCCGTTTTTAGTAATTTTTATATTTTCGAGATTGTAGTAACTTAATCTATCTATTTTGAGGATTAATTTGTAAAGATATCAAAGTATAAAATTTTTTCCATGGATGTAAATGCTGAAATTTTGAAATTTATGGTAGAAAATGAAAGGTTATTGATAGATAAACAACTTTTACAAAGAGAATTTTGATGAAATTATGATTTAGGGACTAAATTGAAAAATGGTAAAACCCATGGAAAATTCTGATTTTTGTGAAATTCATAGGCTGTTATTAAAACATGTAAAAATCGGTTAGGCTTGGAATAAGGATTAAATTGCATGAATTTTATTTTCCGAGCCTAGGGACAAAATTGTCATTTATAAAAAGTATAGGGGCAAAATTATAATTTTACAGTAGAAGTGAATTGAGTTCAATTGAGTATGGAATGGATTAAATTGATGTTAAATTCATTTATATAGATCCAGAAAGATCAAATAAAGAGTTAGATCGAGGAAAAGAAAAGGTGACGGATTAGTAGATTTTCATAAACGAATAAGTGTCGAGGTAAGTTCATGTAACTAAATTGTGTTTATTTTTATGCTTGAATTGAGTGTGGTATGTGTTTATATGAATTATATAAATGTTAAAAATGTATGAAATAATCACATGATAAATAATGTTCGGAAAATGTTAAGTTCCGTTTGAGTAATGAAATTCGATGGATACATGATTTCCATATTGAATGCGGTCCTGCATATGTTGCGGACAGAATATAGCTCGGACGAGCAATCCTATTATAAGCCCTCTCAAGCGCCTTGTTATATAGTTCTTGCGAGCATCCTGATTGGTAGTGATCATGCATGTGTTACGCACTACTGCAGCTCTTTGTGAGCGTCCTGTTATATGATTCGATCGGTTGTGATCCAGCATTTATTGCGGACACAAACGCAGCTCTTCATGAGCGTCTTGATATAGGCTCTTATGAGCTTCCTAACATGACTCGCTTGAACTCCCTGTTATGCTATCCAGAGCTCCCTGATAATAACTCTTCGGAGTTACCTGTTAAGCTCAATGAGCTTCCTGTTCTAGACTCTTATGAGTTTTCTGATATAGCCCGGATAAGCTTTCTGTTACATGACTCATATTAGCATTCTGATATATGGCTCGAGAGTGTGCTTCCTGATTATGTGCCCTTATGGGTACCCCTGAACATGAGTTGACAGATTATTGATTTGTATACCTCGAGTATACTATCAGGGTATCCATCGATATTTCAATGATTCAACGGATAAAAATTCTGTTAAAAGAAAACATGAGATTAATATGATTTATTTTTTTGAATATCCCTGAAATACTAAGAAATTATTATACGATGAGCTCATCTTTGTTATCTTGATATACATATGAATCATATGACTAACTTGTTTGATGAGAGCTTGTGTTTAGGCAATTGATCAAAAATGTTTGGATGCATGTTATACATGTTTAATTAAATGAGCATGATTGGTAAGTTAAATTCTTGTTATACGAACTTACTAAGCATAAAATTCTTACTCTGTTTTATTTTCCTCTGTTTTATAGTGCTCGAAAGCTCGAAAGGGTTGGGAATCGGTTGGATTATCATTACACTATCCTTCAGCCCGTTTTGGTACAAATAGTAAACTTCTTTAGTATAATGGCATGTATAAGCTAAATTAGAATATATGATGAAATATTTTGGTTGTATCTAGTCATTGGGATGGCTGGTGTAAAGTGTATTTTGATGTAATCACAAAAGACCATATCATGTTGAGATGTGTTGAAACAGTTAAATGGTAAAAGACATATAAACCAAAGGATGAATGAAATTGAGTTAATAATTGGTAAAACTTGCAAACAAACATAAATGCAATTGTGGTAAGTTAAACATTTGAATATATATGTGTTAATATATCATACATACTACTTGTATTTGGCTTGGATTATAAGTGTCAATTTGGTTTGGAAATATGTTGGGGTGTTGATGTTGGTGCAAGGTAAAAAGGGTGAGAAATATGGCTTGGAAAATTGCCTTATTTTGTCCACACGGGCGTGTGTCTCAACCGTGTGCAACACACGACCATGCGCACGGGCGTGTGATTTGGCCGTGTGTCCCATGCATCTTAAAAATCTAGAAATAGAATACTCAGAATTAAGCACACGGGCAGAGACACAGCGTGTGTCTCAGCCGTGTGAGACACATGGCCTAGCACATGGGCGTGTGTCTTGGCCGTGTAATCCCTGCACTTAATTTTCAAAAATTAAATTGTCCACACGGCCTAGCACACGTGCGTGTGGCTGGCCGTGTGACCCAAGTCAAAGAGTTATACGGGTAAGGACATGAGCTGGGACACGACCGTGGGCCTCACATCGAATGCCCACACGGCCTGGTTACACGGGTGTGTGTCTCTTGCACCTAAGAAAAATTTTGAGATTTCGCAAAAAAAATTCTGTGATCCCAATTTTGTCTCGACTCGATTCTAATATGTATTTTGGGCCTTGAGGACCCATATAAGGGACATTGTGATTGATTGTGATTGATTTTCAGAAATGAATAGTAAATGACATAAATTAATTGTAATTGAATTGTAAACTTCAGTAATGCTCTATAACCTTGTTTCAGCGACAGATACGGGTTAAGGGTGTTACAGTTCGCATAATAGTTAAAGGGATCACATAGCAGTTTACAAAAGGGATCACATATCGTTCACTAAGGGGTTCGCATAACATTCACTAAGGGGTTCACACAACATTCACTAAGGGGTTCACAAATATTCATTAAGGGGTTCGCATAAATATTCACTGAGGGGTTCGCATAACGTTCACTAAGGGGCTCGCATAAATATTCACTGAGGGGTTCGCATAACATTCACTGAGGGGTTTGCATAAATATTCATTAAGGGGTTTGCATAACATTCACTAAGGGGGTTTGCATAAATATTCACTAAAGGGGTTTGGTTTATCTGATGATGCATTGTGTGTATGCCAATATAGTTACTCTGATTTATTCGATGATGCACTGTGTGTGCCAGTATAGTTGCTTTGGTTTATCCGATAATGCACTGTGTGTGTACCAATATAGTTACTTTGGTTTATCCGATGATGCATTGTGTATGCTAATATAGTTGTTCCGGTATATCTGGTGATGCAGTGTATGTGCCAGCGTAGTTTCTTTGGTTTATCCGATGATTCATTGTTTGTGACAGTATAATTGTTTCGATATATCCGATAATGCATTGTGTGTGCCAGTATGATTGTTTCAGTTTTATTCGATTATGCATTATGATGCTAGATTGGGATACAAGTTGGTTGATCTATATGTCTAGCTTGAGTCCGAGCAAGATTAATAAAAGTTATATCATGTGAATGGGTTAAGAGAAATACAAATTGCGGTGAATGAATATCGATAACATGCGGAAGACCATGCGATACAATTAAACGAGTCTGAGGACCGATAAAGAAAGATAACAAATGAATTAATTTGATTTGAAAATAAAATTCTAGTATCCTCACATCTTTTCAGGTAAATTTCGGAGACGGAATTTCTTATAAGGGGAAAACTGTAACAACCCAATTTTCAGTGGTGTCAAAAAACGATGGTTTCATAATCCTATTTTCGATGAGTGAGTATATAAATATTATTATTAAATATTTACAGAGTTTTTATATAGGTGAATTGATTTTTTGATAGGTAACTTTACTGAAAAGTGATTAATCAAGGTAGAATGACTAAATCGAAAAGTTTCAAAAGCTAACTCATTGAGATTTTAATTGCTTAGGGACTTAAAAGATAATTAAATTAAGGTTTGAAATGGTATAAAAAAGTTGTATCACCTAATTTTTCGGACCTTTAATTTTGGGTGTTCTTAAACTTAAGTAATTTGGTATAAATCGAGGAAAAAACTTAATGATGCTAAAATTTTGATCTAGCGAAATCGAAAAAGTCTTCGATGAACACTTTGTTATACGAGAATTTAGATTAATCTAAAATTTTGAATAAACTCGGTAGACATTTATATTATTTCATTTAAATGTCACACCCCAATTTATTTCCTATGGATTTATTTTAAGTGATATCAAACTTAGAACATTTAACAAATTATTTATTCTCGACTGACTTTGTAAACTTATCTTCTAGAGATGATCAGTTAACTAAATTAGAAAAAAAATGTAAATGGAATCCTTAAAAACAAATTAAACAAGTAAAGTAAGTCAATTATATGATATAGAATAGGTTGATGTTAATGCATGGATTGAGTCTTTAATTGTCGAATAAAATGTTATTTTAGAAATGTAAATTGAGTGTTGCTAATGACAAGCTTAATGTTGCATTAAATAAGTGATTTAAGTGGCTTCATGTGGAAATCGTATAGAATTGTTGTCAAACTTAGAACAAATCCATGTGTGTTTGATGAGGGTATTAAACAAATACTAATATTACATGCTTAAGTTAGGGATATACCACTGAGTACTTTTCTCAGCGTATAGTTTGTTTTTCTCCGTGCGTAGGTTAGATTTACTTTGAGATTTTTTAAACATCAATCTCAGCATCCCATCCACAATCCTTACCTTAGAAATGTTTGGTTTTTCCACCCTTAGTTATAATTGGCATGTACCTAATAGGTTAGGTTCCATGATATTAAATAATATTACAACTAGACTTTGATCTTCATAAGCTAGTTCTAATATATATAAATATAAATATATGGTTGATCAGTTGTATGTTATTAGTGGCATATATAAATGAAACTCGTAGTTACTTAAGTATGTTTAATGAATGTATATTCATTTGATTTTAGTCATAATTGTTTAATTTAGTTGCGAATTATTCGTAGTTGCCTTGGCAATAGATGTGGCACACTGTAGCTCAGACCTGACGATCGGGTTGGGTATGGGGTGTTACAGTGACAGACATGTTTAAATAGTAGTTACGGATTTACTTCTAAATTGTTAGAAATATACTACTCCAAAACAAAAACCGTTAGCATTGACAAAAAAACCAATTAAGCGTAAATAACAAAAGAACCATTGTGCCGTGGAAAAACCACTTCCTTAGAAGCAAATCCATCTTGATCGGTGTAATTGTATAGTGAATGTCGCTTCCCAAGGTTAACACAGTACTTCAATATTCATACAACCAAACAAAAAAGGCGGATCACAATTGGTATTGCTCTTCTCACAAAAGAATCAAAACCGAAAAACAAAAGCTCTGAAAGAAACATACGAGCTGTGGGAGAAAAGATTGATTGTTGTTGTTAAAAATGAGATGAATGGTATGCTATTTATATTATCTTTCAAAGGGGAAAAATGGTAAAATAACAGCATCAGTTTTCAAAAATAGCAGAGGATTAATATTTTGCAACAGTCAAAGGATTTTCCTCAACCGAAAACATTCTAAAAAACAATTTTTTTTTTTGCATTACCAACATTCCCCTACTAATGCAAAGGAATTGAAAATTTTGTAAACATTAGAAAAGGTAAAACGTGAGAAGAGCAACAGTGAAATTAGCCGCTTAAGCACTAATATCTTGTGGATTTGAACTAGCACGTAGTGCAATGAGTGATTCTTCTTTTTAACAAGTGAACGAATCTTGAACTTGTTAATATACCGGTTAACTCATGACACACGTCTAATCTCATATCCAATTGATGTTCCACAATAGATCAACAAGTTTTAGCTAATATACCTCGAGTTGCTGGTAAGTGCTTTAGAAAGACTGCCTACTATTTTCAGCAATGAAACCATCTGTGAGAATATCATGCAAGGAGATATTAACAAATTAATTGAATTTTGTTGTTGTTGCCTTCACTCCTAAACGTATTCTGACCCCCTCCATTATTGGAATTTCTTGGCAGAAGCCTCTAGCTAGTTGGTGCAAACTTAACTTTGACGGTTCCTCCATTGATAACCTTGGTACTAGTGGTGCTAGTGCTTTTGGTAGAGATCATAATGAAACTTGGATTATAGGATCATACCATCATATTCTGCATGTGGAAACTGAATTCTGGGCTCTCAAGATGGTTTACATCTTGCTTATAACAATATCACTAACTGGAAATCGAATTGGATGTTACAACCATTATTGATTTTATGTCAAACATACTTTTAGGGAGGGTAATGAAAGCGTTGATCTTAAGGGCGAAGTCAGAATAGTTGATAAGGGGTCGGGATATTTTTATAAAATATGCACGAGTCGGGACTACTTTTACTAATGTATTTTTAAATTCAGGACAATCTTGATTACCAAATTTTAGGGAAAACAAAATAAGTTAATGCTCAGTTTGTATTAGATATTATAATTATTTAACGTTATTTCTTTACCTACTTAATACTTAGATACCATTTATACTTAGATATTGTAATTATTAAACTTTATTTTTACCAGATTAATGTTTAGATACTATTTTGTACTAGTTTACCAAATTAAACTAAAAATGTTACTAAATTTATCATAAAAAAAATTTAAACTCTATAAAAGAAACCAAAATAAAAAATTGGGGAAAAAAACACAAATTTGTCCTTTTTTAAACACTAATTATAATATCAAAATAAAAAAAACTTAAAACTTAAAGAAACTTAAAAATAAATTTACAAAATTTAATGGGGTGAGGCCTCTGCCAACCCCACTAATTTCGCCTCTGGTTGATTTGATATTGTATTTTACTAATACATATTAGGTGCAATGTTAAGACACATTTCACCCATGGAGAGAAAACTCAAGTTCAAATTGACAACATTGTTGGAAATAATAGTTAAGAAACTTAAAAAAATTTGTGTTCATGAATCATAAAAGAAACATGAAAAATACCTTCATAATATATATATATATATATATATATATATATAACAAAAAGCGTTGATGCTATTACTGGTTTGGTAAGTATTTTACAATATCTCCTTCATGCATCTCTTTTGGATGTAATTTCCATTTTGTTTGCCAAGAGCCCTATAATTGTATTAAAGTGAGTTTAGGGGCGAAATTAGAAAATTTTTTGAGGGGGGTTGGAATAAAGTTGTATATTTTTATGATAGCAAAAGTGAAATTTCCCTATTTTAATAACCTATATCTTTATAAATTTTAAAGGATTAAATCAATTTTTTCTCATTTTTAGATGGCCACAGTGTAATTTTACCATATACTAATTTAAATTTTTTAAAATTATAAAAAGACTAAAGGTAAAAATTTCTATTTTAAGGGGGGCCAGGGCCCCTGCCAGCCTCCCTTAGCTCCGCCCTTGAGTGAATATGTTGGCTAAAGCTAATGGCAGTGTGGTGTATCCAACCATATTTTAATTTGACACTTATTTAGTCCTCCAATTTTATAGATAATATTATTTTAGTTTTTTATTTAATTTTTCGTCTCTTTTAACTTTTAAATTTGTACTTTTTTATCAAATTATCTCAAAATGGATGGAAAAATTAACAAATGTTAACTTTGATGATATGGACATACACATGAACTACGACGTGGATGCCACATTAGCAATTAATTAATTTTTAAATTTTTTTATTTTTATAAAGTTTTTAAATAATTTTAATAGCTTTAAATTTTTTTTGAATTTTTAAAAAAAAATTAAGTACTTGTTGATGTCCATGTGGTAGTCCACTTGTATGTCTATATCAACAAAGTTAATGTTTGTTATATTGTCCATTCATTTTGAATTGATTTGATAAAAAAATACAAATTCAAGAGTTAAAAGAAGGAAAAAAAGTTAAATGAAAATCTAATATAATTTTTTGTAAAAACTGAGGACTAAACATGTGATTATACCTTTTAATTTTGAATGAATGGTGATAGAGTGAAAATATTAGAAAACACAAATTCAAATCCACCGCCAAGTTGAGAAACACACCATGCTAAGCTCACGTGATGGCCTATCATCTAGACCACAACACAACAAAAAAGCACCACTCTTTTATAAGAACCTCACCAATCACCATGGCCCTAAAGCCCCCACATTCTTTCTTTTTTTATATAGTAATAATGCTGCACTACTATTCCTTTCCAGTTTCCTCCCTCTTTTCTCTTCTTTATTATCTCCTTTCTTATTTTGGCTTTTTCCTTTGGCTTGCTTTCTCTTCAAAATGACCCTTGTTTCTTCTCATCTATTCAAGCCATGTCTAACCTTTGTTTTTCTAGCCTTGTTTCAATCTCACACAACTTTCTCTGCTCTGATATTGAGCTTGAGGAACCACCGTAGCTACCCCCAACATCCAAGGCCAATGTTCCAAACCAACCGAACTACTTGTGCATTGTTTGCAGGGACTTGGGTCCGTGATGATACTTACCCATTGTACCAATACTCGAACTGCCCAGTCATAGATGCTGAATTCAACTGTCAAATGTCTGGGAGACCTGATTCTGGTTACCTTAAATATCGATGGCAGCCTCTCAATTGTCAGCTCCCAAGGTATCAGATAAACTTTTTTTTTAAAAATCCCCCCCCCCCCAGTTTTAGTTGATTTGTTTTACATTTTGTGATAATCTATGTTGTAGTATGTTAATGTCAGGTTCGATGGGCTTGTTTTTTTGTCGAAAATGAGAGGGAAAACGGTGATGTTCGTTGGTGATTCACTGGGAAGGAATCAATTTGAGTCTTTGATTTGTATGATTTTAGCTGCCAACCCCCAAACCCAGACTCAGATGAACAGAGCAATGCCTCTCTCTACTTTCAAGTTCCTGGTCAGTCTTCCTCTTATCTAACCTAATTTCTACTTTATTCCATTCCCTTACCTTCTTTCTACACTGGTTACAGGCTGTAAGCAACCTATTTTGACCATTTTTATATACTTGTATCAAACACATATTAATACAAAAAAAAAAAAAAGGATCCCAAATTTCCTTTGGCAGATAGTGTCTTTCAAAATATCTGAACCCAAAATTTGCTTTTGGAAATAGTGTTGAAGCTTTTTCAATTTTTTATAAGTAGATTTTTGTTCAAAGCTTTTACACTTGATGGCCTAAAACTGGTTTAAAGCACATGTCCTTATAGCAGTTGCTTTTAGCTAAAGCTGAGACATGAATTTGACGTTTGAGGGACCCGAAGTGAGAACTATTTTGTCAAATATCGTGCTAATACTTGCCAACTAAAAGCCACTACCTAGTCTCTTTTTTCCCCATATTATTTTTGTGCTAATATAGAGACATGCTCTTTTTTTTTTTTTAATTACAATAATTCTTTATCTATGAGAGATGATATTTCATATTTTTGTATTAAATTGTATCAGATACAGACTATTGTTTCCACTAAGTAATCCCAAATGATTAAGAACAGTGAGCATCTTGTGGGTTGAATTTTGTTTACAATGATGAATGCAGGAATATGGTGTATCCATATCATATTTTCGAGCTCCATTTTTGGTAGACGTAGATGTGATGCAAGGGAAGAGGATTGTAAAGTTAGACGACATAGCTGGAAATGGAAACGCCTGGCGAATGGCCGACGTGCTGGTGTTTAACACAGGCCATTGGTGGGGTCATGAAGGATCTCTCCGAGGGTAGGCTAAAACAGTTCCTTACTGGTGTTGCTTTTGTGTTTGTGAAAAGTCTTGAATGAGGGATATCAAATGGGATTTTGTTTTTTTGTTTATTTTTGAATGGTTTGAGGTAAATCTTGGCAGGTGGGATTTGATTCAATCAGGAGGTAAATATTACCAGGACATGGATCGTTTGGTTGCTATGGAGAAAGGGCTAAGAACATGGGCCAATTGGGTTGACTCCAATGTCGACATAACTAGAACCAGAGTCTTTTTCCAATCTGCTTCCCCCGACCATTACAAGTAAGTCTCTCAATTGTTTGGAATCTACCATCGGATTTAAATTGCAATTGCAGATGTCTTTGATTTAATCTAAATTTTTTATTTTCATCAAATTAAATTTATTAAAGAATAAAGGGGTTGTGGCTGGTGAGGAAGATCTGAATCATATGATAGCAGAAAATATCTACTTGAGGGTTCTGATACCCCACAATATCAACATAGTACGATACAACTAATAATGTATTTACTTGATTTGACTGGTTTTATTGTTCTTTTTTTACAACTGTAACCTCGTGAAACAGTGACTGAAGTTTCTTTTTAAACCACTTTTAGTGTCGGTGGCCAATAGCCCTTTATTTTAAATGATGCTTAGAAATGTTACAGTAAACGTGTGCAAGATGCCCTACTGCGACCACACCTTGCAACTGGGCCTATGTCCCTCACAAAAAGGTCATGATAATGCATGGATGACCATATTGCTCTGTTTTGATAATTCAATGATTTTGTTTGTTAACTCCATTGACAGTCCAAACGAATGGAGTGCTGCAGCAACTGCGACGACTGCAAAAAACTGTTATGGAGAGACGGAACCAATGAAAGGAACTATGTACACCAGCGCATATGCAGATCAGATGGGTGTAGTGAATGAAGTCATCAGGGAGATGCATGTTCCTACATATTTGATGGACATAACAATGCTCTCTGAGCTTAGGAAAGACGGGCACCCATCAATTTACCGTGGTGATTTCAGCCCTTCTCAGAGAGCTAACCCACAAAAGTCAGCTGATTGTAGCCATTGGTGCCTTCCCGGATTACCTGATACTTGGAATGAACTATTTTATACTGTATTATTCTACTAGTTTCGATCTGGTTCACTTCATTTTATAGTAATATGGTTACTATTGATTTTGATGATAGGTTAGTGTAGCCTTCATTATTGAGCAATACATTATTATTTTGAAGTGAAGATTCTCATTAACGATTAACTTTCCAGTACAAATTATCAACAACATAGTTTCAAAAGCTTAAGCAACATGTCGATGACAACAGCAGACGGTGATCAAACAATCAGAAATTGTTTTAGTTACTCATAAACATCGCTTATAGTACACATCAGAGAATTATGAAGTTTCATGGATATATGCCACAAATTCTACTCTGAATTATTCAATTCATGTGTTCTGCTTTCCTTCCTGTAGGCAGGTACTAGCTCTGTATAGCAACTCCGGGAACTTCAATCATCCGTGGTATATTGTCGATAACCTTGGATGGCATGTTGCTGAGTGGAGTCTCGGCGTTGTAAGCAGAGAGATGGACTCCCAGGGCAGCCCTGCCTGAAGGGTCAAGGTTATTCTTCCAGGCAGCATCCCACTCAACTGCTTTAGCAGTGCTGCATGCTACAGTAGCTCCTCCAGGTACGGTCAATCTTGCCGAATTCTGTTTAAACCAAGCAATTATTGTTACTTACAGTTATAAATATATCCTAACTGTGGAGTTTCGGAAAATCACCTGAGGGAAGAATCTCTCGAAAATCATCCTGTAGTAGTAAGCTTCTTTTGTAGTTGGTGTGTTGTGAGGGAAGATGTTAGATGCGTTACGCATCATCTTATTGGTTACCTGAAAGTATAAGGTGAAAATCAATAAGTCATCCCTTCACTCTTTTTTAACTTGATTCCACATGGAAATGAGATGATGTTACTTACATGTTGGTCAGCATGTGCTTTGAGACCATCAATCCAACTATAACCCACACCATCACTAAACTGTTCTTTCTGTCTGTAAAGGATATGCTGCAGGGCATCAAACAAAACATGTTAGTTTGGTTATTTGTGTTGTAGTGGACAAATGCCAAAGACAGGAGAAGATTATATGATAATACCTTTGGCAGATAGGGATGCTCTTCATCATCGAAGGCCCTCCTAAGAATCCACTTCTCGATGCGTCCTTCATCCCTTTTTATCTGATTCATGAAATAGAGAAGCATGTATAATGAACCAAGCAATTCCAAGACAACAATAAATTGATTGCTTACCATCTTTGATTCAGGGTCTATAGACATGGCAACATTGATGAATTGCTTGTCTAAGAATGGGACTCGAGCCTCCAATCCCCATGCAGATGTTGCTTTGTTAGCTCTCAAACAATCATACTGGTGAAGGGCCTTGATCTGCATAAAAAAGCAACAAAATAGACCAAATCTCAGTATCTTCTTACATTCAAACTCCCCTGGTAGTAATCAAAGTGCCATATAAGATGGATCCATCACCTTTCGGCAGGTTTCGTGGTGGAATTCATCCTTATTTGGTGCCTTGTGGAAGTACAAATATCCACCAAAAATCTCATCAGAACCTTCACCAGATATAACCATCTTCACCCCTAAAGACTTGATCTTCCGCGACATCAAGAGCATTGGAGTGCTTGCCCTGATTGTGGTAACATCATAGGTTTCTATGTGGTAGATGACATCTTCGATGGCATCAATACCATCCTGCAACAATAGAAGGAAGTTTAGCTTTGTCCAAGGATGTTATTAAACACGAAATAGAAGTATTAGTAAATGTTCAGTAAATACTTGAACAGTAAAGTGAAACTCATGATGAACCGTTCCCAGATAGTCTGCAACCTCCCTTGCAGCCTTCAAATCTGGTGAATTCTGCAAATAAACCGACCACAAAAAAAAAAGTTTCAACGAACAAACCTATTAAGCTATACTTTTAAGGTTTCATTATCACATATTATACCACTTTACCTCAAGGCCAACACAAAAAGAATGGAGCTGGCTTCCCCAATGTTTAGCAGTCTTGGTACCAGCCAAGTATCGAGCTGTGATAGAAGCAACCAAGGACGAATCGAGACCTCCAGATAGAAGAACTCCAAAAGGTACATCGGTCATCAGTCTTTTGATCACAGCCTGCAAATACAATCGATGCGACCTGTGAGATAAAATTAATAGAAATGTTCTTTTAAGTGTTGGGTTGTTTCTTCATCGTATCTTACATTTTCAAAAGCACGTCTTAGAACAAGGGGATCGTATGGAACTGATGGAATGGCCTCAGAGAACCATGGTGGATTGTACCATCTTCTAAATCCTCCTGTTTTGCTGGAGTACAAGTGACCAGGAGGAAAGCACTCAAAGTGTTCACAGTCATCATTTAATCCTTTCATTTCGGAAGATATCCAAACCGAACCTGAATATTAAAAAAAAGTAGGAGTTAGCAAAAACTGACTAAAACCCAGATTTCAAGAGCTGGAAATCGATGCAAAGATTGAATACCGTCAAGTCCCCAGCCAATGTAGAGGGATGTGACCCCAATAGCATCTCGTGCAACAATGTAGCTGTTGTCTCGGGTATCAAGCAACACAAATGAGAAGATTCCATCCAACATATCCACAAAGTCTTCCCCATACTCCTCGTACTATCACATAGTTTAAGTTTAAAGCAACAATCTTACACTTAGAGCAAGAATTCGCAAACACAAGCTAGAGAAATTGAAACCCAAAATCAGATTTATGCCTGAAACTTACCAGATGGGCAATAACATCACAGTCACTGCCAGTCCTGAACTTGTGGTTTACCAACTTCTTCCTCAGTTCTTCATGGTTGTAAATCTCTCCATTCACCTAGTTTTCAGCACATTTTGTTCATCTCCATCAGTAAACTTAAAATTACAAACTATTTCCAGAGTGTCATTATTAGCATCCAATTTTGAAAATATAAGTGCCAGTATGGTTTCTTTTATTATTCATTTGGAAGGTATATTCGGCCAAGTGACCATCATCGGCAAAAAGGGAATATATTAAGCAGCAAATATGTTATTTGGTTTGGAGTGTGATATGATTCATATCCGAATATGCAGAGACCTACCGTGACAACAACACTCTTGTCTTCATTAAAGAGAGGTTGGTCACCCGAAGCAGGATCAACGATGGCAAGGCGTTGATGGGCCAAATAGCAGTCTCCATGTTGGTGGAGGCCACTCCAGTCTGGACCACGGTGTTTCAGCCTGTTTATACATCAATTTTCAGCTCACTATTTCTCTACTACTCCAATTAAACACTAAATAATTGATAGATAGACCAAGTAATTTATTTATTTATTTATACTAATATTGAGTTAACGTGTTTTAAAGACACAACCATCAAAAGTAGCTAAAAGGAAAAAATATGAATTTGCCTGCGGGAAAGTTCAAGCACTCGAACCCTTTTTGCCTGAGAATCATCAGAACAACCCAAAACAGCTAAAATCCCACACATTTTTCTTTCAAAAAGAAAACAAGAACACCTTTTTTTCTTTTTTGGGGTTTGTCAAGGAGAAGAACTAAATAAAGTAATGGATATCCTTAAATCCCGAAGAAAGATGCTGCGAAATGAACAGAGAAAACAGAGGAGCTAAAAACAGGGGAAAGGTAATACGTAACGTAAGCTGGGTTTCCAAAACTTGATGAAAATGCCACGTATTTATAGTTGCAAAACTTTAGGGGCTTTCTCTCTCTTTCGTCGCGCGACACAACTCTCTCTTTCCACCACTTGGTGTCAAGTGATTGGTTTTTACCCTTCCACAACGGTGACCCATTTTATCCATTTCTCCGGTGGGGTCAAAAGTATTGTTTTTTTTTTTTTTTTTTTTTGCTCATTTTCTCCGGTGGCGATGCAATCTAGGCCGTTCATTCATTTCACTTCAGATACCATCAAAGCTCCTCAACTGAAATTAGAAATTTGATTTCTCTCCTTTTTATTTATTTTTAATTTTTAAATATTTTTAAATTGAAAAATAAACATATTCGATTAATTAAAACTAGACTCCATAGCCTCCACCTATACTGACACCTCTAAGATTTCATTGCCATGTGACCCATTTTTTCTTTTTTATATTTTGTGTGAATTTTTATTGTTAAAACAACTACCCTGATTCAAAAGATAATATATATCACATTAAATAGAGCTAAGCAAAAAAAAAAAAAAAAAAAAAAAAAAAAAAAGTTGATTCAAATAAAAGTGTTTGAACGGTTTATAAAATATAAGTTAAAAAAATTGAGACTACTCGAAATTGAATCAAATTTTATTTTTATTTAATTTATAATTATAATTAATTTTATTTTTAGTGAAATAACTTAAAATTTCTATATAAAAATATTTTTTCAAAAAATACCATGTAAAATTTATTGCTAATTTTTTATTTACTTGAAAAATTATTGTTTTCTAGAAATATTTATGAAAAAGATTTTATTTTATTTTTTTTTTTGTATTTTACAATCCAAAAGCTATAAAACAAAGTTTATTTTGTTAAAATAAATCTAAAAATCCAAAACCAAAATTTAAGATGAAAAAATCGAAAATGAAAGCGAACCAAATAATGATAGAGGATTTGAAAAAATCCATAAAAAAGCCAAACTAAACCAAGATCACCCCTAACCTGAAGCAATAGTTAAGATGTTTTGTGAAATTAAAAAAAGAAAAATAATAGTAAAAAGAAAGCGTAAGTAAATATTAAAATAAAAGTGATGTTAAGGCTAGATTGAGAAAGAGATGAAAATAACAATACACAAAACAAAACAAATATATATTACCACTTAGGTTTATTCATTTGATGCTCCATTTTAGTTTTCTTTTTTCCTTGTACAATTAAATCTCATCAACCAAGATGTTATAATTAACTTTATATTATTGCCGTTTGCCTAACAAGTAGATCCCATCATAATGTTTGCATGTTGTATATACTAATAAAATAAAATAAATTATGCTATTAGTTTTCGTATTTTTTTAGAATTTGAGATTTAGTCATTATATTTGAAAATAATTTAAATTTTTTTAATCTAATCATTATCGTTAATGGTAATTTCTGTCAACTTAACATGTTTATTTTCTGCCAATCACATACAATGACATACGGGGACAGTCTAATCAACATGTCAAGTTAGAGATGTCATTATTAGGAGAGGCAATCACAAATTTCGAATATAAACAATAAAACAGACATAAAGAATATTAAAAAAAAAATTGTAAGATTTAAGTTTAAAGTTTTGGCAATGACAGCCTCAATTTATAATGTACAAAAAAAAAATCATTTTAATTTTTTTTTAATCACAATAATAAACATCTTAGCATTTTAGAGATAGAAATTGAATTTAAAGAGGTGTAAAATGCATCGTTTCGAAGGATGAACAACGTTCAATAGCAACTCACCACTTGTTCTAAAACGTTGTTGTTCATCATTATCACGACTTCTTAAAAACACAGTCCTTAGAGTACATTTATGGTAGAATCTCAAAGATTTTGATATAACAGTTTATCATAAAACAACGTCACCATCCAGAGCAACTTATAAAAGAGAGAACGGATCATAATATCTTGAGGAAGGTCACTTTATAACCCTCATCTCCACTTGAAAAAGGGGACTTTATAACCCTCCTCTTGACTTGAAAAAGGGGAAGGAATATTGTTATACCCCTCTCCGTATCAACACACGTGGCAAGCCAGAAAGATGCCCAAACAGTAAGATTGCCACCAGACTACACCAGTGAATCGGGAGGTTGTGACACCCCCTACCCGTATTCATCGCCGGAATAGGGTATGAGGCATTACCAAAGTTTAACGAATTATTATTATTAATATTATTAATATTATTAATATTATTATTATTATTATGAACTCAATATAGTCCCTTTATAAATATCCAATCTTCCCTGCAATTTTAAAACCGACCAATCCAATCCAATTCAATCAATTTGATACCAAATCATACTTCTATTATAATTATACTATTTAGCATAGTCATCACTCTTTACTTTAATACATATTCATTAAACAAGTTTTGGTATTTATATAATCATCAAACCATGTACATGCCATATAAATCAAAAAGGAAATTTACAAAAGCTACCGGAGATAATCTGGATAGTGTTATCCTCAGTGTTGATCCGATCCTCCGTATATTTTTACGTCAATCTACATAAGACATTGAATACACTCAAGTAATTTTATAGAAACTTAGTAAGTTCATAGGCATAAAATATAAATCTTACCAAACATTCATACACTTATGCATTAGACACAATTACTAAGTTCACCTGTCAACCACAATTTGGTGAGTCCTCTTGTATAAACTCACTACCACTTATCCATTTACTTTAACTCTTTTGGGCCCTTTTGTCACTTACCATCCTTAATCAAATTAGGGAACAGCTACGAAAAATTGAGTACTTCACTTCCATTTTGCCATAGTATAACTATGGTCTTACGTATGATCACTTATCACTTTCTGAAGCTATAGCCCTGCTGTCATGGGTTGCACATGGGATCCTGCAACCATGACAAACTTGTGCGATATATCGAATTCGAGGGAGGTCATTCGGTCCAATCAGACAGATCCATTGCTTGGAGAGATTGAAAGCCCATCTCCGGAGTTTGGCAAATATAGAAAGTGATCTTCTAAGATATGCTTGGCAAATATGGAAGGGGATCTTTGAAGATATGTGATCCTAGACATTAAATGTAATCTTTAGAAGATACGATTCTGTAATCTTAGAGATTTGATATCTAGATAACTTTAAACCGTAGCCATTGATGTATTTCGATCTGTACCGTTGATATTGAGAAGGCTCTACTATAAATAGAGGCCTCTCCCCTCATTGTAAATTCATTCAGTAAGTAATAGAATTTTGAGAGTATTCACTCGAACTTTTCTCTCAAGTGTTCTTACTTTTCTATGGCTTTTGTTCATCTGTTAAGATCGTTCTTACTTCGTTCTTCTACTGTTCTTTGTGAGTTCTTTGAAGGAGTTCTGTTGAATCCTTGATATTTGCGAGTTAGGCTGACTTAGGCGTTTTTGAGCGAAGAAACTGCCTAAGGCCGCACGGATTGTTTGTGAAAACTCTAAGTCCGTAACAGTTGGTATCAGAGCCAGCGTTCGAAGGCCCCGTTGAAAGATGTCAAAGGAAGTTGCTGAGAACATTGATGGAATGGAGGCCCGTGGGAGGGCTAGGAAAGCTAGCCATTCGAGGGACATACTGTCGGCTTTGGAGGATCGCGTCGTCACTCTCGAGGAATCCATGGGGGATACTAAGGAGAGGATTGATGATGTCGATGAGAGGCTTAATGATGGGTTGCAGTCTATGCAAGAGCAACTCAAAGAGTATGTGTTGGATAATGTTGAAAAGCTAACCAGTAGGGATGATGCCATTGAGGCTATGATGACTGGTAAGACTGATGCCATTGAGGCTATGATGACGGCCTTGAAGAAGGAGATTGCGGAGCTCAATGGTGAACTCACAATCTACAAGGCTGCTTTGGGCAATGGAAGGTTGGCCGCTGTCGCACCCAAGCCCAGTGTGGATGTTCCCAAGCCAAAGGAGTTTAAGGGAACAAGGTCCGCAAGAGATGTGGACAATTTCCTGTGGGGAGTCGAGCAATACTTTCGTGCCAAAGGCATCACGGATAATGCTACTAAGGTAATTACTGCTGCTATGTATCTTACTGACGTTGCTTTGTTGTGGTGGCATCGTAGGTCCACCGATGTGAGACGTGGTGGGACAGAAATTAGAACTTGAAAGGAGTTTCAATGCGAGTTCAAGGCACAGTTTTATCCAGAGTACGCCGAGGATGAAGCTCGGGTAAAGTTACATCGGCTTTCGCAACAAGGCACTGTGAGGGAGTATGTGCAGGAATTTAGCGAACTAATGCTTCAAATTTCAGATATGGGTGAGAAAGAGGCATTCTTTTCCTTCATGGATGGGTTGAAACCATGGGCGAAGCAAGAGTTGCAACACCGAAGAGTCCAAGAGCTTACCAAGGCCATGTCTGTAGTAGAATCGTTGGCTGAATATGGTGGGAAAAAAGACAAGCCTGAGTCTTCTAAGCCCAAATTCAATCAAAAGGGAAATAGTGGGGGAGACAAGAAAAGGCCTCCTAGGAATGGCAACGGTAAGAAGCCTTGGAAAAACAGGAAGGGTGGGCCTATAAGATGCTTCCATTGTGATGGCCCACATATGATTAGAGACTGTCCAAAGAAGGCCGCGCTCTCTGCTATGGAAGTAAAAGTGGAGTCAGATGTGGAGGATAACAATCTTGGTTCGATACTAGGGGGTGTCGAAGACAAGATGGGTCATGGGCTATTGTTCGCGGACATCTTAGTGGCTGGATGAAAGTTGAATGCACTTGTAGACACAGGGGCATCTGATTTGTTCATGTCTGAAGGGGCCGCTCACAAACTTGGCCTCAAGATTGAAAACGAGCCGGGTCAGATTAAAACAGTAAACTCAAAAAGTGTTTCAATCAAGGGGGTTGCAAAGGTAGTAGATCTCCAACTTGGCGATTAGACCGGTAAGGCATCCATCAAGGTAATACCACTTGATGACTATGATTTTGTAGTTGGATTAAGTTTCCTTGATCAGGTTAATGCGACCATTTATCCTTCCGATAATTACATGGTGATTTCAGATTCGAACCATCAATGCATGGTGAGACTGATGAGAAAGGGGAGCTTAGAAGGAAAAACATTGTCCGTAATCCAATTTGCTAAGGGAGTACGTAGGAATGAAGTCTCCTACTTAGCTACTTTGAAGGAAACAGTTGAGACTATTGGTGAGATCCCTAAGGAAGTAGGCCAAATATTACAATCTTTTCGAGATGTGATGCCTGCAAAGTTGCCAAAGAGCTTGCCACCTAAGAGGGAGGTGTATCATAAGATCGAATTGGTGTCTAACATGGTGCCGCCAGCTAGGGCCCCATATCGTATGTCCCCGCCGGAATTAGAAGAACTACGAAAACAGTTGAAGGAGCTTTTAGATGCGAGATTCATTAGGCCATCTAAATCTCCGTATGGTGCATCTGTGTTATTTTAAAAGAAACATGATGGATCGTTACGGATGTGCATCGATTATCGGGCCCTAAACAAGATCACCGTGAAAAATAGGTACCCTATTCCCCTTATTGCAGATTTATTTGATCAGCTTGGTAGTGCGAGATGGTTTACCAAGTTGGACTTAAGATCTGGGTACCATCAAGTTCGGATAGCCGAGGGGGACGAGCCAAAGACAGCTTGTGTGACGCGGTACGGTTCGTATGAGTTCTTGGTGATGCCTTTCGGCCTCACGAATGCCCCAGCTACATTCTGCACCCTGATGAATAAGGTACTTCAACCTTTCCTTGATCGTTTCGTGGTTGTTTACCTTAATGATATTGTGGTGTACAGTAAGTCGCCCGACGAGCATGTGGAACGTTTGAGGGAAGTGTTCCAAACTTTGAGGGAAAATGAACTGTTCGTCAAAAAAGAGAAATGCTCATTTGCTCAACAAGAGGTGTCATTTTTAGGCCACATTGTGGGAGGTGACAAGATTCGGATGGATGAAAGCAAGATTCGGGCCATTGCTGAATGGGAGGCCCCAACCAAGGTGACCGAGTTGAGATCTTTTCTTGGGTTGGCAAACTACTATTGACGCTTTGTTGAGGGCTACTCTAGAATTACTGCACCCTTGACAGACATGTTGAGAAAGGGTAAAGTATGGGATTGGAACCCACAGTGTGAGAGGGCCTTTAATCAATTGAAGCAAGCAATGACAAGGGAGCTCGTACTTGTATTGCCGGATTATTCAAAGCCTTATGAAGTACGCACGGATGCCTCAGATTATGCCATTAGGGGAGTGCTGATGCAAGATAGACATCCAATTGCTTTCGAGAGTCGGAAGCTTAATGAGACGGAGCGAAGATATACGGTCCAAGAAAAGGAGATGACCGCTGTGGTGCATTGCTTGCGTATATGGAGGCATTATTTATTGGGTTTCAGGTTTGTGGTCCTTACCGATAACGTTGCCAATAGTTATTTTCTAACCCAGAAAAAGTTGTCTCCCAAACAGGCTCGTTGGCAGGTTTTCCTAGCGGAGTTCGATTTCACAATGGAATATAAGCCAGGGAGTGCCAACATTGTGGCTGATGCACTTAGCAGAAAGATGAAATTTGTGGCAATTAGCCAACCTGATGGGTCCTTATTGGAACGCATTCGAGAAGGATTGTCCCATGACCCCACAGCCAAAAGCTTGATTGAGCTTGCCAATGAGGGGAAAACAAGGAGATTTTGGCTTGATGGGGAATTGCTATACACTCATGGGCACCACCTCTATGTGCCCCACTATGGAAAGTTGCGCAAGAAAGTCATGAAGGAATGTCATGACTCAAAATGGGCGGGCCATCCAGGAATGCACCGTACCGTGGCCCTTTTGGAGGATCGATATTATTGGCCTCACATGGGTGAAGATGTGGAGACCTATGTGAAGACTTGTCTAGTATGCCAATAAGACAAGGTTGAATTAAAGAGTCCGGCCGGCTTGTCGCACAACCTTTGCCCATTCCGAAAAGACCATGGGAGAGTGTATCCATGGATTTTATTGTTAGTTTGCCTAAGTCTGACGGGTTTGCAAGTATTCTTGTTGTGGTGGACAGGTTTTCGAAGTATGCGACGTTTATTCTAGCCACCAAGGAATGCCTGCGAGGAGGCACCGCTTATTTCTTAGACACGTGGTGAAATATTGGGGAGTGCCACTGTCTATTATCAGTGATCGAGATGGGCGATTCACGGGCCGATTTTGGACGGAGTTGTTCAAGTCGATGGGCTCAGACTTAAACTTTTCCACAAGCATGCATCCACAAACAGATGGGCAAACCGAACGAGTGAATGCATTGTTGGAAACATATCTGCGGCACTATGTGAGTGCCACACAAAGGGATTGGCCAAAGTTATTGGATGTGGCCCAATTTTCGTACAACTTGCAGCGGAGTGGGGCAACGAATCAAAGCCCGTTCGAGATTGTGACGGGTCAACAGCCACTCACACCCAATGCTGTTGGGACTCGTTATACAGGACCAAATCCTGCAGCTTATCGATTTGCGAAGGATTGGCAAGAGAAGAATGACTTGGCTAGAGCTTGTTTACACAAGGCAAGCAAGCGCAACAAGAAGTGGGCCGATCAAAATCGAAGAGATGTGCAATTTCAGGTGGGTGACTCAGTCCTTGTAAAACTGCACTTGATGTTGCGATATACGAGTTTGCACAAAGGGCTTGTGCGAAGGTACGAGGGGCCGTTTAAAGTTGTGAAGAAAGTAGGCAAGGTAGCCTACAAGCTTGAGTTGCCGGCAAAGCTTAAAGTCCACCCAGTATTTCATGTAAGCATGCTTAAGCCATTCCATGGGGATCAAGAGGATCCAAATCGAGGCAAGTCTGAGCGAGCACCAATGGGGGTAAAGTTCTCGTACGATCGCGAAGTTGAAAACATTAAGGCAGATCGGGTGATTAGACGAAGGTATCACCGACCGCGGCATGAATACTTGGTTCGATGGAAGGGACTTCCAGAGAGTGAGGCGAGTTGGGAACCTGCTGAGGCATTATGGCAGTTTCAAGAAAAGATAAACCAGTTCCACGATGGGGCCGCGACGAGGGCGCCGCTAGAACAAGTGGGGGAGAATGTCATGGGTTGCGCATGGGATCCTGCAACCATGACAAACTTGTGCGATATATCGAATTCGAGGGAGGTCATTCGGCCCAATCAGACAGATCCATTGCTTGGAGAGATTGAAAGCCCATCTCCGGAGTTTGGCAAATATGGAAAGTGATCTTCTAAGATATGCTTGGCAAATATGGAAGGGGATCTTTGAAGATATGTGATCCTAGACATTAAATGTAATCTTTAGAAGATACGATTCTGTAATCTTAGAGATTTGATATCTAGATAACTTTAAACCGTAGCCATTGATGTATTTCGATCTGTACCGTTGATATTGAGAAGGCTCTACTATAAATAGAGGCCTCTCCCCTCATTGTAAATTCATTCAGTAAGTAATAGAATTTTGAGAGTATTCACTCAAACTTTTCTCTCAAGTGTTCTTACTTTTCTGTGGCTTTTGTTCATCTTTCAAGATCGTTTTTACTTCGTTCTTCTGCTGTTCTTCGTGGGTTCTTTAAAGGAGTTCTGTTGAATCATTGATATTTGCGAGTTAGGCTGACTTAGGCGTTTTTGAGTGAAGAAACTGCCTAAGGCCGCACGGATTGTTTGTGAAAACTCTAAGTCCGTGACACCTACCACGGTCTTACACGGATCACATTTATCACTTGTCACTTATCACTGAACAGATAAGTGTAGTTAAAGCTACCACTTATCACTTGTCACTTGTCATCGATCAGATAAGTGTAACTAAAGTTACCACTTATCACTTGTCACTTGTCACTGATCAGATAAGTGTAGCTGAAGCTACTACTTATCACTTGTCACTGATCAGAAGTACTCAAATCCGACGTTCCGCTCAATTTGATCATTTATTCGGTTTTCGCATTGTTATTTTATTCTCAATTCATCAACAAATATATCTCATCATACATGATGTAATTCATGAAATTAACATTTAATCATTAAATTTCAGCCATATGAACTTACCTGGGTCGATTTGTAGAATTTGTGAAAATTCAGGGACTAATCAGCTACTTTTTCTTTTCCTCGACTTGCTTCGGGTTCTCGATTTGCAGTAAAAATATGAAAAACCAGCTTAAGGAAACCCTTCTATGGTGTTTTTGCTGATGAGAATGCAGAAAAATAAAGAGAAATCTAGATAATTCCACTTTAATCCTAGCTTTATTAAGTAAATTTTGTAATATTCCAATTTTACCCTTAATTCTCCTTATTTTCTTGCTGATTTCATGCCCTTGCCGTCCAGCCCAAATAGACCTTGGGTCTATTTGCCTCTTAAGCCCTCTTTATTTTATCATTTAAGCTATTTAATCATTTCCCATAATTTTACATTTGTTACAATTTAGTCCTTTTTGTTCAATTAACTATCGGAACTTTAAAATTTCTTGACGAAACTTTAATACTAACTTATTAACACTCCATAAATATTTATAAAATATTTATGGCTAGATTAAAAATCTCTGAGGTCTCGATACCTCGTTTTCGATTCTAATTATTTTAATATTTTATTTTTTTTCTAGTACACTATTCACTATTTAATTTTTTTTTCCTAACTTCACATTTAACTTATACTCACTAAATTAATAATATTTTCTACTCACTTGTCGGATTTAGTGACCTCGAATCACCGTTCCGACACCACTGAAAATTCAGGCATTACAGAGGTCACCTGAGAATTTTTCCTTTTGAGATGACTATCTAGACAAGTGCAGGGCATTTGCCATCCAGATCTTTGAACTTATAATAACCCAAAATTTACGGGCATCGGAAAAGTACATTATCGGGCCTCCATCTTAGTAAACCGAACTCATAAATAATGATTAAAAATATTTATGAGTCTAGTGGTGTGTCTAATTATGTTTTAATTAAGTGAATTTAGCCTAATTTAGAGTAATTAGTAAGAAGAGACTAAAGTGAATAAAGGTTAAAAGTTTAATTGTAGATTAAAAGGAAGAAATAGGGACCAAATAGGCAATTAAGCCTATTCCATTAAACGAGGCGGCAAATGTGTAGATTTTTATATTAATTAATTATAAAATATATTATTATTATTTATTCAAATTGTAATTTATATTAATTATTTTATTATATTATGGAATAAATTAAAATAAAGACAATTGTATGGTAATAAAAAAATACATGTGTAATAATTATATTTGTACAATTGTAAATTAAATATTTAATTACTTAAAATTTAAGTTAAAAGATATTTGTATTAATTATTATTATTATTATTATTATTATTATTATTATTATTATTATTATTATTATTATTATTATAAAGTATAAAAAAAGTAAAAAGAAAACAAATGGAAGGAAAGAAACAGAATAGCCATTTCGAAACAGAGCAGGGAAAGGAGAAAAAGAAAAGAAAAAGGAAAAACGAGGGTTTAAGGATTTAAGCTTTGATTTGGTAAGTCAATTAAGTCATTTTCTTTTAATTTTGATGTTTTTGAAGCCTTAGAACAAAGTTTTGTTGAATTTAAGTTGAAATTTTGGAAGTTCTTAGATTTTTTAACATGATTCATGTTGAACAAATTGATGAATTAGGGGTTTAATTGATAGAATTTTTAGTTAGAATTGATTAAAGGATTAAATTGTAAAGTAAGCTATAAGTTTTGTGTTAGAGGGATTAAATTGAAATTTATTTTTTGAAATTAGGGTTTTATTATGAACATTAGATAGTTAAGTTGAATTTGGTAGGAAATTGAATAGAAATAAAGTATGAATTGAGTTAGAAAAGTAAATAAGTTTAATTAGGACCAAATTGAATAGAAATTCAATTATTTAATATAAATTAGTATTGTATTAATAGTGTAAATTACTTTAATTTTCGTAGCTAGCAAAGAACCAGAGGCATCAGCTCAAAAAGGAAAGGAAAAAGTTATCGAGGAGTAGACACGAAAAAATCACGGTTTGTATTACTATAATTCAAATTATTTACTATTAAATGTTATATTTAAATTATGTAGTTGATAAGTAAATTATGAGGTAAGTGTATTATTGAATTGTATGAAAATTGAGTTATATAATTAATATGTATTGAAATTGAATTGCATGTGGATTGAAATGGAAAATGTATTGAGTTGAATTGTATATTGAATTGAAAGTGAATTTGATAAAAAAATAAAATTTAATTGAGAATTGGAATTCCCTATTAACTAGTCGGGATGAGTCGGATATAGTTGGCATGCCATAGGATTGAAAGGATTTGGGGATTTTTCAGCTTGGCCGAGGAGACACTGATGTTACTATATTTCTTCGGACTATCCGAAGAGGCACTTAGTGCCATTTTGGTGTGTTTGGGTGGATTGTTCTGGTGTGTTTGGTTGGATCCGTGTATCCGCCAAGGTCCGAGTCTTGTTAATAGGGGTAAATAAATGAACTGAGAAAATTGAATGAGTTTGATTGTTTTATCTACTGAAAGTATGAGAAGTGAAATTATGAATTGAAATTGAGATATGAGATTTGCAAGCATGAACCTAAGGTTCATGAATTGATCGAAGATACGAATTGTTGATATATGATATCAGTTGATGAATTATTATAAATGAAGTATTAATTTGAATGTAAATTAATTCTTATGATTTACATTGTTACATATTTGATGCTTATAGAACATTGATGTTAATTAGTTTGAATTATGGTAATACCACTGAGTATAGGCATACTCGATTGTACGTTATTTCGTCGCGCGATTAGTAGAAGTCAAAGGTCTCGGTTCAGCATCCAGATCGATCCCGACCTCAGCACAACCTTGGTGATGTAAAATTTCCTTTTTGGGTAAAAGTGGCATGTACTAGGTGTTGTACAGGTCACATGTATATGTCTCGTAATTTTTGGTTGTAAAGAATGGTTTATAATGTTTGAGTTGGGATTTAATGAGAAGGCATGAAAACTTTATGATATATTTAACATATTTGTTATAAGTAAAAAAAAATGGAAATGAATGATGAATATGAATTAATCTTAAATGATATTATGAATGTTATTGGTC
This sequence comes from Gossypium sturtianum, assembly GCA_025698515.1. Lineage (NCBI taxonomy): Eukaryota > Viridiplantae > Streptophyta > Magnoliopsida > Malvales > Malvaceae > Gossypium > Gossypium sturtianum. The sequence continues at coordinate 25,132,041 of CM046949.1, forward strand.
ATATTATTAAGTCAATGTTTTAGGCATGATTTAGGTATATTGAGTGTGCAAATGTATTGGTTGAAATATTAGTATTGGATTGGTTTTGGTTTGAATTTGCAGGGTTGGCTAGGTTAGTATAAATGGCTCATATAGAGTTCACAAGGCCTGGCACACGGGCTTGTGACCAGACCGTGTGAGACACACGGCTAGCACATAGGCGTGTGGTCTGGCCGTGTGTCCCCTGCAACTTAAATTTTGGAAACAGAATACCCAGGTTTTAGCACACGGGTAGAGACACGGGCGTGTGTCTCAGCCGTGTGAAGGACACGATATTGAACACGGGCATGTGTTATGGCCGTGTGAAAACTGCACTAGATTCGAATTGAAAATAAATCTACACGGGCTAAGCACACGGGCGTGTGGCTTGGCCGTGTGAAATCAATTTGTTCATGAACAATAAGTCAGAGAGTTACACGGGTAAAGGATACGGGTGTGTCCTGGCCGTGTGAGCCACATAGTATATCAACATGGGCATGCCATGGAGACACACGGGCGTGTCCCTGACCCACACAGGCGTGTGAGCCCTGTACCTAGGAAATTTTTTTTTTAGAAATTCACGAAAAATTTCCGAAGTACTCAAATAACTCCCGTTCCACTTCTAATACGTGTTTTGGGCTTCGAGGGTCCATTATAGGAATTTAATGATTAAATTATACTATGTATGTTAATTATTTATGAATTATTCATAAATTGTCTGATATGTTCAGTAATGCTCTGTAACCCTGTTTCTGCGACAGTTTAGGGTTAAGGGGTGTTATAGAACTTCATCGAGAATATAAAGTTGTTGGTCTCCGAATACGACGTAGGTTCAACTGTTGCATACCATTAAGTTAGAATAAATCACACAATCTGTCCCATCACAGACATCCTCGTCCTATCAAAGATATCCACCCCATGCAATCCATAATGATGGCTTAATGGCAAGTCCAACACGTTAACATGACCTTACATGAAACCTTTGCCTACAAATTCCTTCAAGAACGAGGAAGAAAGGATCGACTCTTCAAGCATACCAAGTATACACTTTGTTAATACTTCTTTAGCTCTCAAAATTCTTTCATTACTCACTCTACATAACCTCTGGCTCTCCACCCCGACTAGGTGAACTGACCTCCTTAACAACCAGTACTACCTCATCTGTACACCCTCCTTATTGTATCATTGTATCGACAATTGTAATATTTTTATCTAAAAATGTAACACTCCAAAACATTAAGTTTTGTTGTTAAGTTATGTTAATGAATATGTGTCTGTTTCCGTGGTTGTGTGTTTTGTTTGCTTATTTTTTATTTGAGGTTCGAGTCGTATAAATTTTGTAATTTGTTAATTTCTTTATTTGAACCTTAGTTTAGGTTTCCTTCTTTAAGTTTAATTCTATGCCTTTTTGTGTTAAGAATGAGCCTGTTGGTTCACTGGTTAAGTATCTGCCTATTCTCTGGTCCCGTGTTCGAGTCTTTACATATACATCCAAAGACTTATGTTTTTTCATTTTTCTGTAAAACTGTTCTGAACTTTAAATGCTCCTTCCTTTAATACGCTAGGGGAACTCAAGAGATGCATAACACATCTTGTTTTGCCTAGAAATCAAGCGTGTACGGGGAATTCGCAGTAAGTTGCTTTCCATATGTTTTGGTGAAGTGTGTCAAAGGTTTCGATGAAAATTGGTTGTTGTTGTTTGTGTACTTACGAATGTGTTATTGAGTTGGACGTTGGAACTTATTTTAGGCTTGAAAATTGCATTGTGGTGCTTCTATAGCGTCGGGTAACAGGTGGGCATCGAAACCCCTTCTTTTACTGTATTTTTCTTCGTTAAAATCGAGACTGTTGACGGCACACGGGTTGCCACACAGGCGCGTGTGCAGGCCGTGTGGTGGACCGTGTAACTCCCTGACTTTGAAATTTTGGTCACACGGGCAAACCACACGAGCGTGTGTCCAGGCCGTGTAACTCACTGAGTTCATATTAGAGTCACACGGGCGAGAGACACGGGTGTGTGTCCAGGCCATGTAACTCACTGACTTCGAATTAGAGTCACACGGGCAAGTATCCAGGCCGTGTGACTCACTGAGTTTAGATTTAAGACACACGGGCGTGTGCCAGGCCGTGTGGGCGTGTGGGCCTGAATTTTGAAATTCTGTTAGCGTGATAGTTGACGTGCAAGGCGGGGGTAAGTCGTATGAATTGAATTGAATTGTATGAACTTATTTATCATAAATATTATTTGATCCTGAACATCAAAATAAGATAGATATTAATGATATCGGCATTTTGCTATATTAGAAACGTGTGATTATTTCTGCAACTGCGTTATATATATATATATGTGTGTGTCTGATACCTGTTCCGAGACTACATGGGGTGGAAGTTATGAAGTGAAGGAAGTGTTCTATGTTGAATCGATGGTTAAACTACCCATATATTATGTTCAATCTGGCAGTGAGACTGTAAACACTGCAGCGTGTCATACCGGCACTATGAGGTGTGTAGGGATGGACGGGTATAATATACCTATTAGTGTGTAGGGGGGATGGAGATGGTGTGTAGCGGTTGGACTAGGGAAATTGCATCTGTATCTATATCAATATGACATCTGTATCTACCAATGTGTTTGTGTTATACGTACGACTGTAACTGATCTACTGCATTTCAGGACTATTTTGTGTCTGAATCTGTTTTAGGTTATTACTCTGATTGATGATACCGAATTGTATCTGGACACTCAATGGCATCTGAGTTTCTATATATAGTGTAGTTTAATTATGTTTTATTCTATGTTGCAATGCTCTAACTATTCGTATGAATTTCAGGGAACTCACATGACTAAACGACTGGTGGACGTGGGACTCGGTCATCTGTAGGACTTACTATATGTATGTGTGTGAATCTATAACCTTGGATTCGTATTGCAAAACTTCTAAGTTTTAACTATGTTTCGGATAATGAATGTTTTCAGAACTTAACACTAGTTGAAAGGTTTGCTTAAAATGTAACTGAGTTTTGGTAAGTTGTCGTGGCGTTCTAAACTTGATCTTTCTGTCTAGGCTGGGTTTAGGGTGTTACAATTTTTTTTTTCCTTTTGGTTAAAACTTGAATATATTTTTTTAATTGTTAAAGAATGTGTTTTATTTATATGTTGGTGAAACAATCAAACTTAAATTTGTTTGTTAATTTGTAGCTCTATCTCTAGAAAGACAAATTAATGTAATTTGATTCTCAACATAAAAATCATCTTAGTAGATTTAATAAATTTTTTCAACTTTTTAATTATAAATACAATACAAATCACAAATAATATATCTCCATATGAATTAACACAGTTATTTATGTTCCATTTCCTTAAATTACATAATAGTGTTTGTCTAAAATAATCAATAGAGTTGTGTTGACCTTAACAAATAAGGTTGTAAAAAGTTGAAAACTACATTATTGGCAATTAATCCTTTCTTTTATTCCTATTCTTCCTTCAAATATTCAACCTCACATTATAGATATAGAAAGATTAATATCTTAATTTCAAGAAGAAGAAGGGGCTACAAGCTGTTAACAAAGTCTGAAACACATCAACAATGATCACATGTGTTGTTGTTTTCTTAATGTTGTACCAAAAAGAAAATATATGTTATCATTAATTTAGGGTGTGAAATCTAAAAAAAAGTTGAGATAAGTTGTAATATCCATTTGAAGGAATGGGGCAAAGTTGAGATGGTTTTTCAACAAATGCTATTTTACATTGGAATTTTCTATCCTTGGAAAGAAAAAAAAGGTTATCTTATGTTGCAGCACAATTGAAGCATAGTTTAATGAAGCAAGTTGTGCATGTGGTTGATATAATTGGTATCCAATGACTTTTGATTTTTACAATTGTTAACGTTGTGTTGTGTTTGGTCAATGAAAATAAAAAAAACTGACTTTTCATTCCTACTGAAGATAAATTATTAAAATGAGAAGAATTGGATGATAGACGTGGGGAATATGTGGCGTATTGTTGACATAAATTTTAATAATAATGATTCACGCAAGTTTTGTATCCACTTATTGAAGCCCTCAATTAATGTTATTTTGTTTTTAACCTCCTTCCAACAACATCAATTTGCTGAAATCCTACCAACATAACATCTCTCACTCAAAAACATTTTCAAAACTCTTATCTAAATTATTTTTAGAATCAAATTCGACCTCGATAAGGGAAGAGTTTGACTTGGGAATAAATCTATACAGATCGATTGAATTGATTTTCTTTATTTTTAAAATTTTATATATTTATATTTATAATTTTTTTAATAATTTATTCGATACCAATCGAATTGGAACTAGTGGTCGATCACCCACTCGATTATGAAAACCTTGATTATTACATCTTTTATTTTTTTCAATATTTCTTCTTATTTATCATCAACACAATAGCATTATGAGAGTTTAAATTTGATAAATTCTATACCAGTGTCGCAGATTAAAAAATTTGAAATCCAAAAGAGATGGTTGATGGTCCCAGAAGGGGTTTCGTGCGGCGACACGTTTGAGTTGCGTGTGTAAACTACTAAGAATCCGGCATATACACACAAACCAAGCGTGTGGTTTTTATATGCAAGCTAAAAGTAAAATCATTTCTTTGACTTGCTATAAATGCTACTTCCCAATAATAATAATAATATTAACGTAGTATGCATCCCTTTATGTTTCAACGATAAGATCAGATTTAAAGGGTTATATGATGTTTCTTATTTGAAAATAATTATGATAATGATAATAAACTATTCATGCATCTTCCTAATATTTACCTCAAATTCCTCCACTTTGGAAGGTCTCTTGCAAATCTTTCAAACAAATTTTCTTAACAATATTTTATTTTTCTTATGTTATCTCACTCTTAAGAAATATTATTTTTACGAAAAAAAATATATTACTATAAGTTAGATTGCATTTTGTTTTCTCTGAGCAAATTAATCCCTATATGTTAAATAAAAAAGTAAATTGGTCCTTCTATTAAAAATTCTATCTATTTTTACGATTAAAAAACGGTCACTGTACGTCAATATGAGGCACACACTGTGTCGTTATCTAGTTATTTCATCAATTATACCAATTTTTAACGGTTCAAATAGATGAAATTTTAAATAGAAAATGACCAATTTACTATTTGATCTAACTTACATGGACTAATTTACTTAATTTTTTAAATAGAGAAAATATAATATAACCTAAATCTTACTATAAAAATTTTTACGATACTTTTACCTATCATTACTTGAATAAAATAATATAAAGATAATCCCAAGAATGAAAAGATTTTTTCTTGTAGAATTCTATGTTAGGCATATATTCACAATTTCCCAATACAACAAAGCCATTGAATAGTCATAATTTGTGGGGTTGAAGCAACAAATGTTTTCGATTTGAAAAGAAATAGTCATACTTTTATCCATTGCATGATAATTTGGTTTCACCACTCCAACCGATGAGTATATTTAGATATAACATTATTACTTCGAGTGCACTGAAATACATTTATCCTCCTATTGAAGCGTTGGCGAGGAACTATGGGTAGTTCTAAAAAATTTGTATAAAAAAAATAAAGATTTTGATAATTTTATAAATAGGAATAAATATTAAGATTATACATAAAATTTGATGTAATATGTAACTTAGTTTTATGAAATTATACATATTAAACTTTGATTTTGATTCAATTATACACATTTAAAGAAATGAATACTTCAACTTATTTTTATTTTGGATAAGTATAACTATTAGTGTATGTAAAATGGTGTTATAATATTGGTAATGATGTTAATTTTTTTTTTTTGTTAAAATTGAATTAAAACAAAATGGCATATATAAAATTGTACAAAATCAAACTTCATCTACAACATTGCATATTTAACCAAAGTTTGTGTATATAGTAAATTATATTATTTGAAAATACCTAAAACAATAGCAACAACCTCACTTATTTTGGATTAGTGATACATAATTAAAGTGATTAAGGCTTCGACTTTTGAAATGAAAGTAAAACATAAAACAATATTTTTGTACTACGAAGTCATTCTAATTAAAATATTTAATGCACTTGGAATAGTTAATTTTGTTGACATATTCACACAAGTTTGAACTTTGATACCTATGATTTCCGAATAAAAAATATCTTTAGTCAACATTAATTATATTAGTGTAGTGTTTAGTTATAATTAAAGTAGGATGAGCAAATTATGCAAAATTAAAGGGGAGACTACTATATTGCAGACCAAAGAAGAATTTGACCAATAAAATATAAGGTTTGATTTGGATCCAATGGGTCCATCAAAGTTGATGAGCAATTCCTAGCCCTAAACTTTTGGTGGGTAAAGCAGCAGGCCTATCTCAAACTTTTGAAGCATTTTTTAATAACATTCATAGGCCTGACCCAATGTTATGAGCCTTTGCACTTAGAGCTGGCAAAATAGGTCTAAGCCCGAAAGTCCGTTCATGCCGATCCGAGTCAGTAACAATTTGAGATCGAGAAAATTTGAGTCCAAAAGAAGCTGAGCCCGAGATAAATCTGACTCAAAATTCGACTTATAACTAAACAACCATAATAGATTTTAATAATTAATATAATTTTATGATAATACTTAAAATATAAATAAATGATAATTATTTACCTTTTGAAAATGTATTAATAAGCATTGCATATTTATATTAAAATTTTATTAATAAAAAAATATTTAATAATAATTTTTTATGTTAAATTTTAAAAACATTAATTTGGTATAAAATATTTTTAATACTATAATTATATATGTATCATAAATATATAAAATTAATAAGTATTAAACAAATCTTCATTTACTTAAGTTAATGGCTATATAATCGTACTGTCCACTAACACACACTTTAGCATGGTATATTTGTTATTTTTAAACCTTTGGTTAATTGCAATTTAAGTCTCCAAGCTATTTACTAATTAAAAATCTATAGCAAAATTAGATTTTACAATTTAGTCCCTAGGCCGTAATTAATCAAAAATTCGGTTAAATTAACTATCCAAATTTCAATTCATCTAAACTTTAATTCCGTAAATATTCTTATTAAATATTTATGGACTCGGTTTACAGAAATAGGGTCCCAAAACCGTCTTTTTCGACACCACTAGAAATCAGATCGTTACAATTCTCCCCTCTTAAGAAATCTCATCCTTGAAATTTATCTGAAAAGAGGTGGGGATACTAAGATTTCATTGCCTCTTCCGGTTCCCAGGTCGCCTCTTCACGGTATGGCTATGCTAGAGGACTTTTACCAAAGGCACTCGTTTATTCCTTAGCTCTTTCACTCATCGAGTTAAGATTTTGATCGGTTCTTCCGCATAAGATAAATCAGGCTGAACTTCAATTTCTTCCACCGAAATAATATGACACAGGTCAGATTGATATCGCCGGAGCATGGATACATGGAATACATCACGAATCTTTTGCAATTCCAACGGTAGAGCTAGGCGATAAGCAATCGGTCCCACTCTCTTGATAATTTCATACGACTTGATAAACTTGAGACTCAATTTCCCTTCACGTCCAAAACGTAGGATCTTTTTCCACGGAGACATTTTCCAGAATACCTTGTCACCCACTGCGTATTCGATATTTCTTTGTTTCAAATCAGCATACGACTTTTGTCTATCAGGCGCTGCTTTCAATCTATCCCTGATTAGTTTTACCACATTTTTAGCATATAAAAGATGTAGTGTTTAATCATTATATTATATAATTTAATAAAAGATATAGTATTACATTATATTATAGTGTTAAATCATTGATGCATATATAAACTATTAATATATTATATACCACATGATATGATATAGCATTATATAATATAGTAGGAGGGCTAACTTTCAAATGTATGAAAAGTATATGGATTTAGAGCATATTTCAACCAATATAATAATAAACAATAATATATAATAATTAATAGACAATGTACTACTATTACATATAATTATTATTATATTATATGATAATAAACAATAATATATGACAATAATTAATATATTATGCACTACTCTAGTATTATATAATGAACTAATATATTTTATAAGTATTAATATAATAACTTATATTATATTATAGATTATAATAAAATATATAACATCAATAGTTATATGTAATTTAGTATATTAAAATACATATTTATAATTATAACTAGCAATACCCAAAATAATATTAAAATTTTAATATCTTAATAAATATTAATTTTCAAATTAGATTTAGAATTGGGCTTTAATTTTTACAAATTGTATTTGGGTGTTGGGTTTAATTTATTTTTATTTTGGATTTGAGAATTGGGTTATAATTAGTTTATTTTGAGTTTGGGTAATAATGAGTATATTATTTGGGTTTGGGATTAGTATGATATATTTGAGTTTTAGAATAAATATTTTAGAACATGAGTATTAGGTTTATAAATTTAATAAGAATGATAAAAAGATTATTTAATTGTTAATATAATATAATAATAAACAATAAAAGATATTTTCGTTAATTCATATAATGTAATAAAATAATAAATTTTACATACAATAAGTATTTTAACTATTTTATATAAAACAACTTTATTAAATATATATAATTTATGTTTTTTTATAAGAAAAATTTAAATTACGTTAACATTCAAAATTAAAATATTTATAATTTATAAAATTTAAAATTATTTAAATCCTTGAATCCAAAAAATTTAAATCAAGCCCAAAATTCCGAATATGAAATAAATCCGTCCGAGCCTGCACGTTTAACAGCTTTACCTACGCTTGTATCATTCGACCATGCCACTGAATAATGCTGTGGTTGTGGCCACCGACGTATTCCATCAAACCAAACACTGCACACACTAATGGCTAGTTTTTCTTTATACATTTTATTATATTTATATACACAAGACATAAAGTAGGCATTAATGTTGTGCTTCACTTTAGCTCCATTTCTTATTATTTTTAGTTATTGATAACTCTGAAATTTTAAATATATATTTAAGCGGATTTTCACGTTATTTAGGATGTTATCACTGTTATTATTTTAATTTTAATTGTTAATTTTTATTAGTATTAAATTTATATTAGAAAATTTTATTGTTTAGGTTTTGAAATGATCGTATCTAGTCTTTTTGATATAATACCTAGAACTACCCATAGCCCCGTCACACTCGAACTTACGTCCTACATTATTAACAATACTCATACCATTCGAGTTAAGACTCAATCGACAAGGGCTTCAGTTTATTTAGTTTGATTGTGTTATAAAATTGGATAAGATTACATTCCCTTTATATTTTATGTAAACTAGAAGCCCCTACCTCAGTATTTTACGCTTAAATTATGCAAATAAATCTTAATGAACAAGCAGGTGAGTAAGTGAAGCAACTTGCTGTTTAAGTTGGTAAGAAACCATTAATACATTGCACATGTATATTTTACTCAACAATTTGTGAAAAATCATTATTTCGTCACTAAAAATTAGTAAAAAAAATATAAATTTAAGTCGATCGTATTTAAAATAAAACAATAGATATGTCAATTTATCATTTCTTTTCTTCAAATATTTACTTGAAAAAGACAATGTTATTTGAAAAGAAAATGTTAATGTTAGCAAGGGAAAATATAAGGCTTTAGTCACTTGGACTAATAATAATTTTAGTCCCTTAACAATTTATTTTATTATTTAAGTATTTTATTAAGTTCATGATTATGTTAATTGAGTCATCAAATCAGTTATGGGATTATTAAAAAAAATGATAATTAAAATTATTATGACGACACTTTTGTCTTTTTATATCATCTTTAAATAAAAGAAATAAAAATTGCAAATCTAAAGATTGAAGGCGTTTTTAATAGTATTAAAATACAAGTTTGTTACCACTCCATCTACATTCATTATTGAATAAATTTTAGAAAATATTTTCTTTTACTAACATCGTAAATGTGACAAAATCTAGTATTGATAAAATTGTTGGTTGAGTTAATGTCACAAGTTAACTCAACACCAACTAAAGATATATGACATCACCATGATAAATATTTGTAGTGCATTTAGTATTATTAATCTGATATATGTATGTCGTTTTACTTACAATATTATATATTTATTCATTTTAATATGTACATATTTCATGTGTTACTATACACTTCATTATTTATTATATATTATTTTTAAACACACCTCTTTGTTCTAAGTACTAGTTGAATTTAAGTTTTGTAAGACAAAATACCTTCCAAAATTTTATATATATTTTTTTAAAAAATACATTAATTAATATTTTTAAAATTCCACAAGGACAATTACTTAGTATGGTTATAGGTTGTATTAAGACATATTTAAAAACTAAAAAATTTAAAAATAAGTCAGAGTTAGGATGGATTGTTAAATTAAAAAACAAAAAAAAGTATATCAACTACCTCAAGGGTTGTGGAAGATGGATGCATTATTGCTCAATTATTATTGTATTTAGTTTTGGCTTTTTAATAAGTTTGACTACCATGACTTGTTAGGGTTATTTTGTTATACAAATAGAGGAAGAAAGCATTAATTTCCCTTTATAAATCTTATTATTATAACTCACTACAAAAAAAAAAATTAGTTTCTTTATTAAAAAAATAACAAGTTAATCCCTCTACATTAGATCCGTTAAATTTTGGTGTTTATTTGTAAGGTACAATAACTGATTTTTCCCTCAACCTTTTAAACATTTATTCAATTTGACCCCTATTCTTTTATTAGAAGTAAATTAAAAATTTGTGAAATTAATAAGGCTAAAGGGTATAAAAGGCCTTAGTAACAAATAAAAAAAAATCAATTAAGCCCTTTTAAAATTTTAAAAAGTTATTTAATAAATCATAAAATTATAAAAAGAAGTTATAAAAATTTTAAAACTATAAATATTTTTATTAAAAAATAACAATAACAACCCATTAAAGTCTAATGGTCCTAAAAAAAAAAATTGACCCCTACTCTTTTATTGAGTGATTGTTATTTTTAATAAAAAATTTATAATTTTTATAACTTTATTTTAAAAAATCTTGTTTATAATTTTATGATTTTTAAATAATTTTTTTAAATTTTAAAATGACTTAATTGATTTTTTAAAATTGTTACTAAGGCCTTTTTTGACCCTTTAGCCTTATTAGTTCAAAAAAAATAAAATTCTAATTTACTTCTAATAAAAGAGTAGGTGTCAAATTGAATAAATATGTGAAATTGAAAGCTAAACTTGTTATTATACCTTATATATAAACACCAAATTTTAGCGGAGGGATTGTTTTGCTCACTCATCTAACATACAAGGACTAATTTACCCATTTTTCAGTAGAGGAAGTACAATGCAATCCGAATTATAACGATAGGCTAAAACTTGCAAAAAAAAAATCAGGGTTAGAAGTTAGAACAAAGTCTCAATATGACAAGTTACTTGCAAAATGAGAAAGTTAGGTCAGTCAAGCGTTCTTTAAAACCGTGAACTGATAAGAAAACCTAAATCTGTAATCATTACGTTGAAAATAAGGAAGGAGGAGTATGAGTAGGTAGGCGACCTAAAGCAAACTCAAATTATAACGATAAATCTTGTAGCGGGGGTGATCTCTCACATGCTTCATTTTTGTGTATACTAATTTTAAACTGTCTTCCATAGCAAACCTTTTTTTCTTCTTCTTAATTTTGAGCTAGTAATTAAGAGGTTATTACATGTTCAACCTACTTTCCTATTATTTTGTTTATCTTTTGTAAGTTTGGTTTTAATTTTTTTTTCATATTGTCGAAACCATTTTTTTATGTTTGGAAAACGAGATCGACTTTTAAAACAAAAATGGAGTCGCCACCAATCTTTTTGAGGTGTGATCGGGTCACCTTGAGATCGATCGTTAAAACATTTTAATTTATTAAAACGATGATTTTGGCCTACGAAATTTCGAGAAAACAGGCCGCGGTTCGGGAGTCGGTTACGCACGAGGAAAGATTAGTACCCTCGTAACGCCCAAATTTGGTACCGAATTGATTGATTAACGTCTTAATGTCAAAAATTTGAAAAGATTTAAAAAATACGATCCTCTTTATTTAAAAAGAACTTGGATGAATTAAATTGGATACTGAGACTCGCCTATCTCGAAGGAGTGAAATATCATACCCAGTAAGTTAGGATGCGACATCTCGAATCCTCGAAACCAAGCTTGTCTTTTGACATTCAAACACTCGTATATTTAAATTTAAGAAGGATATTCGATTATTTGGGTCAAATGAGAAATTGAAACCCAGTAAGTTAGGGCACTACTTCTCAAAATTCCCGAATACGGAACATTGCCTTTGTTTTTGGAAATCCTTATCTCGAGATAACAAAATGCCACATCCAGTGAGTTAGGACGCAACGTTTTCAATTTCCCGAGAATAAGTTTTTATTTAACTTTTATGCTTTGACTTTAAAAAGAAAATAATAAGTTCTTTAGACTCGATGAGAAAAATCGAAACCCAGTAAGTTAGGGTACGATTTCTTTCGAATCTTAGAACATGAAATATTTTTTAATTTCAAAACAAAATTCTTGATGCCTCGGATAAAATGCGATATGATTTTATAATAAAATGTAAAACGAATTACAATGCAAGTTTGTATAACAACATAATGATGATAAAAATATAAATAACAATCACAAAGGTAAAAAATAAAATACAATAAGATAAAATCAAAATAAACAAATAAAATAAAATAAAATAAAACAATAACAACAATAGAAACTAATAGTAAATTAATAAATAAATAAATACTATATACAATAGTTTGAAAATAATAAAATAATAATAGTAATAACAAAAAATACAATGATACAAATGAATTATAATGAAAATATGTTAATAAACAAATAATTATACTAAAAATAACTAAATAAGGGTAATAATAATAATCATAATAATAATAATAGTAATGAAAACAATAATAAAAATAATAGTAAAAATAAAAGTAGTATTAGTATAAATAAAATAATAGTAGTAAAAATAGAAATAATAATACTAGTAATATTAAAAAATAATAATAATGTTGATAATAACAAAATTAATAGTGGAAATAACAAAATGATAATAATAGTAATACTAAAATAGTAATAATAATAATATTAATAATAATTCTAATAATAATAACAAGAAGAAGAAAAATAATAACAATATTAATAGTAAGAAAAGTAATAATAATAAATACAATAATAGTAATATTAAAAATAATAACAATAATAAAATAATGACAATAATAGCAAAAATAATAAAAGAAAACAAGAAAAAAGGACTAAATTAAACTTAAAATAAAAATTTGGGGCAAATCTGAAAATAAATAAAAAAGGGACCTTATTGAACGCGCGAATAACAAGGAAGGGCCAAAAGGGAAAATATCCCCGCCTTCCAAAACGCGGCGTTTTGCACAGGACCAAATTAAAAACAGAATAAAAATTAAGTGCGAAATTAAAATAAAAGAAAACTTAATTGCAAAGAAATAAAAAAAGCGGAAGGACCAAAGTGGTAAATAGCCCAAAAGTTGCAAAAACACGCGGATCCTTCCCTGGGTCGGGTCAACACGCGGGTCTGGAGGGGCAAAACGGCGTCGTTTTATGAAACACCCCACACCCGGCCCACGAGCCTGGATCGGATCTGGTATGTTCCTTAAGTAAACCGGTTTCAATGTTCCTTGTTACTTAGAGAAAATTTGTGTAATTTTAGAAAATTATCGTTTTGGGTTGGCTTAAGTTGGAAACCCATTTATTTTACTTAGAAATCATTTTTATTATGGTGACAAAACAATTTTAGGGTTTATTTTGAAAGAAATAATTTTAATTAAACTTTAGTCAAAAATAATTCTTAACATAATAAATTAAAATAAACAGAAGTAAAGAAATCCAACTTGGGTCTTATGGCATTATTACATCAATCAAAACCCAAAAATAAAATTAAAGTACTTAGTAAAAATAAAAGTCCAAATCTTTAAATTTCTCCTTGCGATGCATGGTCACCTTCACTCCTGCCAGGCCGGTCCATTAATGCTCATCACCTAAAAATATTCCCACAACGGGGTGAGTCAACAGACTCAATGTGTAACCAACACTAACATTCAATAGATCAGACATACATATTCATATCAAACACTTATTCATACAACAGATATCAATGATGATGCAACCCGAACCCAAAACCTAGACGCTATCCGCTACACATGTAACATCCTAGGAAGGGCCTATGCATTTTTCAGATCAATTGTATGAAATGACAAGTCTTAAGTTTTATGAATAAATTTTTGATACTTTTGGAAACCTAGAAATGAATGAAAATGAAAATGGAAATGAAAATGGAGATGGAAATGAAAATGGAAATGGAAATGGACATTTTTGGAAACTTAGACATTTTTGGAAACTTAGACATTTCTGGAAACCTAAACATTTTTGGAAATGATCAAAAAATGGAAACTTGAACATTTCGGGAAACTTGGATATATGAGAGAAGTAAAGGAGTTTTATTCACATAAATATGTGAATAATAAGAGATAAATAAAGGAGTTTTATTCACATAAATATGTGAATAATAAGAGATAAATAAAGGAGTTTTATTCACATAAATATGTGAATAATAAGAGATAAATAAAGGAGTTTTATTCACATAAATATGTGAATAATAAGAGATAAATAAAGGAGTTTTATTCACATAAATATGTGAATAATAAGAGATAAATAAAGGATTATTTTCTAATGAGATAATTGAGGAGATAATTGATGGATTAAAGGCTTTTATCTTTTAAATAAAAGAGATAATATTATCAAAAGAGGAGTGGTGGCCAAGTAAAGGACTCCTAGGCTGATAACTATGGCTATAAAAGGAGGACAGGAGGGCTACTCATCAACATTTGCTCCCTCTTCCTCTCTCGCCAAAATTCTCCTAGGCAAAACCCTCTCTCGCCGAATTTTCATTAAGCAAAAATCCTCTCTTTTTCTTCTATTTTCTTCTCCGTTCTCTTTCAAAAGCTGAATCTTTGTGGATTCTAAGAAAGAGGCAATCATCCACAACATCAAAAGGGATCTTTCGGAAATCTAAGGATCTAAGGTAAGGATTATAAATATAAATATGTGGTTAAAGATTATGATTCACGTTTTCAAAGTTAGATCTAATCTAACACGGTTATAGGATTTCAACAGGCTTATAAAGGAATCCTCTTGATTTGGAATCCCATCATAAGGTAAGGGATATTCGGCCAAGGCATAATTTGTTTAAGTGTTTTCCATTATTTCAAAAACCGAAAATCGACTTGGTTACATACCTAGTATTAGCCGATTTCAAGGAAGAGGAATTCTAGCAACTGTTGGGACTTGATTAAATCAATTCGGCAACTAGGTAAGTAATTCTACTTCTAGTAGGATTTGGTTTTAAGACCAAATAGGTTTATTTATATGTTTTAATTAATGGCCGAATATAGGAGTGAAAGATCTAGATCGGTAGATCGCTCTACGGGAATTCACGGAAACTATTAAGCGAAAAAGGTGTGTACTCTTACTAACTTTCAATAAATTGCATGGCAATCATTAGATATGTAAATATGTAACAGTATGTGAATGTGGCTAAGCACCACAAATGTGGTAAGGAGTACCAGTGCACGTTTCCTACTTTTGATAGGATTGTGAATGTGATATATTTTGAACATGTGATTAGTAACATGAATGAAAATTTAGTATGTGAAATATGTTATGAAATAGTTGGGGCATTCGGGATATTTGTGGAGGAAGAAAGTGAAGGTGATGACTACGGTCTCACCAACGTAAAGTGGTGACTACGGTCACATAAAGTGAAAAGTGGTAACTTCGGTTACATCTAGTGAATACAGTGTCTAATGACACAACATAAGTGGGCGATGAGCACGTCGACTGCAGCGACTGCCTTCGATGGTGTGTAGCGGATGGAGGGTCGACTTAGTAGTCCCCGCGGTGTACAAAGTTGGTACGGGTGGTGTGTAGCGGATGGACAAATAGGTTTGGGTTTGGGTTGCATCATCCTTTATTTTGTATGAACATGATATTGATATGACTTGTATGCCTGATTTGTTGGAAATTAGTACTATGTACACATTGAGTCTGTAGACTCACCCCGTTGGGGAATTATTTTTCAGTGATGAACAATAATGGACCGGGGGTCGGCAGAGCTAAAGGTGGCCATGCATCGCTTGAAGAAATTATTTGGAATTTGGACTTTATGAAATTTTAGTACTTTATTTTGGGTTTGAATGATGTAATAAGGCCATAAGGCCCAGTTGGATTTTCTTTATTCCTGTTTATTTTTATTTAAATATGATACAAATTATGTTTGATTAAAGATAAGTAAATTTATTTCTTTTAAAATAATAAACCCAAAAATTATTTTGTCACCTTATTTAAGTTGGATTTCAGAATTTATTAAATAGGTTTCAAATTAAGCCCAACCTAAAACAATTTTTTTAAAATTACACAAATTTTCTCTAAGTCATTTAGAACATTGAAAACCGATTTATTTAAGGAACATACCAGATCCGGTTCAAGCTCGTGGGCCGGGTGTGGGGTGTTTCAGATTGGTATCGAGCCCGCTTTAAAACTCTCGGCTGTGGGCTCGGGCCCAAAACGTTTTCAATTTGAGCCCAAATGAATTTCTTTGAAATAAGCGTGTTTTATGGCATGGCACCTAAGTCTCCGACCCATGATCCACCGTAAGTACCTTTAACCATCCACGTGTGATTATGTGAATTATGAATTGTAAAAGGGTAGCAAAGGCATGGAACGAAATAGTGTGATAGGAACTTAAACCCTAGGATTAGACTACTCAAACACTTGAAACTCATAAGACTTAATGAACTTAACAAACCTATGACTAAGTTATTAAGCTAGGGTGTGGCAACCCCTCAGACGCATGTCTAGGATTGGATCCCAAGAGCACAGGTATTTAAGCGGTCCTAGTGACTCACCTCCTCTTCGCAGTATCCTACCTGTGCGTAGCTTCGGTTCGCCCTAACTCGGAAGGCTCGGTGGTGTGGCAACCTCATGCGCATGTCTAGAAAGGTCGGTGAGAGCTTGGTATTTAAGCGATCCGCGTGACTCACCTCCTCTTCATTCGAATCTGCTGGTGCGTAGCTTTGGTTCACCCCGACCAAGAGGGCTCTTGTCATAGGCTAAACACAAAGAATAAAACCCGAAAGGGACTTAGCCGCTTTTCTTTTATAAAAAAATAAAAAAATGTATAACCAAAATTTAGTTTTAAAACTCTTAGAAACTTATGAGAACTATTTTACAACATTTTCTTCTAAAAAAAAAAATACCCTTGGTTTATAAAATGACCAAACCACCCATAGTTTTAACAAAATTTCATTACTTTATCAAATGTTCAAAAAACCCTAATTTGTAAAATATCAAACTATCTTGATTTTGGAAAATTACAAAATTGCTCCTAACTTACAAAATTACCAAAACGACCCTGATTTCCAAAATTTTTACAATATCATTGCTTTGAAAAGTGTAACTCTCAAAGGAACCCTCAATGTTTTACAATCTTGGAAAATATCCTAACTTAATAAATTTTACAAATTTACCCCGATTTTTGGAAAAATTATCAAAATACCCCGAGATCAAAATTACACCGAAATACCCTGGATTTCAAAATTCTTCCAAAATTTCCCGGAACTTTAGAAGTACCAAAATACTTTCATCGAAATCACCAGGGAACTTTTTATTTTTGAAAATTTACGAAAAATACCCAGTAGGGATAAAATTACGAAAATGCCCTAGGTAGTGGAAAAGCAAAATAACGAAAACAACAACAAGAATTACAACGTTTCTTTGAATGAACGAAAGTTCATATTTGTTGATGGATGAATGAATGAATGCAAGACTGTATGCATGTATACGAAAGAACCACTCTTAAACTCTTCTTCATAAGATATCATCGCGGGTAATAAGTGAAACAAGAATACTAATACATAAAATTCCTTAATCGATCTCGCGATAATGAGCTCAAGAGGACGTGGTCGTCGTGGAAGAGGTAGAGGAAGGATGACCGTTAGATCGGGACAAGGTTCGACAATGAGATACCACCACCACCATCACCCCATTTTGTCAATGTTGAGCAAAGCAGCTCGCATGGGAAGATGCCGTGTCGCAGTCGTCTTTGCGAAGTTTTGGAATTGGTGGTGGTGCAGAAACAATTCGAGATATCGTAAGTCCGTGCTGAGCGGCTCCGTGCTAATGGAGTGAAATGTTTAGAGGAGTATCGGGAGTGGCACCCAAGATACCGTGAGTCATCGGTTGGAAGCAATCGAAACGCATCATGAATGAGCTCGACTTGACCCCGAGGAGAAGTTGAAAGGGATGACGGCAATTGCTATTCTGATGAAGCGTATCAATGGTGGTTAACCGTCGGGGGCGGTGCCACGGCGGAAGATCTCGACACGGGAATATGCTAAGGAAGCATTTCGGAAGAAGTATGTGGGAACCGGTATATAGATGAGCAAAGGAATGCTTTTAGGGGGTTGGTACAAGGAAGTAGGTCCATCACCAAATATGAAGCGGAATTCTTGAGGTTGAGCCGATATGCCCGAGAGTAGTGGCGGCGAGCATGAACGCTCGTGTTCGTTTTGAGGACGGACTTAGGGACGATTTGAGACTTTTGATAGCACCGCATCAGGAGCGGGAATTCTCTGCCTTGGTGGAAAAGGCTAAAGTGGCTGAGGGAATTAAGGACGCCACCAAGCAGGCTGTGGATAGAAATAAGCCCAAAAGAGGTTTTGGGCCATCTCCGAAAAGGCCACAAGAGGCCTAGAGTTGACAGCCACAAAGTCAACAGTTTGGGTACGGCCGGCAATTTCGCCCTTGTGAACATTGTGGAAGGAAGCACGGGGGAGAGTGTTGGAAAAAGGCGGGACGATGTCTCAAGTGTGGGTCCAAGGACCATATGATTAAGGATTGCCCCAAGCTATTAGATGAGAGCCAACCAGCAGCGGAATGCTAACCAGGTGGTAGAGGCGACAGCAGACCTCAAAGAGGTCGTGGGTCGGCCAACAGAGGTAGTGGCGCAGGCCGTGGAGCTCGGGGCGAGAGTGCAAATGCTAACGCCGAAGCAAGGCAACCGGGTTTGGTTTCTGCGTTCACGGAGGGAAGAGGGAGACGCGCGAGATGTTATAACCTGTGCGTTCTTTATTCATGACAAACCCTATTTTGCTCTTATTGATGTAGGCTCAACTCATTCCTATGTTGCATGTAGTGTGGTTGAAACACTAGGCCTAGACTCAAACTTTCGATAGGCGGATAATCGTAGTAAGCCCTTTAGGCCAATCGGTGAGGATAGATAGGATCTTTCGAATGTACCCCAGAGATTCGGGAGGCGAACTTTCGGTGACTTAATGGAATTACCCTTCTGAGAGTTTGAGCTTATACTTGGAATGGATTGGCTAGTAGAGCATCGAGCCGTGTTGGATTGTGCGGCTAAACATATGGAACTAAGAACCCGGAAGATGAAGTAGTAGTGATGACCGGAGAAAGGAGGAACTACTTGTCTAACGTAGTTTCGTGACCAAGGCCGAGAAAATGGTTAAGAAAGGATGTAAGGCATTCTTAGCCTTCGTGAGTGCGTTAAGAGGAGAAGAGGAAGGTGTCAAGGAGTTAGAACAGATAAGGGATTTTGAGGATGTATTTCCTGGAGGAGTTGCCTTAATACCCCGGATAGAGAAGTGGAATTTGGAATAGATTTGCTACCGAGAATGCTCCCGTGTCAATCGCTCCCTACCGAATGGCACCAAAGGAGTTAGTGGAGCTCAAGGCTCAAATCCAAGAGTTGTTGGATCGTGGGTTCATTCGACCCAGTGTGTCTCCGTGGGGAGCACCGGTTCTCTTTGTGAAGAAGAAGGATGGAACTATGCGGATGTGCATAGATTATCGCCGATTGAAAAAAGCGACCATCAAGAACAAGTATCCTTTGCCAAGGATAGATGACTTGTTCGACCAACTGAAAGGGGCAGCTGTGTTCTCAAAGATCGACTTAAGGTCGGGGTATCATCAACTGAAAGTGAAGGAGGCTGATATTCATAAGACCGCTTTTAGGACAAGGTACGGTCATTTTGAATTTGTGGTGATGCCGTTTGGGTTGACGAACGCACCGGCGCGCGTTCATGGATATGATGAATAGGGTTTTCCAACCCTACTTGGATAGATTCGTCGTGGTGTTCATCGACGACATTTTGGTGTATTCCAAGACGGAGGAGGAGCACGATGAGCATCTCCGAGTTGTGTTAGAAGTGTTAAGGAAAAGAAGCTTTATGCCAAATTCAGCAAGTGCGAATTTTGGCTCAAGAAAGTGGCGTTCCTAGGACATGTGGTATCCGCAGAGGAATAAGAGTGGATCCTAGGAAGATCGAAGCGGTGTTGGATTGGAAACCACCTAGGTCGGTGGTCAAATCGAGAAGTTTCTTAGGCTTGGCAGGTGCTATTACGTAAGGTTCGTGGAAGGATTCTCGTCAATAGCCGCACCTTTGACAAAGTTACTAAGGAAGGAAGTACCGCTTGTGTGGACGGATAAGCAACAGAGAGCTTTGAAAAGCTTAAAAGGTGTCGGCGTAAGCTCCGGTGTTAATTCAATCGGAGGCGTAAGGACTTCGTAGTATATTGTGATGCTTCGCACACGGGTTAGGTGTGTGCTAATGCAAGAAGGGAAAGGTAGTCGCTATGCATCTCGACGATTAAGGCCGCAAGAGGTGAACTACCCAACTCATGACTTGGAACTCGCGGCGGTGGTTTTCGCCCTCAAAGTTTGGAGGCACTACCTTTATGGAGAAAGGTCGAGAATTTACACGGACCACAAAAGCCTTAAGTATTTGTTGACTCGTAAGGAGTTGAACATGAGGCAACGAAGGTGGGTGGAGTTATTGAAAGATTATGACTGCTCGATAGAATACCATCCGGCAAGGCGAATGTGGTAGCCGACGCCTAAGTAGGAAGGTTGTGTCGGATTTAAGGGCTTTGTTCGCTCACTTAAGTTTGTATGAAGACGGAAGCTTTGTTAGGCGCGAGTTACAAGTCAAGCCAACTTTGGTGAAGGAGGTGAAAGAGGGACAGGTTGGCGGATAAGGACTTAAGTACTAAGTTCACGACAAAGTACGGCAAGGAGGATTAAAGGATTATGGCGTCAATGATGAAGGAGTACTGTGCTACAAGGAAAAGGTTTGTATGCCGAGGATAAGGAGTTGAGACAAAGGATTCTTCGGGAGCGCATGATAGTCCTTATGCTATGCATCCCGAGGCATCAAGTCAGATAGAGATCTAAGGGAACAATTTTGGTGGTCGGACACAAACGAGGTGACCGAATTTGTGGGGAAATGTTTGACATGTCGACAAGTAAAGGTTGAACACCAAGTCCCATCGAGATTGCTTCAACCAATTGAGATTCCCCAATGGAAGTGGGAAAGAATTACCATGGACTTAGTTAGTGGGCTTCCCTTACGCCCACTAAGAAGGACTCGGTATGGGTGATAGTGGACCGTTTGACCAAGTCCGCACATTTTATCCTGTGAGGATCGACTATTCCTTCAAAAGTTAGCCAAGTTATATGTGGCGGAGATCGTGAGGCTACACGGGTACCGATGTCGATCATCTCGATAGAGACCCAAGGTTTACGTCTCGATTTTGGAAAGCACTTCATCAAGCATTAGGCACTAAGCTAGACTTCACTACGGCTTTTCATCCACAATCGGACGGGCGATCCGAACAGGTTATACAAGTGTTGGAAGATATGCTAAGAGGTCATGTGATGGATTTCGAGGAAGTTGGGAAGATTACTTGCCTCTAGCCGAGTTCGCCTACAACAACGGCTATCGGACAAGCATTCGGATGGCACCATACGAAGCATTGTATGGAAGGAAATGTAGAACACCAACTTGTTGGACCGAGTTAGGAAACGCCGCGTTTTGGGTCCAGAGTTAGTGGCGAAACCGAGGAGAAGGTGGAATTAATTCGGACGGTTGAAAGAAGCTTACGATGAAGGCGAAGTCGTCACGCAGACCTTAAGAGGAAAGAAATTGAGTTTGAAGTAGGAGACCAAGTGTTTCTAAAGGTCTCACCTTGGAAGAAGGTTATGCGGTTCGGTCGCAAAGGAAGCTAAGCCCAAGGTTTATAGGGCCTATCAAGTCTTCAAGCGAAGTTGGGCGATGGCATACCAATTGGAGTTACCACCAGAGTTGCATCAAATGCACGACGTATTTCATGTGTCCATGCTACGTCGCTATCGATCGGATCCGTCTCATGTGGTACCGTTGAAGAAGTGGAGTTAAGGCCGGATCTATCCTACGAGGAGGAGCCGATTCGGATCTTGGAACGTGGCGTGAAAGCACTACGAAAGAAGTCGGTGCCTTTAGTCAAGGTGTTATGGCGCAATCATGGATCGGAAGAAGCCGTGGGGGCGAGAAGAGAGACAATGCGACAAAGCAATACCCTCAATCTGTTTAGTTAGGAAATTTCGAGGACGAAATTTTATTTAAGAGGGTAGAATCAGAACATCCTAGGAAGGGCCTATGCATTTTTCGGATCAATTGTATGAAATGACAAGTCTTAAGTTTTATGAATAAATTTTTGATACTTTTGGAAACCTAGAAATGAATGAAAATGAAAATGGAAATGAAAATGGAGATGGAAATGAAAATGGAAATGGAAATGGACATTTTTGGAAACTTAGACATTTTTGGAAACTTAGACATTTTTGGAAACTTAGACATTTCTGGAAACCTAAACATTTTTGGAAATGATCCAAAAATGGAAACTTGAACATTTCGGGAAACTTGGATATATGAGAGAAATAAAGGAGTTTTATTCACATAAATATGTGAATAATAAGAGATAAATAAAGGAGTTTTATTCACATAAATATGTGAATAATAAGAGATAAATAAAGGAGTTTTATTCACATAAATATGTGAATAATAAGAGATAAATAAAGGAGTTTTATTCACATAAATATGTGAATAATAAGAGATAAATAAAGGATTATTTTCTAATGAGATAATTGAGGAGATAATTGATGGATTAAAGGCTTTTATCTTTTAAATAAAAGAGATAATATTATCAAAAAGAGGAGTGGTGGCCAAGTAAAGGACTCCTAGGCTGATAACTTTGGCTATAAAAGGAGGACAGGAGGGCTACTCATCAACATTTGCTCCTCTTCCTCTCTCTCAGAAATTCTCCTAGGCAAAACCCTCTCTGCCGAATTTTCATTAAGCAAAAATCCTCTCTTTTTCTTCTATTTTCTTCTCCGTTTCTCTTTATTAAAATTTGAATCTTTGTGGATTCTAAGAAAGAGGGCAATCATCCACAACATCAAAAGGGGATCTTTCGGAAATCTAAGGATCTAAGGTAAGGATTATAAATATAAATATGTGGTTAAAGATTATGATTCACGTTTTCAAAGTTAGATCTAATCTAACACGAAGTTATAGGATTTCAACAGGCTTATAAAGGAATCCTCTTGATTTGGAATCCCATCATAAGGTAAGGGATATTCGGCCAAGGCATAATTTGTTTAAGTGTTTTCCATTATTTCAAAAACCCGAAAACCGACTTGGTTACATACCTAGTATTAGCCGATTTCAAGGAAGAGGAATTCTAGCAATCATTGGGACTTGATTAAATCAATTCGGCAACTAGGTAAGTAATTCTACTTCTAGTAGGATTTGGTTTTAAGACCAAATAGGTTTATTTATATGTTTTAATTAATGGCCGAATATAGGAGTGAAAGATCTAGATCGGTAGATCGCTCTCACGAGAATTCACGGAAACTATTAAGCGAAAAAGGTGTGTACTCTTACTAACTTTCAATAAATTGCATGGCAATCATTAGATATGTAAATATGTAACAAGATGTGAATGTGGCTAAGCACCACAAATGTGGTAAGGAGTACCAGTGCACGTTTCCTACTTTTGATAGGATTGTGAATGTGATATATTTTGAACATGTGATTAGTAACATGAATGAAAATTTAGTATGTGAAATATGTTATGAAATAGTTGGGGCATTCGGGATATTTGTGGAGGAAGAAAGTGAAGGTGATGACTACGGTCTCACCAACGTAAAGTGGTGACTACGGTCACATAAAGTGAAAAGTGGTAACTTCGGTTACATCTAGTGAATCAAATGTCTAATGACACAACATAAGTGGGCGATGAGCACGTCGATCGCAAATGATCGCCTTCGATGGTGTGTAGCGGATGGAGGGTCGACTTAGTAGTCCCCGCGGTGTACAAAGTTGGTACGGGTGGTGTGTAGCGGATGGACAAATAGGTTTGGGTTTGGGTTGCATCATCCTTTATTTTGTATGAACATGATATTGATATGACTTGTATGCCCGATTTGTTGGAAATTAGTACTATGTACACATTGAGTCTGTTGACTCACCCTCTTGGGGAATTATTTTTCAGGTGATGAACAAGAATGGACCGGTCGGCAGGAGCTAAAGGTGGCCATGCATCGCTTGAAGAAATTATTTGGAATTTGGACTTTATGAAATTTTAGTACTTTATTTTGGGTTTGAATGATGTAATAAGGCCATAAGGCCCAGTTGGATTTTCTTTATTCTGTTTATTTTTATTTAAATATGATACAAATTATGTTTGATTAAAGATAAGTAAATTTATTTCTTTTAAAATAATAAACCCAAAAATTATTTTGTCACCTTATTTAAGTTGGATTTCGTAATTTATTAAATAGGTTTCAAATTAAGCCCAACCCAAAACAATTTTTTTTAAAATTACACAAATTTTCTCTAAGTCATTTAGAACATTGAAAACCGATTTATTTAAGGAACATACCAGATCCGGTTCAAGCTCGTGGGCCGGGTGTGGGGTGTTTCAACACATCCCCGTACCAACCTGCACACCGTGGGGACTACTAAGTCGACCCTCCATCCGCTACACACCTTCGGCGATCATTTGCGATCGACGTGCTCATCGCCCATATAAAATTTGTGGCATAGCCACTGATATAGTTGTGTCAAAAGACACCAGATTCGAGATAATGTAACCGGTTACCACATTCGATAATGTGACCAAGTCACCACATTCGAATAGTGAGACCGAAGTCATCACATTCACTTCCTCTTTCTCATAAATCCCGAATGACCCATATTTTTTTATATCATGGATCTCATACTTAAATTCACATTCATATATATTTTCTCATGTTATAAAATAACATATTTCATAGTCCTAATGGGAGTAGGAAACGTACCTGAGTACTTTTGTTCCACATTAGGGTACCTAGCCATATTCACATTAATATATATATATACATAGATTAAATATTGCCATGTATCATATTAAATGATAGTGGGGATTACACACCTGATTCGCTTAATGAAGTCCTTGAAATCCCGAAGAACTGATCTACTGATTTAGATCCTTAACTCCTATATTCGGCCAATCATTTAAACACATTAATAAACCTTTTTGGCTTTAAAACCAAATCCTAGTAGGATTTGTATACTGAAAACCTACCTTGTTTCCGATTGACTTAAGAATCAAGTCCCAAAACTTTGTTGTATTCCTTCTTGCATTCGGCCAACATTAAAACACATCATAGGTTAGTTTCGGCTTTTGGGAATAAATCCAAATACTTAAAATAGGCTTTGGCCGAATGTCTTAAACACATACCTTTGTGATCTCAAATCCTTAAAAGTATCCTTGCTTTCCTAGGGATGTCGAAATTCCTATAATCACATGTTAGGTTTAATCTAATATTAAAACTTAAAACAAGACCTTTGGATCTTATAGTTTCTTACCTTAGATCCCGAAATATTCCTCCTTGTAGTCGATAGGTTGTAGAAACCCGAGATATCCCCTTAATACTTCAATCGACTACTTCCTTGCTTAGATTCACAGGAGAGATTCGACTATGGCTTCTAATGGAGAGGAAAATATTCTGCTAGGTTCCAAAAATTACTTAATTTCGACTTGACAAAAGAAAAGAAAGAAAAGAAGAGAGGAGAGCACTAAGAATTCGGCGCGAGAAAGGAGGAAGCAAAAATTGATGAGTAGCCCTCCTTCCTTCCTTTTATAGCCGAAATTATCATCTAAGGAGTCCCTTACTTGGCCACCACTCCTCTATCTGATAACTTTATCCTTTAATTATCATAAATAAAAGAGTTTAAATCCAACATTTATCTCTTCAAAATAATCCAATTTAAAAATCCTTTACTTATCACCCTTTTTAATCGAATATTTATGAAAATAAAACACCTCCTTTCTCGCATGTGTGCCGTCCACCTCAGTCTTCTCCTGAAGCAAAAATAAAACCTCCTTTATTTGCTTCCCAAGTGACTCGAACTCGTGCCCATTCCTCTTGCATATGGCGCCATTTCCATAGGCCCTAAGTGGCATCTTGCACCACTTTTCCAAGCCTGTTTGTGTGTCAAATTTCACAAACTTCTTCTTTTAAGGCCACCTTGCCTTGATTTCCTATTTTAGAATTTAAAACTTGACATTTCTAGGTCATTTCTAAGTTTCCTAAAATTTTCGATCGGCTCAGAAAACTTGTCATTTTCTTACATTTCCAAGTTTCCGAAATGTGTACTTTCCATTTTGAATCATTTCCTTACATTTCCAGTTTTCAAAAATGTTCATATCTATGCATTTCCGTGTTTCCAAAATGTTCATTTCCATTTTCATTTTCATACATTTCCGAATTTCCAAAAATATTAAAATTTTATTCATATTACTTAAGACTTGTCATTTCGCATAATTAAACCGAAATGCATAGGCCCTTTCCAGGATGTTACAGCCTTACCCCTTAAAATAATTTCGTCCTCAAATTTCCTAACTAAAATAATCGAGGGTATTGGCTGCCGCATTGTCTCCTCCGACTCCCACGAAGCTTCTTCCGATCTATGATTGCGCCATAACACTTTGACTAGAGGAACCGACTTCCTTCGTAGTGCTTTCACATCACGCCCAAGATCCGAATCGGCTCTTCCTCGTAGGATAAGTCCGGCCTTAGTTCCACCTCTTCAACAGGGTACCACATGAGACGGATCCGATCGGTAGCGACATAACATGGATACATGGAATACGTCGTGCATCTGCTTTGCAACTCGTGGCAACTCCAATTGGTATGCCAGCGGCCCAACTCGCTTCAAGACTGATAGGGCCCTATAAACCTTGGGCTTAACTTCCTTTGCGCCCAAACTCTCGTTACCTTCTTCCAAGGTGAGACTTTCAGGAACACTTGGTCTCCCACTTCAAACTCTATTTCCTTCCGCCTAAGGTCCGCGTACGATTTCTGCCTATCAGGGGCTTCCTTCAACCTTGTATAACTGCTCGATCGCCTGTCGATTGTGGATGAAAAGAGGTAGTGAAGTCCAACTTAGTGCCTAAAGCTTGATGAAGTGCCCTCCGGCAACCGAGACGTAAACCTTGGGTCTCTCGTCGGAGATGATCGATCATGGTACACCATGTAACCTCACAATTTCCGCCACATATAACTTAGCCACTTCAAGAGAATAGTCAACTCTTACGGGATGAAGTGCGCGGACTTAGTCAAACGGTCCACTATCACCCATACCGAGTCCTTCTTAGTAGGCGTAAGGGGAAGCCCACTAACGAAATCCATGGTAATTCTCTCCC
This sequence comes from Gossypium sturtianum, assembly GCA_025698515.1. NCBI lineage: Eukaryota > Viridiplantae > Streptophyta > Magnoliopsida > Malvales > Malvaceae > Gossypium > Gossypium sturtianum. The sequence goes on from CM046949.1 coordinate 25,159,729, forward strand.
ACTTCCATTGCGGAATCTCGATTGGTTGAAGCAATCCCGATGGAACTTGGTGTTCAAATTTAACTTGCGACACGTCAAACATTTCCCCACAAATTCGGTCACTTCTTGCTTAAGATCGGACCACCAAAATTGTTCCCTTAGATCTCAGACACCTTAATGCCTCCGGATGCATAGCAAAAGGGCTACTATGCGCCTCCCAAAGAATCCTTTGTCTTAACTCCTTGTCCTTCGGCATACAGACTTTTCCTTTGTAACACAATACTCCTTCATCATTAACGCCATAATCCTTTAATTCCCCGTTCCGTACTTGTTGTAACTTAACACTTAGATCCTTATCAACCAACTGTCCCTCTTTCACCTCCTTCAACCATGTAGGCTTGACTTGCAACTCTGCCAACATGCTTCCATCATTATACAGACTTAAGTGAGCGAACAAAGCCCTTAAATCCGACACAACCTTCCTACTTAGGGCATCAGCTACCACATTCGCCTTGCCCGGATGATATTCTATCGAACAGTCGTAGTCCTTCAACAACTCCACCCACCTTCGTTGCCTCAAGTTCAACTCCTTCTGAGTCAACAGATACTTAAGGCTCTTGTGGTCTGTGTAGATCACTGACCTTTCTCCATAGAGGTAGTGCCTCCAAACCTTAAGGGTGAAAACCACTGCTGCCAGTTCTAAGTCATGAGTTGGGTAGTTAACCTCATGAGGCCTTAACTGCCGAGACGCATAAGCGACCACTTTACCATCTTGCATTAGCACACATCCTAATCCCGTATGCGAAGCGTCATAATACACCACAAAATCCTTGCCTACCTCCGGCTGAACTAGCACTGGAACTTCCGTTAACACCTTCTTAAGCTTTTCAAAGCTCTCTTATTGCTTATCTGTCCATTCAAAGGGTACTTCCTTCCTTAGCAACTTTGTCAAAGGCGCGGCTATTGACGAGAACCCTTCCACGAACCTTCTGTAATAGCCTGCCAAACCTAAGAAACTTCGAATTTCAGCCACGGACCTAGGTGGTTTCCAATCCAACACTGCTTCAATCTTCCTAGGGTCCACTCTTATTCCCTCTGCGGATACCACATGTCCTAAGAATGCTACCTTCTTAAGCCAAAATTCACACTTGCTGAATTTGGCATAGAGCTTCTTCTCCCTTAACACTTGTAACACAACTCGGAGATGCTCATCATGCTCCTCTTCCGACTTAGAATACACCAAAATATCGTCGATGAACACAACGATGAACCTATCCAAATAGGGTTGGAAAACCCGATTCATCATATCCATGAACGCGGCTGGAGCGTTCGTCAATCCAAACGGCATCACCACAAACTCAAAATGGCCGTATCTTGTCCTAAAAGCGGTCTTATGGATATCAGCCTCCTTCACCTTTAACTGATGATATCCCGACCTTAAGTCGATCTTTGAAAACACTGCGGCCCCCTTCAGCTGATCGAACAAGTCATCGATCCTTGGCAATGGATACTTGTTCTTAATGGTCAGCTTATTGAACTGACGATAGTCTATGCACATACACATAGTTCCGTCTTTCTTCTTTACAAACAGGACCGGTGCTCCCCATGGAGACACACTGGGTCGAATGAACCCACGATCCAACAACTCTTGGATTTGAGCCTTGAGCTCAACTAACTCCTTTGGCGCCATTCGGTATGGAGCGATTGACACATGAGATGTTCCCGGTAGTAAGTCTATTCCAAACTCCACCTCTCTATCTGGGGGTATTCCTGGTAATTCCTCCGGAAATACATCTTCAGAGTCTTTCACCGTTCTAACTCCACTGGCACCTTCTTCCTTTCCACCTAACGCACTTACGAAGGCTAAGAACGCCTTGCACCCTTTTTTTAACCATTTTCTCAGCCTTCAACGCCGAAACTACGTTGGACAGGTAGTTTCTTCTCTCTCCGATCATTACTACTACTTCATCCTCCGGGGTCCTTAGTTCCATTCGTTTAGCCGCACAATCCAACACGGCTCGGTGCTCTACTAGCCAGTCCATTCCGAGTATAAGTTCAAACTCCCAGAAACATTTCGGCTCCATTAGCTCGAGCCGCTCAGCACGAACTTACGGGTTCCCGAATTTCCTCCTGCACCAGCCACCAACTCCAAAACTCGTAGCACAGCCTGCGACACAGCATCATCCCTCGTCTGAGCTTGCTGCTCAACACCAACAGCTGGGGGTGGTGGTGGCGGTGGTATCTCATTGTCAGACCCTTGACCCGATCTAACGGGTTCTGACACCGTCATCCTTCCTCTACCTCGTCCACGACGACCACGTCCTCTAGAGCTCATTTCTAACGTCATAATCTGATTAATAAGTTTTATGAATTAGTACTTTTATTTCACTAGATTACCCGCGAAGAAATTTTATGAAAAGAGTTTTAAGAGTGGTTCTTTCGTATTCATACACGCACACAGTCTTTTCATTCATTCATACATCCATCAACAAATTATGAACTTTCGTTCATTCAGAGAAGCGTTGTAGTTTTCATTGTTGTTGTTTCTCCACTACCTAGGGGTATTTTCGTAATTTTGTCCTACAGGGGTATTTTCGTAATTTTTTCACAAATCGGGGTAAATTTGTAAAATCTAATAAATCAGGGTCGTTTCAAAAGTTGCAAAACTTTGAGGGTTCTTTTTGAGAATTGTACTTTTCAAAATGGTGATGTTGCAAAAATTTTGGAAATCAGGGTCATTTTGGTAATTTTGTAAGTTAGGGGCAATTTTGTAATTTTCCAAAATTCAAGGTATTTTTGATAGTTTGCAAATTAGGGTTTTTGAACATTTCTAAAATAATGAAATTTTGGCAAAACTGTTGGGTAGTTGGTCATTTTATAAACCAAGGGTATTTTGGTAATTTTACCACTAGGGGCATTTTTGTAATTTCATAAATTAGAATTTTTTTTTTTGAAAAATTTTGTAAAGATAGTTTTCATGAATTTAAAGAGTAATTTTAAAAGTTTAAAAAAAAACTAGGGTTTTGTTGTGTTTATAGAAAACACGGCTAGTTCCCTTTCGGGTTTTAGTTATCGTGTTTAGCCTATGACCGAGTCCTCTTGGTCAGGGTGAACCAAAGCTACGCACCAGGCAGGATTCGAGTGGAGAGGAGGTGAGTCACGCGGACTGCTTAAATACCAAGCTCCCACCGAAACCATTCCTAGACATGCGCACAGAGGTTGCCACACCTACTGAGCCCTCTGGGTTAGGGTGAACCGAAGCTACGCACCAGGTAGGATTCCTGCGAAGAGGAGGTGAGTCACTAGGACTGCTTAAATACCAGGCTCTTCCGGATCCAATCCTAGACATGCGCACAGGGGTTACCACACCCTAACTCAGTGACTTAGCCATAGGTTTGTTTAGTGCATTAAGTCTTATGTGTTTGTGTTTGAGTAAACTAGTCCTAGGGTTCAAGTTCCTATCATACTATTCTACGTTCCATGCCTTTTCTACCCTTCCATAACTCATAAATCACATAATCATACAGATGGTTAGGGGTACTTACAGTGGATCATGGTCGAGAGACTTAGGTGCCATGCCGTAAAACCTGCTTATTTCTTAAGATACTTTCAAAAAAAAAACTTACTTGGCTCGATTTGAAAATGTTTTGGGCCTTAGCCCACAGGCCGAGAGTTTTAAAACTGGCTCGATACCAAATTGAAACACCCACACACCCGCCCACGAGCTGGACCGGATCTCGTATGTTCCTTAAAGTAAACCGGTTCCAATGTTCCTTGTTACTTAGAGAAAATTTGTGTAATTTTAGAAAATTATCGTTTTAGGTTGGCTTAAGTTGGAAACCCATTTATTTTACTTAGAAATCATTTTTATTATGGTGACAAAACAATTTTAGGGTTTATTTTGAAAGAAATAATTTTAATTAAACTTTAGTAAAAATAATTCTTAACATAATAAATTAAAATAAATGTATAAAGAAATCCAACTTGGGCCTTATGGCCTTATTACATCAATCAAAACCCAAAAATAAAATTAAAGTACTTAGTAAAAATAAAAGTCCAAATCTTTAAATTTCTCCTTGCGATGCATGGTCACCTTCACTCCTGCCGAGGCCGGTCCATTAATGCTCATCACCCAAAAATATTCCCACAACGGGGTGAGTCAACAGACTCAATGTGTAACCAACACTAACATTCAATAGATCGGGCATACATATTCATATCAAACACTTATTCATACAATGTATATCAATGATGATGCAACCCGAACCCAAAACCTAGATGCCATCCGCTACACATCCGTACCAACCTCGCACACCGTGGGGACTACTAAGTCGACCCTCCATCCGCTACACACCTTCAAGCGTCATTTGCGATCGACGTGCTCATCGCCCATATAAAATTTGTGGCATAGCCACTGGATATAGTTGTGTCAAAGACACGATTCGAATAATGTAACCGGTTACCACATTCGATAATGTGATGAAGTCACCACATTCGAGATAGTGAGACCGAAGTCATCACATTCACTTCCCCTTTCTCATAAATCCCGAATGACCCATATTTTTTTATATCATGCATCTCATACTTAAATTCACATTCATATATATTTTCTCATGTTATAAAATAACATATTTCATAGTCCTAATGGGAGTAGGAAACGTACCTGAGTACTTTTGTTCCACATTAGGGTACTTAGCCATATTCACATTAATATATATATACATAGATTAAATATTTTCATGTATCATATTAAATGATAGTGGGGATTACACACCTGATTCGCTTAATGAAGTCCTTGAAATCCCGAAGAACTGATCTACTGATTTAGATCCTTAACTCCTATATTCGGCCAATCATTTAAACACATTAATAAACCTTTTTGGCTTTAAAACCAAATCCTAGTAGGATTTGTATACTGAAAACCTACCTTGTTGCCGATTGACTTAAGAATCAAGTCCCAAAACTTTGTTGTATTCCTTCTTGCATTCGACCAACATTAAAACACATCATAGGTTAGTTTCGGCTTTTGGGAATAAATCCAAATACTTAAAATAGGCTTTGGCCGAATGTCTTAAACACATACCTTTGTGATCTCAAATCCTAAAAGTATCCTTGCTTTCCTAGGGATGTCGAAATTCCTATAATCACATGTTAGGTTTAATCTAACATTAAAACTTAAAACAAGACCTTTGGATCTTATAGTTTCTTACCTTAGATCCCGAAATATTCCTCCTTGTAGTCGACAGTTGTAGAAACCCGAGAGATCCCCTTAATACTTGATCGACTACTTCATTGCTTAGATTCACGGGGAGATTCGGCTATGGCTTCTAATGGAGAGGAAAATATTCGGCTAGGTTCCAACAATTACTTAATTTCGACTTGACAAAAGAAAAGAAAGAAAAGAAGAGAGAGAGCACTAAGAATTCGCGGAGAGAAATGAGGAAGCAAAAATTGATGAGTAGCCCTCCTTCCTTCCTTTTATAGCCGAAATTATCATCTAAGGAGTCCCTTACTTGGCCACCACTCCTCTATCGATAACTTTATCCTTTAATTATCATAAATAAAAGAGTTTAAATCCAACATTTATCTCTTCAAAATAATCCAATTTAAAAATCCTTTATTTATCACCCTTTTTAATCGAATATTTATGAAAATAAAACACCTCCTTTCTCGAAGCATGTGCCGTCCACCTCGAGTCTTACGGAAGCAAGAATAAAACCTCCTTTATTTGCTTCCCAAGTGACTCGAACTCAGGCTCATTCCTCTTGCATATGGCGCAATTTCCATAGGCCCTAAGTGGCATCTTCAGACCACTTTTCCAAGCCTGTCTGTGTATCAAATTTCACAAACTTTTTCTTTTAAGGCCACCTTGCCTTGATTTCCTATTTTAGAATTTAAAACTTGAAATTTCTGGGTCATTTCTAAGTTTCCTAAAATTTTCGATCGGCTCTGTAAACTTGCCATTTTCTTACATTTCCAAGTTTCCAGAAATGTGTACTTTCCATTTTTGAATCATTTCCTTACATTTCCAGGTTTCCAAAAATGTTCATGTCTATGCATTTCCAGGTTTCCAAAAATGTTCATTTCTATTTTCATTTTCATACATTTCCGAATTTCCAAAAATATTAAAATTTTATTCATATTACTTAAGACTTGTCATTTCGTACAATTAAACCGAAAATGCATAGGCCCTTTCCAGGATGTTACATTTTATGCCTTGAAGACAGATTCTTTAATGGCGTCGTATTGGAGTATTATTTAAGTTACCAAATGCAAAAAAGAAATTCATTTGAAACCCATTTTCTAAAAAAAAACTCTGTTTTCTCTGAATTTGCCCGAGAGCTAATCCCAGCTCCAATCGGACCTCCGGCCAGCCTTTGTCGTGGCTCCGCCGAGGCTCCGTCGCGGCTCCGCTGTAGGCGGTAGCCAGAGCTATATAAAACCTAGGTTTTAAGCCCTTTTTTTGTTCTTTTCTGCTAAAAAAAACTTAAAAAACAAATTTACAAACGAAAAACCCCTTTTGTGACTCGATTCTGACAACAGAGAGGGAATCTCCGTCAACAGAGCCACAAAATGATTCAGGTATCAGTCCCTCTCCCTTTGTTTTCTTTTTGTATATATATGTATATGGCTAAATAGAAAGAAAATAGACTGAAAAAATACCTCCGCTTTGATATTTTTTGTATTTGAAAATCGTCCCTTTACAGTGGTTTCTTCGGCTCTTTTTATAGCCGATTCAAAAAAATAAAAATACAAATCATTTCCTTTTGTTTTCTATATTTGTTTGCTTTGTCTTTTGTCCTATTTGCAGTGCGGAGGCGAGGTGGCACTCGACGTGAGGCGTCTGAAGGCTTGGCCGAGAGGTACGGCGGTCGTGGCGGCGTGCGCGTGGAGGCACGCGTGCGGCGCTGTTAGGGTTCTGGAAAACCCCCTAGGGTTTCTGAGATCCACATTCTGTTTGGGCCATTTGGGCCGGTTCTGGGATTGGGTAATTGGGTTATGTATTGGGTTAGTAATTGGGTCGTTGGGTTAAATTTTGGGTCTGTAAATAGGTTGAATTTTGGACTGTTGGATCATTAACTTTTAATTTTGGATTTTATATTTTATTTATTTTTGTTTTAATTTTGGTTATGGTGTGGCTCCGGCAGATTGGGCTCACATACCGCCTCTCTTTGCTCGTTGTCGTGTAACGAGAATGGAGCAAAGACTTATAAGAAGGGTCAATCTTGCCTGGTCTCGCCGAATCTTGACTTCTTGGCGCTTCTTTCCTTCAAGTAACCTCATTCCATCCTACTGTGTCTTGGAATTGATGTCTCAACTTGTTCCAATTAAAATTTCAGGGAGAAGAGATTTGTAGCTTCGATCTACTCCACTGAAACTTCATAAAAATGTGGCTCCAATGTGATTTCAGGGAAAAGAGATTTGTAGCTTCAATCTTTTCCACTGGAACTTCAAGGAGATAAGAATTTAGAGAGAAGATATTTGTAACCTCAATCTTCTCTGCTGAAACTTCAAAGAAATAAGGATTGATCCTCATTGTAAACTCATGAAGAAGGGATTTGTAGCCTCAACCTACTCCACTGGAACTTCGAGGACATAAGAATTCAGGGAGAAGAGATTCGTAACCTCAATCTTCTCTGCTGAAACTTCAAAGAAATAAGGATTGATCCTCAATGTAAACTCAGGGAGAAGGGATTTGTAGCCTCAACCTACTCCACTGGAACTTCGAGGAGATAAGAGTTCAGAGAGAAGAGATTCGTAACCTCAATCTTCTCTGTTGAAACTTTAAAGAAATAAGGATTGATCCTCTATGTAAACTCAGGAAGAAGGGATTTGTAGCCTCAACCTACTCCACTGGAACTTCGAGGAGATAAGAGTTCAGAGAGAAGAGATTCGTAATCTCAATCTTCTCTACTGAAACTTCAAAGAAATAAGGATTGATCCTCCATGTAAACTCGGGGAGAAGGGATTTGTAGCCTCAACCTACTCCACTGGAACTTCGAGGAGATAAGAATTCAGGGAGAAGAGATTCGTAACCTCAATCTTTTCTGCTGCAATTTCAAGGAAATAAGGTTTGATCCTCAATGTAATCTCAGGGGGAAGGGATTTGTAGCCTCAACCTACTCCACTGGAACTTCGAGGAGATAAAAATTCAGGGAGAAGAGATTCGTAACCTCAATCTTCTCTGCTAAAACTTCAAAGACATAAGGATTGATCCTCAATGTAAACTCAGGGAGAAGGGATTTGTAGCCTCAACCTACTCCATTGGAACTTTGAGTATATAAGAATTGTGGCTTTCGATCTGTTTCACTACTGCTTAGTGAGATAAGATCTGTAATCTTTAACTGATCTGCTCCACTACTGCTTAGGGAGACAAGATCTGCAATATTCAACCTACTCCACTGCTGCTCAGGGAGATAGAACTGGTCATCCTTGATCTGTTCCACTACTATTTAGGGAAACAAGATCTACAATCTTCAGTCTGCTTCCTTGCTATCTTAGGAAGATAAGACTACAATCTTCGATCTGCCCCACTACTATCTCTAGGGGACAAAATCTGAAATCTTCGATATTGCTACACCGTTCTTTGGGGAACCTGTCCTGTAGAATTAGTTTTATGTGCTTATGCTTATGCAAATGATTAGGATGCTATGATCGGAATGACTCAAATGCTCCTAACTGCATGTGTTATGAATGATATGAATGCATAAATGTCATGAAAATGATTCCTTTTCAAATGTTTAAGGTGTCATTGTTGTTCATCAGGGCTTTATCCCTGACGTATTATATTGCCTTCTTACTCGGCTGGTATTTTGACAGCAAACCCGTAGAAATGATCATACTTCACTCAACCGGTTTGCCCCACTATAACTTCAAAGTTCACCATGGTACCTCTGGGACCTGGGGCTTGTACCATCTTCAAACCATCTTATTGTGATTCAGGGGGATGAAACTTTTTCAATCCATCCCATCGCCATTCAGGGGTATAGGATTTGTATTCTTTTTAATCAATCCCACTGCCATTCAAGGGTAGAGAACTTGTTTCATTTTCAATCCATACCACTGCAACTTAGGGGTAGAAGACTTGTATCATTTTTAATCCATCCCACCACAACTCAAGGGTAGAGGACTGTAACTTGTTTAATCAGCTGATCACTCCCTGGGAAATCTGCCCAGATGTGTATTCATGATATTCGTGTGGATGCAGAATATCATTCTTCTTGAGAATGATTCCCCTCTCACGCTTGAGTTGATATTGCTCTCTTTCATCAAGATTGTATTACTGACGTAATATCTTGTCATTTTGTTCAATCACCATTTTTGACAAAATCCTAAGAGATAACCTTAATTTGGACTCAAATATTTCCAACCCTTAAGCTTGGTGAATTCTAAACAATAATCCTGTTTCAGGTTCTTGTATTATTTAGAAGTTCCCAGAGTAATATGTGAAACTCCTTTTGTGAAAGTGTTATTAGTCCACTAATCATTATTTCAATGCGAAATGCTTGAAAAAGATCATAACCATGGATAAGAATGAAATTAATTGAGGGTATAGCTCGAAACAAATAAGTTAATTAAGGATAGCAAATGCAATTAAGAAGGAAATTTATTGGAGGCGTATCTTGAAAAGAATAAGGTAACCAAATTCAAAAATAGAAAACTAGGTGCCCCAGATATCGCAGTCTGAGCTTCTCTATACAAACTTCTTGAGAACACTTTTGAGCTCAATATGTGTTAGGGGTTCCGGAGTACTTTGTCGATGCCCCGAGACGTAGCATACTTCTTCGTTGTTAATTTGAGTATAGCAAGACTATTATATGCCCCACTTTTGATCAAAATTTGAGCCGCCCTTTTCGGGTTTTCAACTCAAATCCCTTTTGGTCTCAAGGCGCCCTTTGCGGGTTTCCGTCTTGGCCTCTCCTTTCTATTTCTTCTTTTTTTCTTGATTGATTCCTTTTTATTTTTGATTATTGTTTTTTGATCTTTTCTTTTCTTTTTTTTTGGCGCCCTTTGCAGGTTTTTTACCTTAGCCACTCCCATTTTAGGCAAAAACTTCTGGATTCACCAAATTGGGTAGATCTTTGCTATTCATCTCGATCAATATCAATACTTCTCTAGAGGAAGCCTTTTTTACTAGATAAGGTCCTTCCCCATTCGACATCTATTTTCCTCTGAAGTATCTTTTTCATGGAAAGATATTCTTCAATGTTCCTTCATGAAATTCTCTTGGCGAACCTTTTGTTGTAAGCTCGCGTCATTTATTTCTGATGCATTGAACCACGACGAATAGCTTTCAAGCTCTCCTATATCTTTCAAGCTCTCATATTCCACTGATCATATTGAGATTGGATCCATTCTGCCTCATCCAATTTCAGCTCTGACAAGACTCGAAGAAAAGGAATCTCGACTTCAATGGGCAAAAATCACTTCCATTCCATGAACCAATGAGAAAGGGTGCTGCCCCGACGAAGGTCCTGACCGACGTTTAATAAGCATAAAGGGTAAACGTAACTTCTATATGCCAATCTTTACAAATCTCGATCATTTTTCCAATGATTCTTGTTTTGTTGTTTTTATTTTTCTTTTTTTTGGCTGCCTTTACTGCACTGATATAACGTCTGATTTTTGAATAGACTATAAAATTTTGACATTGTGCGGTTATGCATGATCCTTTCTGGCATTCTTTGTTGGCACCTGGTTTTTTTTTTGTATTGAGAGTGGGGTTTGATGACTGTCGACATTATAAGATTGGTATAAGAAGCGACTTTCACCCTTTTGGTGAAGTAACCAACGACCACGAATATGAATCGATGTTGGCTAAAAGCTTTTGCGGAGATTGGCTTGATAACGTCCATGCCCTATATATAGGGAATCTGTGAAGAAATAGAGGAGGCGCATAAGTCCTGTATTCATTCATCTGGCATTCACAGCATAACTGATGCAACCTCCCTTTTCTGGTAGACCAGCAGTACCTAAACCTCATGATTAGCCTGACTATTGTAGAACCATTAGCATGTGTTCATTAAACACCCTTATGGACCTCTTTTAAGATCTTCTCAAGCGTGTCTTAATATGATCATGCGAAAACATCTTTGAATTCTTGGAAATAACTCGATGATGCCTTGCCTTATTCCTGCGGTGAGCTAGGCTTCCATCTTCATCTCCTTTATTAGCTCGTAGTGTCCGCTGACACCTCGTAAGGTAGGATCTACCATTTTTAACAAATTAGGAAATAAGTTGCAATCTCTGTCATCTTCAAAGTCCTTAGATCCCTCTGACACATATCTCACTAAAAAGGGAGTCAGTAACAACGTCACTCATGTCATTGATATCTTGGTAGGTACGAAGGCAAATTCCAAAGAATAAATGATTCTAAGGATGATTATTTATATGATATGATCATGATTGAAGAATGAAAGAATATTTGAAAGAATGTCTAAAGAACAAAAGAATCTATAGAATAAAAGAATATCTACTTAAAAGAAATGCATTTTATTGAAATAAAGATTCTGAACACAAGCCTATTTTACAAAATGACTCTTATTACTTCTAGGCTGAAAGCAATAAGCGTGTTTTGAATATTAATCTAGATTAGCTTTAAAAATACATGTATCTTCCACAGTCCCATTGTTCAAAAAACTCTCAAGTGCATAAAGACAGATGCTTGGAAAACTTTTATTCCTCGGTTCCCTCTTCGGATACGCCATTGGTGTTCTGATTTCTCGATTTCTAGGCTTCTGATGACTTCTTCAAGGAAACGCAACTCTCCTTCCCCCACTTTCAATTATCACATTTTACTGCTTCGTCAGAATGATCAGGTTCTGAAAAATCATCGAACTTTACAATTCCCATTTTAATGAACCTTTCGACCAACTTCTTAAATGCAATGCAGTTATCGATTGAGTGACCTGTTATTCCCGCATGGTACTCGCATTGAGCATTCGAATAATACCATTTGGGGTACAGGGGTTGCATTGGTTTCAGGTAATGAGGAGCTACATCATGCATATCAAATAAGCTCTGGTATAACTCCCTATACGTCGTTGGAATAGGTGTGAACTGGGGTTTTTCTGAATTCGATTTTGGATTGGGTTTTTACTTTGGGGGGACCTGATAGCTGGTATTTGTCGTCTTTGGTTGGCTTACTATAAACGGCTTTGATTGGCCCTTGTTATACCTACTCGTACTATTCGCTTCCTTTTCCTTCTTCTTCGGGGTCTTTAAAGTCCGCTCTCCTATTTCCTTTGTTTCTGCTAAAACAACTGGTTTGCCTCGATCATCCTTCGGATTAAAACCTGAGCCCATCGAGAAGTTCAACAGGGCCGAAGTATCAGTCTGACATTAGGGTCCGATAATGACGGGTACCCCATGTGAATGCATGCCTGCTTGAGTCGGGACACTTATTGGGGAAAATCTTGGGGAATAAATGATGTCCCCGTTATCATCCATACTGTTGACCACTGGGTCACTCCTTTTTTCAAGTTCTCCGGCTAGTAAATGGGTTAACTGGCCCATCATATTCCTTTGGAATTCTAGCATTTGTTCCCGTATTTCTTGTTAAATTTTGGTCAATTGCTCCTGCATCTGTATTTGCATTTTCTCTATTCTTTCCAACCTTCGGTCCATGGCTTTTGTTCTTGCACGAGTACCGTAACGATGCTCAGTTTAGTAGACTTTTGTCGGTTCCTCAGTTAGCTAAAATAATTTTATCTAATTAGGGTCTTTCTACAAATTGTAATGCATATGATGTGATGTAATGCAAATGCAGGAAATGCAATGCCAATGCATGGAATGAATACAAAAAGAAAGAGAGGCGTTGATTCTGGATTCAATTCCATTAGAAGAACTTTTCTAGAAAATAATTTCCTTTACATAAAACGGATTACATATGCGGCATTGCCTTCATAGTCCAAGTGAAGATCCTGATCTTTTCTTCATATCCGGATGTTACGGTCGAATCCTGCAAATCCTCCCAAAAGATGTCTTTCTTATTTCCACTCGGCTTGATCCGGGTCGTGGTTCGCTGCTCACTTATCCCTGCGATGTTAATTAGTTTCTTTAAGAAAGTTGAGGCATGACGGCTCTCAAATAATCCTTGTTGGCTCGAAACCTCGGGCAACAAAGTCTTATTTTCCTCCGCTGACTACCAGCCTTCTCTTGTTGTGTTTACTTAGACCACATTTGGACGGCCGTATTATATTCTACTTTATCAAGAAATTCATTTTCCTATGTCAAGCTTTTCTATTTAGTAATCGAATATGAATCAACACCTTCTTTCTATGATGATGCAATACAATGCAGTTATAAACAAAGCACGTTAGCACAGGAAAAATAAACAACAGAATAGAACACCTAAAAGGGTAACCACTAGGGTTTGGGTATGATTCAACCTAGGGTAAGCTCTTAAGGCTTTCTATATGCGGTTCGGTTCTAAAGTTGAGGTACCTGAACCAGCAGATTCCTCGATCCTCACCCATTATAGGCTCATACGGACCGAGTTCGGTTCAGGGGGACACATTTCCCTATGGCTGCATGGAGATGAAAATCTCACAAAGACATAGGTACGGATGTATCCCGAAAGCGATCCACTATCCTGCACGGAGGTGAAAACCTCACGAAGGAGTAGCTTCTCACTCCCACTTAAAGGGATAAAAACCAAAAGGTCTTTATGTAATATGATGCAAGACTCGAATCACAAGAATCATATGACACAAACAAATGCAGTAAAAGAATCATAATTTTTCAAGTCAGATTTTCAATTTTCGACAAAAAGAAAAAAATTAACCAATTTGTGGCTCGACTCTCTAGGTTCCCCAATGAAGTCGCCAAGCTGTCGAAACCATTATTTTATGTTTGGAAAACGGGATCGACTTTTAAAACGAAAATGGAGTCGCCACCAATCTTTTTGAGGTGTGATCCGGTCACCTTGAGATCGATCATTAAAAAATTTTAATTTATTAAAACGATGATTTTGGCTTACGAAATTTCGAGAAAACAGGTTCGGGAGTCGGTTACGCACGAGGAAGGATTAGTACCCTCGTAACGCCCAAAATTGGTACCGAATTGATTGATTAACGTCTTAATGTCGAAAATTTGAAAAGATTTAAAAAATACGGTCCTCTTTATTTTAAAAGAACTTGGATGAATTAAATTGGATACTGAGACTCGCCTATCTCGAAGGAGTGAAATATCATACCCAGTAAGTTAGGATGCGACATCTCGAATCCTCGAAACCAAGCTTGTCTTTTGACATTTAAACACTCGTATATTTAAATTTAAGAAGGATATTCGGTTATTTGGGTCAAATGAGAAATTGAAACCTAGTAAGTTAGGGCACTACTTCTCAAAATTCCCGAATACGGAACATTGCCTTTGTTTTTGGAAATCCTTATCTCGAGATAACAAAATGTCACATCCAGTGAGTTAGGACGCAACGTTTTCAATTTTCCGAGAATAAGTTTTTATTTAACTTTTATGCTTTGACTTTAAAAAGAAAATAATAAGTTCTTTAGACTCGATGAGAAAAATCAAAACCCAGTAAGTTAGGGTACGATTTCTTTCGAATCTTAAAACATGGAATATTTTCTAATTTCAAAACAAAATTCTTGATGCCTCGGATAAAATGCGATATGATTTTATAATAAAATGTAAAACGAATTACAATGCTAGTTTGTATAACAACATAATGATGATAAAAATATAAATAACAATCACAAAGGTAAAAAATAAAATACAATAAGATAAAAGCAAAATAAACAAATAAATAAAACAATAACAACAATAGAAACTAATAGTAAATTAATAAATAAATAAATACTATATACAATAGTTTGAAAATAATAAAATAATAATAATAACAAAAAATACAATGATACAAATGAATTCTAATGAAAATATGTTAATAAATAAATAATTATAGTAAAAATAACTAAATAAGGGTAATAATAATAATAATAATAATAGTAATGAAAACAATAATAAAAATAATAGTAAAAATAAAAGTAGTATTAGTATAAATAAAATAATAGTAGTAAAAATAGAAATAATAATACTAGTAATATTTAAAAAAAATAATGTTGATAATAACAAAATTAATAGTGGAAATAACAAGATAATAATAATAGTAATACTAAAATAGTAATAATAATAATATTAATAATAATTCTAATAATAATAAGAAGAAGAAGAAGAAAAATAATAACAATATTAATAATAAGAAAAGTAATAATAATAAATACAATAATAGTAATATTAAAAATAATAACAATAATAAAATAATGACAATAATAGCAAAAATAATAAAAGAAAACAAGAAAAAGGACTAAATTAAACTTAAAATAAAAATTTGGGGCAAATCTGAAAATAAATAAAAAAGGGACCTTATTGAACGCGCGAAAAACAAGGAAGGGCCAAAAGGGAAAATATCCCCGCCTTCCAAAACGCGGCGTTTTGCACAAGACCAAATTAAAAACAGAATAAAAATTAAGGGTGAAATTAAAATAAAAGAAAACTTAATTGCAAAGAAATAAAAAAAGTGGAAGGACCAAAGTGGTAAATAGCCCAAAAGTTGCAAAAACACGCGGATCCTTCCCCGGGTCGGGTCAACACACGGGTCTGGAGGGGCAAAACGGCATCGTTTTATGCCTTGAAGACAGATTCTTAAACGGCGTCGTATTGGAGTATTATTTAAGTTACCAAACGCAAAAAAAAAAAAAAAAATCATTTGAAACCCCTTTTCTAAAAAAAACTCTGTTTTCTTTGAATTTGTCCGAGAGCTAATCCCAGCTCCAATTGGACCTCCGGCCAGCCTTCGTCGTGGCTCCACCGAGGCTCCGTCGCGGCTCCGCCGTAGGCGGTAGCCAGAGCTATATAAAACCTAGGTTTTAAGCCCTTTTTTTGTTCTTTTCTGCTAAAAAAAACTTAAAAAATAAATTTACAAACGAAAAACCCCTTTTGTGACTCGATTCTGACAACAGAGAGGGAATCTCTGTCAACAGAGCCACGAAACGATTCATGTATCAGTCCCTCTCCCTTTGTTTTCTTTTTGTATATATATGTATATGGCTAAATAGAAAGAAAATAGACTGAAAAAATACCTCTGCTTTGATATTTTTTGTATTTGAAAATCGTCCATTTACAGTGGTTTCTTCGGCTCTTTTTATAGCCGATTCAAAAAAATAAAAATACAAATCATTTCCTTTTGTTTTCTATATTTGCTGTTGTCTTTTGTCCGATTTGCAGGTACGGAGGCGAGGTGGCACTCGACGTGAGGCGTACGAAGGCTTGCTGGAGGTACGGAGGCTGTGGAGGCGTGCGTGGTGGCGCGCGTGGAGGCACGCGCGCGGCGCTGTTAGGGTTCTGGAAAATCCCCTAGGGTTTCTGAGATCCACATTCTGGTTGGGCCATTTGGGCCAGTTCTGGGATTGGGTATTGGGTTAGTAATTGGGTCGTTGGGTTAAATTTTGGATCTGTAAATGGGTTGAATTTTGGACTGTTGGACTGTTAACTTTTTAATTTTGGATTTTATATTTTATTTATTTTTTGTTTTAATTTTGGTTATGGTGTGGGCCCGGGCAGATTGGGCCTGCTACACATATTATTTTGGTTCTCAATCTTTATAAACTTTAATAAATTTGTTGTTTTTTGGATGGAAAGTTGACTGGATCATTAAGATTTTGACGATGTTAATATGACAACTTATGTAACAATTCACATGTACTTCATTAAAATTTTAAAAAAAAAATCAATTCACAAAAAATTTTATCAAGTTATCCATGTCAGAAATAAAGTACATGTAAATTACTATGTAGGCCGCCCCATCAATACTATTAAAATTTTAATAGATCAGTTAATTTTTTGATCCAATACAAAACCATTTGACTAAATTTTGTTGGTTAAGGGCTGAAAAAAGAAATAAAATCGAAGTGATAAAATGGAAAAAAAATTAGAGGTTAAACTTATCATTATATCTATTTATAAAAGAGAATGGTTTATATGAAGCTTGTAAAGTTTAAGATTTATGATGATGCATGGCTTGCAATGTGCCTTGAAGTGTGGTTTCAAGTGTTGGCATATTTCTCTCCACGCCTTAACGGTAGTCAATACACTATTATGAAGAGTTGACAATTTTAACGTGCTATTTATTATTATCTTTTTTAAGTAGCAAAATTGCAATAATTTAGATGTTGTGCTTAAAAGATAATTATTCTTGCTCAAACAAATCTAAAACATTATATATATATATCTCTCTCTCCAAGACTTTTAATTGATCAAGGAAGTGAAATTCATCACAATGAGTCCTTCCATTAAGACTTCTTTAGCTAATAAGATATGGCTATTTCAACCAAGTAATTTGAGAATATATCAACTTATATTGCTGAAAATGATAAAAGTTTAATATCAAGATAAATTGAAAAATTACCTCACTTATCTCTTGCATATGTAGAGATCCATTTTACCAAGCTTTTGTAGTTTATTTATAGGTAGCTTTATATGGTGAGATGGATAGAACATTATGAGAGTGTAGGCATTAGTTTGAGTGCTTTGTATTTTACTTTTAAGTGATTAGATACATTACCTTTAGTAGGAAATATTGTTTTGATTTGGGAGAGTTAATACTAAATGTACTGGGGTGAGGCTACAATTATTCGAGGGTTAAGATAGATTGAACTTAAATCATTGTTTGTTTCGTGAGATTTAGAAGTGAAATTCTTTTCTTGGAAAAGTTTCGTAGATGTAGGTTAGATTCAAACTGTGTTAATAATGCTTTGCGTTCTCTTTTTTATCTTTGTGTGTGACATAAGGTGTGCTCACTTCACTTGATACACCACATTACTAGACTTTTCAGTTTATATTTATATTTTGAAGAACTTAAAAGTATAAATATAAGTACAACCACAATTTTACTTACAAATAATACATTTGAATAAGTACAATAAAAACCAATCATTAGAAAAGCACGATTGAACTAACAACTAGAATATAACAAGATCTAGATCAAAATAAACCTGAATTGGGCTTACATTTGAATAATTAACACATGGTTTACAAAAGGTAAACTTGAACTTGGAATCTCTAAATTTTCAAGATCTTAATATTACCCATAACACATATATCCTCCGAGGTTATTTTTAAACTCTTTATATACCATTGTTCTTCAAATATTTATTTATACTATATATGAAGTTCCTAATTGAAATAGTGCCATGAGTTAATCAACATCAAAATTGATAAAAAAATATAAAAAAATCAAATAATTAAATTAGAAAAATAAAAAAAAAGATGCAAAGATAAATATGTCAACTAAATTTTTTTATAAAAAAATATTGTTTAAAATTTTATCCGCATCACTAAAACTACTCACTTTAAATGGTCGAAAGAAGAAGAAAAAAGCCAATTTTATTATATATCACTATCCAATTTTATATGAAATATTAAATTTCCACCTCACATTTAATTTGTTTTTTTTGAAAAACAGGGTAGTTAGATAATACTCTCCAATACATTTAAATCAACATCTTCTTGCACTGACAATAATGTTCATACTAATTGAACTAAAATTCAATCGACAAAATAATTATATATCTAAATCATGTTAAACTAGTAAACATATGCGATTTAAATGAATACCTAAACTCGAGATTTTTGTTTTCATATAGGCTTCAGATTTTGATTGGAAAGGCAGCAACTGAGTTAAAAGGTAGAGTGAGAGCTAAAATCACGAGGCAATTGTGAGATACGCAAGTGATGAGTGAGGGTGTGTAGTGTAAAAAGAAAAGCCTAAAGTAAGGGATTATAGTTGGCATAAAGTCGTTGTCCATTGGATTTAGATATTTGATGGCAACCGCTGTCCTCATTTTCCTTTATTTTTTTATGTTGCTTCACCCATTTGTTACAACTTCCGATGTCATCCTCCAACGCATCATATCTTGTACTAAGCTGCTACCTATGTCTTTTTTCTATTTTTATTTTTTTAAAATTCCCATTTTTCTACGATATTTGCCCCCTTTTTTTTCATTTCTTCAGACTGAATGTTACATTTCAAGAGTTTTGAACTAATTAAGTTATGCTTAAATTCCTTCTCCTTTATTGTAATACCTTAATTGGCTATTAATATAAGAGAATGGTAGAGTTAGTTAGATCCTCTAGCATTAGCCTTTCATAAATAAGTTATGGGATTAGTCGAGTTGACAAATGAATATTGTGTTAACAATTCTCATTTTCTTAGATTCCCTTGAATGTTTTTATATTTCATGTATTAATTATATATAAATATATATTATTTGTGATAGTAGAGTGTTTATAGATTAAGTCGGGTTGAAATACGACTTGATTTTAACAATTGTTTGGCCTAACATGATTAATCTAAATAACCCGTTTAAAAACAATAAAATATTTAAAATATAGATTTTATATTATTATTTATATGTTTTTATAATTAAATTTAGATAAACATATTGTTTAATTACTTATTTTTAATTCAAACTGGACCAAATCAGCTCAGCTCAAGGATATAAATACCTTGTCAAGCTTTGCCTATCGGGTCAAATTGGCTACTTGACCCATGAATAGGTCCAAGTGAACAAGAAAATACCATCTCATCAAAAATAAAACTTTTTGTGATACACATTTTGGGCGAACAGAAAAAAAAAAATTTACCATCATTACAAAGGATTAACTAACATTCAAATAATTTAACTTACCCATTCATTCATTTTAAATTTTTATATATAATTATTGAAAGATATAAACATAATTGTAATAATTGTAATAATTTTAATTTTTTTTAATTGAATTGATATCTAATTAATTCGTAATACTAACTTAATTAACAACTTTATAAGCAATACAATTGACATAAACCGATTTTGTATGAAATATGAAGGTAGTTTGGGCCCAGCAAAACGAAGCTAAGTTGTTACTCAATCCCATGCCTGAAATGTCTATAACACCACACCAAGATGATTGAAATTGCTAACATGGATGGTGTGAACCACCACTAAACATATATATATATATAAATCAATAATTAGAATTGGATGTTTTAAGGCATCTTACTTTCAACTACACTCTAATATATAGTGTTAGAAATGAGAAAGAAAAGGTGCCTTCCACAATACCCTAACACCACCACCACTACGTAGATTTGGGGGAATGCTTTCGAGTGACGTTTAAACAGATCAAATTAGCCTCCAATAAATTCAAGTTATGGGGACAGATGACATCATCCTAATATGGACCATCTGTTATGGGGGGAAGAAATATTCAAGTTTGCAGGCCTGCAAAAGGTAGCATAAAATTCATCAAATATTAAATTTACAACTTCATATCTATTGGATTAGATTGTATGAGTATAAATCTCGAGGGGGGTTGGGTGATCCAGCAAAATGGGCAAGTTGACTGTTTAAAGGATATTGTTGATGTTGTTATGAGTTCCAATCCCAAGAGCCGATGGTTCACTCACAACCAATCATTAATAATAATAATAATAATATTATTATTATTATTATTATTAGGGGAAAGGCAGGCAGGCAGCCAGCCAGCCAAGCAAACAAGTAGACCAGCTTTGTTTGGTCAGTGACAGCCAATAAACATATAAAACAAAAAGCAGTTATTTATGATAAGCTGTTTGTGTTGTTACTATTACATATGATCAGCAGCAACTTGCACGAACTGTAACTAACTAACTAACATATGTATGTTACAAAGCGCAAGCGCTCTCTCTCTCTCTCCCCAGCCATACTCCAATGACTTATTAGAGCCGGAGAGCCCTCTCTTCCTCCTTTTCGCTTTCATTGGGCAGTAGTCGAGTGTAGTGTGTGTGTGTCTCTACACTGTTACTCTCCAACTCATGACAGCAGCAGCTGCCGTTGGCATCTCAAACCATACCCAAAACACAACCCCCCCCCCCCCCAACCCCAATACTAGAATTATTCCTTGGTTAAATTTTGCTCCAAGTCCCTTTCAAATTTAGTTTCTGTTTACATTTTCAAAAATTTATAATCCCTTTGAAGAAAACATATTTGGTTGAAGTTTTTTAAAAATGATTTTAAGAAAATAAAAATGAAAATATGCAAAAATTAGAAAATAATAAAAAAATATTTTTTATTGTTTTCATTAAAATTTTTAAGACTCTGTAATTAATTGACTCTAGTTCAAACCCATATAAATGTAAAATTATTATTTTTCAATAAATTTTCAAATATTAAATCTAGTACCATGATTCGAATCCATATGAATGTAAAAACTATTTATTTTATTTCTTGTGTTTCTATTATAGAAAAATAATTATCAATCATCTTTTCATTATTGAAAATAAATTTTTATTTCTATTTACCAAATACATTTTCAATTTTTAAAATATAGAAAATGAAAATTGTTTTCTAAGAATGAAAATGGAAAATGAAAATAAAAAATATTTTCAAAATTCAAATCTTTTTTGTTAATATAATTAAAAAATTTCTATTAAATTCGTTGGTTTGACATTTTGAAATATAAAAAGTAATCACTTGGTAGCCATATAACAAAAAAAAGAGGTTATGATGAACATGAATTTAACTAAAGAATTTTAATAGTATTAATAATTAAACTTGTATTTTTAAATTAAAAAAATAGAGAATTTAATTTTTAATTTAAATTTGTCTTCCCCATTTTCAATGATTAATGTTAGTGCTAGTTATAAACTCTCAACTTCAACTTTAGTTGTAACTTGAGGAAAAGTTGACAATACATTATAACTTGCCTTATTTAATTGATATACCTTAAACAATTAATTTAATTCTATAATTGTTGAATATTGAATATTATTAGCCGCACATCCATTAAGATTTTATACTAGAGAATCAAGTTAAGTACGTATCGAGATAGATTGAAATTAGATTTTCAATTCAATCCGAGTTCCCTTAAATAGAATATTTGATCTTCAAAATAGTTTGACCACAAGAAGATCGATTTCTGCCAAAGTAACAAATGTTGAAGACCTTTTAAAGTGACTATTTTAGAGGAATGAGTTAATGTGATTGTGATTGATTATAACTCAATAAAGTCAACATTTAAACTGCTGTATTCGACTCAACAAAGTTTGTATAGTTCGTTTTATTTTGGTCATGTGCCATGTACCTAAAATTACTTTGCTAAATGTTACAAGTGGTCAAGTTTGTATGTGTATATAAATTATGATGTTATGAAATAATTAGTGTCAATGGTTAGAAGTTGTATGTTGAATGGTTGAATTGGAGTCCAAAGATTAATAATTATGCATTTGCTAGGTTCTTGGAAAGGCTTGTATAGGTACCAAGTTGAGTATTGTTGGAAAATAGGGGTCATGCCGTGACGAAGGCAAGTCAGAGAGTCATGTCATGATAATGTATACTTGAGGTCTTGACGAGCACAAATCAGAGAGTTGTGTCGCGACGAGGAACCCTCAAAGTCGTGATGTCAGTCCAAAATTTTGAAATCTTTACAATTCGGTCCAATTTTGACCCTAGGTTAATAAAAAGCTTTTGTAAGCTAGTATAAGACCCGAAAATGATTATGTATTGTTTAAAATGCATGATTTACTTGTATTAATTTGAATGTACAATGGTGTCGAATTGAGTTTTATTGATCGTAGTTGCTCCGCTAACGAATGTAGCATCTTGTAGCTCGGACCGGACGATCGAGTCAGATAACAGGGTGTTACAAACTCTTTCGACTCTAACTACCCTCCAGCTACTCGACCTAGGCGATCTCTTGAAATCGGATGCCTCGCCTCTTTTTGGACTCTATGGCTGCACATCAACAGTGACTCTTCCTATAACCTGATAGGTGGAGCAGCGATTGTCCAAGGATCTAATTGTTCACAATTGTTCTTTATAAAAGGTTTCAAAGCTACCAGCCAATTACAGGCCAGAACCTTTATCCTACGATCAAATTCTATTGATCTTCGAAACTCATAATGTCTCGTCATAGGTTTGTTGGGAAGGATCCAAAATGGATTAACATTATCCTTGGTCATACTAATGTTGGATGGAAGCTTTTTCAGGCGTATAATGACATTCGTCACCTCCTCAACTTTATCTTAATCCATCAAGAGAACACTGACAACCCGCAACTAAGAAAGAAAGCTAGATAATGTGCTGCTTGCGCATACAGGATATTCATTAGCCTCTCTTGGCCATAATATCTTGCTCTTTCTTGTTATGTATCGAAAAAAAAAAAAAAAAGTTTTTTGGTATTAGACCATAGACTTAGTTTACATCCTAATTATTAGTTAATTGTTTGTAAATTGCCAAACTGGTGAATTGAATTAAATTAGTGTAAATGATGCATGAATTGTTGAGGAGGAAAGCTTCGTTGGAAACAGTGGATTTAGCTAAGTCTCTTTGTCCATCAATTGAATTTGTGAATAAATTAAGAAGGGTTTAATCATTGTGAATTTGAGAATCTTTCTAGATAATTAACCATCTTCCTACCTTACTACACTCAACCTTTTCCTTTTTCCTCTTTTTGCTATTAAATTAGGATTGTTAATTTATTATATGAATCGAGATTACTTAATTTTCATTAAAATTTTGGTGTACTGTCACCCACAAAATTTAAAAATTTTATTGATTTTCTGTCGAGAGAAATTAATTCTTTCATGAATTTGTGATTATTCCTTTTAATAATGTTATATTCAAGATTTGAATTTGTGTTTTCTTCTTGAAAGTCATGAATGAAAAAAGTTTTTTGATTTTATGAGTCATAAATTTCATGTGGTTAGATGGGCTTTTTTCTTTTCTTTTGTTGAATATTGGTGTAATGACTTTATAAATAAGATTACATTGCTGGCGTTTCATTGAAGCTAATTTGTTTAACTAACATGGCAGGTTTGGCAAACTCAGAAGCATTTCCCCCAATAAATGAAGTTGCTATTTCAGCTATACGTTCCTTGTTAAATAATAAATCAGTTCATGCTAATGAAGTAGTAGGATTGAGGTTATGAAATTCGAGTTTTACTTCTTATAAACTTATATTTATTTTTTTATATTAAAAATATTGATAAATTATATAAATATCATGGGAAAATATTATATATAGCTTTAATTTAAAAAATAAAAATAAAAATACCCCTAGTTGAAGCAAAATCATAATAAGCCTGAAATTAAGAAAAAATAAATAAAGTAATTTGCTTTAGGAAGACATGGAGTGAATGAGTGTACCATCCCATGCTTTTAACGTGCAATTCCCTTCTTTCCTTTTGGTATATATATATATATATAAACCGAGATGTTGAATTTTAAAGGTAAATGTATGAATGAATTTAATTATTTTTTAATTTAGAAAATGAATTAATTGGACCTCGTTGGGATATTCGTGACTTTGGCTGCCAAACCGTGTGCGAGAAAAGTGAAAGTGAGTGTGTGTGTGAAACTGACTCTTAACGTTAACACCAACTCAATTGAACTGTCCTCTCTCTCTTCCCCACCTAATTCTCTACTCTAATCTTTAACTACACCATAAATTTAGTTTAATTAATGCTTATTTTAGTCATTCTCATCATTTTCAACCATTTATTTCCCCATTCCATTTTCCCAAATCAACAACTCTTTGTAATTAGTAAAATCAAGATTACGATTTCAATGCTTAAAACATACTTTTATTTTTAATTAGACATTTTGATCTTTAATTTTTTTTAATTGGAATATAAATTTGTGATATATTAAAATGAAATATTAATTAGGATGATCAACGCTCTTAATTTATATTTTTTACCACAACCTTTGTTTCTACTAATGGTAACACCTATGAAAGTTGGAAAGCAATAGTAAGAGGATAGGCGGCATCTATAGGAAGCTAATATATTACAGGTATAGAGTAATATAATAATACAAACACCAACAACAACCCTTATTATCCTTCACTATATAAGACTCCCCTCACTCTCTCCTTCATTTCTTATCTCTCTACCTCTGTTACTCCTTTCCTTGGTTAGGTCACTTGCTTCCAATTTTCTTTTATTCTTTTTAACCCTTTATACACTGTTATTGGCCGGTGCGGGTGTGATGGATGTGCAAGCTCATCAAGAGGAATTTGTGGGGTCTAATGATCATCAAGCCTTGGTCATCAAAGGCAAACGTACGAAGCGCCAAAGGCCGTCGTCCCCGTTCGGTGTCACGGTGACTTGTAGCTCCTCAAGTGCTTCTATTGGTGGTGGAGGAGCGGCGGAGGAGTACAACTCCATTTCGTCTCCGACAACGTCGGGTGAGATTCATGAGAGCACTGAGGAGGAAGAAGATATGGCCAATTGCTTAATCATGTTGGCACAAAGTGATGGTCCCAGGAAGAGGATGGATGAAGGGAAATTCAAGGTTGGTAGCCGAAAGTTGTCTGAGATTGCTACCACCACTAATAAGGCTGGGTTTTTTGTTTACGAGTGTAAAACTTGTAACCGATGTTTCCCTTCCTTTCAAGCACTGGGAGGCCATAGGGCAAGCCACAAGAAGCCCAAGGGCACCATGGCTGAAGACAAAAAACCACTCGTTTTAGCAGTTAAAGATGATAAACATGTGGATCAAGAACCCCAATCGGAAACTCCCCTTCTTGCTTTACAAGTAAGCAACAACAACAGTAAGGGTTGTCAAGTGAACAAGGGTAATAAGATTCACGAGTGTTCAATCTGTGGGTCGGAATTCTCGTCGGGTCAAGCCCTTGGAGGTCACATGAGACGGCACAGGGCAGCAGCTGCCACCACCGCAAGCAATCAAGTTGTGGTGAGCGTTGGCAATGGCGATGGCATTAAACCCAGAAATATTCTATCTTTGGATCTTAATCTTCCTGCACCAGAAGATGATCTAAGGGATTCCAAGTTCCAATTCGGAGCACCCCAACAAGCTATTGTTTTCTCCACACCAGCTTTGGTAGATTGCCATTACTAACCCCCCCCCCCAAAAAAAAAAAAAAACACCAGTATATGGATCAATCAATGTGAATTATAATTGATATTGTTTCAATCCAATATTATTTACAGTTTTATTATTCTTTGAATTGTTGGTGCCTTTTTTTTGGGGGGTTAGAGTCCTGAATTTTGATGATCTACTTGTTGAAGTTGAATACTTTGAGTAAGTAAGTGGTTAGTGTTCATGGTTGCCTTTCATTCACGAAAAGTGAGTGATTGGGGCATCTTTTATTTCATTTTCTTTTATTTTGCTTTTATAATTTACTTAATTATTTTTAAAAAAAAACTATTTATAATATTATTACGAATTAATAAAAATCCAAATGCCGATGTTAACTGATTATCCAAGGTTTGGCGGCATCAACACCACAACCAAAAGTCGCGGATTAGGTTATCTTCACTTTGTGAGTTTTTTTTTTTTTTTTAATGGGTGAGTTGGAATAAAAGCTATATATATATATATATTTCCCCCCCTTTAATTCCACACACTCTCACTACACCACAAAGAATAAATGGATAGCAAAGGTGAGTTGGAAACTGGCCAAGCCATCTGTATCTCTACGTTTTTCCTATAAAATGGATTATTTTAATTGGCCTATCTTTTGGTTTAGCTTTAAGCCTGCTATTCGTTACACCTAATTAACCAAACTGCATTATCGCTTACTTTGCAAGTCACTTAATGGGAAAAAAACAGGAACTCATAGTTGACATCATGAAATTTATAAATTATGGCAATCTAAAGAAACCCACTTCAAATATAGATGGAAAATTTGATTAGGAAGGGAGGGTTTAGTGACTGACTTAAGGAGGGGGAGGTGTAAATGGAGTTTGTTAAGTGCACGTTTTGGTGAATATCAGTAAAGGCAAAGCATGTGGGCAGGCACTTGCGTGAGATGTCCAAATACAAAGAGAGAGAGAGAGAGATCATCATTGACATTTGCACATGTACTTGCCTTGTCTTCTAACCTCCCAATATTCTCCTCTTTATTTTTCCATAACCGACGTGCTTATAGCTCTCCTTCTTAACTCTATTTATGCTTACTTTTCATTGAATTAATTAAAAAGAATTGGACCCAAAATTAATTAAATCTTGGTTTATCAAAAAATTAAATAAATATACATTGAATTTGAAAGATTCCTATTCATTGCCCACTCAATTGCTCAAAGGATAACTAAAACAATAAGTTTTGTGTTGAGAGAAAATGTCATACTACCATCAATAATATTGCTTCTTAACTAATGAATCTTATCCAAATTATTTTCAGCCAAGTACTTTTGTACATGTTGTAAATACCACTCCAAATGTTTAAATACTACAACTTGTATAAAATATTTCCTAACACGGCTTTTATTTTTGGTGCAAATATGGAATCCAACTTACAAATTCAAATTCGAGATGGTACGCAATATCAATTCAAATTTGTAATTACTAATACCTTCTTCTTGTTTGTTAGTAGTGACATGGCAACGTGGTTATCATCATGGAATATATTAGGGACATGCATGGTGAGGTCTATCCTGTTATTAAGTACGACATTATTATGTCTAGGTAAATCTTAGTATGCCTTGAAGAAAATGTTCATTGTTAGGGATCGACCCAATTAAGTAACGAACAAGTAAAAATAGCGGAAGAATTGAGAAATTAAACATACAAATTTAACGTGGGAAAACCCCTCTAAAGAGGAGAAAAAACCACTGGTAATGATAAATTTACTATAATGGCAAAAGAACAGAGAGTACAAAAGATGGAGATAAAACTAAATCCTGAAACCTGAAAACAAAGAACCCTCAAAATATAAATACAAAATTCTCCAAAAGTGTTATGAGTTCTAATATCTAATGGGTGTATTTTCTAAGGTTGTAAAAGAGCCTATTTATAGGCTAAATTCGTAGATAAAATAAATTGTGCTAATAAATGCTAAATATATTATACTAATACATACTAAATCTTTTAGAAAGAAAATATATTTTGTTTAACTTAACTTGCAAGTAATCTCTTATTTGACTGAAATATAAGGCATACTCAACATTCACATTGAAAAGCAAGTGGCCAGAATATGATGAGTGAGTAACTTAATTAAAAGGGACGTTCTTCTATTAGCAGGTGGTCTCTCGACAAATGGCTAATCTGAAAAGTTGAGCAGCTAAAAATGGTCCAATGTATAAGAGGTTGAGAGGTATCCACCTGATGTCTTTTGAAAGTGTCACGTGTCTAATCCAAATAAAAATATATTAGATTGAAATTTATCAATTTCTAAATTTTTTAATCACATATCTATATTGTTTTTATTTGATGAAAAAGGCTTTCAAAAGAAAATTCAGGTTTTAGAAATTATTATATCAAGTAATTGAATTCTTAAGTATCCAACTTATAAATAATTAATAAAGATTAAACTTGAATACATCATAAATAATCCAACATTTAATTAATGTGAGATAACTATAGTTTAATATGTCCATCATGCATAAACATGGAAGAAGAGCGTATAAATAAAATAAGTAACAAATAACGCGAGCTCTAATATACGTTAAGCATCCGATTAAAACACACTAACATGAATATAGAACACAAATCATTTTAAATTTAATCCATATGAGATAATATCGCTATTATAATCCCAATAGGTATGGTGTTGAAATGGTTAGTTTATCAGTTAATCGAACTGAATTAGTATTAATCGAATTAATTGAATTTTTCAATTCTTTAACCGTTAATCGAACCGAAATTGTTTCAAAAAAATTAACCGAATTTAAATATTTCAGTTAATTCGATCGGTTAACCGAAATTTATATATATATATATATATTTGAAACAAGTATAAAACATATAAAAAAATAAATTTATAATATTCATTTGACCGGATTAACTGAATTAACCCAACTAGTAATAGCCTAATACATATAATATATACTATTATTTATTAAGTTTGGTTAATTCGGTTAATTACCCGATTTCTAACTGAATTAACCGTTAATCGAAATTCCAAAAAACTTTTAACCGACCTTCGACCGAAGTTTGAACACCCTTAACAATAGTAGGAAGTAATTAGGAGCGTAGTTAGGGGCTGGCAGGGTCCCTAAAATGGAAAGTTGTTCATTTAGGTCTTTTAGAAATTTTAAAATTTTAAATTAGTAAAGATAAAATTACATTTTGACCTCTCTAAAAATAATAAAAATTTTATTTAATTCTTTAAAAATTATAAAGATATAGACTATTAAAAATTATAACTTAATTTCGGCCCCTCAAATTTTATTTTTTTTAACTTCGCCTCTGAAAGTAATGGCGAAGTTAGGAGGTTGGTAGGAGTTTCAATCTATCCAAAATAGAATTTTAATTTTTAGTTCTTTTATAACTTATAAAATTTTAAATTAGTGTATAATAAAATTATACTTTAACCCCTTAAAATAATAAAAATTTAATTTATTTTTTTAAATTATAAAAATATAAATTATTAAAATAATAAAATTATATTTTTATTATCGTAAAAAATATATAATTTAATTATGATACTTAAAAAAAATTAAGTTGGGTAGGGAGGGAATATTTTTTGTTTTTGTTTTTTATGAGCTTTGTTGATATTATCTAACAAGGTGACAAGTGGAGAGTTGATGATATAGAATATGGAAATGGCGTGGCCTCCAATTTCACTGCTGGATGGCTATGGAAATCTGTTGGCATTCACAGCTTTGCACTGCTTGTGTGTGTGTTGAAGTGGTCAAGTCATTGTGTTCACTGAAAGTGACCAAAAATACTTCAAAGGCGTTGGGTAACTATGACAACTAATAAGCCAATAATAACTAATAGGCTTAGGTGTGGTTTTGGTATTTGCCGGCTATTCTCTTTTATTAATTGACAACACTAAACAGACGTCACTTGGTTCTTACTTAAAGTCTCCATGAACTTGGGTTTGAGTCCAAAATACTAAAACCTAATCCATTACCTATGTTTACTTCATTTTTCACATTATAATGATTATAATAAATCATGGGTTAGATTGGATTATAACTCTTTTTTTTTTTTTTTGTGAGATGTTGGCCTACCTAATGTGCTTCATTTATATTTATATACGTCTTATTAGTATGTATTTTGTTTAAGTTAGTGAATTAGTACACGTACTTTAATTTAGTTATTTTCAGGTAAAAATTTTAGTCTTAATCAAATGATAAATATTAAATTTATTATGTTATGTTATGTTATTTTTTAAATTTGATGTGTCAAATACATTATCACATGTGTAATGTTATGTTTGTTTGCTATTTTCACATATTACTTACAAAAAATTAGTTAATAGATTTAATGACTTTCGTTTGCATTAAGATTAAAATTTTGAAATTTAAAATACATAGCCATTGATAATGATTCGATTGGTGGACGTGGATTAAATCTACAACTTTGCACATAATATAGGACTAATGACATAATTTAACCAAACAAATTTCACTGTTATAATTGGATCAGGACTAAAATTTCAAAATTCGTAAAATATAATGACTAAAATTGATCAAATTAAAGTATAGGTACTAAATCTACAATTTACACAAAGTATATAAGGTCTAATAACAAGATTTGACCATTTATATATGGTTTCGTTAGGTTTTCCTCAGTGGCCACGGTAGTTGCCAAATGAAAAGTATGTGTTGGTATATATATATATATACACACACATGGGCTTTAACATGCAATTAAAGTATGAGTGTTGCTTTTTCAAGTTAAATTTTGTGAACAAAATCAGTTCCCCTTTTGTTGATTTACTTGCATGGGTGAAAAGTGATGACTCATGAGGCATTTTGACTTGACATCTTATAATAAATGCAAAGGTAGGAAGAGTGTTGGTGTGAGACTATGACGGCTTCCAAATGTTTACATGCCAACCAGTGAAGAAAACATAAACTAATGAAATATAAAGTAAAACTGTGTTCATCCCATCACCGGATGGCCATTTTGGCGATGTGGTAATTTATTTGTAAGTAAAACAGGGAAATTGGATATCGAACGTTGCGTTGGTGTAGTGGTTATCACGTCAGTCTTACACACTGAAGGTCCCCAGTTCGATCCTGGGCAGCAACATTTAAGCTTCTTCCCCCTCCCCCCCCCCCCCCTTCTCTCTACGTAAATATATACACATACATGCAGTTTTTAAAGAACACAGTGAAACCTAGAATCGCTACCTGAATGTCACCTCCACCATTTACACCATGGCATATTGGTGTGTTAGTACAAAAGCAGCATCCTCATTAGTTTTTTTTTCACAAGTAGTTACCGTTATGAAACTAAAAGAGAGCTGACATTAAAAGAGGGATTGGTCTCTGGTTCTCTCTCCACGTTATTGGTACCATTGGTCATTTCTATTTTTAGAAAAAAATCGAATCAAATTAAATTAAAACAAAGTCGAAAACAATACAACACATCAAATAAGAGAGAACAATTCTAAACCCAAGCTCATAACTTACTCTATACACCCTATTCTATGCGTTCTACCCCTATTCGACAAAAGATTAACATCGACCTCAACAATAAATCTTAACATAATAGGTAAAATTTATAAACTCATAGTACGAATCCAATGATAAAGCTGCCCTCGCTAAATAATGAGTTGCTTTATTCGCCTCCCTTTTAGTCCAAAGAAAAGATAAATTAGTGAAACAAGATTGAAGGAAGAGGCAGTCGTCGACAAGAACCCCAAACTCTGTAAAGCCTTCATCGCCAGAAGACAATCCGATTCCACAATCAAATTATCCAAATGCTGCCCACGAAGCCATTTCAATGCTTTGCGAATAGCATAAATCTCAACGGTTTAAGGATCCAAAATCGTATCAACAAACCCTGATAATCCTCGGATAAACCAACCATCATGATCCCTATGAACTGTTGTAAAAGACGTACAACCTGCGTTAGAAAAAGTAGCAGCATCAACATTACATTTCAGAAAGCCGAGCTCTGGACGACTCCAACTAGCCCGAAAATCATTAACAACATTTGGTGCACCCTCCGTCCTCTCAACCCAATGCTGCAGAAAATTATCTGCCGTTTGAATCAGATGGGTCGCAGAAGCAGTAGTACCCTTCCAAATAAAAAGATTACGCTGCAACCATACACTCCAGAGCACAATAATGTAACTCTGAGCAGTCACTATATCAATGCCATTTATCATTTTGGTAAGGAAATGTTGCAAATTTGATCCCAAAGACAAACAACCAACTTGCTTCCAAACAGCTTGAGTCGCAGAGCAAGACATAACCACGTGATCCAAAGATTCAACATTACCCCATCACGCACAGGCATCATCAATATTAATGCCTTTACCATGTAATTTCACCTTAGTCGAGACAAAGTTCTTCATACACCGCCAAACGAAATCTTTAACCTTTGGCGGAACATGGCTATTTTAGAGCTTCAAACATGGTTATGGGTCAAAATTAGTATAAAGGTCAACTGCCAAATAATATCCCGATTTGACCGAATAATAACCATCAGTAGTCCAATGCCAAATTAAACTATCCGACGGACAAACAAGATCAATTGTAACTTTAGACACTCGTTGCAAATTGTAACACCCTCATACACGATCTGATCATTAGGCATCAAAATGTTATATTTATTGTTGGAGCAATTTCAAAGAAATTAAATTAAATACATGACTTTATTCAAGCTAACAAGATCAATTGACATTTATAGTAAAGTTTAAACACATATCTAAACTCAATATGAGCTTTTAATAGCTTCAGTAAAGTCTGCAGTTGAACAGAGACTGATTTGTAAAGTTTTCAAATTTTCGGGCCGACGTCGCGACATCAGGGGTTCCACGTTTCAACATCACTTGATTTGAAACTCATCACGACATAATGAGCTTGTCTTCGCGATGTCAACTCTATTTTCGTCTTGTTTCCATTCTTCGATCTCTTATTGCCTCAAATCATGCTTGTACTTCCCAATACAACCAATTTAATTATTATGTTATTTACATTTACCCAATTTCAATCTTGATATCATATATTGTAATATGATACTCAATTAAATAGAATTAAATTTAACAAATACCAAAATGATTAAAATTTTACAAGTGGGTCCATTAAAAGCCTCACACTCATAAACTTGGTTTGCCTTTTGTACATACTATAACTATTACCAAAATGTACCAATTAATTTAATTCTATACGATACTTCAATGTTTCAACTAAAACTTCATTAATAGTTCATATAACAATTACTCACTTAATGTGTCAATAATTCATTTAAACTCCTCTTATATATATATTAGCAATTTCGTGACTTATAATAACTTCTTAATATTACAACTCTTCTACTATTTTCTTTTCTTTTCCTCCTCCTCTCCATTCCAGATCCTATAAGTGCATGTATTCATACGAGAATTTATGGCTTTTAATATAGCATGTTTATATGCAACATTAATTATGATTTTAGTAATTACATATATACTTTTAACAAGGTTGTCTACTTGAGTAGTAGTCACTAAATTCTTTATATATTGGCCTACAAAATTCAAAATTTGGATTCGCTTGTTGTTTTTAAAACTAGACTCAATGAAATTTTTACCATAAAAAAATTATAATTTCCACTTAAGCCAATTAATACAATATATTTTTAAACTTTCCCCTATTCTATTGCTAGGCAACTTTGACCTTCTTCACTAAAAATTAATTATCTTCCAGTGTGAGATTCGTCTAATGTTTCCATTTGTTTCCCTTAAAAATAGACTCATCAATATTTTAAGCATATAAATTTCATCTCCTAAACATTTTGTACAATTTGTAATAATTTTCCAAAGTCAGAACAAGGAAACCTAAAATCATTCTGATCTTGTCTCATAAAACTTCATATATCTCATAATCTAAAATTTCATTACTTACATCGTTTCTTTTACGCAAAACTAGACTAAATAAGATTTAATTCAACCTCTAAATCAATTTCTACATTTTTTTGTGAACTTTCAAAGTTAAACTACTGTTGCTGTCCAAAATTGTTTTAATGAATATATTTACTTATTATGATTTATATCATTGATACCAACACTTGACATTTATTTTACTTATCAACTATTAAATTATTTTTCAAGATCACTTGATTATGTATATCATCACTCTTGAATTATTAGCCAATCTAGTTTTAAAAGCTCACATATCATAAGATATAGTTTTATTCATAACTTCTCATAACACAAATTATATCCCTATCTTTGGGTTACAATTTATAATATACTTTTCATCACTACTACTTAAATAAAATTCACATATTAAACACTCAATTTAGTACATACCTTAACTTATTACTTTGAAATATCAATTAACCTCTTTTTAACAAGAACTTCCTTTTTCCTTACTTCCCTTTTTATTTCTTTCTCACTTCCATCACTTCCCTTCCTTTCTTTTCTATTTTCATCACTTGCATTTCTCATTTCTTGCTTCTAAAATGATATTCTAACTCTCTAGTGTCTCTATTTCGTTTTTTCTTTTGAGTGGCTATGGAAACTTTCAAGGAATTTAGGAGAAATAGTGAAATTTCATGGTAAGGGACCAAAAATGTAAGAAAATGAAAACTTCCTCTTCATATATATACATAGTAATTTGATAAGCATAAGAGATGAAAGAAAATTCTATATTTTTCTATAAAAATATCTCATTAATTCAATTAATTAAAATATTAAAATATCTTATAAAATAATAAAATATTCAACCAATCATAATTTAACATTTTTCTTCCTTAATTATTGCACCATATAATGATCTAATTTAGCTAATGCCATTTTAGCCTTCATTTTTCTTCAAAATTCTATCCTTGAATCACTACTCACTTTTGGTAAAATTGTAATTTAGTCCATCATATTTTTCACTTATTTAATTCGGTCCTTACACACCAATTTCATGTCATAAGAAATTAGGTTATTTTTAATTTTAGTCCTTCAAATTTTTCATGTTTACACTTCAACCCTTCAAATTTTGAATAATCATACTTGAATCCCCAAAGCTTTTCACATCTTTATGTTTTAGTCCCTAGCTCAAATTAATATATCACAACATTCTTTTTATTTCAATTTTCCTTGACATCACTCAACCTTCTCTTTTATCACTTTTAATTTCCTTATTTCACTTTATCGAGAAATCAACTATACACAATCTTGATTTATTATTGATTTTATGGTATAGCAATTTTAGGGGTGTTACACAAATCGTGAGTGTAACACCCCGATACCCAACCCATTCGTCGAGTCTAAGTTACAGGATGTCACATTCGTTGCCAGAGCAACTACGATTAATTTATACCATTAAACATTCATTTACGAGTATTATAAACACATGATGCGATACATAATCATTTCCTGGTCTTATACGAGCTTACGAAAGCTCTAATGCTAACCCGAGGTCGAATTAGGATCAAATTGTATTAATTTCAAAGTATCGAGTTGACGTTACGACTTCGAGGGTTCCTCATCGTGATGCAACTCACTAATTAGGCTCTTCGCGACATTAAGTATACGCCGTCGCAATGTAACTCTCTGATTGGTCTTGTCGCGACGTTAAGAGTACGTCGTCACAATGTGTCTCACTATTTCCAAAAAGACCAACTTGGTACGAGTTTGAGATACCTGAAATAACACGTAAACATTCCAAATACAACCAATTCAATAACATACTAATTGTATCCATGCCAGAATGATATTTCAAGATAACACTAATCAACCAATTTCCAAAACCGACCGTTTATGATACAAAACCGGAATAAACCCTAGGTACATGTTATATACTAATCAAAAGAGAACTTTACAAACTTTGTCGAGTCAGGGATTTCTTCTTGGATGTTAGTACTTCTCGTATTCTCTAGGATCACTTATACCTATGCACAAAGAAAAACAAATCATACGCTGAGTGATAGGGCTTAATGGTACTTTCATGATCCAAGATAGTATAACACAAACATTAATATCATGATCTAATACAATTGCATATACTTGTACATTTCATGTTTAACTAAACCATGGCCACATTTATAATCCATTTCCATTATATCTTCACACATATAACATACATATAACATTGATAAGCTAATTCATTAATCAATTCAAACCGAGCTTATAACTAAATACAAAAACCACATGCCAATTAATATCATATTTGTCGAAACCATTTTTAAAGTTGATTTTAAAAAAGGGGGTCGACTTTAAAAACGAAAATGGAGTCGCCACCAATCTCTTTTTGCTTAGGTGTGATCGGATCACCTTATAAAACATTTTATTTCAAAACATTGATTTTGGCCTACGAAATTCAAGAAAACGGGTTCGGGAGTCGGTTCCGTACGAGGAAGGATTAGCACCCTCGTAACGCCCAAAAATTGGTACCTAATTGATTAATTAATGTCCTAATGTCAAAAAATTGAATATATTTTAAAACACGATCCTTTTGATTTTTAAAACTTATGTCCTTTAATTTTAAATGGACATTCAATTATTTGGATTTTAAAAGAAAAATCAAAACTCAGTAAGTTAGAGCACGATCTTTCAAATTTTCCAAACACCGAATATCCTTTGCTTTTTAGAAATCCTTGCCTCGAGATGACAAAACGTCGTATCCAGTGAGTTAGGACACAACATCTTAAATTCCCGAGAATAGGTTCTTTATTTAAAAATTCATATGTTTTAATTTCAAAAAGGGTACTCAATCATTTGGACTTAATGAGAAAAATCAAACCCAGATAAGTTAGGGACACGATTTTCTCAAAACTCCCAAATATCGAATATTGCCTTATTTTTTAATTTGAAAAATCATGGATTTTAAAATATGAAGGTATATTTGGCCACATTAATAAATAAAGATTAATGAATTTTTTTTTAAAAAAAAAACCAAATCTAAAAAACAAATAAAAAACAAAATGTACCAAGCTTTCAAATAATAATGGACAATGTTAAAACAAATAATGTGAAAGAAAAGGATTTTGAAATCGACAATAAAAAGCAACTTAAAAATAAATTCATGTATAAAAATTTTAAAGTAGGTAATATATGTAAAAGTTTGAAATAAATCCAAAATAAATAAATAAATAAATAATATATAAATGAATTTTAAAATAAATATTATATAAGAAGTAAGTTTAAATAAGTAATATATAAAACAATATATATATATATCAATCTAAATAAATAATATACAAAATGACTTAAAGAAAATGATATGTGACAAATCCTAAAAAGATACGTATAAGTTTAAAATAAACAATATACGAAAACTTAAAATAGATAATATAAAACAGTTTAAAATGATATAAAATAAAACCACTTTAAAATAATCGTTATATAAAACAATAAGAAAAATGAATGATATATAAGATAATTTAAAGTAATAATATAAAAAAACTTAATCAAAATAAAACTATTTGAAATAATTAATAT
This sequence comes from Gossypium sturtianum, assembly GCA_025698515.1. Lineage (NCBI taxonomy): Eukaryota > Viridiplantae > Streptophyta > Magnoliopsida > Malvales > Malvaceae > Gossypium > Gossypium sturtianum. The sequence goes on from CM046949.1 coordinate 25,197,025, forward strand.
CTAAAATAATAAAATAAAACATCTTGAAATAAATACCACGTAAAAATTTGGAAAAAATAAATAAAATACAAATTTGCAAAAGTGTGAAAATAAAATAAATCTCTATACAGAAATAATAAATAAACGAATAAAATAAAAGAATAACTAATAATTAAACAATTAAATGGATAAATAAAAAAGATTGAAAAAACGAAGATGAATGAAGAATAAAATAAGAACAAACCATAGAAAATAAGAACATGAAGAAGGAGAGAATTTGAGTGAATGCTCTCAAAAATTCTTATTGCTTCCCTAAAACTCAAGTGTGTTTTAAATGAAGGAGAGGCCTCTATTTATAGTTGAGCCTCCCAAATCCAACAGTACAGATCAATTACATCAACGGCTAAGATTAAAAGGTATCTACAAATTAAATCTCTAAGATTACAAAATCATATCTTCTAAGATTGCATACCATATCTTCTAAGATTGCATATCATATCTAAGATTGCATACCATATCTTCTAAGATTACATACCATATCTTCTAGGATTGCATATCATATCTAAGATTTGCATATCATATCTAAGATTGCATATCCTTGAAGATTGTGTTCCCATATCCGTCAAGCTTGTAGATAGACCTTCAATCTTTTCAAGTAATGGGCCATTCCGATCGGGCCAAATGATATATTTTGGACTGGACTTGGACTTTGTTTTATTATTTTGGGTTTACTATTTTTTGTATGGGCCCGAGCTAAATTGGCCTATTACAATATTCACTTAACATCTTTTACCTTGGTAGCTTATCATTCAATCACTTTTCTAGAGTCGTTTGACATATTCACAATCATTTTGGCCTTTCAGGCTCGTTTTCAATAATTTTTCCAATAGGTAATTTGGTCTTTCATCATATTTCACATTGAAATACAAATGAGGCCATATCATTAAACCATTTCATCTGACAATATTTGTAACAGCACGAATTTCAGTGGTGCCAGAAAGGGTGGTTTCGAAACCTCGTTCTCCGATGGTCGAGTCCGTAAATATTATTAAATAATATTTACGAGTATATTATAATGTTATATTGGATTTTGACCTAATAAATTACTAATTGGACAATTAGTTAAAGTACAAGTAGTTCGACTCTAAAGTCAGTGGTCTTGAAAAATGAGGTATTGAGACCACGTTAGCAAACCGAGCCCGTAACTATTTTTATTAAATATTTATGGAGTTGCTGTATAGGTGATTTGAATTTCGATCCAAAAATGTTAGTGATTGGATGGTTAATTATGGTATAAGGACTAAATTGTAAAAATTCTAAAAATTGTAAAAGTTAATCGTTATTGATTTTTATTAATTAGAAAGGTTTAAAAGGTGGTTGTTTGGGGGTTTATGTGGCAATTAACCACTTTAAAATAAGTGAGACGATTAGTGCTTGTATGTTATTAAAATATGTGTTAAATAAATAAAGTCAACATTAAAACAAAACAAGGCCACCTTTATCACTTTCTTCTTCCACGGTTGAAAATGAGAGAATAGCCATTGTTGAAAGCTTTCCCCTATTCGGCCAAGCTCTCCTCCTTGCATATAGGAGGTTAATTAAGAAAAAGGAGAAATTATGGATTAGTCCCTGATACTTTATGACTTCTATTTTTCCAAATAAGTTCATATGGAACTTACTATGTTATTTTATATTATGTTTGAATTGTATGATTATATTTATTTATATACATGTGAAATAATAATGACTTATGGCATCAATAGGACTAAATTGGAAAATGTGATATTTGTGATAAATACGAATAAATACGCAGTATCGAATGGATGTGAAATTTGTGATACGAATGGATGATATATATATGCATGGTGATGTTATATTGTTTAAAAGGTATGTATATATATTGCTTTGGTATCAAGTGGACTAAATCGATGATATGTGAAATATTAGATAAATGTGAATAGATACGTTGTATGGAATGAATTAGAAATTGTTATATGATTGGAAGATGAGTATAAGATGATGTTACATGGTTCAAAATGTGCATGAATTGCTATTTGGAATATGAAAGTGTGTATATGGTTACAAGGTTTATAATGATATGGAAGAAGGAAAACGGGTGTTTGATCACAAGTTAATACGATAGCTTGAGATCTAGTATATGTTGCGGACTCTCTGAAGCTAGTGTTAGCAGCATCGTACCAAGCTAGTGTTAGTAGCATCGTACCAAGCTAGTGTTAGCAATCCTAATTAAAAGCTAGTGTTAGCAACCTAAATACGCCAGCTTGTATGAACAAATGTGTGTTGTGATCAGGGATTAATTCAATGACTTGAGATTCAACATATGTTGCGAATTCTCTAGAGCTAGTGTTAGCAGTATCGAACGAAGTTAATGTTAGCAACCCTGATTCAAAGCTAGTGTCTAATTGCCTTCAAATTCAATTATACAACATCGCAACATATCTTCATGTATCTGAAGAACTAGTTCTGATTGTTCTTAGTGTGAGGATGGAATGATGTACTAAAATTTCATTTCGTACCCAGAACTTCGTGTAATTTACCCTAAAATTTTGAGGTAAATCTTGGGTCTCGGTAAAAAATAATAGACAATGGCACAACATGTAATCTGACAATCTCAGAGTTGTATAGTTTAGCTAACTTCTCAAGTGAGTAATATGTCCTGGCAAGAATAAAATGTGTTGACTTAATCAATATATCTACTATTACGATTGCATCTTTCATTTTCAGGGTTCAATGTAATCTCGATATGAAACCCATTGTAACTCGTTCCCATTTTCATTTTGAAATCATCACAAGCTATAACAAATCTGACGGAACTTGATATTCGGCTTTGACATGCTGGCATACCAGACACTTTGCCACGTATTCGGAAATTTATCTTTTCATTCTCAACCACCAATATAACTATTTCAAATTGTTACACATCTTGTTACTGCCTGGATGTATTGAATAGGCACTAATGTAAGCTTCACATAATGTCTCGTTTTAGATCTAAATCTTTTGGCACATAAATGGTTTCAAAAGCATAGATTCTCGTTATCATCAATACTAAACTCAAAAGTTTGATCGCTTTCAACAAGCTTCCGTTTTGCTTGCAACTCCGAATCATCTTTCTATAATTCTTGAATTCCCTGAAGGAATACCTGTTTAACTCTTATTTCAGCTGAAATCGAATCGTCATGTTCTAGAATTAAATGCGCATCCATTGCCTTTAGAGCAAATAAAGACTTTGTACTCAAAGAATCAGATTTAACATTAGTTTTACTCAGGTGATAGTCGATAATCAACTCGTAATCTTTCAACAACTCGAGTTATCTTTGGTGTCTTAGATTTAACTCTTTCTGGGTCAACAAATAATTCAAGTTTTTATGATCTGTGAAAATATAGCATTTCTCTACGTATAAATAATGTCACCAAATCTTCAAGGGAAAAAACCACTGCAGCTAACCCGAAATTGTGCATAAGGTAATTCTTCTCGTGTGACTTAAGTTGCCGAGAAACATAAGCAAATAAATTTCCCTCTTGCATCAGTATGCAACCCAAACCATTAAGTGAAGCATTGCTGAATACAACAAATTATTTCCCCAATTCGAGCTGAATCTGTAACACCCCTAACCCGAGACCGTCGCCGGAACAGGGTTAAGAGGTATTACCGATCAATCAGAACATTTAACATCTAGAATTTACGACACAAAGTCAATCATCTTCAATCTCATTCAATTACAATCATGGTGTCCCTTATCGAGGTCTACGAGACCTAATTCACATGTTAAAGAGGGGTCGGGACTAAATTGAACACAAACAGAAATTCTCGAACACTTAAAAAATTTTCTAAGATTCAGGGGAAACACGCCCGTGGGAGGAGGCCGTGTGCCCTCCACGGCTACTAGACACCCCCGTGTGTCCATCCGTGTCTATATACTGTCTATTTCAACACGGTCTCTAGGCACGCCCGTGTGCCCCTTCGTGTCTATATACTGACTATTTTAACACGGTCACTAGGCACGCCCGTGTGCCATGGCCGTGTAATACTAAGCTACATTCTGCCAATTCACCCACGGTCTTAGGCGCGCCCGTGCCTCGAAAGCAGTGTAACATTATAGGCCATTTTACAATGTCAAAGTGCCACCCATTTGGGTCAATCCTACAAGCACATTTGAGCAACACCACTTCATGCTTCTAATTGCATTCAAACATACCATTTCATACACCAATTAGACATCCACAATATCATCTACTTCTATACATATTGGCCTCACAAATGAGTCCATCCAAGTATCAATTATACATCACAAAACATTTATAACTCAAACATCATATAATCCATACCAAAACTCATCTTCTAATCACCTCTTTCATCAACCATAAAGTCATGAAACATACCACATTCATAGCTCATTCACAAACTCAATATTATCACACTTCCAAGCCAACTCACATGGCAAGGATTAAACATCACAAATCATACCATAACCTCTAGCCTATACATGCCATATTTAATCTATATACATCTTTCCGTAAGTACCAAAATAAATTACCGATAGTGTGATTGATATCTTGTGATCCCCGATCCGAGCTAGTTTTACTTGACAACGCAAAGCATAAAACAAATCACACAATAAAGCTTTCCAAGGCTTAGTAAGTCCGTAATATATTACATGTAATTCAATAATTCAAATTAATATACAAGAATAAGCCATCACTTGGATTAATTTATCAATGCTACACCAACTCAACTATACTCAATGTTCACATAGTACTCCATCCATATACTTTCAAAATCCACCAACACATAGATATCATACGTGCACTTAATCAACACATAGTTATCATACAACCTTAGCTAATACGTGTAGTTATCATACATACCTTTATCAACACATAGTTACTCACCAACTAAGCTACTCAATTGCTCAACATTACATTTCGATCAATCTTTACTATATTTTTATTTATTCGCACACTTAGTGCCAATTAAGTAATCAAAACTTATTTATCATCGCTTTTACTTAGTGCCATTCGTTAAACCAAACTTGTATCGATATCGCATATACAAATTGCCAATTCGTAAGCTGAAATTTGATTAACATTGCACACACAAAGCATCTATATCAATTCGATCTTAAATTGATATCGCACACGCAGCGCAACCAACCACAAAGTCTAAGCTTATATCAATTCGCACACACGGTGCCAATCGTCTCGATCATATTTACGAATACGCACACTTAGTGCCACATGACTCAACTCTCACATAGCATCCACATTTCAATATCATTATAACATTCATTTCATAGCAATTAACATAATTAAGTATTCGTATTATGTCCGAACTTACATCAATATCGCACACACAGTGCTAATCACAAAGCCGAAGTTTATATTATTTCGCACACATAGTGCTAATCATATCGGTCACATTTTCGAATACGCACATTTAGTACCACATAACTCAAGCTCTCACATATCATTTACAATTTGATATATCATACCATTCATTTCGTAACATTAAGCATAGTTAATTACGCACATTATGTTCGGACTTACCTCGGACGTCGAAATACTGAAACGGTCGATTAATCGAGTACTTTGTCTTTGCCTCGATCTCGATCCGAACCTCTCCTTTCTTGGTCTATACACATTTAAATTCAGTCCATTCAATCATCATTTCATTCAATTTAGCCCACATACACACATTTAGGGCATTTTGCATAATAGTCCTCATATTTTCACATTTCGACACTTTAGTCCCTAGTTCACAAAATCATCAAATTCACCAAATTCCACCTAGCACAAGCTTAGCCGAATTTTTCTAATATCTATACAAACCCATACATTTCATTTATTTCACATCTTAACCCTTCAATTTTCTATTTTCACAATTTAGCCCTAATTAGCTAAATTCATCAAAACTTCAAGAACAAAACATGTTAATCCAACACCAAGTTCTCATATTTTATTATCAACTAGAACATAGCTCAAGCATTCATCAATGGCTCATCACAAAAACATCATAAATTCACAAAATTACAACATGGGTTAGCTAGAGCACGAAGCAACGATTACGAAAACGTAGAAATTATCAAAAACGGATCAAAAACTAACCTTGAATCAAGATGATTAATAGCCGAACCTAGCTTGATTTTATCCCTTTTTCTTTTCTTTCAAATTCGGCACAAAGATGAGCACTATCTCCTCATTTTCATGTTTGTTTTATTATTATAAACATTTTACTATTCAATTACTAAAATCTCCATTCCATTAATAAATAAAACAAACATGTAATAAGGGCATATTTGACTTTCATTCATCCATTATCTCAAAGATGGCTTATTTGCCATATAAGGCCTCCACCTTTAAGAGCCAACAACAATTTAGCACTTATAAATCAGCACATAGCTTTTACTCTTTACGCGATTAAGTCATTTTTCTTAATTCAACACATAAACGATTAAATTATCATACAGAATTTTCACACAGTCTATATCACATACTATTCACACAGAAAATAATATTAAAATATTTTTACGATCTCGGATTTGTGGTCTCGAACCACTGTTCTGACTAGGGTCTAAACTAGGATGTTACAGAATCAATACCGAAGCTTTCGTCAACATAGCTTTCAACTGTTCGAAACTCTGTTGGCATTTAACTGACCAAACAAAACTAACATTTTTCTGCAACAATTTCGTTAGTGGTAAAGCTATCATCGAGAAACTTTTAATGAACCGTCTATAATACCCAACCAACCCCAGAAAACTACGTACCTCTGCGACATTTTTTGGAGGTTTTCTAGTTTACAACCGCTGAGATTTTGTTCGGATCAATATGGATACCATCAGCCAAAATCACGTGACCCAAGAATCCCACTTCTCGAAGCCAGAATTCACATTTACTGAATTTCGCGTCCAACTATTTCTCTCGTAATGTCTGTAACACAGTTCTCAAATGCTGATCATGTTCAGTTTCATTCCTCAAGTAAATTAGAATGTCGTCAAGAAACTCAACAAATGGCATCACTAGAAATTCATAATGTCCATATCGAGTCTGGAAAGCAGTAGTCGGTACATTTGGCTCTTTAACTCTGAGCTGATAGTAACCTGATCTAATATTAATTTTTGAAAACACGATAGCTCCTTTCAACTGAGCAAACAAGTCGTCAATACGAGGCAACATATACTTGTTCTTTATGGTCACTTCGTTTAGTTATCGGTAATCAATTCACAGTCTCATAGTTCTATCTTTCTTTTTCACAAACAGAACTGGAGCACCCCAAGGCGACACACTCAGTCAAATAAATCTCTGGTCTAATAATTCTTGCAAATGTGCATTCAATTCTTTCAATTTCATCGGTGTAACTTTATACGGTGTAATAGAGATTAGAGCAGTCCCTGGAGCCACTTCAATAACAAATTCAACTTCTCTCAGGTGGCAAACCCAAAAATTCTTTAGGAGACACATTAGTGAATCCATTAACTGTTGGAACTTGTTCTATCTTTGATTCTGATACTCTGGTATCTAAAATGTAAGTTAGATACGTTTCACAACCCTTTCTGACCAGTTTTCTAGCAGATATCACTGATATGATATTGGTAGAATAATCGAATCTGTCAACCTCAACATTTATCGATTCATCATCCTGACATCTCACTATAATTAGTTTCTATCTACAGTTGACAACATCATCATGCAGCGCTTACCAATCCATGCCTACAATGATGTCAAACTCATCAAACGACAACATTAGATTAGTAGGAAATTCACGACCCCGATTTTGCAGTGGACAACTTTTACATCTTTGGCTTTGAAGATACGACTTGGAAGGGATTCTAGCTGAGAAATGAACCTCGCAACCTGCTTACCAAGCATAACAATATTAAAATAATGAAGGTCACAAAATCTGAAACCTCCAAATTATTTCAGAACACAAAGCTTATCCTAAGAGACCCAATGAATTCTGCTATCAACATTAGCACTCGAGCCTCACCAATAAGAATTCATCTTTTGCAGAGCGTAACAAATGTTAATAAGAAATAGAAAAACACTCAAGCAAAAGGAAGGTAAAGATTGGGCAACTGTCTTGATAATAACTTCTTTTCCCGATCTTAACAACAAACGATTCATCCAGCTATGAGCACGCTTACTAAGCCTATCCCTCAAAAACGAAAACACTATTTTCTTAAAGCTTTTGCACCAATAATCTTCCTAAAGCTTCGTATTAACACTAAACATAATTTCAGATTTTTGGAAATTGATCCCTTGCCCTGAAGCTTGCCTATAAACATCAAGAATATGCATCACGGTCATACATTCAGAATTAGTGGCCCGGAAAAATAGAAAATTGTTTTCAGCAAACAGATGCGACACTGTAGGACTCCCACGACAAACCAAAATACCATGCAAGTCTCCTCTCAGCTTAGCTTCACAAAACAAAAAACTCAACCCTTCGGTGCATAAAATAAATAAATAAGGAGACAACAGGTCACCTTGAAGAAGACCCTACCAGGAAAAATCGGGCCAAACTCTGTCCCATTAAACATGACAGGATAATTAACCAAAGTAATGCACAGCATAACCCAATCAACCCATTGACTAGAAAAACCATTTTAAGCATTACAAATTTAAGAAAGCTTCAATCAACTCAGTCATAAGCTTTATGAATATCAATCTTAAGAGCTACTTCACCCACTTGTCCACGCCTCTTAATTTCCATATGATGAATTAACTCAAAAGCAACAAGAATATTATAAGTCTACCAGGAACAAGCCCAAATTGCGATGGAAAAATAATAACTGGCAAAATCCACTTCAACCGGTTCACAAGGACCTTGGCAACAATCTTACAAAGAACGTTGTATAACGTAATAGGCCTCAAATCTTTTATGCTATCAGGTTGATCCTTCTTAGGAATCATAACAATAGTAGTATCATTCAAAGAAGCAAGAAACGTACAAGAGTCTAACCAATGACGACATTGCTTAAAAAATCCTGGCAACAATTGCCCAACACTTCTTAAAGAAAGTTGGGTTCATACCATCTGGACCCAAGGATTTATCGGGATGCATGCTCATAATCGCATCCCAAAATTCATCTATACAAAACAGAGCGGTAAGAGTAGTATTATAACTATAAAAATAGTAGCCAAAAAAGCGAAAAAGGCATCATAAGTAGAAGCAGTAGAATTCGAAAAGAAAAAATGCTCTTGGAACTACCTTAAAACAATACCAGACATACCATTAGCATCAAAAGACAATTGATCACTTTCATCTCAAAGCCCATGAATATAATTTCCCCTTCGCCTCTTAGAAGCATGAGCATGAAAGAATCTAGAATTAGCTTCACCATATTTATACAAAAAATTCTTAGAACATTGCCGCCAATAAACCGCTTTTTGTGCCAATAAAGAAATTAAATTTGATCTTCATTGAACAATCTCAGTCACGTGAGGGTACCTAACACGCACGATCAATACAATCCTCCAACTCCTTTATGCGCGAAGTAAAATTAGTACCGGCTTGTCGCCTCCAATCCATTAAATTCAGACCATAAGATTTTATTTTCGATGCAATGTCCAAAGCCAAATGATCTACCCAACTTACAGTCACCACATCCATAAAACCATCTTTAGAAATTCAAGAATCTTCGAAGCGAAAATGACGAGGACAACGCAACAGCATAAAGGAACTAACCAACATTAGCAAACGCTCCATGACCAAAGCATCCGTCCCGTGCCCTCATTCCCAAGTGAAGCCAAAACTCGACAAAGCAATTTCAGTCAGTTGACAATCGGTAAGGCGTTCCCAAAAACCATCAAACCAATTCGTCGGATAATCCCCACCGACATACTCATCATCAAGAGACTAAAAATTATTAAAATCTCCCAAGAAGACCTAAGGAAAATATTGATGACTAGCCAAAGAACGCAGCAACTGCCTACTATCACGCTCTCTAGATGCTTCAGGAAAACCATAAAAACCAGTAAGATACCAATGAATATGGTCAGAATTCTCAGTAATTAAATCGATGTGATTAGAAGAATAACCAATAGTTGAAACATTATCAACAGAATTCCATAAAAAAGCAAGACCATCACTATGTCCAATTCTATCAACATTAAAATAATGATCATACTGCAAAGCCACACGAAGCTCTTCAATTTTATTTGAATGCACTAGCATTTCAGACAAGAAAATTGAAATTGGGCTTATTAGAAAAGACAATCTCTTTTAAAGACAAAACTGCTCTCGGGTTGCCTAAACCCTGACAATTCCAAGTAATACAATTCATGGTTGCCAACGGGCCTTATTATTGAGACCAATCAATGATACATTGGTAGAGGGAGAGACACTTGACCCATCCATTCGAATATTCTGATCAGCCCCCGCAACTGTTTTTTCATTTATTCAATGTCTAAACAGCAGATTCTTTAAGGCCCATTTCATCACCACCAAAAGAATGGCCCGTAATAGCATCAAAATGAGCAGCAGCCACCGCATCATTGACCAAGTCAGAAGCACTCCTTCCAGTAAAAGCAGCAGATTTTACACCATTAATAGAGGGATCAAAGTCGGATTTTTTGGGAAAGAAATGCACCTATTTTACAATTTCCCCAAAATTTCAGCTCCCATACGTGAAATTCGGTCCAAAATTATGGAAAGAATTTGACCAATTGTCCCGTCGCCATTGAGCTGAAGAACTCCTGTTTTGCTGGCGAACCTCTGCTCTTATTTCCTCCGGCCACTCTCACACCGCTTGCCCCTTCAGATAGTCCAAAAGACGATGACAACTTGTTTCACTATGCCCAACTCCACCACACAAATAACAAACCACTGGGATTCTTTCATAAATAAACGCAACCTCAAAAAATTCATCACCTTGCTTCCTGATTTTCCTTTTCCTCATCAACGGTTCTTGAATATCAAGGCGAACCCAAATTCGCATAAAATTACGATGACCATTAGCATCATATTCGAGGAATTCACCCATAACATTTTCCAGACTTTTCGCCAAACTCTTTGAAGCAAAACCCGTGGGCAGGTCGTGAACCTGGACCCAAAAATCAACACTGAAAAACTCAACTTTCTCTGGATCTTCCCCTTTTTCAAGCTTATGAATGAACAAAATACAGTTGTTAAACGACCAGGGACCTCCAGATATCATTTTATCATTGATCTATTTTATGTTGGCTCCTTGAATGGTCTCCAAATCGACATCAGTGTTCACTCCATAGCCACGAAGTGGATACCTCGCTCCCCACAATACCCAAATCATAATCAATATCATCCACTTGAAACTCATCCACCCCTATTTCCAACTCAGCATCCACCTTCTCTTGTATGGATAAACGTTTAAATTCAGGATCCATATTCTCTCGCACCACACAGCAAATCAAAATCACTAAACAAAATAAATGGACAAGCATGAAAGTGTCTTGCACAATTGGCAGAAAAACCATGCACAAACGCACGACTAACTTGTAGAAAAGGAAGAGAGAAAACGAGGGCAAGACCTTTTTTATTTTAAAAAGATATTTTCATCTTAATCTATCGTAATTTGTAGTTAATATGTGAAAGTTTCGCATTAGGCCACAGAAAAAAAAACCAATTTGAAAGCCATATAAGAATAATTTCCTGACAGATTTGAAAAACAAATTATAAAACTGCTTCCATTCTAATATACTAAATTATTACACTGTAAAAAATTTATTAAAGAATATATTTATAAATATATATGAGCAATTAGAAAAGTTGAAGCTTATGTTAACGGATGACCGAAATTGGATTTTATTTGAAAAGAATTTTGATTTTTTAGTTAATCGAATCGATTTATTCGAGTCAACTCGAATAAGTAATTTTAGTTTTGAGTTCAAGTCGAGTTAAATTTTACAATTTAAATAATAAATTAGCATAAATTACTACTTGGTTTCTGTCAATCTTGAAAATAAACAAATTGGTCTCTCAACCAAAATTTTAAAAAAAATTAAAATAATTTTTAAAATTCAAAATATTTATAAAAAAATTCTAAAATTTATTTTTTAAAAATTCTAAAAATATATAAAGAAAGTTAAATTTTTAAAAATTTTCAAAAATAATAATTTTGGGACCTAAATAAGATAATTAATGATTCAAGTTCATCGTACTAAATCTTTTTTTTTTTCTTTTGAAAAAAATTTCGAATATATATGATTTCAAATTTATGTGTTCTAACATGGAATTAGTTATATTGTAACAAGATTTTAATTTAACTCGAATAATTTCACTTGATTCGATTCGACTTGAATCGAATTTTATTTCACTTGACTCAATTCGAAAAAATTTAAAATCGAGTTAGGATGATAAAATATGACTATCAACTCGATATATTTTTACTCGATTCAATCGAACCCTCACCCCTAATGTGTGTTAATTTAAATTTATTTTCATAGACTTTATATAAAACATAAAGAGAAAAAAGCTCCTTAAAATAATATTGTTGAAATTAGATTGGACCAACTGATACAACCAATTGTACTAATCCAAACACGAGATATTAAATTGGATTTTGAGTGAACAGCTAGGAACCAAAATCGATTGAACCGATTAAAAAACTAATTAAACCATATATATTGAATATTTGAGGTAATTGATAAAATTTTGGCTCAATAAATTATTTTGAGCCAAATTGTCAACCCAAAAGAAACCCAATAACCCAATATGAATCAAAATAATTAAAAATTATTTTTGAAAAATATATAAATTAAAATTATTGGGTACATGAAAATCTTAAATTTTAATTTATTATACAATTTTTTTTCAAAGACGTGTATACTTATCTAAAAATAAAATATTCAAATACAGATATAATCATTCATCTTGCATTTAATCTTATTAAAATAAATTTCAAAGATGTATTAATATCAACTAAAATGTAAAAGATATATAATTTTAGAAATTAAAAATATATAAACATGTTGATTATTATTTTCTGTTAAAAATGATAAAATATAAAGATAATGTTAATATTCAATTACGATTTAAGAATGATAAAGGTAATGTTTAATTGATTTTTATTTTATTTTTGTTACTTATGTGTTTATAATTTTTTCTAAATCTTTTTCTTATTTTTAGGGGTTTTTTTTCCAATTTTTATATGTTTTTTTGAATTTTGAATTTTTATTTTTCAATTTTTAACGAATGAAGAAAAGATGACTAACGAAAAATATGACATTGAAAGTAAAAGTGTGGTTCATCCCATCACGAGATGGCCATTTTGGCGATGTGATAAATTATTTGTATAACAAAAACACGGAAATCAGACATCGAATGTTGCTGTGGTGTAGTGGTTATCACGTCAGTCTTACACACTGAAGGTCCCCAGTTCGATCCTGGGCAGCAACATTTGTGTTCAATTTTTACGTAATATACACATACATGCATTTTTTTAAAAGAAGACAGTGAAAACCACGGATCACTACCTGAATGTCACCTCCACCCTTTACACCATGGCATATTGCTGTGTTAGTACACAAGCAACATCAGCATTAGTTTTTCTTTTCCACATGTAAAGTCGTTACCGTTATCAAAATAAAAGAGAGCTGACATTAAAAGAGGGAATTGGCCTCTAGTTCTCTCTATACGTTATTGGTACCATTGTTGATTTTTTTATAAGAAAAACTCAAATTAAATTAAAATAAAGTCGAAAACAACACAACGCATCAAATAAGGGAGAATATTACTAAACCCAAGTCAATAAATTTACCCCGGACACTCTGTCCTATGCGTTTCACCCATATTCAATGAAAGATTAACATTAGCCTAAAAATTGGATCTTTAACATAATAGGTAAATTCATAAACTCATAATACAAATACAATGATAAAGCCGCTCTCACTAAACAATCAGTTGCTTTATTCGCCTCCCTTATAGTCCAGAAATTCTAAAAATCGAGTTAGAATGATAAAATGGGGCTCGTCAACTCGAGTAATTCGAAATTCTTTCATTCGATTTGATTGAACGCTCATCTCTACCAGGAAAGCCCCTATACTTAGGGGTGAATTGCATTTCCATCCCTCTACTGAAAAATGAGCAAATTAGCCCTTATACATTTCGAAACGTGCAAATTAGCCTCTTCGTTAAATTTTATCTGTTAAATGATGATGTGGAGTGTTAATTTAAATGGTTAATTACTAATTTGGTCCCTGAACTATAGATAAATTATCATTTTGCTTTTTAATTTTTTTTCTTAACAATAATTCTAAAATCTTAAAAATAAATATAAATTATTAAAAATATTAAAAATATTTTAAAATAATTTTCAAAATAAAAATTATAAATAAAAATTCAAAACATATATGTAAAAAAATAAAAAATGTTTTACAAAAAAAAGCCTTAAAAAATTTTATCAAACTTTTGAGTCAAAACACCAAAATCATCATCTCCTACAAGACTTTCTTCCCTATTTTACAAAACCCAAAAAAACCAAAAAGATTCCCTATGCTTGATTGAAGCCATAAATAAATAAATACTTGATTGAAGCAAAAAATGTAACATTCGTATTTTAACTCGGGGTTAAGTACAGTGATGGATTGGATCAAGAATTAGTGCAAATTTTTTTTATATAATAAATAAGAATTTTGAGTATTAAATTAGGAAGTATTTAGATCCAATAAGAAATTAAAAAATACTCCTTAAGTAGGAAAATTTTAAATAGATACATTGACTTAATTGAAAGAATAAAGAACTTGTCGTGGCCAAAGTAGGAAAAATAATAAGTTAGGAAATATATTGGAGTAGAGGAAAGGAAGGCTAAATGACCTAAATATACCATTTTAAAAAAAATTTACGGAAAAGGGCCGAAAAAATAATTATTTACCGGAAAGGGTCATTTCCCAAAACGCTACAGCGTCCACGTCGGTAGCGTTTTAAGGGGATAAACAAAAAGTGCATCCACGAGGGAGCTTTGTGCCACATCGACAAAAACGCTGCGTCCTTGAGGCGCGCTTTTTGTCGATGTGGCTCAAAGCGCCCCTCGTGGACGCGCTTTGCCTTCTTCACCCCCGATGGGCTTTTTAGTTGTTTTTAGTGTTAGGGTATGAGTTTTTAGGGTTTTAGGGCTACGGTTTAGGAATTTTTAGGGTCTTAGGGTTTAGGGTTTCTAGGGAAAATTAATAGACTAGATTTTAGGGTTAATTAATTAGAATAATTTTAAGTTTAGGGTTTTGGGAAAAATATATCGATAAAATAAAAATTATTTGAATTTTTTTCTGATGAGTCTCTCGACAATATAATTTTGAGAAAACGTTTACGAACAAATAGTGACCAAAACGCTTCAAGCGAGATGCAATGTCGATGAAGAGTTGAAAAAAGCTCCCACGTGGGCGCTTTTTTTTGCTCTGAGTCTCTCGGCAAAATAAATTTGAGAAGATGTTTCGAACAAATAGTGGCCAAAACGCTTCAAGCGGATGCATCGTCAAGAAGAGTACGAAAAAAGCTCCCACGTGGGCGCTCTTTTGCTACGATGAGTCTCGGCAAAATAATTTTGAGAAGACGTTTACGAACAAATAGTTGCCAAAATGCTTCAAGCGAGATGCACCGCCGCGGCAAAGTCTTGAAAAAATCCCACGTGGGCGCTCTTTTGCTCACGATAGTCTCTCGCAAAATAATTTTGAGAAGACGTTTACGAACAAATAGTGGCCAAAACACTTCAAGCGGATGCACCGCTGTCGGCAGAGTATCGAAAAAGCTCCCACGTGGGCGCTTTTTGCTACGATAGTCTCGCAATCCTTAACTATAAATCACCAAATTTCATTCTCGGGTTGCAAATGAGAATTGAGACAAAAGTAAAATAGAAACTGAAGATGAGTGAACGTATTAATGCTGTTATTTACTACGATGGTGAGGTTTGTGACACCGAAAATGGTGTTGTTTTTTTATCGGAGAACATAGCGCGACTGGGTTTTAACCGGAACATAGATTTGACAGAACTTCGCAAAAGAATTAGGCGTAAAATCTTCGGAACAATGCCAATGAAAGTTCAGTCTATTAAATATAGATTTTGCGCTTCGGTTGATCCCGTGAGATATGACTCATTCGACATCAAAGGTCCTCGGAGCTTGGAGGCAATGGTGGAGACTTATCTTGTCAGTGGATCATCCTATCTTGAGGTATATGTACAATTTTCATGCCAAGTGATCTTCCTTCGACTTCAACATCTACTGCTGTTCGAGGGGAATGCACGACCTCAAGCCGACACTCTGTTAGTGGGAGGGAGAATACGGAAGCGCCCGTGTTTGGTGGTAGTATGGAAAACACAACCCATGCACGACACTCGATTGGTGGATGGGACATGCATATCCTTCCTTCGACGTTCGATGCCAGTAATACGTATTAGGGAACGTCATCAACTTCTAGTGGTTGGCAATCCACATATGATTGGGAACGTTACGAAAGTTGTTTAAGAAGGGATAATGTACTCCCCACGACATCCACCGGTAAGGGGCCCTCGTTCGTTGTAGATGATGGTGGGTCAGATGATGAGTCTGATATAGATCCACCTCGAGAGCCCGGCCCCGATGGTGCAGAAGTTGTATTATTTTCTGAACCGGAGCCTGTTCCAACCGACGTTAAAGGTGGTTCAGATGAAGAAGAAGAAGATTCGCGATTCATGGCGTACTCGCCTCCAGCCCACATGCATAATGTCGATCTATCTCAAGACGATACATTGGAGTTTCCTGAACTACCACACAGAAGGCGTGATCGTACAAGTTCGTCGTTGGATTCGGGCGAATTACAAGTTGGTAAAGAGTTTTCCAACAAGGATAGTTTTCTTGATGCATTGAAATAATATAGCATCAAGAACGGGGTTAACTACAATGTGGTTAATCCAAACTCGATAAGTACGAGGCCAAGTGTGCAGTGCAATACGGTACATGTTCATGGAAAATCATGGCCTCGTTGAGGAAAAGGACAGGCTTGTGGAAGATCAAAAAGTATAACGGTCCACATATATGTCTTGCCGGTACAGTATCACTAGGTGTTCAAGGTTTTTGAAAATACTAATATTACGTAATGTTACATTATTTAACGTACTTCATTGACAGGTGTTTCACAAGATCATTCGAAGATGGATTCAGAGATGTTGGCTGACTTAATAATACCGACTGTGAAGGCGGATCCCAAGACTATAGTGCCGGCCTTAATTGGCAATATTCGTAGCCAATTGGGGCACGCGCCTCTTCTTACCGAAGACTTGGATAGCCAAGCGGCGTTGGAAAAGTTGCATGGTCGGTGGGGCGCTTCATATAATGAAGTGTGGCGGTGGTGTCAGTCTTTGGAGAGATATGTCCCGGCGGCATAACGGACCTTGAAACGGAACGTATTACTACGATTGATTGCTCGTGGATGCCAAGTGTTCAAGCGTCTGTTCTGGACATTTAAGCAATGCCAAGACGCATTTATATACTGCAAGCCATTGGTACAAATTGACGGTACCTTTATGTATGGTAGATATACACATCGGCTATTGCTAGCTGTGGCATAGGACGGCAGTGGGAGAATCCTTTCAATTGAGTTTGCAATAACACCGGGGGAGTCAGCTGATGACTGGGATTTCTTTCTATCTAGGTTAAGGAGGCATGTCTGCCCCTAACTTAATATATGCGTTATATCGGATCGGGGCCCTGGAATACTAACCGCAATAGAGCGACAGGGAAGCCTATGGCATCACGCACACCATCGATATTGCCTAAGGCATGTTGCGTCCAACTACCACGGGCAACATCGACCTACAAGTCAACGACGGCAAGTGACCAATATGGGTATGTAATATCTATTAATATAATTTCATTTTTAATATTCAATTTATTCTTAATTGAAGAGTGGTATGTAATATTCGCTATCAACTTATATTGGCAGGGTACGAGATCAATAAGGACCGTTTTCACGAGATGTTGGTAAGTTTGCGCTCAGTTAACGAATAAGGCGCAAACTACCTACGCAATATTCCTTTCGAACAGTGGACACAAGCATACGACGGCGGCCTACGATATGGTTATATGACCTCAAACCTGGCCGAATGCATAAATTCTGTTCTAAAAGGAACGCGTCATTTGCCGATAACATCGGTTGTGTGAGAGACATATTTTCATTTAGCGGCACTATTTCCGAAGCGAGCAGCGAGTTATAAAAGCCAAATGCAAGGAGGCCATGTATGGTGCGCGAAGGTATTGCGAGAAATTAAGGCCAACACCATGCACACAGTGTGTCACGATCGCGACAACCTATGGTTTCGTGTGACGAAGTTTGACAGACCGAACCAAGGTATTGTTGGCGGGAAATATCGTGTACACTTGAGAAATAGGACCTGCGACTGTGGGATATTTGATGCACTTCGTTACCCATGCGCTCATGTACTTGCGGCTTGTTAGAATCTCCGTCTGGATCCCATGAGCTATGTCGACGAAGTGTATAAAATAGAAAACATGTACAACGTGTGGAGACACGTATTCCCACCAGTCCCAGATGAACGTAAGTGGTCGTCTGTATCGCTTGCTCCGTATAAGCTGTTACCGGATAGAGAACTGCGGCGCAAACCAAAAGGTCAACCTTACTCGACTAGAATATGCAACAATGTGTATATCCGAGAAACGGCTAACCAACAGAAGTTATGCGGATGGTGTAGGAACCCAGGCCATACATCTCGCTCATGTCCAAGTCGGAATAGTTGATAGTCTCCTTATCATTTTTGTCTCTTGGTGGCTTGAAAAGTTATGTCTCATTTCGTCTGTATCATTTTTGTTTAGATGTATTTAAAGACATGATAGAAGTAAAGTATGTGTTTTTTATTTCATTAAATATATAAAAATTAAATTACAATTAGGATATTCAAAAATAACTTTCATTTTATTAAAAATAAAAAAAATAAATTACAAAAAAATAACTTTTATTTTATTAAAGATAAAAAAATCAATTAAAAAAAACAACTTTTATTTTATTAAAGATATAAAAAATAAATTACAAAAAAATAAAAAACAACTTTTATTTTATTTTAGCAAAGATATAAAAATTAAATTACAATAAAAAATAAACAACTTTTATTTTATTAAAGATATAAAAATTAAATTACAATAAAAAAATAAATAACTTTTATTTTATTTTAGCAAAGATATAAAAATTAAATTACAATAAAAAAATAAACAAATTTTATTTCATTAAATATATAAAAATTAAATTATAAAAAATAAAAAAACAACTTTTATTTTATTAAATATATAAAAATTAAATTACAATAAAAAATAAAAAACAACTTTTATTTTATTAAAGATATAAAAATTAAATTAAAATAAAAAATAAACAAATTTTATTTTAGCAAATATATAAAAATTAAATTACAATAAAAAAAAATAAAAAACAACTTTTATTTTATTAAAGATATAAAAATTAAATTACAATAAAAATAAAAACAACTTTTATTTTATTAAAGATATAAAAATTAAATTACAATAAAAATAAAAACAACTTTTATTTTATTAAAGATAGAAAAATTAAATTACAATAAAAAATAAAAAATGGCGGTCGGAATCAATGTTGGTGCCGGTCGGAATCAGTGCTTGGGGGTGGTCGACGATTCTGCGCTGGATTCCTCCTTCTTCTAGCTTCCGCGGGAGTTGTGGAACCTCAAAGGGATTCGATTCCTCGGCAGGGTCCAGTTGTGGGGTTGGGAGGATGACCCACATTGATAAAATAATGATCGGGGAGGTGTTTGGATAAACCATGGCGGAGTGTCTCAATCCCATAAGGCGAAGGAGACGGTAAAGGAAAAGCTCCCGACGGCGCCTCGTCGATCCTCATGCGCGACGGTGGCCTCAAGATCGCCGCCGATCGGAGTAGTCGGGAACGGACTCGAACCGGGCCATGCATTCTAACCTGCCGTAAGACTGGAAAAAGGAAACATATAAGGGTTAGGATACATATAAGGGCTAGGTGCACTTTTTGCATAATCGAAAAAATTTGTGATGTCGGTGTCGCCGTTTGAAGTGTTGGGCCCGGTGGATCGTATGGGCGCCGTTGATGGGCCCTGGATCGTGTGCGCAGCACCGTTGATGGTCCCGCCTCATCACCCATTCTCCTTGGATTTAAAGGGCCCCGTTGTTCCCTTTGTTCACGAAGTTGCCATCGCCTCTCCTCTTCCGACAATAAATACGGCTTGCCATGGATCCGAAACCATGGCATGTATTCCGGCATGCACGCTAACTCAGAAACGATGATTGGTTCCCGAGTAGGTATATAATCATACCGGTTCTCCCACAATTCGATATACGCTGACCAATATCTTGGCCAATCCGTATGCAACTGCCGTAAGTCGACTTTGTGCTCATCATCGAGCACCTCAGGTGCCACGGGAATCGGTTGTCGGAATCCAAATTGACGCAGAATCCGATCTGATTGGTGCATCTCCACGGTGGCATAGTTGATCAATGGGACCTTCACATGCCAAATGTTCGAATTTTGAAATAACTCCTCCGGAATTACTGCCCGAATTGACGGGTCCTCGTATGGTGTCCATTCAAACTATATTAACATGATAAAAAATATTAGTTATATACTAAATACTAAATATGAAATACTAAATACGAAATATGAAACGACTATTTTATTATGAAATTTAATTAAAATTTAATACTTACTTGTGCTTCCGACCGTTACTCTAGTAGAAGCCGTATATCTTCAAGCGATGTAGGTATTCCAACATAACTCGCCGAATGGTTCCACCTAATTAAATAAATTTTTAGCATACAATTATATTTTAAATCTACGTAATAATTGTAAAATCTAGTATTAAATTTACCTCGTTATGAGTGGGAATGTATATGGATGGTCGACTCGAGGACGTAAAAATGGAAATCGAAACAGTGCCCATGATTGCAGTAGTGATAGGCAACCTCCGATTTTCGCTTTATTCGGCCGCGTCGCCCTGCACATCTCCCGGTACAATTTTGTTAGCACGGCGGACCCCAACTCAATTCACCGGCTGCTCTAAAATCAACGAGTTTCAAAGTGACCATCTCGTGTGTCGAGGTTTCGTGGACAGTCCGGCAGATCGATAGCCTCCAATCATCTCAAGAATGTATACCCGAGCATACCGTATTCTTTCTATTTCCGTCGAATCATTATTCGGCTCTGGAAATATGTCTCGTAACCAGTCGATCTCGATCCGACCACCGTAAATGTTATCCGGAATAGCATCCAAAAGCTCGTAGCATACGGCGGCCCAATCGCCAGAAGTTGCGGACCCGATGACTACGTACCCATCCACCGGTAATCCTAATTGCAATTGCACGTCTTCCAGAGTGATGGTACACTCTCCGCATAGAAGATGGAAAGTGTGCGTCTCGGGTCTCCACCTCTCTATCAACGCACTGATTAACTTCGGGTCCAACTTGCACCCCCGACCTATCGTGGCCACGTGCCAAAAACCCGCTTCCCGCTGGTAATTCTCGATAAACGGCGATGGCGGACCAGGCATATTGCGAATATAGCATTGCAATACTCGATCTACAAACTGTTTAAAAAATTATAAAATAAAATTTAATTAAAATTGCATAAACCTTAAAAATTTTAAATAGTATTGAAAAATTAAAATTAAAACTTACCATTTGCATTTGATCGACGGAGCTGTGTTTATCATCGAGACGAATTAATTCTCCGGCCATTACTAATACGATCGAATATTTTTAAATTTATCAAAAATATATATATTTCAAAAAATTTAAAAAAATGGCTTTCTTGTAAATATTAAAGAACTATTGTGAAATTTGAGAGGAAGTTTAAAGGAATTTGAGAGAAATTTGAGAGAAAGTTGAGAGAAAAATGAGTAAGGACTAATGTGTGAAAAAAATAAAAGGGTTGGGGGTATTTATAGGGTTTTTTTTACCGTTGGAGGCCCAACGGTCAAAAAAAAATTTGACCGTTGCAGGGGCAAAGCGCGTCCACGAGGGAGCGCTTTTGCCACATCAGCAAAGCGCCCTCAAGGACGCGTTTTTCATTGATGTGGCACAAAGCGCTCCCTCGTGGACGCGCTTTTCTGATTCATCCCCTGAAAACGCGCTGACGTGGATGCGTTTTCGGGAGAAATGACCCTTTCCGGTAAATAATTATTTTTTCGGCCCTTTTCCGTAAATTTTTTTAAAATTTGGTATATTCTGGTCATTTACCCGGAAAGGAAGGAATGATCAAGAAGAAATTTAACCAAAGTATTATATGAGTCATCCTAGGAAAAATGAAAGATGGGGAAGGACAAAGTGGTAAATAGCCAAGTAGATATTTATTAGGTGTAATGATGATGGGTAAAAGTATAAAAATGAATGACTTAAGAACTTATTAGCAATTTGACCATTTTAATTAAAAATGTGATATATTTTAGTAGAATGGTGTAGAAAGTGGGAGAAAAGATGAAAAGTTATCATCTTTTTCACCCCCAAACCTTCACTTCTTTTTCCCCTCAACTTCCATCCAACTTTTCTTTTATTTACCTTCATATCCTTCCTCCATTGTTGAACCATTCAAGCTTCAAACCTTCCTTTTTCTTTGAAATTTCTTTAGTAAAAACTAAAGAGAAGGCTAGTGAACATCTTAATCTCATGAGAAAACTTCAATAGATGGATTAAAAAAAAGAAAAGCATGAGTTAGGTTTTGAGTTTTCAGAGAGCTAAGGTAAGAGATGATGAATTATCATGGCATACATGTTTATTTTCATTAACTAGCATAGGAAAGTTATATGATTTTAGTTTTAACTTATAAATGATATATGTTTTATATGAAATTGAAGATAAAGAAAAGAAGGGAGAGGATAACATTGAAGGAAAAGAAAAGGAGAAGGCCAAGGAGTGAAGGAAGAAGAAAATACATCATAATCTCAACCTTTTTGTTGTAAGTACTACAAGAATTTTTTTAAATTATTTATATTTAAAATGTAATGCCTTGAATAATTTATTTCTATTTTTGTAAGTATCTGACATAAATGAGTATCTGCTTCAGTGGTTAAGTGTTCTGGGTGTGTTTGAGAGGTCTTGGGTTTAAGTCTCTATTTTGTCAAATTTTGTTATTCTTGGATCCAAGCCTTATCCTTGTTATGTGGGCTTATATTAAACTGCCTGTAAATTCACGTCAGAATGAGTCTGCTGGTTCAAGTGGTAAGAGAGTTAGTGTGTTGGAGGTCATGTGTTCAAATCCCTGAGTGAGCGTGGGTATTATTTTTGCTCGATTTTGGTGATAAAGTTTCAGTAGAGCTAAAAGTCTGAGTAGTGGGTGGTTATGATTGTGGATGTAGCGGGATTTGGGTAAAACTCGTTTTCCCAAAAATCCCTCTCTTTTGGAATCTGACGTTTTCTTCTCTGCACTTTTCTTTTTATCAGAATTTTGGTTTCTTTTCTTTTTCTCTCCCTTCTTCCTTCTTGGTTTGGTAAAATTGTTTTTTCCAAACTCCGATTTTTCGATTCGATGTTCATACGTTTGGTAGGTAAGGAATGTTGTTTTGCTCGAAGTTGGGAGTTTCTTTTAAATTCGTTAGAACCCTTGTCTAATTCTTTTCTTGGCACTGATCTTGTGTTTTGGCAATAGCAAATCGTGAAGATCGGGACTCTTCTCTCGCGGAGACGTAATCGAAATCGTTTGGTGTAGTAGGGTAAGCGTTGAGCACTTGTTTTGAATCCTTGTTAGTTTTATTGATTTGGTAAAATTGAGGTTTAGAATTGATTTTGGGGAGTTTCTATGTTGATTTTAAGTGTTGTGTGGCTCGGGAATGGTTTTGCATTGAAATCGTACCAGGTGTGTACCCAAAACGCAGAAAAATGAGCCTAGGCAAAAGCCGAAAAACTGTTATGTTGACGCCACACGGGCGTGTGGTCACCCGTGTGTTTGGCCATGTGCGAGGGCACAGTCGTGTAATCGACGTAAGCATGGTCGTGCACAATACACGGCCGTGTGGTGGCGTGAGTGTGGCCGTGTGGGCCAGACGGGCTAGGCCAAGTTGGGCGTGTGGGCCACACGGGCGTGTGGGTTTTGGGCCATGCCGTGTGGGCCACACGGGTAAGGCCAATCTGGGTGTGTGGGTCACACAGGCATATGGGCCCATATTTTCTAAAATTTTCCCTAAGGTCGCAAGGGTCGTTCCGATCGACTGTGGGCCTACCGTAGGGTCGGTAAGGGCTAACCAAACCCAAAAACTGTAGATCTGATAGTTTGATATTCTGTTCTGAGTATGATAATGCTATGCATGTCTGATTATTTCGTTATCTATATATAAGCAGGTTGAGCCTGTTTAATTTGTTATTTCTGTATCTGTTATCTGTTTCTGTTTTGGGGTGAGATTTGTATATGTGGAAAAAGTGTTCTATATGGCGATCATCGCCTATATTCTGGTAGCTTGGTTGCATATTATCTAATATATGTCGTAACGACACGATATGGTGTGTAGGGTTGGGTATGTATTTTTAACCCCACATGGTGTGATGGGATGGTCGGAGCTGGTGTGTAGAGGATGGGGGTAGGATTCTGATTATCTGATCTGTATATCTGACTCTGTTATCTGTATCTGAAATGGGCATGAACCCGAATCTGTATCTAATTGTATGTGAGTTTTCTGCATATTGCATGTCTATTTTTGTTGGGTTACACACTGAGCTTACGTAAACTCACCTCTGTTTTTCTGTTCTGTTCAGGTAATCCACAGACTTAGACAGATCGGTGCGGCGAAGTCTTGTAGTGACCACTAGTCTACGAACTGAATTTAATTAAAGGTTTTATTTACTTAAATGATATTTTTGGGAGTTTTTTATTAATTGGACTCTCCGGACTGTTGATTAAATTTTTGGGATTTGGATTTTTTGTTTAATATTTTGTTTGGACAACACGCTAAAAACACGGTTTTTACTAAAACAAAGGTTTTCTAAAATACGAACTGCCTTCTTGAAATATAACGGTTTTCGTAAGCTTCCGCTATAAAACATGTTTTAAGGCAACTAATTAATTGAATAAACGTTTTGACAATGGATAAAAGCAAATAAGAGTTGAAAAACTGAAATGGTTTTATCGTATAAACTTCGTTATCAAAACCCATTCTTTGTGACACCTTCGGATGCCATAAAGTCTAGGCTGGGTTTGGGGTGTTACATAAATGCTTATATTGTAATATGGAATTACTTAGAATAGAAATGTAGGATATATATATTTATATTTGTAAATAGATAATAAAAAGGGGATTAGATTATGAAATTATGAAAATTGTAAAGAAAATTATAGGTGGAGAATATGAAATGGTATATTTGTTTGAGCACTAAGTAATGATGTTGTGGTAAAAGTATATATGTGAAAATGGTGTGATATTTGTGATTTGTGAAATGGGGACTAAATTGTAGATGATAGAGAAATGTGAAATCTTTTCTGAAATACTTATGTAAAGTATTTAAATGTATGAAATTCAACTTTTACGCTCAAGTAGACAAAATTAGAACTACTAGGATATTAGTGGCATGCCATTAAGGGACCTTAGCGCACTCTCCGATTATTAGCACTTTAGTACTCTCCATTTAGCATATTCGTGCTCTCTGTATAGCACTTTAGTGCTCTCTATTCAATAGTGCATAATAATGCACCTCTGTATTTTTTCGTATATCCTGTGTGTTCTATAAAGTCTACTCTAGGCTAATAAAAGTGAATCATCAATGTGTTGAGGTAAGTTTGATAACTCACAAAAGGTAAGTTAAATTTTATTAAATTAAGGTATAATTGAAGAAACTTGTATGTTTGTAAATATGTATTAATTGTATAAGTTTAAAAAAAATTATGTTATGATTCATTTACCTATTTATTCTTATAGTGCTTACTAAGCCTTCACCGGCTTAATGCGTTTATTTCAACGCGTAGGTACAATTAGACTCGAAGAGATAGAGTCAGGCTAGGAGATCCCTCATCTCATCACATCCCCAAGAGCTCCAAGAATAGGTATTATATTTTGAGTTAAAATGGCATGTACATAGGTAGACTAAATGTGTTCCCAAGTGTTAGGGACTAAAATACAAACTCTTGAAACTCTATTTATTTTTGTTTTACTTGAAGTATTTTGATTCTATATGAAATGAATTATTGAGGTTATAAGTATGTTTGCAAATGTGGTTTGTTAATGTGATAATTGTGATCGATTTGGAGTTGTTTTAAGTAGTTTAAATGCATTTTGAATTGGTCTTAAGTGTTGAGTTGAATCCAATATATCGCAGGGGATTTTAGTGAACTTTTAAACTGATTTTTGCCAAAATTTACCCAATGTATCAATACCAAGGGTATAGGTATCGATATCTAGGCTTTTAAATACAAAATTGCCAAAACAGAATGTGATTTTGGTATCGTTTTTAACATCGGTATCGATATTGAAGGCTAGGTATCGATACCTAAGTCTAAGGTATCGATACCTTCATCAAAATTTGAATTTCTGGAGTTCCAGAATGTCATTTTGGTATTGATTTTGTGCAGTGGTATAGATACCTTTTTAAAGGGTATCGATACCTTTTGTTTTGGTATCGATACTTTTCCCCTGTTTTGAGTAGAAACAGTGTTAAAATCATTTCCAAACATAATCTAACATCCAATAATGACCCCACACGTTTATATTAATAATTTTTGGGTTAAATAAGTTAAAATACTATGTATAAATGTTTAAATTAAATAGTGTCTAGCCAAAACCATTTTGGCACCAAATTTAATAGCCTTATACCGAGTCCGTACGATCGGACCGGGTATAAGGGTGTTACAAAAAAATTCAACTAAAAGTTTTGATTACTCAATTTCAAATTTCTCATGTTTTGGTTAATGTCCAGTTTCATTCTTCATCGACCATACTTCCAACTAAAAGGTACATAAAATTTTATTTAATGTTTACTTTCTTCTACTTTAGTGAATATTCATTTTCGTATCTCCTGATGGTGTGTAACCACTGTTACAAAATTTTGATTACTCATTTTCGCATCCCTTAGCTATTACAAACTTTCTCATTTGAAGATCTTATTGTTTATTACCCTAAGAAGCTTTAATTTTAAGTTACTAAGTTTAACAATTTCTAGGTTTTGAATTTTTAATATAAATTTCTAGGTTAACAAGGACTTCATGGGTTTTAAAATTTTAGAAAATAATGTTTAAATTTATGAGAAGAAATAAAAGATAAAAAATGGAATTTTAATTTAAAATAAAACCTCAAAGTCATTAATACATCTCTAAAGGTGGAGAACAATTAAAGGAGCTCTTTGTCTTCATCCTCTTCTTCGTCGCCAAAGAGAGATGCAAAATCGAAAGATTTTATTTACTGTCAAAGTGTTGTTTCTTTAGTTTGATTGTATTCCAACAGTAATAGAACCATGATTTTATTGAAATGTGTGCTTTTAAAATTACACTGGAGAGCGTCTTCAATATGTAAGATTAGTGTCTCATTGCATTAAATAGTTCTCATCAAATCAAGAATCTTATTGAAATTGGAAATGTTTCCCTATTATTGAAAAATGAGTGAATTTCTAAAAAATGCCTTTTTTTTTAATTACCATATTAGACTTCTTCTTCTTCTTTTTTGAAAATTTACGAGATTAGGCCGAAATAAAGAAAACGCTTCCGGCTAGAAGCGTTTTCAACGAATTTGCAGCTGGAAGCATTTTCAATATATTGACAGAAAAACGCTTCCAACTGAAAGCGCTTTCTGACCCCAATATTTTATTTTATTTGGTGCCACCTCTTGTGAAAATAAAACTTACAAAGCAGGTCTTTATATAGATTTCAAGTCTTATTTCCCTTATTTTCTTAAGCGATGTGGGGGATATGGGTCTATATAGACTCATAATCCATTTGCAATTTATTCCTTGACAATGTGAAATTGCTTATTTTTTTAACTGACAACATAAAATTAAAGCCTACACTTAATTCTTAAAAATTAAAGACAAAACTTTGTACAATATTAAAGTCTAACAAAATATATTTTGTTATCTTTAAATGTTATCATTTTGCTTGAGATTGTTCAGATTATAATTTGAGGAGGTTGGTCATTATACAACTAATTATTTATCTTTAAATTATTTTTTCGGGTAATTCGGGTAAATAATTCATGTTATTTATTTTTTATTTTTTTTCCTTTCATTTGTTAATCATGAAAATTTTATACATTCGTACCGTATTTGTGTTATTTTTATTTTATAATAATGTATTAATTATATTTAAAAATATTATTTACACTTGCAAATTGTTTATCTTTTTTTTTTACAAATAAGAAAAAAATAAAAATATTCTCATAATAAAATACTTTTTTTTTTGTAAATATATAAAATTATTTAAGTACTTTTCTTGATTGATTTAGTCTCAACTCGACACTAAATTTATATTGTTCTTTTCTTTTATGTTTTATAGGGAAAGAGGTAGAGTTGTTTCATGTTTGAATCTAAAATTATGTGTTAATAGAAGACTAAATAATAATACAAATTCTTTGTCATCGAATTATTTATTGACTAATGTACTTTTTACTTTTAGAAATATAGAGAAATGTAAAAATAATATCTATATTTAACATATTTAAAAATAAAAACTAAAATATGCGTCACTATATTATCTCTATTAATTTTTACACTTTAATATCTATATATAAAATCTTATGTGTTACTATATGTGTAAGTTTGTCTTTCTTTTTTTATTGGACTTTTTTTACAACGATAATATTTGTATAAGAGTTTATAATGTTTTATTTTGTTAGAGTTTAATGTTGTACAAAGTTTGTTTTTAAATTTTAAAAATTAAGTGTAGCCTTTAATTTTATGTTGTTAGTTAAAAGAGTAAGCAATCGTACATTGTCTAGGAACAAACTGCAAATGGATTACGAGTCTATATAGACCCGTATCTCACATCGCTTAAAAAAACAAGGGAAATGAGACTTGGGGTCTATATAAAGACTTCTTTTGTAGGTTTTATGTTCACAAGGGCTGGCACAAAAAAAAAGATATTAGGAGCAGAAAGCGCTTACAGCTAGAAGCGTTTTTCTATCAATACACTGAAAACGCTTCCTTTTGCAAGTCCACTGAAAACGCTTCCTTTAAAAATAGCATTTTTCAAAAATTCACTCTTGAAAAATAGCTCAATTTTCCAAAAATAAAAAAATAAAAACATTATGATTGACTAAAAAAGAGCTTCTTTAAATTTAAGGTTTGACTTTAATAAATCTAGATTTGGTTTTGTTTTAAAGGAAATCTAACTTTGATTTCTTAAGAAAAAAAGATAATAAAAAAAATCGATAGCGCATTGTTTTAAAAAAATTAATTTTTTTAAAATATTTTTACTGTAATTTTTAAGATTTTAAAAAAATTAGAATATGATTAAATTTTTTTAAAGTATCAAAATAAAATTTTAGTTGTAGTTCAAGTGCTAAATTAGTAATTGATCATTTAAATTAACGTGCGATAACGTTAATGAATATTATGTAACTTTTGAAAGTTGGATGAACGAAATGTAATTTTAAACAAAATTTAGGGACAATTGGTGTAGTTTACCTTAAATATTTTGTGTTTTATCCCAACTTTTTAGAGTTTCTTTTGTAAGTGACTTGAAAGAGTATACTATTTTTCTTATTTTAATATGTCACATGGGTTAGTCGTTGGGTTATAAAGGGTTAAAAATGGTTTTTTCAAAGATATTTTTCAAAATTTTAGAGTTAGGACTAAATTGATAGATTTTATAAATGTTGAGAGTCAAATTTATTGAATTTTTTAGAACTAGAACTAAAATGAAAAAATTTGTAAACATTGAGCGCTAAATTTTTTGAATTTTTTAACATAATTTTTAATAATTTTAATAGTTTATATTTGTTTTTAAGATTTTTTATTAGTTTTTAGAATTATTGTTAAGAAAAAAATAAAAAAATAGAAATGATATTTTGCTATAATTTAGGGACCAAATTAGTAATTAACCATTTGAATTAATGTTTCACGTCATCATTTGATTGGTAAAATTTAACAGAGGGGTTAATTTGCACGTTTCGAAATGTATAAAGACTAATTGACTTAATTTTTAGTAGAAGAGCTGAAATGCAATCCACCCTTACATATAAAGACTTCCCAAATACTTTTACTGCAAAAATATGTTATGAATCAGGGGCGAAGCCAGAATAATTTTTTAGGGGGGCCGGATGAAATTTTAATTTTTTATAGTCTATATCTTTATAATTTGTAAAGGATTAAATCGAATTTTTATAATAGCAATTTTCCAGTTTAGGGGGGGCCGGGGCACCTACCAGGCCCCCCTGGCTTCTCCCCTGTTATGAATTAAGAGATGTTATTAACATATAAATTATTCTTTAAATTTAATCATAACAGTAAACTTGTAAAATATGAAATGACAAAAAATAACAAGTAATATGATAAGCACATAAACAAACTTGTCAATTTCTACTTAAAACGATATATAAAAACCTTACATATAATTGTTGTGTAGAAATAGAATTATAAACCTATAAAATTGTTTTTAATATATAACATTGTATAATAAAGAAATAACTTATTAAGAGATTCTCATATATATGCGCGTGATTAGGATTCCTTCTAATTTGAAAATATTAAAGGAATTTACTTTTTCTTTTCCAATTTTTCAATCTTAGCCTATCATACATTAGAATTAGGAGGTTTTTACCATTAAATTGAGACTTGACAACCATTAAAATATATTGTTGAAATCCTAAATTAAGCATTTTTAGCAAATGAGATAACTTTTAATTCTTGTTCATGTTTGGATTTGCTACGGCGAAATTGAAAGTGGACTTAGGACGATTCACCTCCTTGTATGTAAAGTGGAGAGTGGTAACATAGATATGAGTTAGGAAGTTGGAGGAGGAAGGAAAGAAGAAAAGATTCTCCCCTTTTAGGTTAAAGCAAAAGGTTTTTATATCCTTAGCTACAATCTCGAGATGCCACGTGTTATGTCTTCATTAATAGATTAGGAACAAGTGGTCTACTATCATAGGTCTAGATAGTATGGCGATTGAACATACTTTCAATCACTTTGAATAAGACATGACAGTTGAGATCAAGAGTGATAATTAATGAGTGAGATTCACATGAACTCATAGGAATGTTAAGACAATGAATGTGTCTGAGAAGTAGGACCCTTATGAGGAATAGTTAAAAGTATAGATCTTTTAAAGTGAACTAAATTTTGTCACAATGAAGATATAAATAAAAGAAAAAAAACTAATATTAAAATTATATTTAAAAAAGTAGAGTGATAAAGTAATCATAAATCTACTTTAGGCTTGGGGTAATTTATTAAAATATACCAATTTAAAAAAAATTACGGAAATGGGCCAAAAATTCAATTATTTACGGAAAAGGGCCATTTTCCCCCAAAACGCGTCCACGTTAGCGCGTTTTTAGGGGATAAATAGAAAAGTGCATCCACGAGGGAGCATTTTCTGCCACATCAGCCAAAAACGCGTCCTTGAGGGTGCGCTTTGCTGACGTGGCAAAAACGCTCCCCCAAAGACGCGTTTTAGCCCGTGTTTTTTTAAAAAAAAACTATTCTCGAATTTTTTAAAAATTTACGAGAATAAACCTTTATAAAGGCTCAAAGTGACAACACCATTTTTTTAAGGTGTCATCAATTAATAAGGAAATATAACTTACAAATGAAATCTTTATATAAACCCAAAGTCTCATTTCCCTTGTTTTCTTGAGCAAAGTGGGATATGAGATATGTGTATATATAGACTCATGAATAGTTTTGCAGCTTGTTCCTAAACAATGTGGGATTCCTTCCTCTTTTAACTAACAACATGAGATGAAATGCTACTGTACTGGCCCATTTTTGCCCGAGTCCATATAACAAATCAAAAACAGAAAATAAAAATAAAGTGTCCTCATGATCAAATGTACAAATGGCCCAAAACCAATACACCACGACCGCTTCTACTCACCACCACCCATACATTAACCTGCATCCCAAAACTAAATGCAGACCCGGTGGCCCATTACATCATTGGCCCAAACCCGAACCTAAAATAAACTACCCATTGACCCAACGCTTTCGGACCCAATTAAATGACCCAATACCAAAGGAGCCCAAATACCAAACAGTCTCAGCCTAGGGTTTCTGAAACCCTAGGCGCCGCAATAGTACCAAGGCCAACAGTCGCGCCGCAAGGACCCCAACAGGAACCCAATCGTCGCGCCGCAAACTTCGCCTGAGAGACCCGATCGTCGCGCCACCATCAACGCCAAGATCTCCACCTTCGATCTGCACAGAAAATGAAGGAATCATTGTAAAATGTCGAGAATACAATATTTCCTTTGTTGTTTTTTCTTTTTTCGGGTTATAAAAACCCATCAAAAACCTGTAATAGGGGGGAGAGCAAATACTCACAAAAACAGACACGGATACTATCACAGTGACAGAGAGAATATACATACGGAGAGAACAAAAGAAAAAAAAGAAAACACTGAAATAAAAACACCCAAACAGAGGTGATTTCTTTTTTATTCGCATTATTCTTTTTATATTATTATTTTTTCTTTTTTTTTTGCAAATAATAAGTACGCATGTAATAAAGGAAAGGAATGAGGGGTATTTTTTACATTTTTGATCGGCGTTCAGAATAGTGGATTCGCTGGCCTCCGACCGCCGTGTACGGTGGCGCGTACGAAGGCGAGTGCGACGGCCCCCTCGTTGGAATCTTGGCCGAAGGCCGCAGGACAGAGAACCTTCAGAAGTTTTTTTTAAAACGAAATGAAAAAAATGAAATTTTCCTTTAAAATTCGGTTTATATAATATTATTAAAGTGACGCCGTTTTTTGCTTAAGTTAATAAGCACGAAACGACGTCGTACGGGCAAAGAGGATC
Organism: Gossypium sturtianum; assembly: GCA_025698515.1. Lineage (NCBI taxonomy): Eukaryota > Viridiplantae > Streptophyta > Magnoliopsida > Malvales > Malvaceae > Gossypium > Gossypium sturtianum. Next base: position 25,229,900 of record CM046949.1, read on the forward strand.
CGCGCGTTGACCCGACCCGGGGAGGATCCGCGCGTTTTCATTGAATGGCCTAATTGCCATTTTAGCCCTTCCGCATTATTTCGATTTTACGATCAAGTCCTGTTACATTTTTCAATTATTTACAAATGCGCCCAGAATTATTTCTCGTGTTTCAATTTAGTCCCTCTTATATATATATATATATTAATTTTTTATATTATTTTAATATTATTATTTTACTATATTAAAATGATTATTATTTTTCTTATTTATATATATTAATTTGTTTATAGTATAAAAATTATATATAGTTTTTTTTGTGTATTAATTATTATTTATTACCTTTATTATATAAATTAGCATATTATTATTTATATTATATATTTCTAATTATTATTATTTTATTATTTTATTTTAATTTAATTATAATTTTTTTTGTTATTTTTAATAAAATTATTTCAGTATTTATATATATTAATTATTATATTATATTTTAAAATTTTTGAACATTATATAATATGATATTATATCGTATCATATGTTTAACTAAAATTATTTATAATATATTCTATTTTCAATATTTTTTATTTAAAATCATTATATTTTATATTATTATATTGTTTGGATCATATGAATGTCCTTTTTATCTATTATTTAAATTTGCATGAAATATGTTCATAGTTGATTGTTTATACTTCATTAGGTATTTGTAATCACTTTAGTATAGGGATTATTGTTTGTCGTATTTCGTATTATTATTGCATATCTTAAATGTTAGTATGTTATAATTGTTTTTTTTATCTTTATGTTCAATAATGTATGAAAGCAATATTATTACATGGGTTATTATTTAAAATATAAAATACATTTTTTTTTGCAAAATCGCTATATTTCGTTTAAAGGATTTTTAAAAATAAGGCAATGTTTTAGTATTTAGAAATTCGGAAAATAGTGCCCTAACGTGTTGGGTGCGATTTTCCGTTTGGCTGAATAACTAAATATCATTTTAACAAGTTTTGTAAATCGTGAGATGATTTTGATTATGAAGGTTTTTAAATATCATGTCCTAACGTGTTGGATGTGATGTTTATATTCTTTCGGAACAAGAAAGTCTCAAATTTTTTAAATTACTCGAAGTTTCTTTAAAGAAATCATATTTTTTAAATACTTTTAAATTTTAAACATTTGGACATGATTTTATCGATTAGGTACCAATTTTTTGGCGTTATGAGGGTGATAATCCTTCCTCATACGTAACCGACTCCCGAACCCGTTTTTCTTGTTTTTCGTAGACCAAAATTAAATGTTTTAAAATAAAATATTTTGCAAGGTGATCCAATCACACCTAAGTAAAAATGGATTGGTGGCGACTCCCATTTTTGTTTTCTTAAAAGTCGATCCCCGTTTTTAAAACCAAATTTTAAAATGGTTTCGACAGCTACACTATATTTGATTTTTTTTTACAAAACAATTTCTCTTTTTTTTTCTATATATTTTGTTAATATTTTCTTATATTATAAAATTATGTTTTGAGATCTTTAATCTTGTTGCATTTTAGAATTGTTAACATATACAAAAGAACTATTAAAAAAAAGAGAACAAATTGCACATATGAAACTTGTACATGCAATAATCTTCTATTCAATTTTAAATGTTTGAAGTTAATATCAATGCAATTCTAATTTTTAAAATAATTTTCCATTATTTAAATTTAGAAGTTATACTTTTAATTTTTTTTATTTATTTTATTTTATATTATGAATGTTTGATTAATAAATAAATGGTGAGTATTTGGTACTCAAATAGTATTTTTTTTTTGTAATTTTAAAAAATTGATATATCTTTTTAAATATTTATTTATTTTTAATATTTTATATACTAATTATTTTTTTAATTCTAATTTAATTTAATTTTCATCACCTAATGAATGCCGATAAATTTATTTCAGATATATTTTGACTAGATAGATAATCTATTTAAACATAGTATATAATTATATTAAATTAGTTTTTTTATAGAAATATATAATATACATAAAATATAATAATTATTTTTCATATTTTATATCTAGATTAAATTACATTAGTAGTCACTTAACTATATTTTTTAGCTATCGAATTATAAAAACTTACAAAATGATCACTCAACTATTAGTAATTTTTTAAATATTTATTTTTTAATATTTTACCATACTCATTTTATATTTATATTTTTTTTTACTTATAGAGTTTAAAAGTTTTATTTATAATATAACAAATGTTAACTTTTTGTAAAAAAATTTAAACTCTAAGTAAAAAAAATCAAATATAGTATAGCATTTCATCTCATGTTGTTAGTTAAAAGAGGAAGGAATCCCACATTGTTTAGGAACAAGCTGCAAAACTATTCATGAGTCTATATATACACATATCTCATATCCCACTTTGCTCAAGAAAACAAGGGAAATGAGCCTTTGGGTCTATATAAAGATTTCCTTATTAATTGATGACACCTTAAAAAAATGATGTTGTCACTTTGAGCCTTTATAAAGGTTTATTCTCGTAAATTTATAAAAAATTCGAGAATAGTTTTTTTTTTTTTAAAACACGAGCTAAAACGCGTCTTTGGGGAGCGTTTTTGCCACGTCAGCAAAGCGCGCCCTCAAGGATGCGTTTTTGGCTGATGTGGCAGAAAACGCTCCCTCGTGGATGCGCTTTTTTGTTTATCCCCTAAAAACGTGCTGATGTGGACGCGTTTTGGAGAGAAATGGCCATTTTCCGTAAATAATTAAATTTTCGGCCTATTTCCGTAATTTTTTTTTTTAAATTGGTATATTTTAGTAAATTACCCTTAGGCTTGGGTTAAATCTTTAAATATTTCATTCATTTTTTTTTTTAAACATTGCGAATTGAGAAAGATGTAATTATCCCGAAAGCGAATAGAAAACTCTTAACCACATACTTCTTTAAGAGTTAGCTTTGACATTTATTATTATTATTGGGATTTTATTCATTTAAAAGGCTAAGCCCAAGATGTTCCTTACAAATCTTAAGAAATAAACAAACAACTTAAAAAACCAAAAAAACTCCTAAAAAGCCCACTTAAAAAATAAAACCAAAGATTAAACAAACCTTAGCTCACCCTCCTCTCTGTTTGTCTTCTACCCAACCTTCCAAGACTAGTCGCTTCCCCTTTTACAAGCATTTCCAATAAAAGATTTAAGCGCCGACTATTATCTTTTTAATGCATCTACTCCTCCACTTGGCAAGATTCTCGACTTCTTCTTTCTTCCCTATGTCAGTTCCAGATCTCTGGCATCTTTTACTGCCGACGTTATCACCGTTCTAAGCGATTGTCCTTCCATGTAGGTACTTCTGTTAAGCTTTAAAGCTTCTTGCGCTGTTGCATGCGCCGTTTCGTTCCCTTTTCTTCCTATCTGTCTAAATCTACATTTGTTGAATTTTTTTCTAAGAGTTTTGATATCGATTATGTATGGGCTTAACATTGATCTATCATTTTCATTTCTCTGTATTTTTTTAAATGATGCTGAGGGCGTCTCCTTCCACCACCCCCCTTTGGTAACTCAGATCCAAGCCCATTCTTACCGCTTGTAGGCAGGCCAAAGCCTTTGCTGCAAACGTCGTAGGGATTCGATTATTGACTTACAAGCTACAATAAAGTATCTTTCCTTCTGAGTCCCTACAAACAATGCCTATTCCAGATTTAAATATTTGTTTGTCAAAGGCCCCATCAAAGTTTATTTTGATTTCATCTGGTTCAGGTGCTCTCCACCGTTCTTCTACTATCCTTTGACCCGGTAATTTGTGGTTTACCTCTTCCCATTCCCTCATATATTTGTAAATAAAGAAAAACTGTGTCCTCCACTAATCAGACTTTTTTCTCGTGCAGGATCTTGTTTCTCCTTGACCAAATTACCCAAATGCTACAAAAAATAGTCTTATTCTATATTCTTGTCGTATTGGTAAGTAACTCTCTTATCCACTGTTGATATCTAACTTCCTCGTTCCTTCGTGTAATTTGGATCCCTAACTCTTTCCATGTGTTTTTTACTGCAGCGCAATCCCTGAAGGCATGTTCCGTCGATTATGTATCTGTTCTGCAGCAAGGGCATATAGCTGTATTGCAAATCCGCTTATATAGTGTAAACTGCCCATAGTTGGAATGTATCCATTGTACATCCGCCAGTTTGTAATCTTTAATTTTCCTGGCAAGTTTATTTGCTATATTTTTTTTATAAAAAAGTTTACCAATGTTTGTATCATTATTTGTAACACTATCTAGGTTAGGTTCCTCTTTTGTTAACCATCGTAACCACTCCTCACTGTATATTCTCCTGATGGTTCACCACTCCAAATTCTAGAGTCGTCTTGTTGGTGTTGTGCCAAAGGAATTCTAAGTATTGCAGCAGCCTCCTCGCTACCAAATAAGTTGGTTCCTAACTGATTCTTTAATTCTATATTCCTCCAATCTAGGAACCCCAAGCATCTTGCCAGGTTGATATGCGGTCTCCCCTTCCCCCCCTCCAAGCCATCCCCTCCCCTAGTAGTTTCTTTTTTGTCCTACGCTCCTCTAGGTATATGAAGGGTAATTTCCTAATTCTGCCTGCAAAAATTCATTGTTAGGAAAATATTTAGCTTTTAAAGTTCTTGTTAATAACGATTTTGCGTACTCCATTAATCTCCAACATTGTTTCACAAGAAGGGCAATATTAAATTTGGCAAGATTCCTAAACCCTATTCCACCTTTGTCTTTATGTTTGCAAAGCTTATCCCAACTACACCAGTGAATACCCCTTTTTTCCTTTCTGTTTTTGCCACCAAAATCGGCTAATTACTTGCTCCATTTCTTGACATATTGAATTCGGCAATAAAAAACATGACATCGCGTAAGTTGGTATAGATTGGAGAATACTTCTAATAAAGACTTCCTTACTGCCTTGGGATAATGTTTTAATGCACCAATTGTTCACTCGTTCAACGATTCTGTCTTTTAAATTTTGAAACGTCTTTCGTTTCTGCCTCCCCACAATACTTGGCATCCCAAATATCTTTCGACATTCGTTACCCTTCTTACACGTAAAACTTGGGTCCCCAAAGCCCTTGCTTGTGTCGAACAGTTTGAGCTAAAGAACACTGTCGATTTATCCAAGTTGATGCTCTGCCTAGATTTCTTTTCATACTTAATTAGAATATTTATTAGCTCGTTTGCTTCCCTTTTTGTTGCTTCTCCAAAAAGTACGCAGTCATCAGCAAATAATAAATGAGTTATCACTAGCTCACTCCTACTTGCCTTTACACCTCTTATTCTTTTTTCATTCTTCGCCATCCTCATCAAGGTAGAGAGATGCTCTCCGCAAATAAGAAATAAATATAAGCTCAGCGGGTCGCCTTATTTGAGGTCCCCTTATTGGCTTGAATCTTTCCCCCACTTCTCCATTAATGCAAATTGAATAAGAGACAGAGGAGATACATTTCATAATAAACTCTACCCATGTACTCACGAAGTCTAATCTTATCATCATCTCTTTTAGAAACTCTCATTCAACCTTATCATACGCCTTGCTCAGATCTAATTTAAGTGCAAAAGATTCATTCATTTCTAATCTTTTTTGTTTTCGTGTATGTAGGATTTCATAGGCCAATAAAACATTATTAGTAATCATTCTTCCTGAGATAAAAGGAGCTTCATCAATGCAACTATTTAGGATTTGACTAAATCTATTAGCCACTGATTTTGATATAATTTTATAAAGAACCAAATATAAGCTTATGGGTCTAAAATCTTTTAAACTGGTTGGACACAACTTTTTCAGAATTAAGACAATCAAGGTTAAGTTTATAGTTTCCAACAGGTTACCTCCGTTTAAAATGCTGAGACAATACTCCCACACTTCTTTCCCTAATATATGCCAGAATTTATGGAAGAAAATTGCAGGAAAATCGTCTTTTCTCTCCGCTTTCAAGAGCGCCATGTCTTTGAGGGCGTTTATAATTTCTTCGATCTTGTACTCTTCTGTCAGTTCTCGATTCATATCTTTTGTGATATATTTATTTACTCCATCCCACACCCCTTCCAATCTCTCTCCTCCTCATGTGGTGAATAGTTCTGAAAAATAATTTTCTGCAATATTCATCATCTCATCTTTTTCCAATGTAAGCGAGCCATCTTCTTTTTTTAGTTCTTTTATTTGATTTCTCCTTCTTCTATGAAAGGCATATCTATGGAAAAAGGTCGTGTTACGATCTCCCATCTTCAACCAATTAGCTTTTGATCTTTGTTCCCAATAAAGTTCTTCTTTGTTCATTTCCAAGTTTAATTCCACCTTCAATCCCAATAGCTCACCTATCACTTCATTAGATCGCTCCTCATCCATAAGATCATACATTCTTTTCTCCAAGCTTTTCCTTCTTCCTACCTCATTATTCTTCAAACGTTTAGCCCATTGTAGCAATCATTTTCCAAGATCTGTCAATCTTTGAGGAATATCCCCTTTGCTTTATCCCCAAAGACGCCTAATCTCTTCTTCACACGTGTTTTCCAATAACCACCATTGCTTAAATCTAAAGTTTTCGGCTCTAAACACCAGATCATCCAACTTCGTCTCTATTAGTAAGGGACAATGATTTGAGAAAGAATGTCCAAACTTTGTAATTAGGCCACATCGTCCACCATTCCATATTTGCTATATATCTATCAAGACGCTCTCTAATATTGTTCTCCGCAAAATTTCCTCTTTCTCATGTGAACCACACCACTATAAATTCTAAGTCTTCTAGTTGACAAGTTTTTAATGTTTCTCTAAAAGCCTGCATACGCCCTTCCTCCCTTAGCCCCCCATTTTTTCTCGAATAAGTATAATATCTCATTGAAATCTCCCCACTAACCATGCCAAGCTATGATCTTGACCTAGTGATTTTAATAAGTTCCAACTCTCCTCTTTTTGGCTAACTTCCGGTGATCCATAGAATCCAGTGAACCTCCATCTTTTGATACTGGAATCTTCATCTATTTCCACATCAATATGATTATTCGAAAAACTTCGTAATGTTACATTCATCCCTTCCTTCCAACCCATACTGAGCCCTCCTCTTATACCTTCTACTGACACACCAATCCCGTTCTGAAAACCACATTGCCTTCTAACACTTTCCATCCTTTTGTTGTTCAATTTTGTCTTCATAATGAAAGACTACTTGGGGTTTATTAGCTTTCAACACATGCTGAAGTCTTCTACGTGCCTAAGGGCTCCCAACCTCCGGACATTCCAACTTAGGATTTTCATTACTGTCGGTTAGCCTGCCCTTTGGCGGTTTCCAGTCTTGATTGGTGACTTGCACATTCATACTTCATCATGCTTTCTACAGATTCTGAATTACCAATCTCCTCTTGATAAACCCTTAGTCTTTTCTTCCCATCGCTTCCTTCTATTGGCATATCTTCTTCCTCTTCCATCCTTTGTCTTCCTGTAGATCCTTCCTTTTTCTCATCCTCAGCTCCCCATCCTTCATTCAGCTTTCCTTTCAAATTGAATCCTAATATTGGATTTATGTATTGTCCTCTCTGAAATTGCTTCTGTCTCTGAACCTCACCCTTTGCTTCCCCCATTTGTGCTTTCCCCCTTTCTCTTCCTCTGATAAAACCCCCATCTTCTTCCCTCAACCAAACACTAGTGGTGGTAACAACCCTCCTCCCTGGTGCCCTCAACGATAGATCCCATCCCAACTCCATATCTTGACAAGCTGTTGTTATTCTGATAGGGCAAAAACTATCTCCATGCCCGAGTTTTTCACAAAGAAAACAGAAAAGAGCCAATTTCTCATATTGAAATCGTGCATAGAATTGTTTTCCCGATGAAATTATTAACTTCTTCTTTCTTTTTAAAGAGACTCTCACATCCAATTGAACCCGTATTCTCATATACCCCCGAAATCCCTTGTTGATTTGTTTTGCATCATATTCGACAAAAGTACCCAGGAATACTCCAAACTATTTTGCAAGTTCTTCAGAAATCATTCTTGTTGGTATATGATGAATTTGAACCCAAAAGAATGAATAAATCAAAGGTACTTTCATTGGATTCTCGTCTGCCATTAATCTATGGAAAACTAGTAGGTGGTTGTTAAAGGTCTATGGTGCTCCATTCATGACTCTGTTGATATCGACCTCATGAAAGGATATGAACAGGAATCGCTTCTCTCCTAGATCTGAGATCACCACCCCGCCGATTGGATGCCATAAATTAGGCAATGTATTTTTCATGGCTAGAAAATTAACTGCGCTTGCTGTCAGAAAGCACCACACCAAGCAAAATTCTTAATTCAATTTGTCTTCTTTTGATTCCCCTTCCACCCTCCAGCCCTCCTCTTCCTCATCGTTAAGACATAGCCCCGCCATATCGTTCTCCATTAATTCAGTTTTGATGTTCAATTCAAACCCTAATTTCCTGGATTTTTTGAAGGCGGTTTAAAGAAGAAACAAAACAGAAACAACAAAAAAGATCGATCGAAAAAGCTAAGTTCACTTGATCAAGATTTGACAACAACTTTTTATCAATTGAATACGTGAAAACCAAAGACGAAGCTTATTTGCGATCTGATTCCTACTCAAATCCTGGTATCGGAGCAGACCAAATTTCAAAGAAAAAAGGTGCCATGGAGGCATACTGTTATTATTTGTTACTTATTTAAACATTTATATATAAAAAATAAAAATAATTCACAACTTTATTAAAAATCGATTTTTATGTAATTTCACTAATCATAATCGCGATTCCAAGTCTTTCCATTAACGTAGATTTTGTTCAAATATGAAATTGGATATGACAGAAAATAAATGCCCCATTCAAATCCAAGATTGTTTTCCAAGCTATATGATGTAATCCCATTTTTCCTTTAACTCTAAACTGAAAACAGCGGGAAATTTAGAAAAATAAATAAATTGATAAATTGCTGGCATTTGCTAATTGAAAAAGACAGCAGATTTTGGTTTATACAAAATGATATTTAGTTTAAATCAAACACTTTTTAAAAAAAAAAAGATGAAGCATAAGTCCAAAATTTGTATTACATTTTAAAATCTTACTGTAATCTCTTTCAATATATATACAGTGTAAACTTCTAACTACTTGGACAAGTATGGCTAAAGTCAAAACTTGTTCTACTCGATTTCAGCGTGTACATAATCAACAAAAACGAAGTTCTTTTCCAGTTCATGCAATGTATATGCCAAACCAGCAGAAACCACTCCAAGTAGTGCTAAAACTACCCGGAATTGGATGTCGGATGGAATGCTGGCTGTTGCGCAAAATGCAACCGTTGCACCCATTAGGATCTTTTGCCATGTTTGAAATGATTTGTATGCTTGTTTGCATGATGAACATTTGAGCGTATGCTGCTCGAATCTATCTAACATCTGCAGATGATGATTAAAAGTTCATGAACATGTTTGAAAAGAAGCTGTTAAGGGGGCAGGGGATATTAGTAAATTTTAAGTTTAGCGTACCTGGCGTTTTGATAATACTGTGGATGGGAGAGGTTGTTGGCCGACCGAGGTGAGCCATTCGGGTTGACCATTGCCGTGACGTCTTAGCCAATTTCGAAATGCCAAGACGAAGCGATCAGCTTGTGTGGGTGTGAATGTGAGCTTTGTGTACTGCTTGTTTATGTCCTCAGAACTCTCCATTGCCTTTGAAAGAAAGATCTTTTCTTGTCCTTGAAGAACAATCATGTCTCCATCATAGACCTTGTTTGAAGTCCAATGCTCGAACCATCTAGGAACCACCTGACATGAAAAGCAGAGAATGATTTAACTTAAAGAATTTATACAGAAATGAAGCAAAACTTGGGTACCAAAATCGAGGCTTTTCCCTTAACATGAAACTTCGATTAGGAACATGGATGCTAATTAAAGCAAGCATATCACAGAAAACATGGAAAAATAAAATAGTTCGTGATGAATAAACCTTACAAGAAGTTCTAACAGAACGCATATAGAAAACAAGAAAGGCTAGGGCTATATGCAACATCATAAAAGAGAGATTTATGATTAAATATCCTTATTTTACTGCAATATCAGACACGAAAATATGCATTAGAAGCACAATGAAATAGTACTCACCTGCCACCAGGCAGACCCAGGCACTGTAAACTGGAAGAAGTTTCGAGCACTACAAACGATTGATCGAGTCTTCCCTGGAGCCATTGGTACATTGAACGAACATATCCATATCTTCCATTTCTGCTCACCAACTATAGGAAGTTTCGTGTCTATCTCTATTCTGCAGAGCATCGTAGTACAAGTACCATAAATTTGGAAGATCCATAAAATTTTGAAAGACATTAATACAAAAGACAACAATTTATTAACTGATCTAAGCTGCATTTGCCTCTTTATGCATGTAACAAGTTGAAAGGGAGACCGAAAAAGATATTCTTGAAGGAGAAAAATAATGATATGAAACTATTTGGACTGATAAGAGAGGATGGTGGTGGATAGGGATGACTGGAGAATGAGGATTCATGTAACCGACTTAAATGTTTCTATGTATTGGTTCTTGTAGCAGACTACAAATATAGTGTGGGATTAAGGCTTGTCGGTCCATTTGTAAAAGTAGTTTAAGATGCACTGAAATTTTAAATCTTAAACAAGGATGACAGACTTACTTATTTATATAATAACATGGTGCTATAAACTTAGAACTGATCTTGGGATTATCATCATTTGATCCACCAAAGCCCCAAGGACCACTAGACTCCACCTTAAACAGAAGAGGTTTAGCTCGGTCTCTCCTCCCTGTAACCTATGTTGACAAAGCACAAGATTTATCAGCAATAAAATGAATTATATCTTGATGCTTGTATTTATTTCGAAAACTAAGAGTAGGAACTGAAACAGCATTGTTAAAGCCCTATTGAAACCTTAAAATTTATGAGGAAGGTTCATCTTAAAAGTTGCTTGACTTGAAAAGTAATGGATTCTTCAAGCGATCAGTATACCATGATGGATCTTTGGATATCATCTAAACCATGTATGTAAACTAAATCTAATAAAGCTTGTAAAAGTACCTTGTGATGAGCAAAATCAATATGGGAAGGATCAGAGACATTCTCCATGAGGGTATCATAACCATAGAACAGATCACGCTGAATATTAACAGTTGCAAACTCGGGTTTTTTAAAGTCATCAGGTAACCTAAAAACCATAGCAATGATGTTTCATCAAGATATATTATACTATATCATCTGGTTTAGTACTTAACCTAGTAGTTTGAACAACAAACATATACTAAAATTAGATGCAATGAATTACATTGGGGGCTTGGTGGCACTAGCTCTTTCCTGCCCGTTCTCGTCCGGCCAAACGAAAAGCAAACCTTGAGACACCATTGTAGGAAACACAGTAGCACAGGCCCTTGGAGACTGAACAGCACGAGCTTCAGGACCTTGAGATGCAGCCTGAGGAATCCTAGTGCATGATCCACATCCATCAAAAGACCATCCATGATATGAACATTGCAAGTGTCCATTTTCATCTAGTCGCCCTTCCTACAAAGTTGCAAAGATACCAATCAAAACCCAGAACTCAGTAACCCATTTTTTTTTCATTTGGTAGCAGATACAAATAGCCAAATTTAAGGGGCAACCAAGGAAATTTGAACTTTAGCTTATGCACTGAACAGAGTGACATGTTTAATGAAGGTTCAATAGGGCAAACAAAAAAGTGTAAATGCTGCAAAATATATTCACTAGAGCTTACAGGGTTTAAGAATAGAGAGAAATAAGGCACATACAGATAAAGGAGCAAGCCTATGGGGACACTTATCATCAAAAGCAACCCATTGATTATTTGATTTATCAAACCAAAGCACTAAATCACGACCCAGAAGCTGAAATGGGGTTGGTAAAGTTGGGTCCAAATCTTCAAGCAAAGAAACCGGGTACCAATGATCTTTCCACGAGAACTTAGCATCTGAACCCTCTTCACTAAACTCATCGCTAACTCTATACTCTTCGTCTTGTTTCTGATCCGGTGAGGGTGCTACTGCTGATGATGGAGCTGCCACGTGGAGAGGTTTAAGCCTTGTGATTCTTCTTGGAGCGAGGTTGTTCTTGGTTGGAGGTATAAAAGCATGGGGTTTGCTTGTTTGTGAGGACGCAATAAAAGAAGAGGCTATACGAGTAGTAGAAACAGTGGTAGCTAGAAACACCGCCATTTTTTAATTATCTATGCTGATCTTTTTTCTCTACATACAAAATTCTTTAATTCCCTTTTGATTCTCTTTAAAGAAAGAAAAAGAAGAAGGAGAAACACTTGCGTGCAAGTTTTCTATTTCTAATAGGCAGCGGAAGAAAGGTCTGAAACTATCGAATTCTCTCGCCCCCGGAAAAAGTATCCGCTGTCTATTGCCTATTTCATTATTGAATTACCTAATTCTCATCCGACCACTAAAATAATGACACGTAATAGACATTTTTGGATGACGCGGTGGGATTCATACCGACCACACAACTATGTTTGTGTATATTAGACATGTGTGTAATTAAGCTGCCATAATGAAAGTAAAATATATAAAAGTAAGTTTTTAGATTCGGTCAGTAAAATATTAAAAAATAAAATAAAAAATACACTAACAGTATTTTTGGGCCTAACAACACACATATTAAAATATATAAGTGTTCAAGCTTCTTTTATTTTAAAATAATTTATAAAAAAAAATTCAATATTCTAAATTCACCCCTCGACCTAACAACACATATTTATCTTCTTAATCAAATTAATATTTTTAGCTAATCAATCTATTGAGTTAGTTCTTAATCATTTTTATAATTATTTAAAAAAAAACTTCATGGAGAACTTGGACAACCATTCTTTTACATTGTAGTTTATCATATTTTGTTTTATTTCATGTTTTACATAAAAAATTAAGTTTAATAATAATTATTTAATGTTGATTGACCTTTAGCTCTATTAGTATCATTGTTATTGTGGAAATGAGGAGGATGTAGATTCAAATATTGATGCGTCGCGAAACTAACTAAAAATTTGACTAAGACAAGTGTACCTATAGCTACGGTGAGTAAAGATATTGTTCCCACAAAGACTAAAAGTACTACTAATTACTATCTTTCTATTTTTTAACCGAATAATTTTAGTGATTGATTAAAACTAAAATTAACTAAATTAATTAACTAGCGAACACGATAAAAAATAAATCACGAAAGTAATCGATTAACAACCAATAAGCAAAACAATACACAGGAAAGAGTTCACCTAGATTTTATCTGTCACTATCAATTTAAATAATGCAATTTCTTTAGTTAGTATCTTGATCTGTAGAAATCTCTAAATTATACTAATATCTCTTTCGAGCATAAGAACAACTGACTCTGGGTTGATTAATTGAAATTTATTTCTAATTAAAAACCCTTATTATCGCATTAACTCGTGTTACGGATTCCCCTATTAGATTTGACTCTAATCTGGTAGATTTATGTTATCCTATTTCTAGGATTGCATGTAACTCCTCTCAATTACACAAGATGTACTCTTAAACATAGTTTATTCAACCACCGATTTAAGCACATCAAATATGGATCAATAATTTAGAAATATCAAACCAAGAATTAAACATACTTAATTGAGAACAAAAAACTAAGTATTTATTGCGTAAAATCAAAATCAAACGACTGAGTCCATCATAGGGTTCATCTCCCCTAAGTATTTAGAAAATTAGTTCATGCTTGAAAATAAAAACATCCAAAATACAGTATATGTAACACCCCTAACCCGTATCCGCCGCCGAAACAGGGTTACGGAGCGTTACCGGAGATTTTCAAAACATTTACAGACATTTCATGTTATTCACTATTTATTTACCGAGATCATTCAAAACGTCCCTAAGTTGGACCCTTGAGGCCCAATACGAGCATTAGAATCGAGTCGGGACTTAATAGGGAACTCTAAGAATTTTTCGTGAAATTTCAAAATTTTTCCAATGTGCAGGGCTCACACGCCCGTGTGGTCCGAAGGACACGCCCATGCTGGAGGTCGTGTTCGACCCTGTGTAACTCTCTGACTTGTGCACACGGCCGTGCTACACGCCCGTGTGCTAGGCCGTGTGGTTAATTAATTCTTTCGAAATTAGGTGCAGGTTTCACAAGGCCAAGACACACGCCCGTGTTCAAGGCCGTGTCTCCCACACGGTTGAGACACATGCCCGTGTCTCTGCCCGTGTGCTCAACTCTGAGCATTCTGTTTCTCAAATTTAAGGTGCAGGGGACACACGGCCTAACCATACGCCCATATACCAGCCCATGTGTTACACACGGTCTAGACACACTCCTGGGTGTCTACCCGTGTGGACGAAATAAATCAATTTCTAGCTTCATTTCTCATCCCTAAATCATACCAAAATCCTGCACCAAACTTACATCCAAATACCAACCATTCCAAGCATTGAATTCGAGCAATTTGTAACATCTAACATGATATATTGTTACATGCATTCATGCTTTTAATCTTACCTTTTATAAGCATACTCATTTAACATTTCTCAATCAATCAATAATAAACACTTATGTTATCTCCATAAGATAAACTTAAATACATATATACATGTACCAAAACATAATCATCACTAGCCATTCCAATGGCTAGATTACAATAATCATTTACATTTACATGCCAATATGGCTAATATAACCTATACATACCATTATAACCATAATTGCTTTACCATATTCACCGAAATAGGCCAATGGATAGTGGAGTGACCCTCGCCAAGTTTCTAATCCAACGAGTTTCCGATTTACTCTAAAACAGGGAAATAAAACTAAGTAAGCATAAAATGCTTAGTAAGTTCGTATAACACGATACTTAACTTACCATTCATTCTATTTTGAGGTAACTATATAAGGCATATTCAATCAATTTTCCCTCAAGCCCTACACATATTCTCATTGCCCTTGTTAGTCATATATTCCATAATAACATCACAAACATATATGGGCTCAACAACAATCAAGTTTCCAGGCACATATGCTTTCTACAACATGTATTCATTTAACATGTATAAATCATCTCTTTATATTACAAGTGTAACTTCATAATAGTTCATCTCGAGTTCATATCATTTCATATCAGAACTTTACCCATATTATTCGGAATATCAAGGTCACGATTAGTACACTCAAGGTGTACCAGTCTATAATCAAGAATGTACATACTCATCAAATAAATTCCATGTACAATATCATCATTTCATATTTCCATAAATCAATTATCACATATCGCCATTTTCACGTATTTCAGGCCGATATGTGTAATAACTCATTTCTTATTCATAACTTCTCATGTCAAGAACTTTTACTCGTTGAATTTATCTGAAATATCGATGGATACATAGGTAGTACACTCGTGGTGTACAAACTAGGATTCGTCAATTCTTATTCAATGGTACCCATAAGGTACTATTTCAGGGAGTACACTCTCGAGCCACCCATGTATACAACAGGATTACTAGTCCAGGCTAAATCCTTTTTATGACATATGCTCTAAGGAGCTTGATTTGGATTACCCATCCGAGCTAAATCCAATCCATAACATATGCTCGAGAGGACTTATATCAGGATTACCTGTCCGGGCTAAATCCTTTCAGGAATGAGGTCAATAGAATTGCTCGTTCGAGCTAAATCCAACCGGCAACAAATGCAGGACCTCATTCATTTCGGGAAATCACATATCCATCGATTTTTCATTTATTCAAACGGGATTTGACATTTTTCAAGTATTATCGGGCATGTGATTATTTCATACATCCATAACATTCATATAATTCAAGTAAACACATTCCACATTCATTTTAAGCATATAAGTAACATTTTTATCGTTTATCCTTTATCGGGAATTATCGTTGATCGGGTTTTGTCAGGTATATTTTCAATGTCATATACATATATGATATATATACAATCCACAAACACAACATTAATCCAAGCATAAAAATATATACAATTTAGTTACACGAACTTACCTCGACAAATGTTCATGTACATAGCATCTACAAATTCGACATTTTCCTTTTTCCTCGTTCTAGCTCCGAATTTGGTCTATCCGGATCTATACGAGTAAATTTAACATCAATTTATCATATTTCATATTCATTTGGGCTCAATTTACAACCTAGGCAAAATTACCATTTTGCCCCTAACTTTTCCATAAATTCCAATTTTGTCCCTAGCTCGAAAAATGAAATTTGTGCAATTTACTTCCTATTCCAAGCCTAACCAAAATTCCATCATAAAATTTAAAGCACATGTATTCATAAAAATTTGGAATTTTTCATCAATTTTCACCACTTTGCATTTTAGTCCCTAAATCATGTTTTCATCAAAAATCACTTTGTAAAAGTTGTTTATCTATCAACAACCTTTCATTTTCTACCATAAATTTCAAATTTTCAGCATATACATTCATGACCCATTTTCCATACTTTGATAAATTTTCAAATTGATCCCCCAAATAGATAGATTAAACTACCCCGATTTCAAAAATATCAAAATTACTAAAAATGGGACAAGAAAACTTACCCAATTTGGCCATAAAAGTTTTTTCTCTCTCTCCTAGGGTTTCCATGTATTATTGGGGAAGAAGATGAGAAAATAAGATGATATTTCTTTTTATCATCTTTTAATTAATTAAATATTTTTACTTTCCAATTTAGTCCTTACCCTTTTTCTAAATTTACATGGATGAGTCACCAAAAATCTACATACTTTTCTTTAATGGTCTAATTACCATATAAGGACCTCTAGTTTTGAATTCCATAGCTATTTAATCCTTATAGCTACTAGAATTCAACTTTCGTATTTTATGCGATTTAGTCCTTCTCGTAATTAAACACTTAATCATAAAATTTCCGTATCAAAATTTTCACACGACATTTCTATCATATTACGGGCCATGTAATAAAATGAAAATAGATTTTATTTTCTGCTCGGATTTGTGGTCCCGAAACCACTGTTCCGATTTCACCGAAATTGGGCTGTTACAGTATAATAATAAAAAAACCTAGAAACTCATGATGGCTTCTTAAGAAATCAACTGGAAATCTTCAATCTTGTAGGAAATCTGCTTCAAAGTCGACTTCAATGGTGTTTTTCGAGTTGTTTTCTTAAATATTCTATGACGACTCTCTTCTATCTTCTTATTTTTGTCATATATACGTCTTAGAATGCTCGAAAAACCTAAAAATCGCGATTTTTCATTGTTCGGTGCGTAATTTTACGAAATCAACATAGCTGTGTGGAATAGTCCAACCCGTGTGGCTCTTGTAACTTGCTCTGACACTATGGTTTTCGCTTCTTTTGCTCCCAAATGCTCTATTAAGCATCAAAACATGAATCTAAAAGATTAGGAGCCTAAAATCCACAATTAACATCGGATAATCACCCAAAATCGCATTAAAAATGAGGTTAAAACATGTTACTTTTAGCATTTATCAAATATGCTTAAGCGTCTTTTTTCTTTGATTTAAGGATCATGGAAGGAATATGGATACAAGTATGCATTGAATAAGAAAATAATTATTTAATAAAATTAAACTTAAATTTATTTATAAATATGAGTTAAATTCTGAGATGGAAAAACTAGTATAACATAATACGAGAAGTTAGTAGGAATTATTATACCCCTACTTCAAGGGGACACATGGCAACGTGAAAACCAGCCAGAGAGATTCGTGAGCAACCCTCCGCCTTGTACTATCTAAATAGTCACTTAGTGACCGACTATCCCCCATGGAAGGAACCGTCCATCTTTGACCACTCGATCAAGTCCTCTGTTAAGTCATTCCTTATTAACGGGTGCACTCTCCATACAAGTGGATCACCCAAAAATCATCACCTCTCTTAAAAATACCCCCAAAGCACAATATAGAAAAGGGGTTTCTCTCCTTTCCTTCCAACAAAACCTAAAAAGCCAAGCCATCATCCTCTCCCCTCAATTCTCTCTTTTACTCTCCTACTTTTCTGGCTCTCGACCCCGACATGGGTGAACTGGCCTTCCTTGTCACCGTCCCCTCCTCTTTTTCCAACCTCATTGATATCCTGCATCAACCTTGGCAAGTTAATAGGAATATAAATATTCCACAAAAAACTTGGTGAGTTGATTTAACTTGTCCATTACAGACAATGTAAACAGAAGGTGAAAGAGTTCATATGTTTCACATTTCAGCAGTTGTTACAAGCCATCACTCGTCATGGTGCAGAAAATGAAGTGAAAATGTAGGTCAGCCCCCATTTAAAAAACATCCATTGTTAATGGACAACACCAGGTCTACTTATTCAACCCAAAATCTTGAGTTGCAGTTGCTTCTGTTTTCTTCCATTTTGTATTGCAAATGATAAAAGCAGAAGGAATAGAAAGAAAAGAACTTAAAATCACTCCATCCTTTGTTAAGCCTAACCTCATCACCAAAGCATGAAAGTCTTTCACAAATCAACAAAAACCAACACCATTTTTTGCTTTTTTAAGGAAAGATTTAAGAGAGTGATGAAATATTGAAGCCACTCTCAATGATTACAGAAACCATGATATTGGGCTCTTACGTGTGTTTAAACACCCAAATCAAATGGGGTGGACCAAGGTGGACGCCTTCTCCTCACCCCGATTGGCTTTTACCCATTATTGATTTTTCTAGCTTAATCTTCAATATTTAATTCAATTTGGTGCTCAGACAAAACAATCCAATGATTAATTGACACATGTAATACTTAATTGGGACAAACTATAAAGTTCAAAAATAAAATCGAATATTAAAACTCAAGGAAAAAATAAAGTTAAATACCAAATTGAAAACGAAAGTCAAAATCAGGTAGTAAATAGTATATAAATCCTTTTTTAAGTTACTGTTTACCCAAAAATAAAATATTAAATTGTTGTTAGAGGGAGGGATTTTGGTTGAATGGCATAAGAAATTAGATTGTGGCTTCACCCATTCATCAACTCAGAAAAGGATTGGCGTAGGTTCATTTCTAGGGATATTCAATTTCTAGGAATTTTTCCATTTAATATAATGATATAGTACGAGTAGGAAATTAGTTTCAGATTCCCCCCCATCCATTCCAATTTCATTAGGTTTTCATTTTTAACAATAGAAAAGGAACTGTCAATCCTCTGTAGATCTAACCCTCACACACTGAGCAATGTCAACTACCCCCCCTTCCACCGCTCCAAACGGCCGATCCAGGGTTTTCAGCGAATCAGACGAAATCCAGATCCTCAAATGTTTAATCAGAGCCACCAAATCCATTCCTCCGCCCATCACCACCGTGGGTACCTCTACCATCAACCGCATCATCAAGCGTCTCGACCACAGGTTCACCGTCTCCCAGATCACCGACAAGATCCGCAGGCTCAGAGACAAGCACCACAACCATGCAAGGAACAGAGCCCTGGTAAGGAACCATCACGACCGGCGAATATTCAAGCTTTCCAAAAGAATTTGGGGCAAGAAAGCAACACCCAGAAAGAAGAATAACAAGTCAGAAGATCAAGGGGATATTGAAATGGGAGGTGATGGGGTCGAGAAATTGGACAAGTTTCCATACCTGGTGGCTGAGTTTTCGAAGGTTTTGCCCGAAAATGAAGTGTGGAAACAGAAGATGAAGAGAGTGGAAGAGGAGAAGTTGAGGAAGATGGATCAAGAATGGGTGATGTTGAAGGTTGAAGAAGCTAAATTGGTGGCTAAGAAGGCTGAGTTAATACAGCAGCAGATTATGGAGGTAATGGGGGGAAATGGGTCCGCAAATGGGGTTTAATAACTTTCTGACTCTTTCTAGTTGGGTTGTGTTTTTATTATTATTATAGTACTTGAATTTTGATGCTTGGTCGGGTATGGAGGATTGAAGTGCAAAGGGAGGAACAAATTTGGGGTTTAACAATGTTTTCTTGTGAAGACCCCCATTAATCCAAAATGTTGTAAATGAAGTTGAAGGGTATGATTTCCGGATTTTCATTTCAATCAGTGATACAAATGCTGGATGCCATTTTCATTTTACCTAGTTTTTTGTGTTTAAGCAGGTAGCTGCATTTTGGCTCATGTGAAAATTTGTACACTCTGTAGCTTGTGAGTTTATTTTGTTAGACCCTTTTTAGATGGTGCTGGTGTTACTGTTTTTAGGGCACATAAACAGTTCTTTTTCCTTCTTTCTACGAAATGGGAAGGCGTTGGGTACATAAGAACCTTTCAAGGAGGCAGAGAGAGGGAATAGGGTTTTTTCACAAGATCAAACCTTGGTTTTGGTAAAAGAATACGTCAATATACAATCCTTTGTTGTACTTGTATTTTTAGATACCTTTATCACTTAATAGAACATTATCGGAGTTGAGTTTAAAAACTCGCTTTTTAGGCTTTTAATCTAGTAACTTAAAACAATCCGATGCTTTTTTAATCAAGTTGGAAAATGAAATTTTCCATCACAAATTGCTTGGTGGCCTTTCTTGTAAGAGGGGCTATCTCAAGGGAAGATTGAACACAAAGAGATGGAATTACAGAAATCGATCAAACTTCAATACAAACTTTTAGCATTTTAATTATATATCTAAGAATGCAGAGAGTACCAATGACATACATTAGGTCATCAGAAAAGACAGTAAGAAGCAACCAGCCTAAACATGGTAATTCTCCACAATAGAGAACTATATAATAGAAAACAATCCAGGAATTCCATAACATCCAAACTGTTTATGCAGATATAACCATATTAGGGTTTTCCTCCCTTTTCTTTCAAAATACCAAAAGCTATTACTTGGCAAGCATAGCTTGCTGAGCCTGATTCTCCTGCTGCTGCTGATAGTTAAGAGGCCTCCTGAATAACATGATGTGTGGTTCAGGACGATGAATAGCATAATGGACCCAACCACGACTCTGCTGTACTCCGATCGCACGCCACTCATTCTACAACAAGAACCATGTACCAAAATCAAACCTGGATAACCCAAAAACTAATGAAGATAACAGCATAATACTATTAGCTTCAAACCAAAGCAAATATAGACAAAACAAACCATAAATTGCATATCTCTAATGCTTTGGAAAAACAACAATAGATGACATTGAGCACTAAATACATTCAAATCATACACAAAAACTGTGCCAATTGGTGTAAATATACCGCACACTATATGATAAGCGTCACAAAACCAAGAAATCTTAAGCTTGTGCTACATATGAGCAAGTATAAGAAGAATTAAGCATGTTTTCCTTCAGTACAACATTGGAATACTGTTTATGCTTACTGATCTACTTCAGTAAGACCCAAACAATGAATGCAATGATTTGGTATATTGAAAGCCAATTATGTTCATGATTCATGGACAATCAAATCAGACCCGGTAATTGTGGTTATAAGTAATTCGTTGTCAAATTTAATCATTCATGGGAGTTATTAAACTAAACAAGTTCTGAATTCAATTTTGAAACTAAACAAAAAGGCAAAATGAACAACAACGATATGTCAGTAAAACCCTAAGAAGCAAACGAACTTACTTCAGAGAGGAGGCGACTCTTGGGGAGAAGTTTGGCCACTTCAGGAGGAAGAACAACATGCCTGTATGATCACCAAAACAAAAGATTGCAAAAAAGGTAATTTTAAAAAACCATCAAAACCTAGCCTTCTGAAAATCGAACAGAATGAACAGGAGAGCAAAAACAAGTGAAAATGAAATGAAATTATGTGTTACCTGTATTCGTAAGTATCATCGAAGTATTTCTCAGAGTATTGAATTTGACCCATTATTTTGATTTTGTTAAAAGAGACAACTGATTTTCTTGTTCCGATAGAGATCCAAGTTCAATTTCAGGATTCGATCTGCAAAAAGCGAATCAAACTGAAAGGGCAAAAAAAAAAAAGAGAGATAAATAAATCATCGAAGATTGTACAGTCTTTCATTTAAAAAAAGGGGGAAAAACTTGGGCGTACCTTGAGAGAGTGTGAAATGAAGAGAGACGGAGAGCTGAGATTGGATTGGGAAACTGGATTATTCAAAAGAAAAAAAAAAAAATTGGAGAGGAAGGAACGAAGGAAGTGAGGTATGATTAAAATTCCTTTATGGCTTTTAAATAACTAAAGAATAAAAAAAAAAAATTGAATTTCAAATTTTAAATTTCTCCCGCTTTTTGGAAGAGCAATAATAAAAAATCGCTTTATCTTTCCTTTTTTACAATAAAAATTCAAACGTAAAATGTCAAATTGCTTATCCTAAAAAAGAGTTTATTTAATTTTGGTTTTTTTTTCTTATATATCAAGCAAACAAGGTAAAAATTTAAGGATATATCTTTGAGCATAATAATTTGTTTAATTTTTCTTTTCTTAGTCCTTAAAATTTTATTTTTGTCAAACCGCTGTATTATGGATGAAGCAATGCAAGGAAAAAGGTGGAGGTGATGTTACGTTTGCTTAATATGAGATTAAATTATGAAATCATACAAAGGAAGTGATGTTGCGGAGAGGTTTGAGATTTCCAAAAATTGCAAATTTTGCTTTGAAATGGAAAGATACGGGTTTAATTGGAGAGCCATGAAATGAAGATGTCATTTATTAAAAAAAAAAATTCAAAAAAATAGAAGAAAGTATTGGTTTTTAGCTTTTATACTAAAATAAATATTTATTTACGTAAATAATATGAAATATAATGAAATTTATAGTGAAATGGGCACCAAATCAACATTTTTCCTTACTATTTCCGTTGGTAGTTATTTGGGCCTCAAATTCTCACTTGGAGGTAATTTACTTTTAAATGTAAGTGTCAGTGTAGCACTCTTCAGTATGGGTGGGACATCGTACAAATAATAAATAATACTGAAAGTTAAAAATATTTTTATAAAATAATTAAAATATGTTTTAGATAAAAAATTTCAATTTTAAAAATTATTTAAAATTATTTAAGATTTATTCGGAGTTGATTGGAAGTGATCAGGTCCCAAAATGAGGCCAAGAAGGTCCAAACGACATTAAATAGTGCAGGGCTAAAAGAGGCGCGAAGTCACGAACGTTGCAAAGAGACTGACTGAGTAATAAAGTCATTACGTATGGAATGCAAAGTCGCAACGTCGAGCACCGAAGTCGTAGCGTTGCCATTTCGTGGTCACAACGTGACTCAATGAGTACACTCAAAATACTTCAAAATATTTTCTAAAGTCCCTTTATTCATGATGTACATATAATATGCTTAGAGAGCTCTCAAATATATACAAAAATCAGTGCAAAACATTTTAAAATCACAATTAATAATCTCAAAGCAGAGTCACCGTGCGTATCATTGATTAACCAAAAGAAGAATAGGATAATGAAATAATATGTTGGGCTGAAAAGCTTGAATATAAGCAACATTCAACTAAAAATATGTGGACACTCTAGTACATGCCACAACTAAAAATATGTCACTTTTATACTCTTGTAGGTCTCGATGATAGTGTGATGTCCCGGTTTGATCAAGGCTTCAAGACTTCTTGAATCAACAATCTACGTATAAAAACAACGACGCATAAATAAATAATGCTTAGTAAATTCAAATGAAATTCACGATACTTAACATGTTGGAGATGAGCATACCAAATACCATAAGAAAAATAAACAATACCATTACCAATCACAACTACAACACATATGGCAAATTAAGCATGAAAACTTATAAACGTGTCAATAATTTCAACTTTCGTTACACATGTAACATAGTAAGGCATGTATAATCATTAATCTTTCATTCAAGTCCATATCTCAACCATTTTGTATTCATTTGCAATAGTCAAACATTTATCTAAATAAAGCTTTTCACCCAATGTAACCTTAGTAAAAATGGACTTGGACATACGAGCATCCACCACCCCACCAAGAGTGCTCGTGAGACATAAAACTACACCACACCAAGACACATAAGTGCAAAGCTCGAAGGCATCATGTACATCCTTCCACCACACCAAGATCGTCTTTGAAAAGACAGTGTACATTCGATGATCCGTAACAAATGCTAAACCATCCAATGACATGATATAGCCCTAACTTTATAACAACCCGTACATAAATGTGCCTATGACCCTAATTGGCATGTCAACCGTATCCTAACATTTCTATCAAGTTTACATAGACACAAAAATCAAGAAAGCATTTACAATTAAGTCTCATTGTGCATAATTATAACATTCATAAATATTCATGGTTTCCACTTTACAAAGCTCATTTGATTTTCCTATTCTTTCAACACATAGCATCATAAATCTAATATGCATTCACATTATGAAAGTCAACCATACCACTGTACACATATAATATCCCATTTCAACTTTCTCATTGCAACAACTATTTAATATTCCTTTTTAAACATACAACCATGTTTTCATGTTACCTTGACAATCATGTCAACTATATTGATTTTATACTATATTTCCACATTCAAATAACACATTTAATAAATTAAATAACTAGCATACACAAAAACATGACAATATAGCAAGTTCTTGTTGGATCTAGTGTCCTAAGTTTAGTATTTTCGTCTATGTACACTTGTAATTTTTTTGGAACAAATTGGTTAATAAAATAATTCTTGGATTACATTAATACTTTGTATATTGTTCTCGTGTGGTTTTTGCATGTAAAGCAAAATAGAATCAAATATTAGTTCACTGGATGTCTAATGTTTAACTGATACTAAGCAGTATTACATGGTCGGATCATAATACGGAAAGACAACTTATATTAGTAAACGAACGTAAACATATCCTTAGTCTAATCGGAAATGAGCAAATTGATTGAAAGACTAATATGTCATCTATCAAGTCCAATGGGGGAGATGCCTTGTCTTGGGCATCGGAACGGATGACTCCCAAAAAATAGAGACATAGATGTGACTGACTGAACTGACAGTACATTGGACTGGACCTAAGAAGAATAGATCTTGAATCCGTTTATGAATTTATTCACTTGTGACGTTCATAGTGTGACATACCTAAATCCTAAGTGGATGACAGACTATGCATGTGTGACTTGTATACTTTAATTTAAGTAAAAGTCTAAGTTCAAATAGATAAGAAACCAGAAGCTGGTGCGTTGGGTATACGACTTCTACAATATGTAACATTATTCACAACAGTGCAATTCATAGCCCGAGACATGGGTAAATGATATCCTTTCATTAGCATTACATGGTTGATGAAAAGTAAATGTGGTCACAGGTCGTTCATTTTTATGATAAATGACTTGATTACTATTTGATAGTAATTGCCTTTTCATGAAGGAAGATGTGATGGTTACCATGAGATAAAATAAGATCATGTTGGGAGAACAGATATTATCCCAAAGAGATTAAAGATATCCTATGAGGGTAACACACTTATGACAAGTTCATTGGACGAGCACTAATCGAGTTGCTTTCGTAATGGTATGTTGTTGGGGAGAGCTCAGTCACGATACTATAGTGAAATGACATCGTGACTAAATGAGTTTATAATTAATAGGTGAAAAATTGGAAATTAATTATAAATCATTTGAGCCCAAATTGCATATGTCTAATCGATCCCTCTGCTAGCTCGTTGAAACCAGAAATGAATTGCGTGTTGAATCAAATGAACAGAAATGGATAGAAATGATGGAAATGAAAATGAAAAAAATGGAAATATTTGGAAATGAATGCGGTTTTCTCCAAAATGAAAATGACCTGGAAATGAATTTATAGTTTTCGAATTAAATGAAATTCGAAAATGGAAATAAATCATTTGATCATAGTAAACCTGTTGAATGTATAAATATTAAATATATTTTCTTATAGATTCTTTTACGGTAAAGTCGTCATGATTTTAACGGAATTAGAATTGGGTTAAGAAGATTATTTAATTGGGAAAAATAATTGAGATGTTTATTTTGGGAAATAGAAAAACAAATATAGGGTTGGATCGAATTATAAAGTACTTGTAATTGGGCCCGATATAAAAGATGCCCAAAAGCCCATATGTTAAAAGGGGGGACGAAAAACCCCAGTAATTAACTAGGGTTGCCGCCCCCTATACTTCTAGTTAGACTAGGAATTCGTTTTTCTAGTTGAAATAAACTTGTACAAGTCAACAAGGGTTTTACTTATTCTCCCTATAAATAGATGTCACTGGTACATCTATTTACACAACTTTAAGATATTGTTACTCTGCCTGAAAATAGTGAGAGTTTATTCTCAAGTAGTAAATTTATTTTCCGGAATAACAATTATGTCAGTTTCTATTGAGAAGATATTTTCATTTTCACACTAAAAGTAAAGAAAACTATTTCTAATTCTGTGTTTGTTCGAATTGTTTGAGACCATACTCAAAGTAGTTCGTGGTACGACAATAGCGGAGAAGGTCGTTCGGTTGAAAGACAAGAACGAAAAAGATTTGTCTAGTCGAAAACATAGGTGCAATTTAGTAAAGGGTTTATTGCTATAAATATCACAAATCAGCTCAGTTTTTAAATTTTGAATTTTCAACTATGTAAGAAAAACGTTTTTAAACCGAATTTTTTTTCCAACAGTTCCTTGAGAACTTACCTTTCCTAAAAGCAAAAAAAAAAAAAGGAAAAAAAAGAGGATGGAAGCTTCTTCAAGGCCTTTAATCCATCACCTTTTCATTTCCCTTGCTAGAACCAACCTATATCGACCTCTTTCTCTTCAAATACATAAAAAATAACAATTTTCCTCAAATGTCAAAATGTTAAAGTAACCTTTAATAGCCATATTAATGACTCAACTAGCATAATAATGCTCATAAAAGTCAAATGGTGTGTCAAAATGAAGAAAAATCATGAAAACTTACATTCGTTTTCACTTTCACACTAACCCAAATTTCCTCTCATGAGAGCTCAAACTTTAGGTATGGGTGAAGAAGAAGAAAGCTCAAATAAGACTTTTAAATGTTTATTTTGCAAAAAAAAAATAAAAAAAATTGGAGGAAAATGGTGGAAGATTTAAGAAGATTGGTGTAGAAAATGGAGGAAGAAACAAAAGAAAATGTTACTCCCCTCACCCATTTCTGACGACCAATATAGGTGGGAGATGCCACTTGGGAATGTGAAGATGTAATGAGATAGCAATATCACAATTATTCAATTTAGGTAAATTATGGGATGAAAATTTTATTAGGAGGGGAGAATTGTAATGCCCTAAAATTTTTCAGTATTTCGTAATTGTTCCGATAATTTTGTTCGTATATTTGATAAGAAATTCATTTTTATCATATTTCATTATTTTTAGACTATTGAGAGGTCATTAGAATGCATTTTGAGTCATTTCTAAAGTTTGGGGCTCAATCGAGTAAAAATACAAGTCAAGGTTTATGGGTGGGTAGGGCTTTAAAGGGTTTTGGTGGGATATTTATAATATTGTTTCGTGGGGTTTAGGCCTGCCTTCTTAAGATTCGACAGGAAATCTTTGCACCTCAGGGCAAGCTCAAATTACAACATTGATAACAACATGTCTTGTCCTCGTGAGTTTCGAGATGATCAGCCACTACCCAAAATCACCACCAAAAGATTCAATTTGGTGCCAAACCTATACATCTCCCCCATCACTATAGCTTTCATTATATTTTGGTAATTATTTTGGTTTCATCTATACTATTAATTAAGCCATTAATTGAATGGGTGTCACAAGTCAATTGGGCATCAATTCGAAAGTTTTGCACATGGTGAGATTTGAACCCAAACCATTAAGGTTAATAAAACTTTAATTTTACTAGTCAACCAAAAACTTATATTTTAATTTATTTTGTACATTTTAATTTTATCATGCATAATTTATTACATCCATCAATTGTATATATTCATAAAATTGTTGATTAAGTTGGTGTCACAAGTTATAACTTGACTCCAATTAAAGATTGATGATACAACAGGAAAAATAATTATAATGCATTTAGTATTTTTAATTTGATGTATTTACGTGTTTACATATCATTTTACCCACAATTTTATCTATTTTTACATTTTAATATCGTACATATTTCATGTGTTATTATTAATTAATTTCAAACCATATGTTTCATTAATTATTATATGTTATATTTAAACACACTTTTATATTCTAAATACATAGATTCGCTGTGCATACACATGTGACAGAATTTATAGTGTTGATAATAACATTGATTGAGTTTGTGTTACAAGTTAATTCAATATTGAGTTTCTTTTAATATTTTTTTTAATATTGAATTTTTTTTCACCAACATGATATTATTTTGACACGTTATAGAAAAATGACATTATTGTGATAAACAATTGGGGAACATTTAATATTCTTAATATGATATATCTACTTATTTAATTTTTTTACTAACAATTTAATCTAACATTTCATTTTAATTTCGTAAACATCACGTATGTGTTGTTATTATTATCCGTTTCAATTTCAAACTATATGTTTTTTATTTGTTGTTTGTTATTTTTAAACACATATTTATTCCAAATACATGATTTTCACACAAACAGGCGTGTGTAGAATTTCTAAGATTATTTAAGTCAATAGATATTTATTTATATTATTTTAGCAAAAAAAAAAAAGCCATTGGCTTTTGGTGTCCTATAGGTTTATTGTGCCACATTATATGCTATTGCATTGCATTTAAAAATATCTGTTAGATAAATTTTATTTTCCGGAAAACAATTTCAGAAATTTCCATTCCGCAAAATAAAACAAGTCGATGTAAATTATTTGGTTAGTTCATTTGGGTCAAGTTGTTTTACGCGTGAAAACTGAAAACATTCTCTCCCAAAAGCTTCACTCTCTCGCCCCATCAATACTCTCAGCTCTCTCATCGATTTTGTGAAAAATATATCGTCGGTAATGACAAATATATCGCAAAGAAAAGAGAAACAAAAATAAAGAACACACAGATTTTACGTGGAAACCCTTTCGGGAAAAAAACCACGGGCAGAGGAGAAGAAAATTTACTATGTCGAATTCGAATCAATTTACAAGAGGAATAGACTATGTCTATTTATAGGCTTGTAAAGCCATATTCTAATAGGAGTGTAGTAAGATTGAAACTCCTTATTCTAATCAATATCCAATAGATGGAGTTTAATAAGGTTTAAAAAACCTTATTTAAAATAAAATAAAAGAAGTGTAGTTCTATAGGGATTATTCTTTTATTTTATTTTACCATTGTATTTTATTTAAATAAAGATTCGGGTCACTTAATTCTAACAATCTCCACCTTGACACGAATTCTAAATAAACAAGTTCTTCATCGCAAACTCTCAACGAACAAGTTCTCCACCTCTTCCATAAAACCCCTTAAGGGTTTAACTTCAACAATGAACACCAACCAAGTCTAAGCAATGCTCAAACTTGGTTATAGGAAGTGACTTAGTCATCATATCTGCAGGATTTTCATAAGTACTAATTTTGCTCACAACAATATCACCACGAGCAATAATATCACGAACAAAATGATACCGAACATCAATGTGTTTTGTTCTCTCATGAAACATTTGATCTTTTGTAAGGAAGATGGCACTCTAACCGTCGTAAAATCATGTGCTTGATTTGAAGGTCTTCATTGAGCTCACTAAAGAGTCCCTTCAACCAAATAACTTCTTTACAAGCCTCGATGTCGCCGCCATGTACTCGGCTTGGTGGTAGACAAAGCTATCAGTAGTTTGCAAAGTAGCTTTCAAACCGATTGCACAACCTCCGATTGTAAAGACATAACCACCGGTGAGAGATCTTCTTCTATCAAGGTCTCCAAAGAAATCAGCATCAACATACCCAATGACTCCATCTCTAGTTCTTCCAAACTGTAAGCAAACATCGTAGTACCTCGTAAGTATCTTAAAATCCATCGAATCGCTTTCCAATGTTCTTTACCGGATTCGCCATGTATCTCGCTAATCAGATCGATCGCATATGATAAATCTGGGCGTGAACAAACCATAGCATACATGAGAGATCCCATTGCACTAGAGTATGGAACATGTGACATGTACTCAATCTCATCATCTGATTGTGGAGACAAAGCCGATGAAAGTCCGAAATGGGTTTGCTAAAGGAGTACTAACAGCTTAGCACTCTGCATATTGAACTGGAAAGAACTTTCTCAATATACCCTTCCGACTTAGGTACAATTTACTTGCTTTTCTATCTCTAAGAATCTCCATACCAAGTATCTTCTTTGTTTGGTCTCAAATCTTTCATCTCAAATTCTTCACCTAGTCGGGCTTTGACCTTTCTTATCTCTCCTTTATCTTTTCTTTTGCTATCAACATGTCATCAACATAAAGAAGTAGATACACAAAAGAACCATCACTATTTTTCTTAAAGTAAACACAATTTGTCAAAACTACTTCTTTTAAAATCATGAGAAGTCATAAAAGAATCAAACCTCTTGTACCACTGTCTTGGTGGTCATTTTTTCAAACCGTAAAAGGACTTTTTCAAAGAAGCAAACATAGTCCTCTTTTTCTCGAGATCAGAAAACCCTTTGGTTGTTGCATGTAAATATCTTCCTCAAGTTCTCCATGCAAAAATGCGCTTTTACATCTAATCGCTCAAGCTCCAAATCATGCATTGCCACAATACCAAGCAAAGCTCGAATCGAACTATGCTTCACAACCGGGAGAACACATCACATGAAGTCCACTCCTGGAATTTGATCAGTAACCTTTTGCAACAAGCCTTGCTTTATATCTGGGTTCTTCAACTCCTGAGTCACTTCTTTCTTTTAAACACCCATTTACAAATAACAACCTTTTTACCTTTAGGAAGTTTCACAAGATCCCATGTTCTATTTTTATGGAGTGATTCCATCTCCTCTTGCATAGCAAACATCCACTTTTCTCGAGTCTTCACACTTAAACGCCTCGAATAATTAGACGACTCTTGGTTTGCATCTATATCTTCGCCACATTTAAAGCATAAGCAACTAGATCACCTCGGCATACTTCTTTGGAGGTTTAATTTCTCTTCTAGTTCTGTTTTTGGCGATAGAGTATTGTGGTGAAGAAGTAACTTTATTCTCAATTTTGTAATGCGGCTTGAGGAGTCGACTGTATATTAACTCGATGCCCCACCGCTTTTGATTTTCTTTATTGGAAGAGTCTTTAAGAGATAAGTTAGGTAGCATAGCGGTTTCATCAAAAATAATATCTCTGCTAATCACAACTTTTCTATTTTCAGGACACCATAACTTATACCCTTTTACACTAGCTTTATAACTAAGAAAAACACATTTAATGGATCTCGGTTCCAATTTTCCATTATCAACATGAGCATACGCAGGACACCCAAAGATCTTTAAATCGAATAATTAGCAGGATTACGGACCATACCTCTTGTGGAGTCTTTTTCTCAATGGCAATGGATGGAGATCGGTTGATCAAAAATATGCGATGAGAGGTCGCTTACCCCCAAATGACTTTGGTAAGTTGGCATTTGACAACATACATCAAACTTTCTCCATGATCGTTCGTTCATTTGTTCTCGCAACGCCGCTTTGTTGTGGAGTATGACGAATCACAAGTGTCTCACGATCCTTCCGACTTGCATAGTTTATTAAACTCATCGAGAACAAAACTCTAAGCCATTGTCGTGCGGAGGTGTTTTATTTGTTTTCCGTCTGCTTTTTCAATCATAGTTTTCCAAGACTTAAATGTGGAAAACACATCGCTTTTTCTACTTGGGAAGAATGCCCAAACTTTTTTGGAAAAATCATCAATAAAAGTTAGCATATAATTAGCTCCACCTCTTGAAGGCACTCTTGATGGCCCCCGCAGATCGTAATGAATATACTCCAACGTTTCCTTCGTGTTATGGATTCCTCTGGTGAATCGAACTCTCTTTTGCTTCCCAAAAACGCAGTGCTCACGAACTTCGGTTTGCAAATTCCTTGCCCATCAAGAAGTCCTCTTTTGCTCAATTCACATGCCATTCTCACTCATATGCCCTAGGCGCATATGCCAAAGTTTAGTAATATCATCATCCGACAAGAAAGAGGAAGCAACAATGCATCACCAATAATAGTAGAACCACAAAAACATATAACTTGGCGGTCTTTCTCTCGCCCTTTTCATCACAACGAGGAAACCTTTGGAAATCTTCAAAATCCCATTTTCAAATTGTGTATTTGTACCCTCTTGAATCAAGAGTACTCAACGAAATTAAATTTCTCTTCAATTCGGAACATGTCGTGCGTCACTAAGTGTTCGACAACTCCATCAAACATCTTAACTTTAATTGTTCCAACACCGCAATTTTACACGAGTATTATTTCCCATCAAAACAACACCTTGAGACACTTATTTCGTAATTTGTAAACCAATCCCGATTGGGACTCATGTGGAAGGTGCACTGAATCAAATATCCACTCCTCTCTCACTTTAGAATTGTTGTGAAGCGACTAGAAGTTCACCATCGCCGTAGTCTTCTACAACATCGCTTTCACCGAAATTTTTGGTTGTTTTCCTTTTGATTCGCAAACCTCTCTTTTAATCTTGTTTCGTAGTTTATAACACTCGATTTAATGTGTCCTTTCTTCTTGCGAAGTTACAAGTTTTACCTCTGTTTGAAGACTTGATCTACCCTTAGATTTACCGCGAGGATTCTGTTCCGTGTCCTTCCACGATCATCATCGCATTCCGATCTTGTCTCCCACGAACAATGAGACCCTCTCCCCGAGAGTCGGGCTTAACCACAAGATGCTTCATCTTATCATACGAGGTCAAAGAATCATAAACCTCATCAACTGTGAGAGACTCACGGCTATATAAAATCGTGTCTCTGAAGGTTGAATAAGACGGGGCAACGAACAAAGTAGAATCAACCCTAGATCTTCCTTATCATAACCGAACCTCCATGGCCTCCAAGTTTGAGAGAATTTCTTTAAACATCATTAAGAGTTCGTGCACTACGCACGCACCTTCCTCCAAACGATGAGCATAAAGACGTTGTTTCATATGCAACTTGCTTTGGTTAGAGTTTTCGACATACATATTTGTTCTAGCCTCTTCCATAATGCCGCGACGGTCTTCTCCTTCATCACATCTTGCAAAATTTTGTTAGACAAATGCAGATGTAACTGTGTTAACGCCTTTCGATCCTTGCACTTTTTCTCTTCCTCCGTCAATGTCGAAGGCATCTTATCTACCCTACCAGGGGCTTCCTCTAAATCCATCCATGCAAGAAGCGCTGCATCTTTATTTGCCACAACGCAAATATGGTGTTGCGATCCAACAGCGGAATTTCATACTTTAAAGACGCCATTACCGTGATCGAGATGAAAAAATCCGGAAGCTCGGATACCAATTTGTGAAAAATATATCATCGGTAATGATAAATATATCGCAAAGAAAAAAGAGAAACAAAAATAAAGAACACATGATTTTACGTGGAAACCCTTTCGGAAAAAACCACGGGCGAGGAGAAGAAAATTCACTATGTCGAATTCGAATCAATTTACAAGAGGAATAGACTATGTCTATTTATAGGCTTGTAAAGCCATATTCTAATAGGAGTGTAGTAAGATTGAAACTCCTTATTCTAATCAATATCCAATAGATGGAGTTTAATAAGGTTTAAAAAACCTTATTTAAAATAAAATAAAAGAAGTGTAGTTCTATAGGGATTATTCTTTTATTTTATTTTACCATTGTATTTTATTTAAATAAGGATTCGGGTCACTTAATTCTAACAGATTCCACAGGTAAATTTCTCTGCTTCTTAAAATCTGTCATTTTTCTTTTTTCTTCTTTAAAAATGGGTTTATATAGATATGATTTGCTGAAAGGAATATTTGGGTATGTCATTTTTGTTCCTTTTAATTCTTTGTTGTCTATACTGCATCTTCAGTTTTTTTTTTAGGCTAACGCCTTCAATCTCTGCTGACTAATCTCGATTCTTGTCGCCATGTCTCTAATTGCAGTTGATGTGCCTTTTAATTTTTT
The DNA here is from genome assembly GCA_025698515.1 of Gossypium sturtianum. Classification (NCBI taxonomy): domain Eukaryota; kingdom Viridiplantae; phylum Streptophyta; class Magnoliopsida; order Malvales; family Malvaceae; genus Gossypium; species Gossypium sturtianum. The sequence goes on from CM046949.1 coordinate 25,263,832, forward strand.
GTTTCAATTAGTTGCTGTTGTTTGCTTCCAAAGGCTGAAGGGAGGTCATTCATTTCTTCAGTGATACGAAACTTCAATGGATTAACGCTCGGACTCACATAGCAGTATTACAACTTTATCATTCATCAGTTTTGCTAATTAATGGTTATTTCTTTTCGTTTAGGAATTAAAAAAAAAAAAAGAAATTCTCACACGACAGGATAATTGCATTGTTTAAAAAATATAAAAACAAATCGATAAATTTAGTAACAATATTTATATTAATTTTTTAAAAATTACTATATTTATATTAAGTTTCTTTTGTAATTTTCAGCATCGTATAATTATATCAACATTTAAAATACCAAATCTAAATTAATTCAAAATTAAACGAATAAACAATTAAATTATCAATCTAAATCAAAATTTTCGAAATTGATTGTATACTTCCACCCCTAATTTCCCTATATTTTCCGCAACTCTTGACTGCTACCTTTTTTTTTTTCTTATTTCAGTGCTACAAAAAACCCAGAAAAAAACACAAAAAAAAAACAGACGAAAAAAAATGAAGTATTTAATTGACTTCTATCTTTTTCCTGTACAAAAAGAAAGGTATTAAAAGCAACCCCTTACTGTACATTTTAGGAGCAAAAAATCTGTTCAAAAACTTGCTGCTGATTCGCCACTTTCAACACCACCTTTAAAACTAACGCTAATTGTGCCATTAATCCTGCGACTTATCCAATAAGTCGAACACTCGGGACTGGCTTCTGAAGTATTGATGTACCCTGGAAGATCATCATTTGGTAGTCCCTTCTATAATCGTTTAGCTGTTGCAATATTAAAAGAATCGTTTTGTTACATTTCACCAATAGACCAGATCAAGTTCAGTTTGGTTTTAACATTAAAGAAAGCAGGTATGTAGAAAATGGTTATTACCTCTTCCTGGGTTATCTTGCTGAATCTGAATTTCTTTGTCCAAATGGATTCTGCTTCATCGGCTGCTGGGAGCACAAGGGTTTTCACTTTTAAGAACCCCAGCAGCTTCTCAATGCAACTGAAAAGGCATTGAAAATAACCCTACAATGTTGGTATTAATTTAGTTAAGACTTGCATTGTGTGGCCTCATCAAAATTGAACAAAAGAGCTTTGATGGGGTAAGGTTTTCTCATGACAAGCAGCGATGAATTACCTGCCCTTGACTTTCAGTACTTGTTGCAACTAAGGGAATTTCAGCCATTTCTTGCCCAAAAACCCGAAAAATACCAGCTGACACAACCACTTGACTGCATAACAAGAAAGAATAATGGCATTCAAATACACCCAAATTTCTAAAACATAATACAGAAACGAAAAAAAAGAAAAAAAAAAGTCTCACTTGACAGTTAATATTGCACAGTACATGCCACCAAAATCTTGGCCCTTGACAGTTCTCCTGCAAAACCAATTATTGATATTATTCACACTGCATAATCAGCAAGCATCACAAAGATAGGCAGAAAAGATGAGTATTTCTTACCCATAAACCATTGATGGGATAAGATCACCTCTACTCGATCCAGAGTCACTTATAGGATCAAAGCGCTCCTAATAAATCACACAAGTAACATCAAAACTAGATTAGTACTTTAGAGCTTCTGGTACAAACTACAAAGAAGATGCCTCTTTCATTAGATTCAAAGAGGCAACCACAAGACTTTAAAGCTTTATATGACTGTCATATAGGCTTTAACAAGATCAGCATTTATCTAGCTAATGATGATGTTATATAAAATGGATGATGAGCAATGATTTTGTTAAAAAAGTATAAGCAGGAAATAGTATACATGGAAGATCGCAACAGCCTTTGATAGCGTTACTCTGGTGTCATCTAAAGATGTCATTTTCCCGCTGAGAACCCTCCATCTTATATCAAGTTTGGCCTTGCTCCCTAAACTACTTTCTACATGCTTCTTCTTCACAACATCCAGAGATGAATCAGGAAGCTGCTCCTCCCCACGAATGACCAATTTCTGTAAAGCAGAATGGATTCTATTGCAATCCGTGCAACAAAACCACTTTCCTTTTGGTAACTCCTGTTGAGAACATGGTGTCAATAATAATCTATAAACAGAACAAAATAGGAAATTTATGCAATATTTATGACAGAAAAAGAAAATGGCACCTTAAGGTCATCAATGTTATGATCCCTCAAACAACCCACATGATATTCTCTCTCACACTGACAAGGAGAAAATCAAGAACAAAGATTGATTAGTGTCAATTAAGTTAGACAACAAACTTAAGCACAAACAGAACCAAAAGGATACCTGATCACAGAGTATAACGGTGCGAGGACCAAACCCTGACTTGCTAAAATCATGACCTCTGCAAATATCAACAGTGTGTTAACACAAGAAAATAAAGTTCGAAACATTAATGAAGAGAGAAATTAAGACAGGAAAACAATGGCAACAAATAATTGAGAAAATAAATGACAAGTTTCGTATTCAGGATAAGAGAGGTGGTTTCTCACCAACACAAATTCTGAATTAATCAAATCAGAGATTTCAGCAGTCCAGGATATTCCAATTCTAGATCATAATTCAGATTTCATTTAATAACTGGTTGCCATTTATATACAGGTAATTGCAAACATTTTGTCAGGCGAACATTATAATAAGACAATATTGAAGGAAAGTCAGAGAGCGGGGTGTTTTCAGGATGAGACAAATAATTCAAAGTAGCATAGAAATATTTCAAATGGTCATAAAAGAATACACCCAACCTGCATAGCACACACACACTAGGAACTTCTGCCTCTGGAGTTCTGATAATACGAATGCATCTCTTGGTTATCTGTTCTATTGGATCAATTCCAGCAACTCTTCCTGCAGCTAGAGCATTGACGTTATGTTGCACAAACTTTTCGTTTTGGAAGGTATTCTGGCAATATCTACAGTGCCAAGTACCAGTTGGAATGCGTGGAAGAGATATACACTCTGCAATCAGCCAGTAAAAGAACATGAGTGCAACAGGCATCTGTACTGATAACAAGCAGTAACTGAAGTAACTCAGATATTGCACATTCTGGTTGTATGGATAAAGAATAAAAACCGCATTTCAAATTTTCATTAATTTCTAATACAAAGTTATAATGAAAAAATGATGTAAAATTCACAAACCATAGTGTAAATGACCTAACCATAAGGATAGACCATAACCATGTAAAAAATTCAAGTCCTGAAAAGGGTACAAGAGTGGAGTTTCAAGGCGATATGATAAGGAGGAAAAGGAGGGCAAAACAGTCCTCACATCAAGAGCAAGTTACATTCACATGTCCATCACTCCCAAGAATTCTTAAAATCCATAAATAGTCAATTTTACTTTGCAATATCATTAACCAAATAGGTACTTCAGCAATTGGAGCATCTCACCAGAACGTAATTTTGCCTCCAATAGAGCCATTCAGTTAAGAAAAGAATTATGTCCAACCATGAGCCAAAGTCAAAGTTCTCAACTTGGAAGCAAAAGATTATAAGATAATAGTTATAATTTGACACAAAAAAGACAACAAAGAGTAGGATGTAAACACAAGAAAACAACAGTAGGCAGTGAAATATTATATAATTCACAAAGTTTGGAAGTTCAAAAGGTTAGTAGTCAGATAAGCTTAGAATTTAGAATATGGCTTGACATTCCCATAAAATCAGAGATATCAAATTTGGAAGCCATTAACCTCAACATACCATACTACATGTGAGAATTACTTTCTTCACCACTATTGTTTAAATGCATCCAGCACAACAATGGTTATACAAACAATCGAATCCTGAAAAGTTGCCAATAAAGAGAACATTCAAAGATAAAGTTGAAAATTGACCTATGTGAAAAGCCCTTGGACATGTGTCACAACACAATAGATTCCCTCCATCCAAACAGATGCTGCATAGGTCATCATTCTCATATGTAGAGAACTTCCGATTTTTCGACAGGGATATTGACAATTCATGAAGAGATACCCCATTTGATGTGTAAATGTTTTGAAAACTGTAAATAAAGGGAATGTCAAAAGCACACTTATGTTTGTATCAATTATAAGATAAAAGATGACCAACAACAACAAAGCTTAGACATTTAAGACCAAAGAACAACTTACGGCTTGCGACGACTTGCCCAACCAGCATGAGCTTCAAACTGTGAGGGGCTTATCTGCTCATTTCACACAAGAAAAATAAAAACTCACAGAACTTAAGAATCCAATTTCATTGGGGGGGAAAAAGGTACCTCTGAATTACAGCAGGTGCATAATATTCCAAATCCCCTTTTATAACCAACAAGCAATTTCTGCAACACATCAAATCACCACTTAGTAGACAAAGTTAGAATAGACGAATTTTACGTTAAAATATGCTCACACTAACCTCTCCACGAACAAAATATGCTAGTTCAGTTCCATCTGGCAACCCATCTTCCTCAAATACCAATTTATGCTTCCTCAGATCCCTTTGAAAGCAATATCAAAGAGATTAAGGCATTTTATAGTATCAAGAAGAAAATTATGCCAAAAGTGACCACCTCAACCATAATCAACAAAGCAAATGTCAAATAGGAAAGAAGAACAAAACTATACTTACTTTCTAGTTACTCTTCCCTGACTCTTAGTTTGTGACAAACTGCATTTTGATGCACTGATAGGTGACTTTGGAACCACATTTGGCTTGGGTGAGCTGAAATAAAACAAACAAAAAGAGAGGAAAAAAAAAAGGTTAAATAAAGGGTTGAATGAGTTAAACTTTAACAGAAATATCTATTCTTTGATCCTGCAGACTAGATAAAAACCACTAAAATGCGAGTAAATGCAATGCTAGATAAAAGTATTAAAAAGCGAGTAAAATGCAATGCAGAAACTATCCCTTAGCATTTGCATCTAAAAGATGCTAGCATTCAGATTATGTAAGCAGCAAGCATAAACTTCTAGTTAACATTCACACGATTTGCTACCCTTTATTATCGGCAACATGCATAAAAATGCCTCAACAGTAAAAAATTTGATAAATATTAAGACCAAAATTTTTGCATCTGCTGACAAAGAACTGCAAATTCAACTTGTTAAAATAATATTGTAATATGCCACAGAAACCATACTAGACAAGAAGTTTCCAATCAATGATGAAACTGCAAGGAATATTTTATCTTTCTCCATCTTCCAAACTCAGAAGAGAAAATTATTCCTTTTTTATTACAGATCTAATAGGACCAAATCATATTATTCTTGGTTTAGTACAAGTTTGATTCTGAACAAAATACTGCAACAATAAACCAAGAAACCATACCTGTCACTAGCATCAGCAACCTTTGTTCCATCAGCCACTTCAGTTGAGCCATCTTGAGACTCTTTCACACCCAGACATGAATTACATAGAACCATAGCTTTCCCAGAGCCAGCTCTAGTAATGGACTCTACAACAATAAAAGAAAAATAAGAAGGTTAGGATAAATACCAATAAGAAATGAGAAAATAAGCACATATAAAAGAAATGAAAAATCAACCTCTGCAGTTCAAACAAAAGCGGGATTTCTTCATGGAAGAACCAATCACCATTTGCAGGGTGTTCTCCAGCATGCTCGATGAACTCTCCCTGCATGCGTTCATAACATCACGAAGGGTATTCCCATTCTCCAGGTAAATATAATTTTCTGCAGGCTTGTTTGAGCTCCTTGCATGAATCTCATATAAGGTAGGGCTAATAACCTAAATTAACGATAGAACACAACATTAATGCATTCACAATTTTGCAAAATATGTCATCATATGACAAGATAAATTAACAAATAACAAACCCTTACGTTAGAGCCCTTGCATGCTTTGCAAAAACACAATATCCCGGAGCCCTTGATTATTCCTTGAAGCCCATTACTTCCTGCAGCTCTTGTAACCTATATGATAAACATTCAGAAACCAAATTGTTGAGTTTAAAGAGCAAGGCATTCAAACATATCACCTTAAAACTTTTCCCCAGAGCCATACCTTCGAGCTTCGTGCATACCTCACATTTGCTCCCTTGAGTATACCTGAATCCAAAAGATCCTGTAACTCTGTTGGGAAATTTCTTACAAGCTTAGTCGAGACACTTGCTTCCTGCGTCATTGGAGAATCCACACTCCCGACTGTAATATCACCGCCATCACATTTAGCTTCACTCACATTGACGACAATAGCATCTGTTGCGGCAGTTTCCTTCGTTGTCTCCACCGTCGCTTTCAACAAGGACCGAGTAAACCTCCTTACAGGCTTCTCTTCCTTCACCACTTCCTCTATCTTAGTATCACCCTCACAACTAACCAAAACCGGCACCCCTATATCCCCTTTGCGGGGCTCACTTTCTATCACCAAACCCTCCTTTCCCTTTTCTTTTACTTCTACATTCTCCGTTGCTCTTTCCAGTTGACTTTCTTTCTCTTTAATGTCAGCATCCATTTTCTCTTCCTCCTGTTTTTCTTCTAGCGAACCCATTACATCCTTTTCGGGCTTGCTTTTTTCCTTCACTTCCTTGACAATCTCATCTTCACACATTGGTTCAATAATCCCATCTTTGAGTTCCTCATCCTTTCCCAAATCGACCTTCTTCGACTCCTCTTCTTCACAACCAAACACCTCTCTCTTCGGATCTTCCACATCGCTTTTCGCCTCTTCTTCGCTCATCAAATCCACAGATTCCTCCACAACCCTCACAGATTGCTCCAAATCACTCTTCTCTTTCTCATGCTTGACTTCTTTTTTCAATTTCTTGTTGCTCCTGTGACCTGGACTCCACGCCTCTCCTCCATTCAGGGCCTTCCCTGACCGAGTCCGACCCAAAGACCCACAGATCTCCGCTTGAACCTTCAAAGCAAACTCGAACTCACGCTTCAGACCGGTCCTTACCCGAGATAGCACCACGAAATCCCCTGCCTCCGTACCGTTCGCCATTTAGTTTAAATAAAAGGGAAAAAAAAACAGCGGATCAAATCAAGAACCCTAGGGAGACAATGTTGCCAGAAACAAATAAAAACCAAATTTAAAATACATGTATGAGATGGATTAAACGGAATGAACTTTCGAGGGGTCTTCGGAAATTAAGTAAGACAAGAAAAAGAAAAAAAAAAAGAGAGAAGAGGGAGGGGCTTTTTTTTTTTTTTTTTGTTTGACCGATCGAAGGAAAGAGATTTGATTTTTCTTTGATGAGAGGGGGAAAAAAAAAAAGAAAGAAAGAAAAACAAAAGGAAACAGTGGAAGGTAGAGAAAGGAAGAAGAAATTCATACGACAACCTTTGTATTTCTCAAAAAGACGGAACTACCCTCATCGACATCGTTTTGGCATTTGTCTATGAGGATCGTCATTAATTCTTGTTATTTTCATATGGTCCCCGAAACCTTCTATTATTTTTGTTACTTCACCATGAGTCGAAGTAATTATTTTAAAAGAAATTTATTAGCAGGACCATTAATATTTTCTAAAAATTTTAATTTAATTTATATTGTTTATTTTTTATTGAGTTAGAAACATTATAATTAGTACATATAAAAAAGTTGAAATTCATAAATTTCTTATTGCATTAGTATTTGATTTTTTATTTATTTGATTTTTAATCAATTTATAACTGAGCTTATATTACAGTGAAAACCAACTAAAACTAACAAATTAAATATTACATTATTGATGGGATGGAAGGAGTAATAATATAAGAACAAACAAGGACTTCTTAGTATTATGAAATATTTTAGGGGTGGAAATAACAATAAAGAAAACATACAAGGACTTGAAAAGGAAATGAAGAAATTAAACTAGAACGCCACAAATATAGGGGCATTATTGTCTAGTAAAAATTTAGAAGGGTATCCCTATATTAGTCGTCTGATACTTGGTTTATTGTCTCCTAATTATTCTGAAACTCGTGCAATTTCGCGGCTGCAGATTTAGCGTTTTTGGACCAATCAGATTCCGCCACATAAATTATTGGCGAGCTTAAAGATTCTGCTGGGCTAATTTGTACAATGAGAGACACGTTGGCTCACATGCTGTCGAAGCGCGTTTGCCATTGTTCGTGGTCGTGGATAAGAGTCATAAAAAATTCAAACTTACTCAATCCAAGTAGATTATTATGCTGACTTCGATTTATCCAAGAGATTAAAACAACTTAAATCCATCTTATTTTAAATTTTCATCCATTTAATCAACTTTTAATATATAATGTTTTTATTTTTTTTCTTTTAACTCTTGCATATAATATTATTGTGGGGAGATTAGTTTTTTAGAAAAAAATTTGGAATCAATTTACCTTTTAATAAATTAAATTGTTTAAATCGAGACTTTATCTTTCAATCTAACAAAAACTACTTATGGCGTGAATTTACAAAATGGAGTACCTCATAAAAAAAGCGTGCGTAGCATATGACTACCTACCAAAAAGGCATGAGCATCCATACATAATAAGGTACTTGAATTCCCTTGCACCTTAAATAGAAACTATTAGCACATATGGTACCACTTGATCAAAAGATACTCTCGTTTTGTGAATCGGTACCCAAGGTCACTTTTTGTGAGAAAAGACTGACTTTTTTGGGAAGTTTTTAATGAATATGTTTTTTTGTTATGTAACACAAGGTCAGGAATGAAATCGAAATTTTTTTAGGAGAATTAAAATTAAATTGTAATTTTTACGATAGCAAAAGGGTAATTTTATCATTTTAATAGTATATATCTTTATAATTTTTAAAAGATTAAATTAAAATTTTATCATTTTTAGAGATGACCAAAGTACAAATTTACATTTATTAATTTAAAATTTTAAAAACCTTAAATGAAAAACTTTCTATTTTAAAAAAACCGAGGTGGTACCAAACCCCCTAACTACACCCAAATTAGAAAGTATTTATTATTAATTTGTTACTCCTATTTGAAAGGAAATGAGGAAATTTTGATTTAATAGACTTATATTAATATTAAAGCTATTTAGTTAGAAATGACAAAATGTAAGGTAATCAAAGAAATTAGTTAATTAAATTGTTTTTTTTATTTCCTTTTTCAATCAAACTAAATGAATTGATGAATTGCTTTCTCTGGTCGCTAATTGATGTTGTTGTTTCCTTTGATAGTTTCATTTCTTGAAACCATTATAGCTTATATTAAATTATAAAACATTATCCTTTTTATTTATTTGATTTCAAGATAACTAAAAAAAAGTTGCTTTTAATCTAAAAATGATGTGAACGCTTATACGTCGCTCCAACACTAATGCGCAATTAACGTGGAATCATAAGGTCTGTTCTAACATTGTAACAATTTTCTTTCCTCTAATTATAATCCATCATTTTCAATGCCGCATTTACTACAACAAATTTGTTTATTAGCCGCGTCTAAAATAACGTCATTGAAAATTCCATTTATGTCTTATTTGAATTTGATGATGTAAAATTTATAGTCACCACCTTCGTCGCATTAGGTATGTCACTAAAGGTTAAGAATGATGATTTACTATTTTCGTCACGTTTTGTCAATAACATAGTGATGATAATTTATATAGTCATATTATATGTAATAGTTCGATTTTCAATTGTGTTAGAAAATGCGATTTTGAAATCTAATTTTCGTAAATTGGGTCTATAAATATTAAATATAAACATTTACGAAGTTGGTATAAAAGTTTATGAAAGTTTGGTCCTTCAATTTTTCTAATTAATTGCTTAATTAGGGTACAAAGACTAAATTGTAAAAGTGTTATTGTTATAAGTCTTTAATTGACCAAAGACTTAGGGGCTTAAATTACAATTAGCCAAATGTTCAAAATGATAATTAAACCAATTTCTAATATAAGTAAGTGGCTTATAGTGGATTAAGCTAATTAAAACACAATTAGCTTAATTAAACTAGATTAATTAAAGTTAATCAAATGTTAACCATAGTATAAAAACAAAATTTAAGTGGAGGCAAAGAGAATCATCATCTTCTCCATCCTCCCATACCCGATTGTTCAAGAAAATAAAAGAAGAAAATAATTGCAAGGGCTTTGAGCTTTCAGTAATAAATTGGTTAGTGCAATTAAGTCTTTTTTTTTTTGTAATTTTTATGTTTTTGAGGTCATGAGGGCTTAATTTAGCTAGCCCATATACCAATTTGAAAAATTGTTAAAGTTTTTGAAAGTTTCCATTGTTTTTTTCTTGAAGAAATTGATGTTAAATTGATAGATTTTAAGATTAGATGTGAAAAAAGGACTAGATTGTAATGTTTAATTGTTAGTTTTTTAACATAAGGACTAAAGTAAATAAATTGTAAAATTGATGTGAAATTTCTGTAATAATAGATAGTAGAGGGTCCCTAAGGGATGTGATTGAGATCGATTTTGAAATTGAAGCTCAAAATCGAAAGATATTGTTATTTTAGTTTTAGGGGCTAAATTGAATAAAATGAAAAACTTAAGGGGCATTCAAAAAATGAAATTAAATAGATTCATGCATATCATGGAATGATATAGAAATGTTTGGTATTGGTGACTTGTTTAAAATAATTGAATAGATCGAGAAATGTATCAAATTGGAGATAATCGGGGAAAAGCCAAAATTGTCGAATAGTCCTTGAGGATTCAATTTGCTTGTTGTTTTGACCAGGTAAGCCCATAAATTGGGCTTCCTTTGGTTTGACAATTAACTCCAATGTGGTGTAGCTGGTGTAAAAAACTGCTATCAACCCCACTGATGCTATGTTTGGATGAGCATCAACAGTGCAATGAAATTCATTTTAATCACATTGATAGCCTCAAAATTGACTTGAAGTTTTACCACCAATTCATCACAATAAAACACCAGATATTTTTAACAGACAAAAGTACTCATACTTTTATTTATTATTTTACTTTTTTATCCTTGAAAGTTAAACTAATTTCTATCCCAACCTTATTTGTTTTTAGATTTGGGAACGCAATAGTCACTTGTTTTCAAAATTGGGAACTAAAACAGTCATTTTTGTTGGTTTCTCCCTACTTTTTTGCTTTGTTCTTGGTTGTGGTTGCTACTTTATTCTTTGCCTAAAGAGTAGTTTTTTCATATATTTGTGTTGATTACATAATATTTGAGTATTATGGATGGTTTTAAGATCTCTTTTCCTAAAAATAGAACTAGAAACTTATGTTCAGATTTCATATTACATAATAGAACTTATGTTTCAGATTTCAAGTAGCTAAAAGAACTACTATCTGATTATGGGTCATTTCATTTTTCATGATATAAATGCCGTTTTGGTCTTTTTCTTTTCTTTTTCCAAATTTCCCCTGTTTTTCTCTATTAAAAAATATTGTATTTTTCCTAAAGGTTGGTTTTTCATATGTGTTGGTTAAATAATATTTGTGTATTATGGGTAGTTTTAAGATCTCTTTTCCTGAAAATAGAACTAGGAACTTGAAATTAAATTGATTTATGTTTCAAATTTCGAGCAGCTAAAAGAACTATTATCCGATTATGGGTCATTTCATTATCATGATATAAATGTCGTTTTGGTATTCTTCTTTTATTTTCTCAAATTTCCCCTATTTTTCTCTGTTAAAAAATACTGTATTTTTCCTAAAGGTTTGTTAATGGGTTTGCTTCTTCTTTTTTATTGGATTTTTTTAGCCTCAACTTGTCCTTTTCATTGTTATTTTCTAATTGATGGGGGTGATTTCATAAGCTATTGTTTTACTTGTTATATGAACTGATGTTAAATTTCAACCTTGTTTTGGAAAATTTGCCAATATGTTTGCCTCTTTGTTATATCGAATTATGGATCAGTTGGGTAGCTGCAAATATGAGATGTTGTTTTCACTTCTATGATGAATGCAAATATATATGTAGCTTGTACTTGGGGATGTTGAGTTTGGTATCATGTTCGTGTTATGTTTTCGTCTCGTTTCTAAATTTTTCGGGTTTAGATCGGATTATTGATCAGTTGTGAGAAATATTGAAGGAGCTTTACAAATGCGTGGATGTATACAAAGAGGAGATCTTGTTGTGAAAAAAAATTGATTTTCTCAATTTTGTCTAGTAAGGTCGAGAGATAAATTGGACTAAATTGTCTAATTGGGTAAAATGGCAACCAAGAGGTAAAATTGGACCAATTAGGAGTTTAAGCAATTTAGATTCCTAATCTAAGAGCTAATTATCAACATGGATATTAATAAACTACTCTAGTTTATCTGATTAATACTTTTGCAATTTTGGTGTTTATTCAATTTAGTCCTTTTAGATATAATTTAGCTTAATTCACCTCATTTTATGGATTGTTGTAATACACCACTTAACCACTAGCTAGCTAGACTTCCTAATTGCATGCTTAATCATTGTCCATTCACCATATCACCTGATCTCCTTTGGGTTCGATCCTTGGAATGCTCTAAGTGTTCCATTGTACACTTACACATATTGCAACTGACCTGTCACACTTGCAGTTAAAGCTGCTTTTAAATATCTATATTTTGTGCTAATTATTTGCTTAGTGTTCGTACATTGACGTGCAGTCAAGTTGTTGGTGTCATTGCCGAGGAGATTTGTGTGTGATAATTGAATTGTATTGATGTTTCCATGCTTTGCTAGGGAGATAATTAGTGAAAGCTAGGTTTCTAGATATGGCGCTTTACTTTATGTTGCATTACTTCTCTTTGTTTCATTTCATTATTTTGTTTACTTATTTGTGTTTCTTGTGGTTGATTTTTTTTAGAGCATGACCCGAAAGTAATGAGTTAGTCCTTTTTTTATCCCGAGCCTGAAAGGATATTAACCAATGTGAGATGAGGACTACTTCCGATTGTTAATCCACCACACCAAAATGCATTCTTTGAAGGTCTAAAATCCTTGTATGGCATTCTTTCATTTAAAATTGTGGTGTTTCATTTTCTTTTGTGTTACCGTATGTCATTTGTTGTTTTACTCATGCTGTTTCTTATTATGATTATTTTCTTGTGTTCATTGGTTTAGGATTTGGTAGTTGTGGATAGCTAAGATTGATAGTTGTGGTTAATTGGTTGATATAACTATAAAATCATTTTCTTAACCGATTTTTTTCCAACAGAATGATACGTGCACAAACGGGGTGAAATTTATTAAATTAAGTTCACAAAAACTACCAATTTTCAACTCTAGAAAATTAGTCAGCTTTTCTTGTATTTTTGGATGGAATCATAGCATTTTTAGGTCGATATGTCTTCTAATCAATGAAAGGTCCATCTCTTAGATTTGAAACACAATTTGAATTACCTAATTTCGAGTTCAAGAGCTCAAGTTACGGTCGTTTTAGTGAAGCTGCGCGAGTAGAATTTATTGACAAGAGTATTACAGGAATTACAAGTTTCGGGCTTTGGTTCAAGTTTAAATCATATTGGGTTCTATGTTAATGCTTAATTTTGGTTATATATAAGCCCCATAATTCATTTATGAAGTTTTATACTTTATGGATTTATTTATTTGAATTTTTAATTATTCTATACTAATTTAGCTTATAGAGTAAGATTATGGCTAGGTCAATTACTTAGGGACGAAGGTAGGGTTGTTTCCTTATTTTCCAAGTACTTTAGGTCTATATATATGACATTATGTTTTCTATAGCCAAGCATATATTGTTTTTGATTATTTGATAAATAAAAAACTCTTTAGAGCATTTTATTTTACAAGATCCAATTCTTATTTTTATTCAGAAGATCCTTTTTGCTTAATCTTATTTAAGATTTTTGGGGAAGTTCTTCAAACTCCAGGTCGCCAATGATTCATTCTTGGAAGGTTTGTTAGAGTCATTAATTGAGTTTGTCGGAAAATCTTTTCTGAAGGGTTCAATCAGACACTTATCATTCTATTCATCTTTATTGGTTTATCTATTTCATCTTCTATCGTTATTTTAATTTTCTTTATTTATTTTATTATTTAGTTTTTTAATCATTATACTCGTTGTTTTTTTTGTTCTTAGGTATCAAAAAAACATCTTCCAAAGCTTTAAAATTCACCTTGCTTGCTGCCCAATACGCTAGGTTTTGGTTTAGAGCCATTGAATCGAATCGAGTCTTCTTATTCGAAACAACTTCAGATTAATTTGGGACTTATGTGGATGTTGTGCTATTATCATTTGGTGTCATATCTTATCACTCCATTTTCTGGCTAAAAAATACTAAAGCCTAATCGAGTGTCCCCAACAAAAAGATCAACCTTGTAGCTTAAAGCTCTACTCTTTTATTTGTTGAGGAACTTAATTTAGCTTTCTAGGTAATGGTGTTGCTTTCCAATGCAAGTTACCTCATCATCTAAATGTTCTACCAATCTTGATTTGTTTGTATTGGAGATTTCAAAAGATGTAGTGGCAAATGCAGATCCAGTTGTTCGATCATCGAAGAATAATTAGTGTAGCAAAATTAAAAAATTTTTGATGACCCCATACCATGGATCCACGTGAGAGATAACGAATTCAAAATGAAAAAAGGTTCGAAATACACCATTAAACAATTTGAGTCTGCCAATGTATTCCCAATGCGCGAATGAACTGCACCCCTAACCTTTCAGTTCTAGCTTCTACTTATCCACCTAATTGAATCGAAAGGAATACTTTCTCTTAAACTTTTTAGAGATAATTTCAAAATCTCTTTCAATCCGAATAAAATAATTTCGATTTCCATTAGAAAATGAGATGATAGAGTTATGTTTTTATTCAAACAATTTTGAATATTCAAAACCCACGTTCAGAGAGGATCAAGGAAGATTTCAAAATAAGTGTAGTCTCCTCTTTTTATTTTTGAAACCCTATACAATATCTTTTAACTAATTTTATTAGATGATTTATTTAAGAAAATTGATAAAAAATAGATTTTATTGTAATTAAGATATGTGAAACATATTTCACATTATTTTAATTGGACGACTATATATGTGTGTTAAACATGTACATATCTTGTGCCCAGATTTTAACCCTGTAAAATTAAATTAATTATATAAAATTTTATATTAGTTAATTTAATTTGTTTAATAGCTTAAACATAAAATTAAATTTCTTTGGATTCCAATGATTCCAATCATAAGGTATGACCCTATAAGATCTTGTAACATTAGCAATAATTTTAGAACAGTTGTAATATTACAAATAATGAGCGGACATCTAGCAATACATCATTACTTGTTGGAATGTAACACCCCTCACCCGTATTCACCGTCAGAATAGGGTTACGAGGTATTACCGATCAATTCATAACATATAGCATACGTTTATCAAACATAAAACATTCATTCTCATAAATCGTTTAATACAATCACATTGTCCCTTATAAGGGCCTACGAGGCCTTAAATATGCTTTAGAAGTGGTTCGGGACTAAACCGATAACATATAAAATTCTTGGAAAACTTAGAAAATTTTCAATCATTCAGGGGTCACACGCCTGTGTGAACAAGCCGTGTGCCTCACACGGCTTCAAACACGCCCGTATCACAGGCCGTGTAGAAACAGGGCATACATACTGACTTGGGTCACATAGTCGACCATACGCCCGTGTGCCAGGCCGTGTACTAGGCCGTGCCAAACCTGTAGGGTATACTGACTTATGCAACACGGCCAAGTCACATGCCGGTGTGCTAGGCCGTGTGCCATTTAGGAGGGTATACTGACTTGTGCCACACGCCTGTGTGTGAGACCATGTGGAGCATATTGACTTCATTTTTATATCAACACCAGGGGACGTGTGTCACACACGGCTGAGACACACGCCCGTGTCTCTGCCCGTGTGGACAAAAATAGGCTATTTACCAAGCCATTTTGCCACCCCAAATTTCCATCCACATACATAACTCACATGGCACATAATAATAGCATAATTGGACAATCCAAGCAACCCAAATCAAGATCAAAACATGCTTTCCCAATATCAACAATGCAAGTATTTAAATACCAAATTAGGCCATTCAAATTCATACCAAAAACTCATCATCATAATCTATCAATGTGGCTACCATCAAATATGCATTATTTGCCTTATTTCACTAGCATATCAATACTCAAAATACTACTATTTGCTATCATAATACCTATCATCAACAAGCATCACCATTTCATTCATCAACTCATAACATAAGCCATTTGCACAATTATAAACACAACTCAATCAACCAAAATATGCCAACTTCCTTGGCTATATACAAACCAAACATAGATATTCATAAGCCAACTCAAATGGCTACATCATTCACCAAAATGGCTCAAGCCTATACATGCCATATACCAAATATACACAATTCAAAAGTACCAAATAGTTATTCGATAGTGCGATGATGTTCCCGACGACTCTAGGATCTGAGCTAGCCTTGATTCACTATAAAACATAGAAAAATAACACAAAGTAAGCTTCATAGCTTAGTAAGCTCGTAAGTGAATAACTCAATTCATTGAATAAATGTAATTCAACCAATTACACATAACAAAATCATAAACACAATAAATACAAACCTTTCTCATGTCTCAAAACATGATCAAATATAAACTCGTCGAACTTTCTCTAATTGATACTCGAATATGTTTCGTACATACCTGTATCGTCTCGTACTAACCTCTTTCTCAACCACATCATTCATTTACCCGTTGAACCATTCGGAATAGAAGTTGGATACTCAAAGATCTCAATCGATAAGTACCTATACCATGGCCCGAAGCCAAATAAAGGTACCACTCACACCCGTAGTGCCGATATCGTGGCCCGAAGCCAACACAATAATCTAATGACATGTCACTAGCATCCTAAACTATTTCTAAGGTTCAACCGAGAATTTACACTTGTCGATTTCATCGTCGAACATATACATAGAGTCGTATTCACAATTCAAACATTATCCGTATCTCATAAACACAATTTATGCGATATAAAAGCATTTAACATATATTTATAATGAAATTACCACATACGAACTTACATCGTATTCGGAATTGACGGATCGGATCGACTACTCGATAACCTTCCTTTCCCCCCGATTTAAATCCAAATTCTTTCTTTCTTGATCTATATATAATCAAAATTAACTTATTCAATCTCATATTCTTTCAATTTAGTCCAAAACACACATTTAGGCCCTTTTTACACATTAGCCCCTACATTTTCACATTTAATCAATTTCGTCCCTATTTCACAAATACATAAAATTCACATAATTTCATTAAACCCAAGCTTGGCCGAATTACACATAGGTCCCTAGCAGCCCATAACTTTCATTTATTTCACATTTCAACCACTCAATTTGCATATTTCACAATTTAATCCCTTTTTGACATTTTTGTCAAAAATCACTTTACAAAACTAGTTTAACTATTAACAAACTTTCATAATCTATCATAATTCATCAAATTACTCAAGCATTCAACAATGGTAACTTGTTAAACCTTTAACAATTTCAAAATCTAAGGTACAGGCTTGCTAGAATACGAAACAACGATATCAAAAACGTAAAAATCACTAAAAACCGAGCTCAAAACACTTACCAAATTAACCATGCACTAGCCGAACCCTAAAACTCCATTAATCCCTTCTTCTTCCTCAACATTCGGCCAAAAGAGAGAAAAGATGGACCAAAATTCATTTTGTTATGTTTTAATTAACCTTTATTATCAAATTACAAAACTAACCTTATTATAAATCATTTAATAACACATAAATGTTGTCCATAAAAGTCCACTATCATTTAAAATGGTCTAATTACCATTTAAGGCCATCGTATTTAAAAGCCAAAGCTATTTGACACCTTTAACAAGTAGAATGAAACTTTTGCATTTTACGCGATTTAGTCATTTTTCTTAAATTGAGCAACCAATCGATAACATTAGCTCACGAAATTTTCACACATACATGTTGTCATGCTGTAAACACATTAAATAATATTAAAATAAATTTTTTGACATCGAATTTTTGGTTCCGAAAACATTGTTCTGATTTAGCTAAAATCGGGCTGTTACATAGAATCCGATTATAATCGAAAAAATTATCAAATTAAACACAGCGAAAATTGAAAACATATAACATACTGGATTCCACCAAGGACCAGTTTGAACGATTTATACGCCATTACAAACGAAATACAGTAGAAGAATTAATACCTCAAACAAGGGCGGTTGCCATCATCATTCAATTCTTTCTCCGTTTTCGTATTAACATCGAGCTCACTAGTTAAAAACTACTAGCCATCCAAATGTCTGGCCTATTAATCCATACTAGAAATTTAGAAAACCTTTGTAAGGTTGAGATCCACTTTGCTAAGATAGTTCTAGCTATCTGATCATTTGAGTCCATACCTTTTGCAATCTCAACTCAATACCAAAAAGAAAAAACTAGAAGCTAAAATTCATAAAATTATATTTGTTCAATTTTTTTTTTGTGCGTGAGAAAGAGAGAGACCAAATGAACAACATCTTGAGATGTGAGGCTAAGGCCTTGTTTGATAGTTTATTGAAAAAGAATAAATCAGCTGAAAATTAATATTTTCAGTGATTTAATTTTTTAAGCATGTTTGATAATCCAAACTACAAAAAACAAATGATAGAATTTTTCAATGAAAAATGGTTGAAAATAATAAGTAGATAGGAAGCTAATTATGTGAAAATTTTTCAATTTTTTTTATTCTTTAAACATTTGCCTTTAAAATTATTATTTATCAAACAATATAATTAAAATTTGTACTTAATTTTAAGTAATATACCAAACATATTTTATAACTTAAAATTAGTACTTAAATTTTCAACACTTAATTTTTCAGTTTATCAAACAACACCTAGGTTAGAATATATACGCTATGTTTTTAATCAACTTTTGATTAATTACTTTTTAACCCGTAGACTTTGTTTGAATATTCCATTTAGTCCTTTCTCATTTTAATTTCTAATTTCCATTATCGTGTGTGACCTATTTGGCTTCCAATTATGTTGGCAACAAATATAATCTATTTCAGTTAAGAAATAATTATTTTCATAGATCATGAGCGGGATCTAGCAACCCATCATAAGCCCTAATTATTAGAAGAGTCAAAATATTTTTTTTGACAAAGCCTTTCAGTGTTCGGTATCTATGTGTAATCAATACTTCTATCATATATTCGGATAAGCTAAAAGTCATGACATGGTGTCTACCTTTTTTTATCCATGTTAGTCTTGCAACTTCTTGTATTAACCTTGACTAATTGCCTTGGCCAAGGACTTGCGATTAATACGAGTGAAGAGCATACAAGATATGTCCCCTCATATCACTCGGGGTGTTGGATGCTCTCTGGACCTCTCTATTGATAACACCCCTCACCTGTCATGACGTACGGTAAAATAAAAAGGTGCTATAAGAGCACTTTTAGACTTAAAATCGAAAAATTTATTTGTAATAAAACGCCATTTGAGAACTTTATAAAATTCCTTAAAACCATTCTCAACATTTAAGAATGAAATAAATATGATTTGAAGTCATTTTAGGTCATTTAACACTTATGGGGACACATCAAAATCATAAAAAAAAAATTTGAAGTTCATCGACCTAAAATAAGGTCATTAGGGCCAAGAAAAATAAAGGTTTTAACATAATTTAAATCTTTGAAACATTTTCTTTCCATCCATTACTTGGTAGAGTTGAAAAATGAAAGGAAAGAAAATAAAACATTTGAAAAATACATAATTTTGAACTAACATACACATCACTCTCATTTTTCCTCCTCTCATCTTTCCAATTTGGAAGGATTAGTCTTTATGCATTAGAATGGAAAATGATCATCTCTCTTATTTTCTTTCCTCTCACTTTTCTTCCCAACTAAGCACACTTAAAATTTATTTTCTTTCCAATTTTCCACTTTTCTACTCCTCATTCCTCCCTCCCATTCCTCTACTTTTTCACCCAACCAAGCACGCCCTAAAGTTCAATTTATGGTCATTAGCTCCTTATGCACATTGTACTTCTTATTACCCCTTTGTTTATTAGAGGCATAGGAATTCATAAAATTTGTTGTCTAATTAAATCTTATGGCATATAGTTTAACTTTGATGTTATCATGAAATTACTGTATTTGTTTGGCTGATCTCACATTTCAATTATGCCACTTATAGTTGAATCTTAGTACCATATTTCATTCCTTAATTACATTTTCACTAATTCACTTTCTTTCAAACTTACTAGCTTTTAAATATTGATTCATGCCACTTTGGCCCACATAACAATTCATATAATGTGCAAATTTCATTTTTAGGATTTTAAATTCATTTTTCCCTTAGTAAACCCTAGTAAAACATGACTTGGATACTTGGGATCCATCTAAACACAAACCAAAAGTACGTAAGTGCTAGGTATCGTACCACATCCCTTTAAACACAACCAAATTGCACATAAGTGCATCCATCCAAGCACAACCATAAAGCACCGTAGTGCTAGGCCTGAAGGCATCATAAACTGCACGTGAATGCAGGGCCGAAAGGCAATAGAGAGTGCATATAATAGGTGCAAAACTCGAAGGCAACAGAACTCCAAGTACACTTTTATCCCTATTGGTTGCCAAGGCACTTTTTAATCAAATATATCAGTTAAAAGATTCACTAATTTTTTAACATTTCACATATTTACAAATCTCATAATGGTTTCATATTCTCGACCACATGAGTGATACTAAATAAAAATTATCAGATTCTTTGTGCTAATGGCACCCAATTATCAATCATTCACATAATCACATAATTCTTGAATGTTTCCTCATTCACATCAAATGCTTATTAGGTAACCAAGTCATCGTGTCTTTCGCTTTATTAAGCAACTTCGTAACTTTTTTTTTTATCAAGGATCATGTTCATCACTTTTCACAATTTATTCTAATCACCTTAGGCATATTTTTATTAGAAAAAGTTCCAATTTTATACTTAAAAATTTTCCATGTCATAGCATATTAACACCTTTTTCCACATTAATGGAATATTTCATAACTTTTTCTCAAATGTCCATATTGTTGACAATGAACCACTTCATGCCTTCTGAAATTTCATAATACTCTATCAACCAATATGACATCTCATAACTAATCTTTTTCACCATAACTTACCAACTAATTGTTTTTGTTAATTATGACTCCTATTTCAGTCAAATTTGAGAAGTAATCTTCTAGTTAAACTCTGTTTATTTGTTTCAATCAAACACTGATTAGTTAGATTATTTTATTATTATTTGACCTATGAATTTAGCCTATAAATAGGCTCTTTTACAACTTTAGAAAAACACACCCATTAGATATTAGAACTCATAACACATTTAGAGAATTTTGTGTTTACGTTTTGAGGGTTCTTTGTTTTCGGGTTTTCGAGGTTTAGTTTTTATCTCCATCTTTTGTACTCTTCATTCTGTTGCCATTATAGTAAAATTATCTTTGCCCGTGGTTTTTTATCCTCTTTGGAGGGGTTTTTCCACGTTAAATTTGTGTGCCCAATTTCTCAATTTATTCCGCTATTATTACTTGTTTGTTGCTTAATCGGGTCGATCCTAACAAGTGGTATCAAGAGCTAGTTCAATTTTCATAGATCAGCCCATTCAGATATGGCAGCAACAAGGTTTGAAATTGAGAAGTTCGATGGTGAGACAAATTTCAATCTGTGGCAAGTTCGGATGATGGCAATTCTAGTTCAATCCGGTTTGAAAAAGGTTGTTACCGGGAAAAAGCCTGAGAATCTAAATAAAACAGAATGGGAAGAGCTTGATGAAAAGGCTTTGTCTGCAATCCAGTTGTGCCTCACGAATACGGTATTGCAGGAGGTATTGATGGAAAAGACCTCATCTGCCTTATGGAAAAGGTTAGAAACTCTTTATGCGACTAAGTCTCTGGCTAACTGTTTAGTGTTGAAACAACGTCTATTTACGTTTCGCATGAACGAAGGTGAGCTTCTTAGAGATCACATCAGTCAATTCATTACTCTTTTAAATGATTTAAATAATGTTGAGGTTCATATTGACGATGAAGATCATGCTATGCTATTATTGTGCTCTTTACCCCCTTTATACAAGTCTTTCAGGGAGACCCTAATTTATGGCAGAGACAAACTCTCGTTCGAAGATGTGAAGGGTCATTTGTTGAGTAGAGACAAACTCGACAATGAGCTTCATTTGGATAGCAAGGCAGATAGGCAAGCTTCCGTTTTGGTAGCATCAAAGAAACGAGACAAAAGGTGTCGCTATTGTAAAAAGTTGGGTCACGTCAAAGCAGATTGTTATAAACTGCGAAAGAAAAGAGCTGCTGAGAGTAACGAGGAAGATGTAGCTGGTGCTAATTTGGCCGATGAAAGCGGTGATGATTTCTTGTTAGTGTCAACGAGCGATAACTCC
This sequence comes from Gossypium sturtianum, assembly GCA_025698515.1. Taxonomy (NCBI): domain Eukaryota; kingdom Viridiplantae; phylum Streptophyta; class Magnoliopsida; order Malvales; family Malvaceae; genus Gossypium; species Gossypium sturtianum. The sequence goes on from CM046949.1 coordinate 25,286,138, forward strand.
AAGCTCACGTCCGAGTGGATCCTAGATTCGGGATGTTCTTTCCACATGTGTCCCAATAGAGAATGGTTCTCCACATACAGTTCGGTTGAAGGTGGAGTTATGTGCATGGGAAACGATTCATCTAGTAAGGTAATTGGTACTGTTAAAATTAGGATACACGATGGGACGATTAGGACACTCTCAGATGTCAGGTATGTACCTAATTTACGAAAGAATCTCATCTCCTTGAGTATTTTAGACTTGAAAGGATGCAGAATCAACATCGAGTCGAGCGGCATTAAAGTATCTCGTGGAGCTCTCGTTTTGTTAAAAGGTAAAAGAAATGCGATCTTTATATTCGGAAGGTTCTCTGATGGACGGTGAAATCGGACGTCCTCGTCCGATTCTGAGTCGAAGTCAACTCATTTAGAGCGGAGGCAACTTGGTCATAGGATGGAAAAAAGGTATGACCGTTTCGTTGAAGAGAGGTTCTCTTTTGGATGCAGGTTTTGAAAAGTTAGGACACAGTGTTCGTGAAAAATCAAACCCGGTTAGTTTTGATTTGGCGATGTGTACAAGTCCAAGGCTAGAAGTCTTCCAGCTTTTAAGCACGATTCGACTCGATTAATTCCCTGCATGGTTCAAGATAGGCTCGTGGCGGGCTTTGGCAAAGATGTCATTGTGGAAATATGAGTCAAGGTGGAGATTTGTTAATTATGACTCCTATTTCAGTCAAATTTGAGAAGTAATCTTCTAGTTAAACTCTGTTTATTTGTTTCAATCAAACACTGATTAGTTAGATTATTTTATTATTATTTGACCTACGAATTTAGCCTATAAATAGGCTCTTTTACAACCTTAGAAAAACACACTCATTAGATATTAGAACTCATAACACATTTAGAGAATTTTGTGTTTACGTTTTGAGGGTTCTTTGTTTTCGGGTTTTCGAGGTTTAGTTTTTATCTCCATCTTTTGCACTCTTCGTTCTGTTGCCATTATAGTAAAATTATCTTTGCCCGTGGTTTTTTATCCTCTTTGGAGGGGGTTTTCCACGTTAAATTTGTGTGCCTAATTTCTCAATTTATTCCGCTATTATTACTTGTTCATTGTTTAATCGGGTCAATCCTAACAGTTTTAACATAATTAAGCCATGATAATTATACATATTTGTCTCATAAAAAATTTCATATTTACCACATAATTTATATATTTTTTCTAACATGTTAGTATAGGAAAAAGTAAAGTTATCCAATTGTACTTACCTCTTGGATGGACATATATACCAAATCGAGCTTTTTAACACTTGTTTTCATCTTCATCCTAGCTTGAAAACCCAAAATCCCACATTTCCTCATGATTTCACAGATAAGAAATATAACCAACATTAGAACCTAAGCTTTCCAAGCTTTTACACAACAACCAAAATCAATTAATAAGCCAGGAGAGATGGAAATCACCATTTCTTACCTGATGAAGCTTTCTCTCTCAAGATTTAACTTTCTCTGTCTAGACTCAAGAAAAACCTTGCTAAAAAATGATGATTTAAAGGAAGATTCAAGCTTATGGAAAAGTTTTCTAGTTGATTTCGATAAGAAATCAAGGTTTAAGTGTTGGGTTTTGATGAGATTTTGAAGGAAATGCAAGAAAATGAAAGAAAAAAAAGATGTAGACTCATAGAGAGGTGGAGGAAAATAGCTTGAAGAAGGAGAAGGGTTTTCTTCTCTTTTATCCAATTTTAAATTACTAAAAAACCAAGTCAAAGTCAAAATCCACTCAAAAAAAATCTTAGCATGTGGTCCACATTTAATCTAACCATCTCATACTCATTCAAATGCTCATATTTAATCCAAATATTGAATATCATGATAAAATGATATTTCTAATTTCAAATTATTGGGAAATGACCAAAATTATCATTTTGCCCCTTTTTCTCATTGTACAATTTCTTCACAACAATAAACTTTTATCCAATAAAAATATTATAATTCAAATATATCGCTTAATGTAAATCCATAATGGAGAAAATTACACTTTTGCCCATTTCTCGACAAAATGAGAAATTTACAATTTAGTCTTTACACTTTCTATTTTTTTCCAGTTTGGTCCCAAAAGTGATTTTCATCACACCAATGCATATCCCAATTTATTCCTATTCCAACTAATCAATGGTAACTAACATTTCCTATTTTGGTCAATTTTGCACTTTAGTCCTCAATCTTTTCAAAGTTTACATTTTAATCTTTTCGTTACACTTCTAAAATTCTTTTTATAAATTTCAAAATAAAAAATAAACTTTATTTTATTAACTATTCTTTATGTGAATCATTTTCCAAATTTTCTCGAAAATTCATTATATTTGATCTCGGAATAGTGCTACGCGTCTTATTGAAAATTTTGGGGTGTTACACCACCAGTTTTGTATGCCTTGTGTCATACTCAAAACATCATACCTTAAGCATCTATTGATACAAACTTATTTTTTAATGAATCAAAGTATGACACTTAACATACAAGGTGATTCAGTGTCACAAGTCTTAAGGATTAATTACACTATCGAGACATGAGAGTATTTCGATAGACACTTGAGTGAATTACCAAATGGAAATCTCATAACGAATCATGTTCAGTGTATTTGTGCTCATAACAAATGCCCACATGTTATCTTCAAGTATCCTATACTTCAACTTATAAAATTAGTTGCATGCATCCTATGCATTAAGGCTTAACATAGTCTATGGTTTTGTCCTTGATATCTAGATTGAACACAAGTTCCCTAAATATTGAATAGACTAAGATATACATATAAGTTGGAGGGACTCATTTGACCACGGTCATACATTTCTAGTCTAGTTCTATCAGGTGGCCCAAGACAACACTCTTATTATGAAGGAGAGGCAAATCCTATCTTGGTCACTCACAAGCCACTATATAGTTTATGGTATATCCATCAATAGCCTTTACAGTACATCGAGTTGCAAAAGAAATTTGACTATGTCAAAATATATACCTACCTTTTTGGGAACTACAATGACCTTAAGTTCAAGGATCACATACACCATTATCACTATAAGAATTATTGTGACTATTGCATGATAATTCAAGAAGTATTCTTATGGAAGGTTAGTCTGATGCACTATTCTATTAACATGTACTCATGTGTTAATTCGATATCCCATACCCATGAAAACATCTCATCAATCAACCACACTGTAACATCCTAGGAAGGGCCTATGCATTTTTCAGATCAATTGTATGAAATGACAAGTCTTGAGTATTATGAATAAATTTTTGATACTTTTGGAAACCTAGAAATGAAAATGAAAATGGAAATGAAAATGGAGATGGAAATGAAAATGGAAATGGAAATGGACATTTTTGGAAACTTAGACATTTTTGGAAACCTAAACATTTTTGGAAATGATCCAAAAATGGAAACTTGAACATTTCGGGAAACTTGGATATATGAGAGAAATAAAGGAGTTTTATTCACATAAATATGTGAATAATAAGAGATAAATAAAGGAGTTTTATTCACATAAATATGTGAATAATAAGAGATAAATAAAGGAGTTTTATTCACATAAATATGTGAATAATAAGAGATAAATAAAGGAGTTTTATTCACATAAATATGTGAATAATAAGAGATAAATAAAGGAGTTTTATTCACATAAATATGTGAATAATAAGAGATAAATAAAGGATTATTTTCTAATGAGATAATTGAGGAGATAATTGATGGATTAAAGGCTTTTATCTTTTAAATAAAAGAGATACTATTATCAAAAAGAGGAGTGGTGGCCAAGTAAAGGACTCCTAGGCTGATAACTTTGGCTATAAAAGGAGGACAGGAGGGCTACTCATCAACACTTGCTCCCTCTTCCTCTCTGCCGAAATTCTCCCTAGGCAAAACCCCTCTCTGCCGAATTTTCATTAAGCAAAAATCCCTCTCTTTTTCTTCTATTTTCTTCTCCGTTCTCTTTGTTAAAGCTGAATCTTTGTGGATTCTAAGAAAGAGGCAATCATCCACAACATCAAAAGGGGATCTTTCGGAAATCTAAGGATCTAAGGTAAGGATTATAAATATAAATATGTGGTTAAAGATTATGATTCACGTTTTCAAAGTTAGATCTAATCTAACACGAAGTTATAGGATTTCAACAGGCTTATAAGGAATCCTCTTGATTTGGAATCCCATCATAAGGTAAGGGATATTCGGCCAAGGCATAATTTGTTTAAGTGTTTTCCATTATTTCAAAAACCGAAAGCCGACATGGTTACATACCTAGTATTAGCCGATTTCAAGGAAGAGGAATTCTAGCAACTGTTGGGACTTGATTAAATCAATTCGGCAACTAGGTAAATAATTCTACTTCTAGTAGGATTTGGTTTTAAGACCAAATAGGTTTATTTATATGTTTTAATTAATGGCCGAATATAGGAGTGAAAGATCTAGATCGGTAGATCGCTCTACGAAATTCACGGAAACTATTAAGCGAAAAAAGGTGTGTACTCTTACTAACTTTCAATAAATTGCATGGCAATCATTAAATATATAAATATGTAACAGTATGTGAATGTGGCTAAGCACCACAAATGTGGTAAGGAGTACCAGTCGTTTCCTACTTTTGATAGGATTGTGAATGTGATATATTTTGAACATGTGATTAGTAACATGAATGAAAATTTAGTATGTGAAATATGTTATGAAATAATTGGGGCATTCGGGATATTTGTGGAGGAAGAAAGTGAAGGTGATGACTACGGTCTCACCAACGTAAAGTGGTGACTACGGTCACATAAAGTGAAAAGTGGTAACCGGTTACATCTAGTGAATCTGATGTCTAATGACACAACATAAGTGGGCGATGAGCACGTCGACCGCAGCGACGCCTTCGATGGTGTGTAGCGGATGGAGGGTCGACTTAGTAGTCCCCGCGGTGTGCGAGGTTGAGTGCGGGTGGTGTGTGTAGCGGATGGACAAATAGGTTTGGATTTGGGTTGCATCATCCTTTATTTTGTATGAACATGATATTGATATGACTTGTATGCCTGATTTGTTAGAAATTAGTACTATGTACACATTGAGTCTGTTGACTCACCCCGTTGGGAATTATTTTTCAAGTGATGAGCGATAATGGACCGGGTCGGCGGGAGCTAAAGGTGGCCATGCATCGCTTGAAGAAATTATTTGGAATTTGGACTTTATGAAATTTTAGTACTTTAAACTTTATTTTGGGTTTGAATGATGTAATAAGGCCATAAGGCCCAGTTGGATTTTCTTTATTCCTGTTTATTTTTACTTAAATATGATACAAATTATGTTTGATTAAAGATAAGTAAATTTATTTCTTTTAACCCAAAATTTATTTTGTCACCTTATTTAAGTTGGATTTCGAATTTATTAAATAGGTTTCAAATTAAGCCCAACCCAAAACAATTTTTTTAAAATTACACAAATTTTCTCTAAGTCATTTAGAACATTGAAAACCGATTTATTTAAGGAACATACCGAGATCCGGTTCAAGCTCGTGGGCGGGTGTGGGAGTGTTCGATTGGTACCAGAGCCAGTTTTAAAACTCGGCTTTGTGGGCTCGAGGCCAAAACGTTTTCAATTCGAGCCCAAATGAATTTCTTTGAAATAAGCGAGTTTTATGGCATGGCACCTAAGTCTCCGACCCATGATCCACGGTAAGTACCTTTAACCATCTGTGTGATTATGTGAATTATGAATTGTAAAAGGGTAGCAAAGGCATGGAACGTAGAATAGTGTGATAGGAACTTGAACCTAGGATTAGACTACTCAAACACTTGAAACTCATAAGACTTAATGAACTTAACAAACCTATGACTAAGTTATTAAGCTAGGGTGTGGCAACCCACATGCGCATGTCTAGGATTGGATCCGGAAGAGCACAGTATTTAAGCGATCCTAGTGACTCACCTCCTCTTCGCAGTATCCTGCACCGTGCGTAGCTTCGTTCGCCCTAACTCGGAAGGCTCAGTGGTGTGGCAACCTCTGTGCGCATGTCTAGAAAGGTCGGTGAGAGCTTGGTATTTAAGCGATCCGCGTGACTCACCTCCTCTTCATTCGAATCTGCACAGTGCGTAGCTTTGGTTCACCACGACCAAGAGGGCTCGGTCATAGGCTAAACACAAAGAATAAAACCCGAAAGGGACTTAGCCGTTTTTCTTTCATAAAAAAATGTATAACCAAAATTTAGTTTTAAAACTCTTAGAAACTTATGAGAACTATTTTACAACATTTTCTTCTAAAAAAAAAAAAAAATACCCTTGGTTTATAAAATGACCAAACCACCCATAGTTTTAACAAAATTTCATTACTTTATCAAATGTTCAAAAAACCCTAATTTGTAAAATATCAAACTATCTTGATTTTGGAAAATTACAAAATTGCTCTAACTTACAAAATTACCAAAACGACCCTGATTTCCAAAATTTTTACAATATCATTGCTTTGAAAAGTGTAACTCTCAAAGGAACCCTCAATGTTTTACAATCTTGGAAAATATCCCTAACTTAATAAATTTTACAAATTTACCCTGATTTTTGGAAAAATTATCAAAATACCCACGAGATCAAAAATTTACGAAAATACCCACAGTAGGATAAAATTACGAAAATGCCCCAGGTAGTGGAAAAGCAAAATAACGAAAACAACAACAAAAATTACAACGTTTCTTTGAATGAGCGAAAGTTCATATTTGTTGATGGATGAATGAATGAATGCAAGATTGTATGCATGTATGAATACACGAAAGAACCACTCTTAAACTCTTCTTCATAAGATATCATCGCGGGTAATAAGTGAAACAAGAATACTAATACATAAAATTCCTTAATCGGATCTAAATCGATAATGAGCTCAAGAGGGCGTGGTCGTCGTGGAAGAGGTAGAGGAAGGATGACCATTAGATCGGGACAAGGTTCGACAAATGAGATACCACCACCACCATCACCCCAAATTTGTCAATGTTGAGCGGCGAGGCTCGAACAGGGGAAGATGCCGTGTCGCGGTGTCTTTGCGAGTTTTGGAATTGGTGGTGGTGCGAGAAACAATTCGGGAAATCGTAAGTCCGTACTGAGCGACTCCGTGCTAATGGAGTGAAATGTTTAGAGGAGTATCGGGAGTGGCACCCAATCTGGTGAGTCTTGGTTGGAAGCAATGAGCGCATCATGGATGAGCTCGACTTGACCCCGAGGAGAAGTTGAAAGGGATGACGGCATCGCATTCGCGATGAAGCGTATCAATGGTGGTTAACCGTTCGGGACGGTGCCACGGCGGAAGATCGACACAGGAATATGCTAAGGAAGCATTTGGAAAGAAGTATGTGGGAACGGTATATAGATGAGCAAAGGAAGGCTTTTCGGGGTTGGTACAAGGAAGTAAGTCCATCACCGAATATGAAGCGGAATTCTTGAGGTTGAGCCGATATGCCCGAGAGTAGTGGCGGCCCGAGCATGAACATGAACGTGTTCGTTTTGAGGACGGACTTAGGGACGATTTGAGACTTTTGATAGCACCGCATCGGGGCGGGAATTCTCTGCCTTGGTGGAAAAGGCTAAAGTGGTGAGGAATTAAGGACGCCACCAAGCGGTGTGGATGAAAATAAGCCCAAAAGAGGTTTTGGGCCATCTCGAAAAAGGCCACAAGAGGCCTAGAGTTGACAGCCACAAAGTCAACAGGTTGAGTGCGGCCGGCAATTTCGCCCTTGTGAACATTGTGGAAGGAAGCACGGGGAGAGTGTTGGAAAAAGGCGGGACGATGTCTCAAGTGTGGGTCCAAGGACCATATGATTAAGGATTGCCCCAAGCTATTAGATGAGAGCCAACCAGCCACTTCGAGAATGCTAACCGGTGGTAGAGGCGGACAGCTGACCTCAAAGAGGTCGTGGGTCGCCAACAGAGGTAGTGGCAGAGGCCGTGGAGCTCGGGGCCGAGGTGCAGTGCAACGCCAAGCAAGGCAACCGGGTTTGGTTTACGCGGTTCGCGGAGGGAAACAGGAGACGCGCGGATGTTATAACCAGATGCGTTCTTTATTCATGACAATCCCTATTTTGCTCTTATTGATGTGGGCTCAACTCATTCCTATGTTGCATGTAGTGTGGTTGAAACACTAGGCCTAGACTCAACTTTCGATAGGCGGATAAGCGTAGTAAGCCCTTTAGGCCAAGCGGTGAGGATAGATAGGATCTTTCGGAATGTACCCCTAGAGATTCGGGAGGCGAACTTTGGGCCGACTTAATGGAATTACCCTTCTGAGAGTTTGAGCTTATACTTGGAATGGATTGGCTAGTAGAGCATCGAGCCGTGTTGGATTGTGCGGCTAAGCGTATGGAACTAAGAACCCCGGAAGATGAGGTAGTAGTGATGATCGGAGAAAGGATGAACTACTTGTCTAACGTAGTTTAAACACTTGAAGGCCGAGAAAATGGTTAAGAAAGGATGTAAGGCATTCTTAGCCTTCGTGAGTGCGTTAAGAGGAGAAGAGGAAGGTGTTAAGGGAGTTAGAACAGTAAGGATTTTGAGGATGTATTTCCGGAGGAGTTGCCTGCAGAATACCCCAGGATAGAAAGTGGAATTTGGAATAGATTTGCTACCGAGAACAGCTCCTGTGTCAATCGCTCCCTACCGAATGGCACCAAAGGAGTTAGTGGAGCTCAAGGCTCAAATCCAAGAGTTGTTGGATCGTGGGTTCATTCGACCCATTGTGTCTCCGTGGGGAGCACCGTTCTCTTTGTGAAGAAGAAGGATGGAACTATGCGGATGTGCATAGATTATCGTCGATTGAACAAACCGACCATCAAGAACAAGTATCCTTTGCCAAGGATAGATGACTTGTTCGACCAAGCCGAAAAGAAGCATTTGTGTTCTCAAAGATCGACTTAAGGTCGGGGTATCATCAACTGAAAGTGAAGGAGGCGATATTCATAAGACCGCTTTTAGGACAAGGTACGGTCATTTTGAATTTGTGGTGATGCCGTTTGGGTTGTGAAACGCACCGGCGCGTTCATGGATATGATGAATAGGGTTTTCCAACCCTACTTGGATAGATTCGTCGTGGTGTTCATCGACGACATTTTGGTGTATTCCAAGGCGGAGGAGGAGCACGATGAGCATCTCCGAGTTGTGTTAGAAGTGTTAAGGAAAAGAAGCTTTATGCCAAATTCAGCAAGTGCGAATTTTGGCTCAAGGAAGTGGCGTTCTAGGACATGTGGTATCCGCAGAAGGAATAAGAGTGGATCCTAGGAAGATCGAAGCGATGTTGGATTGGAAACCACCTAGGTCGGTGGCTGAAATCGAAGTTTCTTAGGCTTGGCGGGCTATTACGAAGGTTCGTGGAAGGATTCTCGTCAATAGCCGCACCTTTGACAAAGTTACTAAGGAAGGAAGTACCGTTTGTGTGGACGGATAAGCAACAGAGAGAGCTTTGAAAAGCTTAAAAGGTCTTGGCGAAGCTCGGTGTTAATTCAAATGCCGGAGGCGGTAAGAACTTCGTAGTATATTGTGATGCTTCGCACACGAGGTTTAGGCCGTGTGCTAATGCAAGAAGGAAAGGTAGTCGCTTATGCATCTCGGCGATTAAGGCCGCATGAGGTGAACTACCCAACTCATGACTTGGAACTCATGGCGGTGGTTTTTCGCCCTCAAAGTTTGGAGGCACTACCTTTATGGAGAAAGGTCGATAATTTACACGGACCACAAAAGCCTTAAGTATTTGTTGACTCGAAAGGAGTTGAACTTGAGGCAACGAAGGTGGGTGGAGTTATTAAAAGATTATGACTGTTCGATAGAATACCATCCGGGCAAGGCGAATGTGGTAGGCGACGCCCTAAGTAGGAAGGTTGTGTCGGATTTAAGGGCTTTGTTCGCTCACTTAAGTTGGTATGATGACTAAGGCTTTGTTGGCGAGTTACAAGTCAAGCCAACTGGTGAAGGAGGTGAAAGAGGGACAGGTTGGCGGATAAGGACTTAAGTACTAAGTTACAGCAAATGCGGCAAGGAGGATTAAAGGATTATGGCGTCAATGATGAAGAAGTCTTGTGCTACAAGGAAAAGGTTTGTATGCCGAGGGATAAGGAGTTGAGACAAAGGATTCTTCTGGAAGCGCATGGTAGTCCTTATGCTATGCATCCCGGAGGCATCAAGGCAGATAGAGATCTAAGGGAACAATTTTGGTGGTCGGACACAAACGAGAGGTGACTGAATTTGTGGGGAAATGTTTGACATGTCGACAAGTAAAGGCTTTGAACACTAAGTCCCATCGAGTTGCTTCAACCAATTGAGATTCCCAATGGAAGTGGGAAAGAATTACCATGGACTTAGTTAGTGGGCTTCCCTTACACCCACTAAGAAGGACTCGGTATGGGTGATAGTGGACCGTTTGACCAAGTCCGCACATTTTATCCTGTGAGGATCGACTATTCCCTTCAAAAGTTAGCCAAGTTATATGTGGCGGAGATCGTGAGGCTACACGGGTACCGATGTCGATCATCTCCGATAGAGACCCAAGGTTTACGTCTCGATTTTGGAAAGCACTTCATCAAGCATTAGGCACTAAGCTAGACTTCACTACGGCTTTTCATCCACAATCGACGGCGATCTGAGCGGGTTATACAAGTGTTGGAAGATATGCTAAGAGGTCGTGTGATGGATTTCAGAGAAGTTGGGAAGATTACTTGCCTCTAGCCGAGTTCGCCTACAACAACAGCTATCGTGCAAGCATTCGGATGGCACCATACGAAGCATTGTATGGAAGGAAATGTAGAACACCAACTTGTTGGACCGAGTTAGAGAACGCGCGCGTTTTGGGTCCAGAGTTAGTGGCGGAAACCGAGGAGAAGGTGGAATTAATTCGGACACGGTTGAAAGAAGCTTCGATGAGAGCGAAGTCGTCACGCAGACCTTAAGAGGAAAGAAATTGAGTTTGAAGTAGGAGACCAAGTGTTTCTAAAGTCTCACCTTGGAAGAAGGTTATGCGGTTCGGTCGCAAAGGAAAGCTAAGCCCAAGGTTTATAGGGCCCTATCAAGTCTTGAAGCGAGTTGGGCGGTGGCATACCAATTGGAGTTGCCACGAGTTGCATCAAATGCACGACGTATTTCATGTGTCCATGCTACGTCGCTATCGATCGGATCCGTCTCATGTGATACCCGTGAAGAAGTGGAGTTAAGGCCGGATCTATCCTACGAGGAGGAGCCGATTCAGATTTTGGAACGTGGCGTGAAAGCACTACGAAAGAAGTCGGTGCCTTTAGTCAAGGTGTTATGGCGCAATCATGGATCGGAAGAAGCTTCGTGGGAGCGGAAGAGAGACAATGCGACAAAGAATACCCTCAATCTGTTTAGTTAGGAAATTTCGAGGACGAAATTTTATTTAAGAGGTAGAACTGTAACATCCTAGGAAGGGCCTATGCATTTTTCAGGATCAATTGTATGAAATGACAAGTCTTGAGTATTATGAATAAATTTTTGATACTTTTGGAAACCTAGAAATGAAAATGAAAATGGAAATGAAAATGGAGATGGAAATGAAAATGGAAATGGAAATGGACATTTTGGAAACTTAGACATTTTGGAAACCTAAACATTTTTGGAAATGATCCAAAAATGGAAACTTGAACATTTCTGGAAACTTGGATATATGAGAGAAATAAAGGAGTTTTATTCACATAAATATGTGAATAATAAGAGATAAATAAAGGAGTTTTATTCACATAAATATGTGAATAATAAGAGATAAATAAAGGAGTTTTATTCACATAAATATGTGAATAATAAGAGATAAATAAAGGAGTTTTATTCACATAAATATGTGAATAATAAGAGATAAATAAAGGAGTTTTATTCACATAAATATGTGAATAATAAGAGATAAATAAAGGATTATTTTCTAATGAGATAATTGAGGAGATAATTGATGGATTAAAGGCTTTTATCTTTTAAATAAAAGAGATACTATTATCAAAAAGAGGAGTGGTGGCCAAGTAAAGGACTCCTAGGCTGATAACTTTGGCTATAAAAGGAGGACAGGGAGGGCTACTCATCAACACTTGCTCCTCTTCCTCTCTGCCGAAATTCTCCTAGGCAAAACCCCTCTCTGCGAATTTTCATTAAGCAAAAATCCCTCTCTTTTTCTTCTATTTTCTTCTCCGTTCTCTTTGTTAAAATTTGAATCTTTGTGGATTCTAAGAAAGAGGCAATCATCCACAACATCAAAAGGGATCTTTCGGGAAATCTAAGGATCTAAGGTAAGGATTATAAATATAAATATGTGGTTAAAGATTATGATTCACGTTTTCAAAGTTAGATCTAATCTAACACGAAGTTATAGGATTTCAACAGGCTTATAAGGAATCCTCTTGATTTGGAATCCCATCATAAGGTAAGGGATATTCGGCCAAGGCATAATTTGTTTAAGTGTTTTCCATTATTTCAAAAACGAAAAGCGACATGGTTACATACCTAGTATTAGCCGATTTCAAGGAAGAGGAATTCTAGCAACTGTTGGGACTTGATTAAATCAATTCGGCAACTAGGTAAGTAATTCTACTTCTAGTAGGATTTGGTTTTAAGACCAAATAGGTTTATTTATATGTTTTAATTAATGGCCGAATATAGGAGTGAAAGATCTAGATCGGTAGATCGCTCTCTACGAATTCACGGAAACTATTAAGCGAAAAAAGTGTGTACTCTTACTAACTTTCAATAAATTGCATGGCAATCATTAAATATATAAATATGTAACAGATATGTGAATGTGGCTAAGCACCACAAATGTGGTAAGGAGTACCAGCACGTTTCCTACTTTTGATAGGATTGTGAATGTGATATATTTTGAACATGTGATTAGTAACATGAATGAAAATTTAGTATGTGAAATATGTTATGAAATAATTGGGGCATTCGGGATATTTGTGGAGGAAGAAAGTGAAGGTGATGACTACGGTCTCACCAACGTAAAGTGGTGACTACGGTCACATAAAGTGAAAAGTGGTAACTTCGGTTACATCTAGTGAATACAAATGTCTAATGACACAACATAAGTGGGCGATGAGCACGTCGATTGCAGCGACGCCTTCGATGGTGTGTAGCGGATGGAGGGTCGACTTAGTAGTCCCCGCAGTGTACAAAGTTGGTACGGGTGGTGTGTAGCGGATGGACAAATAGGTTTGGATTTGGGTTGCATCATCCTTTATTTTGTATGAACATGATATTGATATGACTTGTATGCCTGATTTGTTAGAAATTAGTACTATGTACACATTGAGTCTGTTGACTCACCCCGTTGGGGAATTATTTTTCAAGTGATGAGCAGTAATGGACCGGGTCGGCAGGAGCTAAAGGTGGCCATGCATCGCTTGAAGAAATTATTTGGAATTTGGACTTTATGAAATTTTAGTACTTTAAACTTTATTTTGGGTTTGAATGATGTAATAAGGCCATAAGGCCCAGTTGGATTTTCTTTATTCCTGTTTATTTTTACTTAAATATGATACAAATTATGTTTGATTAAAGATAAGTAAATTTATTTCTTTTAACCCAAAATTTATTTTGTCACCTTATTTAAGTTGGATTTCCAGAATTTATTAAATAGGTTTCAAATTAAGCCCAACCCAAAACAATTTTTTTAAAATTACACAAATTTTCTCTAAGTCATTTAGAACATTGAAAACCGATTTATTTAAGGAACATACCAGATCCGGTTCAAGCTCGTGGGCCGGGTGTGGGGTGTTTCAACATTGGTCTGAACATATTATTTTCGTCCTGACCCATAATAATACTCAACTGAGGACATTTCAAGAGTATTCATATTATTCTAGAGACTATTATTGATTAATTGACTTAATACATGAAAATAAAAACTAGATATAATAATGAGGATGTCTTTATATATAAAATAAGGTAAATAAGTATGTTATTATAATAATATCATGATTGGTCTTTGGGCATGCTCCAACGCTAATTGCTACTGGTGCAACATCTTATTAAGTGTCAGAGTATTAATCAATCATATGTTAATACCCATATACCCAACCCGACTATTGGATTTAGTATAGGGATGCTACATTAAGTGTCAGAGTATTAATCAATCATATGTTAATAAATGAAGCCTCTTTTTCTGAATATTTGTATATCATCGAAACATTAATAATAGTTACCAAGATTAGGGATGAGCCCGATAGAATTTTTCAAACATTTTCGCATTTGAAATAATATACTAAAATGGAATAAGGGCTATTGTGAAAAACATGGGACATGGTTATGTCCCTAGGACGTGTGGTTCCAAAAACATTTTCTTCCAGTATATTCACATGGCTGTGTGGTTAGCTGTGTCTGTCACATAGCTGTGTGGTTGGCCCATGTGGATTTCGGGAACCGTGTGGTTTGAAATTTAGGAGATAATTTGCCAATTCCTTGCACACAAAACTTCAAATGCAACCAAACCAATATACAATTTAAGCATATAAATCACTCATAGCACTAACAAATTATCATACACCACAAGCATAATGGGATTTTGATTGAGTTCTCAAATTACTAAAGTTTCCATTTTAGTCCTTCATACCTAGTCCCAAAGTATATTACCTATGTCCATTACAACTAAGCCAAAAATTGAGTATCATACTTTCTTCCAAGCTTGACGATGTGATAAGATGAGTTGACCACAGTCAGTGTCCTAGCTCGTCGGTTTATCTTCTACCTATGCGTTGAAAACAAATACGTTAAGCCAGTGAAGGCTTAGTAAGTATAAAAAAATTTAAACCATTAAAATATCAATTTTTATTAACTGCCTTATATTATACTTCCAACATCCAATTCTTACTTATTAACATCAATAAGCAAATCTTTTTCATACAAATACTTACCATGACTTACCTTGTCACATTAACCATTATTTTTTTTATCACATTGTATTTTATAGCCCATGATAGACTGAATAGAACACTTAGGATATATGGAATATATGCAAATTTGCATCGAAGTGTATTAATAGAATAGATTTGCACTGAAGTGCTATATTAGAACGGAACGAACCGAAGTGCTAATAGAACAGAGGGCACCGTAGTGCTTAATAGGACAAAGGGCACGCTAAATTTCCTTAATTACATGCCATCTATATCCTAATACTTCACATCTCATATACATGAGCTTTACTTTTATGGAACCATAACATTTACTCAATCAACAAATACAATATAACTTTTCACCTTTCACAATTTAGTCCTTATTTCCATAAATACACTATAACTTGTAAATTCCATTACACATTTGATGTTTAAAACATTATATCTTTAATATTTTTCATTTAAGCCCTCTTCTCAACATTTAAAAATATCATGACATATTTTGTTTACTTTACAAATTAATCCCTTTTTTTTCCCTATCATCATAAATCACTTAACTTTCATAACATAAACTAAAATTTGAATCATACTCATTAGTATTCACTAATAATTTCTACATATAACATTAATATATTAGTAATTAAACTATTTAATTAACATAATTTATAACTAAATTGGAATTAAACAAGGTAAAATTCTTAATGTACTTACAACTAAGGCTTGGATGATGTATTTTTATTTCTCCCTACTACTTGATCACCTCTTTTCCTTTGTCTTCAATTTGATCCTCATCTTTTTTCTCTTTTTCATTTCCATATCAAAACATATAACATTCACATGTTAAAACTATAATCAAATAAAACTTCTATGCTATTTTAATGGAATATATACGAATCTCATAGAAATTTCATCGTCTCTTACCTTGTTCTCAAGGAATTGATTTCTATTCTAATTTTCTCCTTCAAAAATCACTATTGATGCTTTCTGTCATGAAACTAAGGTGACTTCTAGTCTTTTCTATTGAATTTACTAAGAAATCATCAAAGAAATTGGAGAACTTGAGCTTGGAATGACTTAAAAATGGTGGAAGGACCCAAATGTAATAAAAGCAAAAGTTAGATGGATAGGTTTTGGGAGTGACGTTTTGACTTCTTACACAAGAGATGAATGTTTTTCATCTTTTCTACTAATTTCTACATAATTCCATATAAAAAATCTCTTATTTAAATAATTAAAATAATAAATTTGCAATCTAATCCACCAATGGTAGATTAACACAATTTCATCCTATCATTAGGTTTTTTTCCTTAATTATCTAATTTAAGTAATTACTATTTAACCCTTCAAATTTCTCTACAATAGCATGCATGATTCATGTTTTATTTTGGTCAAATTCATTTATAGTCCTTCCTCTTTTTTTCCCAATTCCGAATATTCTTTGCTAACATTTAATTTTTTACTTTTATCACAACACTTTCTATTCTTCTACAATTTAATCAATATCTCAAATTAATTTTCCTCATCTAAAAAGCATTTCTAATTTCTTATCGACTCTAACTACTTTCTATATTAACACTTAAAATTTCCTATTTAGTCCATTTTTAAAATTCTCTAATATTCCTAACCTGACATGACACTATACCCAACTCCAACGCATAACGCGAGTGTTACAATAGCTTCATCTTCAGAGGCTTGAAGGTAAAGAAATGTCTCCGCACATGCAAACTTATGTGCATAGAATTCTAGCATCAAGTTCTTCACATATGGCTTGACATAAATTTTTTTTAAGAAAAAACATAAGTTCATTTTACTCTAGGATGATATCAATGCCATGCTCTACAAACCCATTTTCTTGAATATTTCTTTCATTGATGAAGACTTTCTCGTACATAATCTTCTTTCTCTTGGCACATGATGGAGTAAGAAATCGAGGTTTCCTTTATTCAATCTCAAGTCTAACAACCTCAACAACTTCCTTTAGGATGTTTGGAACACTAGCAACTACCAATTTCTTGTTTCTTTTTTTTTTTAGCTAAAGAGGGGCACTAGGTTTCTTGAATTGGTGTTTTACAACTTGCGATGCTAAGTTAACCAATAGCATATTGTTTTTATCATCATAATCTTCAGTAGATAAAGCCTTTTCTTTTTTTTCTTTTAAACCCTTTTTCTTTTTTGGAACTTAAGGGATAAAAGGTTTATTTCCTATAACATTCACTTTCATCTTGGCATTTTTTGACTCAATCGTGTTGGTCACAGATGCCCTAATACGTATTTGAGATGTAGGGCTAGTTGTAATTGAGGTAACAACAACCTTAAGTTTTTCAACCTCAACATCTACATCAATAATCGTCTCACCTTGTTCTTTTATTACAACAACCTTATCAACAATGTTGAGCTTTTAGGTCAACTTCTAATGATTCCTATTGATGATAACATCACTTATTTGATCAAGATTGTTATCTTGGTCTGGATGTGGAGGTTCTTTCAACAAATGATCCATTTCCTCTTTATGCTTATATGTGTTCTCATTCGGGACTATTTCAATACCCTCTTCAACGTTCTCAATATTGTCTATTACAAATCATAAATTAAAGATCAACAAAATATCTACAATTGGTTCTTTATGAATGGTAAAATTACCTTATCTTTATGAATGGTAAAATTACCTTGTGAAGTTGCAACTGATAATGCATCTAACTGTGGTTCTTGAACAGATTGCTCTCGATTCTCGGTTTAAGGAATATTCAAAGAAGTTCCTTCACCACTATCATTGGATCTTCTATGGATCAATGGTTTGTGAGAGCGAAACCATGATTAAGATTTATTAAAGGCAATAGGACCGAGAGGTTTAGTTTTCTTTTCACGAGCCATTATAAAAGCTTATTGAGAGGTTCAAAAAGGTTTTATTTGGCATAAGGGTATGTTAAATTTTGTAAATCTTGTCGCTTGTGGGAAAAAGTCAGAGAGATTTGTATCTTTTTAGGGCTTCAAAGTCAATTGAGAGACATTTAATGCCCACCCAACCTCAACCTTTCCATATAAATAACTGAAATCCTTTTAATATTTTCTTCCAAAAATAAGGGAAGTAAAAATTTTGCTACAAAAATAACATTATGAATAAAATCAAGGAATCAACATTAAACCAAAATTAAAATTATACAAAATGTAACTTAGGATCAAAGCTTTGGTGTTGTGCCTTAAGTATCAAGTTAGACTCGACACATACCCATGCCATTCTTTAATTTCTCAAGCATTAAAGTTTCTAAAATCCAGGTAATTAGATCAGCCAATTGGTTTTCAATAGAAACATGTTTTAATTCAATCATGCCATTCTCAACTAATTCTTTAATGAAATGATGTTTGATGTCAATGGTTTGGTCTTTGAGTGAAGCACAAGGTTCTTCAAGATGTTGGTTGCACTAGAGTTGTCAAAATAGACAAAACTGGCAATTTAACTCCAAATTCTTCAACCATTTATCTTATCCACAATAGTTTTGCATAATAGTTTTCAGTAGCTATTTACTTAGCTCCAGTCATTGACAATGAGATCAAATATTACTTCTTATTGTACTAAGATAAAAACAACCTCTAATTTTGTTCTGCATATCATCCACATTATTGGCCTAATCAACATCACTAAACCTAACTAGACTTATGTTGGTGTCTTTAGAAAGCCAAATACTAAGGTTATCAAAGTTCCATTTATAGAGTGAATGATCTCTTTCATTGCCTTTAAGTGTGACTCCTTAGAATTTTAATGATATTTCACATAAACTCCCATACAAACACAAATTGGGTCTACTTAAGCTCTATAAAGGAAATTTAGCATGCCAATCTACCATATCATGATAGTTAGGCCTAAGCTTGCCTATGATCTTGACCCCTTCGTCAACATCACCAATTACACTATCTAGTAGATAGTTGTAGCATATCATTGAGGATAGATGAGGTTGCGATGCATCATCTATAGGTTGATTTATATTATCTTCAAGCTCAATTTTATGTTCACTCTCAGGTTCAATTGCAAAGTCAATTGTAACTGTATCTACATTTGGGTTACTAGTTCTTTATCTCCACACTCACTAGATAAATAACTTTCTAGAATATTTTTTTACAACCACATTGAAGGACTCCATAACTGATTTAGTGCACTTTTTTTTATCACTTTATAGGCTTTTCTATTAGTGGAGTACCCAAAGATGATCTCCTTGTTACTATATGTATCGAACTTCCTTTGATAGGCTTTGTCTTTTAGTATATAACATGTGTTACCAAAAACATGAAAGTAACTTATATTTGGCTTCCTTCTTCTCCATTGGAATTCTTTTTTTGAGCCTCAATAACAGCATGTTGATCATATGAAAAGTTGTGATAATATCTTTTGCCTAGAACCTACATGAAACTATTTTTTAATTTAGGATAAACCTTGTCATATATTAAATCGTGAGATTATTTCTTTCAACTACGATGTTATATTGTGGTTTCTTTGGGGGGAAGAAAACTCATTTTGAATGCCAACATTTTCAAAGTATCTAAAGAATTCTTCATTTTCGAATCTCCTTCTATGTTACTATTGATTTTGCCAACGTTTCTAACCAACTAACTCTTCTCGTTCATAGTGTCTTACACAACTTTTTAAATTATTTAAATGAGATTGATTTCTCTCATAAGAATTTAACCTAAGTAAACCTTGAGTAGTCACCTATACTAGTATAACATATCTTTTGCCATCTAAACTTTCTATCTGCATAGGTCCTATCAAGTTTATATGCACTAGTTCAAGTGGTCCAAATTTTTGGATTGGATACAATGAAGGATGTGATTCACGTTGCTGCTTTCACTTCATAGATTACCTACAAACTTTAGGAATATCTCATTTAGCTTTGGTAGTCCCTTTCAACATTATATCTCCCAAGCCTTTGCAGGCTTGCGTAATGAATATGTCCCAACCTTTCATGCCAAAGCTTAACACTTGAGGAGCTAAAATGATTATATGTCATAGACTCAATTAGTTTGTAGCAGCTATGGAAGGTTTTGGCAACTTTCGTAACAAGTTTATCAAATCTACTAATTACCTTGCACCTTTTTGTTTTGAAATTTACTAGCATACCTCGATCGCATGTCCAGTTGATACTTATCAAGTTGACTTTTACACTTTCCGTGAGGAATATGTTTTGGAGTTGTGGCATGCTTTCAATACTAAGTTCTCTCTTTCCAAGAATTATTTGCTATTTGCCATCACCAAATGTCACCCTACTTCATTGTTTCCTTACAAATCATTGAGGCAGCTTCTATTCCTAATCATGTGCCTGGAACACCTATTATCAAAATATCATACATGCTCAATAGTGGTTTTAGGGATTGGTGTGCAACAATGAGATACCTGTGATCCTTTCTCCCAAAACAAGCTTTGCTTTCTACCTTTCGTCAATTGAAACACGAGTTACTATTGGAGATGCATTTGGTTGCTTTTTTCTTAGATCCTTTAAAAACAGATAACACCTTGGCTTGGTATGACTTGGGGTAGTACAATAGTGGTACACAATCTTATGGTTTTGCCAGTAGTGACTCTCAGTCTAAACAATCTCAGGCTTCTTGGAACACTCAGCTTGATTTGCAACTCCTTTATCTTTGAAAAATAAATCAAGACCAACCAATAAAATCACACAAAAATAAATAAATTGAAAAATAAAACATTCATGTAAATAAAGAAATAAAAGAAAAAATATCATGGCAAAAATCCACAAAAATCAAAATAAAGCAAGTAAATAAATAAAACAGATAATTGAAAAGAAGAAGAAGAGATTTTAGAATTAGTGACTGTAAGGGGCCTATTTTGCCCGGGCACATTTAAACCAAAATAAAAGTCCAATTATTTTTAAAACAGTCCATTAGAACTAAACCCAAAATTACAATACCCAAACCCAATAAATTGAACCAAACTAAACCTAAGCCCAACTGGCCCAACACCTAAACCAAAATAAAAAAAAAAGAAAACCCTAGCAAGCCTCTTGCGCCGTACAGCCTCTAGCGCCGCACCCCTCGCACCTCTGTACCTCCACGCACCACAGCACGCCACGTCGCTCCGTACCTGCAAAAAAGGACAAACAATGACAGCAGAGAAATAACAAAAATATATTGTATTCTTTGATATTTTCGGCTATAAAAACCGAAGAAAATTATTGTATTTTTTTCCCTACAGACGAACGCACGAAAGATCAAATACAAAAAAGTAGATTTCGAAATACAAACATTCAAGGTTGCATTTTTATTCTGTATTATTTTTATTTCCGTTTGATTTTGCTTTATTTTTTTAAAAAAAGAACGAAAATACGAAAAAAAGGGAAGTCGAAACTCACCTGACCTTTTGAATCCCACCGTCGTGGGTGGCCGAGGTTCGTCGTTTCCGATGAAAAATGACGTTTGCAGGTTCAGAGGCTCGAGAAGCGAAAAAAATTGACCTTTTTATTTTTTCTGACCACCGTGGACGGCGGCACCGTTGCCGGTGATCGGCGGCCACCACGGTGGTCCTCGCTGGAGCATGGCTGGATTCTGGGTTGATGCCCAGAGAGAAGAAGAGGAAGACATTTTTTTTTTAAAGAAAAGCTGGAAAAGTGATTTTTTGGTCAAATTTTAACATTTATAGTGTAGCCCGTACGACGTCGTTTTGGGACTTGGTTTCAGGCGCCAAAACGGTGCCGTTTCAACACTAAATCGAGACTCGACCCGATTAGCCCTCAGGATCCGCGTGTTTTTGCGGTGAATGAGATATTTGCGCGCGAGGTCCTTCCGCTTTGCGATGCGTTGCAATTTGGTCCTTTCTTGTTTTTTTCTTTTTTTATTTTACCCTATAATTTTGTTTGAGCGTCATTTTAGCCCTCGGATAAAACGCTGCGCATAGAGGGCCAAGGATATTTTCTCTTTCGCCCCCTCGTCTTTTTAGCGCGTTACAAATTAGTCTGTTATTTCTCTTTTTATTTCGAATTCTTCCCCCAAATTTTATTTAGGTTTCAATTCAATCCTTTTTCATATCCTTACATTTATTTTATTTAAATTTAGATCCTGAATTTTATTTTAACAGCAATCAAGTCCTTATTCATTTAAATTTGGACTCTTTGAATTTCTTTTATTTTATTCTATTTTGTTTATTTATTTATTTATCCATTTGTTTAGTTATTTATTTATCATTAAGTTTTTATCTTTTTACACTTTAAAATATAGATTATTTGCAATCATTTAAGTACACATTTTCATTATTTTATTACTTTTTTTGTATTACTTCATTGTTCATTCATTTGTAAACCTTTTCACGCTTTTTTTTGGATCATGCATTTACCATTTTATTGTCTTATTTATTTATTATCGCGACTTGATTATTAATTTTGTATTCATCCTTGTAATTACATATTATTATTATTAATGTATTATTATTAATTAACTTTGTTATTATTACTATTATTTCTTTAATATTTATTTACCTAAATATTATTATTATTATTATTATTCCATATTTATCATTTTTTATACCTAAATTTCATATTTGTTCATACTTGTTTGTTTATTTTTCATTCCTCTACTTTAAAAATATTTGAATTTAGCCTTATGTATATACCTTGTATTTATTTACTTACTACCATTCTTAAATTTTTTTATTTTTTAATTCACTATTATTATTTTATTTTTATTTTTACTTAATTAGTATTAGACTTAATTAATTAAAGCCACTGTTCATTTATTATCTTAGTTATATTCTTATCGCTTCACTTATATGTGTCATCATTTTATCAAGCCATGTGTCGTTTTTAAACATTCATTCATCTCTATCATATCTTGAATAAATTTAAAACTCGGTGTTTCAAACATTGTGTTCGTTTTCACACAATCACATTTCATTTTTAAATAAACAACCATTCGTAATTCGAGATTCGAAAAGTCGTTCCCTAACTTACAGGGTTTCGATTTTCTCGAAAAATTCAAATAAACGAGCGTTTTTTTAGCATAAATTTTTAAACTTTCTCGGGAATTAGGAAAAGTCGTGTTCTAACTTATGGAATACGATTTACTTCTAAAACGGAGAGAATCGAATGTCTTTCAAAATAAACAAATTTTTCGGTATTTATTATCGTTTCGAGTTTTAAGATATTGTGTCCTAACTTACGGGACGTAATTCTTCATTCTTGATTTACGTGGAATATGCCCTCTTCTCAAAAATTTTCTATCAAACAATGTTTTAACAACGGATCGTATTTTCAAATCTCTTCAAATTTTCGATTTTCGACATTAAGACTCTAATTAATCAACTAGGTACCAATTTTGGGCGTTACGAGGGTGCTAATCCTTCCTCGTGCGTAACCGACTCCCAAACCCATTTTTCTAAATTTTGTAGACCAAAACCGTTGTTTTAATAAATCAAAATATTTTATTAAAATGATCAAACTACGAGGTGATCCGATCACACCTCATAAAAAAGGATGGGTGGCGACTCATGTTTTTCATTTTCATTTTTAAATCAAAGTCGACCCTGTTTTTCAAAAAAAGCATGATTTCGACAGCTTGGCGACTCCGCTGGGGATGAATAAGAGAGTCGAGCTATAAATTGATTAATTTTTGTTTTTTTATCGAAAAATTAAAAATCTGTTTTAAATTTACGATTGCTGCATTGCATTTTATCCGTCATTTTCGTGGTTTTCATCATAGTATGCTTGCTTTGTTGGTTTAAATCTTTTAACGTGTCTCTGCATTTTGCATTGTATAAGTCGGTCAATTTTATCCCTTTAAGTGGGAGCGATAAGCTATTCCTTCGTGAGGTCTTCACCTCCGTATAGGATAGTGGATCGCTTTCGGGATACATCCGTACCTATGTCTTCGTGAAATTTTCATCTCCGTATAGCCATAGGGAAATGTATTCCCCTGAACTGAACTCAGTCTGCATAAGCCTATAATGGGTGAGGATCGAGGAATCTGCCGGTTCAGGTACCTTTACCCTAGAACAAAACCCCCATATAGCGAGCCTTAAGAGCCCACCTTAAGTAGAGCCGCGCCAAACCCTAGTGGTCACCCGAGTAGGTACTTTACTTATTGTTCTTTGCTTACTTTAAATGGTGTATGAAGTACTGACTTACTTTATTTTTGTTTTGATTGTAATTGCATGACATTTTCAAAAAAGGTGTTGATTCACATTAGGTTCCTAAATAGATAACTTATCATGGAAAATAGATTTCTTGATAAAGTGGAAAACAATACGGCCGTTCGAATATGGTCCGAGTAAACACACTGAGAAAAGAGCTAGAGTCCGCGGAGGAGTACACGACTTTGCTTCAGGATTCAAGTCAGCAAAGATTATTCGGGAGCCGTCAACGTCCCGACTTACTTAAAAAAGCTAACGAACATCACGAGGATAAGTGAGCAGTGGGTCGCAGCCCGGATCAAGCAAAAAGGAGATAGTAGAGACATCTCTTGGAAAATTCGCAAGATTTGATCTTAACATCCGGATATGAAGAAAAAGATCGATGTCTTCGCATGGAGTATGATGGCAAGGCAGTATATGTATCTGTTTTATGTAAGGAAATTTGTTTTCTAGAAAAGTTTTTCTAATAGAATTGAATCAAAATCAATGCCTCTTTTTGCACTCATTTCATGCATTAGCATTGCATTGCATTGCATCATGTGCAATAAAACTCACAAAAGACCCTAAAATCGTGGTAGTTACCCTGAAATATCATTACGGTACACGAAGAAAGACTAAAGCCATGGACCAAATGTTGGAAAGATTGGAACAAATGCAAAGAGAGATGCGAGATCAATGCAAATGCAGATGCATGCAATAACAGATTGGCCAAAATCCAACAGGATATGAGGATCGATGCTAGAATCCCGAGAGAAGCATGATGAGCCGCTTAACGCATTCTTTGGTGAGGCTAGAAAAAGGAGAGCCACGTGATCAATACCGGAGACGACAACGAGGACTCTGCTTATCCTCCAGGCTTCACCCCAACGAACACCCAAGCACAACCACAAAGGGTTCCGTTAACATCAGACCTCAATATCAGACCGGTACTTCGGCGCCAATAAACTTCCCGACGGGTTTAGGCTCTAACCCCGGAGACAATCCAGCAAATCCCGTTGTCCCCGACCTTGATGATATAGCGAAAATGGGAAAAACGAGAGTAGAGCTCCCAAAATAACTGGAAGACAGATGCAAATGGCTAGAGGAGAAATTTAAGGCGTTGAAAAGCATCGACTACCATTGCGGAATTAACGCCAATGAATTGAGCTTGGTCCCAGATCTAGTGCTCCATTCAAAGTTCAAAATGCCAGAATTTGAAAAATATAACGGGACCAGTTGCCCTGAGGCTCACATTACGATGTTCTGTTGGAGGATGACCGGATATATCAGTAACGATCAGTTATTGATTCACTATTTCCAAGACAGCTTGACTGGGGCTGCGGCCAAATGGTATAATCAGCTAAATCGTGCCTAGATTAGTTCGTGGAAGGACCTAGCACAGGCCTTCCTGAAACAATACGACCACATGACAGATATGCCACCTGACAGAATCACGTTACAGAATATAGAGAAAAAGTCGAATGAAAGTTTCAGGCAATATGCTCAAAGGTGGAGGGAAGTCGCCACGCAAGTCCAACCGCCACTGCTAGAAAAGGAAACTACCATGCTCTTCATTAATACCGTAAAGGCACCTTTTATCAATCACATGCTGGGAAGCGCAACAAAGAGCTTCTCAGACATAGTGATGTCTGGAAAAATGATAGAAAATGCCATAAGGTGCGAAAAAATAGAGGCCGGGGAAAGCACAAAGAGGTCGGCCCCGAGAAAAAGAAAAAATGATGTGAATAACGTGAGCATGTATAACAGGGGTTACTTGAAATCGATCACTGTAAACCAGCCGAGAACGGTAACCACTAGCCATCAAGGCCCGCCGAGACAGAAGTCCAGCACGAGGCAAAATACGGAGAAACTCCAGTTTACGCCTATTCTAATAACGTATCGGGAGTTATACCAAAGTTTATTCGACGCACACGTTGTGTCCCCTTTCTACCTAAAGCCAATGCAATCCCCATGCCCGAAATGGTACGATGCAAACGCCCAATGCGAATACCATGCGGGAATCAAGGGGCATTCAATAGAAAACTGCACCGCTTTCAAAAAGCTAGTCGAAAGGCTCATCAAAATGGGCATTGTAAAATTCGATGATCCATCGGGTGCAGAAAATCCATTACCCAACCATGCTGATAATGGGGTAAACGCGATAGTCGAGAATGCGGGGAAGAAAATCAAAATGAATGTTGCAGAAATGAAAACCCCGTTGAGAGAAGTTTGGAAGATAATGGTAGAAAGAGGGTTAATCACACAAGACTCGAGGGACAGATCCCGAGAAGCAAGAAACTATTATGAGTTCCATGATGAAGAGGGTCACGAGATTCAAAAGTGCAATGAATTCAAAGCCTTGGTGCAAAGCCTGATGGATAATAAGGAACTGGAATTCTTCAAACATACTGAAGGCCCGGAAGGAATGTTCAAAAATTAGAGCATCAAGTCTATATCCGAAGAAGGAATCGGAAGAGAAAACTTATCGGGCATCCGCTCTTATGAGCCTGGGAGTGTTTGGAACAATAGGACTGTGGAAGAGATCCCTGTATTTTTTAGAGCCAATTCGGAGTAATGTCCAAAACACGCTTATTGCTCTAAGCCTAGGAGCAATAAGAATCCTTTTGTGAAATAGGCTTATGTCCAGCATCTTTATTTCAATAAAATGCATCTTTGTTTTTCACTTCAAGCAAATATTCTTTTATTCCTTCATTTTATTCATGTTCATACCACATAAATAATTATTCTTAGATTCATTTGTTCTTTGAATATTCCTTCGTACCTACAACAGGTCTCCAGATATCAACGACATAAGCGACGCTGCTACTGGCTCAGAACCTCCTTTTGAGCAAGATATGTGTCTGGAGGGATCTCAGGACTTTGAAGACGACAGAGGTTGTAACTTATCTCCTGATTTGTTAAGGATGGTAAAAAAAGATGAAAAACAGATCCTACCTTACAAAGAGTCATTGGACATTGTGAGCCTAGGAGGAGAGAAAGAGGTAAAGATCGGAGCCTGTATCACCACAGAGACAAAGCGAGACGTCATTGAGTTATTCCAAAAATTTAAAGATGTTTTCGCATGATCGTACCAAGAGATGCCTGGGCTACTAAGATGTATGGACACTGTTAAGGCTAAGAAAATCTTAGAAGAGGTCCATTAGGGTGTCTGAAGAACACATGCTAATGGTTTACAATGGCCAGACAAATCATAAGGTTCGGGTACTGCTGGACCACCATGGAAGGGGATTGCATCAGTTATACCAAGAAATGCTGAATTCATGTACCTCCTTCATCTCTTCATGTTATGACTTCTCCATAGACTTTCTCTATGTGGGGCATGGATGTTATTGGGCCAATCTCACCAAAGGCCTCTAACGGGCACCGATTCATCTTTGTGGTCATCGATTACTTCACCAAGTGGGTAGAGGCTGCTTCATATGCCAATGTCACCAAGTCGGCGGTCAGCAAGTTCTTAAAGAAAGAGATCATCTGCCGAAATGGAATGCCAGAAAGGATCATATCAGACAATGCATTGAATTTGAACAACAGCACGAGAGCAGAGGTCTGCGGTCAGTTCAAAATTAAACACCACAACTCGTCACCATATCGCCCAAAAATGAATGGCGCAGTTGAGGCGGCTAATAAGAATATCAAGAAGATTGTGGAAAAGATGACTGAGACTTATAAAGATTGTCATGAAAAGTTACCATTTGCTCTTTATGCTTATCGAACGTCAGTCAGGACCTCTACCGGGGCAACTCCTTTCTCATTGGTCTATGGAATGGAGGTAGTGTTACCCATCGAAGTTGAGATTCCTTCTCTTCGAGTCTTGTCAGAGCTGAAGTTGGATGAAGTAGAATGGATCCAATCTCGATATGACCAATTGAACCTGATCGAAGAGAAAAGATTGAAAGCTATCCGTCATGGTCAAATGTACCAAAAACGAATGATGCGAGCTTACAACAAAAAGGTTCACCCCAGAAAATTCCATGAGAAGGACTTAGTTTTGAAAAGGATCCTTCATATAAAAAAAGACTTCAGAGGAAAGTGGATGTCGAATTAGGAAGGACCTTATGTGGTAAAGAAGGCCTTCTCTGAAAAAGCGTTGATTTTAACCGAGATGGATGGCAAGAACCTGCCTAATCCCATAAATTCGGATTCAGTCAATAAGAACTTTACTTAAAAACACAAACAAAAAAAGAGAAAAAAAAAGAGAAGAAAAGAAAAGGAAAAGAAAAAAGAGAGGCCAAGGCGAAAACCCGCAAAGGTGCGAGCCTGACTTGTTTCAATTTGCAAATTCAAATGACACGGTCGAGCCACACGCCCGTGTGCTCAACCGTGTGGGCAAATATAGGCCATTTGCAAGGCCAATTTGCCACCCACACTAAGGGTCTCACCTATAAGCACAAACCAATTTAATTTCTTACCTTAAATAGCATTCAAACATACCAAAACATACTCAATTTAACCTCTTAACATCATCATCCATCATTCCAAACAAATCCATCTATACCTATCAATCCAAAATATCAATTACATATCAAAACATGTAATTCATGCACCATTTAATCTCAACCATATCATAGCATGAACATACTATCTCCATATTACCAAAACATATTATAAGATCATTCACTTAGAACTCACATACACATCTTGATCAACCTTCTCTCAGACCCAAAACATATACCAAATTCATTAACTTATCTAGCCATATCACATGGAAAGATCCAAACATCTCAAAATATACCATATCTACTAGCCTATACATGCTATATTCAAATATATACATCTTTCAAAAGTACCAAAAAGGATACCCGATAATGTGATTGAGTCGCTGACGATCCCCGGATCCGAGCTAGCTTTAATGACTCTGTAAAACAGAGAAACACTTCACACAGTAAGCTTAAAAGCTTAGTAAGTTTGTCATATAATACATTTAACTCAATAATCCCAATACAATATACAAAATAAACCATCACTTAGATCATTTCACAAAAACACACAATCTTACCCATAACCAAATACTCATATAACCATCCATTTATTCATTTACAAAATCATTAACCACATAGGTTCTGTACATACCTGTGCCAACACTTAGTTAACGATCACTTTTGCTAATAGATGTTCAATATCACATTTCGTTCAATCTTCATTAATCATTCGATTCACTCGCACACTTAGTGCCAAATTCCATAGCCGAAGCTTTAATATCATCGCACACTTAGTGCCTTTACATTAAACCGAATTTAACTCGGTATCGCACACACAGTGCCAATCGATGTAGTCGATACTTTCTTTATTTCGCACACACAGTGCCGTTCTCTACTGTATCAATTCTATTTCGCACACTTAGTGCCACATCTCTCAATCCACATTTAACATAAATAATTCATCAACCATATAATCTTTCAATATATAACACATGAGCATAGGTTAAACAATTTGTATTATAAACGAACTTACCTCGGACGTAATAATACCGAGACTAGTCAATAAAATCGAGCATTTTATCTTTGCCTCGATCTCGATTCGAATCTCTCTTTTATTGGTCTATACATATACAAATTAGCTCATTCATTCACCAAATCATTCAATTTAATCCAAACACACATATTTAGGGCATTTTACAAAATAGCCCTCACATTTTCACATTTCGACACTTAAGTCCCTATTTCATAAAATCATAAAATACACACAATTTCAATATTCCCATGCTTGGCCGAATATTCCTCATGTTCATACAAGCCCACATATTTCCTTTATTTCACATTTTAGTCCTTCAATTTACACTTTTCACAATTTAGCCCAAATTACTCAAATTCACCAAAAATTCAAAGACAAAATATGTTAATCTATCACATATCTTCTATATTTCATCATCAACTATCACAAAGCTCAAGCATTCATCAATGGCATTTTACAAAATCACCATCAAATTCTAAAATTAAGACATGGGCTTGATAGAACACAGAGCAACGATCACAAAAACGTAGAAATTATCAAAAACCGAGTTCAAAACATACCTCAATCAAGTTATATAAGTGCCGAAACCTAGCAAGCTTTTCCTTTTTCTTTTTCTTTGTATTATTCGGCAATGGATGATGATAATGGAGCTAATTTTTGTTTTGTTTTATTAATATTAACATTAATAACTATTTTACAATTTTAACCTTAATGAATTTTAATAATAACACCAAATGCCATGCCATTATCATCCATTAACTATCCAATGGTTTAATAACCTCATAAGGACCTCTCATTTAGGAAGTCATGACAATTAAGCACTTTAACAATCAGCATATAGCTTTTGCATTTTATGCGATTAAGTCATTTTTCTTAAATTAAGCACACAAAACATAAAATTTTCACACATGCTCAATCACATACTGTAAACACGAAAAATAATATTAAAATATTTTTTTGACCTCGGATTTGTGGTCCCGAAACCACTATTCCGACTAGGGTCTAATTCGGGCTGTTACAGGAGCACCAATTCCAAGACCCCTGAAGATGCAGTGGGATGGAATGAGGCACCAAAACAAGTAGAAACTCAGTGAGTCCGGGCAAAATTGTCCCTTTTTAAAGTCTTTGCTCCATTCCGGTTACACGACAATGAGCAAAGAGAGGCAGCTGTAAGAGGCCTATTTTGCCCGAGCCCATTTAAACCAAAATAAAAGTCCAATTATTTTTAAAACAGTCCATTAGAACTAAACCCAAAATTACAATACCCAAACCCAATAAATTAAACCAAACTAACCCTAAGCCCAACTGGCCCAACACCTAAACCAAAATCAGAAAAAGAAAACCCTAGCTAGCCTCTTGTGCCGTACAGCCTCCAGCGCCGCACCCCTCACACCTCCGTACCTCCGCGCACCACCGTACGCCACGTCGCTCCGTACCTGCAAAAAAGGACAAATAATAACAGCAGAGAAATAACGAAAATATATTGTATTCTTTGATATTTTCGGCTATAAAAACCGAAGAAAACTATTGTATTTTTTTCCCTACAGACGAACACACGAAAGATCAAATACAAAAAAGCAGATTTCGAAATACAAACATTTAAGGTTGCATATTTATTCTGTATTATTTTTATTTCCGTTTGATTTTGCTTTATTTTTTTAAAAAAAGAACGAAAATACGAAAAAAGGGGAAGTCGAAACTCACTTGACCTTTTGAATCCCGCCGTCGTGGGTGGCCGAGGTTTGTCGTTTCCGATGAAAAACGACGTTTGCAGGTTCAGAGGCTCGAGAAGAGAAAAAAAATTGACCTTTTTATTTTTTTCGACCACCGTGGACGGCGGCGCCGTCGCCGGTGATCGGCGGCCGTCACGGTGGTCCTCGCTGGAGCATGGCTGGATTCTGGGTTGATGCCCAGAGAGAAGAAGATGAAGAATTTTTTTTTTAAAGAAAAGTGGAAAAGTGATTTTTTTGGTCAAATTTTAACATTTATAGTGTAGCCCGTACGACGTCGTTTTGGGACCTGGTTTCAGGCGCCAAAACGGCGCCGTTTCAACACTAAATCGAGACCCGACCCGATTAGCCCTCATGATCCGCGTGTTTTTACGGTGAATGGGCTATTTGCGCGCGCGGTCCCTCCGCTTTGCGACGTGTTGCAATTTGGTCCTTTCTTGTTTTTTTTTCTTTTTTAATTTTACCCTATAATTTTGTTTGAGTGTCATTTTAGCCCTCGGATAAAACGCTGCGCATAGTGGGCCAGGGATATTTTCTCTTTCGCCCCCTCGTCTTTTTAGCGCGTTACAAATTAGTCCGTTATTTCTCTTTTTATTTCGAATTCTTCCCTCAAATTTTATTTAGGTTTCAATTCAATCCTTTTTCATATCCTTACATTTATTTTATTTAAATTTAGATCCTGAATTTTATTTTAACAGCAATCAAGTCCTTATTCATTTAAATTTGGACTCTTTGAATTTCTTTTATTTTATTCTATTTTGTTTATTTATTTATTTATCCATTTGTTTAGTTATTTATTTATCATTAAGTTTTTATCTTTTTACACTTTAAAATATAGATTATTTTCAATCCTTTAAGTACACATTTTCATTATTTTATTACTTTTTTTGTATTACTTCATTGTTCATTCATTTGTAAACCTTTTCACGCTTTTTTTTGGATCATGCATTTACCATTTTATTGTCTTATTTATTTATTATCGCGACTTGATTATTAATTTTGTATTCATCCTTGTAATTACATATTATTATTATTAATGTATTATTATTAATTAACTTTGTTATTATTACTATTATTTCTTTAATATTTATTTACCTAAATATTATTATTATTATTATTATTATTATTCCATATTTATCATTTTTTTAACCTAAATTTCATATTTGTTCATACTTGTTTGTTTATTTTTCATTCCTCTACTTTAAAAATATTTGAATTTAGCCTTATGTATATACCTTGTATTTATTTACTTACTACCATTCTTAAATTTTTTATTTTTTAATTCACTATTATTATTTTATTTTTATTTTTACTTAATTAGTATTAGACTTAATTAATTAAAGCCACTGTTCATTTTTTATCTTAGCTATATTCTTATCGCTTCACTTATATGTGTCATCATTTTATCAAGCCATGCGTCGTTTTTAAACATTCATTCATCTCTATCGTATCTTGAATAAATTAAAAACTCGGTGTTTCAAACATTGTGTTTGTTTTCACACAATCGCATTTCGTTTTTAAATAAACAATCATTCGTAATTCGAGATTCGAAAAGTCGTTCCCTAACTTACGGGGTTTCAATTTTCTCGAAAAATTCGAATAAACGAGCGTTTTTTTAGCATAAATTTTTAAACATTCTCGGGATTTAGGAAAAGTTGTGTTCTAACTTACGTAATACGATTTACTTCTAAAACCGAGAGAATCGAATGTCTTTCAAAAGAAACAAATTTTTCGGTATTTATTATCGTTTCGAGTTTTAAGATATTGTGTCCTAACTTACGGGACGTAATTCTTCATTCTCAATTAACGTGGAATATGCCCTATTCTCAAAAACTTTCTATCAAACAATGTTTTAACAAAGGATCGTATTTTCAAATCTCTTCAAATTTTCGATTTTCGACATTAAGACACTAATTAATCAACTAGGTACCAATTTTGGGCGTTACGAGGGTGCTAATCCTTCCTCGTGCGTAACCGACTCCCGAACCCGTTTGTCTGAATTTCGTAGACCAAAATCGTTGTTTTAATAAATCAAAATATTTTATTAAAGCGATCAAACTACGAGGTGATCCGATCACACCTCATGAAAAAGGATGGGTGGCGACTCCTGTTTTTCATTTTCGTTTTTAAATCAAAGTCGACCCTGTTTTTCAAAAAAAGCATGGTTTCGACAAATTTAAAATCTTGAGTTTTCTTTAAAAAAATCTAAGGGATTAAAAATTAATATTAAAAAACAAATTTTATTTTAAAAAATGGAAGCCCTAGCTTAAAGACCCATTTTTTGAAGTTTAATTAATTTGAAATGCAGAAAATTAGAATGTCATTAAAAATATACAAAAAAAATTAAAAATCAATCATAAAAAAATAATTACCAAAATTCCTCTGAAACTTTTTATTCAATGTTTCCCTTTTTTGTACCAACGCGTTTCATTACCGGAAAATCCACAGCACACGAGAACTTCACCGGTGAAATTCCTTTGATTTAAAAAGACTCCATCTTTCAATTTAAGGATTCAACTAAGAAATCGAACAAAAGTTAGACATGTATCTCAAATCATGCTCAAACATTAAAAACATCATCAATTTAATCATATGATAGGGACCAAATCATCAACAAGGTCCGAATTGAATGGGTGGTAAAACAGGTCTAGGGACCAAATTGCATAAATCTCAATTCAGCTAAAAAATTAAATCGTAAAGAATTCAAATGTTAAGAGGCGTGGCAGCAAATATCCCATTTACAAAGTACAAAGCGGCCGTCATCTTAATTGATTTAAGAAACTTAAAAAGTGTTTTAATCTAAATTAATTAACTATAAAAAAATGAACTAAGTTTAGCCAAAATTATTCAAACGAATTTTTTTATTATTATCTCATGCCCGAAAATCAAACAAGTTCTGTAAAAATATAATAATAACAGTAATAGAAGAGATGATAGGCATACCTTGGCTTATAAAAGAGAAGGCAGCGATCTTATTTGAAGCAATCGACAGCAACTTAGACCGGTTACAGCATCCAAAATTGGAAGCGAGCGATCACGGCGGACGTTTGGGCACTAATGTGCGCGCAGCTCGCGACAACGATCGATGACCGGTCCGGGCGGCGGTGGTCCGTGCGAAACGATGATGGTGGCGGGGCGATAAGGCGGGGATGATGATCTTTGGCGATGGCGGCGGCGGTGAGAGACCAAGCAGGAGCGACAGCGACAGCGGTCGGCACGGAGAAGCGATGATGGTGGCCGGCGAGCTAAGCAGCAACAATCTAGAGCAGCGGCCAAACAGGGGAGGGAGAAGAACGAAGGAGAAGCAAAATGGAAAATTCAAGGCCAAGGACCTTAGTTTTGAGCAGAATGTTTTTTTCCTTCGTCTCATATTTTTGTCTTTTTTCTGTCTCCTCCCCTTTCGTGCGTCTTTTCTTCCCTTTTTATAATATCCAAATCACTACAAAAATAGTCATTCTTGTTTATCTCAGATTACATTTTAGTTGTTTATATTTGAAATGTTACGTTTTAGTCACTTATGTTATTGTTTTATTACGAAGTAGTCACTCCACCGTTAAACTACGTTACCTTCCTAACGGCAGTCCTACATAGCTGTCCAAATGGGTTTTAAATGCCAACTTGAATGTCCAGTTGTTGAGATGAAAATAGATTTTTATATATTTAATTTGGATTGCCACGTAGGACATCCAATTTGGCATTTAAAACCCATTTGGACCGCCACGAAAGACCACCGTTAAGGAGATAACGAAGCTTAATGATAGAGTGACCACTTCGTAACAAAACAATTACGTAAGTGATTAAAACGTAACATTTCAAATATAAGTGACTAAAATGTAATTTAAGGCAAACAAAAGTGACTATTTGTAGTTTACCCTATCAAAACATTAAAAGTTAATATTTTTCTTTTGCTTAAAATCAAAGTATTTCATTTATTAACTTGATTTCTTGTAATCTTTCCTTGCGGGATAAGATTAAGGTTTCAAAACCCTAAAAAAAATATCTAAAATAACTTGAGCTTCATACATTGTGCTTCATTCAGATTTGGAATTTTCACTTAGTTTGGACATAAGAAAATCGTTCTTGCATGCTTTTGGTTTTCATTTTTTAACATGGAGTTCTCGTTTATTAATCTCTCATTAAGTTTGAATACTTAATCTCATTTATCTAGCATTATCTTGTAGGTGCCCTTAAAGTCCACAATGGAATTAGCATAACTATCATTGTAATTGTTTAAGTCAGTTGCAATTATTGGGGCAACTTGAGAGGTGGAGTCTACGTAGTTGCTAGGATGTTCCTCGTCTTCTTTTGTCTCACTTGATGAGTCATCATCATGCTGGGTTATACAAAGGGACATCTTCTTCTTCTTTAAAGAATTGGTAGACTTGACTTGAGTGTGTTCGAATTCCTGGCACTCGTGACACTGAATTCCTTTTTTTTTTCACCTTGGAACCTTTTTCACTGGTTGCTACTACCTTATCTTTGCCCTTGTTGAAGTTATGACTGCCATCAAAATTCTCACTCTTCTTAGTTAGCTTTTTAAATGCCCTATTAAAGTTTTCTGGTGAGGAAGGCCAATTGCTCTTGTAGATCTTCAATGGTAGTTTCTCCTTAAGTTATAATTGGAGATGTAACTTGCAATATAATATTGCTTTGCTCTTGCTCTTCTTTGCCTTTTCAAGATTCTTCTCAAAAGTTTGCAAGAATCTAATGAGTTCATTAATCTTTATTGTATCAATGTCTTTGGCCTTTTTATATAGTAGTCACCTTGATTGCGAATCATTTAGGTAGAGATCTCAAGATTTTTCTGACTAACTTAGCATCAGAGTACTTTTCACTAAGAACAAATGCCTAGTTTGTAATTTCACATAGTTTTGCATAGAATTTTGACAAAGACTCCTCAACTAGCATTATAAGGTTTTAAACTTTTTTGTTAGCATTTGAAGTTTAGATTACTTAATAGTATGGTTGTTGTAGTCTCAAGGATGGTCCAGGCTTCTTTCATAGTAGTGTACTTGGAGATTTGTTTGAACTCTTACGGATCTACTCCATTAAAAATAGCATTGGCGACTTTCAAGTTAGCATTAGCCAGCTTGTTCTCTATAGTAATCCAAGTAGTTTCTAGCTTAGGAGTCTTTACACCACTTTCATCATCTGTAAAAGGCTCCCAACTAGTCAATATGAATGCCAAGCTCTCTTGTCTGTGGAATTGATAAATGCCTTCATTCTTACATTCTAGTAAGCATAGTTGGAGTTATTTAACATAAGGATCATTGAGATTGATGTTCTTTTCATCACATAAGCAATTCAACGACAAGATTTTCTCATAATTCATCAAATGTCTAACTCTGATACCAATAAAAAGTTCATTGAATTGGTCTGTCAGTTACATGTTCATTTGCAATTAGAGTAACAATTATAAGAGTAAAAATTGAGATGGACATAGAAATTGGTTACACAGTTTGAAAAACTTTTGCTACATCTACGAAGCCTTACTTAGAGAGTAATCCACTATTAGTTCATAATACAAGATGTTATTTAAGTTCAATTCACTCATCGAGTTGTAACTTCACTCTTATACATCAAATCTAAAATCACTCTCCCCACTAAGACTTTTTTCTTAAAATCTTAGTTACAAATTGAACATAAAGAACAATATGTTTACAATAATTGTGCACTGAAAAGGAAGTCTTTTACAATGAACAAATAAGTGCTCTGTTACTCTCATACATAATCAAATAAACAAGCCTTCTTTATATAAGCATTATCAACTTGTAGAACTCCAATTAGTGTGAACTTTAATCCTCTTAAATTGTGCTCTAGTAGGTCTCCGATAAGGAATCAAATATTAGAGATCTAGGAATAAACTTATCTTACAAACAGGGTCTTTTTATTTAAGGAAATTTGATTACACCAAAAATCTTCAAAGAGTCCTTGCTTGATTGTTTTTTTTTTTTTTTCAGAATTCTGTCTATTAAATTATTTCTTAAAATCCTCAAGATGTAAAAAGAAAATTCCAAGCAAATTTGATAAACAAGATGTCAATAATTATGGGAAGTTGCACATCAACCCACTTGCAAAATGAGTTGTAACTAACATTTCATCTGAGACGTGCTTCTGACGCTAACATGGTGCATAAATTTTTTGGAACAATATGGTGAGGCTAACTGGATTTTGCATATTAGTTTTGGGCATCATGTGAGCGTGGCTCAAGCCAAGACCTGGCTTTGTAAAATTGAATGTTGACGCTGGCGATAATGGGAGCAAATAAGTATTGAGTTTTGGTGCAATACTTAAGAGTTGGGGCTTTTAAAGTTGCGAGGTGTTGGATAAGAAGAGGTTTTATGGAGATGACTAATATGAAAGCTTTCGTAATGCTTGCTGGAATTAGATGGTTGATTGAAATGCAAGTTAACAAAACCTAACGTTTAAACTTAGCCACGTTAAGGGAGGGGCTTGATTGATTAATTTTCATCTTTGAGGTTCAATTGGGTGCTAAATTTTGTTGAGGGTTTAATTTATTTTTTATTGAAGGTTTTTTTTACTAATAAGCCTATTTTATTTTAAATTTAAAACTAAAATTACCGAAAAAGGATATCCAAGAAAAGGAATAAAAATTGAAACAGATTTTATTAACCAACAATAACCGTTAATACAGGTAATTGTGAAAATTTTGAAGATAGATTCAACTTTTATTGACGACTACGCCGTCAGTATAGATGAATAAATTATGCAGCTAGACAGGAATCGTTAGTAATTCTATGGTTAAATGGTGGAGTGAAATGATGAAAGAAAAAATGGGTTAAAATATTTCATAATTCCATTCTTCGTAAAATTTAAATTTTCTACTTTTATTTTGGGATAATGTCATATTTGGTACATGTACTTGTCAAAACTTTTTTTGAAATCGACTTTTATTTTAAAAAACGAAAAATGGGAGTCGCCACTAATTCTTTTTTTTTTATGAGGTGTGATCGGGTCACCTCGTAATTTAATCTTTTTAATAAACGGTTTGATTTACTAAAACAAAGATTTTTGGTCTACGAAATTTAAGAAAACGGGTTCGGGAGTCGGTTACGCACGAGGAAGGATTAGCACCCTCGTGACGCCCAAAATTGGTATCTAGTTGATTAATTAAAGTCTTGATGTCGAAAATTGAAAATTTGAAAATAGTTTAAAATACGATCCCTCTTTGTATTAATGTTAATTTTAATAAAAAAAATTATTAAATAAATCGAGAAGTATGTTAAAGACCCTCTCATCTCGAGGCAACAAAATGTCACATCCCGTAAGTTAGGACACGACACTTCGAATACTCGAGAATGAATTTGCCTTTATATTTTTTTATTTGAAATCTCACGTGTTTTAATTTTAAAAGGATATTCGGTTATTTAGACCCAACGAGAAAAATCGAAACCCCGTAAATTAGGGTACGACTTTCTCGAATTTCCAAACACAGATCATTGCCTTATTTTGAAAACTTTACTTTTTTGAATAACATCAAGTGTTTTACTTAAACGAAATGTATTTTTTTATTTAAAACGATGATATGCAAATAAAATTGTTGCGCTAGTAAATAACAATAATATGAATACACTAATAAAAACAATTCACGATAATCACATGATATACTAACTTTAATGCTAATATAAACAATCAAAGAAAAAAGATTATAATCACATGATACACTAACTTTATTGCTAATATGAACAATCAAAGAAAAAAGAATAAAAATAAAATAACTAATAAAATGAATAATAACAACAACAATAATAATATCAGTAATAATAAGCGGTAGCAAGATGTGCAAATAAAGACATAAAGAATAGCACGAATTTAAAAAAAAAAAGAAGTAATAAAAAAATACATGTATATGAACAAATAAATAAATAGATAAAAAATATACATATAAAATCTATAAGGAATTGATATTAAATGAACACGAGATTAAATTGGAAGTAAAAAAAAAATTAAGAGCTTAAATTATAATAAATGACTAGATGAATAAGGATCAAAATAAAAAGAATAAAAACTGAATGACCAAATCTAAAAAAAACGAAATAGGGCCTGAATAAAACGTGCACAATAGAACGAGGACTAAATGGGAAATTATTCCCAGTCTCCAGAGTGTGTCGTTTTACTAAGGACCGAAATGGAATGAAAACAAAATTATGCAGATAAATTTAAAAAGTAAAATAAAAATAAAAATAGGACTACATTAAAAACTAAATAAAAGAAGGAAGGGTTAACTGCGTAAATACCCCTTCTAAATCAAAACACGCGGATCCTTCAGGAGGGTCGGGTTGACCCGAAACGACACCGTTTCAGGTGTCCGCCTTCCCAAATGGTCTGAAGACCAAATTGAATCAAACATAAAAATGAATGGCTAAATTAAAAAACAATAAAAAGAGGATAGGACCCAATCGAATTAAGCTTCAAAAGCGGAAGGGCCCATCGCGTAAATAGACCATCGGCCAAAAAACGCGCCGATCCTAGGTCGGGTCGGGTCAAAGCACGAGTTAAAGGCAAAGAAACGATGTCGTTTTAGGGCTTCAGAAGCCTGCCCTAAACGATTTCATATAGAGACAGTATAAATACAAAAAAACCCCACAAATCCTCATTTCAGCCGCAGTTTAAAAAAAAACCAAAAAAGAGATAGTTTTTTTTTCTATGTTCTCTCTCTCCCTCTGGCCATAGCTCCGGCCGTCAGCCACCGTGGCGACCGCCGATCGCCGACGACGGCGCCGTCGTACACGGTGGCCGGAAAAAATAAAAAGTGCCATTTTTTTTTGCTTTTTGAGTCTTCGAGCCCATAAGATGTCGCTTTTCATCGGAAACGATGAACGTCTGCCACCTACAGCGGCAGAATGCGAAGGGTCAGGTAAGTTCGACCTCTTTTTTTATATTTTTTGTTTATTTCTTTCTTTAAAAGAGTAAAAATAACAGTAAAATAAATAAAAAGATCACCTTTTGTAATTTTTGTATCCGATTTTCTCTTCTTTTTTTTTTGTAATTGATGCGGTGTAAAAAAAGAATTACATTGAGGGATCTGGCTTTTTATAGCCGTTTACAACATCGTTTACTGTTTTATGTTACTATTTCTATTACTGTTTTGTGTCTGTTGCTCGCGCGTGGCCTCTGTCCTTTTTTATTCTTTTGCAGGTGACGGTGCGCAGTCAACGGAGGGGAGCAGGTGGCCTCTTTGCTTCTTTGGTAAAACGACGACAGCAATGTGTCAGGCCTCGGGAGGAGGCATAGGCGGCGTGATCGAGGAGGGAGCAGTGGCGCATCTAGGGTTTCTGCTCATTCTTTTTCATTAGTTTAGGTTTTGGGCCTATAAAAATTTGGGCTAGGTTTTTAGTATTTTGGGCTTGTAAAAATTGGACTGGAATTATTATTATTATTATTTTCTATTTGGTTTGTTGTTTTTGGTTTAGTGGGCCCGGACTAAATTGGGTCCCTACAGCTGCCCCTATTTGTTCATTGTCGTGTAACGGGAATGAAGCAAAGACCTTAAGGAGGACCAATTTTGTCTGGTCCTGCCGAATCTCGACTTCTTTGGTGTTTCTCTTTTTCAGGTAGCTTTATTCTAACCCACTGTAACTTTAGGGGTATAAGATTTCCTATCTTGAATCTGCTCCACTGCAACTTCAGGGAGATGAGATTTGTAGCTTCACTCCACTTCAACTTCAGGGAGACAAGGTTTGTAACTTGTAGCTTTAGTCTATTCCACTGCAACTTCAGGGAGATAAGACTTGCTATGGTAGATCTAATCCGACCCACTGCAACTTCAGAGGTATAGGACTTGTCACTTCGATCTGCTCCACTGCAACTTCAGGGAGATAAGATTTGTAGCTTGTAGCTTTAATCTGCTCCACTACGACTTCAGGGAGATAAGATTTATAGCTTTAATCTACTCTACTGCAATTTTAGAGAGATAAGATTTGCTATCTTCAATCTATTCCACTGCAACTTCAGAGAGATAAGATTTGTAATTTGTAGCTTTAATCTATTCCACTGCAACTTCAGGGAAATAAGATTCGCTATCTTCAGTCTGCTCCACTGCAACTTCAGGGAGATGAGACTTGTAACTTCAACTTGCCCCACTGCAACTTCAGGGAGATAAGATTGGTTTATATCTTTAATCTACTCTACTGCAACTTCAGAGAGATAGGATTTGCTATCTTCAGTCTGCTCCACTGCAACTTCAGGGAAATAAGATTTGTGGCTTTAATCTGCTCCACTACAACTTCAGGGAG
This sequence comes from Gossypium sturtianum, assembly GCA_025698515.1. Classification (NCBI taxonomy): domain Eukaryota; kingdom Viridiplantae; phylum Streptophyta; class Magnoliopsida; order Malvales; family Malvaceae; genus Gossypium; species Gossypium sturtianum. The sequence goes on from CM046949.1 coordinate 25,327,551, forward strand.
ATGAGATTTGCCACGATGACTATAATCCGTCCCACTGCAATTTCAGGGGTATAGGATTTGTGGTTTCACTGATCTGTTACACCACTCTCTGGGGAACATGACCTGTAAAATCCATTTCATGGGCCTATTTATGCCTAGTGATTAGGATGTCATGATCAGGATGAATCGAATGCTCCTAACTAGATGTGTATGAATGATTTTTGCATGAATGCAAAATGTCATTTTTCGAGAATGATCCCTTTTTAATGCTTAGGTTGTTATTACTCGTTGTTTAACAAGGTTCTATCACTGACGTATTTACCCTGCCTTCTTGTTTAGCTGGTATCTTTGATAGAGAACCCGAAGAAATAGTCATAGTTTAGACTATTGTTTCTAAAATGTTTTCAACCCTTAAGTTTGGTTAGTTCTGAATAGCGATTCTGTTTTCAGATCCTTGTACTATTTAGAAAACCTTTCAGAGCAATATGCAAAAATCCTTTTATTTGAATATTATTTGTCCATTAATCGTTATTTCAATGAAAAATGCTTGAAAATGATTGTAACAATGGACAAGATTGAAATTTTATTGAGAGCAAAACTTGAAATGGATAAATTAATCAAAGATAGCAAGCATTGCTAAAATACAAAATGAATAAGATGAAAATAGGAGCCCCAGATATCATAGCATGAGCTTCTTCGCACTAACTTCTCGAGGACTCTTTTGAACTTGATACGTTTTTTAGAGATCCAAAATACTTTGTTGATACCCCAAGATGTAGAATCTCTCTTTCTTGTTAATTCTGATAGGACAGAATTTCCATATGGCCCACTTCAATCAAAATTTGAATTGCCTTTTTCTGGGTTTTCAACTCAAAATCCCTTTGGTCTCAAGGTGCCCTTTACGGGTTTTCACCTTGGCCTCTCCCTTTTTTTTAAAGTTAAGTACTTCTTGACTGAATCTGAATTCACAGGATTGGGCAAGCTTTTTCCATCCATCTCATTCAAAATCAATGCTCCTCCAGAAAAGGCATTCTTTACCACATAAGGTCCTTCCCAATTTGGCATCCATTTCACTCTGAAATCCTTTTGTATGGGCAGGATATTTTTCAATACTAGGTCCCCCTCATGGAATTCTCTGGGACGAACCTTTTTGTTGTAAGCTCACATCATTCATTTTTGGTACATCTGACCATGACAGATGACTTTCAACTTTTTCTCTTCAATCAAGTTTAGCTGATCATATCAGGATTAGATCCATTCTGCTTCATCCAATTTCAATTCTGCCAAAACTTAGAGAGAAGGAATCTTCACTTTAATGGGTAAAACCGCTTCCATTCCATAAACCAGAGAGAAAGGCGTTGCCCCGGTTGAGGTCTTGACAGATGTTCAATAAGCATAGAGGGTAAATGGTAACTTCTCATGCCAATCTTTGTAAGTCTCAGTCATTTTCCCCACGATTTTCTTAATGTTCTTATTGGCCGCCTCCACTGCACCATTCATTTTTGGGTGATATGGTGATGAGTTGTGGTGTTTGATCTTGAACTGACTGCAGACTTCTGATATCGTGCTGTTGTTTAAATTTAGTGAATTGTCAGATATGATCCTTTTCGGTATTCCATATCGACATATGATCTCTTTCTTTAAGAACTTGCTGACTGCTGACTTCGTGACATTGGCATATGAAGCGGCTTCTACCCACTTTGTAAAGTAACCGATGACCACGAAGATGAATCGATGCCCGTTAGAAGCTTTAGGTGAGATTGGCCTGATGACATCCATGCCCCACATAGTGAAAGGCCACGGAGAAGTCATAACATGAAGAGGTGAGGGAGGTACATGAATTTTATCTCCATAAATTTGGCACTTATGGCATTTCTTGGCATAACTGATGCAATCTCCTTCCATGGTGGACCAGTAATACCCGAATATCATGATTTTCCTGGCCATTGTGAAACCATTGGCATGTGTTCCGCAGACACCTTCGTGGACTTCTTCCAAGATTTTCTTAGCCTTGACAGCGTCTATGCATCTTAGTAGCACTTGATCTTTTCTCCTTTTATATAGGATCTCCCCATCTAAGACATAGTCATTGGCCAGTCTTCTCAACGTCCTTTTGTCGTTTTCAGTTGCTTGGTCAGAGTATTCACGATTCTTCACATATCGCAATATATCGTGGTACCAATGGTGATCATCCTTTTCTTCTTCTTCTTCGATGTTGTAACAATGAGTCGGAGTCTCATAAATATTCATCTGGATAGGTTTTATATTCTCTTGTTTGTTCACTTTGACCATCAAAGCCAAGGTAACCAAAGCGTCAGCCATCTGATTTTCATCTCGTGGAAGATAGCAGAAGGTGATGTCATCAAACTCTTCAATTAGCTCCAGAACCAGCCTTCGATAATTAATCAACTTGGGGTCTCTCGTTTCCCATTCATCTTTGAGTTGATAGATCTCTAGTGCAGAATATCTATATACCTCTAGCATTTTGATCTTACGTTCTATGGCTACACGGATACCCATGATGCATACTTCGTACTCTTCCATATTGTTCATGCAATCAAAGTCCAATTTGCTAGTAAAGAGATAATGATATCTATTTGGGGATATTAGGACTGCCCAAATTCTGTTACCCACAGCGTTTGAGGCTCCGTCGAAGTTTAGCTTCCAAGGATGACTTTCTTGAGAGTCTTCTTCAGTGGTTGCAACATACATTAGATTTTCATTTGAGAAATAAAAATTCAAAGGCTCGTAATCTTCTAGAGCTCTACTGGCCAGAAAATCTGCTATTGCGCTCCTTTTTATAGCCTTTTGATTCACATAGACTATATCAAATTCAGAAAGCAGAATTTGCCACCGGGTCATTCTTCCATTCAAAGCAGTCAACTCCATCATGTACTTTAGAGGATCGAGTTTTGAGATGAGCCAAGTTGTGTGGTACAACATTTACTGTCTCAACTTTCGGGTTGTCTAGATCAAGACGTAACACAGCTTCTCGATTGGCTAATATCTTGTCTCACATTCAGTAAATTTCTTACTGAGATAGTATATCACTCTTTCTTTTCTCCCTGATTCATCATGTTGGCCAAGAACGCATATCATGGAATTCCCAAATACTGCCAAGTACAGTATCAGCGGCCTATCTGGGCTGGGAGGCATCAGCACTGGGCATTGGACAGGTAGTGTTTGACCTTGTCGAAAGTTTCCTGGCACTCCTCATTCTAAACACCTGGATTGTGTTTATTAAGGAGACGGAATATGGGGTCGTATTTTTCAGTTAGTTGTGAAATGAACCGGGCGATGTAATTTAGTCTTCTTAGGAAACCTCGAACTTCTTTTTGAGTGCGTGGTGGAAGCAACTCCTGTATAGCCTTAACTTTATCTGGGTCGATCTCGATCCCTTTTTCACTGACTATAAATCCTAGCAATTTTCCCGACCTAGCCCCGAAGGTACATTTTGCTGGATTGAGCTTTAGCTGGAATTTTCTCAATCTTGAGAACAACTTCCTTAAGACTTGCACATGCTCATTTTTCGTTCTGGATTTTGCAATCATGTCGTCGACATAAACTTCAATTTTTTTATGCATCATGTCATGAAACAAGGTTACCATGGCTCTTTGATACGTTGCTCCTGCATTTTTCAGTTCAAATGGCATCACCTTATAGCAAAATGTTCCCCACATGGTTACGAATGTGGTCTTCTCCATGTCTTCAGGATGCATCTTTATCTGGTTGTATCTCGAGAAACCATCCATAAAAGAGAACAGCGAGTAACCTGCCGTATTGTCCACTAAAGTGTTGATATGAGGTAATGGGAAATTGTCTTTCGGGCTGGCTTTGTTCAAATCTATGTAGTCTACGCACATTTGTACTTTCCCATCTTTTTTAGGGACGAGGACGATATTGGCTACCCATTCTAAGTATTTAACCACTCGTAAGAAACCAGCATCGAAATGCTTCTTGACTTCCTTTTTTATTTTCAGTAAAATATCGGGCCTTTTCCCTCGGAGCTTCTGTTGAACTGGCTTGCACTCTTCCTTTATGGGGAGCCGGTGTACCACGATATCAGTACTTAACCCAGGCATGTCTTGATATGACCATGCGAAGACATCCTTAAATTCTTGGAGTAACTCAATGAGGTCTCTCTTTGTCTCTGCGGTAATGCAAGCTCCGATCTTTACCTCTTTCTCTTTTCCTAAGCTCACAATTTCCACTGACTCTTTGTAAGGTAGGATTTGTTTCTCATCTTGTTCTATCATCTTCAACAAATCAAGAGATAGGTTACAGTCTCGATCATCTTCAAAATCTTGAGAATCCTCTATACACATAACTTGCTCAAAAAGAGACTCTGAGTCAATAGCAGCGTCGCTCATATCATTGATATCTGGAAACCTGTTATAGGGATGAAGGAAGATACAAAGAACAAAAGAATCTAAGAATGATTATCTGTATGGTATGATTATGAATGAAATGGAAAGAATAAAAGAATATTTGCTCAAGATAATACGCAAAGAAGCATTTTTATTGAAATAATGATGTTGAACATAAGCCTATTTCACAAAAGGATTCTTATTGCTCCTAGGCTTAGAGCAATAAGCGTGTTTTGAACATTACTCTGAATTAGCTCTAAAAACTACAGGAATCTCTTCCGCAGTCCAATTGTTTAAAACACTTCCAGGTACATAGGGGTAGGTGCCTGATAAATTTTCTCCCTCAATTCTTTCTTCTGATATGGCGTTGATGTTCAGATTTCCCAACATTTCTTCAGCGGCCTCTTTTCTTGACATCTTCCGTTTAGGGTGAATAGTTCCTCCTGACACGAAAGTCTTGGATATATGGGGAAAGGTCATTGGTTCCCATTTGGCCTCTTCCCTACTCAGTCGCGCTTTTCTCTTTTCTTGCTTTTTCTCCAGCTCTCTCTTCTTTTACCTTGCATCTGACTTGTATCCTAAGCCAAAGCGGTCTCATTTGTTCATGAGCATGGGTGTCTCGACCCTTTCTTGTAGGTATTTTTCAAGTCCTCTCCCAGGCAAGACTCCTTTTTCGACCGTCAGTTGCAAGCCCATCCTTGTAGTTTTATAGATTTTGGGCTTCGGGATCTTGTTCCATTCGATAATGAAGGTTGTATTCATAAATTCCAACGATCGAAAGGAACATTCTATCGCTTCATCGTCTGTCCTTACGTATGGCGCGTCACTGGTTACGGATGCAATAATGTCTTCTTTCGCGTTTATCGTTACCAGTCGACCCTCAGTTACTAACTTTAGATTTTGGTGCAGTGATGACGGTACTGCCCTAGCCGAGTGAATCCAAGGCCTCCCTAACAGACAATTATAAGAAGGCTTAATGTTCATCACCAAAAAATCTACTTCATACGTGTTTGGACCAATCAAGAGGGGTATCTCAATCCTTCCCATCACCCTCCTTTCAGTTCCATTGAATGCTCTCACTATGTTTTGACATGTCTTCATATGAGAGCTATCCACAGGTAACCTATTCAGTGTAGATAGGGGCAAGACATTTAGTGCAGATCTATTATCAATTAACACCCCTGGCAATGTATATCTTTTGTAGCGGGTAGTGATGTGAATAGCCTTTGTAGATCCCATGCCCCCCGGAGGTATCTCATCATCATTGAAGAAGATAAAGTTGTCGGCACTTATATTGTTGACTAGGCGGTCCAGCTTGTTTACAGAGATATCGTTAGCAACATAAGTTTTATTTAGCACTTTCATCAACGCGCTACGATGTGTCTCCAAACTTAAGAGCAAAGCTAGTACTGAGATACGAGTCAGTTGTTTGTGTAGCTGTTCTACAACACTGTACTCGCTATGCTTTAAGAATTTTAGGAATTCTCTAGCCTCGTTCTCAGTTACTGGCTCGTTAACTGACGATTTGAGCCTGATCGTCTTTTCCTTCTTATATTCGACTACTGGGGTCTTTCCTTTAACGGTTTCAGTTCTTGTACTTGCAGGGTTATAACGCCTCCCACTGCGTATGTAGAAACCTACATCTTGGCCCTCATCTGAAGTGCTAGCCGGGTTCTCTTCTCTCGGGATCGTCACGTTGCAGTCATAATTCTAGAGAACCCTCTTGCTTTCCTTGTAGGGAAAGGCTAAAGGTTTCTGGATTATGACCCTTGGAGCAATTTGTACTCCGGTTTCATTGCTTCTTGGTCATGAAATGATAACCACTGGGTGGTTGACTTTATAGACCTTCTCTGTTGACCCCTCTTCTGAGGCGCACACATCTTCTCTTTCGGAGCCCATAGCATATTCAAAGAATTCTAGCTCCTTATTGTCCATCAGATTTTGCATTAATGCCCTAAATTCAACGCACTCTTGGATCTCATGACCCTCCTTAGCATGGAACTTACAGTAGTTCCTCATCCCTTCAGGTCTCTCTTCTGAATCCTGTTTGATTAATCCTCCCTCTACCATTTTTTTCTAAACCCATTTCAGTGGGGTTTTTACTTCCGCTACATCCATCTTGGTTCTCTTCCCTCCATTCTTAATTATCGCGTTTACCCCTTTATCAAAATGACTGGGTAACGGATTTCCTACCACATTAGGTCCTGATGGGTCATCGAACTTCACAATGCCCATATTAATAAACCTTTCAATTAACTTTTTAAATGCAGTTCAGTTCTCGATTGATTGTTCCGTGATTCCGGTGTGGTACTCGTATTAAGCATTTGCGTCGTACCATTTGGGGAATGGAGGTTGCATAGGTTTCAAGTAGAAAGGGGATACCACATTTGATCAAATAGACTCTAATACAGCTCCGTATATGTCATAGGGATGGGTGTGAACTGGAGCCATTTTGTATTTGGCCTCGGGTTAGATTCTTGCCTTGAAGGCCCTGATGGCTAGTGGTTACTGTCCTTGGCGGGCCTACAGTGATTGGTTTCGAATAACCTATGTTATATATGCTTGCATTATTCACCTTGTTTTCCTTCTTCCTCGGGGCTGATCTTTTGGCGCTTTCCCCTGCATCTATTTTACCACTTTTCACTGTATTTTCAATCATTTCACCGGACATTACTATATCCGAAAAGCTCTTAGTAGCATTTCCTAACCTATGGTTGATGAATGGGGCTTTTAAAGTGTTGATGAAAAGCATTGTGGTTTCTTTCTCCAGAAGAGGTGGCTGGACTTGCGTTGCCACCTCTCTCCATCTTTGGGCATATTGCCTGAAGCTCTCATTTTGCTTCTTCTCCATGTTCTGCAGCGTGATTCTGTTGGGTGTCATCTCCGTCACATGACTATATTGCTTCATAAAAGCTTGTGCCAGGTCTTTCCATTAATTGATTTTGGCACGACTCAGTTGGTTGTACCATTTAGCTGCTGACCCGATCAGACTATCCTAAAAGCAGTGGATTAACAGTTGATCATTATTGACGTATCCTGTCATCCTTCGACAAAACATAGTGATGTGAGCTTCTGGACAACTAGTCCCATTATACTTTTCAAACTCTGGAGTTTTGAACTTCGGAGGGAGCACTAAATCTGGGACCAAACTCACGTCCTTAGCATCAATTCTGCAATGATAATCAGCGTTTTCCATTGCTCTGAATTTTTCTTCTAAATATCTGCACCTATCTTTGAGTTGCTTTGGCAGTTCCACTCTTGCTTTTTCTATTTCTGCCATATCATCTAGATCAGGGATAACGGGATTGGTTGGATTATCCCCCGGATTAGAGCCTGAGCCTGTTTGATAGTTCATTGGCACCAAGGTACTGACTTGATACTGTTGGGGTCTGATTGTAATGGGTACCCTTCGTGGGTACAGATCTGGTTGTGCCTGGACGTTTATCGGGGTAAAACTCGGGGGGTAAGTGGGGTCCTCATTATCATCCCTTGAATTGACCACGATGCTCTTCCTTTTTTCGAGTCCTCCAGCCATCGACTGCGTCAATTGGCTTATCATACTTCTTTGGGATTCCAGTATCTGACCCATCATCTCCTATTGTACTTTCGCTAACTGTTCTTGCAGTTGCGCTTGCAACTGGTATTGCATCTCTTTTTGAATCTGTTCTTGCCTTTCCAATCTTTGGTCCATTACTTTTGTTTTGGCGCGAGTACTGTAACGATGTTCGGTTGGTTGACTCTTGTTGGTTTCCAGATTAACTGAAATAATTTCGTTTAATTAGGGTCTTTTTTTGAAATTTAATGCATATGATGCAATGTAATGCAAATGCATGAAATGAATACAAAAAGAGGCATTGATTCTGATTTAATTCTGTTAGAACAACTTTACTAGAAAACAAATTTCTTTGCATAAAACGGATTACATATACGGCTTTGCCCTAATACTCAAAGCCTTAATCTTTCTAAAAAGCCAAGCTAACTCTTGACCCCGATCCGATTCTGATTCATACTTCAAGCTTAGCACATCAGTCTGAACCGCTAGTGTTTGCAAATGATCGGCCACCTTTTGTATTTGAGCTACAGCTTCACCCATGATATAGTCTCTATCCCTGACCTGACTTTGAGAACGGTGGAGTTGCTCTTTCCAATGCTCGTTGTTTGCCTCAAAGAGTTCAACTCGTAGTTTACAATTTTATAATGCGGTCTCGAGCTCTTCTATTTTCTTTTTCAACTCTTCAATCTTGTTTAAGCTCGCTTTTAGGTCAATTGTGAAGTTGCGACTGCGATATTGATGAAGTAACTTTTCTAGTTCTGCTACCCTGGCTTTTAATCTGACCTTTTCCTTTTGGCATTCCAATAGGTCTCTTTCTAGAGCATTTTCTCGAACCTAGGCATCTTGAAATTTCTTTTCCCATTGATCGGCTCTATTCTTTTCTTCTTTGATCTCTTGTCGCCATTGTTCTGGTGTTTTTCCTAGCCCAGCAGTTCTCATCGACAAGCGTAATTTCTTATAATCTATTTTTAAACTGTCTAGGTCTTCCTCAGCCTTGTTCTTTCCTTTTCTCAGTTTATCGGTTTCTAGCTTCTGAACGTCAACATCTAGTCCTAATTGCATATTTTCCTCTTTCAATTGCTCTATCTTCTTTCCTAGCTCCAAATTCCTCTTTTCAAAATCTTGCTTGATGATCTCTAGCTCAGATGGAATCACTTGCAAGTGTTCTTCCAATGGTCGAATGGCTTCTTGATTCGGCATAGGGATGTTGTCATTGACTCTTTGACCCCCACCACCAACTATATTCGGGGGTCGTCATTGGACCTGCAGTAAATCTTTTCATTCGGCGGGTTTGGTTCCAGGTGTTAGACATTTCTCGAACCTTTTTCTTGCAGTTATCACCCTTATATGAAAACTCACACTGGGCCAGCCCTTGTGTTACTGGTATGAACTGCCTCGATCTATACTACCTTAACACGAGTAAATGAGCATATCTAACAGCTCCCCAAATTTCAAGTAGAGGAACCCAGTTGAAATCTCCACACCGCTACAGAATCTCATCGTGGATCATCCAAGGGGCTCTCCATTCGACGTCCTCATCTTGGAGATTCTAGAGTATCGCCATCCATTTTTCTTCTGAAATGTTGTCTCGCCTCGGTGTAGCCACTAGTTCTTTTAATGGAGAGTAGTTCTCGGAGAATACTCGATAAGAAAATTTTTCAACTCTCCAAAAGTGGCTATGAAACCATGCCAACAAGAGTTGCGCACATCCAATGAATCTTCCTTCACCCACTCTCCTGCATGCATTCAAAGATCTGAATGTTTAGGCTAAAATTGCAGAGACGGGCGTGACCCTTTTATCAAGTCTGTCGAACAAATTCGAAACTGCCTCATCCACGTGCCCTAGTGCTTTAGGGAAAACAACCAGCCCATAAATGCTCAAAGCGAAGACATCGACCATTTTCTTTATATTTGGATGTGCCAAGATCAAATCTCGCAAACTATTCCAATGGATGCATTTACCATCTCCATTTTGTTTGATCTGGGCTGCAACCTATTGCTCACTCATCCCCGTGATGTTCATTAGTTTCTTTAGGAAAGTCGGGACATTGGCGGCTCTAGAATAAACCTTGTTGGGTCAAATTTTCGGGGAACGAAGTAGGGTCGTGTATTCTTCCACAGTAGGTACTAAATCCACTTTTCCAAAAGTAAAACAGCTGTAGGCGGGGTTCCAAAAATGAGCCAGAGCTCGAAACAAATGCTTGTCCACTTTGATATCGAGTAGATAGGGCAAATCGCCATAATTACAGTAAAATAACTGCTTGATTTCTTCATCCCATTGGACCCATATCTCTTTCAATTCTTGGAGATTATTCTGGGTCACGCTGATACGAGTGAAGTCCCACAATTCTGATACGTACCCCTCCGACAGACTATTACCTTTCTCTAGTTGCATTTTCTCGGACCATATTCGGATAGTCGCATTATCTTCCACTTTATCAAGAAATCCATTCTCCATGGCAAGCTCTCTATTTAGTAACTGAATGTGAATCAACACTTTTTTTTATGATGAAAATGTCATGCAATCACAGTCAAAGCAAAACAAAACAAGTCAGTACAAAGCTAAAGTAAGCAAGAAATAATAAATAAAGCACCTATTTGGGTGACCACTAGGGGTTCAGTGCGGTTCTACCTAGGGTAGGCTCTTAGGGCTCACTATATGCGGTTCTGTTCTAAAGTAAGGGTAGCTGAACCGGCAGATTCCTCGATCCTCACCCATTATAGGCTTATACGGGCTGAGTTCAGTTAAGGGGAATACATTTCCCTATGGCTATACGGAGATGAAAATCTCACGAAGACATAGGTACGGATGTATCCCGAAAGTGATCCGCTATCCTATACGGAGGTGGAGACCTCACGAAGGAATAGTTTCTCACTCTCACTTAAAAGGGTAAAATTGACCGATTATGCGATGCAATATGCAGAGATATATTAAAAGACTCAAACCAATAAAGCAAACATATCAAAATGGTGCAGACCATAAAAATAAAATGCAACGAAAGGATCATAAATTTAAACCAAATTATCAATTTTCGACAAAAAGACAAGAAATAATCAACTCGTGGCTCGACTCTCTTATTTTAGTCCCCAGTGGAGTGCCAAGCTATCGAAACCTTTTTTGAAATCGACTTTTGTTTTAAAAAACGGAAAATGGGAGTCGCTACCAATCCTTTTTTTATGAGGTGTGATCGGGTCACCTTGTAATTTAATCGTTTTAATAAACGGTTTGATTTACTAAAACAAAGATTTTTGGTCTACGAAATTCAGGAAAACGGGTTCGGGAGTCGGTTACGCACGAGGAAGGATTAGCACCCTCGTGACACCCAAAATTGGTACCTAGTTGATTAATTAAAGTCTTGATGTTGAAAATTAAAAATTTGAAAATAGTTTAAAATACGATCCCTCTTTGTATTAATGTTAAATTTACTTAAAAAATTATTAAATAAATCGAGAAGTATGTTAAAAACCCTCTCATCTCGATGCAACAAAATGTCACACCCCGTAAGTTAGGACACGACACTTCGAACACTCGAGAATGAATTTGCCTTTATATATTTTTTATTTGAAATCTCACGTGTTTTAATTTTAAAAGGATATTCGGTTATTTAGACCCAACGAGAAAAATCAAAACCCCGTAAGTTAGGGTACGACTTTCTTTAGTTTCCAAACATAGATCATTGCCTTATTTTGAAAACTTTCCTTTTTTGAATAACATCAAGTGTTTTACTTAAATAAAATGTATTTTTTATTTAAAACGGTGATATGTGAATAAAATTGTCGCGCTAGTAAATAACAATAATATGAATACACTAATAAAAACAAATCACGATAATCACATGATATACTAACTTTAATGCTAATATGAACAATCAAAGAAAAAAGAATAAAAATAGAATAACTAATAAAATGAATAATAACAACAACAACAATAATAATATTAGTAATAATAAGCGATAGCAAGATGTGCAAATAAAGACATAAAGAATAGCACGAATTTAAAAAAAAAAAAACAAAAGAAGTAATAAAAAGAATACATGTATATGAACAAATAAATAAATAGATAAAAAAATATACATATAAAATCTATAAGGAATTGATATTAAATGAACACAAGATTAAATTGGAAGTAAAACAAAATTAAGAGCTTAAATTATAATAAATGACTAGATGAATAAGGATCAAAATAAAAAGAATAAAAACTGAATGACCAAATCCAAAAAAAAAAAAACGAAATAGGGCCTAAATAAAACGTGCACAATAGAATGAGGGCTAAATGGGAAATTATTCCCAGTCTCCAGATTGTGTCATTTTACTAAGGACTGAAATGGAATGAAAACAAAATTATGCAGATAAATTTAAAAAGTAAAAATAAAAATAAAAATAGGACTACATTAAAAACTAAATAAAAGAAGGAAGGGTTAACTGCGTAAATACCCCTTCTAAATCAAAACATGCGGATCCTTCAGGCGGGTCGGGTTGACCCGAAACGACACCGTTTCAGGTGTTTGCCTTCCCAAATGGTCTGAGGACCAAATTGAATCAAACATAAAAATGAATGGCTAAATTAAAAAACAATAAAAAGAGGATAGGACCCAATCGAATTAAGCTTCAAAAGCGGAAGGGCCCATCGCGCAAATAGACCATCGGCAAAAAAAAGGCGGATCCTAGGTCGGGTCGGGTCAAAGCGCGGGTTAAAGGCGAAGAAACGACGTCGTTTTAGGGCTTCAGAAGCCTGCCCTAAACGACGTCGTATAGAGACAGTATAATTACAAAAAAAAAACCCACGAGTCCTCATTTCAGCTGCAATTTTAAAAAAAACCAAAAAAGAGATAGATTTTTTTCTCTGTTCTCTCTCTCCTTCTGGCCATAGCTCCAGCCGTCGGCCACCGTGGCGACCGCCGGTCGCCGACGAAGGCGTCGCCGTACACGGTGGTCGGAGAAAATAAAAAAGTGCCATTTTTTTTGCTTTTCGAGTCTCCGAGCCCACAAGATGTCGCTTTTCATCGGAAACGACGAACCTCTGCCACCTACAGCGGCGGAATGCAAAGGGTCAGGTAAGTTCAACCTCCCTTTTTATATTTTTTGTTTATTTATTTCTTTAAAAGAGTAAAAATAACAGTAAAATAAATAAAAATATCACCCTTTGTAATTTTTGTATCCGATTTTCTCTTTTTTTTGTAATTGATGCGGTATAATAAAAAAAATTACATTGAGGGATCTGGCTTTTTATAGCCGTTTACAACATCCTTTACTGTTTTATGCTCTTCTTTTTCATTAGTTTAGGTTTTGGGCCTGTAAAAATTTGGGCTAGGTTTTTAGTATTTTGGGCTTGTAAAAATTGGATTGAACTAATTATTATTATTATTTTCTATTTGGTTTGCTGTTTTTGGTTTAGTGGGCCCGGGCTAAATTGGGTCCCTACAGTACTTTTATAAAATATCTAAGGTGGTAGTTGAACTATCAATTTGTGTATTATTTGGTACCTATACTTTCATAAATTTTCCAATGTGGCACTCATACTTTAAAAATGTTCAATGTGGTACTTAAGTTGTCAATTTGTGTATTATTATAGTACCTAGAGTTAACACTCTTAGTAAATATTAAATCAACAAATGAAAATTTGGTACATGGATTTTTTCCCAAATAATTAATTCCACATAGATAATAAAACATATGTTTTATTGGCGGATTTGTGATCATCTGTATACATTCAATTCTTTTTAGTAGAAGTCTTATCATCATACTCTAATATCATTTTTTTTTTGTTATAATCATACTTAAAAAATATTTTATATCTGTATAAATTTTGATATGTTAATAGTTTATATTATATAAGTTGGTTTTTTTTTTTTTTTTTTTTTTTTTTTGCATTTCCTAAATTCCATATTGTCAAAATGCCTGCAAGAACAAAACCGGATCAGCTAAGCCTGAGCTAGTTTATTGGTTAATTAGGCCCATAAACTAAATTGGCTCTGCTATCATTGCCCATCATCTTGGCTATTTACTCTCTTCAGTAAAGAGGTTTGAACCCCCCAAAATAGGTAAAGAGGAAATGCAGTAATCAAATATTAGGATGCCATCTCAGAAGTACTCTTATCTCGATGTTAATTTGGGTAAAAAAATATGGCTTCTAAATTAAAAAACTTCAAAAAGCTAAAATTAATGACTCTTTAATCTTTAAATCTTTAAAATGTTATTATTCTATCTCAATCACTTTAATCTATAAATAACTCAATTTCATATATATAATTAATTGAGAAAGTAAAAGAAATTAAGTGATAGTCACCTTTTAAGAGATGGTATTTAATAAATTTAGTTTGAATTGAATGTCTAATTTTTTCTTTTTAAGTTGAGGTATAAAAAAAAGGACAACACTTACATTATTTTCATTTAGGATAATATTAAAACAAAGGAGTGGTGAAATTGTTTGGCCTCTTGCTAATGCTAAGTAAACATCATTTCATTTCGTTTGATTTCAATTTGTTCTAAAATTAACGTTGACGCCAAGTGAGGAAGTTGCTGGTTGACACCTTTGAGACCCCAGAAATGGAATTCATTTGGCTTCATGTGTGTTGGTTGCACCTAATCACTCATTCAATGAAACCATAAAATTTCAGTCTCCATTATATCTCTACATTTACTGAATATCTTCTCTTAACACTAATTATATAAATCAATTAAATTAAACGAAGAAAGTTCCTAATAACCATACTTACTGCCATTGGGACTGATCAACTTACCATTTTTCTGAAGTTATCAAATCTAATTTATGGTTGGTTTAAAGTTTAAAAGCATGCTTTAGCGTGATAGAGTAATTTAATGATTGTTAACCTATAATTAGCAAAAGAAATTATTGATTAATTCTTCATTGTATATGGCGTAAACATATACAATCATCAATAAACGGTCACTCATACGATTTTGGTGCTTTCAGTATGATCACTTATTATATGTGTCAAACATATCCAAATATAATATATGGGTTAAAATATTTCAAAACTATGAAACAAAAACTTTAAAAACATATAATATTTTTATCGAAAAAATTGCTCAAATTTGATACTCATATTAGACTTGGATAACTATGTTGTAATAAGAAGGCATTATTATAGAAAAACAACAAAAAAACACTAGTCTAGATATGCACCCTCTTTTGACAAAAGACTTGCCCCAAGAAAGAGGACATGCTTCATTTTTTGTAGGATGTTTGGCCCTTAGAGAAAGAGATAAATGCAAAAGGAATTCCTTTAGGCATAAGCTTAACATGAGGGAAAAAAGAAAAACATAAAAACAAACACCATGTTTCCTGCTGGGGGCCCTAAGGTATACATATAGCAAGGTGTCCTACCATTATAAAGTCTGCAAGATGGTTAAGTTTAGTAAGAACATGCATGTGCCTTTAAAGCTGCCAGTTTCTGGTGTTGATAAACTTAAATTCCAATCTTTCTAGAACACTCTTTCCCCCTAATTTGGCCATTTTTGCATGGCATATTGCTAAGATAAAATGGAAATCGATATTAAATACAACAGAAAAAAATTATTAAAATATAGCATAATAAGAAAAGATTATTTGAGCACAATATGAATACATAAAATTTTTAATTATGTTGAAAAATATGAAAAAGGGTAATTGAGTGCTCGAGGGATTGCCCACTCCTTAGACCATTACAACAGGTTAATGCAATTTCTATATTTGTGATATTGACAATTTATTGAAATGTATTTATGGGTTGTGTTGATTATGTGGAATGTATCTAGCCCATAAATGAAGATCATATCACTTGGGAAAATATATTTGGAAAATTGGATCGGATAGTATCATCCCTATCTAATCTCTTGGATCATGGATATTGGATTGAATTGGAATGTTGATATCTTAGTTGCCAAGAGTTCATATTTATCTTGTTCACTATTATTTTATTGTATTTAGCTTATATAGTGGCTGCTTTATAGAGATTGTGATAGATCTTATGCTAGAAAGGCTCAAAGTATTCTATATAATTGAAAGACTTGTATAGGTTATTTTACAGAGAGATTGAACACTTAATCTATTATAGTGAGCAACTATACTTTGTGAGTGCATTTTGATAGGAAAACCTTTGATGTTGAGGTTTTATTTGCTGAGCTCACATGGGTGAACTTAGTGGTGAGAGTTTCATTCTTCAAGGTATAAAGGTGAGGAATTTGTCACGGAAGTTTCGCTCCCTTAACCACTTATTTCTAGCACATGGCTTATATCTAAATAATTGTTTTAAAACTTCAACTGGAATCAGAGCTTACCACTTAAAGTAGTTAAAGAAGATCCTTGGTGTTGCTAGATTCAAGCTATGGAAGATTCATCTGCTTCAAGACCCTCTGTGCTACAGGTTGACAATTATGCATACTAGAAAGCACAGATGAAGGCATAAATTAGGTTATTATTGTTTACAATTCTTCAATGTTGATTACCCTAAAATGATCTTTCTCAAAATATATTTTGATAAATTAGGTTTATTTCATGTTAACTATATATATTATACACACTACAAAAAATTTAAATATATATATACAATAACATGTTGCATTGTTTTTATTATAGTATTGTTGTCTTTATAAGAAAAGATCTCATGTTTGTATCAAATTTTTATGTTGTGCTCAATATATATAATGAAGGAAAATAAAGTGGAAAAGATCGTGTATTCCTGAATCGAAATATCAAAGATAAAATAAAAAAAATTACTCTCTCAAAAAAAGTATACATCATACATTTAGGATTTTGGTATTTAATATTGGGACCAATTAAAAACTAAATTTATATATTTTAATTAAGATGTTTTATTATTTTTATTAAAATGTGCAATAGTAAGATACATTACACTCTCAGAATAAGAATTCTTATAGAAGGACAACCACAAACCCCTAAAAAATAAAAATAATTATATTTATTTTTAATAATTTTTAAAAATTACTCGCTAATTTATTAATAATGTGTTTAAATACTATCCACCTTATGTAGGGGTGGGTGAGCTTTTTGCGTGACATTTTTTGGTTGAAAGAGAAGAGGGGGCAAGGAAACATTATCTTTTCTGCTGTCGACATTCATTTTGCAAAGTTCATAAAATATAATGTGCCATTAAGAAAAGACAAGCTGTTGGGTTTACCTAAAAGTAAAAGACCATTACTTTTGGGGCCATTGTTTCCCAAATTATTTACATAATATATTTGTAAATGAATAATATATTTCTCTAAACAGAGATTATTTGTTGGATGTGATAAGTTTTTAACTTAAACTAATTGCATTTAGGTTGAGGTTTGGAGGATTTATTTTTCTATTTAAAATTGATAGATTCATAAACAATTAACTACTTACCATTGAGATTAGAATTGTTTATGGGTCGGGTAGAGTCAAGTAAAAAATTCAAGCTCGCTTTTTAGGTTCGGTCCGAATGATGGGCTTAAAATTTTGTTCAAGCTTGGCTTGGATAAAAATGCTAAAACTCGATCCTGGCCTGCTCGTATTAAAATATTTTATATTATTTTTATATAAAAATAAATTTAAAAATAAAATATATTAAATACATTAAAAACATTAAAATAAATATTTTCCAACAAACGGAAAATATATATATATACACTAAGATAAGTGCAACTTAGCAAGCAAATACCTCTACATTAGTAGCAAAATTAATAATAAAAACAAAAGTTATACAATATCTAAATAACAACAACAAAATAGTAGCGATATAACAGCGAAATGATAGCAAAACAATGAAAAAAATGGCAGAACAGTAAAAAAAGCAGTAAATTTTTTTGCAAATTCGAGCCGGGTCAGGGCCAAGCCCGAGCCAAAAAAAGCTTACTTGAGGCCCGACCCGTTTAGAAAACGGGCCTTTTTTTGTCCAAGTCTATTTTTCGGGCTTATATTTTTGCCCAAACCCTCCCATTTTTCGGGCGGGCCTTCGGGTGGACAAGTTTAATTGTGATAGATATTAATATAGCTCAATAAGCTATTTGTTGAATTTGAGGAAATGAAGAAGGAAAAAAAAAGATGAAATGATGATAAGAAAAGGAATTTTAATCTTTGAAAAAGCACATAGCTATTTGCAACAATGTTATATATATAGAAACTGTTACACCTTAAAGCCAGCCTAGACGGGAAGGCTAAGTTTGGAATGTCACGTTGTCTTACCAGAACACAGTCATATTTAAACCATTGTTAAGTTATAAAAGCATCTAACATTCGGAACATAGTCAAATCCTAGAAGTTTAAAAATACAAAGTTAAAACATAGATTCATATATGTATATAAGTCCGATTGATGACTGAGTCCCACGTCCGTCGGCCGCTTATTCCTGAGAGTTCCCTGAAATTCATTCAAGTAGTTAGTGTGTTGCAATGTAGAACTTAATGTAAATAGACTAGCCTATGTGCACGAATTCAGATAATACTGATTATTCAGATAACAATTCAGTCTCCTCGGTCAGATCTACAACCTAAGACAGATCCAGACACAACAGTCCTGATACGTAGTAGATTAGTACAGACACACGTATAACGTAAATACGATTAGGTGCCTACATCATACAGTACAGATATAGATTCAATTTCATATTCTATCTACTACACACCATCTCCATCCACCCTACACACCAATAGGTATATAATACCCATCCACCCTACACTGTTCATAGTGTCGGTATGACACATTACAGTGTTTACAGTCTCACTGCCAGATCAGATAATTTCGTGGGTGGTTTGACCACCAATTCATTATAGATTACTTCCTTCAATTCATAATTCCTGCCCCATGCAAATGCAGAACAAATAAAAGATATCAATATGTATTTCAGATGCAGATACAATCACACGTTCCAGTATAACAAAGTATAAATAGAACTAGTTTATAGTCATAATAAAGCAGTTCATACAATTCAATATAGTGATACCTATCTTACAGTTAGTCTACACTCGCCCCGTACAATAATTACGGCATTACCGAAGTTAGCGATTTGGGCTCACGCGCCTGAACGGTGGCCCATCTTACTCCACATAGCTTGGCAAATGGCTGTGTGGTCACTCGTGTGCCCTATTTTTCAAATCAGTGAGTTACACGGCCTGGGCACACGCCCGTGTGCTAACCCGTGTCCCTCACACGACTTGGCACATGCCTATGTAGCAGTCCGTGTGCCGTCGACATCCCCATTTTCAACGAAAAAAATGCAGAAAAAATAAGGGTTTTGGTACCCACCTATTACATGATGCTGTAGAAGCACTCAATTGCAAATTATAAGCCTAAAACAAGTTCCAACACCCAATTCAACATTACATTCGCAAAACACACAAGTACTGACAATCAAGTTCCGTCGTAACCTTTGACTTCCTACACGAAACAAGCGAAAGTCTACTTACCGCGGAATTCCAGTACACGTTCAAATCCTAAGTAAAATGGAAGGCATTAGACGTCTCTTGAGTCTCCCCTAGCGTACCAGAACACAATGCACAACAAGATTATCAATTTTTGAGATTTCGAAAAAATCCCAAACCGCACAATCACGTAGTATAACAAAGACAACGACTCAACTTACCTTCAAACACACCAGAACAAGCAAGAACACCACCCGACGTAGCAATTGTACAAGACGAACAGAACCAAATTGAAAATTTACTAAGAACGTAACAGCAAAAGGAAAAACATTTTTGGGAAGAAAAGAAATAAATAAATAAATAACTTCTAACTTAACAGTAAATGGAAATAGCATTTAAAATCTAGTTTTTGCAGAAAAGTGCAAAAATATAAAATTCTTGTTGCATACACAGTGACTTGAACACGGAACTAGAGAATTGGTAGACGCTTAACCAGTAAAATAGCAGGCTCATTCTTGTCACATCAAGTCACCAGATTCAACTTAAACAAAGAAACCTAAGCTAAGGGTTCAAGTAAGGAACTTAACAAAATTCTAAAATTTATACGACTCAAACCTCAGATCTCAAGTGAGCAAACAGAACACACAACCACTGAAGCAGACACATATTCATCTGACACGACTTAGTAATGAAAACTCAAATTTTGGGGTGTTACAGAAACTCTAGTTAACCTTTGTTAGCTTAGCTAATTAACTATTAAGTCTAGAAGGTTCTTTGATAAAGAAAGGAAGTGTTGCAAACAAGTAAACGAGATGTAATGGAAGAAGGAAAAAAGGAAGACTAAAGTAGATTCGATAACACTGAGAGTAGCAACGGTAGTGGTTAGTAAGGTGGAGAAAAAGGAAAATATGGTTGACGATAAGACTCAACAAAGCAAATAAGGTGAGATAATTTTAAGGAGAGAGCTTTGAGAATCAGAATGATAAAATGCCAAAAGTTCTTCCACTAGTTATGAAAGGCTCTTATTTATAGTGTTTCAAGAATAAGAGTTACAAATCTGGTAATTAATGAGAGCAATGATAAATATTTTTCAGTTACAAAGATATTAATGGTTCTTTCTATTATGAAAGAATTTTATAGATGATAGTAAATACTGAATAAGAATTCATTACCTTTCTGAAAGAATGGAAAAACACTTAGCGTTATAGGAAAGGTTAAGAGGAGAACTCTTAACTACCTTCATATCTGATCCACCAATCCAAGCTCTTCGAAACATCCCAAAAGTGAAGATAACTTAAGAACCATGCCATATTTCGGATTACTTCCACTTCTACTTTGGAGAAGCAGTACCATGTGAAACATCTTTCGCAGAACATATCTTGAAACGCAAGACGATGATTGTTTTTGGATGAGAGTTGTTCCCGAATAATGATTATTTTGACTTGTTCCAAATGTAATTTGTTTTCAACATATTTGTTCTCAATGTATAGGTTGTTCCAAACAAGAACTATTTTGTGGTGAGAATTTTATTGGTAAAGCTTGTTCTGAATAATAATTCTTCCAGAAAAACACAACTGTTCTAAATACAAGTTGTTCCAAATAATGGTTGTTCTAAACATAGTTATTCTTGAAACGCATGATTCTAAACAAGAGTTGTTCCGAACTTTAGCTTTCTCGACAGGAGTTGTTCTCAAATAACAGTTATATTGGATGACAATTATTCTAACTAAAGCCCTGGTTCTAGACATAGTTATTCTCAAACAACAGTTGTTCTGAACAATAATTATTCTAAACAAGCATTATTGCTCCAAAAGAGATATTAAGTAAAATGATTATGCTAGTTTTTCTACGCTTGGTAGCACAATTTCCTGAAATATAATATTATTTATCTCAAGGAAGAGATAAAATGTTAGTAGCCAAAACCGTGTATCTAAACAAAGTAAATGCTACTAACAAACTATATGTTAAATTGTTAACTTGCAATTACATATTCTAAGCACTCCATTCAAGTTGGTATATGAAAAGCATCCTTCATCCCCAAGTTGGAAGTAAGATACTCATGATGTTATATTATAAGTGCCTTTGTCATAATATTTGCCAACTGTTTTTTAGTGTTTACATGATGTGTTTGAATAAGCCCTTATTAAGCCTTTTGCCTTATGAAATGGCACTCTGCCTTTAGGTGTTTTTTTCTTTCATGAAATACAAGATTTGTTGTAATTTGTATTGTTTCCTTATTCACAATATAACTTTAATGGCTCTGCACTTTTAACTCCAATTTCCTTTAGCAATCCCAACAACTAAACAAGCCCTTTAGCAGTCAATGCCATACTCATGTTTTTAACCTCTGCTGATGATCTTGCACAATTGTATTTTGTTTCTTTAACCTTCATGATATAAAAGAGTCACCTAACTTGATGCAAAAGTTGTTCACAAACTTTTTGGTCATAGGACAAGATGCCCAATCTAAATCATAGTAAGCAACTAGCTAAGGTGAACTAGATGTTGCAAGTAATATTCCTTGCCCTGGTTTTTTTATATACCTCACAACTCATACGGCTACTTCATAATGAGATAAATTAGGTTTCTATATAAACTAATTTTTTAAATGACATATGTTGTTAGTGTAAACAGGAGCAATACTCAATTGCAACTTACTTATGCAACTAGTTTTGCATATTATGTGTTTATCGTTTGTTGGCATTTTGACATAATTTCATGAAGATTTTTTGCAACAAATTAAAATGAAAATTTATTAACTTCAAGGAAACTAATATATTGATTTTTTTTTAAATTTGTATTTGGATTATCTTTCTATTTTACTAAGATGATCAAGTCAAATATATGGACAATCCTTATATTTTCGTATATATATCAAGAATTATTTAAGATTTTAAGGATAATTGATATGAACTATATTTTACATATTGATATTGATTGTAAAGATTATTTTTTATCCTTCTGAGCTATTTTGAAGTGACACTTATTGCTTTTCTATTGAAGTTTCATTTATAATTAAGATACGCAATCACAGGAAGATGTAGGTTGACTTTGTGAAGATTTATTTTAATCCTTTTTATCCTTATCAAGGGTAATTGATTTGGTGATGATCTGTGGGGATTAGAATGGATTGATTTTACCTAGAAAGGTTAGACTTTAACTCTTTATATTGAAGCCTTGTTCAACCTTGGAAGATTCTTGTTAGTGCAACAAGTCATAACAGTTAGTTGCAACTTACTTTAGCTATTGAGGGCAAAGACTTGGGTTTTTTTATTTGTTAATATCTTTTGACTATTTTGTGCCACTTTTTAAGGGATGCCATGATGAAAATTTTAAGGAAAGTGCTTTGATAGTTTTGGCATATTGTAATAAGCTTTCATTGGGGAAAGTCTTAGTAGGGGGAGTTTTTTCATTGTAGTTGTATGGGACTGATGTTGCAACAAGCATGAGTGAGGTTGAGCTTAAATCATCTCTCCTATTGTGAAAAGTATAGCGAATTATTTTCTAGGTAAGGTCCTGCAAGCCTAGGATTGGATTCAACTTGTCTAAACAAATTGACTATGTTTTTTTTTGTTTATGTTTTCTATTCTAAGTTGTTTCTATAAGTTACAACTAAAATTAAAAAACTTAAAAAGCAACTCAACACCTTCAATTGGTTTCAAAGTTAGAAATTTGACGTATATGGTGAGATCATATTGTTAGTTGTTAGTTCTATTATCAGGCCATTTATACTCAACGGCTCTAATTATTTGTATTGGAAGGCATGTATGAGTGTCTTTATAAAGTTGAATGATGAGCTGGAAGACAATTTTGATTAGTTAGGAACCTTCTATTATTGAAGTCAATAAGTTCTCACTCTCAAACCTGAAACAACAAAATTATTTGAGGAAAAAAAAAAGCAAATTACAACGCAAAGACCTTGAATTCCATTTTCACAATGTAAACCCTAGGATTTAGGTGTAAGTGTATTTTTTCTCATAAGACTTGGATAATACTTGAAACCATACATGAAGGAACCATTGGTGTGAAGCAATCAAAACTATATATGTAACAACCTAATTTTCAGTGGTGTCAGAAACAGTGATTCGAGATCACTAAGTCCGACGAGTAAGTTCAAAAATTTAATAAATTAATATTTATGAGTCAAGTGTGATTTTAGAAATATTCTTAAACTAGTGAATTTTGTGATCTAAAAGAATTTATTAGGTAAATTAAGTTAAAAACGAGGTATGAAGACCTCGATTTTATAAACTGAGTTGTAAATATTTTTATAAATATTTACGGAGTGTCATTAGGTTAGTATTAAAGTTTCATTAGAAAATTTTAACGTTTTGATGGTTAATTAATTAAAAAGGACTAAATTAAAAAATGTGCAAAATTTGCTAAAGTGATTAAATAGTTTAAATGACAAAAAATGGAGGACTTACAGGGCAAATTAACCCACAGGGGATGGCTGAGGTGGTATTAGCAAGAAAAAAAATCTAAAAATTTGATGAAATAAAGGTAAATTTGGAAATTTTGCAAAATTAAGTAATTAAAATAATAATTAAAATAAATCTAGACAATTCTTCATAAACTTTCAGCTAAAAATGCCATTGAAGTGAGTTTAATTCTTGCCTTTTTCTTGTAATTTTTGTGTTTTTAAGACTTTTACAATTAGGTCCAACTATCTATTTCATTAGTTTTTTATTCTATGAGTAATTTTTAAAGTTATCATTGATGAGTGCTAGATGTTATAAATGTAACACCCCTAACCCTTATCCGTCGCCGGAACAAGGTTACAGAGCATTACCGAACTTTATGGACTAATTACAGACATTTCACAACCTATATTATTTATATCAAGAATCAATCATAAAACACTGATAAACCATAATTTACACATATTTTAACCCCATGCTTGGCTTATTTTTGGATGAATTCTCATTAGATTTGATGAATTCGATGCTCCTAATCCCTTAATTTCATGTTTTACATTCAGGAGAGCTTAGGGAGTTGATAAGAATGAGAAACGGGCCAAAAAAGGACAAAATGGGCCTACCTTAGAAATCAACACGGCCTGGACTATCAAACACGGCCGTGTGTTACGAGCAGAATCAAACACGGCCTGGATCAACGTACACGGACATACCACACGGCCGTGTGTGGTAAGCAGAAGCGAGCACGATTGAAGGAATCCATCACGGGCGTGTCCCTGCCGAATCCAAGACTAATTCTATTCGGAATAGGCTACTTATGGGCCAAGAAAGACGTTCCAAAGCCTATATAAACTCCCTAGGGGGTAACCTAAGGACACGCAGAGTAGAAGGCAAAAAATACTCGAAGACAGCCATCGGGAGCAGCCCGGAAGAAGGATCTCCATCAAGACTGAAAATCTCCTATCAATTTCTCTAGAAGTTTTTGGGTTTTCTTGTGTTTTGTTGTTTTTCCTATTCTATGATGTTTCCCTCTATCAATATGAACTAAACTCCCTAAATACCTAGGGAGGATGAAACCTATGACGGGTCTTATTATTATTTTATTTATAAGATAAATACTTGTTCTTATTATTAATTGTGAGTTCTTATTCTTGTTTCGATAATTCAGGTTATTGATTCAAGTCGAATGTGCTTATTCAGTGGAGAAAAAGTCCCTGTTTAAGAGTAGATCAACACAATTAAGCGGAGTTGATTGCAACCTTAGAAATAGGGCGACGAAAATCTGCCGGATTAGAGTCAAATCTAATAAGGGAATCTATTAATTGAGTTAATACGACAATAGGGGTTTTAATTAGAAAGAGATTTCAATTAATCAACCTAGATTCAGTTGTTTTTAGTCTTGAAAGAGATATTAACATAAATCAGGGATTTCTACGGATTAAGTCAAGTGAATAAATCGTATGAATCAAAAGTAATAAGTGAAGTCTAGGTGGATTCTTCCTTGGGTATTGCCTATCTCATAAAGTTGTCTAAAAAGTATTTTCCCAATTCATTCTCTGTCGTGCTTTTAATTAATTTTAGTTTAAAAGAAATCACTCCAATTCTTAGGCTAGATAATAGAAAGATAGTAATTACTAGTACTCTTGGTCCTTGTGGATACGATATTTTCGGTCTTACCATAACTATACTACTGTTCGATAGGTGCGCTTGCCTCTATTGTGATCGTAGTTAGTTTTAGACACATCAAACACTCATATTGTCCCTTAGATGGGCCCTCGAGGCCCAAAATACACTTTGGAAGTGAATGGGGACTAAACCAAACACTCAAGAAATTTTTCCCAAAATTTCAAATTTTTTCTTAATAGCAGGGGAACACACACCCGTTTGAAATGAATTTATAAGTGAAATCAGTGAATTTAGAAATGATGATCTAATTGGGTCACTTCATACCTTTGAAATGAATTTAGAAGAGGTTGGATAGGACAAAGTGAAATTAGTGAAGAGTTGTAGCATCCCTAATACCCCTTAAGTCAGGAACCATGTTAAATTGAGAGTAAATATGTTAGAATTTGAGAATGTTATAAAATATAAGTTATTAGTGTTACTAGAGGGAGAAGATAAATATTGAAGGTAATTGAAAATGGTTATATACTGTGAGAAATAAATCTGGTATATTGACTTAATTCTAAGAGAGTGAAAAGTATTGGGGAAAAATGAAAAAAATTAATATTTGGAATTATTAGATTGAATTGAAGGAAAAAGGGAGGAGGGACTAGAGGTGTGTAACACCCTAAACTCGGCCTAGAAGTTTAGACCGAGTCCCGGATGTCACATTGATCACTAAAGTGATCGTAGGTAAATTTTTACAAAACAAGTTGTCACGTCGAATCGAAACATTTAATCATTTAAAATTCAGTAAGTAGAATTACAGTTAAGTTAATCATATACCCGGAATTAAATAAACGAACAAAAATTAAAACGGAGCTTGTACCACAGTTTTATAAATCTTACAGTCCAAAAATTGAATAACAAATAGAAACTGATAATTTATTTTTCTCTGAGACTGTCCGAGACCTCCGCATACCGAGTCCAGTAACAAGATTCAGAAATATACCTGAAATGGAAACACTAAGAGGGGGTGAGATACACGAGCTCAGTGTGAGTTCGAATCAAGACTAAGAACAGAAATACAGTACCCAATTCAATATCGAACAACTACAAAATATATACTGAAACAAAAGGTAATTTCGAGATCAACGTCCCAATGGAACGTAACATTTCAAACACACATCACATCACACCTAGAACACTCAATCATATATGTTTTCAGTCAGACAGAATACAGTCAGATAATCAAGCACCTAGAATGCTCAAACAGATGCGTATGAGAAGCAGTCAAGCAATAAAATCCACCCATCCAGCCAACACACCTCTCCGTCCCCCGATCACACCCCATAAGAGCTGATTAAGCTCATCCAACCAAAACACACCACATAGGACCTCGAAAGGCCCATCCAACCCTACACACCATGTGAAGTAATTCCTGGTTACCCGGCAACAATGACCTGCCACCCCGGGTTGCCCGGTAACGATGGCTTATCAACATGCAGTTACACTGCCAAATCATATAATGGCACACAACAAAGTTGACGTACGTGTCGTACAGTATGGTAAACTGCTGTACAAATAAGCTTGCAGTTGAACTGTCAGATCAGATCAGAATAAGTCTCCCTTCTCTTCGCAATTCCACCCAAATACTTTATGCAAGTGTATGTATGTATACATTAACACAGAAAACAAAGAGCACATCCACATACAATCAGACAGAAATAGATATGCACACATACCCAACTAACCGGGTTCAGAGTCAGACATCTCACACAACAACTACAAATATCACACAAGTCGCAGCCTAAATCAAAGTCTTAATTACCCTTTCTAAGGCTTAGCCAAGGGTTAAAACACACAGACACATCTTCAGATCTAACACACGCACATAATCAAAACAAGTGCCTTAAGACACATGCCCGTGCACTCTGGCCGTGTGGAAATGCCTATACCATGTGGGAGGTCAAAAGTCAGTGTGAAGAGGGGCACGCAGCCGTATGGCTGAGGCACACGTTCGTGTGAAGAGAGGTACACGGCCGTGTGACTAAGGCACACGCCCGTGTGGACCAGGGACATAGTCGTGGGAACAGGCCGTGTAACTCTCTGTCCATTTGCACTAAAATAGAGTATAGGGCTGACACGGCCGTGTGAGGGTCTCATACGCCCGTGTAGGATCCCTAAATCCCCAAATTAGCCACACGGCCATATGGCCAGGCCGTGTGGCACCAAATCACTCAAACCCTAATTTCTAAACTCACAAGCCCGTGTGCTCAGGGGACACGACCGTATGAAAATCGACAAAAATCCCCAAATCGGCCACATGACCGTGTGGCGCCCAAAGCAGCCCGAAAACCTTAATTCCTGAAAGCACACAATCTTTTGTATCGACACACGCCCGTGTGGCCACCCATGTGGTCACGAAACTACCCTAAAATAGCCTTGAAAACGTGCTTTTAGCCACGAAGCACTCTCTAGCCCTTGATAGTTTGAAAATACGCCAAATCATGCAAATTCTAAGCACTAGACAGCGATACAACATTGGATTTAACAGGTTTGCAAACACTCACAGACACGATGTCGACTTTTCATAAAGTCGAAAAAGAATTCGCAAATAATACAGAAGAAGATACGAAACCCACACCTAATTCGACGACGGAGAAGCGAGATTCTTCGATATCTACGCAGCGTAAACCTTTTTCCCCAAACAAACCGTTCAAAAGAAAAATCAAGAAGAATCCAAAAAGAGAAGAAACAGAGAGAACAAGAGGATGAAAACGTTCAGCAGAAAGAAAAGAAAGAAATAAAAAATTTTAAAATTAATTTGATAAAAAAATAATAAATAATTATTATTACTAACTAAAAATAAGACAAAATAAAAAAGCTCTCCAAAATGCGCACCCAAAGACTCGAACCCAGAACCTTGGGAGGCACTAACACACACTCAACAACCAGACTAGCAGGCCCATTCTGCCACTTAAACGCTCCACTAAACACAATAGCACAACCTTCTCCCTAACCCTAACAACAAAACCCAAAAACTTCTAACCCCAAAATTCGGGGTGTTACAAGGTGAAATTTTACCAAAATAAAATGACTTATGAGTGATATTATAGAGAAAGTTGAGGGATTAAATGGTTAATGTTTAATTTAGATTAGTATGGAAAGAAAAATGATTACAGATTAAATTTGTGTAAAAGTATGATTGGTGAAAATATTCTAATATTTATTATTTTTAATTATTAAATCAATAGATATTATTTTAGAATAGTTTAGAAAGATGATGAAACTCGAATGATCCAATTGGTGGTGTTGAAATCGACCGTAAGGAATTTGAGGTATTTGTAACCTCAATTGCAATTCAAGTTATGAAAGGTAACTCAATTTGCTGCCACCAAATCAACTGGAAGGCCTCTGATAAAGTCAAAGAGCCCTTTATCATTATTCTACCATGGAAATACAGGGATAAGAGAAAAGCACTAGCTATTGATGATGATGGTGATGTGCCCTTGATGAACTTGATGACTCAAATAGCTAAGACTAGAATAAAGAGGTCTATTGTTCCTAAAACTTCAAAGTAAAGGAAGAAAAGACTCAAGGTCAGGAAGTTGTTTTCGCCACACCAGAACCTAAGAAGCGAAAGTTTATCAACACAACTTGTGCCAAGAGAATGAAGTTGATGGCACAAAAAAGGTTTATAAATGAGAGAAACATTTAAAAATCAATCTTCATTAAGCATGGCATTGAAATATTTTCAGAGGGGAATGAGTTGATGTATTCAATTGCCTATGTGAAGACATTTTACTAGAATTTTATGAAAATTTAGATCAGTTTATCAATGATGAGAATCACAAAAACTTTAGTCGGGCTTATATGTGAAGGCACCGCTTTACTTTAATCCCAACCATCATTAATAGGTCCTCAAAACATATTGGATAGGGTCAAAATGACTTTACTTCTAATTCTGACTATATGATTGCAACCTACTTATGCAACCATGCAATGACCATGCAAGTCATTGCAACGAGGAATTGATTGCCTTCAAAATAGAGCATGTTTATCAACAAAAAAATGGTGTGCTTCTTTTATTATTTTAATTCGGGTAAACTAATATTTGATGAGATTGTGAAGCATGTGGAGACCAAAAATAAAATATAAATATTGTTATTTTCCTCATTGATTTTCCAAATTCTACTAAGCTAAAAGAAGGACCTATTGATTAAATATGACATTCCTAAGCTTGAGTGACCTAAGCTAAAGTATTACAAAAAAATAGAACAAATGTAAGCATGTTGCATAAGTCCTGTAACAACCCGTTTTCGGTGAAATCAGAACAGTAGTTTCGGGACCACAAATATGAGGTAATAAAATTTATTTTAATATTATTTTATGGTCTATAGCATGTTAGAATTATGGTATAAAAAATTCGTTAAGAAATTTTGCTATTTGTATGCTCAATTTTTGAAAAAGGACTAAATCGCGTAAAGTGCGAAAGTTGTGTTCTATTAGCTAAAGGGGTTAAATAGCTATAGAACCTTATTGGGGAGGTCCTTATGTGGTAATCAAACCATTTAAGGAGATAGTGGATGTACATGGAGTGTAATCATGAAAAGTCAAAGTTGGTGAGGGTTGGTAATTTGATGACTAAAGTTAAATTAAATAAAATAAAAACTAAATGGTCATCTTCCTCCTTTTTCAACCGAAAATTTCAGCAAACTAAGAGCATAGGAAACCTTGAATTTTCAGCCACAAAGTCCCTTGCATGAAAGTTATTTTGGTGGTTGTTTTTGTTGATTTTTGTGTTTTTGGAACCCTTGTAGCTTAAACTAGCTAATTAGGGGACTAAATTTCATTATAAGTGAAAGTCTAGGGTTTTTCCATGAGACTATTTTGGTTTTTTTTTTTGGAGTTTAATGGAAGAAAATGAATCTTGGTTGTTAAATAAACAACTTTTGTTAAGTGAGTTTTAGTGAAATTGTCATTTGGGGGCTAAATTGAAAAATGTGAAATTTATGTGATAAATGTGTGAATTTGTGAATTATATGGGCTTCTATAAGCACCTATAAAATTCGGCTAGGCTTGGGTGTATAGAAATTTGCATGAATTTCATTTTACGAGCCTAAGGACTAATTTGTAAAAAGGTCAAAAATGTAGGGGAAAAATGATAATTTTTCCATAACATGAAATTTGGATCGAATTAATTAGAAATATGATTAAATGATTTAAATTTGATTATATAGATCAAGAAAAGCAACTTTCAGAACTAAATCGGGGAAAAGATAAAGTCGTGGACTAAACGATCGTATTCTCTGTTTGAGTTTGAGGTAAGTTCGTGGACTCAAACTTAATTTTATTTTTAATTACGATTTAAATTAATTAATGCTAAATTAGCTCTTGATATAAAATTTATGCATATTATGGAATTAATGTTAAGTAAAATGAATGAGGAATTTATAGAAGTAAATAATTGTACAATCGTCGATATATTCGACTAGCGCTGAGCGCAATCTTTGTCAGCTTATCTGACTAGTGCTAGGCACACAATCGTCGATTTATCCTACTAGCACTGGGTGCAAATATCGTTGGTTTATCCAACTAGAGCTGGGCTCACAATTATTATTGTCGGTATATCCGACTAGCACTGGGTGCAAATATCGTTGGTTTATCCAACTAGAGCTGGGCTCACAATTATTATCGTCTGTATATCCGACTAGCACTGGGTGCAAACATCGTTGGTTTATCCAACTAGAGCTGGGCTCACAATTATTATCGTCGGTATATTCGACTAGCACTGGGTGCAAATATCGTTGGTTTATCCAACTAGAGCTAGGCTCACATTCAATATCGTCGGTTAACCTGACTAGCGCTGGGCACAAACTCCTCTGCGGTTTACCGCTAGGCACGGGTGCCACGTCGCTAATAGATCTTGCGGTAAGGTTACTTGAATTATGAAAAGAACTGAAATCTTATTTGATTAAGTTATAATTGCATACTAATATTGATTGTTTTTGTGTTTAGCTAATAAATGGAACCTATTAATGGTAAATTGATTTACATGTTGGCACATAATGTGCGAGATGATAGCTTATCTGGTATTATTCTAAGTGGGTCAATGGGCACAGTGCTGTTACAAGGTTATATGAGTTCAATATGAACTAGTACAGATATGCATGCGAAATACGTGGGAATGATATACATTTATGATATATGAATTCATGGCATGGCTAACTTGGTTGATGATTATGTGTTAGGCTTTTGGGCCAAATTGAGTTATGATATGCCTTGTTTTACTTACTTAAATTGTGGTTAAACGGGTATGAAAAGAAAGAAAGATCGTCAAATGCTTCAATTAGAATTGCTATGAAAGCACGGAAAGGTATGAATTATTAGATGATCGAAATAAGCTTAGACACATGCTTGAAAAGGTGAATGCATTTAAGTAGTGTGTACTTATGCTATGATGTTTTGATATGGTATGCTAGTTTATGTGATAATTAAAATTGAGAGGCCAATGTTGTTTAGGCTAAGGCCAAGATATGTTGGATTGACTAAAGTGGCTTATGATTATAAATTGAAGTGGTAAGCTTTATTCTTGAATTACGGACTTACTATGCAATACATGCTTACTTTGTGTTAATTTCTTTGTATATTTAGATATCAAAAGCTCGTTCGGATTGGAAGTTGACGGAGATTTCATCACACTATCTATCGGCTATTTTGGTATTGTGGTTTTATAATTCTGGTTATAATGGCATGTATAGGTCATGTTGGCTAATGATAGTCTATATGTCTTGTTGTATTTTAGCCATTCGATTTGGCTTAAAAATGGTATATGTTTTGTTATGTAAACATACGTAAATGGCTTTATGATATGTAGCGTATGGTTGCCAAGTGAATGTCTTATTTATGAATTGGTGTTTTGTGTACCAAATGGTTGAAATTGAGATATGGTATGCATGTTAAATTTTAGGCACAAAGTCTCCTTTATGTGTTTAACCATTTAGATAGAATTTGGAAGTTTAAATTGGCATGTTTAAAGTAGCCAATTAAGATGCCTATTAGTATCATGGTTGTGTGTGATCTTATAAGATGTTATAAGCTTGTTATTGATTGGTTTTGAATGTCTAAATATGACATGTTTATATGTACATTAAAGTGTTTAGGTTGGTACCAAGTTAGGTGAGAAATATGGCTTGGAAAATGGCCTATTTTCATCCACACGGACAAAGACACGGGTGTGTGTCTCAGTCATGTGTGACACACAGCCTAGCACACGGACATGTGTATTGGCCGTGTGACCCTTGCACCTAATTAATGCAAATTCAATTGTTCACATGGCCTAGCACATGAGCGTGTGGCTTGGTCGTGTGACCCAAGTCAGAGACAGGTATGGGCACGGGCTGGGACACGATCGTGCCCCTCACATCGATTGCCCACACGGGCTGAGGCACGGGCGTGTCACTCGGCCATGTGAGCCACATGGCCTGGCCACACGGGCGTGTGTCCCCTGCACTTAGGAGAAATTCTGTGATTTCGCGAAAAATTCTTTGAGCTTCTGGTTTAGTCCCGACTTGATTCTAATATTTATTTTGGGCCTAGAAGACCTATACAAGGGGATTTATGATTGATTATGAATGGTTTTTGATTTGAATGTGAGAAGAACATGAAATGTCTTTTGTTTGATTATAAGTCTGGTAATGCTCCGTAACCCTGTTTCGGCGTCAGATACAAGTTAGGGGTGTTACAGGTCATGATTCTGATTTATGTCTTGTGGCAAATGCTTATCCAATTGCAATGGCGGGTACAATTGTAGTTAAGTAAGCCAAAGTAGTTGAATACTTTAATGTAAAGAGCCAAAACATGATTTGCACCTTAATTACAACTCACTTTGCAACTAGACA
Organism: Gossypium sturtianum; assembly: GCA_025698515.1. Lineage (NCBI taxonomy): Eukaryota > Viridiplantae > Streptophyta > Magnoliopsida > Malvales > Malvaceae > Gossypium > Gossypium sturtianum. The sequence goes on from CM046949.1 coordinate 25,360,717, forward strand.
TTGTGCAACTTGCCTTATTAGTTAGCATGTTTTAGAAAGATACTAGATTTGAAGTGTTTAAAAAGGAGAAGATCTCTTTTATTTCATGCCATAAAAAGGAGTATTGGAGCACAATTATAGTGTTTTATGGCAATTATACTAGTCCAAATATACAAGTCTTTTATTATCTATGTATTGAAGACTTAATTTTTTTTTTCATGTACAAGATTGAGAAAGCACTACTCTATTCATTACAAGAATTAATTAGAGAGGAAATTGCTTGTAAACAAACTATTTTAATCCATTTGTAACTAAGCTTTGAAGGGAGAAACACTTGGTGGAGAGTGAATCCAGTTGAATGCATAAGAGTGAGACTATAACATGCTAACCAATTCATGTGTTCATTACCTTTACTTTCAAGTTTCAATTGTATCTTTAGTTGCTTACAATACAACTAATAACACAAATGAAAACTAATCTATAAAGAACATACAATCAATGAATCTAAGTGGCAAATATTGAATACATGGCTAGCTTTGATAGCATGTTGAATTCGAGTAAATGAAGAAGTAAAAACGATGATTTGATGATGAGAAGATGAATTTTTAATCTCTCAAAAAAATACCTATAATTATAGTAATGTTACATGTCGTAACCATATTTTTTTTTGAAAAAAACAGGATCAACTTTAAAAACTTAAATGGAGTCGCCACCAATCTTTTTTTCGAGGTGTGATCAGATCACCTTGAGATTGATCATTAAAACATTTTGATTTATTAAAATAATTATTTTAACCAAAAAAGTTCGAGAAAACGGGTTCGGGAGTCAGTTACAGACGAGGAAGGATTAGCACCCTCGTAACGCCCAAAATTGGTACCTAATTGATTAATTTACGTCTTAATGTCAAAAATTTGAAAAGATTTTAAAATACGATCCTTTTTATTTAAAAGAAAACTTGAATAAATTAAATTGGATGCTAAGACCCTCTTATTTCAAAGCAGTAAAAAGTCACGCCCAGTGAGTTAGGATACAACATTGCAAATCCTCAAAACTAAGCTTGTCTTTTGACTCATGCATTTAAGTTTAAGAAGGATATTCGGTTATTTGGGTCAAATGAAAAATTAGAACCCAGTAAGTTAGGGCACAATTTCTCAAAATTCCAAATACAGAATATTGCTTTATTTTTAGAAATCCTTACCTCGAGATAACAAAATGTCACATCCAGTGAGTTAGGACACAACATTTTTGAATTCCCGAGAATAAGCTTTTATTTAACTTGTATGATTTGATTTAAAAAAGGATAGTTGGTTCCCTCTTTTAAGTGGGAGTGAGAAGCTACTCCTTCGTGAGGTTTTCACCTCCGTGCAGGATAGTGGATCGCTTTCGGGATACATCCGTACCTATGTCTTCGTGAGATTTTCATCTCCGTGCAGCCATAGGGAAATGTATTCCCCTGAACTGAACTCGGTCTGTATGAGCCTATAATAGGTGAGGATCGAGGAATCTGTTGGTTCGGGTACCTCAACTTTAGAACCAAACCGCATGTAGAAGACCTTAGGAGCCCACCCTAGATAGCACCGCGCCAAACCCTAGCGGTTACCCAGATAGGTGCTTGATTCTCTTTCATTTGCTTTGAGTTTTATTTTTTGTATATTGTACTGACTTATTGAGTTTTTGCTATGTTTGCATGTCATTTCATATTTAAAAGAGTGTCGATTCATGTTTGATTACTAAATTAGAGAGCTTGTCATGGAAAATGAATTTCTTGATAAAGCGGATTACAATACGGCCGTCCGAATATGGTCTGAGTAAACACAATGAGAAAAGAGTGAGAGTCCGTGGAGGAGTACACGACTTTGCTTCAGGATTCAAGCCAGCAAAGATTATTTGGGAGCCGTCAACGTCCCGACTTACTTAAAGAAGCTAACAAACATCACGAGGATGAGTGAGCAGTGGGTCGCAGCCCAGATCAAGCAAAAAGGAGATAATAGAGACATCTCCTGGAAAATCCGCTAGATTTGATCTTAAAATCTGGATATGAAGAAAAGGATCGATGTCTTCGCCTGGAGTATGAGGGCAAGGCCGTATATGTATCCGTTTTATGTAAAAAAAATTATTTTCTAGTAAAGTTTTCTAAATGAAATTGAATCAGAATTGACGCTTTTTTTGCATTCATTTCATGCATAAATACACAGACACAACCTGAGGTGTACCCTCGAAGAACATCCGTCATGATTAGGCCTCAACAATTTCAGGATGGTGTTTCGGTACCGATGAACTTTCAAGCTGGTTCAGGTTCCAATCCGGGGGACAATCCAACCAATCCTGTAGTTCCTGATCTAGACGAAATGGAAAACATAGAAAAAGAAAGGGTGGAACTGCCAAAACAACTTTAAGATTGGTACAGGTGGTTAGATGAAAAACTCAGAGCAATGGAGAATGCTGATTACCATTGCAGGGTTGACGCCAAGGATTTGAGTTTAGTCCCAGATCTAGTACTTCCGCCGAAATTCAAGACTCCAGAATTTGAAAAGTATAATGGGACTGGTTGTCTTGAAGCTCACATCACGATGTTCTGTCGAAGGATGACATGGTATGTTAATAATGACCAACTATTAATCCATTGCTTCCAAGACAGCCTAATTGGGTCGGCTGCCAAATGGTACAACCAACTGAGCCGTGCCAAAATCCACTCGTGGAAGGACTTGGCACAGGCTTTCATGAAGCAATATAGCCATGTAACAGACATGACACCTGATAGAATTACACTGCAGAATATGGAAAAGAAGCAAAGTGAGAGCTTCAGATAATATGCCCAGAGATGGAGAGAGGTGGCAACGCAAGTTCAGCAACCTCTTCTGGAAAAAGAAATGATGATGCTTTTCATCAATATTCTGAAAGCCCTGTTCATTAACCATATGTCGGGAAGTGCTACTATGAGCTTCTCAGATATAGTAATGTCCGACGAGATTATTGAAAATGCCATAAGGAGTGGGAAGATAGACGTAAGGGAAAGTACCAAAATGTCAACCCCGAAGGAAAATGACAATGAAGTGGATAACGTGAGCATGTTTAGTAAAGGGTATCCCAAGTCAATCACTATGGGCCAGTCGAGGGCCGTAACCACCAGCTATCAAGGCCCTTCAAGGTAAGAATCCAACTCGAGGCTGAACTCAAAAAAACTCCAATTCACTCCCATCTCCATTACGTATAGGGAGTTATACCGAAATTTGTTTGACGCCCATGTGGTATCTCCGTTCTACTCAGAACCTATGCAGCCTCCATTTCCCAAATGGTACGACGCGAACGCCTAATGTGAGTACTACGCAGGAATCATGGGACACTCGATAGAAAGTTGCACCACTTTCAAAAAATTAATTGAAAGGCTCATCTGAATGGGCATTGTGAAATTTGACAATCCGTCAGGTGTAGAAAATCTGTTACCTGATCATGCTAATAAGGGGTAAACGTGATAATCGAGGATACGGGGAAGAGAATCAATAAGAGTATTGCAGAAGTAAAAACCCCATTGAAATGGGTTTTGAAACAAATGATAGACATGTGATTAATCATTCAAAATTCGAAGGAGACACCCAAAGGGATGAGGAGCTACTGTGAATTCCACACTGAAGAAGGTCATGAAATCCAAGAGTGCGCTGAATTCAAAGCTTTGGTACAGAGCCTAATGGATAATAAAGAGGTGGAATTCCTTAAAGAAGTCAAAGGCCGGAAGGAATGTTGGGAAATCTGAACATTAACACCGTATCAGAAGAGAGAGCTGGAAAAGAGAATTCATCAAGCATTTGCCCTTGCGTACCTGGAAATGTTTTGAGCGATGGGATTGCGGAAGAGATCCCTGTATTTTTTAAAGCCAATTTGGAGTAATATCCAAAACATGCTTATTACTTTAAGCCTAGGAGAAATAAGAATCCTTTTGTGAAATAGGCACACGTCCAATATATTTATTTCAATAAAATGCATCTTTGTTTCTCACTTCAAGCAAATATTCCTTTATTGTTTCCATTTCATTCATAATCATACCACGCAAGTAAATATTCTTAGATTCTTTTGTTCTTCGAATCTTCCTTCGTCCCTATAACAGGCCTCCAGATATCAATAATATGAGCGACACTGTTATTGACTCAGAACCTCCTTTTGAGCAAGATATGTTTCCAGAGGAACCTTAAGACTTTGAAGATAACTGAGACTGTAGCTCATTTCCTGATGTGTTAAGAATGGTAGAACAAGATAAAAAACAGATCCCACCTTACAAAGGATCAGTGGAATCTATGGCCTTTCCGTATGTGGGGCATGGATGTCAGTGGGCCGATCATACCGAAAGCTTCTAACAAGTATCAACTCATCTTTGTGGTCGTCGATTACTTTACCAAGTGGGTGGAAGCTGCTTTATATGCTGATGTCATAAAGTCGACAGTCAGCAAATTCTATGTCGATATGGAATCCCAATAAAGGGATCATATCTAACGATGCATTAAATTTGAACAACAGCGCGACATCAGAAGTTTGCAGTTTGTTCAAGATTAAACACCGTATCGCCCCAAAATGAACAGTAAAAAAAATGAGGGATCGCCGGGAAAATGATTAAGACTCATGAATATTGGCACCTGTGCTTGTCGAATGTCTGTTTGGACCCCCACCGGGGATACGCTTTTCTCATTGATTAATGAAATGGAGGCGGCTTTACTCATTGAAGTCGAGATTTCTTCCCTCCGAGTTTTGTCAGAGTTGAAGTTGGATAGATCTAATTTCGATATGATCAAGTAAACCTAATTGAAGAAAAGAGGTTAAAAGTTATCCGTCATGGTCAAATATGCGAGCTTACAAAAAAAAAAGGTTCGTCCCAGAGAATTCCATGAGAAGGACTTAGTTTTGAAAAGGATCCTTCATATACAAAAGGACTTCAGAGAAAAGTGGATGTCGAATTAGGAAAGACCTTATGTAAAGAATGCCTTCTCTGAAAAAGCATTGATTTTAACCGAGATGGATGGCAAGAACCTGCCTAATCCCATAAATTAGGATTCAGTCAAGAAGTACTAGACTTAAAAAAGAAGAAGGGGAAAAACAAAAAAAAAAGAAAAAGAAAAGAAAAAGAAAAAGAAAAAGGAGAGGCTAGGGCGAAAACCCGCAAAGGGCGCCTTGAGACCAAAGGGGGTTTTGAATTGAAAACTCAGGAAAGGGCAATTCAAATTTTGATCGAAGGTAGGGCATGTGGTAGTCTTGTCTTCTCCGAATTAACAAGGAGGAATGATGCTACATCTTGGGGCATCAACAAAGTACTCCAGTTCTTCTAAACACATATCAAGTTCAAAGGATCCTCAAGAAGTTTTGTGCGGAGAAGCTCATGCTGAGATATCTGGGGCACCTATTTTCACCTTGTTCATTTTGAATCTTAGCAAAATTTACTATCTTGATTAATTCATTTTCGAGCTTTGCTCCCATTAAAATTTCATCTTATCCATTGTGATAATCTTTTTTCAAGCATTTTTCATTGAAATAATGATTATTGGACCGATAATACTCAAGCAAACAGAGTTTTGCATACTACTCTGGTAGCTTCTAAATAGTACGAGGACCTGAAACAGGACCATTAGTCAGAACTGACCAAATTCATGAGTTAAAAACATTTGAGAAAGAATAGTCCAAATTATGACTATTTATTCAGATCATCTGTCAAAGATACTGGCTAAACAAGAAGGCATGGTAGCATATCAATGATAGAACCTTGATGAATGATGAGCAATGACAACCTAAGCATTAAAAAGGGATCATTCTCGAAAATTGACATTCTGCATTCATGCAAATGTCATTCGTACATATCCAAATAGGAGCATTTGATTCATTCCGATCATAACTTCCTAATCATTTGCCACAAAAATAGGCCAATAAAATCGATTCTACACGTCATGTCCCCCAGAAGACGGTGTAGCAAGATCGGTGAAGCCATTACCCTTATCTCCCTGAAGTTGCAGTGGAGCAAGTTAAAGATAGCGAATCTTACTCCCCTGAAGTTGCAGTGGAATAGATTGAAGCTACGAGTTACAAGTCCTATACCTCTGAAGTTGTAGTTGGTCGGATCAAATCTACTATGGCGAATCTTATCTCCCTAAAGTTGCAGTGGAGCAGATTGAAGCCATTACCCTTATCTCCCTGAAGTTGTAGTGGAGCAAGTTGAAGATAGCGAATCTTACTCCCCTAAAGTTGCAGTGGAACAGATTAAAGCTACGAGTTACAAGTCCTATACCTCTGAAGTTACAGTAGGTCGGATCAAATCTACCATAGCGAATCTTATCTCCCTGAAGTTGCAATAGAGCAGATTGAAGCCACAAGCCTTATCTCCCTGAAGTTGCAGCGGAGTAGACTGAAGACATCGAATCGTATTTCCCTGACGTTGTTGTGAAACAAATTAAAGCTACAAATTATGGCGGATCTTATCTTCCTAAAGTTGCAGTGGAACAGATTGAAGCCACCAGCCTTATCTCTCTAAAGTTGCAGTGGAGCAGACTAAAGACAGCGAATCTTATTTCCCTGAAGATGTAGTGGAACAGATTGAAGCTACGATGGATCTTATCTTCCTGAAGTTACAGTAGAGCAGATTGAAGTCACCAGCCTTATCTCCCTGAAGTTGCAGTGGAGCAGACTGAAGACAGCAAATCGTATTTCCCTAACATTGCAGTGAAACAGATTAAAGCTACAGATTATGGCGGATCTTATCTTCCTGAAGTTGCAGTAGAGCAGATTGAAGCCACCAGCTTTATCTTCCTGAAGTTGCAGTGGAGCAGACTGAAGACAACGAATCTTATTTCCCTGGCGTTGCAGTGGAACAGATTAAAGTCATTATGGCGAATCTTATCTTCTTGAAGTTGCAGTGGAGCAGATTAAAAACACCAGCCTTATCTTCCTGAAATGGCAGCGGAGCAGACTGAAGACACTGGATCTTATTTCCTTGAAGTTACAGCGGAACAGATTAAAGCTACAAGTTGTGAGTCTCATCTCCCTAAAGTTGCGGTAGAAGAAAACTAAAGATAGCAGATTTTATTTCCCTGAAGTTGCAGCGGAACATATTGAAGCTACAAGTTATGAGCCTTATCTCCCTGAAGTTACAGTGGAGCAGGAAAACAGACAAACCTTATCTTCCTGAAGTTGCAGTGGAGCAGGTCGAAATTACTAATTCTTATCTCCTTAAAGTTCAAACGGAGTAGATCAAAGTTACAAATCACTTCTCCCTGAAATTACATTGGAACGGATCGAAGCACCAATTCCTATGCCCCTGAAGATGCAGTGGATGGAATGAGGCTACTTAAGGAAGAGAAGAACCAAAAGAAGTCAAGACTCGGCAAGACCAAGCAAAATTGGCCCTTTTGAAGTCTTTGCTCCATTCTCGTTACACGGCAATGAGCAAATAGGGGCAGCTGTAATAGGCCAATTTTGGCCTGGGCCCAGAATAAATACAACACAAAAAACAAAATAAAATAATAGTCCAAATACAAAATACAATCCCAATTTTTTAAACCCAACAAATACAGGTCCAAATTAATCGGCCCGAAACTTAAAATAAAAAAAAAACTAGGCAGAAACCCTAACGCCGCCGCCTCCACCTTGTCACATCGGTAGCCTCTGTACACTCTACGCGCGCCACCACGTTTGCATGCCTCCGTACACCGCCACAGCTGGCGCTTCGTACTTGCGAAAAGGACAGAAACAATGACAACAAACCAAAAAACAAAAAAAAAAACATTGTATTATTTTATTTTTTTTCGATTTGGCTATAAAAGGGAATGAAAAACCTGTGTATTTCTTGCTTTTTTTACACACACAATCAACACGAAAAGATCAATAAAAAAACAGATCAAAATTTTTCGAAGGTGATTTTTTTTTATTTCAAATATTTACCTTAATTTTTTTGGGTGTTATTTTTATATAAAAAAATAAAATAAAAAGGGGAAAAGAAAGGGTTCACCTGAGTCACCCGCGGTCGCGTCGTCGGAGATCCCCTCTCCGTCGCTAAAATCGGCCCTAAAAAGGGGGTCGGGGGTCCCTTGCTTCCGTTTTTGGGCCTAAAAGGTTTGGTCTTCGAGCCCGTTGAAAAAAGGGCCGAAAAACACCTCGTTTGTGCATTTCAGGCCACCGGCCACGGCGGAGGTGCGTCGAATCGTTGCTGAAACTCGCGCCGGCCGGAGGGGAAAGACATGGGGGCTTTGAGAGGTTTTCAGTTTTCTTTAGAGAATGAGGGCTGAAGTAAAAAAAAATAAAAATAAAAGTGGGTTTAAATAGCAGCATAGAAACGCTGTCGTTTCAATTACCCCCTAGAGGCCAAAATGGCGTCGTTTTGGGGGGGCCGACCCGAGACCCGACCCATAGGCTGAGGATCCGCGTGTTTCTTTGAAAAATGGGATATTTGCGCGCGCGGTCCCTCCGTTTTTGCGACACATTGCAATTCTACCCTTGTTTATTTTTATTTCATTTTATTTTTTTAAATCTTGCCACATAATTTTGCGTTTGCTTCACTTTGGTCCATACTGAAACGCTGCGCATAAGGTAAATTAATCAATTAGATACCAATTTTTCAAAGAAACACGCGGATCCTCAGCCTATGGGTCAGGTCTCGGGTCGGCCCCCCTAAAACGACGTCGTTTTGGCCTCTAGGGGGTAATTGAAACGGCAGCATTTCTATGCTTCTATTTAAACCCACTTTTATTTTTTTTTTACTTCAGCCCTCATTCTCTAAAAAAAACTGAAAACCTCTCAAAGCCCCCATGTCTTTCCCCTCCGGCCGGCGCGGGTTTTAGCGGCGATTCGGTGCACCTCCGCCGTGGCCGGTGGCCTGAAACGCGTAAATGGGGTGTTTTTCGGCCCCTTTTTCAACGGGCTCGAAGGCCAAATCTTTTAGGCCCAAAAAAGGAAGCAAGGGACCCCCGACCCCCTTTTTAGGGCCGATTTCGGTGACGGAGAGGGGATCTATGACGACGCGACCGCGGGTGACTCAGGTGAACCCTTTCTTTTCCTCTTTTTATTTTATTTTTTTATATAAAAATAACACCGAGAAAAAATTTAAGGTAAATATTCGAAAAAAAAAAGAGAAATCACCTTCGAAAAGTTTTGATATGTTTTTTGATTGATCTTTTCGTGTTGATTGTGTGTGTAAAAAAAAAGCGAGAAATACACAGGCTTTTTATTCCCTTTTATAGCCGAATCGAAAAAATAAAATAAAATAATACAATGTTTTTTTTTTGTTTTTTGGTTTGCTGTCGTTTTTTCTGTCCTTTTTGTAGGTACGGAGCGCCAGCTGTGGTTGTGTACGGAGGCGTGCGGACGTGGTGGAGCGCGTGGAGTGTACGGAGGCTGCCGACGTGGCAAGGTGGAGGCGGCGGCATTAGGGTTTCTGCCTAGGTTTTTTTTTTGTTTGATTTTAAATTTCGGGCCGATTAGTTTGGGCCTGTATTTGTTGGGTTTAAAAAATTGGGCTTGTATTTTTTATTTGGACTATTATTTTATTTTGTTTTTTGTGTTGTATTTATTCCGGGCCCAGGCCAAAATTAGCCTATTACATTACACATAAATAAACTCTAACTAACCTTGTTAACTTACTACTAAGTAACAACTATTAACAAACTATCCATTGAAGTTGTTAACATGCACTTGTTATTCTCAACACTATTGGTTTGTGACAATGACTTGTTGAGTTAATCTATTAGCACCATGTTTAGGTTTTGAACTTGTGTCCAAACTCATCCCATTTTCTAGTTTAAAATTTGTATGTTTGTTTCAATTTTAATAAACAATTAATAAATTTTAAATTAGAGAATTACTAGAGTAATAGAATAATTTTGAAGTCTTATTATTTTTTTTTTGAAAGAAGTAAATTTGAAGTCTTCATTATCTCTATACCCATACATTCTATTAAAAAATATTAATTTCGAATACATGGAATACCATTTGTTATATGCCTACCAACCCATTTTAATTCATTTTTTATATTAAAAAAATGTTAAGGTTAGAAATTCGAAATCATCATCTAAACCCTTGACATTTAATCATCATGAAAGTAAAATAAAAATGAAAAACTTGATAATTTATTAGTTAAATTATAAAATACCCACTCTCGAAGTTATCGACGTGATTTCTTGATATTTTTAAGTGTAACACGGTTAGAGCATTGTTGAATTAATCATGGAAGTGGAACCATGCATGCGTATAAATAAAGAATAAAAAATAGGGTTATATTATGATCATAACTTTAAATTGGATTAATTAATTTTTCTTTTAAATTAGTTGAAGGTAAGCACCAAGGAGGGTGGGTGCTGGTAATAAAGAAGTCATCAACAATACCCTTATTCAGTTTTAAGTTGTAGCAATTGGTCAATTTTGAAGTAACATTTTGACCTCGTAATAATAATAGTAATCATCTTGATAATAGTTGCATATGCTAACAATCATCTTCAGTTATAAATTTTATACTAAAAAAGTACCATGATTCAGCACTACCCACACTTTAAGCATTTGGCCAAAGGCTTTGAGTCAACTCATTTTCTTCAATTTTTTATAGGATGGTAATATAATATATAGACACCCAAGAAAAATGATTCTTCAATTAGGATACAAATGTCGATTTTTATCTCCTTTAGTCACGACTTTTTCTATGTGAGAAAAGTTGGATAAGTTATTATTAGTTTAGCCTCAATGACCTTTTAACAGGCTGAATTATATAATATAAAGTGGTGAAGTTTGTGTGTTATACTATAATATTTTAGGAAATGCATTAATAAACTACACAACGGCTTTACACTAATACACATGATGGCTTCGTCTTGCAACCAAAGCACATCCAATTATAAAATTAAGCACTTATATTCAATGTATTCTACAAAAACACTCATTAAAATGAATAATTATTTATATTATTTTAAAATATTTAATGAAATATATTTATTTGATTTAATGCCGATAATATATCAAATATACCCATAAAAATTTAAGTTAATAATTACTTTTTTTAATGAGAAGGATTTAATTACATTAATATAAAATATATTAATTTTAACACTTTTTTTTAATTTTTATATGATTTATTTTTGTTTAAATTTATATTCACTTAGATTATACACTTTTACATTTTAGTAAATTAATTCTTTAATTATTTGTTTAAGGTAACAAAATTCAACCAATAAATATATACTTAAAAAATAGTATATTAATTGATATAATAAATATACGATTGATTCTAGATGTATTACTTAAAACTTTTAACTTAAAATTTTAAAATTCTGAAAACTAATCTTTGTTAAGTCCCATCAATAAAATTAATTGAATTTTAAACTAATACAAGTATATCTATATTTTCTATCTAAATTATTATATATAATCATAGGAAATTTAGTAGTATAATCAATTTGCTTTCCCAATTTTGATCGAGATTTCTAATTGCTAACTTTTGGACACTTGGGAATAAAATGACCATAATTTTAATTAATTTACCAAAAATTGCCAACTTGCTTATCTAGAAGATTTTACAATTTTAATGGTAACACCTCATCTCGCACTCCCCCTATTACCTACCACATATACCATTTTCAATGTTTTTTTCTTGGTAACATTTCGCACCTTCTTGCACAAAACAAGGGTCAAAAGTTATTTCATATAAAGTACTTTAAGTATACTTTTCTTCTTTACCCATTTTGATGTATTTGAGGTAAAGTTATTAGAGAATAATCATTGGTGCTAAATTTTATGCAAAAAGTCATGTTATGATTTGAAAAATTAAGCAACTTACCTATCTTAATGGGTTTATTTATTTATATTTAGCGAAATTTTAAATAAATTATTGTTTTTATAATACATGTTCGAGTTTCGGGGTTACCCCTCCCAACAATGTTACCAATAAAGTTCAAATCTCGTTCTCTTCTTGAAAGTGCAATATGTCTTACCAACACTCAATCATTGTTGGTTAAATTAATATTTTATTATTGATTATAATTGATAAAAGTGAAATATATATATATTCAACTCGCTCTATAATAATCTCATTTGTCTCAAGATTTTACCTGTTATATAGAGTTAGTTGTTATACATCTACAACAACATGCTGTTATAGAGAGATAATTGTTGTAAATCTACAATAAAATTTATATTGTGACTTTTCCTCAAATAAAGAAAGTGAGAATAATGTTCAAGAAAAAGAAAGAGGGAATCAAATTAACAAAATTTAAAGATGTATTGTAGGTTCATACATTATTAATTTTATGGATAATTTATTTTATATTTTCACATGATTAATTATAAAAATCATAAATCTAACAAGTTTAATTAATCGGTATGAGTTATCAAATTAAATTAATTAATTTATCATGAGTTATTAAATTCAAGTAATAAATTTATAAGATTATAATGTTCGAATTCATAGTAGAATATTTAATTAACTTAATAGTTTATTAAATTAATATCTTTAATTGCAATCCTTGAAAATTATTTTCATTTAATAAAATATGATTAATAGATTTTTTTCATGTGAAATTTAAACATTTTATTGAACTAATATTTTAATTAAGATAATTTTTATTTAATAAATTATATTTAATATGCTTGCCTATATGAAATACCTAAAATTTTACTTAAAATTTATGACAATATGAAGTTATAGAGAACTAATTTAATAAAGAATGTACTTCATAACTATATCTGCTGCTATTATAAGCAAAAAATTTGTTATAGAGAGTTAAAATAAAACATAAAAATTGATTCTACTAGAAACTTGGCTATTGTAGCGAAATGATGTTATAACGAGGGTCTCTTATAGAGAGGGATAATTGAATAAAAGGGATAAAGTAATATTTAATCCTTGAACTTGGTAACTTTTTATATCTTAGTCCCTGAACTTAGATTACATGAATGTATGATGATGTGGCACATATCCCCTTACAAAATTTTTAATATTTTTTTGTATTTTTATTATATATACATTCTTTTTCAAAATTTCAAATTATGACATGGCACAATTTTAAAGTGTCATGTTATCATACATTAACATAATCCGAATTTAATAACTAAATTGAAAAAAAAGTTTCCAATTTTCAAAACTAACGTGGACTAGAAAAAATTTAGAGACTAAATAAAAAAAACGAACTAAATATTGTTTTATCAAAATAAAAAAAAATTAGATAAAGTTATTTGTGATCCCTTAATTTGGTAAGATGAAGAAAACTTTTATCAATTAGTTATTAAAATTAGTAACAATTGTTATATTTATCAAATACTAATTTGTATGGTAATTTGGATTTGAGAAATAGGTGGAAAAAAGAAAAATGTTACAACAAAAATGAAAATATAAGGCAAGGAATTAATCCAAATATCTTCATGTTGATATATGTTAAGGAATAAAACTGTTATGACAGTTAGCAGTTAAACTGTTAGTAGTTAGCAATGGTAGTTAAGGTGGTTGTAATTAGTTTGACAGATTGTGTATATATACCGTAGCTTGTTATCTGGTTAATATATATAAAATTGATCGTTTATAATCACCATGGATTATATTCATGTTTCTCATCATAGTATCTGAGCCTTAAAGTTTTTTTTTTTAGTATTTTTCTTTGGTTTCTTTCATGGCCACAGAGGTCGTCTTTGGCAATGATGACAAAAACTGTCAGTTAATCAACACAGGTGCTCCAACAGGTGGTTCTTCTCCTGATCCTGGTACTGTTTCTTTGAGAAAGATTCAGCAATTTCCTAAGCATGACACTGTGAAACTTGGTGAGCACAATTTTCTTTTATGGAAACAACATGTTCTGTTAATTCTTCAAGGGTATGGGCTGCATGATTTTGTTCTTGGAACTGTTAGTGTTCCTCCGCAGTCTGTTGTTGATAGAGAGGGTAATCTTGTTGCTAATCATGCCTTCTTGTTTCATAAGCAACAAGACAAGCTGTTAGATTCCTGGTTATTTTCCACCATTTGTGATGATATCTTGGTTCATCTCACTGGTGCCCGATCCAATTTTGATGTATGGAGTACTGTTGTGAAACGTTTTGCTTCTAAATCCACTCTGACAGTCTCTACCTTGAGACATTCCTTATATTCTCAGAAAAAAGGATAGTTAACCATTAAAGAATACTTGGCCAAGATTAAAAGCTATTGTGACACTCTGATGGCTGCTGGCAATGTTCTTTCTGAACAAGAACAGATTAGCATCAATCTTACTGGCTTGCCAGTGGATTATGAGTTGATTCGAATTGTGGCTTCTGCAATGTCTGTTCCTCTTGAGCTTCTTGCTGAAATGCTCACTGATTGTGAAACTCTACAACAAGATCTTGTTTCAAGCGTGTCTTTACAGGCTAATGTTGCTCAGCAACATGGTAACAATGATAGCAGCAGAGGGCAGTTTGACAAAGGCTCTAGATCATCCTACAGGGGTAATGGTAGGACACCTCGAGGCAGAGGTCGAGGAAGAAAGTTTGTGCATAATAAACCTCAATGTCAGCTTTGTGGATGAATTGGTCATACTGTACAGAGGTGTTATTATCAATTTGATGAGTCTTTTGAAGGGGTTTCTGACCAGTCCATGCAGGTGCATTATCATCAATTTCAAGATCATTCTCATTTGACATATGGTGGTTCTCACTGTTGTTCTAAATGAGGCATTGTACAAGATTCTGGCTTGCAAACTAATGCAGTCTCCACAAAAGGGCAGTTTCCTCCAAGCTCCTCGAATGCGAAAGTCTGGTATCCAGATTCAGGTGCCTCCAATCATGTTACCAATGATCTGGATAATATGCAACAGGCTGCACAGTATACATGTACCAACAAGCTTTTCATGGGGAATGGAATGTTAGTCCCAGTGGCTCATGTTGGATCAAGCTTCTTTACAAGTGAAAGTAGAGTTTTTCATTTAAAAAATGTTTTGCATGTACCCAGAATTTGCAAAAACTTAATGTCCGTTGCACAATTTGCGAAAGATAATCAAGTCTATTTTGAATCTCCTCCGGTAACACCCCTCACCCATATTCAACGCCGGAATAGGGTTACGGAGGATTACCAGACTTACAACACATTTATACATACTTTTAATCAATTCAACATTCATCAATCAATATAAATCAATTTGTCCCTATTAAGAGCCTACGAGGCCTTAAACATGCATTAGAAATGGTCCGGGACTAAACCGATAACTCAGAAAATTTTTCAACACTTAGTAAATTTTTCTTCAAACAAGGGACACACGCCCGTGTCACAAGTCGTGTGAAAACTGGGGGTACATACTGACTTGGGTCACACGGCCAACCACACGCCCGTGTGCCCTTCGAAGTGGCCACACACGCCCGTGTGCCAGGCTGTGTGTTAGGTCGTGTCAAACCTGTTGGGTATACTGACTTATGCAACACGGCCAAGTCACACGCCCGTGTGTGAGACCGTGTGGAGCATTCTGACTTCATTTTAATTTCCACACTAGGGGATACACGGCCGTGTAATTTGACCGTGTGTCACACACGGCAGAGACACACGCCCGTGTCTCTGCCCGTGTGGAAAAAAATAGGCTATTTACCAAGCCAATTTGCCACCCAAACTCATGCACACCTATACCAATTTCAATGTCACCAAAACATAACACTTATAAGCATTTAAAACAACCTCATTCAAACATCTTTCATACCATTTCAATACCAACAAATACAATACATATTATTTCCAACATGTCTTCCAAAACATACTAATATTCACAATCTCAATTCATCAATATGAACACATTCAAACATGCATTAATTTACCTAATATCGCCAACATATCATTTATCATACATGGGCTCTTTCATACTCCAAATACTATTTTAAAGTCTACCTATCACAATTAACATTTATAGGACAATTTCCACATCAAAACAAAGGTCATTTGCACACTTATACATCATCAAAATCATCAATATAGCTAACTCACATGACTATATATATACAAACCAAAATATAGACATTCATAAGCCAATTCAAATGGCAAAAGTCACTACCAAAATAATTATCAACATAACCACAAAACCTATACATGCCATATAACCAATATCACAAGCTTATAAGTACCAAACCATAACTGGATAGTGTGATATGATCTCTGATGACTTCCAACCCGAGCGAGCCTCCGAATCACTATAAACATAGAAAAGATAACAAAGTAAGCTATAAAGCTTAGTAAGCTCGTATGATAATAACTCATCTCATCAAATAAACACATTTTAAGCCATTATAAATACTATAATATAACTTATATAATTCCACCATTATGTCATGCATCCGTTCACATAGTTAACCAAGAATTTCACAGGTTCATTCGGTTCAATGTTTATATGATTTGAATACTTCTTATCAATTCATTCACATTTACATAAGCATAAGCAAATAGGAATAAACTATATTCAACTCAATAGCCATCACATTTATACACATTTCATTGAATCATTTGAATTCTCATAATTTTCCACTTACTCATCATATGAAGTTCACTTTTAACACTTACTTGTCGATTTCTGTCACGAATACCTTGACTGAGTCGTACCATCACTTGTAACCACGTTTCGTCAACATTTCCCGTTGAACCATTTGGAATACTAAAGGATACTCGAGAACCTCGTACACAGTACCGTACCAATGCTATATCCCAAATATGGTCTTAAATGTAATCTCATATCGATACCAATAGCCCAGCTATGGTCTTACACGAAGTCTCATATCGATGCCATATCCCAGATATGGTCTTACTCGTAATATCAGTAACTCTAATGTCATGACATTTGTATCCTATCTATTCCTAAGGTTCAATCGGGACTTTTGCTGTATCAAATCTTTGTCGGTCATTTCCGTAGTATCGTACTCAATAGCATTCACATTTCATTTAAATAATATAGCATTTACCACAATTATATCGATTAAGCATTTATACATATATAATTCAATTCTTATTAAACATACGAACTTACCTTGTTCGCTGTAACGACGAATTAGGTCGACTAATCCGATACTTTGTTTTCCCCCGTTCTAGATCCAAATCTCGTTTATCTCAATCTATATAATATCAAAATTTACTAATTTAATCATCATTTCATTCAATTTAGCACAATTTACACATTTTGGAAAAAAATACATTTTCCCCTATTATTTCATATTTTTGCAATTTAGTCCTTATCACATAAAATCACAATTCATTCAATTTAGTACCAACCCATGCTTAGCCGAATTTAGTACATAATACTAGTAGCCCATATTTTCAATTTATTCACACTTTTACCCACATAATTTTACAAATTCTCAATTTAATCCCTTTTTGACATTTTTGTCAAAAATCACTTTACAAAAACTATTAATCTAACATTAAACCTTCCAAATCTATCATGAATCATCAAATTAATCAAACATTCAACAATGGAAACATTCAAATACTTTAATAGTTTTGAAATCGGAGGTACAGGCTAGCTAGATTACGAAGCAATGATCACAAAAACATAGAAATCATTAAAAATCGAGTAAAAAATGGACTTACATGATCAAGGATACAAGGCCGAAAGCTTGAAGAGTCTTTAATGGCTTTATTTGTTCTAATATTCGGCTATGAAGATGATGAATAGAAGAAAATAGATTTTTGTTTTATTTTTACTATACTTTAATTACTAAATACCAATTTTAACCTTAAAAATATTTAATAACTACACCAAATACCACTCCACTATCATCCATTAACACTCAAATGAGTTAATTACCACTTAAGGACCTTTACTTTAAGGTTCTATAGCTATTTAATACCATTAGCTAATAGAACAACACTTTTGCATTTTACGCGATTTAGTCCTTTTTCTCAAATTAAGCAATTAAACAATAAAATTTCTTAACGAAATTTTCACACAATCATTCAATCATGCTGTAAACATTGAAATTATAATAAAATAAATATTTTGACCTCGAATTCGTGGTCCTGAAACCACTGTTTTGATTTGACCCAAAAATGGGTTGTTACACCTCCTGTTGAAGCTTTTTCGTTAAACTCTAGATTGGCTTCTAGCAGTAATCTGGCCATTGAGCCCTTACCAGATCCTCCTGTCAACTCTCATCCTATGCAAACCTGATCCAAAAGTGGTATTTTCAAACCCAAAGTGTTTTCAGTTGAGCTAGAAGTCACTGAGCCTGTCACAATTGAACAGGCTTTTGCCAGCAAGGAGTGGACATTGGCAGCTCAACAGGAGTATGATGCTCTGCTGAAGAACAAGACTTGGGATTTAGTTCCCTTACCTGCAAATAAGAGAGCTGTAGGATGCAAGTGGGTGTTCAAACTTAAACGCCATTCAGATGGCACCATTGCTCGATACAAGGGTCGTCTGGTAGTCAATGGGTACCTTCAGGAAGCAGGAATTGATTTCCAAGAAACTTTCAGTCCAGTTGTAAAACCAACAACAATTCGGGTTATTTTGACTTTGGCTGTGTTTGGATGGTAGCTAAGGACTGAGGGTGTGCTCCTGTATGTCCTTGTATATGTCGATGACATCATTGTCACTGGTAATCATCAAGGTAGCATTGATACTTTTGTCACAACCTTGGATACTAAGTTATCTTTAAAGATTTGGGACCCCTTAGTTATTTTCTTGGCATTAAAGTCTTTCCCACCACTGATGGTTTGTTCTTGAACCAGCGCAAATATGTCCTTGATCTTTTGAGCAGGACTCGAATGGCTCAAGCAAAAGGATCTCCTACACCCATGGCTTCCTCAACAAATTTATCTCAATATGTTGGTAGTGCAATTGAGAATGAGTCTGACTATAGGAGCATTGTGGGGGCTCTGCAATATGTGGTCATCACCAGACCTGATATTACCTTTGCTGTCAATAGAGTCTGTCAGTTCATGCACAAACCTCTCGACCAACACTTCAAAGCTGTAAAACACATTCTCCGGTATCTTCAAAACACTGTCAATTATGGTCTTCATTTCACTACAACTGTCAACTTGGATTTAGTTGGATATTCAGATGCAAATTGGGGATCTAATGTGGATGATAGGCGATCTACTACAGGGTTCTGTGTGTTCCTTGGAGGCAATCCTGTAGCCTGGGGGTCTAAAAAATAACAAATTATCTCCAGGTCAAACAGAAGCTGAACATAGAGGACTTGCTCATACTGTTATTGAGATGGTTTGGCTTGAATCCCTCTTGTCTGAATTGCATATCTCTCTGACCAGAAAGGCTGCCATGTGGTGTGATAATTCTGGAGCTGTTACTGTATCAGCTAATCCAGTATTGCATTCAAAGTTTAAGCATGTCGAGTTGGATCTGTTCTTTGTTAGAGAGAAAGTTGCTACAGGAAAGTTAAGTGTGGGGCATGTTCTAGCACAGGAGCAAGTAGAAGACATCTTTACCAAACCGTTGTCAGCTTTTTTGTTTACAAAGTTTCGATCGTGTCTTAAAGTGGTTGCAAAACTTGAACAAGCAGTAGAGATTAAGAAGATGGAGGCATGTTAAGGAATAAAACTGTTATGATAGTTAGCAGTTAAACCGTTAGTAGTTAGCAATGGTAGTTAAGCTGGTTGTAATTAGTTTGACAGATTGTGTATATATACCATAGCTTGTTATCTGGTTAATATATATAAAATTGATCGTTTATAATCACCATGGATTATGTTCATGTTTCTAATCAATATACAAGCACGAAATTTCCGCTTAAGTGGAAGGTTTGGATTCTGCGTATTCAAGTTCGAGACTTACCATATATAGTTATATTTAGTTTAATTAATCTTAGTTTGTTAGCTTTAGTTTGAATTGTATAAATTTTTAGTCCATTTGTGCTGTAATAATTTTTGAATTGTATTAGTTTTTAGTTTAATTGTACTCTAATAGTTTGATTCTACTGGATGGTTAGTCGGACAATCCATTTTATAATAATTTAATGCTTATAATTACTTGGACTTGTAATGTATTGTCCTTGTTACAATTAAAAAACATAAATTTCCTTAAAAAAAGGCATGAAAATGAATTACCAATCATATTTTTTTAATCTAAAATCAAAAATTTTCGTAGTCTAGTTCTACGTAAAGAAACGAAAACAATAATTATTTCAAAAATATTTTTATAAGTGATGAAAATTAAATTTGTAACCTCTAAAAAATATATTTAAAATTAAATAATGAAAGTAATTTTCTATAATCTATAATCAATATAAAAATACGAGTTTGGAAAATTTTTTAAACTTACAAATAGGGGCGAAGCCAGAATAATTTTTTAGGGGGGCCGGATGAAATTTTAATTTTTTATAGTTTATATCTTTATAATTTGTAAATGATTAAATCAAATTTTTATAATTTTAGGGGGGCCAAAGTACAATTTTACCTTTACTAATTTAAAATTTTTAAAAAATTTTAAAGACCTAAATAAGAATTTTACATTTTAGGGGGGCCGGGGCCCATGCCAACCCCCTGACTTCGCCCCTACTTACAAAAATATCTTTTATTTTTAATCATATTACTAAATTCACATTTAAAAATAATTATAATATTTAATTTAAAATTATTAGTTTAAAAAGTTGAAATAAAATAAAAGTCGTGATAACTATATATTTAAAAATAATTATAATTTAATAGAAATTGTAATAATAACATATTTAAAAATTAATTAAAATAAAAATCTAAATAATTGATTATTCTAACCAATTCAGTTAATTGAATAAAAATAAGAAATCACCATTTCGATTCGGTTTTCTTAAATATTGAGTATCAAAATTAGGAAAATATTAAAATCAAACTTTTTAGTACGTTTTCTGAATTGCCGTTAACGCCACAACAATTTAAATTCCGTCATCGCCCTTCAACAGCCTTTATTCTGAAATTTCAACTCAACAAGTGAAAAGGAATGCAGAATTCCAAATCGCGAAAGCACGCGGCGGCGGCGTTTTCTGCACTTCCCGTTAAATCCAAGATATGGGTAGTTTAACAGTTAAACGCGGGTGAAAAGGACTGATCCATGCGTCAAGCTCTTATTGGTTTTTTGTTCCCCGATTCTAAGACGTTGGTGTTACGGCAAGATTTTATCGGCACCCCCACACCACATCAACCGTAAAAAAGTTAAAAACAATAAAAAGAATTAAATACTAATAAATTAAAAAATGACGTGTCCCCTATTTTTCATTTATTATTCATAAAATCTGTTCTTCTCCCACTCTCTTCTTCCATTCAGTTCTTTCTCTTCACAAATTTCCTCTCCCTTAAGGTTTCCTTTCCTTTGCTTCCAAATCAAACAGCTGAGGCCTCTTAGGTACGTTTTTATTTCTTTCCTTCAATTCGTTGCTCTTTAAACGGATACGTTTCCTTGTTTGTTGTTGTTGTTGTTGGTTTTTCTTTTTTTAATACATATTTTTTGAATGCGGATTTGGTAGTGTTGGTAAGCTTTCTCTCGTTTGATTGCTGAGAAACGTGAGGAGAAGAAGAGAACATTACATTTTAGTTTATAAGAATTAAAAAAGGCTGTTTCAGTTTTTTTTTCTTCAAAATTTTGGATATTTTCGCGAGAGACTTTAAGAATTGAGATTTGTATTATTTTGTGTTATCCTTCTATATTTTCTCGGCAGCCAAACAAGGGAATAATTCTGATAAATCAATTTGGATAACTGTTTTTAGGTGTGTTTGGTGGAGGTTGTTTTAATTAGTTTCTAGATTTGTTTTTACTTCTAAATTTCTTCCTCATTTTTTGTCAAACGTAAAACAAGACATTCTGGAAATTTAATTTCGAGAGTGCTACAATTTGTTTATTTTATTTATGAAAATAAATTAAGAAAACACTGAAGTTCTTAGACATTGCTGCAGAGTTTTTGATTGGAGATCTCATACGTGTTTTATTACAGCCCCTGTTTTTATGCTCTGAAGATTGATAGTGATGATGATGGTGACAGTATTGGCAGTGCTGATGCTGATAAATGAGGATGATGAAGAGATTTACTAGTTTTAGGTGTTGATTGATTTTCTGAAAGGGGATTGACTGCTATATGGTTTTCTTTTTTTTGGTAAATAAGCACAGTTTTGCATTTGAAGCAGATGGGTTGAAAGGGTTTGATAGTTTAGATTTCAGAGTAATATGGCTATTGCTGGTCTACACAACCTTTCTGTGCTTGAAAATTCTTTCCTAAGGGAGTCTCAGTCTCAAGCATCAAGAAGGCGGGGAAATGGTAGTACCCGGCCATCCTCACTCCTGCAGATGTGGCGGGAGCTTGAGGATGAGCATGTGGTGAGTCATGCTCAAGAGAGAACCAATGAAAGAATGCTCCAACAGAGGAGTAATGACCTTCCCATGACTGATCTTTCTGATAGTCGACGTAGTGAACATAGTGGTGTTTCAGAGGATGTGAGTGTGAGTGTGAGTGTGAGTGAGAATGAGTTTGTACAATGGTTACCAGATCGATTTGGATTGCAGAATGGGAGTGAGGATTCAAGTAATTTTGATTGTGAACATTCATCTGATTTGGGGGAAGTTGAAAGGGAAAGGGTAAGACAAATATTTCAGGAGTGGATGAACAGTGGTGGAAGGGGATGTACATCTAATGTTTCAGGTAGAAACAATAGTTCAAGGGCCCAGTGGCTGGGTGAAACTGAGCAGGAGAGAGTCAGAATTATAAGGGAGTGGGTGCAAATGAATAGCCAGCAGAGAGGTTCTCTTACAGACGGTAGAGAAGAGCAAGCTGCTGATGCTGGTGGTCAAATAGAACGACTTCTTGATGGTTTGGTGGTTAACCAGAATGCAGGCCGGACCGAGCATGTGCATAGGGGTATTCGAAAATTATGTGGCCGACAGGCCCTGCTTGATATGCTTAAAAAAGCTGAGAGAGAGAGGCAAACAGAGCTTCAGAGGTTGTTGGAGCATCGGGCTGTATCAAATTTTGCCCATCGCAACCGAATTCAGGTAGATGCATAAAATGTTGAGCTATTTTTCATTTGTCGTGGTTGTCTTTAATTTTTCACATTTTTTGTGTACGTTCTTCCAAAATTTCAAACAAAAAGAAAACTTTATTTATGTTAGATGATAATTTGGTAGTTAGTCTTTATAAATTGTCATCTGTAGTTGATTTGTAATTTGCATAATTTTGAGCTATTAAACTTTTCTCAAGAACAAAGGAACGATGTATATGCTATGAGACTGTTGATTGCCTCAATTATACCAGTGGCCTAACTCAACCTTTAGGTGTAATACATACCCTAAGAAGAGTGTTAGATGTGTAATTATGGATTTATATCTTTCCTGTTAAAATTCTTTAAATAATTTCATTGCAATTACATGTGTAGGAAAGAGAGAGTCTGTATAACATAATACTAACTAGGGCAGATGTTGAATGAAAAAAAAGAAGAATACTATTACTTTGAACTAAGAGACAACTTCTGATTTTGTCTAACTATGATATGGTAGCATGCCTGTCCCAACTACTTTGCCTCTTTATCTTCTTATTATTCTTGATGTTACTGTTTTTAGCTTGAAACCTGTTCTGGAAATTAGAGCAATTAGGCTAACTATTGAATGCTGTCATTGGCTGCTAAAAAGGTTGTTAGAAATTTTAAAAATGTTTATGGTTCTTCTATATGTTTCATTTGTTTGAAGGCAACAGTAGTTTAGCTTAGCTTAGCTTGGCATTGGTATCTGGCTTAAAGCTTTCCTAGTATAAACTTTTAACTTTTTGAGTGTTCTACCATCTTGATGGTTACATTTCTAGATGCGGACCGGTTTTACTGGCATTAAATTTTCTCAGTTATCTTCCCTTTTTCTTTTTTTCTTTTTTCAGTCTTTATTAAGGGGTAGATTCTTGAGAAATGACAGAATGGTTGAAGGTGACAGATCTACTTCTATTGCAGCCAGTGAATTGGGCTTATTAAGACAAAAACAGACTGTATCTGGTCTAAGGTACTTATTTCTTCTATTTATATAATAGCAATGTGCGTGTGTATATATATTATTCTACAAAGTTCATCTTATGATATATTCTGAGAGAATTCCACTATTTTCATGTAAACATCTTTAATCATATTGGACCTAATTTGTGAAAAACTTTAAGCAAAGGGAACTTGTACTGTTTAGTAAATTGAATGCATTCAGTTCCGCATTCGATGCTTCAAAAATTGAAACAAGGGATTTAGATCTCTAATTTAATTTGTCAGTGGAAGCTTAAAAAAAATGTCCTAATGATTTAACTCAAATAACTCACCAAGATTCTGGTCTGCAGAAAAGGAACTGTTTGGTAACATTGAAGTTGCGGAAATTAGTGATACTATCCATGAAAGAGTTTGGGAATGTTAATGCCACTTTGGACGTGTCTTCACAGTTCAGTCTATTATTAAGGTTATCAGATGAAGAGGTTTAGTGACATATGAAACGTTGTTATGGTTGCTTGATTGATGCCTGGAGATCATTGTTTCAGCTTTCAGGGCACCCCAGCTAGAAACACTGGACCAGATCTTGACACTGCAAATTTAGACATTTTGGTTGGTTGGCTGGCCTATGTAGGACCTTTTACGCACTCATTTTGTAATTCATCTTGTGTCCTAGACTTCAGAGGCCATAGGGCAAGTCTCCTTATTTCTGGGTGTATACAATACTAACATACTTCATTTGGTTTAAGTATTATTCTGAGTAGAGTGGTGTTGCACATTTTATCTGTACAGGGTTGAATTGTAGATTGGACTTTTATAGGTGCTTTTTCCCAATCATTTTATTGATTGTTAAGACTTAGTATTGGCCTTCTAGTTATTATCAGCCGTGGCTACTAATATTGAGGATCTTCTGCCAATAAAAGGTTAGGTTTGATAAATCAGAAAATTTTGCTTGTCTCAGCCCCCACCCCCTCTTTGAAATAGCTTGAATAGAGGACATTTTTTGGACACTCAATTATATGAAGTTCACAAAGGATGATCACAACTGAATTAGATAATAACTTTCTAGTCTTGTCTGTTTTATTTACATTATGTCATTTTCACCTTTTGGTAGTAACATTTTGCAAACTGCACCTATGTATCAGGGAAGGTTTTTTATCCCGACTGGATAATTCATGTTCTGGTCCTGTGAGCAGTAATCGTTCAGATAGATCATCTAACGCTGACAGTGGTGGGAATAGAAGTGAAGAAAACCGAGTAAATAATACACATGATGCAATAGATGGATTAAATGACCAATCTGAATGTGAGAATGAGGAAACTGATAATGGGAGGTGTGTGATTGGTACAACTGATTTAGAGGTTGAAACTGAAGTAAGTCAGCAAGCAACTTCTGCTTGTTTAGAAGATCAGCAGGAACAAGTTTCTGAGAGTGTATTCAGTATCTGGCAGGGGTTGGCCAGTGCTGAGTCTAATGAAAGCAGATATGATATTGGACAAGTCTTTGATGGGCCCAGGCAAGAAAGTCTTGCTGATGAGTCGCCCATTGAAACTTTGCAGAATGAAGCTGGAGAACAAAGTAGTCTACAAGAATCTGGTGAAGCATCTTATGAACGTTCTTTCCAAGATGGTGAGAGAAGTAGGACCTATTGGTTAACGAATGTTGTACAAAATGTAGAAAGGGTTCCTGTTGATCATATTGATGGCCAAGAACCCGCTTCTCAAGCTGAACAATGGCAGGAAGAGGATCAGGAAACTGAGGATGCAGACTGGCAGGAAGCTAGTGTGGACCATAACGAGTTGATGGATGGTCGTAATGAAGAAGCCTCTGACATGAATCATGAGGACGGTGAGAGTGAAAATGGAGGTTATGATGATATGCAAGAAGCTCCTGATGCACAACGTGAGGATGGTGGCTTGCACGACACTAGACAAAATTGGTTTGAAGGGTCTTACAATCTACAAGCTGCCACCATTGGAAGAACAGACACATTTTATCTTCCTGATGATGACAACGTACACAATACTGAACTGAGGGAACTCTTAAGCAGGTCTGAATTATATAACTTTGGGTTTATGTATTGCATTTTTTTAATTCAGTATTTTCTGAGTTATTTTTAATGTTGTAGGAGAAGTGTGTCTACCCTTCTTCGTAGTGGTTTTCGTGAGAGCCTTGACCAATTGATACAATCATATGTGGAAAGGCAAAATCATGCATCTATTGACTGGGATCTGAATGAAGCAGCTCGTACTCCTGAATCCCTTGAACAAGATATAGAACAGCAAAGCAGGGATCAGAATGAGGGTCAGAGTTCTCCAATTGCTCCTCCTTCACCCAGGATGCCATCCACGCAGCCACTCTGGGACCAGGATTCTCACCACTATAATTGGCAACCACATGATGGGCATCAGCGCTTTGGCATCGTACGTGCTTTCTTCTTGCTTGCAACTTGATTCTATCCCTGATTATCTTTTGAGAAGTTGATTAATGAACTATCTGTGAAATTTTTTCTTTTTAATAGATACTTGGAATCAATGGTTATACTAAAAAAAAATATTTTATTTGTTGTTATTTAATTTAAAACTGCTGTTTGATATTGCTAACTCAGTGATCTCATGACAATTATGCCTTTGTGGAAATTAGTGTTAAGCTTCAACAAGTGTAATTGTTAAAATCGGCTAGACCTACCCAAACAATACATGCTTTTGGACAGTCAAACTGCAATATGCTTCTTCTTTTGGATTTAGCCAAACTGCAAAATACTTATTGCTATCTTTGGGTCGCAGAACACTTTCAGCTCTTTGTGCTTCATTTGCAATTCACTGAATGCCAGTATTTACTTGACTTCCATTGGTTTTTTTTTTTTTTTTTTTGGGGAATTATTTGAGCTTAAATCAGTTCAACTACAAACCCTTTGGTCTCCATTTGATTGAGTTTGTGCTGCTAATTTTGTGCAGGAGTGGGAGATAATTAACGATTTGAGGGTCGACATGACAAGACTGCAGCAAAGAATGAATAAGATGCAGAGGATGCTGGAGGCCTGCATGGATATGCAACTTGAGTTACAGCGGTCAATAAGACAAGAGGTTTCTGCTGCCCTGAACCGGTCGGCTGGTTCACAAGGTTCTTTTATTTCTTCATCCCTAAATCCTAGCACATCTGCACATTTGTGTAATAATTCCTTCAGGTTTATTCAGGGAAAGTGAATTTCCCTTACTCCATCTGACTCGAGGCTCTTTCTCTCCTGATTATTGTTTATTGTCATATCCTCAGCAAGCTACGTGTCCTGATTTGTCCCGTTCACTGTTTAAGCAATCAAGAGGGAAAAAATTTCCAGCACGCACAAACTAGCTATTGTTGATGTTCTAACTGTATGTTCTTTGCTCTATAATTGAGGCTTTTTCCCATCTTTGTTGATCATTGTGTTATTCCTCTGCAGGTATGATTGATGATGACTTGCCTAAGGATGCATCATCTAACTGGGATAATGTTCGGAAAGGAATTTGCTGTATATGCTGTGAAAGCAATATCGATTCATTACTATACAGGTAAATCTAATCTCATACATAAATTTTCGTATTGATTTTTGAGGCCTCAACATTTCTGTTATCATATTATTATTGTAGATGTGGACACATGTGCACATGCTCAAACTGCGCCACTGAGTTGGCTCATGGTGGAGGGAAGTGTCCGATGTGTCATGCACCAGTAGTTGAGGTCATCCGTGCTTACTCAATCCATTAATAAAGTTAAAGAAGAAAAGAATCTGGATTAACAATTATAGAATCTTTCATCCTCGCCATCTCCAGGTATCTTCTTTTTTTTACCCTATTCTTGAATTTCCCCCCAGTGATTTGACGATGTACAGTACATAAACTATGTGTATGATTGAGAACAAAACATGCCATCTTTGATTCATTATACTACAAATCAAAATAAAAACTGGAGTGTAAGATTGCTAATCTATACAATTTCACAAGGTGATGAATATTTCTGGTTATAAGATTTAGATAACCGATTCTGCGGTCCAGAAAAGACCCTTTGCCATGTCTTCTTCCTTTCTTTTTAAATTTTTTCTTTTGAATTTTAATGAATAATTTCATTAAAATTAGACACGGGTGAACAAACCAAATAAACCTGATAAGTTGGTTTATTCAATTAGTTGAATCAGTTTCCTCAATTTATTTGGTTTGAATATGAAAGTCAAATATTTTTAAATAATAAATATTCAATCCCCAATCCAATATTCAAGTACTCTATGAAACTTGACTCAAAATATATTCACCCAAAATATAAAATATAAACTCAAATAGTTAAATATCTAAATAAATAATCCAACTTTATCAACATTTTTGGAAGTTGAATTGGTCAAATCATCAGCTCACGATCTGATCAACTTGGTTAGTTTGACTATTAGTTTAATTGGTTTTTAAATAATTTTTTTTTCTGAAATAAAATAGAATAAATAATAAATGATGTTATAACTTGAAAGCCCACCTTTTGATTTGGATTCCTTAAGATACTTAGAAGTGGGAAATATCAATTTTCCTTCTCAATATTCATTTCCCTTTCATTCTAGTAAACAAATTGGTACTCTAAGCAACAAAAAATCATGAAGAGTTTCGGAGGAGATATAGAGAAGAAATCGAGACCCACGACTGCAAAGGAGAAAATAATTGTGAAAAAACTCAAAAATTTATTATGTACTGATTTGCAGGAAATGAGAACTTAGAATGCAAGGGCCTTTGTTATTTTTTAAGGAACCCGACAGTGAGTACTCTTGAATTTTTTTATTTTTTATTTACTTAATTTTGGGCTTTCTAAACCTTTAAAAAATTGGGCCAACATAAAAACTTTTTTTTTTCATTTTGGCCCAGGTTGTTTTAGCTCAAAATATACAAGAATGGTTCAACATCGATCCATCCGGTCAGCGGTTCATGGTCTAATCGCGATTTTTAGTGCTTTACGATCCATCTGGTTTCTTTTTTACCTTACACTGGATGGATATACCGATCGATTCTTGATCCAACTAGTTCAATTGGCTCAATCGGTTCGATTCTGAAAACCATCAATTTAAACACTTAATTTATTAATTTAATCTAAAAAAAAGTGCTTTGAATGTAAGTTTATATATATATATATATATATATATATTGATATTTCATATTTCATATTCCATTAGTTTAGGTCATGCATGTCAAGTTTGGAGTAATTTTTTTAACTATTTATTTTATGTTATAAACTTTCAACCATTAAATATGTATTAATGTAGATACTATTTTAGATCAATATGATAAATATTTCATATCAATTTAAATTTTACATAAATGAAAAATATAATTATATTGATAAATTCAATAATTTTATCACTAAAATATCAATTATAGAAAGAATTATAAAAATGTGAAATCATATTAACTTTATAGAAAAACATCCACATGCATTTTTTTTTTGGACCCTTAGATCAAGTGGTAAAATTAAAACATGGCTGGCTTTAATTAACTTCATAAAGCATCATTGCCTCCACCTTCAACAATACCACAATTACAACCCCAAATTAAATCTAAATTATGCTACATGCAAGGCAATAATATAGGTATATAAAGAAGATTAAATACATTCATCATTAAGAAGGTGGAGATGATTGATGAGTAGGCACAAAGCTTTATGTACTATAACATTTTTTTTGGCATTCCATTAACGCATTCATTTATTTATTTTCACTTCTCCTCTTTACTTTGGGCATATTCTGAGCTTATTTTATCTGCAATGAATCCAAAAAGGAGTTGTAATTCTGGGTATAAATCGAATATTTCATGGAAAAACAGTAAATAAAAGTAAGTTCAACTTTGACTGTTCATGGAAGAATGAGAATGTGATTATATTGCTAAAGGAAGATGGAGAAGGACAATCATGTGATTTAAGAAAATTTTACAGAAAGAAAATCCAAAAGGTGATAGTCAATTGATTTAGTATAGAGGTAAAAAAGAATGTTTTAGCATAGATTTAAACCATGGAAAGACCATAATTTTGTTGGAGAGAAATCGCTTATGGTTTTAAGGAAGGAAACAGAAAAATAGCACAAGATAAATAAATAAAAAAGTGTTACTTTTATAGTAGATTGAATAACGATTCTTTTGTTAAATTTAATAGCGTGGCATTTTGAAATAAAAATAATACTCACTAAATAGTTGGTGTGATAAGAAAAGATGTTATAATTAATCTAAATTTGATAAAAGTATTCTAATAGTGTTAATAATTAGATTTGCATTTTAAAATTGAAAATCTAAATTCCTTGAAATAAATATAGTGTGATTAAATTCCAAATATAAGAAGAGTACAATGACCCAGAGTATTTTTTTAATCATATATATATATATATATATATATATATATAGGAGGATCCATTACACCGGTGTGAAACTTAAAAGTAGTTTTACATCATTTCATAACTTTTTATACTATCAATATTTTGACAATCCAGCGGTTGAATTTATCAAAATATTTGTACTTATTATGCATGTAAATTTTTTAGTTGATCTGATACCTTTATCATATCGATTTAAAATATTATCTATATTAACATTTGAATTTTTTTTAACATAAAATGAATAGTTAAATTGTTAAAAATGTTAATAATATAAAAAGTCAAGCTATAAAACCACTTAAGTTTTAAACTATTATAAATGCCCTTCAATTGACTGACTTAAAATTTCAATATAGAGAAAGATCCATTATAGTGAGATAGGATTAGATCCAAAAGAAATCTAAGGCTGAAATTAAATATATATAAAAAAAAAACAACACATTCAACCCTTGATCATGCTATATTGGATTTTTGGGAAAAGTGTAGTAAAATGTTGGAAAATGTGTGGCAACCTTTTAACCTAATAACAAGTTGGCATCAGTCCACCCCAACCAGCCAAATAGACACTCCAAGAACCACATATTAAAGTCACCTTGCAATGCTAACAAAAAATGACCGACAAAATTAACACTAATAAAACAATCCAATGAAAATAAAAACTAGCAACTACAACCTTAAAAAAACCTCTATACTTGACTGCTCCACTAAGTTCACCAAAAACAATTAAAATACTAAACAAATTAAAGTGTTTACTGGAAGTATACAAGTCGAGTTGTAATGTTTGTGTACAATAGGACATAGAGTATTATGAGAATCGAATCCAAAGGATTGAAAGGAAAAATGTGATCCTCAAGAAAATAACGAGCAAAGCAACCATTAACCTAATTAAGTCGAGAATTATTAATGCAACCGAATAGAAATCGTATTAAAACTAATTTTAAATTAACAAGTGAAGACACTAATCTAACCTTCTTCCTCCTTGCTATAAATGATGTAAATGGTTGAAACGATGGTCGATTGATTCGATAATCACTAACTAAGCTAATAAACCTATCTTGATTGTATTTTTTTGCTACTCCCAACTAAGAATCTCCTTTAGGCCTCATCCTAAACTAGGAATTACCATATAAGATCTTCTCTTGGTCTCACCTAGACATGTTGATCTCTTTTTGGTCTTATTACTCGGTACAATCATACCAAATTCTTACCCAATAAACCCTCTTCTTGATCTCGTTTATCTAGATCTTCCACTAAAGGCGTCAATTATAGTGTATTAAACATTTTGATATAATTGAACAATCAATTAATCAAACATAGATATCAACCTAGCTAAACAATCAACTCATCAATCAACCATTAAGAAACTTTCAACACATAATAAAGCTCAATAACCAAATAAACATTTTATTAAAAAAGTGGTAAACAAAATGTAAAAGAAAGAGTTGAGAAATGCTCATTCATAAATGTCAATCACATGGAGCGCAAGAGCTTGAATGTTCTCTATTTACAAAGTTTCCAATAAGAGTGAAAAAAGATCTGTAACAAAACAATGTTATGCTAAAAGCAAACTAGAGAAAACCTAAACCTACTAACTAAGAAAATTCTGTCAAAATGAGCTAATTTGTGTAAAAGTCTATTAATATGCTAGAAAAATAGTTTATATAGTAACAAACCAAAAGACTATTTTGCCCCTACTAAAAATCCCCTTCACAAAGTCTAAGGACCTAAAATGACACCAAAATGCTTTTTAAAATTTGTTTTAGATCTGAGCAGTTTTGACTACATTGTCACGACCGTGAAAATTCGTCATCGCAATAATGGCTTGTGGTTGCGACAATGGAGTCTATATTCTAGGCTTTATTCCAAACAGTGGAGGTGTCGTCACGACCGTGGTAATTCGTCATCGCAACAGTGTTTGTTCTTGCCCAGTTCTCGATACCTTTTGAGTGCCTAATCATTCCATGATTCGTAGGGACCTATAATGCCATTTTCACACAAGGAAGCTCACATTTAAAATGACATAATGTCAATACTCAATATATATGTAAAAATACTTTAAAAAATTATATTTATTTCAACTCCTACTAATTATGCAAAATCACACAAAATGACTATAAATGCAACCCGAAAACAAGCTCATAAAGTGTAAAAATGACCTAATTTACCATATTAATTTAGGATGCATCAAATTCCCCCACACTTAGGTCTTTGCTTGTCCTCAAGCAAACAACACACACAACATGCAAAGGGCGAACCTTAAATTGTATTTTTTACTAGAACATATTATAATTGACCATTGAACAAACAAATAGGAGACTTCACATGCAAGTCGAGATTAATCACTAGTTAATTCAAGCTCTCTAAGAAAAATTAATCTCAGTTCAAAAAGTTAAAAGGCCAATAGACTAGAGGTAAATTCCGTGCTTGTGTACTCGTTTATGTTAATCTATGTAGAGGCCCATTAATGCCCGGGCCCGTTCAGAAAAAGAAAAACAAAATAAAAAATAAATGTCCAAAGATTTTTAAACAGTCCATTTTTACAGCCCTTAAACCCAAACAAATTAAACCCAAAGCCCAATTACACCCATACCCAAAACCACTCACTACCCGAACCTAAACCAATAAAACTACCCAGACCCACACATGGCCCAAGTGGCCCAAAAGCTTGCGGACGCAGGAAACCCTAGGTTTCCATTGCGCCGCAAGCGCCCCAACAGGAACCCAATTGTCGCGCCGCAGCACCCCAGCCCTTTGCGCCGCAATCAGATCCCCGCATCCGCGCCTTCGGTCGCGCCACAATCTGCGCGCAAATCTTGCACCACCACCGAGACTTTCGTCAATCACCTGCACAAACAAGGAAACAAACAGCAAGCAAATAGGCAAAACTCATGTATTTCCTGTTTTAAATCTATTTTCGGGTTTATATAAACCCAAAAAAACTTGTAAAACGGATACACGATACAGACAGAATACACAGAAACAGAGAATACCAAAAAATCCAGTAATAATATACAGAAATTTTTTCGCAAAGGTGATTTTTGTTTATATATTTTTCATTCGGTTTTATTTTTTTTGATACATTCATGCATATACAAACGTTTTAAAAAATAAAAAGGGGGAGTGTTTACCTTTCGAAGACACCGAGAATCGGAGATTTTAGGCCTCCGGCCACCGTCCACAGAGGCGCGTGTGGCGCGTGCCTATGACGTCCGACGATTCCTCCGGACAGAGGCGAGGAGAATTCGAGAGCATTTTGGGGGGGGCTCTCTGATTTTTTTTTAACGAATGTCAAAATGAATTTTTTTTTAAGAAATTGACTTATATAGCCTCGTATAAACGAAGCCGTTTTCGCTTAAACTGATAAGCGCCAAAACGACGTCGTTTTACAATCAGATCCGCGTGTTGACCCGATAACCCGGGCAGGATCCGCGCGTTTTGTTAAAAGGGGCTAATTGCCTCTTTGGTCCTTCCATTTTTTTTAATATTTATAATTCGGTCCAATTTGAATTTTTATTCTTTACTAAATTGGCCCTAATTTTTTTTTTCAATTTAGTCCCTCGGGCTCTTTGAAGGCTAAAATCAGAACGACGTCGTTTTGGGAAGAAGGCATAATTGCCTAATGAGTCCCTACAGTGTGACGCGCGTTTTAAATTAGTCCTTTTATATTTGTTTTATTGCTATTTAGTCCTTACTCATTTAAAAACCTTTTTTTTAATTATTCTAATATTATATTTAGTTATTTGATTATATTAAAATATTAAAATATTCTTATTATTTATATAAAATTCGTATATATGTATTTTTTTATGTATTATTCCTTTTTAAAAAATTATTATTATTTATCATTTTATTTGTTATTTGTAACTTATACATTAGTATTTACATTATATTATATATATTATATAGTATTATATCTTATATTATTTTATTTTATCTAAAATTACTTATATTGCATAGTATATTATTCATTCTTAAAAATGTAGTTTTATAAATATAAATTATTTATTTATTTTAAAATGTATTTTATTTTCTCAATACATACATATATATATTGTATTTATTTATTACTTGGTATAGGTTATTGTATGAAAATTTTCAACCTGCATGAAATGTGTTCATATTTATTTTATTGTTTATTGTATTTGTTTATACTTCATCATGTATTTACAATTGCTTTAGTGTAGGAATTATTATTTGTCATATTTGTATTATTATTTCTTTATTGCCTATATTAAATGTTAGTATATTATAATTGCTTTTGATGTTTGATAATGTATTAATATGATATTTTCATAAGATCATCGTTTTAAAATAAAATGCATTTTGCAAAATTACTATATTTTACCTAAAGGTTTTAAAATAAGGCAATGTTTAGTATTTAGAAATTTGGGAAATAGTGCCCTAACGTGTTGGGTTTCGATTTTCTATTTGATTAAATAATTAAATACCCTTTTAATAAATTTCGTAAATTATGAGGTGATTTTAGTTACGAGGGTTTAAAAATATCGTGTCCTAACGTGCTGGATGTGATGTTTGTATTCTTTCGGAACAAAGAAATCTCAAGTTTTAAATCAAATTGTTCAGTTTTTTTAGTCATATTTTAAATGTTTATTAAATTTCAAACATTTGGACATGATTCTATCGATTAGGTACCAATTTTTGGGCGTTATGAGGGTGCTAACCTTTCCTCATACGTAACTGATTCCCGAACCCATTTTCTTGTTTTTCGTGGACCAAAAATCAGATGTTTTAAAATAAAACGTTTGGCAAGGTGATCCAATCACACCTAAGTAAAAAGGGATTGGTGGCGACTCCCACTTTTGTTTTTAAAGTCGACCCCGTTTTTCATAAAACTTTAAAAATGGTTTCGACAGCTTGGCGACTCCACTGGGGACCAATAAGAGAGTCAAGCCGTAAAATCGATAATTTCATGTCCTTTTGTTCGAATTTAAAATTCTAGTTTTTTTAAAAAAAAACATGATCCTTTTATTGCATGTGGTTCTAACTATATCTCTCTGCATTGCACTGCATGACCGTCGTGGTCACACCCTTAAGTGGGAGCGAGAAGCTATGCCTTCGTGAGGTTTTCACCTCCGCATGGGCTAGTGGATTGCTTCTGAAATACATCTGTACCTATGTCTTCATGAAGTTTTCACTTCCGCATGGCCATAGGGAAATGTATTCCCCTGAACCGAACTCGGTCCGCATGAGCCTATAATGGGTGAGGATCGAGGAATCTGCTGGTTCAGGTACCTCAACTTTAGAACCAAACCGCATATAGTAAACCCTAAGAACCCACCTTAGGTAGAGCTATGCCAAACTTTAGTAGTTACCAGATAGGTGTGTGTTTATTTCACTTGCTTTATATTTTATTCTATGGTACTAACTCGCTGTGTTTCATTTTTGTGCATGTCATTTCATATTTTTAGAGGTATCGATTCACTACGCTTTCTAAGTTAGAAAGTCAAGTTATGGAGAACGAGTTCCTTGATAAAGTGGGAGACAATGCAGCTGCTCGCACATGGTCAGAGCAAACGCAATCGGAGAAAGGAAATAGCTTAGTTGACAGGTATGTATCTGAACTATGGGATTTTACTCGTATTAGTATTACACAGAATGAGTTCCAAGAGTTGAAAGAGATATGGACCCAGTGGGACGATGAGTCAAAGCAGATGTTCTATCGTAATTATGGCGATCTACCCTACTTACTCGACATCAAGGTAGATAAGAATCTATTCCGGGCTATGACTCAATTCTGGAACTCTGCTTATAGCTGTTTCACTTTCGGGGAAGTAGATTTAGTGCCCACGCTGGAGGAATATACGACCTTGCTTCGCTATTCGAGGTTCCAAGTCAACAAAGCTTATTTTAGGGCTGCCAATGTTCCAACTTTTGTGAAGAAGTTGATGAGTATCACAGGGATAAGTGAACAATGGGTTACAGCTAGAATTCAAGAGAAATGTGAAGGTAAATGTATACCTTCGGTAAGTTTGAGAGACCTGATCCTAGTATATCCAGATGAAAAGAAGAGGATTGACGTCTTTGCCTTATGTATTTATGGTTTGGCGATCTTTCCCAAAGATTTAAGACATATAGATGAAGCAGTTACTGATTTATTCGACCGACTTAGCAAAGGGGTCACACCTGTACCTGCGATATTAGCCGAGACGTTCAGATCTTTAAATGCATGTTGGAGAGCTGGTGAAGGTAGATTCATTAAATGCGCACAGTTATTAATGGTTTGGTTTCACAGTCATTTTTGGAAGGTTGACAGGGTTCCTTACCGAGTGTTCTCTGAAGGTTATTCTCCCTTAAAGGAGGCCACAGCTACGTCAAGGAGAGACGATCTATCAGAGGAAAGGTGGATGGAAATTCTTCAAAACCCTCGAGAGGAAGATGTTGAGTGGAAAGCCCCTTGGTTGGTTCCCGACGGAGTCCTTTATCGGTGTAGAAGTTTTGATTGGGTACCTCTGCCTGGAATTTGGAGAGCTGTTGGATATGCACCGTTGCTCGTATTAAGGCAATATAAAGCAAGACAGTTCATACCGGCGACACAGGGGTTAGCTCAAAGTGAATTCTCATATAAGGGGGATAATTATAAGAAGAGGATTCGAGAGATTTCTAAGGCTTGGAAGCAAACTCGCTGTATGAAGATATTGACTGGAGGACCGACGATAACCCCAAAGTACAAGGAGTGGACGAGCAAAAGGATCAACGATAGCATCCTTGGGCCAAGTTTGGAGGGTGCTCGATCGATGAAGGAGTATTTACAAGTGGTCCCATTGGAGTTAGAAATTGTGAAGCAAGATTTTGAAAAGAAGAGTTCAGAGCTTGGAAAGAGGATAGAGAAGCTAGAAGAAGAAAAGATGTATTTGAGGCTAGATGTGGATGTTCAGAAATCAGAGGCTGAGAAATTAAGAAAGGAAAAGAGGAAGATAGAAGAAGATCGAGACAGTTTGAAGACGGAGTATAAGAAGATATGTCTGACGATGAAGAACGCTGGATTGAGAAAGACTTCAGAATAGTGGCAACAAGAGGTCCAAGAGGAAAAGGCCAAAGCTGACTATTGGGAGAGGAAGTTTCGAGAAATGCAAGCGCGAAACGAGGCTTTAGAGAAAAACTTGGCAGAAAGTTTAAATAAAAAGGGAGAATTAAAGGCTAGAGTGGCTGAACTTGGACGGTCTCTTCATAACCATCGAAGCTGTAATTCCGCGATCGAGTTAAAGTCAAGTCTGAACAAGATCAAGGAAATGAAGGGTAAGATTGAAGAGTTAGAATCAGCATTGCACAGTTGTGAACTTCGGATCGAGCTTCTTGAAACAAGAGAAGGGCGTTGGAAGGAAGAGCTTCGCCATTCTCAGGATCAAGTTAGAAGTCGAGATTACCTCATGGGTGAAGCAATAGTTCAGATTCGAGAGGTAGCTGATCATCTACAGACTTTGGCATCACAGTCGATGTCGTTGAGCATGAAGTATGAGCTGCAGTCCGATCGTAGTCAAGAGCTAGCTTCCTTGCTTGGGAAAATCAAAACCTTAGGACTTAGGGCGAAAGCATATTTGTAGTCCGTTTTATGTAAAGGATTTTGTTTTCTAATAAAGTTTTCTAAAAATGAAGTTGAATCAGAATCGATGCCTCTTTGCATTCATGCATTTGTATTACATCATATCATATGCATTTAAGTCCATAGAGAGAGTCTAATTAGTTGAAATTATAACAGAGAGAGAGAGAGAGAGAAAGGGAAGGGAAATCTAGAAGCTGAACACCATTACGGTACACGTGCAAAGACAAGGAAAATGGATCAAAGACTTGAACAATTCCAGAGGGATATGCAAGACCAGATGCAAGAGCAAATGGCAAAGCTCCAACAAGAGATGAGAGACCAAATGTTGGAGGCTCAGAGGAACATGATGGCCCAAATGGCCCAAATGCTGAATGGGGCAATGGACAAAGGAAAAGGTCCCATGGCTATCACTGGAGAAGAAAGCGAAGGCATTCCTCCAGGTTTTACCCCACCACATGCGCCAGCACAGCCTGAAGAGTATCCCCAAAGGCCATCTGTCACGATTAGGCCTCAACAGGGGCAAGCTGATCCCAGACCGTCCATGAACTTCCAAGTTGGCTCAGGATCCAACCCAGGAGATAACCCAACAAATCATGTTATCCCTGATTTGGATATAGCAGACAGAGAATGGATAAGAAATAAATTCTCGAGGCAGTTAGAGGATCGCTGTAGATGGTTAGAGGAAAAATTCAAGGCTTTGGAAAATGCCGATCATCACCATGGCATTGATGCAAAGGATTTAAGTTTGGTTCCGGATTTGGTGCTTCCTCATAAATTCAAGATGCCAGAATTTGAGAAGTACAATGGGACTAGTTGCCCTGAAGCCCACATCACCATGTTCTGTAGACGCATGACTGGCTACATGAACAATGATCAACTTTTGATTCATTGTTTCCAAGACAGTTTAGTGGGGGTAGCGTTCAGGTGGTACAATCAACTCAGCCGCACTAATATTAGCTCATGGAGAGACTTAGCCCAAGCCTTCATGAAGCAGTACAATCATGTTACAGACATGACGCCTGATAGAATCATGTTGCAAAACATGGAAAAGAAATCAAATGAAAGCTTCAGGAAATACGCGCAAAGATGGAGGGAAGTTGCCATGCAAGTTCAACCACCTCTCCTGGAAAAGGAAACCACCATGCTATTTATCAACACTTTAAAAGCACCATTTATCACCCATATGATAGGAAGTACCACCAAGAGCTTCGCAGATATAGTGATGGCAGGGGAAATGATAGAAAATGCCATAAGGGGTGGTAAGATTGAAGCGGGAAAAACCACTAGAAGGTCCGCTCCTAGGAAAAAGGACAATGATGTAAACAATACAAGTACATACAACAAAGGGTACTCAAAGGCAGTTACTGTTAGTCAGCCAAAAGTAGTTACTGCCGGGAAACAGGGGTCGACAAGACAAGAATCAGGCCCCAGACAAAATTCTGAAAAGCTCTAATTTACGCCAATCCCAATGACGTATAAGGAGCTATATGAAAGTTTATTCGATGCACGCGTAGTGTCCCCATATTATCTACAGGGGTTACAACCCCCATATCTTAAATGGTATGACTTAAACGCCCAATGTGATTACCACGCAGGAATAGCGGGGCATTCGATAGAAAATTGCACTGCCTTCAAAAAGGTAGTTGAGAGGCTCATCAAGATGGGGATTGTCAAGTTTGATGATACACCCAGTGCGGAGAACCCATTACCCAATATGGAGATAAGGGAATAAATGTGATTGGGGAAAATGTCGTGAGAAAGATTAAAGGGGATATCTCGGAGGTAAAAACCCCATTGAGAATGGTGTGGAAGGAAATGGTAAGAAGAGGAATGATATTATCCGATTCTTTGGAAGGATGTGAAGAACCAAGGAACTACTGTGAGTTCCACAAAGCTGAAGGACATGAGATCCAGGAATGTGCTGAGTTTAAGGTTTTAGTACAGAGCCTTATGGACAATAAGGAGCTGGAGTTTCACGAAGAAGGCTCAGAGGAAAGAAACGTATGTGCAACTGAAGAAGAATTGACAAAGCAAAAGGTCAATTATCCAAGGATCATAATTTTCCGACCGAGAAATATAGAAGGCGGAGCACAATTTACGCCTAAAGTTGTAATCCAGAAACCTGTTTCCTTTCCTTACAAGGATAACAAGATGGTACCATGGAATTACGACTGTAATGTGACGACACCGGGAGTGGAAAACTCAGCTAGCACTTCTAAAGAAGTCTAAAATGAGGGATTCTACACATGAAGTGGGAGGCGTTACGACTCGGTAAACGTCAGAACAGAACCAGTGAAATCAATGACTGTGGCAGTTGAACCGGAGAAAGGACCTGGCGCCCTTATCAACGAACCTGTGAAAGAGGAAGAGGCTAAAGAATTTTTAAAATTCTTGAAGCACAGTGAATACAGCGTGGTAGAGCAGCTGCGCAAGCAACTAGCTCGCATATCGGTGTTAGCCTTACTCTTAAGTTCAGAAGTGCATCGCGAAACTTTGATGAAAGTGTTGAACGAGACTTACGTTACTAAAGATATATCTGTCAATAAACTTGACCAATTAGTTAGTAACATAAGTGCTGACAACTTTATTTCCTTCAGCGATGATGAAATTCCACCTGGGGGTATGGGATCGACCAAGGCCCTACACATAACTACTCGTTGTAAGGGATATACTTTACCGAGCATGATAATCGATAATGATTCAGCCTTGAATGTCTTACCATTGTCAATGCTGAAGAGATTACCGATAGACAGTTCTCACATGAAGACATGCCAGAACATAGTGAGAGCGTTTGATGGTGCCAAGAGAAGAGTGATGGGAAGAATTGATATACCATTGCAGATTGGGCCAAACACATATGAGGTGGACTTTCTGGTGATGGATATAAAGCCCTCTTACAACTGCTTGTTGGGAAGACCTGGATTCATTCAAAGGGCGGTGCCTCATCCTTGCACCAAAAGCTGAAACTGGTGACGGATGGTCGGTTGGTTACCATAAACGCGGAGGAAGACATCATAGCGACTGTTACCAATGACGCACCATATGTAGAGACAAATGAGGAGGCCATTGAGTGTCCTTTCCGGTCTTTAGAGTTCGTCAACGGCACATTCATTTTGGAAGGAAATGAAGTTCCGGTGCCTAAGATATCCAAGACCATGAGGATGGGCTTACAAATGATGGTGGGGAAGGGAGCCCTACCAGGAAAAGGACTGGGCAGACATCTCCAAGGAGAGATTCAAGTGCCAATGCTGAAAGAGAAGAGAGACTGTTTTGGCTTGGGTTTCAGGCCAGATGCTAAACAAAAGAAAAAGGAAATCGAGAAAAAACAAGAGAGAAGAAGGGCACGGCTGAACGGGGAAGAAGTCAAGTGGGAATCAATGACATTCCCCCACATATCCCAGAACTTTGTATCCGGAGGGATAATTCACCCTGATAGAGGGTTATTGGAAAGTCCTCACATCAATGCCATACACGGGGAAGGAGTTGAACAAAGAAACCTGTTGGGCATTCGCCCTTATGAACATGGAAGCGTTTTGAACAATTGGACTGTAGAGGAACTTCCTGTAGTTTTTAGAAATTATACAGAGTAATATTCAGAACACTCTTGTTGTTTTTTTAGCCTAGGAACAATAAGATTTCTTTTGTGAAATAGGCTCATGTTCAGACATTATTATTTCAATAAAATACATTTTTGATAATTAACTCGAGCAGATATTCTTTTATTTTTTTTCATTCTTTTGATTTTCTAATTTCATTCCAAATTCTTTTATTCTCATTCATATCATGTGAATAGTTATTATCGAATTCATTTGTTCTTTGTACATTCTTTGGTACCCATCATAGGTCCCTAGATATCAATGAGATGAGCAACGATACTACAGATCTAGAGGTCTATTTTGAGCAAGACATGTGTTTAGGGGAATCTCAGGATTTTGAAGATGACAGAGATTGTGACTTGTCTTCAAATTTGTTAAGAATGGTAAAGCAAGAGGAGAAACAAATTTTACCCCACGAAGAGGAGGTAGAGAACATAGCCTTGGAGGAAGGAAAAGTTGTGCAAATCGGAACACACATAGCAGAGAAAACAAAGCGAAACCTGGTTGAGTTACTACGGGAATTCAAAGACGTCTTTGCATGGTCATACCAAGATATGCCTGGGCTGAGTACCAAAATTGTAGTTCATCGCCTCCCCATAAGAGAAGAGTGCAAGCCAGTTTAGCAAAAGCTACGAAGGATGAGGCCTGATGTAGTGTTGAAAATAAAAGAGGAGGTCCAGAAACAGTTTGATGCTGGTTTTCTACAAGTGGTCAAGTACTCAGAGTGGGTTGCCAACATTGTTTCTGTCCCTAAGAAGAACGGAAAGGTCCGGATGTGTGTGGACTATAGGGACTTAAATAAAGCTAGCCCAAAGGACAATTTCCCTTTGCTATATATTGACACATTGGTGGATACTCACTGTTTTCCTTCATGGATGGTTTTTCGGGATACAATCAAATCAAGATGCACCCTGAGGATATGGGGAAAACTACCTTCATAACATTGTGGGGTACCTTTTGCTATAAAGTAATGCCATTCGGACTAAAGAATGTTGGGGCAACATATCAAAGGGCCATGGTAACGTTATTCCATGACATGATGCATAAAGAGATCGAGGTGTATGTTGATGACATGATCGCCAAATCTCGAACAGAAAAGGAACACATTGAGGTCTTGAAGAAATTGTTCTTGAGGTTGAGGAAATTTCAATTGAAGCTCAACCCAGCAAAGTGCACTTTCGGAGCTTGGTTAGGGAAATTACTGGGTTTCGTAGTCAATGAGAGAGGAATTGAAGTTGACTCAAACAAGGTCAAAACAATACAAGAATTGCCTCCACCACGCACTCAAAAGGAAGTCCGAGGTTTTCTTGGAAGGTTAAACTACATTGCTCGGTTTATTTCACAATTAACTGAGAAATGTGATCCCATATTTCGTCATCTCAAGAAACACAACCAAGGTGTATGGGATGATGAATGCCAGAGAGCTTTTGACAAAGTCAAACAGTATCTATCAAATGCACCAGTACTATCTCCACCTAATCCAGATAGACCATTGATACTGTATTTGTCAGTATTCAATAACTCCATGGGATGTGTGCTTGGACAACACGATGAGTCAGGAAGAAAAGAGAGGGCGATATACTATCTCAGTAAAAAGTTCACTAATTGTGAAATGAGATATTCGCCAATCGAGAAATTGTGTTGCGCCCTGATTTGGACAACTCGGAGATTGAGGCAGTATATGCTATATCATACTACCTGGTTAATTTCGAAGCTTGATCCGTTAAAGTATATGATGGAGTCCACTGCTTTGAATAGAAGGATGGCTAGGTGGCAGATTTTGCTGTCTGAATTCAATATAGTCTATGTGAACCAAAAGGTTATAAAAGGGAGCGCAGTAGCAGAATTTTTGGCTAGCAGAGTTTTGGAGGATTATGAACCTTTGAGCTTTGATTTCCCAAATGAGGAGCTGATGTATGTGGCAAATACTGAAGATTGTCCGTGGAAGCTAAAGTTCGATGGAGCATCGAATGCTGTGGGAAATGGAATTGGGGTAATTTTTATATCCCCTAGTGGT
The DNA here is from genome assembly GCA_025698515.1 of Gossypium sturtianum. Classification (NCBI taxonomy): domain Eukaryota; kingdom Viridiplantae; phylum Streptophyta; class Magnoliopsida; order Malvales; family Malvaceae; genus Gossypium; species Gossypium sturtianum. The sequence continues at coordinate 25,404,107 of CM046949.1, forward strand.
GATTATTATCCATTCACATGCAAATTGGATTTTGATTGCATAAATAACATGGCGGAATATGAAGCCTGCATCATGGGAATTCCAGCAGCCTTAGAGCGTAAGATCAGAGTGCTAGAATTATATGGAGATTCTGTCCTAGTAATCTACCAGCTTAAAGGAGAATGGGAGACAAGAGATCCCAAAATAATTGATTACCGAAAAATAGTTCTGGGATTGATTGAGGAGTTTGATGACATTACTTTCAATTATCTCCCACGCGATGAAAACCAGATGGCAGATGCTTTGGCGACCCTAGCTTCTATGATCAAGGTAAACAGACCAGAGGATATGAGACCTATTCAGATGAGTATCTTTAAAGTTCTAGCTCATTGTTATAATGTGGAAGAGGAGGAAAAAGATGACCACCCTTGGTATCAGGATGTATTACGATACGTAAAAAATCATGAATACCCGGAGCATGCCACTGAGAATGAGAAAAGGACTTTAAGAAGATTGGCCTCTGACTATGTTTTAGATGGGGATATCTTGTACAAGAAGAGAAAATATCAAGTACTATTGAGGTGCGTTGATGCAGTAGAAGCTAGGAAAATCCTGGAAGAGGTTCATGAGGGCGTTTGTGGAACACACGCTAATGGATTCACAATGGCCAGACAAATAATGAGATTTGGATATTATTGGTCCACCATGGAAGGGGATTGTATCAGCTATGCTAAGAAATGTCATAAATGCCAGATTTATGGAGACAAAATTCATATGCCTCCATCACCTCTTTATGTTATGACTTCCCCATGGCCTTTTTCCATGTAAGGCATGGATGTTATCGGACCAATCTCACCGAAAGCTTCGAATGGACATCGATTCATCTTTGTGGTAATTGACTACTTCACGAAATGGGTGGAAGCAGCTTCATATGCTAGCGTCACTAAGTCTGTAGTTAGCCGATTCTTGAAGAAGGAGATCATTTGTCGATATGGAATGCTCGAGAGGATCATATCAGATAACACGCTGAATTTGAACAACAGCACGATAGCAGAAATTTATAGTCAATTCGAGATCAAGCACCATAACTCGTCTCCGTATCATCCAAAAATGAATGGGGCAGTGGAAGCAGCCAACAAAAATATCAAGAAGATAGTAGGGAAGATGACTGAGACCTATAAGGATTAGCATGAGAAACTACTGTTTGTACTCTATGCTTATCGGACGTCCGTCAGAACCTCTACTGGGGCAACGCCCTTCTCGTTAGTCTATGGAATGGAGGCTATCCTACCCATTGAAGTGGAAATTCCTTCTCTTCTAGTTTTGTCAGAAATAAAGCTGGATGAAGCTGAACGGATTCAGGCTCGGTATGATCAGTTGAACTTAATTGAAGAAAAGAGGCTAAGGGCTATTCGTCATGGTCAGATGTACCAAAAACGAATGATGCGAGCCTATAATAAGAAAGTTCGCCCAAGAGAGTTTCATGAGGGAGACCTTGTATTGAAAAATATCCTTCCCATACAAAAGGATTCCAGAGGAAAATGGATGCCGAATTGGGAAGGACCATATGTGGTGAAGAAGGCTTTCTCTGGAAGAGCATTGATCTTGACCGAAATGGATGGGAAAAGTTTACCTAACCCTGTGAACTCTGATTCAGTCAAAAAGTATTTTGCTTGAAAAGGAGAAGAGGCCAAAGTGAAAACCCGCAAAGGGCGCTTTGAGTTTCTAAAAATAAAAAAAATAAAAAAATGGAGAGGCCAAGGCGAAAACCCGCAAAAGGGCGCCTTGAGACCAAAGGGGTTTTGAGTTGAAAACCTGAAAAGGGCAGCTCAAATTCTGAATGGACATGCAGTCTTCTTGCTACACTTGAATCAACAATGAAATGAAGAATGTTGCATATCGGGGCATCAACAAAGTACTTTGGGTCTTCTAAACACATGTTGAGCTCAAGACAGTCTTCATAAAGTTTGTATATAGAAGCTCAATCGGCGATATCTAGGGCATCTGATTTTTGTCCTATTCATTTTACTATCTTGGGATTCTTTTTCTTCTCAAAGATATGTTCTCAGTTAATTTTCTTTGTATCTTTGATAATTTATTCAATTTTAACCCTTTTTGAGATCAATTTATTTGTTACCCATTATTCGTAAATGTGTTGCATTGAAATAATGATTGACGAACTAATAATTTCACAAAAAGAAGTTCTACATATTACTTTGGAAATTTCTAGATAGGACAAGGAACTAAATCAGGACAATTGTTTAGAATTTCCATGTGCATAGAAATATTTGAGAAAGAAGAGTCTGGATAGAGACTATTTCTCTGAATTCTTAGTCCAATTGATAATTGGACAAAATAAATGAGTTGATGTGATGGAAGTAAGTGATGTCATCAGGTCATTCGAGGGGTGGTTTGATGAACTAAGAAACCCTAAATTGTGGTGGAATGGGTTGAATCCAAAATAAACCCTATACCCTAAAAATTTCAGATGGGCCAGATTGAAAAGTTTCAATTCCCATTGTGGTGTTGGTACAAGCCTTGTGTTCTCAAGAATCAAGCGGAGTTGACTCAGAAATTACATTGGGGCAAACTTGTTGAGCAGAACAGGATTGATGAACAAGAATGAAGAACAAATGAGTGATAAAACCTAGAATAGGAATCATACTCATAACATTTTTGCATCATAGCAAATCTCATTAGGATCTTTTGATTCATTCCAATCATTGCATCCTAATCCTTTAAAAGAAATCATTTTCATGATATGTTACATTCGTGTCACTCATAACACATGTAGCTAGAAGCATTTGATTCATTCTGATCATAGCATCTTAGTCATGTGACATAAACATATGGAACCGAGTCTATAGGACATGTCCTTCAGTGGACGGTGTAGCAATATCGGTGAATTTGCAGATCTCATCTTCCTAAAGTTGCAGGAAGCAGATCGAAGAGACTTTCAGCCTTATCTCCCTGAAGTTACAGTGGAGTAGACTGAAGACAGAAGATCTCATCTTCCTGAAGTTGTAGGAAGCAGATCGAAAAGACTTTCAGCCTTATCTCCCTGAAGTTGCAGTGGAGTAGACTGAAAACAAAAGATCTTATCTTCCTGAAGTTGCAGGAAGCAGATCAAAGACATTTTCAGCCTTGTCTCCCTGAAATTGCAGTGGAGTAGACTGAAGATAGAAGATCTTATCTTCCTGAAGTTGCAGGAAGCAGATCAAACACACTTTCAGCCTTATCTCCCTGAAGTTGTAGTGGAGTAGACTGAAGATAACAGATTTTGTCTCTCTGAAGTTGCAGTGGAGCAAATCGAAGACATAAGATCTTATCTTCCTGAAGTTGCAGGAAGTAGATCAAAAGCACTTTCAGCCTTATCTCTCTGAAGTTGCAGTGGAGTAGACTGAAGATAGATGATCTTATCTTCCTGAAGTTGCATGAAGTAGATCAAAAGCACTTTCAGCCTTATCTCCCTGAAGTTGTAGTGGAGTAGACTGAAGATAACATATTTTGTCTCTCTGAAGTTGCAGTGGAGCAAATCAAAGACAGAAGATCTTATCTTCCTGAAGTTGCAGGAAGCAGATCAAAAGCACTTTCAGCCTTATCTCCTTGAAATTGCAGTGGAGTAGACTGAAGATAGAAGATCTTATCTTCCTGAAGTTGCAGGAAGCAGATCAAAAGCACTTTCAGCCTTATCTCCCTGAAGTTGCAGTGGAGTAGACTGAAGATAGCAGATTTTGTCTCCCTGAAGTTGCAGTGGAGCAAATCAAAGATAGTAGATCTGGCATTCCTGAAGCTGCAGGAAGCAAATCAAAAACATCAGATCTTATCTCCCTGAGTTTGCAGTGGAGCAGATCGAAAAATAGTAGATCTAGCATTCCTGAAGTTGCAGGAAGCAGATTGAAGACATCGGACTAATTGAAATCAAGAATGAAGTTGCAGCGGAAAAAGCGAGGACCAAGAAGTCGAGGCTCAGCAAAGACCGGGCTAAATTGGTCCTTTTATAGTCTTTGCTCTATTCTCGTTACACGACAATGAGCAAAGAGGGGCAGCTGTAGAGGCCCATTTATGCCCGGGCCCGTTCAGAAAAAGAAAAAGAAAATAAAAAATAAATGTCCAAAGATTTTTAAACAGTCCATTTTTACAGCCCTTAAACCCAAACAAATTAAACCCAAAGCCCAATTACACCCATACCCAAAACCACTCACTACCCGAACCTAAACCAATAAAACTACCCAGACCCACACATGGCCCAAGTGGCCCAAAAGCTTGCGGACGCAGGAAACCCTAGGTTTCCATTGCGCCGCAAGCGCCCCAACAGGAACCCAATCATCGCGTCGCAGCACCCCAGCCCTTTGCGCCGCAATCAGATCCGCGCACCCGTGCCTTCGGTCGTGCCGCAATCTGCGCGCAAATCTTGCACCACCGCCGAGACTTCCGTTAATCACCTGCACAAACAAGGAAACAAACAGCAAGCAAATAGGCAAAACTCATGTATTTCCTGTTTTAAATCAATTTTCGGGTTTATATAAACCCAAAAAAACTTGTAAAACGGATACACGATACAGACAGAATACACAGAAACAGTGAATACCAAAAAATCCAGAAATAATATACAGAAATTTTTTCGCAAAGGTGATTTTTTTTATATATTTTTCATTCGGTTTTATTTTTTTTATACATTCATGCATATACAAACGTTTTAAAAAATAAAAAGGGGAGTGTTTACCTTTCGAAGATTCCGAGAATCAGAGATTTTAGGCCTCCGGCCACTGTCCACGGAGGCGCGTGTGGCGCGTGCCTATGACGTCCGACAATTCCTCCGGACAGAGGCGAGGAGAATTCGAGAGCATTTTTTTGGGGGGGGCTCTCTGATTTTTTTTTAACGAATGTCAAAATGAATTTTTTTTTTTAAGAAACTGACTTATATAGCCTCGTATAAACGACGCCGTTTTCGCTTAAACTGATAAGCGCCAAAACGACATCGTTTTACAATTAAATCCGCGTGTTGACCCGATAACCCAGGCAGGATCCGCGCGTTTTGTTAAAAGGGGCTAATTGCCTCTTTTGTCCTTCTGCTTTTTTTTAATATTTTTAATTCGGTCCAATTTGAATTTTTATTCTTTACTAAATTGGACCTAAATTTTTTTTTTCAATTTAGTCCCTCGGGCTCTTTGAAGGCTAAAATCAGAACGACGTCGTTTTGGGAAGAAGGCATAATTGCCTAATGAGTCCCTACAGTGTGACGCGCGTTTTAAATTAGTCCTTTTATATTTGTTTTATTGCTATTTAGTCCTTACTCATTTAAAATTTTTTTTAAAATTATTCTAATATTATATTTAGTTATTTGATTATATTAAAATATTAAAATATTCTTATTATTTATATAAAATTCGTATATATGTATTTTTTTATGTATTATTCCTTTTAAAAATTATTATTTATCATTTTGTTTGTTATTTGTAACTTATACATTAGTATTTACATTATATTATATATATTATATAGTATTATATCTTATATTATTTTATTTTATCTAAAATTACTTATATTGCATAGTATATTATTCATTCTTTAAAATGTAGTTTTATAAATATAAATTTTTTATTTATTTTAAAATGTATTTTATTTTCTCAATACATATATATATATTTTGTATTTATTTATTACTTGGTATAGGTTATTGTATGAAAATTTTCAACCTGCATGAAATGTGTTCATATTTATTTTATTGTTTATTGTATTTGTTTATACTTCATCATGTATTTACAATTGCTTTAGTGTAGGAATTATTATTTGTCATATTTTATATTATTATTTCTTTATTGCCTATATTAAATGTTAGTATATTATAATTGCTTTTGATGTTTGATAATGTATTAATATGATATTTTCATAAGATCATCGTTTTAAAATAAAATGCATTTTGCCAAATTACTATATTTTACCTAAAGGTTTTAAAATAAGGCAATGTTTAGTATTTAGAAATTCTGGAAATAGTGCCCTAACGTGCTGGGTTTCGATTTTCTGTTTGACTAAATAATTAAATACCCTTTTAATAAATTTCGTAAATTATGAGGTGATTTTAGTTACGAGGGTTTAAAAATATCGTGTCCTAACGTGCTGGATGTGATGTTTGTATTCTTTCGGAACAAAGAAATCTCAAGTTTTAAATCAAATTGTTCAGTTTTTTTTAGTCATATTTTAAATGTTTAATAAATTTCAAACATTTGGACATGATTCTATCGATTAGGTACCAATTTTTGGGCGTTATGAGGGTGCTAACCCTTCCTCATACGTAACCGATTCCCGAACCCGTTTTCTTGTTTTTCGTGGACCAAAAATCAGATGTTTTAAAATAAAACGTTTGGTAAGGTGATCCAATCACACCTAAGTAAAAAGGGATTGGTGGCGACTCCCACTTTCGTTTTTAAAAGTCGACCCTGTTTTTCATAAAACTTTAAAAATGGTTTCGACAATCTATTAAAACACATAAAATAGAAGCATTATGAATAATCAAACACAAATCGCAAGTTTTCATTCATTCAAACATGAATGAAAGTCATATAATATAGACGTCTAAGTCACATTGGACTTCTCGGCATGTAACGTTCAGAGGCTTGGGATTACTCCTAATAAGAAAAGACTAAATCAAAAGGTTCCAAGCACCAAAAATAGTTAAGAACATGACATTCTTCCCATTTCTCCCTCGATTTATCATTAAATCTCACCATATTTTCTCCCATTTTCTCACCTTCCTTTTATATCCCAGAATAATAGGACAAAGTTCAATTGCAATAAGTATGAAAGCTAGAAAGTGCATTAGGAAAGAAAAGAGCATTTGTTTAAGCTTGAGGAATTTTTTAACAAATTAAACACATCTTAGTGATTCTTTCTTTTCCCTCGTAATGCTTTCCCAATCAATGCTTTTATTTCACTCACTATGCTTTTTAACCTTCACTATGCTTTTGTTCTCTCATAATTTCTCATTTAAGCACTTAACAAACAAGAGTTTACACTTATCATGTAACACCCCTAACCCGTATCCATCACCAGAACAGGGTTACGGAATAGTACTGGAGTTTACAGATCAATAAAAAGATATTTCATATAATATATATAACATTCATGTCAGAAACCAATCAAAATCAAACATATTGTCCCTAATACAAGCCCTTGAGGCCCAAAATACGTGTTAGAAACAAGTCGGGACTAAATCGGGTACTTAAAGAATTTTTCAGAATTATTTAAAATTTTCAACATTGCAGGGGCCACACGGCCGTGTGACTTACACTGCCATGTGGCCAGGCTGTGTGACTCACACGGTCAAGAGACACGTTTGTGTCTTAAGCCGTGTGGGCATTCGAAATAGGAACACACGGTCGTGTCCAGCCCGTGTAATTCTCTAACTTGGGTCACACGGCCAAGCCACACGCCCGTGTGCTAGGTCGTGTGAGCATACTGACTTGAGCAATTTAAAAGATACAGGGGACACACGGCCGTGTCACATGACCGTGTGTTACACACGCGTGTCTCTGCCCGTGTGGACGAAAATAGGCCATTTTCTAAGCCACATTTCTCACCCAAATTGACACCAACCTAACCTCATCAAATTACACATCAATAAGTCATAACAAGGCATTCAACACAAGCTAAAATCAAGTCTTCAACATGTATTATCACCACATACAACTATTAAACTCTTAGGCACTTCAAATGTCAACTTTAAAAAAATATATATCAACAAAGTATCCAACCTTACCTAATTAATTTATCTAACCAAGTTACCCAAGTTCACTATGACTCAATTACATACACACATATATCACTTATACTAATATCACAATTATACCTTAATTTCATACCAATATGAAAGTTGGTTATATAAACAAAATATTATTATTCATAATACTTACATAAGCTAAACTTTGGCTAAGACCGTACAAAAGCCTATACATGCCATATAAACCGTATTGAACGTTTCAAAAACTACCGAGATAAGCTGGATAGTGTGACTTGAGTGCTGATCCGTTTGTCCAACCTTCTGAAAATATACAAAGACATTAAACAATACAAATAAGCTTAATGAAGCTTAGTAAGTTCGACGGGTTAAACAAAAATCTTAGCGAACCTATTGTAACATGTCAAATAAATAAAATCATTCATGTCAATTCCTTGTCATTCACAACTTCAATTGATAAATACATTCGTATTCAAATCAATACAAAAATAAATAACATGTTTTTCAAATTCATTAAATAAATTAATTTACCTAAAATTTCCCATTCGAAGAACGACTTAGGAATAAGAGTACATCGTTAACAGAAGCTCATAAGAGCTGGTCCATCTAAATATGCCAACAGAAGCTCGAAAGCTGAACAGAAGCTCGTAAGAGCTGATCCATCCAATTACGCCAAACAGAAAGTAAAACACGAGAATTCGCAACAAATGCTGAATCCTGGTTTACTTGGGTAAAATACTGATATCTCCTTCCAGTACCATTATACACCAAGTTACGAATGTACTCAAATCCCATGTTAAATTCAAACCGAATATTCAATTCAATATTATAATTCCAATAATAGTTTATTTCCAACAATACAATAAATGTATAATACCATTCATCAATTTATAAAAATGTTAAATTTTAACCGCACGAACTTACCTGGACTGAATTGTAGTAATTGCAGAAGTTCAGGGACTATTTCGCTATTTTTCCTTTTTCACGAGTATCTACGGGATCTTGATCTATAATATAAAATTATTCATTTATTAACATATATTCCATTTCCAATTCATTTCACAATTAATCCCCTTTTATTTTTTGAATTTACACAATTAACCCAAACTTTTACAATTTTTGCAATTTAATCCCTTAATTAGTTAATCTATCAAATTAACTAATTTTCTCAATCAATAATCTATCGAAATATTCTAGGCCTTCATACAGTCCCTAATAAACCCAAAATTTGCTATCAAACCATAATATTTTATTCTTTTCACAATTTAATCCTAAAATCAATATTTAACAAAATCACTTTATAAAATCATCATACAACATAATCAAAGCTCTAAATCCATGTTATTCATCAAAAACATCTAATATTTATCAATGGAAACTTCCAAAATTTTTAATAAAATCAAAAACAAAGGTATGGTTTAGTTTGACCTAATTGTAACAATCTCAAAGACATAAAAATTACAAGAAACGGGTAAGAATTGAACTCACATAAAGCAAAAGTATGAAAACCAGCTTAAGCTCTCTCTCCTATGGCTGTTTTGGCTGAAAATTGAAGAAGAAATGTCTAGAAAACCTTTAAATTCAATTTGTTTTATTTTTAATTTCATCAAAATTACCATTTTGCCATTGAATCATTTTATTTTATTATTTTCTCTTCATATGCCGCCTCATCTTTTAATTTAGGTTTATTTATTACTTAAGTCCTTACTCTTTTATTAATCAAGTCATTTAATCACTTAATTATTATAATTATCAAGTTTTGCACCTTTTTTAATTTAGTCCTTTTTAATTAATTAACTACGAAACGTTAACATTTTTCAACGAAACTTTAATAATACCTTAATGACACTCCGTAAATATTTATAAAAATATTTACGGTTCGGTTTATAGAAATGAGGTCCCGGTACCTCACTTTCTAAAACCACTTGACCTAATAAATCATTATAAAACACAAATTACCAATTCAAAAACCTTTTTTTTAAAACCCTATTTGACTCGTAAATATTAAATAATAATATTTACGAACTTACTCACCGGATTCGGAGGCCTCGAAACCACTATTTTCGATACCACTAAAAAATAAGGTTGTTACAACTCTCCCCCCTTAGGAAATTTCGTCCTCGAATTTTGTTACCTAAGAATAGATTCGAATATCGTAATCTCATTGATTCTTCGGTTTCCCAGGTAGCTTCTTCTGAACCATGTCGATGCCACAAGAATTTTACTAATGGTACTCGTTTATTCCGCAATTCTTTGACTTCCCGGGCTAAAATTCTCACTGGTTCCTCCGAATACGTCAAATCTGACTGTAGTTCAATTTCACTATGAGGAATCGCCTGTAAAGGATTAGATCTATACAATCTCAGCATTGATACGTGAAACACATTATGGATTTTCTCGAGTTCGGAAGGCAAAGCTAATCTATAAGCTACAGGGCCGATTCTTTCAATAATTTCATATGGTCTGATAAATCTCGGACTCAACTTTCCCTTCCTGCCAAACCGTAACACTTTCTTCCACGGAGAGGCTTTTAAGAATACCCGATCACCAACAGCAAATTCTATATCTTTTCTTTTCAGATCTGCATGCGATTTCTAACGATCAGATGCAGCTTTCAAACTATCTCAGATAATCTGAACTTTATCCTCAGTTTCTCGGATCAAATCAACTCCTACCATTTTGGATTCACTCATCTCAGACTAATACAACGGTGTTTTACATTTTCTCCAATAAAGAGCTTCAAATGGTGCCATTTTTATACTGGATTGATAATTGTTATTATATGCAAATTCAACTAACGGTAGATACTTTTCCCAGCTACCTTCTAAATTTGAGTATACAACATCTCAACATATCTTCCAAAATCTGAATCACTCGTTCTGATTGCCCGTCAGTCTGAGGATGAAATGCTGTGCTAAAATTAAGCTTAGTGCCTAGAGCCTCATGAAGTTTGCTCTAAAATCCCTATGTAAATCTCGGATCTCGATATGAAATAATGGATGTCGGAACTCCGTGTAATCTCACAATCTCAAATATATATAGTTCCGCTAATCTCTCAAGTGTAAAATCTGTTCTGACTAGAATAAAATGTGCCGATTTAGTCAATCTGTCAACAATCACCCAGATCGAATCTTTCTTTCTCGGAGTTACAGGAAAGCTAGATACAAAATCCATCGTGACTCGTTTCCACTTCTATTCAGGAATCATAACAGGTTGTAGTAAACCCGTCAGTACCTGATGTTCTGCTTTCATCTACTGACAAATCAAACATTTAGCTACAAACTCACAAATTTCCCGTTTCATAGCCGGCCACCAATACAGCTGTTTCAAATCACAATACATCTTCGTGCTACCTGGATGAATAGTGTACGTGCTACTATGAGCCTCAGAAAGAATATCATTTTTCAAATCTAAATTACTCGAAACACAAATTCTATTGCTATAACGTAATGTACCACTATCATCAACACTGTACTCTGAACTGAAATTATCCTGAACCATCTGTCGTTTCAACACCAACTTCGGATCATCATCTTGCAATTCTCAAATTTTTTGTAGAAACAGGGGTTTCGTTCTCAACTCCGCTAATATAGAACCATCTTCATTTAGAGCTAAATGAGCGTTCAACGCTCGAAGTGCAAATAGTGACGACTTTCGGCTAAGTGCATCCGCAACTACATTAGCCTTTCCAGGATGGTAATTAATAATTAGATCGTAATCTTTCAGCAATTTTAACCACCGCCTCTGTCTCAAATTCAATTCTTTCTGAGTCATCAAATACTTTAAACTTTTGTGATCTGTAAACACGTGACATTTCTCGCCATATAAAAAATGTCTCCAAATCTGTAAAGTGAATACAATCGCGGCCAATTCGAGATCATGTGTAGGATAATTTTTCTCATGCGAATTTAATTGTCGAGAAGCATAGGCTACTACCTTTCCTGATTGCATCAATACACAACCCAAACCATTGAGAGACACATCACTATAAACAACATACGCTACTCCAGATTCAGGCTGAATTAAAACTGGGGTTTCCGTCAACATTTTCTTCAACTGATCAAAACTCTGTTGGCACTTATCGAACCAAACCAACTCAACATTTTTCTGTAATAATCTGGTCATCAGCGAAGCAATAATTGAAAAGTTTTTAACAAAACGTGGATAGTAACCTGTTAAACCCAAAAAACTTCGCACTTCTGAGACATTTTTCGGAGTTTTCCAATTTATCACAGCAGAAACTTTACTTGGATCAACTCAAATTCCATCAGCTGATACTGTGTAACCCAAAAATCCAACCTCGCAAAGCCAAAATTCACATTTACTAAATTTTGCGTACAACTATTTTTCTCTCAAAGTTTGTAGTACGATCCTCATATGTTGTGCATTCTCGAATTCTGTTTTGGAATAGATTAATATATCGTCAATAAACACAAGAACGAATCTATCCAGAAAAGGTTGAAAAATCTAATTCATTAAATCCATAAAAGCAGCATGGGCATTAGTTAAACCAAATGGCATTACCAGAAACTCGTAGTAACCTTAACAAGTTCTGAAAGCAGTCTTTGGCACATCACAGTCTTTAACCTTCAATTGATAATACCCGGATCTGAGGTCTATCTTCGAAAACACTACGGCACATTTCAATTGATCAAACAAATTGTCGATACGTGGCAAAGGGTATTTATTTTTTATTGTGACTCTGTTCAACTGTCTGTAGTTTATACACAATCTCAAAGAACCATCTTTCTTTTTCACAAACAAAACAGATGCACCCTAGGAAGAAATGCTCGGTCGAATAAACCCTCGATCTAATATCTCTTGCAATTGTGCTTTCAATTCTTTTAGTTTGGCTGGTGCCATACGTTATGGTGATATTGATATCGGTGCAGTTCTAGGAATCAAATCAATCGCAAACTCAACTTCACGATCATGAGGTAAACCCAACAATTCTTCAGGAAATACATCAACAAACTCACTAACAACTTGTAATTGATCTAGTTTCAATTTTGACTCTCTGGTATCAAGTAGGGGTGTGCAAAATTTGGGTAAAACCGAAAAAATTTGGTTAACCCACCGAATTCGATTAATCGGTCGGTTAACCGAATTTTTTTGGTCGGGGGTCGGTTAATTATTTTTTGATTTTTCGATTAACAGTTAATTCGGTTCGAAATCGGTCAGTTAACTGAATTTTTTCGGTTTAACTGAAAAAATTAATAAATAAAATTATAATATATAAATAGGCCCACTATTCACCTAAACCCAATCCAAACCCAAGTATCCAACCCAACCCAATTACCCAACCCAACCCAATCATAAAAATTACAAATAATTTAATAAAAAAATAAAATTCTAAAACTAAAACTAAAATTAAAGTCTAAAAGTCTAAACTCAACAGTGAACAGACGACAAAAAAAAAAAAACACTAACCTTCAACTTCAAATCCCTAATTGAAAACTCCCAAAATCTCTGCCAGGCCAGCTACCTTCCGTCCGGCACTCCGGCGTCTACCAGGTCACCATCCATCACCGGCGAGTTGAGGTAGGCTTTCACTAGCTCAAGAGTACTTTCACCAACTAAAGCCTCCATTTCTACAAATTCTGTTTTAAGAATGAAACTAGCTCGATATTCATAATCCCAATAGATATCAGCTAGTATTTGTATTTTTGACTGTATATATATAAACTCTAAAGATACTATTAGCTGCCCTGCTTACATATCAGACAAAAGAGAAAACCTTCATTAATACAAGCTCTTGTTTTTTTTTTCTAGTTCTTTTTATCTGATTTATCTTGTTTCTGGTCCTTTGTGTGTTTAACATCCTTAGCATGTGTTTAATATCCTTTGTTACTGTCGAAATCTTTAACGAACTGCTTCATTTTCATCTTCGCACCCGAACCTGAACCTGTTTCATCTTCATGTAATAACCCTTTGATTGCTTCATGTAATAGCAGTGTTCTTTTCTTGCATGGTTGAGATTTGCAAACTGTCCAAAAAAACATAATTAATAAACCAAAAAAATAAAAATAAATGATTTTTATTGAATATTTTGATTGAAAAAATAAATGATTCTCATAGTTATGGCTAGGAGCCGTTGTCCAAATGTTGAAAATTCAACATATAAATTCTTTGATTTAAAAGCCATAAACTGCTCTTTTAAATGAAGGGATGTTTGGTTGACATTTTTTTTTACAATTTGGCTATTGTTTATAAACTTTATATGTTGACCAAATGCTGGAAAATTAGCATACGTACTCCCTTGTTTAAAAAGCCTTGAGTTGTTGTTTATTGATTTTAATGCTATGTATTGTTAATGTTTGCATGCTATCATAAATTGAATTAAAGCTGTTGTTTTAGTGTTTCAAATTGAGCATTTTCATACTGTCTTAAATTGAATCAAGCTGCTATTTTAGTGTTTCAAATTGAGCATTTTCATGCTGTCATAAATTGAATTAAAGTTGGTGTTTTAGTGTATCAAATTGAGAATTTTCATGCTGTCTTAAATTAAATTAAGCTGCTGTTTAATGTTTCAACTTGAGTATTATTATGCTGTCCTAAATTAAATTAAAGTGTTGCTTCAGTGTCTCAAAGTAAGCATTATATGCTATTGAAAAATTGTTAAGGATGCTACTTGAAAAGGATATTTCATTTCATTCCAAAATTTAAGTATATTTACTGCATTAATTAATGGCATATATTGCTCATGTTATGTTGTTTAAAATGTATAAATATTCTGTTTAACTGTGTTTTAAAGTGTGCAAATTGTGGCGGTTCAAAAGATTATATTAATCTCTCACATTTTTAACATAATCCAACTCAACTATGTTTTTTTCTATAACTCAACATCAAAATATGTTTAATATTATAAATGTATTTTAATTTATTATATACTTTTTGTAATATCCTGGATTTTGGGTTTATGCATTTGTGCTTAAATAAATGTGAAAGCATGTCTATGTGTGTTTTAAATGTGTTTTATGAATTTTTGAGAACCTTAGAATGTAGGAAAATGCCTTAGAAATTATTAGATTTTAAATCTAAAAGAGGAAGCTAAGCAGGGTGGCCTTAAGAGAAAATGTAGGGGATTTATAACACAAAAATGGGCTTGGTAAAGTGGCTTGAAGGCGCCACTTAAGGCCTCAGTAGGTGACGCCACAAGCATGATGCAGGTCTTAAGTTCGAATCACAAGGGAAGCAAAAAGGGGGCTTTTATTTTCGGCAAAAAGGGAGAGAGGTGGACGGCATGGGGACTTCTTTTAGAAGGGGATTATCTTTTTAAAATTCGGCTGGGATAAGAGATAAATGTTGGATTAATTTTTATTAATTTGAATAAGGTGATAAAGAGAAGAATAAGGGATTTGATAGGGAAGGATGTAGTGGCCGAATGTGGGGCTCTTGTGGTGGTATTTTCGGCCAAGGAGGGAGAGCAAGGCCATTATTCATTCTTTTCTCTTCTTCTCTGTCTCTGCCGAATTCTCTAGGAAACCTTCTCTTTTCTCTTTTATTTTGCCAAGCCGAAATAACTTTGTTCTAGCCGAATCTCCATCATCAACTTTCTCTTCTTCTCATAGTTTCTCAAAAGCCTAAGCGAGTGTTCTTAGCCATAACCGATTGTCCACCTATTTCCTCAATCGAATTCTTTATTTGGTGGCCATAGCCGAATGCTCCTCTACCCTTTTGGTGTCGATTTGATCATTTAAGCAAGAGCCGAATCTCTCTGCTTGAGGAAGGACAATTGATTAAGTGGTAAGGAATCTCTTCTATGTCGAAACACTATTCACTTTCTTTCACTAATCATCAAATCAAGGTATTAATTTCATTAATATTCTTGTCTCACAAAACTTGGAAGGATCTATCGGGGTTTTTGGAGTTGTCGACTACAAGGAGGAAATCATTCGGGATTTGGTAAGCAAGTATGGTTTTAGGTCAAGGCCATTTTATTGTGTTTAAACGTTAGATTAGATCTAACATATGCCTATAGGAATCTCGACATCACCAAGAGCAAGGATCAATTTCGGGTTTTAGATCCACAAGGTAAGTGAATCGATATTCACCAAGGCCATAAATAGTGATTTAGATATGTTTCTTATTCATTTAAAAGCCAAACTAACCAAGTTAAGTGATTTAGCATTGGCCGATTGAAAGGTAGGATATATCAGAATTTTTGGGATTTGATTAGTAATCAAATCGGCAACAAGGTAAGATTTTGGTTGCGATAATCCTTCTGAATTGACTATATAGCCGAATAGGCTTTTGCTAAAATATTAAGTATTGGCCGAATGTAGGAACTAAGATCTAGAGCATTAGATCGGGATTCTTCTGGATTTCAAAGTGAACTCGCTAAGTATACTGTGTGTGTACCCCACACTATCTCTTAATAGATTTATGGTATTGTTTTAATGCATGTGTTAATAAGAATGTGAAAGATATGGCTAAGGTACCATGCAATGGTACAAAGTGCTCAGTACGCTTACCCACTCCTACCATGAGTATAATATGATCTGTTATGGCACATATGTGAAACTATAAGAATGTGAATGAGGAATATGACATGGTTTATGCATATTTGTATGACATGGGGCATATGGGTTATATGGAAAGGGGGAAGTGATCTCGTGGTTTATACCACAATATCTCGAATGTGGTGACTTCGGTCACATAATCGAATGTGGTGACTTATGTCACAAAATATATGATCGGTGGTCATGCCACGAATTTATAAGGGCGATGAGCACGTCGTCTGCAGCGACTGCCTTCGATGATGTGTAGCCGATGGAGGGTCGACTTAGTAGTCCCCACGGTGTGATGGTTGATACGGGTGATGTGTAGCGGATGGCACCTAGGTTTGGGTTCGGGATTGCATCATTATACTTAATTGCTATTTGTATATGTATGAATTGACATGCCTAAATCGTTGGGACTTAGTGTTGGCTGTACACACTGAGTCTGTTTGACTCACCCCGTTGTGGGATATCTTTTCAGGTGACACTCAGTGATGGACCGGGTCGGTAGGAGCTTAATGGTGGCCATGCTCAGCTCAGCTTTTATTCTACTTTATTTTATTTTGAACTTTAAGTTTGAATTTTATTTCGGGTTTTCTTTGATGTAATAAGGCCACTAGTATGAAACTGTTTATGCATGCATTTTAATTATTTAGTATGATACGAATTTTATCAATTTAAAGTTTAAGCAACTTTTCTTAAAAATAAATTTTAAATGTTTAGACACCTAAACACAAACGATTTTCGAATTAAAGATTAACCCCAAAACAACTCGGTATTTTTATAAAACCACCCCAAATTTTCCAAGGTAATAAACATGAAATTGAAACGTTTTACTCGAGGAACATACCAGATCCAGTCTGGGCTCGTGGGCCGGGTTTGGGGTGTTTCACTTTTTTTCTTGCAGAATGTCAACCGAACCAACATCTATTGAGGGTAGTGTTACACCTCCTACTTCGATAGATTCTGAAAAATCGGGAGTTGGAGCTTCAAGCCAAACAAAGGGGACTACTGGGAAAAGAAAAGCCACTCCTCAAAGGTCAGAAGTTTGGTCTCACTTCACTATGATTATTAATAGTGAGGATACAAGTAAGGCTAAATGTAATTATTGTCAAAAGGAATTTTGTTGTGATATGAAAAAAAATGGTATAGGGTCATTGAAATATCATATTGGTTCATGTAAGAAAAATCCTAGTAATGTTGTTGACACTAGTCAAGGACAACTAGTTTTACCTAGAAAGGGAGTTGAAGGGGGGAAGGGAATCTTTCAACTTGGAGATTTGATCAAGAAGCATGTAGGAAAGGATTAGCACAAATGATTGTGCTTGATGAATTACCTTTCAAGTTTGTTGAAAGTGAAGGTTTTAAGAAATTTATGTTTGTGGCATGTCCTAGGTTTCATATTCCTTCACGAACTACTATGAATAGGGATGTTTATCAATTGTATTTAGATGAAAGGGTCAAGATAAAACAACTTTTGAGAAGTTGTTGTTCTAGAATTTGCTTAACTACTGACACATGGTCTTCTTGAAAAAAGTTAATTATTTGTGTATCACTGCTCACTTTATTGATAACGATTGGAGATTGAATAAAAAGATTTTAAACTTTTGTCCAATTTCTAGTCATAAGGGTGAGTCCATTGGGATGGTGATTGAGAAATGCTTGTTGAATTGGGGGATTGATAAGTTGTTTACTGTTACTGTTGATAATGCAAGTTCAAATGATGTTGCTATTGGTTATTTGAGAAAGAAATTTAACCCTCGAAGGGGTTTAGTTCAAAATGGTAAATATCTTCATATGAGATGCATGGCACACATTGTGAATTTGATTGTTGTTAAAGGCTTAAAGGAAATGAATAAATATGTTGAACGTGTTAGGGGGCTGTTAGATATGTGAGACAATCTCCAGCTAGATTACAGAAGTTTAAGGAGTGTGTTGTGGTGGAAAAGATAGAGTGCAAGAAGATGTTGTGTCTTGATGTTTGTACTAGGTGGAACTCGACCTACTTAATGTTAGACACTGCTCAGAACTTTGAGAGAGCTTTTGAGAGATTTGAGGAGCAAGATACAAGCTTTAGGGCTGAACTTGAAAGGGGAGAGGGTTGGCCTAGTGTGGATGATTGAGATAATGTTAAAAACTTGAGGGATTTCTTGGAACACTTTTATGAAGTCACTTTGCGTATATCTGACACTTCATATGTCATGTCCAATAATTTTTTTGATGAGCTTTCTGAAATTGATATTCTTTTACGAGATGCTCAATTAAATAGTAATGTTGATTTCAATATTATGGCCATCAAGATGAAAGAGAAGTATGATAAGTATTGGGGTGATATTGATAAGATGAATTTGCTTATGTTTGTTGCTTGTGTTTTAGATCCTAGACAAAAACTAAAGTATCTTGAATTTGCACTTAGTGAAATGTCTAGTTCTGAAAAAGCTTGTGAAATGATGCAAAAATTGAAGGAATCTTTGTATGAATTGTTTGATGAGTATAAGCCTCCACTTTATAGTACTTGTAGCGAATCGAGTGTGCCAACACATGTTTCTCTCGGTGAACCACAACAAAAAATGAAAAGGCGAATGCAAGCTTTGTATAAAAAGCGTGAGTTGGAAATTTGTGGTGAGGATAAAACATCTGAGTTGGATAAATATCTAGCTGAGACTAATGAGGAATTTGTTGAAGATTTTGATATTTTATTGTGGTGGAAAGTGAATAGCCCTAGATTTCCCACTCTTTCAAAAATGGCCAGGGATGTGTTAGCTATACCGGTTTCTACTGTTGCTTCAGAGTCTGCATTTAGCACCGAGGGACGTGTGCTTGATCAATATGGGAGTTCTTTAACTCCTAAAATTGTACAAGCTCTTGTGTGTACTCAAGATTGGATTTGAAAATCATCATCACAAGAAGACATAAAAAAGATTGAAGAAAAAATCCAAGAGCTTGACAAGATTGAAAATGGTATATTTATTGTTTTATTTTAATAGTTTCAATTTTTTTACCATATCACTCCTACTTATTTAATTGATTCAATGTTTAGACTTTTCTTGGAATGCATCAGAGCCTACCCTAAATTCATGAGCTTTCGTGAGTTGAAGGGTATGCTTACTATCTTATTCTTGTTAACTTATAATCTATTCGTTTGTTTATATTATTTGATTTTTTTAAATGCGTATATTTCTATTATATGCTAAATTTTTGCACATGTTTTTTTTGTAGGTTTAATGCAAGTGGAGATCTTTTGGAGAGAAGAAATGGATACAAATGGAGAATATTAAAGACTTACATTTCAATTATGTGTTAATTTCAAGACTTATGTAATGTTTTTAATTATGTAGTGATTCAAAGACTTATGTAATGTTTTTAATTATGTAGTGATTCAAAGACTTATGTAATCTTTTTAATTATGTAGTGATTCAATTTGGTTAATTCGGGTAATTCGGTTAATTCGGCTAATTTTTAACCATAAATAAAGAACATATAATTTTCGGTTAACCGACCGAATTAACCGAAAAAATTTTAGTTCAGTTAATTTTTTTGAAAAAAATTCGGTTCTATTAACGGTTAAAATTTTTGAAAGGTCGGTTAATTCGGTTAATGTTATTTCGGGTCGGTTAACCGACTGAACACCCCTAGTATCAAGGATATATGCTAGAAATGTTTCGCTACCTTTTCGTATCAATCTCTGAGCAGAAAAAGCCGAAATAATTCTAACGACATCTTTCGGATCCTCAGACTCAACTGAAATCATCTCTCCTGTCTGACATTTCAAATCGATCCGTTTCTGTCTACAGTTTACCACAACATCATACAAAGATAACCAATCCATACCCAGGATAACATCAAATTCCAGAAAGGGTAACAACATCAAATCAGTAAGGAATTCACAATCCTTAACTTTCAGTGGACAGTTATGACAAACTAAATTAACTATCACACTCTAACCTAGTGGATTAGTAACTTGAATATCATAATCAGTAGATTCAACAGGCAACTTCTTTTCCGTTGCTAATGCAGTGTAAATATAAGAATGAGTTGACCCAGAGTCAATCAATACATACACAGTAACTTTAAAGAGATATAATATACCAGCAATCACATCAAGAGCAGTAGCTTCCTCTCTAGCTCGAATGGCATAGATGCAAGTAGGTGCTTTAACCTCTGACCGAACAACAGTGTCCTTCATTCCCGAATGAGTACTCCCGGTAGCACTATTTTGGCCCGAACATCTACTTTTCTGAGAGGTAGACATTTGCTTTTCTTTCTAATCTTCATCCTCTTTTAGCAATTTAGGACAATTACGTACAAAATGATCAGTTGATCCACATCTATAACAGGCTCCCGTTTTACCTTTGCACTCACCAAGGTTATATTTTTCGCAATATCTACATTTGAACTTCAAAGCATTTTGTACACTACCCACACTATCAGTTGGTCTAGTAGGTACCTTAAAATCATGTTGAATCGTCTTGTTTTTATTCAAATGTTCAGACACTGAGGTAGCTCGGCTAAAATCATCTTTAATCATTTTCGCCGATGATGTTGAAAATGACTTGGAAAAGCCTCTCTTGTGAAATTCTCGATTTCGCCTATTGGAACGATGGAAATGTGCAAGTGTACACAATCGAAACAAGTAATAAAGTGACAAGTAAATGTCGAGTTATCGTACCCACAGGGACTGTAAAAGAATTATTTATGAAAGTAATTTTAAACACTTTGGTGAAGGAAAAATATTCGGTTTTAAAAAGAGATAATAATAAAAACTAAGAGTTAAAACTAAGTGAAATAATTAAAATAAAACAAAGAAATTCTAGTGCACGATTCCAAATATGATTTACTCAAGATGATATAATTGTGTTGGATTAATTATATTCCTTTAACGCGGAATTATTAAACTTATGTTTATACTGCTACGAACAAATTCACGGCAAATTGGTAATTTGTTAACTACTGCTCATACATACTTATTAAATTAATCAATCTCTTGAACATTTTTCAATGTCAATCCAAGCGATTAATCAATATTCACAAGCATATAAAAGATCAAGTGAGGTAACAGAGTATTTCTACCTTGAAACGGTTTAATCACAATAATCTTGCAAGTTATGCAAGGCATATGTATCGTCGAATACAATGCTAATTTAAACTTCAGCTACCTTAGAAGAATAAACATGCACTGATTAAGTACTGTGTCAATTAATTACAATTTCAATACGATTTAATAATTAATTCATTAGTTATCTAACAATTAATATTGCAAGAATAACTTAGGCATGATTTTACTTAATCAAGCATCTTACCGAGGCCTATAACAGCACAAACACAATTTCAATAATTCAAGCAGGCAAAATAAAATCAACCCAACACGGATTAGATTCAAGCTAAATTGATTAAAATAACCATTTCAATAGCATAAATATTCATAAACATGTTTGTCAAAACAACAACGCAATTTAAAGAGATAGGGAACAAGAAGCAAATCTGGTGTTTCTCCGTGGCTTGACTGATTGCTCCGTTCTTCGTTCTCCGTTGTCCTCGGCTATCAAGGGGGCTTATGAACACTTTAATTGCTGCTCAACAATGGCTGATGAGGACCTCTTTCCCAAGAGAAGAAATCGGCACTTGAACAAAAGGGGAAATGGAGAGGAAAAGTTGAGAGAAAGTGAGAGAGGAGAAAAGAGAATGAGAGTGTGAGGGATGAGTTGAATGATTAGCAAGGGGTGGATTTTATAGCTGATTGTGGCTGCTAAAAATATCAAATTCCATCAGCAAAAGAGACCCCCCTTGGCCGGCCACACACATGGCAAAGTTGAGAGATTCAACTTTGCTAAAAATAGCCTGGGGCAAATCCATAAAGCCACATTTTTTGGAGGGGTTTGAATGCAAGGTTGAAAGTTCTTCAAGGGCTTCTTTGCAAGCTTATTTAGTCAGCTAAAATGCTGATTTGGGTCAGCATATGTACGGTTCTAGGCAGCCCAATTGGTGGCTGGTTCGGTTCACTGAATTCGATTCAACCAGTGCGGTTCAACTGGACCCCCTTTTTTTCCCATAATTAATTAATAATAATTTCTTTAGCCCAAATTGAATTGGGAATAAATTAAAATTAATTATATTATGAATTAACACACATTTTTGGACCATCTTAGGCTGGAAATAAATTTTCCTCGATACTTCAAATTGCTTCTCGGATTTATTCTTCAAGCAGTGTCTGCCGAGCCAATTTTCGCTCTTTGTGCGAATCTGTCGAAAATAGTCAAAATTAATCAAAATTAACTATAAAATTAATTAAAATTCATCATGTTCATATTTTTAACACAATTTAATTATTTTATAATATTTAATTATTTTTCGACAAGAATTTAACAGAAATAACATGATTTTACGTTAAAAAGGGCATGTAAAAACACGTAAATTTTCGTATTTCCACACCCCCAAACTTAATTCATTGCTCGTCCCGAGTAATGCACAAATTTGAAAAGAATTTTCTTGGAAACACTTTTGAAAAACTCCTTCAGAACAACATTCTTCCCAAAATCATGAAATCAATATACTTATGCTCAAAAACAAGAAATTTGATAATTATGCTACTCAAGTATATATATCGTTCAAATTAATCTCAAAAATTACTACAATAGCAAAATTAGACTAAATGTTTCTTAATAAAGACATGTTAATCCATACCAATTTGATTTTAATCCCTTATTCAAAATTAAACTACAATCATTAAGCTTAACTGATGTCTTCATACGTTGAACAGAGCAATTTCTCTCCACTAATGTAGGTAACGTTGGAACTTTGAATCAATAGGTCTTTAACAAGGTTGTAACGTGGCTGGGCTTAGGGGTAGGTAAAAGATAGATACTTTTAGGTTAAAAAAACCCTAGACTCAGCTTGTATCGAACCTTTCGAAACCTTCAATACAACAAATTTTCTTTCCTTTTCACATGCTCTTTAGTGCAATTTACTTCAAGTACATATGCTTTTTTTTCCGAGTATTTTACTACAATTTTTAGAGCATTTCATACTTTTTTGCAACTCCCCCAAACTTATTTTCAAAGAATACTCTGAATAGTACTGAGTCTAGTGTTTGGGACATTTTTAAGATAATTAAGAGAAGTGATGGCTAACTTTGTAAGGGTTCAAATAAAATTAGGCCATAAAGTCTCAAAGTTGGGTTTCAAAGGATAAAAATTTCATCATGGTTGGCTGAAAAGGCTCAAATGGTCCAAACAACAGTTGCCTACATCATTTTCATCGTTCCATGCTTCCTAGGATTTCGCCTCAAGAAACTACTAAGTCAATTCTAAAGACTTAAACTTTCATGCATGCCTAACTTTCCTAAAGAACTAAAATTTTATGGTATGATTTGCATGCTTTATTAGAAATACATTTCATGTCATTGTTAAGCTAACATAACAATTTATTGAAATAATCAAACTTTATTCATACTTAAATTTAGCATACTTAACAAAATTCAAATTTATTGAACAAAAATATATCATATTCATAATTAAAAGAAGAATTTTATTCTGAGTGGAAATAATTTCAATTTTTCGGTCCCCCCAACTTAAAATGAACAATGTCCTCATTGTTTAAAGTGAATAGATACTATACACCAGGTAGGATTCCAGAAAAGAGGAGGTGAGCCAATTTGACTGCTTAAGTACCAAGCTCTTCCTAGATCCAATCCTAGACATGTATATACCTATTGCCACACTTTAGACTTTACTACTTGTCCATATTTACTTTTGATTCCCATCTCTTATTTTATTGTGCAGAAATAAAAAAAATCCCTAATTAATCCTAATCCTAAATTAACATAAGAAGAAAAATAAATTCAAGATCCCTCCCTTTTATTTATTTGCAGATCCTTCCAAATTGGACTCATCTTTTGCTCCATCATTATTGCCTTTGCATGAATCGCTTCGCTCCCTCTTCGATAACGGACTCCATGGTTCAAATATGAAATCTAGAAATTCAGGCACAAAAATAAATGGATCATTGTACATTTTCTTAAGAGCACTTCTCATCAAGTCATCCCTTATTTTTGAGTATCTCCAAAGAAGCTTGCTGCTTTGCCATTGCATATGTTGCATTAGGTCCATCAATTTTGATAACTCATCTCAAGATCTGGGGCTAGCGGTGGAGCTCTAAACATTGAAGTTTCGATATCGTGTTCACTTCACGGTTCCATTGGTTCTCGCCTCATTAGGGACTTCAGATTGATTGCTCTGGCGGGATCTCTGTGGGGTCATCTTCGCTTCTTCTGTAACATCCCGAATTTTTGGGCCTATGCGTTTAATGGGTGGATATGTTTAATGTGTTAATTTAAGTGTTAGGGGTCCAAATTGGGCTCAGCTTAGGTAGAGGCCTTGATTAAAATTATCTGTTTGGGCATTATAGGGTTTAAAAGGTAGTATCTATGTTTAAAATACCAAAGTGGGCTTGTGGCCCAATCTTAGGAGGTGACGCCACACAAGGGAGTAAGGGCCCAAATTTAAGTTTCATGGAGCCCAATTCTTTTAATTTAAGTTAGCTAAATTTTGGGCATTAGGATTAGGTGGAGTGGATGGCAACAAGGCTAAAATTTAGGGGTTTTAATGTTTAAAATATGTGGATAATAAGCAGATAAAGGCTATTATTTAGGAATTTATTTTATGTGGATAATAAGCGGATAAAGGCTAAAATTTAGGGATTTTAATGATTAAAATATGTGGATAATATGCTGATAAAGGAGGGAGGAGTTAGAGATAATTAAGTCTCTTTTAGATGAGCTAGTAGATTAAGATAAAGGAGAAAAGATAGGATTTATCTGCAAGGTTAGGTAAGTGCCAAATTTCTATAAATAGGGGAATATCTCTTCAATTTCGTCATTTGGGTTTTTCTCTCATTCTTTTCTCTTCTTCTCGAGTAAAAGCCAAAAACTCCTAAATTTCCATCTTCTTCTTCATTCTCTCAAAAAGCCGAAATCTCTAAGCCTATTCCCTCATCTTCACTTTGATTCAAAAGCCAAACTCTTTCCATTCTTTTTCTTCCTAGCCAAATCTTCATGTCTCTTCCTTGTTTTCTTTTCTTCTTCTCTTTTCCCGTCGAAACCGAAACTCTTCACTCAAGTATTTTAAAAGCCAAAGACACATCACCTTCTCTTGTTCATACTTTTTTGGGATTTTCTAAAAGCCAAATCCCTAGATCTCATCTCCTGTGATTGCCGAATTACTTCAGTGGTGCCTACTTGTGCCAAATCAAGGGAACTTTAGTGGAGTCAATCGCATAGATCTCTAAGTTATAAAATCGTGTTACTTTCGGGATTTCAAGGTAAGGGATCTATTAGTTTTAACGTATAATTTGGGATTTATTAACCTTGGCCGATTGTTGAAGGGGCTAAATCTTTGTGTGTTTTTTCGCTTTTGAGCAAGGCTTTACATTGAGGATAATAGATCCTGATAGCAAGGACATCGACTAAGAATATTGGATTTCAGCGATATCGTGTGTAATACTTCCCTACCATCTAGATTTGATTATTAATGTATGCTCATAAGTTTATATGTTGTGATAAATACCGATATCTCGGTTTAATGTTGGAAACCCAAAAGGGTGAAGCAAATCACCAGTCGTTGAATGTTTGACTTTATATGATAAAAGCATATTGATTTTATGACCGCATGGGTTGGGTTGATGAAAGGAGGAAGTTATACGTTATATGTGTAGCGGTTTATACCGTGATCTCGTTATATGTTGTAGCGGCTAATGCCATGATCTCATTATAAGGGCTTGGCCATAATATGTTGATGAGCAACATGAGTGCCATCTTGGCGTGTAGCGGTGTCGCGCGATTGTAGAAATCCCCAATGGTGTGAATGGTCGCATGTAGGCGTGTAGCGGATGGAAACCTAGGCAAATGGGTTGGGCCTTGCATATTATTTGTTATTTTTTTATAAATGGAATTATTAATCTGCTTTATGGGCCTAAGGCCAAAATCTAGTGGTGCATGAGGGTTGCACACCGAGTCTCGCGACTCACCCTATTAATTAACCTTTCGTGTGATACCTAGTGCTTCGACCGGCCGAGAGGAACGCAAGGTGGCCATGCAAAAGACCATCTGGATCCAAAGAAAAGTCTTAAGTTAATACTTTATATTTTTAATTAATGGATTTTAAATCTCGTTGTAATAAGGCTATGGGCCACTAGTTTATGTTTTGTTTTACTTTAGGCTTTAATTACTTTTAGTTATTTAAATTCTTATTGAACTAATGTATCTATTTAAATATGAGTTTTTAATTTATAAAGGCATATTTTATTTAAACTATCAACTATTAAAATTCTCTCGAATAAGAAGATAAACTTTAGAAAAATATTTTTCTGAAAATACATGTTCTTCCAAAATTTTCTTAGTGACATACCAGATCCGGTCGTGGTGTTTGGGTCGGGTTTGGGGTGTTACAAATTGGTATCAGAGCCCGGTTCAAAACTCACTCTACAGGGTTTTGGGCTCAAAATGTTTTCTAAAATGGGCTTTTGAAATATGGATGTCTTTAAGTAATAACAGATCTGTTAGCTCGGCATGGCACTGCGCCTCCTACCAAGTCCGCTGTAAGTACTCAACCATTGTATGATCTTTGTATATGTGGGCTTAATGGGCCTAGTGGGACGTAGATTAGTTAGAATTAGAACTTGATGGACTCTAGGCTTAGTTCAACCACTTCTTAAAATGTCATAAAACTTAATTTCACTAAACAAACCCGTTAACGAGTCAGCAAGACTAGGGTGTGGTAACCGCCATACGCATGTCTAGGAAGGATCCTAAGAGCCCGGTATTTAAGCGAATCCTAGTGACTCACCTCCTCTTCACTGGAATCCTACAGTGCGTAGTGGACTGCTCACCCTAGCCACGAGGACTTGTTGACGGGCTAAAATCTATAATTAAAACCCGAAAGGGACCAAATACCTTATCTTTACAAAATTGCTAGAAACCCTTGTTTTGGAAAAAAAACAACACAACACATGACAACAAACAAAATCCAAAACCACTGAACACTACTATTTTCTTTTGAAATCAAATCCTTCAAGATACCCTGTTTGTTTTAAAAAAATTATTTTGAAAATATTCCCGATTTGTAAAAATTACTAAATTGCCCCTAATGTGTAAAATGACCAAAGTACCCTTGATTGTAAAATTACCAAAATACCCTTATTTCACGAAATCAACAAGGAACTCTATTTTGAAAATTACGAAAATACCCCTATAGGATAAAATTACGAAAAACACCCATGGGTAGTGGAATAACGAAAATACCCCTATGTGTTGAATATGGGTGCATGGATGTTGTCTGTATGTTGATGGTTGAATGTATGTAGTTCTTAGAACTGGGAAAGGTGAACTTGAGACTGAATTGCGAATTCGAAAGAACTACTCTTAAAACTACTAATCATAAGACTGTTCGTAGATAATCAGTGGAAGAAAACCAATAATTCATAAAATTTTTAATCAGATAAACGCGAACCGATAGCATGAGTACAAGGGAACGAGGACGCTCTAGATGTGAATACCGGTGCGTACTCTACCATAGAATACTAAGTGTTTATTTTGGGTTTAGTATTGGAGTGCGCAGCGAAAGCATGGTAGTGAGACTTATGTAGTATGATTAATAGTTAGTTGGAAATTTCGAGGACGAAATTTCTTTAAGGGGGTAGAACTGTAACATCCTGAATTTTTGGGCCTATGCGTTTAATGGGTGGATATGTTTAATGTGTTAATTTAAGTGTTAGGGGTCCAAATTGGGCTCAGGCTTAGGTAGAGGCCTTGATTAAAATTCTCTGTTTGGGCATTATAGGGTTTAAAAGGTAGTATCTATGTTTAAAATACCAAAGTGGGCTTGTGGCCCAATCTTAGGAGGTGACGCCACACAAGGGAGTAAGGGGCCCAAATTTAAGTTTCATGGAGCCCAATTCTTTTAATTTAAGTTAGCTAAATTTTGGGCATTAGGATTAGGTGGAGTGGATGGCAACAAGGCTAAAATTTAGGGGTTTTAATGTTTAAAATATGTGGATAATAAGCGGATAAAGGCTATTATTTAGGAATTTATTTTATGTGGATAATAAGCAGATAAAGGCTAAAATTTAGGGATTTTAATGATTAAAATATGTGGATAATATGCTGATAAAGGAGGGAGGAGTTAGAGATAATTAAGTCTCTTTTAGATGAGCTAGTAGATTAAGATAAAGGAGAAAAGATAGGATTTATCTCATAAGGTTAGGTAAGTGCCAAATTTCTATAAATAGGGGGAATATCTCTTCAATTTCGTCATTTGGGTTTTTCTCTCATTCTTTTCTCTTCTTCTCTGAGTAAAAGTCGAAAACTCCTAAAGTTCCACCTTCTTCTTCATTCTCTGCAAAAGCCAAAATCTCTAAGCCTGCTCCTCATCTTCACTTTGATTCAAAAGCCAAACTCTTTCCATTCTTTTTCTTCCTAGCCAAATCTTCATGTCTCTTCATTGTTTTCTTTTCTTCTCTCTTTTCCGTCGAAACCGAAACTCTTCACTCAAGTATTTTAAAAGCCAAAGACACATCAGCCTTCTCTTGTTCATACTTTTTCCAGATTTTCCTAAAAGCCAAATCCCTAGATCTCATCTCCTGTGATTGCCGAATTACTTCTGTGGTGCCTACTTGTGCCGAAATCTGAAGGGAACTTTAGTGGAGTCAATCACATAGATCTCTAAGTTATAGAATCGTGTTACTTTCGAGATTTCAAGGTAAGGGATCTATTAGTTTTAACGTATAATTTGGGATTTATTAACCTTGGCCGATTGTTGAAGAGGCTAAATCTTTGTGTGTTTTTCCGGCTTTTGAGCAAGGCTTTACATTGAGGATAATAGATCCGGATAGCAAGGACATCGACTAAGAATATTGGATTTCGCGATATCAGGTGTGTAATACTTCCCCACCGTCTAGATTTGATTATTAATGTATGCTCATAAGTTTATATGTTGTGATAAATACCGATATCTCGGTTTAATGTTGGAAACCCGAAAAGGGTGAAGCAAATCACCAGGTCAGTGAATGTTTGACTTTATATGATAAAAGCATATTGATTTTATGACTACATGGGTTGGGTTGATGAAAGGAGGAAGTTATACGTTATATGTGTAGCGGTTTATACCGTGATCTGTTATATGTTGTAGCGGCTAACGCCGTGATCTCATTATAAGGGCTTCGGCCATAATATGTTGATGAGCGATGACCGCCATCTTGGCGTGTAAGCGGTGTGGGTCGATTGTAGAAATCCCCAATGGTGTGAATGGTGAGTGCGGGGCGTGTAGCGGATGGAAACCTAGGCAAATGGGTTGGGCCTTGCATATTATTTGTTATTTTTTTATAAATGGAATTATTAATCTGCTTTATGGGCCTAAGGCCAAAATCTAGTGGTGCATGAGGGTTGCACACCGAGTCTCGCGACTCACCCTATTAATTAACCTTTCGGTGATACCTAGTGCTTGGACCGGGCCGAGAGGAACGCAAGGTGGCTATGCAAAAGACCATCCGGATCCAGTAAAAAGTCTCAAGTTAATACTTTATATTTTTAATTAATGGATTTTAAATCTCGTTGTAATAAGGCTATGGGCCACTAGTTTATGTTTTGTTTTACTTTGGGCTTTAATTACTTTTAGTTATTTAAATTCTTATTGAACTAATGTATCTATTTAAATTTGGGTTTTTAATTTATAAAGGCATATTTTATTTAAACTATCAACTATTAAAATTCTCTCGAATAAGAAGATAAACTTTAGAAAAATATTTTTCTGAAAATACGACATGTTCTTCCAAAATTTTCTTAGTGACATACCAGATCCGGTCGTGGTGTTAGGGCCGGGTTTGGGGTGTTTTGTGCCCTGACTATACCCTGTCTTCTTTACGTTCGCAAGAATTTTTGCTTTTAAGCACAAAATTGTTATCGTAAAGGGGAAATAGGCTGGGCCAAAACGTCTAACGGCACAATTTCGCATTTCTCTTAGGATGATATTGCCCACATCAATGGTCTTTCCAGTTAGAATCGAGTATAATAGGACCATTCGCTCTAATGAGATTGTAGTCCCATGCGAACTAGGCATAAGACTAAAACGGATGAAATAGAACCATACCTTCGCAAGTGGTGTCAAATATTCTTTTCGACACGTGTGGATTCCTTGCTTTGACACGGTCCACTTAGAACCTGGAACTGTAAGTTCCTCGAGAATTTCTTGCAAATTTTCAGGCTTAATGTTGCTCAAAAAAGAAGAATATTCATCGTTTTCGAAATCAGGTAATTCAAAGAACTCATTAATAGCATTTGAATTTATTGGTACCTTGATTCCGTGAACTGGAACTTCGGTCAGTTCGCTTGAGGTTAAGTTCTCATAGAATTCACGAACTAGTTCGCTTGGTCTCTTTTCACAAAACAATTCCCAATTGAGGGCTTCAGCAACTTGACGAATACGTGCCATAAAGTCTCTGTAGTTGCTTTCCTTCAATGTGAAGCCCTTCTCTGGATGCATCTGTTGATTTTTGAAGATACTTTCGTATCTTACTTTGGCATCTTCACAGTGAAACTTATTTTGCGTTTCATCGATTTGGGCGGAGGCACGAGTTCTCTTGTGAGGCATGATTAACCTGGACATAAGATGGAAAACTTATTTTCTCAAAAATTTAATTAATAAAAATTATTAATAATTCAATAATTTGAAAAATTAAATAATTGAATAAAATTAAAATTCAAGAGAAGATTCTGTCTTACCACCATTTTTTAAGAACTCCTAAAAAAGATAATTAAAAGCAAAAGCGGTCGATTTAAGCTAGGTTGGAGGATTTGACTAAGGATGGGTGAAGGTGTGCCGATCAAGTGCTTGAAGGGCGACTAGGCGCGCGGCTGATGGTGCGGGAGCAGGCAAAGAATATGCGATGAGGTTGATTCAAAGAAGCGATGGCGTCGGGGGACCTTCCGCAATCTAGCCCGTGTCTTTGGGGCGTGTGTAGGTGCGAACACGGCTGGCAAATTCTTTGGCGGAGCAGCAGGCGCGCGTGGATGGGCACTGAACAGTCTCGCGCGCAGTTGTCTTTGGCGCGTCTTTGGAGTTGGCTGCTGGCCGAGTGCTGGGCTAGGCTTGCGACACTTTTGGGGTTTTGGTTCTTTGGGGGTTTGGTAATGGATGAATGGAGGGAGAAAGGTTGATGGTATTTATAGAGGGAAAAATAATATTTGTAGTAGAATTCTTAGAAAATTTTAATGAAAAAAAAATTCTTAAGTTCTAATTCTACTCAAAGTAAATAACAATTAATAATTAAATATATGCATATGAAATTATCAACTGTTATTAAATTATTAAGATAAATATAAAATATAATCAAAATAAAATTAATCCTAATTCTAAGCTAAGTTGATAAAAATTAATATATAAATTATAAATAATATAATTATATATTAAAGTTTATCAAATTATTAATAATATTAAAGATATTTATTCTAGATGCTTTTTGAAAATATTCACAAAGAAAGGCACCTAGATTTTTTTTATTTACGAAAAGAGTGACTAAATTTTAAAAATGATTCAATTAAGTCCCTAAACTTAATGAAAATTTAAAATTGAGTTGCAAATTA
Organism: Gossypium sturtianum; assembly: GCA_025698515.1. NCBI lineage: Eukaryota > Viridiplantae > Streptophyta > Magnoliopsida > Malvales > Malvaceae > Gossypium > Gossypium sturtianum. The sequence goes on from CM046949.1 coordinate 25,435,953, forward strand.
AAACTTGGATCAAAATTGACCCTTTTATTTGAAAAAAAACTAAAAATTTATTTTTCCATTTAGGGGATAATTTCTTAGAAAATTATGTCAAAATAAATTCCCAGGAAAGATTGGAGGGGTCACAAACGGTCCCGGTTAAGTTCCAATCTCCTAGACAGAATTTATTTAAACATACTAAACATGAAAATATACCCTAAATCATTTATTCAAAAAGAAAAACGAAAAATTAAGTATCCGATAAAATGAACGAGATTTTATCCCGTTCAATTTTATCTCCCCAATAATGTTTCAGGCGCTTAGCATTAACTCAGAAATTACCTCCCTTACCTTGGAGTTCAACAACTCCGTATGGATAAACTTGGTGAATCGTAAATGGACCGGACCAACGCGATTTTAGCTTACCTAGAAAGAACTTCAATCTGGAATTGAACAACAAGACTTGCTGACCTGCTTCAAATTCTCGAACTCGAATGTGGTTGTCATGCCATTTCTTGAGTCTTTCTTTAAGTAATTTGGCATTTTCATATGAGAACATTCAGAACTCATCTAACTCATTGAGTTGGAACATCCGTTTCTCTTTCGCGAGCTTAGGATCCAAATTAAGCTGCTGAAAAGCCCAGTAAGCTTTGTGCTCTAACTCCAATGGTAGATGACAAGCTTTCCCAAAAACCAACCTATAGGGTGACATCCCTAAAGGTGTCTTGTATGCTGTTCTGTAAGCCCATAAAGCATCACCTAATCTTGTGAACCAATCTCGCTGCGCTTCGGCGGACTACCTTCTCAAGTATGCCTTTGATCTCCTTATTTGCCGCTCAAACTTGCCCACTGCGTCATGGATGGTAAGTCACAGCAACCTTGTGTTTCACTCCGCATGTCTAATAACCATTTTAGCCACTTGTTCACAAAGTGGGATCCTTCATCACTAATGATAGCTCTTGGGGTTCCAAACCTTGTGAACACATGCTTCTGCAGAAACTTCATCAAAACCTTAGAATCGTTTTTCGGATATGCCTCAGCCTCGACCCACTTAGACACATAGTCTACTGCTACTAGTATGTACTTATGACCACAAGACGGAGGAAAAGGACCAAGAAAGTCAATAACCCATACATCGAACAACTCTACCTCAATGATGTTTGTTCGAGGCATCTCATTTCTGTTGGTGACATTTCCAACCCTTTGACATCGATCACAGCTCTTCACATAAGCATATGCATCCTTGAATAGTGTTGGCCAAAAGAATCCGGCTTGCAATACTTTGGCCATTTGACGTGTACCTCAGAAGTGTCCTCACTTGAGCCGAGTGACAAATGGTATAAAATCTTCTGATTTCATCTTCTACCACGCATTTCCGATCATCCGATCGCACACTTTTAAACACATATGGCTCTTCCTGTAAATAGTACTTCACATCGTGAAGAAACTTTTTCCTTTGTTGATACGTCTTATCAATTGGCATCAAACCGCAAGCTAAATAGTTAGCAATATCAGCGAACCAAGGGGTATTATGGACATGATTTACCTTTAGTATATGTTCATCTGGAAACGCCTCCTGAATTGGTATAAGAGGAGAATTCCCTTCTTGTGGCTCCAATCGGACAAGTGATCTCGCTACTTGATTTTCTACTCCTTTCGATCTTGAATTTCTAGATCGAACTCTTGAAGTAGAAGTACCCATCGGATCAGCCTCGGCTTAGCGTCTTTCTTCGTAAGTAAATACTTAATTGCCGAGTGGTCCGTATAGACAGTCACTTTGGTACCTACAAGATAAGATTGAAACTTGTCGAAAGCAAACACAATAGCAAGTAACTCTTTTTCATTCTGTATAATTCGGGCTTGAGCTCTGTTAGAGTTCGACTTGCGTAGTATATGGGATGAAAGACTTTGTTCCTTCACGCCCAAGATCGCTCCAATTGCGAAGTCACCTGCGTCACACATCAATTCGAATGGCAAATCCCAGTCTGGTGTGACGATTATGGGTGCCGTGACTAATCGACTCTTTAAATCATTGAAGGCTTTTAAGTATTCCTCATCAAACTTGAATATCGATTCCTTCTCCAATAGTTTGCATAAGGGTTTAGCAACTTTGGAGAAGTCCTTGATAAATCTTCGATAAAAACTGGTGTGGCCCAAAAAGCTCCTAACACCTTTTACAGATGTTGGAGGTGGGAGTTTCTCAATAACATCTACCTTTTCTTTGTCTACCTCGATCCCATGTCTCGTTATCTGATGCCCTAGAACAATTCCTTCGCGTACCATAAAATGGCACTTTTCCCAGTTGAGTACGAGATTCGTTTCTTCGCATCGCCTTAGTACCTTAGCTAGATTGGCTAAGAAATCATCGTAAGTATCTCCGAATACTGAAAAATTGTCCATAAAAACTTCCAAATACTTCTCAACCATGTTAGTAAAAATAGACATCATACATCTTTGAAATGTAGCAGGTGCATTGCATAAACCAAATGGCACGCGTCTAAATGCAAACGTACTGTACGGGCAGGTGAATGTCGCTTTGTGTTGATCTTTCGGCCATCAGAGTCCGATTATACCCTCGGTATCCATCGAGCAAACAGTAGTAATCTCGTCCTGCGAGTCTATCCAGCATCTGGTCCAAGAACGTAAAGGAAAGTGATCTTTCCTAGTCGCCTTGTTCAGCTTCTGGTAATCGATACAGATGCTCCATCCCGTAACCGTTCTAGTCGGTATCAACTGGTTGTTCTCATTTTATACGACCGTGATACCTCCTATTTTTGGCACACACTGTACAAGACTTACCCATGAACTGTCTGAGATGGGATAGATGATACTCGTATCTAACCACTTGATGATCTCTTTTTTTACTACGTCCTTCATGATGGGGTTCAGTCTCCGTTGTCCATCGATCGTCCCTTTTTTGCCATCTTCTAGGATAATCTTGTGCATGCATACAGATGGACTAATACCACGAATATCAGCTATGGTCCATCCGATAGCCTTCTTGAATTGTTTCAAAACTAAGATAAGTTTCTCTTCTTGCTTAGTGGTCAATTCTGCTGAAACAATCACAGCAGCGAGTAAGCGCGTTACCTAAATAAACGTATTTTAAATGAGAAGGTAATACCTTGAGTTCTAATTTAGGTGGCTCATCGATCGACGCTTTTGGTTGGGAATAGTCCCTCTTTTCTAACTCCAAAGATTCAAAACGGGATTGCGGATTAAATCCCCTTTTATTAGCTTCTAGCAAAGCTAAGTATTCATCCTCCTCTTCATCATTTGGGGGATCCGATGTCAAAATTATTTCCAGTGGGTCCTCAACACTGTTGAGTTCCTTCTCCACTATTAAATCCTCTAAATCGGAAACTGCAGAGTAATCATCAATTGTGTCAGGAAATCTCATAGACTTAAAGACGTTAAATGTTACCTGATCATCCTGAACACGCATAGTGAGCTCGCCCTTCTGCACATCAATAAGGGTCCTTCCAGTTGCTAGGAACAACCTTCCTAGGATGATTGGTACTTCTTTGTCTACTTCAAAATCTAAAATTACAAAGTCAGCAGGAAAGATAAACTTATCTACACGTACCAATACGTCATCAATTTTTCCTTCTGGATGTACTAAGGATCGATCTGCTAGTTGAAGCATAACTGTAGTTGGTTTAACTTCTCCTATCCCCAACTTCCTAAATATTGACATAGGCATCAAGTTGATACTTGCACCTAAGTCACATAATGCCTTACCACAATATGTTGCTCCAATGTTGCACGGTATGGTAAAACATCCAGGATCCTTCAATTTTGGGGGTAGTTTGTCTTGAAGATATGCACTGCATTCCTTCGTCAGAGCTACCGTCTTAAATTCTCCAAGTCTTCATTTCTTAGACAAGATATCTTTCATGAACTTGATGTAGTTCAGCATTTGCTCAAGTGCTTCAACCAACGGGATGTTGATGTGAAGTTTCTTGAGTACGTCAAGGAACTCCTTGAATTGAATCTCCTACTTCTGCTTCTGAAGTCTTTGAGGGTAGGGTGATGGTGGTTTCATTATTGGAACTGATTCTGGTTGATTCGCCTTTGGCGGCAATTCTGCATCTAACAAAGTTGTTAGTTGATCAGAATTAGCTGGTCCTGAGGTTACTTTGTCGTGTTTTACAGATTCTGGTTCTGGTGAAACTGGGATTTCAACACTTGGTTGAACTTCTTCCGAATCTTGAGCGTCCACCGCTCCTTTTCAACTTCGGCGGTGTTGGGCTCTCACCGCTCTTCCGCTCCCTCAATGTCAACGCTTTACAATGTTCCTTCCTAAATTTCTGATTCTTCGTGTCACTAGGTAGAGCACCTTGTGGTCGGTTCTCGAAGTTCAAGAGCAGTCGTCGCCCACTTGATTCTCTAAATTCCTTAGAGTGGCACCGTTTTTCGCCATGTATGCCTTCAATAGATTCTCTAAACTATTGAATGGTTCTGCTTGGTTGGTTTCTGAACTTGTTGGGGGAAGCTAGGCAGCTGAATTGGTCTAGGTTGGGCGTAAGTGTTACTGTTTCAAGCCCCTTGGTTACTCCAGGAAAAATTCGGGTGATTTCGCCACGATGAGTTATAAAAGTTGGATTGCGGTCCTTGCCTCCCTCGGTTTTGGTTCTGGTTACCCATGTAATATACGGATTCGGGGTTCGATTGACATTCTTCAAACAAATGTCCTTCCCCACAATACACACAGGCTATATTCTCAAATTGGTTAGGTGGTTGGGCTGCAAAACTATTAGACCCATTAGTGGTAAGATTCTTAAGCATTGAGGATATTGAAGATACCTGAGATGCGAGTGAAAAGAGAGCGTCCACTTCATGTATTCCAGCGACTCGTCTTCCTGACGCTGCTCGATTGGTTGGCCATTGATAATTGTTGCTAGCAATCCTCTCAATAATTTTGTAAGCCTCATTATAAGACTTAGAAAAGAGAGCACCATTAGCATAGGCGTCCACTACCATCCTCGTGTGAGCTTTGAGACCATTATAGAATGTCTCAAGTTGAATGCAATGTGGGATTCCATGATGAGGGCACTTTCGTAATAACTCTTTGTACCTTTCCCATGCCTCATACAGGGACTCATCATCCAATTGTTGAAAGGCAGTGATCTCATTCCTTAACTTGGCATTCTTGCTTGGCGGGAAATACTTCATGAGGAATCTCTCGGCTAATTCTTGCCATGTAGAAATGGAGTTCGGTGGCAATGAGTTCAACCAGGCACGAGCTCTGTCCCTTAGCGAATATGGGAACAAATTTTCAAATCAGTAATGCATCTTCTGCACTCCGGCTAACTTCAAAGAATCGCTCACTTCCATAAATAATCTTAAGTGAAGATGAGGATCTTCAGTAGGCATTCCACTGAATTGGCCCACAGTCTGAAGCATCTGGAACATGACTGGCTTTAGCTTGAATTGTTGTGCCTCAATTTCGGGTCTCCTAATACCCGGATTAAGATCGTTAAATATTGGCACAGCATACTGTCGTAAAGCTCTATCCCTATCATCAGCAATAAGGATGGGATTCTGAGCAAGGTTTGATCCGTTTCCTTGACTCATATTCTCGAAGTTCATCTCTTCGGTCCTTCTCTGGTTTGCTTGTCTTCTTCACTGTCGAAAGGTTCGTTCTATTTCAGGGTCCACAGGGAGTAAGTCGATAATCTGGTCAATACTCATAAACACCTGAAATAATCACAGAAAAATTAAGTAAAAATTTAAACAGGAAAATAAATAAACCAAAATGTAAAAACAGATTCACAAATAATGGCTTTTTTTAAAACAGTCCTCGGCAACGGCGCCAAAAACTTGGAACGATCGAAATGTGCAAGTGTACACAATCGCAACAAGTAATAAAGTGACAAGTAAATGTCAAGTTATCGTATCCATAGGGACTGTAAAAGAAATATTTATGAAAGTAATTTTAAACACTTTGGTGAAGGAAAAATATTCGGTTTTAAAAAGAGATAATAATAAAAAAACTAAGAGTTAAAACTAAGTGAAATAATTAAAATAAAACAAAGAAATTCTAGTGCACGATTCCAAATATGATTTAATCAAGATGATATAATTGTTTTGGATTAATTATATTCCTTTAACGCAGAATTATTAAACTTATGTTTATACTGCTACGAATAAATTCACGGCAACTCGGTAATTTGCTAACTACTGCTCATACATACTTATTAAATTAATCAATCTCTTGAACATTTTTCAATGTCAATCCAAGCGATTAATCAATCTTCACAAGCTTATAAAAGATCAAGTGAGGTAACAGAGTATTTCTACCTTGAAACAGTTTTAATCATAATAATCTTGCAGGTTATGCAAGGCATATGTATCAATATACAATGCTAATTTAAACTTCACTACCTTAGAAGAATAAACATGCAATCGATTAAGTCATCGTGTCAATTAATTACAATTTCAATACGATTTAATAATTAATTCATTAGTTATCTAACAATTAATATTGCAAGCATAACTTAGGCATGCTTTTAATTAATCAAGCATCTTACCGAGGCCTATAACAGCACAAACACAATTTCAATAATTCATGCAGGCAAAATATAATCAACCCAACACGGATTAGATTCAAGCTAAATTGATTAAAATAACCATTTCAATAGCATAAATATTCATAAACATGTTTGTCAAAACAACAACGCAATTTAAAGAGATAGGGAACAAGAAGAAAATCTGGTGTTTCTCCGTGGCTTGACTGATTGCTCCGTTCTTCGTTCTCCGTTGTCCTTGGCTATCAAGGGGGATTATGAACACTTTAATTGCTGCTCAACAATGGCTGATGAGGACCTCTTTCCCAAGAGAAGAAATCGGCACTTGAACAAAAGGGGAAATGGAAAGGAAAAGTTGAGAGAAAGTGAGAGAGGAGAAGAGAGAATGAGAGTGTGAGGGATGAGTTGAATGATCAGCAAGGGGTGGCTTTTATAGCTGATTGTGGCTGCTAAAAATAGCAAATTCCATTAGCCAAAGAGACCCCCCTTGGCCTGTAACACCCCTAACCCGTATCCGACGCCGGATTAGGGTTAAAGGCGTTACCGAACAGATCAGAAACTTACACAACATTTCATACTTTACATTCATCATTAACGATCATAGTGTCCCTTAGATGAGTCATCAAGACCCAAAGCATGCGTATAAACCGAGTTGGAACTAAACTGAAACACATATGAAATTTCATAAAAATTAAAGCTTTTCTAACTTTCAGGAAAGACACGCCCGTGGGAGGAGACCGTGTGCCCTCCACGGCTTCTAGACACCCCCGTGTGTCCATCCGTGTTTACATACTGACTATATCAACACGGCCACTAGGCACGCCTCAGGTGCCATGACCGTGTGCTACCGCACCATATAATCGACTTTTTCAACACGGCCACCAAGCACGCCCATGTGCCATGGCCGTGTGCTCTTAGCTAGCTACTGACTTGTACACCACGGCCAGCTGACACGCCCATGTCGAGGTCGTGTGCTATTTAAGCTACATTCTGCCAATTCAACCACGGTCTTAGGCACGTCCGTGTGCCACAACCGTGTGGCATTATAGGCCATTTACAAGGCCAAAATGACACCCATAAGGGTCAACCTACAAGCCATATTTACCAACATATCTCATGCACATATAACCATCAAAAACATACCAAAATAATCATTCAAACCATGCATTCAATACCATTTCCAACCATGACAATTTCAAAGAATAAAACTCATATCATTACAAGCATAATTCATTCATTTGCTCACTCAAACCTTGGCCATTTCACATGCTTTCACCATACCAAGATATGCATCATATATCACATTCATTTAAGCAAAGTATTAATTCAAAAATATCCAAATCACATGGCTAAGATCACATAACAACTTGTACTAAAATACTAGCCTATACATGCCATATCTAACTTTATACATTTTCAAAGTGTACCAAAATGATTTTAGTAGTCCTGATGATTTATCCTTGACGGTCCCAAGCCTTCATGAGCTTTGACGACCTATAAAACAGAGAAAACACACACAGAGTAAGCTTTCCAAAAGCTTAGTAAGTCATATACAAAAAAACTTAATAGACAAGTATATAAGCATATAGAAATATAGGCACATTTCATATACATAACATCTTCTCACATATATACTTTGGTTCATACTATTGGCCACATTTGCCACATTCATCAATTCCAAAAATCTCTTATGCACAAAACTATTTCAAAGGTCCATAACCATCATAGCAAGGTTACATAGGAACTTACCTTATATACACACTTAGTGTATGAATCAACGTACCTGAATCGGATTCACTATTTACATGGCTATTTCATATCACAAACTTGCCCGTTGAACCGTAAGGAATCTAGTAGGATACTCAGAAAGCTCGAAATAGTCGTACAATGCCAACGTCCCAGACGAGGTCTTACATGCACTCAAACATTGATGCCGCTGTCCCAGACAGGGTCTTACACGTATCAATACGATGCCGATGTCCCTGACATGGTCTTACACGTAAAGCTTATCTCGATGCCAACGTCCCAGACGTGGTCTTATACATAAAACTTATATCGATGCCAACGTCCCAGATGAGGTCTTACACGAAGTCTCAAATCAACACCAACGTCCCAGACGTGGTCTTACATGATAAAACAGAACAAATACCTATGTCATGACATGGCTAATCCTATCTACTCCTAGGTTCACACGGGACTTCTCGGACTTAGTCACTATATCAAACTTTCCTCAGAATTTATATGCAGAACTTCTCATAGGCATTCATTATCAACATTAATCATATGAACAATTATAATTACATACATATACATTTATTTGCATAGTGACTTACCTCGGATTCGGTTTATCGGAATGAAAATGGTTACTCGGTTACTTTCGCTTTCCCACGATCTAAATCCGTTTTCCTCTGCTCTTGATCTAAACATATTCAGAATTAACCCTTTTTATTCAATAGCTCATTCAATTCAATCCAAAGACACACATTTTGGACTATTTGCAATCTAGCCCTCACATTTGTACATTTTATTAATCTGGTCCATTTTTCACAAAACATCAAATTCACAAAATCCACACATATACATGCTTGGCCGAATACATATACATCAAATACAAGGCCACATTTTTCATCAAATTTGCAATTTAGTCCCTTAATTTACCATTTTCTCAATTTAGCCCTATTTAGCTAAATTCATCAAAAATTCAAGAACAAAGTATGTTCATCTAGCTCATATCTTTCATTTAACACCATAAATCATCAAAAAGCTTGACATATCATCAATGGCATTTCACACAAACATCATCAATTCAAAAAATTAATACATGGGTTTTGTAGTTCTCAAAGCAACGATTGCAAAAACGTAGAAATTATCAAAAACCGATCAAAAATACATACCCGATTTATGCTTGAACCATGGCCGAATGAAACAAACTTAACCCTTTCTTTTTCTTTTAACTTTCGGCCAAATAAGAGAAAATAAAAGATGAACACTCATCTTTTTTTTGTTTTATTAATCTAAGGTTAATAATTCAATTACTAAATTGCCCATCCATTAAACATATAAGACAAATTAATACTAAGGTTATTAAGACATTCTATCATCCACTATCTCAATGATGGCTTATTTTCCATATAAGGCCTTCACCTTTACAAAGCCACAACACTTTGATACTTCAACAAATAGCAAGCAACTTTCACATTTAATGCAATTCAATCCTTTTGTCAAATTAAACACACAGATTTTGACAAATTAACTTACGAAAAAAATTTAACACATACTTAGTCACATATCAATCGCTTCGAATATAATACTAAAATATTATTCAGACTCAATTTGTGGTCTCGAAACCACTGCTCGACTAGGTATAAATCGGATCATTATAATTCTCCCCTTTAGGATTTTCGCCCCCAAAAATCTTACCGTTAAAATGTATTCGGATATTATCTGTTTCATTGAATCTTCCGGTTCCCACGTTGCCTCTTCAATTCTGTGCCGATTCCATAATACTTTCACTAACGGAATTTTCTTGTTTCTCAACTCTTTTACTTCACGAGCTAAGATATGGATCGGTTCCTCTTCATATGACATGTCAGATCGAATTTTAATTTTAGATGGAGCAATTACATGTGACGGATCAGATCGATATCTACGAAGCATCGAGACATGAAACACATTGTGGATCTTTTCTAATTCAGAGGGCAATCTTAATCTGTATGCAACAGGCCCAACACGTTCAACGATCTCATACGGTCCGATAAACCTCGGACTTAATTTGCCTTTACATCCGAATCGAAGCACTTTCTTCCATGGAGACACTTTCAAAAATACTTTGTTGCCAATCTCAAATTCTATATCTTTACGTTTCAAGTTCGCATACGACTTTTGACGATCAGATGCTGCTTTCAAACAATCTCGGATCAGTTTCACTTTCTGTTCTGAATCTTTTATCAAATCAACACCGTGTAGCTTATTTTCACCGAGTTCACCCAATACAGAGGGGTACGACATTTACGTCCCGCATGAGCTTCATATGGTGCCATTCGATACTCGATCAAAATCATTATTGTATGCAAATTCAATCGAGGCGATGCTGTTCCCACGAAACATTAAACTCAAGTATACAACATCTTAACATATCTTCGAGAATTTGAATAATCCGCTCAGATTGACCATCTGTTTGCGGATGAAAAGTCAGATCTTGAAATGCGCTTTGTGCCAAAAGGTTCCCTCAGTTTCTTCCAGAATCTTGATGTAAACCTCGGATCTCTATCTGACACAATGGATAGTGGCACTCCGTGCAATCTAACAATCTCGAAAATATATAGCTCGGCTAATCTATCAAGTGAATAATTAGATCTTACCGGAACAAAATGAGCAAATTTCGTCAGTCGGTCAACTATGACCCAAATTGCATCTTTCTTTCTCGAAGTCTGAGGCAAACCGGAAACAAAGTCCATTGTTACTCTATCCTATTTCCATTCAGAATCGAATCATCACCAAAGCAATCCAGACGGAACTTGATGTTCGGCTTTTACTTGCTGACAGACTAAACATTTCGAAACAAAGTCAGAAATGTCCCGTTTCATACTAGACCACCAGTAGTGTCGTTTCAAATCCTGATACATTTTTGTACTTCCCGGATGAACAGATAGACGACTGTTATGTGCTTCACTCAAAATCAGTTGAATCAACTCCGGATTTCTCGGAACACAGATACGATCTCGGAATCTCAAACAGTCATCAACAACTCGAAATTCAGATTCGAAATTCACTTCACACTAAGCTTGTTTCGCTAGCAATTCATTATCTACCTTCTGAGCATCACATATTTGCTGTACAAACAACGGTTTCGCTTTTAACTCAGCTAACACAGAACTATCATCAGATAAATCTATTTGAGCATTCAAAGCGCGTAGTGCAAACAATGATTTTCGACTCAGTGCATCTGCAACAACATTTGCTTTACCCGGATGATAATCTATCACAAGCTCATAATCTTTTAACAACTCAAGCCATCTTCTCTGACGCAGGTTCAAATCTTTCTGAGTCATTAGATACTTCAGACTTTTATGATCTGAAAATATGTGACATTTCTCACCATACAAATAATGGCGCCAAATCTTAAGTGCAAACACAATCGCAGCTAACTCGAGGTCGTGCGTCGGATAATTCTTTTCATGCGGCTTTAATTGTCTCAAAGCATAAGCTACGACTTTGCCTTCCTGCATCAAAACACATCCCACCCATTTAACGAAGCATCATCAGAAATCACAAATTCTTTGCCCGATTCTGGCTGTACTAACACTGGAGCTTCCGTTAACAGAGTTTTCAACTGATCAAAACTTTTCTGACATCTATCAGACCATTCAAATCTAACATCTTTCTGAAGTAATTTCGTCAATGGAGTAACTATCACTGAAAATCCTTTCACAAATCGATGATAATAACTAGCTAGGCCCAAAAAGCTACGGACTTCGATACACGTTCCTGAGGTTTCCAATCCGAATAGCGTAAATCTTGCTCGGATCAACTCGAATTCGTGGTGACACAATATGCCCCCAAAAAACTAACCTCGTGTAACCAGAATTCACATTTGCTAAATTTTGTGTACAATTGCTTCTCTCTCAGAGTTTGCAAAACAATCCTCAGATGCTCAGCGTGCTCAGTCTCATCACGTGAATAAATCAAAATGTCATCAATGAATACGACAACAAATTGATCTAGGTACGGTCTGAAAATTCTGTTCATCAGATCCATAAAAACAGCAGGAGCATTGGTTAGTCCAAATGGCATAACTAAAAACTCATAATGCCCATACCTTGTTCTGAAAGCGCTTTTAGAATATCTCAAATCCTTGACTCTCAACTCGGTAGTATCCCGATCTCGATCAATCTTGGAAAATACAAGAGCTCCTTTTAACCGATCAAATAAATCATCAATTCGGGCAACGATATTTTTTTTTTTATAGTCACCTTGTTAAACTGACGGTAATCAATACACATCCTCATCGTGCCATCTTTCTTTTCACAAATGTAACAGAGCACCCCAAGGCGAAACTCTGGCCTAGCAAACCCTCTATCGGTCAATTCTTGTAATCGCGACTTTAAATCCTTCAACTCATTGGTGCCATTCTATACGGAGCTATTGAAATAGGTGTAGTACCTGGCAACAACTCAATACCAAATTCAACTTCACATATCGGAGGTAAACCCGGCAATTCTTCCGGAAACACATCAGAATATTCACAGACAACAGGCACTGACTCAACTTTCTTTTCGGATACCTTTGAATCAATCACATAAGCAAAATATGCCTCATATCCCTTCTTCACATAACTCTGAGCTTTCAATACTGATATCACAGCAGGTAATCCATTCAAACCATTAGATTCAATTCGTACAATCTCATCATTCGAACATCTCAAATCAATAGTCTTTCTTTTACAGTTTACAACAGCATCATGCATAAACAGCCAATCCATACCCAAAATAATATCAAATTCATCGAATGGTAGAAGCATCAGATCAGCAGGAAAACAGATATCTCGAAACATTAACGGACAGTTCTTGCATACTTTGTCAACCAGGACACTTTTACCTAAGGGGTTCGATACTTTTATAGTAAACTCAGTAGACTCTACAGGCAAAGTCTTGCTGAACACTAAATTCATGCATATATATGAATGCGTAGAACCAGGGTCTATCAAAGCAATCACAGAAGTATCATAAAGAGTAAAAGTACCCGTTATAACGTCAGGCGACGAAGCTTCCTCTCGAGCTCGTACAACATACGCTCTGGCAGGCGCTCTAGCTTCAGATCTGACAACATTGTCTCTTGTAGTTCTTTGACTACCACTGACATTCTTTACATTCTTCGATGGTCTACCTCTCACAGGTGCAATATCAGATCTCAGATTTTGAACCGTCTCTGGCTCAACAGGCTCAGGGCAATCACGGATAAAATGATCAAGCGATCCACATCTGAAGCAAGCTCTGTCATTCAATCTACAGCTTCCCGGATGTCTTTTTCCATAATGTTTACATTCAGGTCTCTCAGTCCGGACATTACCAACACTGGCTACTGAAGTTGCTGGAGTTTTGGAACTCATTTGCGGTCTAGATTGATTTCTGTTCGAATATCTCACATTATCCCTGAATCTTTTCAGAGCAGATTGAAATGATTTACTCTGAAATCTCTTTTCCATATCTCGAGTATCAGATTCAGCTTTTCTTTTATCTTTCCCGAGTGCCTCTGCTTTACAAGCTCGGTCAACAAGTACAACGAACTCTTTTATTTCTAAAATACCAACTAGCAAACGGATGTCTTCATTAAGTCCATCTTCAAATCTTTTGCACATTATAGCTTTGGATGATACACATTCCCGAGCATACTGACTCAGTCTCACAAATTCTCGTTCATACTCGTAAAAGCAATCATTCTCGCCTCTGCTTTAAGTTCCGAAAATTCCTTCCGCTTTCTAATCAACGAATCTCTCATCGATATATTTCTTCCTAACTCAATCTGAAAGAAGTCCCATGTAACTCGTTCTCTCTAATAATGAAATCGTAGTTTTCCACCATTAATAAGTCGCATCTCGAGTAACGATACAACACACTTTATGCATTCATCCGGAGTCAGAGACATTTCGTCGAATACCCGGATAGTATTTTCAATCCAGAACTCAGCCTTTTCCGCATCATCATCTTTAGTAGCTCGGAATTCTTTGGCCCCATATTACGAATCTTGTCAACAGGAGGCTTATTCAACAGATTCGGATGCATATCTAGTGGCACAACTGTAGTCCGAGGGGGATTAACAGGGGGTGGGGGTTGCGAAACAGTCGGGTTATTCTTTACAAACTGAGTGAACCACTCACTCATCATTTGGAAGAAAGCATGTTTAGCTTCTTCCCCTTGACCGCTAGTAGCCGATCTTAGATCAGAGGGCGCCGCCCCTTGCGCGGATCAGCGCATTGCTTTCACGCCGCCGCCACGGCTCTTTCGGGATCCATTACTATACAGAAATCATATTTATACGTCAGGATTCATCACACTATCGCAATTCAAAAATATGGCATGTATAGCTAGACTCTGACACGCTACGTTAGTCTGAGAATCGACTAAACCGTAGCTCAGATACCAACCAAATGTAACACCCCTAACCCGTATCCGACGCCGAATTAGGGTTAAAGGCGTTACCGGACAGATCAGAAACTTACACAACATTTCATACTTTACATTCATCATTAACGATCATAGTGTCCCTTAGATGAGTCATCAAGACCCAAAGCATGCGTATAAACCGAGTTGGGACTAAACTGAAACACATATAAAATTTCATAAAAATTAAAGCTTTTCTAACTTTCAGGGGAGACACGCCCGTGGGAGGAGACCGTGTGCCCTCCACGGCTTCTAGACACCCCCGTGTGTCCATCCGTGTTTACATACTGACTATATCAACACGGGTCACTAGGCACGCCCGTGTGCCATGACCGTGTGCTACCGCACCATATCATCGACTTTTTCAACACGGCCACCAAGCATGCCCGTGTGCCATGGCCGTGTGCTCTTAGCTAGCTATCGACTTGTACACCACGGCCACCGACATGCCCATGTCGAG
This sequence comes from Gossypium sturtianum, assembly GCA_025698515.1. Taxonomy (NCBI): domain Eukaryota; kingdom Viridiplantae; phylum Streptophyta; class Magnoliopsida; order Malvales; family Malvaceae; genus Gossypium; species Gossypium sturtianum. Next base: position 25,451,078 of record CM046949.1, read on the forward strand.
GCCGTGTGCTATTTAAGCTACATTCTGCCAATTCAAACACGGTCTTAGGCACACCCGTGTGCCACAACCGTGTGGCATTATAGGCCATTTACAAGGCCAAAATGACACCCATAAGGGTCAACCTACAAGCCATATTTACCAACATATCTCATGCACATATAACCATCAAAAACATACCAAAATAATCATTCAAACCATGCATTCAATACCATTTCCAACCATGACAATTTCAAAGAATAAAACTCATATCATTACAAGCATAATTCATTCATTTGCTCACTCAAACCTTGGTCATTTCACATGCTTTCACCATACCAAGATATGCATCATATATCACATTCATTTAAGCAAAGTCTTAATTCAAAAATATCCAAATCATATGGCTAAGATCACATAACAACTTGTACTAAAATACTAGCCTATACATGCCATATCTAACTTTATACATTTTCAAAGTGTACCAAAATGATTTTAGTAGTGTGATGACGATCCTTGACGGTCCCGAGCCTTCAGTAGCTTTGACGACCTATAAAACAGAGAAAACACACACAGAGTAAGCTTTCCAAAAGCTTAGTAAGTCATATACAAATAAACTTAATAGACAAGTATATAAGCATATAGAAATATAGGCACATTTAACATACATAACATCTTCTCACATATATACTTTGGTTCATACTATTGGCCACATTTGCCACATTCATCAATTCCAAAAATCTCTTATGCACAAAACTATTTCAAAGGTCCATAACCATCATAGCAAGGTTACATAGGAACTTACCTTATATACACACTTAGTGTATGAATCAACGTACCTGAATCGGATTCACTATTTACATGGCTATTTCATATCACAAACTTGCCCGTTGAACCGTAAGGAATCTAGTAGGATACTCAGAAAGCTTGGAATGGTCGTACAATGCCAACATCCTAGACGAGGTCTTACATGCACTCAGACATTGATGCCGCTGTCCCAGACAGGGTCTTACACGTATCAATACGATACCGATGTCCCTGACATGGTCTTACACGTAAAGCTTCTCTCGATGCCAACGTCCCAGACGTGGTCTTATACATAAAACTTATATCCATGCCAACGTCCCAAACGAGGTCTTACACGAATTCTCAAATCAACGCCAACATCCCAGACGTGGTCTTACATGATAAAACAGAACAGATACCTATGTCATGACATGGCTAATCCTATCTACTCCTAGGTTCACACGGGACTTCTCGGACTTAGTCACTATATCGAACTTTCCTCAGAATTTATATGCAGAACTTTTCATAGGCATTCATTATCAACATTAATCATATGAACAATTATAATTACATACATATACATTTATTTGCATAGTGACTTACCTCGGATTCAGTTTATCGAAATGAAAACGGTTACTCGGTTACTTTCGCTTTCCCGCGATCTAAATCCGTTTTCCTCGGCTCTTGATCTAAACATATTTAGAATTAACCCTTTTTATTCAATAGCTCATTCAATTCAATCCAAAGACACACATTTTGGACTATTTGCAATCTAGCCCTTACATTTGTACATTTTATTAATCTAGTCCATTTTTCACAAAACATCAAATTCACAAAATCCACACATATACATGCTTGGCCGAATACATATACAGCACATACAAGGCCACATTTTTCATCAAATTTGCAATTTAATCCCTTAATTTACCATTTTCTCAATTTAGCCCTATTTAGCTAAATTCATCAAAAATTCAAGAACAAAGTATGTTCATCTAGCTCATATCTTTCATTTAACACCATAAATCATCAAAAAGCTTGACATATCATCAATGGAATTTCACACAAACATCATCAATTCACAAAATTAATACATGGGTTTTGTAGTTCTCAAAGCAACGATTGCAAAAGCGTAGAAATTATCAAAAACCGATCAAAAATACATACCCAATTTATGCTTGAACCATGGCCGAATGAAACAAACTTAACCCTTTCTTTTTCTTTTAACTTTCGGCCAAAGAAGAGAAAATAAAAGATGAACACTCATCTTTTTTTGTTTTATTAATCTAAGGTTAATAATTCAATTACTAAATTGCCCATCCATTAAACATATAAGACAAATTAATACTAAGGTTATTAAGACATTCTATCATCCACTATCTCAATGATGGCTTATTTGCCATATAAGGCCTTCACCTTTACAAAGCCACAACACTTTGATACTTCAATAAATAGCAAGCAACTTTCACATTTAATGCAATTCAATCCTTTTTCAAATTAAACACACAGACGGACAAATTAACTTACGAAAATTTAACACATACTTAGTCACATATCAACTGCCCATAATATAATACTAAAATATTATTCAGACTCGAATTTGTGGTCCCGAAACCACTGTTCCGACTAGGGTATAAACCGAACTGTTACATGGCCGGCCACACACATGGCAAAGTTGAAAGATTCAACTTTGCTAAAAATAGCCTGGGGCAAATCCATAAAGCCACTTTTTTTGGAGGGGTTTGAATGCAAGGTTGAAAGTTCTTCAAGGGTTTCTTTGCAAGCTTATTTAGTCACCTAAAATGCTAATTTGGGTCAGCATATGGACGGTTCTGGGCAGCCCAATTGGTGGCTGGTTCGGTTCACTGAATTTGATTCAACCAGTGCGGTTCAACTGGACCCCTTTTTTTTTCCATAATTAATTAATAATAATTTATTTAGCCCAAATTGAATTGGAAATAAATTAAAATTAATTATATTATGAATTAACACACATTTTTGGACCATCTTAGGCTGGAAATAAATTTGCCTCGATACTTCAAATTGCTTCTCGAGTTTATTCTTCTAGCAGTGTCTGCCGAGTCAATTTTCGCTCTTTGTGCGAATTTGTCAAAAATAGTCAAAATTAATCAAAATTAACTATAAAATTAATTAAAATTCATCATGTTCATATTTTTAAAACAATTTAATTATTTTATAATATTTAATTATTTTTCGACAAGAATTTAACCGAAATATCATGATTTTACGTTAAAAAGGGCATGTAAAAACACGTAATTTTTTGTGTTTCCACCTATCCCGTTGTATCTTACGGTTGTACACTTCTTTCATTTTCTGTGCACGATCGGACAAGATAGAAAATTCTTGTATTTCATTACCTCCAATCATCATTTGAATTTCATCATTCAAACCATCTTCAAATCGAATACACATTTCTTCTTCAGTAGGCACAATTTCTCGAGCATATTTACTGAGATATACAAATTCTCTTTCATATTCAGCTACCGATCTATTTCCCTGACGTAACTCAAGAAATTCTATCTTTTTATTGTCCAAATACCTTTTTCCAACATATTTCTTTTTGAACCCAGTCTGGAAAAATTCCTAGGAAATTTTCTCCTTCGGTACCACAGCTACTATTGTCGACCACTAGCTATACTCTTCCTCTTTTAATAATGAAACAACACATCTAAGAAAATCATCAGGAGAGCAAGCCATTTCTTCGAAAACCCGTAATATATTTTGAAGCCAGTACTCAGCTTTAACCGGATCATCCTCTGATCTGCCTTGAAATTCTTCAGCACCACACTTTCTAAGTTTCTCAATCAGAGTACGTCTATTAAGTTCAATCACTGGAGGAGGTGGAGGTGCAACCGGAGGTACAACAGGTGGTACGATAGAGGGTGGAGGTTGTTGAGTCAGATTTTTTTCTTGCATAAACTCACTGTACCACTGGTTCATATATACAAAGAACGTATTTTTAAGTTTATGTTCCTGAGCCGGAGGAATTAGGATCCGACTCAGGAACATTACCACTCGTACCATATTCAGAAGTCGGTACTTTACTGTTAACCTCATCATTATCAGCACGTTCAGATCCATCTGACATCTTTACAATCTATAAGAAAACAAAGGTTAGATCGGATCATACACATCACACTGTCACAGATTTATATGTCATGTATTTCTAGACATTTCACATGCTACATTCAGTCCGAGAATCGACTAAACCGTAGCTCTGATACTAATAAATGTAACACCCCTAACCCGTATCTATCGCTAGAACAGGGTTACGGAGCATTACCGGAGTTTACAAATCAATAAAAAGATATTTCATATAATATAACATTCATGTCAGAAACCAATCGAAATAAAACATATTGTCCCTTATATGAGCCATCGGGGCCCAAAATACTTGTTAGAAACAAGTCGGGACTAAATTGGGTGCTTAAAGAATTTTTCAGAATTATTTAAAATTTTTAACACTATAAGGGTCACACGGCTGTGTGGCCAAGCCGTGTGACTCACACGGTCAGGAGACACGCTTGTGTCTCAGGCCGTGTGGGCATTCGAAATAGGGACACACGGCCGTGTCCAACCCGTGCTCGTACCCGTGTAACTCTCTGACTTGGGTCACACGGCCAAGCCACATGCCCGTGTGCTAGGCCGTGTGAGCGTACTGACTTGAGCAATTTAAAAAATACAGGGGACACACGGCCGTGTCACTTAACCGTGTGTCACACACACGTGTCTCTGCCCGTGTGGACGAAAATATGTCATTTTCTAAGCCACATTTCTCACCCAAATTGACACCAACCTAACCTCATCAAATTACACATCAACAAGACATAACAATGCATTCAACACAAGCTAAAATCAAGTCATCAACATGTATTATCACCACATGCAACTATTAAACTCTTAGGCACTTCAAATGTCAACTTTAAAAAAATATATATCAACAAAGTATCCAACCTTACCTAATTAATTTATCTAACCAAGTTACCCAAGTTCACTATGACTTAATTACATACACACGTATATCACTTATACTAATATCACAATTATACCTTAATTTCATACCAATATGAAAGTTGTTTATATAAACAAAATATTATTATTTATAATATTTACATAAGCTAAACTTTGACTAAGACCGTACAAAATCCTATACATGCCATATAAACCGTATTGAACGTTTCAAAAACTACCGAGATAAGCTGGATAGTGTGACTTGAGTGCTGATCCGTTCGTCCAACCTTTTGAAAATCTACAAAAACATTAAACAATACAAATAAGCTTAATGAAGCTTAGTAAGTTCACTGGGTTAAACAAAAATCTTACCGAACCTACTATGACATGTCAAATAAATAAAATCATTCATGTCAATTCCCTGTCATTCACAACTTCAATTGATAAATACATTCGTATTCAAATCAATACAAAAATAAATAACATGTCTTTCAAATTCATTAAATAAATCACTTTACCGAAATTTTTCCATTCGAAGAACGACTTACGGATAAGATTACATCATCAACAAAAGCTCATAAGAGTTGGTCCATCTGAATATGCCAACAGAAGCTCGTAAGAGCTGATCCATCCAATTACGCCAAATAGAAAGTAAAACACGAGAGTTCGCAAAAAATGCTGAACCCCGATTTACTTGGGTAAAATGTTGATATCTCCTTCCAATACCATCATACACCAAGTTACGAATGTACTCAAGTCCCGCGTTCAATTCAAACCGAATATTCAATTTAATATTATAATTCGAACAATAATTTATTTCCAACAATAGAATAAATGCATAATACCATTCATCAAGTTATATAAATGTTAAATTTTAACCGCACGAACTTACCTGGACTGAATTGTAGTAATTACAGAAGTTTAGGGACTATTCTGCTATTTTTCATTTTTCACGAGTATCTACGAGATCTTGATTTATAATATAAAATTATTCATTTTTAGCATATATTCCATTTCCAATTCATTTCACAATTAATCCCCTTTTATTTTTTGAATTTACACAATTAACCCAAACTTTTACAATTTTTGTAATTTAATCCCTTAATTAGTTAATCTATCAAATTAACTAATTTTCTCAATAAATAATCCATCCAAATATTCTAGGCCTTCATACAGTCCCTAATAAACCCAAAATTCACTATCAAACCATAATATTTTAACCTTTTCACAATTTAATCCTAAAATCAATATTTAACAAAATCACTTTATAAAATCATCATACAACATAATCAAAGCTCTAAATCCATGTTATTCATAAAAAAACATCTAATATTTATTAATGGCAACTTCCAAAGTTTTTAATAAAATAAAAAACAAAGGTATGGTTTAGTTGGACCTAATTGTAACAATCTCAAAAACATAAAAATTACAAGAAACGGGTAAGAATTGAACTCACATTAAGCAAAAGTATGAAAAACTAGCTTAAGCTCTCTCTCCTATGGCTGTTTTGGTTGAAAATTGAAGAAGGAATGTCTAGAAAACCTTCAATTTGTTTTATTTTTAATTTCATCAAAATTACCATTTTACCATTGAATCATTTTATTTTATTATTTTCTCTTCATATGCCGCCTCATCTTTTAATTTAGGTTTATTTATTACTTAAGTCCTTCCTCTTTTATTAATAAAGTCATTTAATCACTTAATTATTATAATTATCAAGTTTTGCACCTTTTCAATTTAGTCTTTTTTAATTAATTAACTATCGAAATGTTAAAATTTTTCAACGAAACTTTAATACTACCTTAATGACACTCCGTAAATATTTATAAAAATATTTACGGTTCAGTTTATAGAAATGAGGTCCCGATACCTCACTTTCTAAAACCACTTGACCTAATAAATCATTATAAAACACAAATTACCAATTCAAAAACCTTTTTTTTAAACCCTATTTGACTCGTAAATATTAAATAATAATATTTACGAACTTACTCGCCGAATTTGGTGGCCTCGAAACTACTGTTTCTGACACCATTGAAAAATTGAACTGTTACATATCACATTGAACAATTTCCTTTTCTTTTTATCACTCATATTTTTTAAACCACCTTGATATACCTACTTAACCTTCGATATTCATGGTTTGACATCTGATTCATAGCACCAAAACAATAATTAAGGCAAAGAAAGGTTTGAGTTTCTTTTTAGGCTTATATCTAAAAAATTATGCTTCATCAAGAAAAATATTTGAAAAAGATCAAATTATGGGACCTAGGGACAATAATAACATAAGGTTGGTTCATTTAGACTCTAGCTATGCCAAACAATGTGTTAAGCCATACTTAGATATCTCATATCATACAATTTCATAATATTCATTATTCAACCAAATGAAAACATGTCATTCAAACATGCATTACCCAAAATCCTCCATAACATGAATTTATCCCATAGCATAAACTTGAACACGATTTCCATTTCATTTCACAAACAATTACCTCCAAATTGTTGAACAAATTAACAAATAAGTGAACTAAGTAGTCTCCCTTAAACAATTCAATTAACAAGGCATTAATCAACACTCACATGCTCCATTTCCCATTAACATGCTCAATACCAATTAGTTTAAGCAAATGGAGTTTTTATTTGTTTATTGTGGACATTTTTGGACTACTTTGGGATTTTATTTTTTTTCTTTTATTTAATTCGTTAGGACTATTTTGATATTTTTACGCAAAAAATTTTATCATTTAGGGACGCTTAACTATGATAGTTAAAAAAATGAATCACGATTTTATATACAAAAAGCTATAAGGTTTTTTACTGCAAGATTAACTGAGGTTTCTCCCAAAATGTTTTAAGCACGCACATGTCACTACAGGAAAACAGACTTTTAGCGGCATTTTTTTTGCCTTTAGCGGCGTTTATAAGCGCCACTAAAAGTATTTGCGGTGCTTTTAGAAGCACCGTAAAAAACGCCGCTAAATCAAACGCCGCTAAAAGTCATGACATTTAGCGGCGCTTCTCCAACAAACGCCGCTAAAAGTCATGATCTTTAACGGCGCTTGTGAAAAAATGCCGCTAAAAGTCATGATTTAGCGCTAGAAAAAACGCCGCTAAAAGTCATGACTTTTAGCGGCGTTTTTTTTCACAAGCGCCGCTAATTTGTACAGATTTGCAGATTGTACAATTTGTTTTATATCATACCCTCCCGCACTAAAAACCAACCAATAACAATAAATATAGCATATAATTCCAACCCAAAACAAAGAAATGTAGAATATAAATCACACCAAATGCATTGATTGTAAATGAAACTTGAAATTCAATAAACTAAATGCATTATAACTGAAAATATTCTTGCAATAATGTTAAATGTAATAATGTTTTAAAATAATCAAACAACGAGAAGTACATGTCTAAGATGGCGACCTCTGCATCACAAACATCTGCATCATTTGTTTGAAGCCGAGCCGGAGCTCATCGTGCTTTTCGCTCTCGCTCTACTAGCATCGATGCTGCCTCCGCCTCCCTCGCACCGCCACGCCTCCTCCTAGCTACTCACGCTGCTCCGATCTGCTCTAATCCATTGCTAGAGTTCTTCATATTTTTGTTGAACATCAGCAATTTGCTGCCTCTGCTCAACCGTGCTCTCTTGCATCTGAGCTATCTGGTCTTTGAGCCTCAACTTCAAAGACGAGATTGACTCCGGAAGGCATGTATTGCTTTGAGCCGATCAAAATATTGGGTCGGGGTAACACCAGATCCTTGTAATCGCACCCGACCATACCTTTCAAAACCAAAAACATCAGTGACAATTCTATTATAAATATACTCAAGATTAACAGAACTATCAGTCGAAGCAGTCATACCTTTCAGACGCAAAACTTCGGTAATAATTACATTATCAATCTCCTCAAGATTAACGTAACTATCGGTCGAAGTAGCCGCTTCATACTCCGCCTTTTTCTCCTTTAGTTTATCCTAATAAATCGTGAAAGAGTTAGAAACGAAATATATAATAAGAAGGAATGCAACATAACTTGTAATTGAAGAATTTTATTAAGTAAATATACCATAATTTTTCTGCAACCGGATGTCATCGAAGATCCATCCTTCTTCCTATATGTAATGTCAAAAGTCAAGGCGTCCAACTTTTGACCAGATTTGAGGCTTCCTACATTTTAGCAGAAAGAATATAAATTAATAGTATAAATTCATTAATATTTGACATAATTAATAAATTATAATACCTCGGCCTCAGCTACACAAGCAAAACTTCTGGACCCTGCCGTGTGCGTGAATTTTTGTTGCTGTCTGCTGCTTGTTCCAACTCGCTCACGGTCCTACATAATGAAATTTGAATTATGTATATAGTAAATACCGTAAACCGAAAAATTTATAAGACTTTAGAAGTACATAATACCTCTCCTTTCTTCGAATTCCAGAATCTAACTTGATCTTCCCATTGGTACCTCAACATTCCCGGCGGGACATTTCTTAATTTTTCGTCGAGGCTGATGTCTATCTTAAAATATTGTTTTTTCAACGTGCTTTTATGGTCTCTCCATTTTTTACCCAATGTCTTCTTAATATAATCATCGAAGACCTCTAAAGCAAATCTCTCCTAAAAAAACACAAGTTTTAAAAGTAAATATAAATGAAAGTTAAACCAAAGTATTATAAATTACATTCACGTTTTTTTACCTTAATATTATCGAGAGCCTGATTTTTGTTGGCAGCAGGCATGTGATGCCATGATTCGTAGTTAATGGGCAACATATTGGCATTACGTGATAGAATGCCCAAATAGCCTGCTAACAGTCGAGCTTCAGATCCAACGGGCTGGCCATGATCAAGCTTTCTCTTACTTTAACACGCTCGATGTGATCTAGCTCGTACAAATCTTTAAGGAGTGTACGCCCCCGACCTCTTCGCGTCCCACCCACCTTCAAATGAAAAATGATATATTATTAGTATATTAAAATTGAAAAATGAATCAATAATAAAATTCAACATGCATGTAAAATAAATTAACATTACTCAAACTTCGCAGCTCGTCATCTATGTCCGACACACTAGAAGATCCAACAAATGTTTGTTGTTCACTATTTGCTTCTTCTGAATTTGGAGTATTATGGACAATACTTAAATCTCGTAATCGCTCTTCTAGGCATTTTTCCCGCAATACACATAAAATAGTGCAAAATTTTAGTAACAAATAAAATAATAGTACATTTAAAATAGTTAAATTATATAACATGACCAATATTAAAATTATAATATTACATATAAATAAAAATTGTAAAATCTTACTACATCATATTTCATAAATATCTTCGTCCACATCGTGATGAACCCATTGAAATTGTTGACTAGTACTAGGGATATTTTCATTCAAGTTTTGTTCGAAAAGGCAAAGTTTCGCATCTTTCGACTATGTCATCTCTACTTCCATTGCCCATGTCGAACAAGTTTCTAGGGGTGTTCCGAGTACAACGTACCAACCCTCATCGAGTTGGATCTTTTGAGTAAAAACTTGTTTCACTTGAGAAGAAAATACATACGGCTCGTCCCATCAATTGTTCTCCAGTGTGAATCAATCGAGAAAAATTCACCATTGTAAAACCATATTGATCGTTTTTAATTCCGTGAGCCGTATTCACATCAGCCCAATCTCCTCGAAATAAGACAACTTTCCATCTGCCATAATAATCCAACTCAATTATGTCGGTAAGAAGTTCGTAATACTCCACATTCCCCTCGACGTGATTATTGTCCCTAGCACTAGCATAACTCGTAATTGAAGAATTAACAACAATTCCACAATTTTGTGTTCTCCTCAATCTCTCGCGATACTTTGTATGAAATCAATCCATTGATGAGGAAGGCACTAAATCTTTTCACTATCCTATTTGGACCTTGTGAAAGCCATTTAACTTCGTCATTTACTTCATTCCGGCTCCAAACCTATTGAACCGAAAGTAAATTGAGTAACTATAAATGTTACGAGAAAACATTATGACTTGTCAATGAAAACTTCAATTGCATACCGTTTGGCTTAACCATTCATGAAATGATTCCGTGAACAACTTATTAATTTCTCGTCGATGTAATCTTCGGGACCGTGAACGAGCTCTTAATATTTGTTTGTACTCACTATGTTAAAAAAGGGCTACTTTGTTAGAAGACAAACAAATTATAATTGATGAGTATTTATTGAATTCTACAACTTACTTGCGTAATGGTTCCATTGAATCGTGATTAAAAAGAACATATCGATGTGCTTGGACCTACGATCTATCATCTAATTCTGCAATTTTGACTTTACCGATTGGTTCTCCTAAACTTTAAAATAAATAAGTTCCGCCAAGTTATAATCATGTGAGCCCAAAGATTTCTAGTTGGTCTGTTCATTCTTGTTTCAACATCTTCCAAATACCTCGAACAGATCATCATACATTCCTCTCGCCAAGTAGCCTTCAAAGAATTGATCCTTCCGGATAACGCTTATTGCGCAAGCGAAGACTTTAATTTGGATAGGAACCTAAACACGATATATAACATTATCAAAAGTTGCAACTAAAGGCATTGAGGTGAATGAAGGAATAATTTTCAAATAAAGTAAGACCTTTCAATGGGATACATCCATCGATAGAAAACGGGTCCACCAAGTATTGCTTCACGCGGGAGATGAATTAACAAGTGCACCATAATAGTGAAGAAGGAAGGCGGAAAGATCTTCTCCAGATTGCATAAAGTCAATGAGGCTCGATCTTGTAGTGTCTCAAGTTCTTGAACATTCAAACCTTTACCACAAATGCCTTTCATTATATTTGACAGTTCAATTACACAAGACGTCACCTTTTTCGACATACAACATCGCATAGCAACTGGCAGTAAGTCTTGCATCAAGATGTGATAGTCATACGATTTTAAGCCATATAGTCTTCGATCCTTAAGACTCACACATCGAGATATATTTGATGCATACACATCTGGGACCTTTATATCCTTCAACACCATACAGAACACTTCTTTCTCCGTCTTCGACATTGAAAAAATAGCAAAGGCAAACCGATATTTCATATTTGGAAGTGCTTGGGGATGAAGCTCACGCCGAATTCCCATGTGGACTAAATCAAGTCGACTCTGAAGATTATCTTTCGATTTTCCATCGACATTCAAAATAGTCTCAATGATGTTCTTGCAGACATTTTTCTCAATGTGCATGACATCAAGATTATGGCGTAAAATCTGATACTCCCAATAAGGCAACTAAAAAAAAAATACTTCTTTTTTTCCACAAGTCCGCCTCATTAGGATCATCCTCTTCATCAGATTCATCATCAGATTCATCCCTAGATCTTCTATTTCTTTGCGGGTTGGCCGGTTGATTCATCTTCCCATAAATGAAATTCATATCTTTCAACATTAACAATATTTCGGATCCACCGGCCTGCGAAGGAGCTTCTCTCGAACTCTTCAAGATCACAACCGAGCACTCAAATCTAAATCTATGATTTTTCTGTAACCACCGACGATGCCCCATGTAAGAGAACTTATTCCCGTTATATAATCATTGCGAACATGTCTGCGCAGCACAACACGGACAAGCATAACGTCCCCTGGTACTCCAACTAGATAAATTAGCATAAGCCGGGAAGTCATTAATAGTCCACATCAAAGCCGTGACGTAAATTAAAGTTCTCTTTTCTCATTGCATCGTATGTCTCAACACCACCCATAGTTGTTTTAACTCTTCAACAAGTGGTCGCAAATAGACGTCAATATCATTCCCGGCCCTTTCTCTCCGGTATAATCATAGACAAGATAAAGGATGATTGTTTCATGCAAACCCATGGAGGGAAATTGTAGGGAACAAGCACCACAGCCAAGTACTATACGTTGTGCTCATGAGTTTGTAAGGGTTAAATCCATCGGATGCTAGCCCAAGCCTCACACTCAGAGATCGCTTGCAAAGCTTGGAAATTTAGAGTCAAAAGATTTCCAAGCTAAAGAATCTGCAGGATGCCTTAATATCCATCATCGGTTCGTCTATCACGGTGCCACGTCATTGACTCATTGGCTATTGTCTTCGACGACATGAAAAGTCATTGAAGCCTTGGTATTAGCGGAAAATACCGCAAAATCTTAACTGGCTGCTTCCTTGACTGTGTATCGTGATCTTCCTTGTTACCATCCTCTGTGTTTCTATTAATCCAACGGGATTGATCGCATACATGACAGCACTGTTGGTTTATTCGGTCGCCCCAATACAACATGCAGTCATTTGGGCAACTATGAATTTTATTGTAGCCAAGGCCCAAATCCTTTATTAGTTTCTTCATGTCTTTGGAAGATTGAGGGATTTTTGCAAACGGGAACATTTCTTGCAGAAACTCTAACAGCATTGTCAACGAGTTTCCGGTCCATCCTCCCAAACATTTCAAGTGAAAAAGACGAATACAGAAAGACAGTTTGGAAATTTTTGATCCCTCATACAGTTCTTCATTCATTTCACCAAGTAACGTGTAGAACCTTGCCGCTTCTTGATTTGGCTGTTCATTAGGTACTTTTCTTCCCCCTTCGGTGAAAATATTTCCACCAAAATTATAATCATCAGTTGCACCCAATTCAGGTGGAAATGACCTGAAACCATCATTGTGCATATTAAAAGCATCCCGCAACATGCCTTCCATGTTATCATCTCTAACATTCTGATTGTAAGCACTATGAGGATAACCCAGATTCATCGATGAAGATGCTCCACTAGACGTACACTCTCCATGAAAAATCCATTTTTTGTACCCCCGGACAAAGCCATCAACAACTAGATGTTTGTAGACAACTTCACGATAATGCTAATTAATATTGCAACACTTATTACACGGGCAAAGAATCATATTCTCCTGGCTTGCATTTTGAAATGCGAAATTTAGAAAAGTTTCTACTCCATTTCGATAGCCGTTGCTTACCCTTGACAATTTCATCCAAGTCCTATCCATTTCGTAGTTCTTGAAGTCTAAAGTTGACAATAAATTACACGGCTAAATTGTTAATTTATAATTTATGTAAGTACTGATATGATCACATATATAACTGAGTACTATGTAAGTTATGTAGATTATGTAAGTTATGAAGTTTGATCTTAAAACTATGTAAGTTATGAAATTTGATCTTAAACTTATGTAAGTTATGAAATTTGATCTTAAAATTAAGTAAGTTATGTATTCTTTAAGATTCATCATACGTGGCATTGTTACACCTAGGGAGGATCCATATCTTACCTAACAGTGAGATATAAGGCAACCCGTCAGGTTTCCAGCCTATATACTTTGAATCTTTTCTTTTATCTATACAAGTATTATGTAAGTTATGTATTATGTAAGTTATGTAAGTTATGTAATATGTAAGTTAGATAATTTTATGTAAGTTATGTATTATGTATTATGTAAGTTAAATAATTTGATGAAAGCTATGTAAGTTATGTAAGTTATGTATTATGTAAGTTAAATAATTTTATGTAAGTTACGTATTATGTATTATGTAAGTTAAATTAAAATTTCAAATCGAGAATCAGTTGATATGTGAACATATATGGCATGCATTACATTGTAGCTTTTTTAAAATATTAATTGGTTTTAGTTTTTCGTTTGAGGTAGGGTGGAAATGTAATTATATGTTTTTATAATTGAAATTTGGTGTGATGTTGTTAAATTTAAATAGTTTTTAAATTACTTCTTTTAAAAAAGAATTTATTTTCTATATTAAAATATATTTAAATAATGATCAATATTAATATTATATTTATAACAAAATATTTATAAGTTTTTAATTTAAAAGTTTTTAAATTACTTCTTTTAAAAATAATTTATTTTTATAATAAAACGTATTTAAAAATGATCAATATTATTATTATATTGATAACAAAATATTATTAATATTTTGGAAAACATTGAAAATATTAAATATTAAAATCAAACACTAATATAAAAAATTAGTAATTAGTAATTAGTAATAACTTTTATATTTTGTTTATGTTATTTTTTATATCGTATCGTACCTTAAATTTTAAAAAATAATACACGGGAGCTTGTCAAAAATCTAAGCGGCATGATTAGACAACAATTTGGAGGTTCTTCAAACATTATTAATAATAAACACCAATAATAAACAGCAATTTAGACAGAAAATCTTTGAATCTTTTTCTTTTTTGGACAGCAATAGAACAAATAGCATATATACCAATCAAGCAGTATAATAAACAGCAATTTGGACAAATCCATCATGATATAACTGTTACTGATCTGAAATTTGAACTAAAACGTACCTTAATAATTTCAACAATATAGTCTACTCCACTCTCAAACAAGAAAACAGGGTTGCGATCGAAACACAAAAGATTAATAATCTTGACTAACAGTTGGATATCTAATGTTTTTCTATGAAATGAATATAAATCATCAAAATGAATATAAATAAGAATAATAATGATTTCATACCAGTTAAGTTATTACCACCAAATCCAATCCAACAGTTGCAGGAGCAGCGAGGAAGCGATGAATCGAGATACAAACAACATATGAATTAACAAATGCTATTGATTAATTACAAAATGCTATTTACTAAAAACTAATACTCACATTCTTTGACCGAAAGAAAAATAGTCAATTCAGTAGTCGATCTAAGTCCTCTTCAATTCTACTCACTTTCAAAGTACGGATACCTTTCTCAATACAAATCTGTAACAAATACATATGAAATTTATTAAAACAAAAAGTCTATTCACATACATTATTATACACTAGTATGAAATTTCAACTATAAAAAAGCATAACTTACAAATTAAAAAAAAAACATTTCAACTATAAAAAAGCAATCAAATTACTTCATCTCGTATAAAAAAGCAGAGTACATTCACAAGTAAATACAAATATATGTCAAAGCAAGTATAATTAATTAAGTCATTGAACATACAATACATTATAATTAATTAAGTTAAATAATTTAATTTAATGAATATATTTTTTGAAAGTTCTTTAACAAAACAAATTTATATGCACCAATACTAATTAATATCGACCAACAATGATACTAGTCGGTAAAAACCCAAAAAAAAATACAGTACCTGTATCATTTAGGTTTACCTCAATTAGTACATACAGGCTGAACGAACGACAGCTTATGGTACCAAACACCCGAGTTTACAGGATAAAACCTTATGTGCGACATCAAAAACAAACATGCCATTGAAGTAGTAACTCAAAAACAAGTGCCCAAAAATAAATTACTTAACAACTGGATAAAAAGCAGCTCACCACTGTAACACCAATTTCTGAAACAATCATAAAGGACCACTAATATGAACAAAACAGACTTGGAAATGGGTATGTGAAATGGATAAAAGCAGCCAACAAATAATTTAAAGGCATTAATCAATAAATAGAAAAAGGATAACAAATCAATAGATTAGCTGGGCCTTTGGACTATGCAGAAAATGGAACCTGAATCAGGTTGAGTGATGTAGGCTCTCCTCCATAGTACTCGTTCCTATCTATATGCAGAACCTAAATAAATGATGAACAGCACCAAATGAAATGAACAAACAAAAAAAAGTAATATAATAAATATCTAGCACCATTTTGTAATTTTCCAAAAAGAGCGAAACAAAAGACACTTTCTACTTTGAAATCAACGTTATAGGATAAACAAGTTGCATTCCCTTTCTCAAGTAAAGCATTTAGGAAAACCAAGCTTATCTAGAAGACTCACTTTACCTTAGCACAAACGTTTTCAAGAGTTACATAGTGCAAGCAATTGGGGATAGTTAGACGATAAAGAGATTTTACTCAAAAAAAGAATAGTCAAAATTCGAGTTTCTATGAGCAACTATACAAGCAGGATCATGAGAAATTTTCACATTTGACAGGGAGATGTCAGTAGTTGGCATCCCTTGATTAGATTAAACTGATTTATTTCAAAGTATAATTGCATCGTTAAGCTCACATCATTTGTGGGAGGATTGAAAATCGGAGCATAAAAGACATAAAGCAAACCAAGACTAAGCCACTATACTTCTACTTGATACCACAAGTATATCAAACATAAAGGAAATAAAACCAACCAGAATTGTTTTGTTGAAAACAATACACTTCTCTTCTCCTAATTCTTGTAGAAGGGCAACCAAATACAGTGGGCCTCAAGTTCTATTCACAAATCAGAGAATACATAGAAATTTAATAAAACCAGGAAAAAAATAGGCACCTAAATTTCAAAAATTTCATAAATCAAAGAAGTAAAAAGGATAGCACATGACTTGCTAAAACTTGTAACACATTTGGTTATCGTCTTGACATTTCACAACAAACTGATGAAGAACTTTAAGTGAGCTTTGGCCAAAGGAAAACAATTAAGATTCAACTTTCCTTGCAATTAAGTTTAAACCCCAAAATTTAATCAAGCTCGAAATAAAATAACTTGACAATGTTTGAGATCAAGAGGTTGTTTAGTCTCAAAACTAACAGTATAAAAGACTTACCCGTCGGTCGATGGAGACGGCGACTCGCGACGAGGCAGATGGAGGCGAACGCGATGGCAGAATGGACAATCGAGGGCGAAGCAGGAGATGGTCAGATTCGATTAGAGATTCTGATTTTTTGGGAAATTAGGGATTGGGAAAATAGGTGAAGACTTAGGCATTTCGTGAATAAAACTGACTAAAACCAAACACAAACAAACGGCGCCGTTTTGCTAAAAAATTCTTAAACTTTGCGGCGTTTTTTACAAAACGCCACTATTGCTTACTTATAGCGGCGCTTTTACCCTAGCGCCACTAAAACTTTAACCTAAAATTAGTTTTTGCAGATTTTAATTATAATATTTTCTTACAATACTTCACTTTTTTACAGATTTTTAAAATTTTATTATACATAAAGTTTACCTACTAATAATTTAATATATAAATAATTTAAAGCATACTGATAATTTTAATATATTAAAATTAAAATTATCTCTTTTACCATTATATAATAAATTATTTAATATATAATTTAAAAAATAATAAGTCATATATCCAAAAAAACTTTAAAAGTATTTTAAATAATAGTATTTTCATTTTTTTCATTTTTAACATATATTTTTTTAATGTTAGTAGTTCTAATTTTTTTCTACGTGTCATTAATTTTTTTTAATTTTTTAAAATTTAAATTACAAATAAATTTTATTTTAATTAACATAAAGAAATTACCTAATTAATAGATCAAATAGTTTAAATTCAAACCCTAAGTCGGCCCCAAAACCCTTAAAACCATAAATCCATAAACTCGAAATCAATAAACCTTAAACCCTAACACCTAAACCCGTAACCCTAAACATAGCTCCCTGAAATCTGAGCTGTAACCAATCATAAACCTGATACCCTAAACTGTAAAACCCTACAATCCGATACCCTACACACTGAACACTAAACCCTAATCCTTAAAGCCCATAAACCCTACAACCTTCCTTACCCCCTACACTCTAAACCCCTAAAACCTAAAACCCTAAACACATAACACCGAACTTTAAACATTACACCACCATAAACACTGAAACCTTAAACCATAAACCATTATAAACCTATAAACAGGAAACCTTAAATTAACCATAAACTACAAACCATTAATACCCTAAACTATAAACATTAAACCGTAAACCCTCCGACCTACATCTTACACCCTAGATCGTAAACGCTAAACCCTTAACACTAGGTCAAAAAATCTTAAACACTAAACGTAAATTAAAATTGAATAATTATACAGAGATCAAAACAGTGCTTTTTTTTTGTTTAGGAATAAGGTTTTAATAAGAGTAACCTTTAGTGGCGTTTTCAAAAAACGCCGTAATGCTTACATTTAGCGGCGTTTTCTACAAAAACGCCACAATTGTTCCATTTCCAGCATGCTTTTACCAACAACGCCACTAAGTTTCTTAAAAATTTTATGTCGTAATTAAAACGAGGACGTTTTGTGTTGAAATAAAAATTTACTTTTGCGGCGTTTTTAATAAAAAACGCCACTAACATTTAACATTTTTTAGCTGTTATTAAAACGAAGACGTTTTGTTTTGAAATAAAAAAATATATTTGCGGCGTTTTTAAGCCAAATGCCACTAAAAGTGCATCTTTTGCGGCGTTTTTCGAAAAAACGCCATAAATTTTTACATTTTTTATGCTGTTATTAAAACGAAGACGTTTTCTTCTGAAATAAAAAAATATGTTTGCGGCGTTTTTAAGCAAAACGCCACTAGAAGTGCATATTTTGCGGCGTTTTTAAAAAAAAAACGCCACTAATCTTTTACATTTTTTATAGTGCAATAAAAAAGAGGACGTCCTGTGTTGAAATAAAAAAATATTTTTGCGGCGTTTTTCAGTAAAACGCCACTAAAAGTGCATCTTTGGCGACATTTTTAATAAAAACGCCACTAACTTTTACATTTTTTATGCTGTTATTAAAACGGCGTTTTGTTACGAAATAAAAAATATATTTGCGGCGTTTTTATTAAAAAACGCCACTAATTTTTTCATTTTTATAGTGCAATTAAAACGACGACGTTCTGTGTTAAAATTAAAAATTATTTTTGCGGCGTTTTAGTGAAAAACGCCACTAAAAGTGCATCTTAGGCGGCGTTTTTAATAAAAACCCCACTAAGCTTTTACATTTTTTATGCTGTTATTAAAACGAAGACGTTTTATTCTGAAATAAAAAAATATATTTGCGGCGTTTGTATTAGGAAACACCACTAATTTTTTACATTTTTATAGTGCAATTAAAACGACGACGTTTTGTGTTGAAATTAAAAATTATTTTTGCGGCGTTTTAGTGAAAAACGCCGCTAAAAGTGCATATTTTGCAGCGTTTTTTACAAAAACGCCACTAAGCTTTTACATTTTTTAAACTGTTATTAAAACGAAGACGTTTTGTTCTGAAATAAAAAATATATATTTGTGGCGTTTGTATTAAAAAACGCCACTAATTTTTTACATTTTATAGTGCAATTAAAACGATGCAGTTTTTGTGTTGAAATTAAAAATTACTTTTGCGGCGTTTTACTCTAAAACGCCGCTAAACATCTTTTGCGGCGTTTGTTACAAAAACGCCACTAAGCTTTTTACATTTTTTATGATTTAATTAAAACGAAGTCGTTTTGTTTTAGAAATTAAAAGTTTTTGCGGCGTTTATGGCCCAAGCGCCGCTGTTTCGTAACTTTATCGGCGTTTTTTCAAAAAACGCCGCTGTAGATCATTCTTTTGCGACGTTTTCTTCTTAGCGCCGCTGAATTCTATGTTTTACGACGTTTTTGTTTAAAACGCCACTAAAAACGCCGCTAATAATCTATTTTGCTGTAGTGTTAGCGGTGTTTTTTCAAATGCGCCGCTAATGTTCGGATCTTTCGCGGCGTTTTTGAACGCTAATGCTCTGGTCTTTTGCGGCGTTTTTTCAAAAGCACCGCTAATGCTCTGATCTTTAGCGGCATTTTGGAAAAAAACGCCGCTATATCTCCTTTTTAGCGGCGTTTGTAAGAAAAACACCGCTATTGCTCAACTTTTTGCGGCGTTTTCTTTAAAACGCGAAAACGCCGCTAAATGATAATATTGACGGCGTTTTTAGTTAAAACGCCACTAAAAACGCCGCTAAAAGTCTGTTTTGGTGTAGTGTGTTCTCAAGTAAATTGGGTTTTATTTTAGTAACACAATTAAGCTGTGATTTCGAAAAATTGTTGTGTTTCTCAAAAGAGTTGTTCAATTGAGTTTTTCGTTCTTTGAAGTTGGTTTTCATCAAAATTAAACATTTGTTTCTTATGATTGTACGATGTAATCTCCATGATCCGACTGTAATATCTAAGTCGAGTATGGGGTGTTATAGTTCTTTTAGTGGATTGACTCTATGACTAAATGATTTTTTATTAATAGATGTTGAGTCAGAATTTAATTATAAATTATTTAAGCTCTAATTATATTTTTGATCACTCCCACCACTAGCTCAATATAACTCTGTACGAATTATATTATGAGAGCCGTTTTTTACAAATGAATGAAAAGATGTGAGAAAAATTGATTGCATGAATTACAATTTTCAGTAAAATGCATATTCTCGAAGTAACAAGAGATTACTTAAAAATTAATTTAATTTCTTTGAATTTTTATCTAATTGAATTTATATATGTCATATTCATGTTGGTTTTCGCATAATTTCATAGTTAATCAATCTAAAATTTATCCATTTTATACCAATTTTAATACATGATATAATTTTTGTTGCAAGTATTTTACTTTTGTTCTCATCAAATTTTTTTTCAGTGATATATCTTAAATATTTTATATTTTCCATAGTTGATTGTAATTTTTCATTTAAAATTTGTTTATTTAAAAGTTAAGATATTATATATTAACAAAAATGTAATATTATTTGATTTTTGGAAGAGAAGCGAGAGTATTCTTCAGTAAGAATAAAACAATGGCATTGGCCCCAGAAACCAAACCCAGTGGTCTGGCAGGGTACAGTGATTGTCGGTGTCCATTCTTTCAGCAATTTGACATAATCTCTTCTCCAAATAGCTACAATTCACTACCACGTGCATGCGTCTTGTGCTTTGGATATATTTTTCTTTTATTTTTAATTTAATCGTAAATTCACTGAAAATGAAAAAATAAGAGAAAAAAGGGGGACAAGGTTGGTTCCATGGAAAAATTCCCCATACAACTATTAGATTTTTGGGACTTTGGAGATATAGAAAACTCAATTCAAAATTTCCACACTCAAAGCATAAACCTCCTATCTCATTTAGTCAGGTTAATCTCATTTTTATTTATTTTTATTTACGGAAAAAGATTGTAATGTTCAAAATTAATATCTTGAAAGAAAGTAACATTTAGGTTAAACCCTAGATATATTTTTATTTTTCAAATAAAAATTATCTCAAATTCTAAAAATATCAACTTCATTGATCATGGAGATACTTGGATAATTATTATATATATAGTTTTGGCAGTGCATGGTAATAGGCATGGCCATGAGAAGCAAAGGAGACAGACAACGGAAGTTTGTCCAATGTCTTGTGAACAAATTTAAGGGGAGGAAATATTGGACACCTAAAGGAAGACCACACCACATGCTCATTTCAATTTGCTTACATAAACCAAAATTCGAACACTCTACTCATCTTGGGTCTTTTTCTTTTTTTAATAATTTCATGTCATGCTCATATGGGATTGTCTTAAAGTCTTGTAAAGAAGTATTAAACAAATACACACACACGTGTATAGCTGAAATTTAGGCACCAAATTTACTCTCTTTTTCCCATAAATAATTGATAACATGGACAAACCATACCAATAATTAGGACAGAATATTAGGCATAAAAATGGCAAAACAGCTTGTCCTTATTAGGTTTTGTGCTAACCTAGCTATACTTCACATACGTTAAGCATTATATACGTTGGTACGCACTTACATACATTCATACACTTAAATAGATAATAAAAGTTAACCTAGCTAGTTATGTTTGGTAATCAAACAGTTGGGTTGTTGAAACGGACAGTTTGGAGGCTATGGGACTGATCAATAATCGCACCAGAATGGATGTATCGAGGCTGGTAGTAATGGTCTGGGAAATGATGGACAGAGATTGGGAGGTTACTGTACAGTTTTCACCTCGCATAATGAATATGGCTGCTGACTTTATGGCTAGCATGTCCAAGAATTTATCAATTGGGTTATACATCTTTGAAGAACCACCACATGGGATGGCTGCAACTCTGCTCCAAGATTGCCTGGGTCTTAGAGTGTTACCTGCAGAATGCTATGGCTAGTTCTACCTAGCTTCTTATTTATCAAAAAGAGAAACAACTAAACTAGTACTAATTACAGATCGCTAATATTGAAAAAAGAGAGACAAAAAAATCATCAATAAATTACTATTCCTTTTCATTCCGAGAAAGTTAATTATATGTGGTGCAAATTGGGCATTGTTAAATCCACCTATGGTGAGAAATTTATGCTCTAAGGATCATTTTTAAGCATATCCCTTTCCACTTCCAAATAATGCATCATTTTGAAATGATATGCCTCTGCATGTATCTAACTTTACATCCATCTTGAGTTAAAAATAATTATCATTTTCATCATATTTGGATTATCAGATATACAGTATACAATCTTCTATATACTAAAAGTTGTGTTACCCTCAAAAAAAAATTTATCTTAAATCTGGACAAGATATTTGAACCAAATAGCAAAACTATTTGTGAAACATACATGCAACCATAAGAATTTTGAAAATAGCAAAATCCAGAGGGAAAAAACAAAATAAAACAAGAAACCATTAAATTATATATTTTTTCTCGTATGTTTTCAACAAGTATAATCTTGAATCCCTATCTTATATGTTTGATCTTCATATGCATGAATAGTAAGGGCAAGAACATTCGATATAGAAAATTAAGGAAGGGTAAGTAAGCCCTAAGCAACTCCAAGAAATTAAATTCTAAATAAAAAATTTAATTGCTTGGGGGAGAAGATATGATGGTGATGAAGGAGGACAGATTAATGAATATATATGTATGATAATATCCATCAAGCACTCTTACATCTCCTTTTCTTGAAAGGAGGGTGAGCAGCAGTATTGTTAGTAGAAAATGGGTAAGAGTTTGATCCAAAAAAAGACTCTACCTCTTCACTTCTTGTAGTTTCAAAGAACTGCAACTCTGGTACTTTTCTCTTCATCCTCATCATTGGTTTCTTCCTGGGTGTCGGTGGGCAACTTTGAATCGATGGTATCTTGTGATCTCTCGAACTTGGCGTTTTACACTCTTCGCCTTCATCTTCATCATCATCTAATTTTCTCGAGGTCACAGTTACTTCTTCATCATCATCATCATCTTTTCCAATCCCTTTTTCTTTTTCTTCGTCTTCTTCATCTTGCTTTCGTTGTTGTTGCTTAAGTTCTTGAGGACTTTCTTGAAGAATACTTTCATGGCGATCCTTGGACATGGAGGTCAAACTTGAAAGTAAAGCTAAATAATAAGTAATCTGAAAGAGAGAAAGAGAGGGGAGAGGGGAGAGAATTTATGAAACTTGCGACACTTGGTATTTCATTTTCTTTCTTATCTTTTCACAAACAATAGATTTAATTTTTGATATATCTTGAATGAAATATTTAAATTTAAAACATCAAATTCAAATTTCTATCATATATCTTATTTTTAATATTTAATATTTAATATTTTTACATATTAAATAAATAAACGTATATCACTATTGATAAAAAAAAAACATATATCACTTTTTTTTTTAATCATAATAGTATTTTAAATTAAAATAATAAAATAAGAGTAATAAAACAAATCAACCGAAACAAAAATAAGAATAAAACTAACTCAAGTCAATAGACTTAGGGTAGGTTTGGATGGACGATTGAATGCGGTGCGGTGCGTTTAGTTTACTTTTTGTCTATGCTACTGATGACGCTCACAAAGATCTAATCTCATCGCCACCTGTTTTACACTAACCGCAGAGTAAACGCATTTTGCCATCCAAACCCACCCTTATCCTATATACTCACTTAAACCTATGTTTCAATGTCAAATTTAGGGGCAGATAGAAGCTCCGATCCCCTTAAAATAATTTTTTTTTATTTACCCAAAAACTCATATCACTTTTATATTTTTATACTTTATCCAAAAACTCTACTCAATCAAATAATTTTCTTTAATATCTAATTAATGTCTTCTCTTTATACCAAAAAAGAATGAATGGGTTGTCAAATTTTAGTATTTTTATTATTTCACGTGATTTCTACCTTTAGATATCACAATATGGTAGTGATTTTACCATAATGACGGTCCATTCAATTCATGTTACCACCAATAAAAGGAAACTTATAATATAAGATTCATAATAGTCTCTATCTAAACAGTTCAAAGTGTACAATAAATGGTTAGAAATTGACATTAAGATAAGGTTATGGCAGTTCCCTGCCATTCTAATTTCAGTTGCACCTTGTACTTCAATGAAGGAAGTGCATAGGTTTACTTCAATCATCTAACTTTGGTAGCTATTTCATTATTATTAGTGTAGTATTCTTGTATTCATGTATACCATTATATTAACAATATAATTTTGTATTTTGAGATTTTTTGAACAATTTCATTATAAATTTTAATTATATATGTTTTTTTTTCACATAATGTTTACAATTACTCATAACCCCTCCCTAACTCATAAATAAGAGGATAATGTGCTTCAGCGCACCCGAACTCATGCCCTCCTTCATTGACAACAATATTCATGCCAATCAAGTTAAGACTCAATCTACTGCACTTTTGAGATTTAAATTTTAGTAATTTAATATATAAATATTTGGTTCTTTATTAATAAATTTTTTAAATACAAAAAAGATAATAAGTTAAACAATTTAGTTTTAAAATCTTAAAATGTTAAATACTATATTATACGGTTAAAGTTTTTTAAGAAATTAATATGATAAAGGAGTTAGACAATTTATATAGTTGGAGGTCATGTTTTTATTTTTACAAAAATAATTAAGTTATAACAATATTTATATTACCATATAATCATTAAATTAATAGTTATTTAATATTTTGTAATGTTTTAAAAAATATTTTTTTTATTTTTATAGTTTTTTATTTGTTATTAAAATCATACATATCATCTATCCATTCAATTTATATATAATTTCTCTTCCAACTAGAGTAACTAATGTTGTTATGGTAGAAAAAATAAATTTTAAGTTTTATAAACCTTTCCTATTTGAACTTGCAATATATAAATTAAAAAAAAAAAAACCTTGAAATATTGAAATTACATGAAATTTTTAAAGCTAAAATATAAAAATTTAGTTTATATTAACTACAGTTAAACATATATGCCTTTTTATTTAAACATAGATTTCACAACACAATAAATGTAACATATCATTAATGTTGCATGTGTACATAGTAAATATGCACAAAAGCTTATTAAATATTATATATAGTAAAATATTAAAAATACAATTTAAATTTTAGTAAAATAGTTTTAATTTTTAAAAACTCATAATTTTATTTTATGGCATAACAATAAATTTAGCGTCGACCCTAATTTTTTTTTTCTTGATCATTTTGACTCTCTATTTTTGAAATTTGGTCAAATAATATTTTTACGGAAAAATTGATTGAAGAGTTAAAATTTTAATGACACTGACATGGAAATCTATATGGTTGTTTAAGCATATTGCATTACTAACATGGATAAATTTTTAAAATTTGTTAAACTTTGAATAATTTTTAATATTTTTAAACTTTTATAAAGAACACGCGAGTCTTCCATATCGGTACTGTTAAAATTTAAATAGTTCAGTCAATTTTTTATATAAAAAACAACAATTTTAAAGTTGAAAATCAAAATAATCCCGAAAAGGAAGTAGAGTAAATCCGATTTTCCATTAGCAGAGAAACCAAAAACAAATGTTGTTGGGGCAGTGCTTGACTTTTTTTATTTCAAACCCCTCATCTTTTATTCTTAGTTGAACTTTGAGAACTACTTTTTATTTCAATTTGATCTAAATATTGCTTAAGAAATAAAAATAAATAATAGATGCAAATTCATATTCAAAATGAAAACTTTAATAAGGTCATTCCAATGACTTTTTAATTAGCTTCCAAAGTAAAGCAAGGAATTACAACATAAAATTAGATGAAATTGTAGGCAATTTACTTACTTGCAAGAATCACAATTGTAGGACCTAACAATAGATTATTATTAGGGGGAAAGACAGCTAAATGCAATTTGCCTAAAAACAACAGATAGCATATAAAATTAATTAACTTAATTATTTCCTGTTTTAAATAGGAAATGGAAGAGACTGTAACATGTATTAATTATTGAAACAGAATTATTAAAAAATGATTAATAGATTGTATTTTTTTCTTATTTACTCAATAAGATAAATATAGCATGCGCGAATTCAAATTTTTTTAAAGGGTCGAAATTGAATTTAAAATTTTTAAGAGATTCAAATGTAATTTTATCATTTTATTATTTTTGAAGAAATTAAATAGAATTTTTTTTCATATTTGAATGGGTCAAAGTGTAATTTTATCATAAATTAATTTACAATTTTATTATTTTTAAAAAGACTAAACTAAATTATTTTTTTTTTATTTTTAGAGAGTTAAGCCCCTGCTAGCCCTCTAAATTTGCCTTAAAACATATAGATACACTTTTTCAATTAATATAATTTTAATGAAAAAGCAAGATAAATCTAAAATGTAATACTAATTGAAAGACATTTCTTGAAAATTTTAAAAGGATTAATAAAATGTAAATGATCTAAAATTTTCCTAATTAATCAATGAAAAGTAAAAAAAAAAAATATAATATAATATAAACATGTTCAATTAATGTTTTTTTTCCAAACTATATATAACTAACTCAACATTATACAAAATTAATCAAAGAAATAAAATAACACTATGTAGAAAATAACGAATGGAAAAAGTTTTAAAAAAAAAATTATTAGTATAATTATATTTAATTGAGATAAATATCAAAATTATATATCAATCTTGATAATTTTTGCAATGTTATACATCAACTTTAATTCGGTGCATTTGTATACATTAAACTTTTATTTTTATTCTTTTGAAAAATGAAAAACTTTAAAGATAAAAAATTTTAAAAATAATTTTAAAAAATGAAAATATGTAAAAATTAAAAAGAAATTGAAAATAAATGAAAATAAAGATTTTTTTTTTTACTTTAAATGAGTTGGCCCTAGTTTAAATTCACATAAATTTAAAAAAAATTGTTTTAATAGTTTTTAAATATTAAATTTAATAATTTGAGTCCATATAAATGAATTTTTTATTTTATTTTATTTCGCATGCTTCTATTATAGAAAAATAGTTACTAAACATGAAAACGAAATTTTATTTATTAAATATATTTTTTAATTTTTAAATAATGAAAAAATTAGAAACCAAAAGAAGCCTAAAATTTCAATCTTCAATTAAAATAATTATAAATTATGAAATTTAAGTTTAAATTGATTGAAATTATATTTTAATGAAAAAATAAGGTTTGGAAGAGAGAGGGTTATGTTTGTGTGCCGTAATGTCAATTGAATGTACGTAATTTGTGATTCACTTTGTCTGCATATACAGCTAGGGGCATAGGATACCGTTTTTGGAGTTGGGAAAAATAATTCCAATCTTGACAAACACATAGAATTCCCTGCCACATTATATAAATAAATTACTCTATTATTTATATTTTTCTCCATATCTAACCACCTCATCTCTTTAATGCCAATTATCCCCTTGTTTTTTTTAGTGAAAATAATTTAATTTCCGTGGAAAAAACAAAGAAATAATTGAAGAGCATTAGAATTATATATAAATGCTGTTGTGGAGACAGATCCAAAGGGCCAGGTAGGGTGTTGCATGCTTCACTCTTCTAAAAGTTCCAAATTTTTAACAATTATTTAATTTTTTTTAAAAAAACTAATTTTTTTTTTTTTAAATTTCATCCTTCAGTACATGTTTAACTTGTGAAAGAGGTTGCAGGGTAGTGTGAAGGATAGAGGCAAAGGTGTACCCTTCAACAAGCAGTTTCCTTTCCTTCTTTTTGTTTTGTATTCTTTATATATTCCTTTTAAATTTTGTAGCAATTTGCCATTGCCATGCAAACAATAAATGTCCGGAACCTAAGGAAATTGGTCCTAAATGGAAATCATTAGCTAAATATTGAAGTCTCTATTTTATTTTTGTTTTTTTATATTTGGCATTTACAACTTTCATTGTGACTCCCCACCAAATGTTCATATTATGTTAGATAAAACACTAATAATACATTAGCCCAATTAGTTCAAGAGTGGGTTTTTAAGGTCTAGTTAAAAGAGCCTTAGCTGATTAATGCAATTTTGAGTGAATTACATCTAATATCATTAAATTATTAGTAAATTTATGTTTTAATCATTTAATTTCAAAAAGTTGTAAAATGATCACTAAACTATTCAAAAGTTTTCATTCAGGTCAGTGAATTATTCGAAAGTTTTTTTAAAAGTCCAGCTAGCGAGCTCCAAGCAACGATTTAACGATTAGTACAATAAATTAGTCAATACCCATCAATAAGTAGAAGAATATGCCTTAGATCCAAGTCAATTTGACAGTCAGTGTCATATATTGAAGAAGAAAATTGTTTGAATTTTAGTTCACAAATTTGTGACATTCAAAGTTGCTTCATGAAAAAAAAACTAAACTGTAGAAGAGAATGGTAAGAAGAGCTTTCGATTGGTGCAGGCAGTGTGAATGGCATACATCAATGATTTTAATAGCCCGATGACTTAAATGAAAATTTTCAAATTGTTCAGTAACCATCTTATAACTTTCTGAAGTTGAATGAACAAAACGTAAACTTATTAACAGTTTAGTGGCATTGGATGTAGTTTACCTTTAATTTTATTTATTAAACAATAATCGAAGGTGACACAGGAACAGGTAGAGGCTTTGGCCTCTTTTAGTTCAGTAAGATTGTTTTTTATCTCCAAAAATTTTAAAGTTGTAAGTTACTAAAATGATAAAATTATATTTTGATAACTCCAGAAATTTATAATTCAGTTCTAATCCCTCTAATATAAAATTTCTGTCTTCACCCCTACAAAAATTTCAATTAGATTAATCATTTGGAAAAATTATCCCTATTCCAATTTTTTTTTTAAAAAAAAAACTAAATTGTCTTCCCCTTAAAAAAAACAACACTAAATTGTCCCATCTCAAACATTATTGGTATACTCTCTAGAGTAGTTGATGTGTCTCTAACTAACTATGATCACAATAAAGGCAAGCGCACCTATCGTTTAATAGTATAGTTATGGTAAGACCAGAAATATCGTATCCACAAGGACCAAGAGTACTAGTAATTACTATCCTTTTATTATCTAGCCTAAAAAATGGAGTGATTTCTTTTAAACTAAAATTAATTAAAAGCACGACAGAGAATGAATTGGGAAAATACTTTTAGACAACTTACGAGAAAGACAATACCTAAGGAAGAATCCACCTAGACTTCACTTATTACTTTTGATTCACACGATTTATTCACTTGACTTAATCCGTAGAAATCCCTGATTTATGTTAATATCTCTTTCAAGACTAAAAACAACTGACTCTAGGTTGATTAATTAAAATCTCTTTCTAATTAAAACCCCTATTGTCGCATTAACTCGATGTATGGATTCCCTTATTAGATTTGACTCTAATCCGGCTGATTTATGTCGCCCTATTTCTAGGGTTGCAATCAACTCCGCTTAATTGTGTTGATCTACTCTTAAACAGGGACTTTTGCTCCTCTGAATAAGCACATTCGACTTGAATCAATAACCTGGATTATCAAAACAAGAATAAGAACTCACAATTAAGAATAAGAACAAGTATTTATCTTATAAATCAAATAATAATAAGATCCGTCTTAGGTTTCATCCCCAAGGTATTTAAGGGATTTAGTTTATACTTGATAGAGGGAAACATCTTAAAATAAGGAAAACAACAAAACATAAGAAAACCCAAAAACTTCAAGAGAAATTGATAGGAGATCTTCAGTCTTGATGGAGATCATTCTTCCGAGCTGCTCACGATGGCTGTCTTCGAGTATTTTCTGCCTTCTACTCTGTGTGTCTCTTTAAGTCCTCCCCTAGGGTGTTTATATAGGCTTTGGGACTCCTTTCTTGGCCCACAAGTAGCCTCTTTTCGAATAGAATTAAACTCGGGTTTGGCAGGGGCACACATGTGTGACACTCCCGTGTTCGATAGCCTAGGTCGTGCTCGACTCTGCTCGCCATACACGGCCGTGTGGTCTGCCCGTGCACGACAGTCCAGGCCGTGTTCAATTCCGCTCGTAACACACGGCCGTGTTCGATAGTCCAGGCCGTGTTGTCTTCTAAGGTAGGCACATTTTGTCCCTTTTTGGCCCGTTTCTCGTTCTTTTCGACTCCCTAAGCTCTCCTGAGTGTAAAACATGAAATTAAAGGATTATGAGCATCGAATTCATCAAATCTAATGAAAATTCATCCAAAAATAAGCCAAGCATGGGTTCAAAATATGTATAAATTATGGTTTATCAAATATCCCCACACTTAAGCGTTTGCTTGTCCTCAAGCAAAATCCTCAAATCACAATTAAAATTAACTTTTTCAATTCATAATTCTCATCAATAATGTCTTATCATAATTCATAGATAATTCATACATTGATAATTTAACTAAAAGATTTTTAAAGATTCAAACAATCCAAGTCACAAATTTTATAGCACGAAAACATAGGCGTTTCCCCTTATCTAAACAATTACCTTTGATTCAAAATCGACAAGGGTTGACATCCTTACTAAAATTCACTCAAATCACTCAAAGTGTTGAAGGTTCAAGATTAAGCACTCAAAAGTCAAACATGAAAAGTTATTACCATAGGCTTGCATGAAAATTAAATCTCCACCACTATAAAATGAGATGATACACTAATCAAAAGGTCCTCAAAAGGGTTGTAATGGGGCTTGGGTTAAAGGTGTGGATAAAGGCTAAATTAAAGGGTTAGAATCGAGATCGAATTGACAATTTACCTAACTAGAAAAAATAAACTAATACTGAATAATTACAATAATTGAAAACTTATCAATAATAACACGAGCTTCTTCTCAAAATGTGAAATTAACTGCTTAAGCTCAAATAACAAAGAACTAATAATGAATATATTTCCAACTTTTTTTTTCATCGTTTACAATAATAAGAAGAATTTAACACTGAAATATAGAACATAGTTAGGCAACTGATCAAATCTGATCTTGATAAAAAGGGAGTCAAGAAAAATGGGAATAATAAATCAAATAACTGGGTTTCGGTTAATATTAGTGGTATATCAAGAAACGGTTGATTAGGATCAAAGGGATTCACTAGGGGTTAATTATGAAGGTAGGTTTTTAATGGAATAAGTGGGTTAAAACCTTGGTGCCTTTATCATCTCAGTATATCAAATCAAAGGTGTGGTCTCGACATGTATAATCAAATCAAGTTCTAGAATAACAAATCAATATTGACACACTCATAATCAATAAAGTGAGCAAGAAAAGAAATGTATGCTCCTCACAAAAATTATGGTTTTTGATGTCAACCTTGCAAATTTCAAACTTCAAAGTAATATTTAAATTTAGGGAAACAACCTAACAATTTTTTTTAATTCTAAAAATAGACTTATCATGCTTGATTCTCTAATGTCTTTAAAGTTTAAACCATCAATGCACAATTACCTATGACTTAATCCAAAACATATTAATAAAAATCATAAGTTAATAGAAATTTTGTTCTAATAGTAATATGAGAAAATTTACTTAAGAACAAGACATAATTCAGGGATTTTCAAATAATACTATAGTTAACCTCCCCACACTTAAGATGTATTTTGTCCTCAATGTACAAAGATAGATAATAGCAATATAGTAATAAATTTATAAGATAGGGAGATAAGTGAAACTTCCTGAATTATGGATGGAGCCAATTAAAAGAAACATGCTGAATGTAGTCAACGGTGAAGGTGGGGGAGGATACTCCGGTAACACCTTGAACTTTTTGGAATTGAGTCAATGAAGCAGTTGGCATGAACTTATGAAGAAGTTGTGGTATATCTGCTGTAAAGTGGTCGCATGCGCGAGAGACCGTCTTTGGGATCTTTTGTTTTTTCGAAGCGGGGATGGCGGCCTTGGTCGTGCCTCGAGTAATAGTTATTGTGTGCCTAAAAACGATTTGTAATAGTTCAAGCATCACCACAGGTAATATCTAAATATTCCTAATTAACAAAATATTCCTAATAATAAAGAAAATAAATAATGGAAAATAAATATGAATTCAAAATAAAGGGAAAAGAGAGTGAGCAACGGTGGCAATGATGGTGGCTGGTGTGATGACGGTGTAGAGAAAGAGGAAAGGAGAGGGAGAGAGAAAGAGGAAAAGAAGAGGAAAGAAGAAGAGTTTCAGTTTGAGGGAGAAAGAAAAAGGAGGAAGGAGGGAGGAGGTTTGGTCAGTGGTGGCCGGAGGTAGAAAGGGGAAAAGCTGCGGTGGCTAGGGTTGGAGGGAGATTTGGGGAAGAAAGTGAACAGAAGAAGGGGGTTTAAATAGAGATTAGGGCACACGGTCGTGGCACACGCCCGTGTTCCTTGGGCGTGTTGGATCACACGGCCGAATCGCCCGGCCGCACGATGTTCTTTTCATTTCTCCTACGCCCGTGCAGAGGTTTTCACGCCCATGTTAATTAATCAGTATCGACCATGGCCTATAAGCACGGGCGTGTCGCACACCCGTGTGACTTTCTCAGCTTCAACCACGGCTTCTAGGCACGGACGTGTCGCACGCCCGTGTCATTTACTCAGTATTTCCCACAGTTTTAAGGCACGCCCGTGTGGGTTTATCAGTATCCCGTGTTCTTTACTCAGTGTCGACCACGGCTTCATCGCACGGCTGTGGCATTTTATCGCAGCCCGTGTTTTGGGGAAAATTTCATCCTGTTTCTGCACGGTTTCTACCACGTCGATGTCCTTTCTCGTGGTGTTCACACGGCCACGGCCACGCCCGTGTGCAAGGCCGTGTGGGTAGGGAAACCTGCGCCTATTAATTTGGTTAGTTTTTAGTTAGATGCTAAAAATAAAAAATATGGACGTTAGTAATGTTAGTGCTCGGGTTGCCTCCCGACAAGCGCTCGTTTAAAGTCTTAAGCTAGACTTACCTTTCATTCGCATACTCATGGTGGTTCAAGGAGTTGACACTCCTCTCTCCTGCTATCAGTTCTATTATCACTATACAGTTTGATTCCAATAGCGTTTACCTTAAAAGTGCCAAAATTAGGATTAGTTACCTCGACTGTTCCATATGGAAAGACATTGAGTGCCGTGAAAGGGATCGCTTCGTTCGTATTAAGGTCTGAAGTGGCGATTCGAGGGTCTATTTTATCTAACAATACCTGATCCACGATCTTAAATTGGTTTGTCCCATCCTTAAGCTTGTCATGGAGTCGCTTTGGTTCATCGTGTTTTCTTGGTTTCTCCTTGAACTGTGTTCGCCATTCATCTAGTTCTTCGATCTGGAGCCTTCGTTCCTCATGAACAGATTTGTTCTCAATAAGAGAGCTATGCCATGGCTTTGTCATCTTTTCCTGTCATCTTTTCCCGAGGGATTTCCTGCAAAGAAGATTGAACATTAAGTTTACTTATATTAACAGGACTTGTATCATCTTGATCACTAGATATTCTGTCAGAATCACGTGCTTTGAGTTTAATCATGTCATCACCTACACGAAGTATTAATTCCCATGTATCAACATCGATAATGGTCCTAGCAGTTGCTAAAAAGGGTTGTCCTAGAATTAAATGAACGTCACTATCCTCATCTATGTCTAAAACAACAAAGTCTACTGGGAATATGAATTTATCAACTTTTACTAGCACATCTTCAATTATACCCCTAGGAACTCTAATGGTTTTATAAGCCAATTGAGTGCTCATCCTAGTCTGTTTGGGTTTCCCAAGACCTAGCTGTTTAAACATTTTATAAGGCATAACATTGATACTTTCCCCTAAATCAGCTAAAGCATTATTAACAGATAAACCACCAATTAAGCAAGGAATCGTAAAACTCCCTGGATCTTTTAATTTGCGGGGTAGTTTATTCTGTAAAATTACTGAGCAAACTGCATTTAGCTCCACATGTGACGCATTGTCTAGCTTCCGTTTGTTTGCCAAAAGCTCTTTTAAAAATTTTACTGAATTGGGCATCTGCGAAAGAGCTTCAATAAACGGTAAGTTAATATGTAATTTTTTAAAAGTTTAAGAAATTTACCGAATTATTCATCTGTGCGGTCTTTTTTCATCGCATTGGGGTATGGCACACGAGGTTTGTATTCTGTACTTACCAGTTTTGGTTTATTCTGGCTTAACTCAACCTTACCTTTATCTACCATATTTTCTTGCCTCGGTTTTGGTTCGTCTAGCCCTTAAATATCGTGAGCAGTAATAGCATGAAGTTGCTCTTTTGGGTTAGTTTCAGTGTTGCTTGGCAGGCTGTCTTGTAGTCGTTCAGAGATCAGCTTGGCAAGCTGACC
Source organism: Gossypium sturtianum (assembly GCA_025698515.1). Lineage (NCBI taxonomy): Eukaryota > Viridiplantae > Streptophyta > Magnoliopsida > Malvales > Malvaceae > Gossypium > Gossypium sturtianum. The sequence goes on from CM046949.1 coordinate 25,485,984, forward strand.
TATTTGGTTTTCGAGCCCTTAAATCGATGCTTGTTGGTTTTTAAGTGCGGTTTCGATGTTCTGGAAGTGCGTTTCTGACACCGAGATGAATTTAGTAAGCATCTCCTCAAGGTTCGGCTTCTTCTCCTGTGGGTAGGGTTGTTGTTGAAAGCCTGGAGGGGGTTGTTGTCTCTGATTTCCTTGACCACCCCATGAAAAGTTTGGGTGGTTCCTCCAACTTGGATTGTAAGTGTTACTATAGGGATTATTCTGAGGTCTAGAATTATTACCCATATAGTTCATCTGTTCGCTTTCTATGCCAGGGTTGTGGGATGTATATTCTATATTGCTCATTCCTCCTCCATTCGTATCGCACTGCATCACTGGATGTACCTGTGAAAAACCACACAAACCATCAATCTTTTTATTTAAAAGCTCTACCTAGTTTGATAGCATGATGACTGCATCGAGGTTAAAGACACTGGTGGCTTTTGTTGGCTTTGTTCTCATGACTTTCCACTGATAGTTATTCAGTGACATCTCCTCTATAAACTCATAAGCTGCTTCAGGGGTTTTGTTTTTTAGAATTCCACCGGCAGCTGCATTAATCAATTGTCTAGTTAAGGGGTTCACACCATTGTAAAAGGTTTGAACCTGTAGCTATAATGGTAACCCATGGTGAGGGCATCTTCTCAGTAGATCCTTATATCTCTCCCATGCATCGTAAAGTGTTTCTAAATCCATCTGCACAAGAGAAGAGATATCATTCCTTAACTTAGCCGTTTTAGCCGGCGAAAAATATTTAAATAAAAATTTTCGGTCATTTGTTCCCATGTAGTGATTGATCCTCGTGGTAATGAGTTCAACCACTGTTTAGCTTTGTTTCTCAATGAGAAGGGAAACAACCAAAGGAAAATGGCGTCGTCAGAAATGCCATTAATCTTGAAAGTGTCGCAGAACTCCAGAAAATTTGCCAAGTGATTGTTTGGATTCTCATCCTGCAAACCATCAAACTGAACAAACTGCTGAATCATCTGAATAGTGTTAGGTTTCAGTTTAAAATTATTTGCAGCAACAACAGGTCTAACAATACTTGATTCAGTTCATGTTAAAGTAGGTTTAGCATAATCATACATAGTACGAGGAGAAGGATTTTGATTCACTGGATTTGCGGCAACTATAACACCCCTAACTCGAGACCGTCGTTGGAATAGGGTTAAAAGGCGTTACCGATCAATCGGAACATTCCACAATCAATTCTCAACACAAAGTAAATCATCATCAAAGCATATCATAACATAATCATAAAGTCCCTTATTAAGTTCCTCGAGACCTCAAACACATGCTAGAAAGAGGTCGGGACTAAACCGAACACTTACAGAAATTCTTGAAAATTTAAAACTTTTTGAACACTGCAGAGGTCACACGCCTGTGCAGTCAGGCCGTGTGCCTCCCACGGCTACTAGACACACCCATGTGTCTTGGCCGTGCCAAAACAGAGCATGTATTCTGACTTCCTACACGGCCACCAAGCACGCCCGTGTACTCTTAAGCAATACACTGAATTATCCCCACGGCCACCAGGCACGCCCATGTACCATGGTCGTGTACTCTTAGGCTATATACTGACTATATCCCATGGTCACTAGGCACGCCCGTGTTCCATAACCGTGTAGACAAAACAGGCCATTTGCAAGGCCAACTTGCCACCCACACATGGGTCATACCTACAAGCATCAATACAATACCAATTCATGCTTTCAAATGTATTCAATCATACCATTTCATGCATTATTCAATCACCAACTAAACCATTTACTCCCATGCTCATTATCATCACAACTAAAGCCATTTAAAGCGACAATTATACACCTCAAAACATATATAATTCAAACATCATGTAATCCATATCAAAGTTTATCTTCAAACCACATCTTTCCTAATCAACTAAGTCATGAAATATACCATATTCATAGCTCATTCATCAATTCAACATCTTTCAACTTCCAAGCCAAATCACATGGCAAGTATTAAACCTTTCAAAAACATATCATAACATCTAGCCTATACATGCCATAATTCATCTATATACATCTTTCCAAAAGTACCAAAATAGATTGCCGATAGTGTGATTGATATGCTGGCGATCCTCGGATTCGAGCTAACTTTACTGACACTGCAAAGCTGAGAAACAAATCACACAGTAAGCTTTCCAAAGCTTAGTAAGTTCGTAACATAACATATTTAAATCAAGCAAACCACCACATAGATTATTTCACATATACATATATATCATACCATCCAAAACTAAAATGCTCATTTAACATTTCATAATCTCATTCATAGATTCATTAACCACATAGGTTCCGAGCGTACCTTAGCCAACACCTAGTAGTCAATTACATTTGCTACTCAATACTCACTTTTCCCTTTCGATCAACTTCCGTCTCTTCTTTGATTCAATCGTACACTTAGTGCCCCGATATTTAGCCGAAGCTTAATTATCATCGTACACATAGTGCATTTATATCAAACCGCTCTTCAATCGGTATCGCACACACAGTGCCAACCACAAAGTCGAAGCTTATATTATTTCGCACACACAGTGCTAATCATCTCGATCACGTTTCCGAATACGCACACTTAGTGCCACATAACTCAAACTCAAATCTCACATAGCATCCACATTTCAATATCATTATAACATTCATTTCATAGCATTTAACATAACTAATGTTCTTATTATGTCCGAACTTACCTCGGACGTTGAACTATCGAAACGGTCGTTCAATCGAGTACTTTATCTTTACCTCGATCTCGATCCGAACCTCTCCTCTCTTGGTCTATACACATTCAAATTCAATCCATTCAATCACCAAATCATTCATTTTAGTCCAAACACACATATTTAGGGCATTTTACAAAATAGCCCTCACATTTTTACATTTCGACACTTTAGTCCCTATTTCACAAAATCATCAAATTCACATAATTTCTTTTCACACAAGCCTAGCCAAATTTTCCTTAAGTTCATTCAAGCCCACACATTTCATTTATTTCACATTTTAGTCCTTTAATTTATCATTTTCATAATTTAGCCCTAATTAGCTAAATTCACCAAAAATCCAAGAACAAAACATGTTCATTAAACACATATCTTCCATTTAACACCAATATTCATCACAAAGCTCACCATTTCATCAATGGCACATCTCATAAACATCATCAATTCTTCAAATTACAACATGGGCTTGATAGTAGACTAAGCAACAATCTTAAAAACATAAAAATCATCAAAAACCAAAGCCAAAACATACATTAATTTGGATAAAAAACTAGCCGAATACCCTAGCTCAATTTTTCTTTCTTTTCTTTCTTTAATTTCGGCTACTATGGATGAATATGGCTTATTATTAGCCTTTTGTTTTACTAATATTATGATATTAATCCATTTAAAAAAATGACCTTTCATTAAACATATAAAATAATTATATAATAAGGCCATTCATGTCTTTTAACCATCCACTATCTAAATATTGGCATATTTACCTCATAAGGCCTCTGTAATAGGCCCATTTTGCCCGACCCATGTTTTTTTAAAACCAAAATAGAACAAAAACTAAAAACCAAAAAAGAGCAAAAATAAAATAAAACGAAAGTCCTTAAAAGTCCATAAACAGTTACAAAAACCCAGAAATAAAATTACAAGCCCAATCCTGATTCTGGCCCAATATTAACCAAACAGAAACCAATATTAAAAAACCAATACAGGCCCTAAACCACTAAACCCAAACCAATAGTGACGGCCCAATGACGAATAGCCCAAAACCAAAGTGGCTAAACAGAAACCCTAGGGTTCCTTTCCAAATACCACCCACGCGTCCCTCGTGACGCACACCTTGCGTCGCTTCAAAGAACCCACGTGCGCCATCACGCGCACCTCCATACGGCATCCGTCGCCAACGAGCCTCCTCGCCACACGCGCCACGCCCACCTTCGTGACGATGGCGCGCACCGCGAACAACGACAAACAACCAAAGCGCGTAAACGACAAAGAAAGATAGAATAAAAAGTTGTATTTTCATTTTCTTGGTATAATTTCTTTTCGGCTATATAAAAAGCCAACGATTGTAAAGTGGTCTACACGATTTTACGCACACATTCTTCACATTTTTACGAACACAAGAAATACAAATCAAAAAAGAGAATTTCAAAGGTCTTTTTTAATTTCCTTCAACTTTCGAATTCATTCCTGTTAGTCATCGATTGTCTTTTCTTTTTGCATGTGAAAAAAAAATAGGAAAGGGATAGAAGAATACCTGCTTCGGGTAGTGTCGTCGGAGTTACACCCCTTTCGTCGAAGTCGCGTCTAAAGGGAAATCCGAGCCCTCTTTTATAGATCTGGGGAACATTGGAATCTCATTTTAAAATGGGGTTTCTTTTCTAAAAAGAGGAGAGGCTATCGTTTCCACCGATCACCGACATGGTGGTGGTTCGTGGCGAAGAGATTCTGATTCAAAGAAAAATAAAAGGGGGCTAGGGTTTCATTTCATTTTTGAAAAAGGGAAATGGCTTGTTTCGTTTTTTGTCTGATTTTAGGGGTTATATCTCATTAAAGAAACGACGTCGTTTGGGCTCTTCTCAATAGCTTAAAACGGTATCGTTTGGTGGTTGATCCACATGCCCGACCCGCTTCAGGAAGGGAACCCGCGTGTTTTCATTGCAAATGGTTAATTTGCGCATTCGGTCCCCCTTGTTTGTGTTGGCACCTGGTTGAGTCCTTATTTTTATTTATTTCGTTCTTTTAATTCGTCTCGAGAATTTAAGCGCGCTTTTAATTTAGTCTGACTTGAATGCTGCGTTTTGAATCATGGAAATATTTTCTAGTTTAGTCCTCTTTAATTTACGCACATTGCATTTCAGTCCTTTTTTCATTTTCTTTACTTTATTGTTTTAGGTCTCTGATTTTGTGTTGATTTCAATACAGTCCTTTAATGAATTTACTTAATTGTTTGTTTATTGATGTTTCTTATTTTTTTAAAATTATTCTTTTAAAATTAACATCAAATATTATATATATTTTAAATAGTTATAAGTATTATTTATCTCTCTATATTATTTTCATTAAATTTTTATATATATTCTTTTATATACACATATATTTCGTATTAAATTATTTATATATTATGGATTTCATATTATCTTTTATATGTATTTTCTTTTAATTTATTTATGTGTATATGTACATTTTTATTTCCTTTTAAGTTCCTATTTTATTGTATATTTTTGTTTATTTCAAAAACTTATATATATTACTAATCCATGCATATTTTTATATTTTTCGATAATCCTCAAAAATTTCATTGTATTAAAACATGTTTAAAATTAGATGTGTTTATTCCCAATATGTTACATATATTATACTTGTATGTGTTTTTTTTAATTAATTTATTTTCCTTGCCATTGATTTAATGTTTATTGATTATTGCTATTATGAATGTTTTAATTCTCATTTTATATTTATCTGCTATTTGCGATTTAATTGTGTTGTATTTCGTTAATAAATAATTGATCCGCATTGCATGTTAATATGCCATCGCATTTTATTTTAACACCATTTAAGTTTTAAAATCGTTTTTCTCAACTTTAAAACAAGACAATGTTTCGTGTTTGGAAATCTGAGAAATCGTGCCCAATCGTGCTGGGTGTGGTTTTTGTTTGACCAAATAAACGAATATCCTTTCAGATTTTGTCCATATTTTCAAAATAAGGTAATATTTGTGCGTTTGGAAATTCCAAGAAATCGTGCCCAATCGTGCTGGGTGTGGTTTTTTTGTTTGTCCAAATAACCAAATACCCTTTCAAAATATCAATACATGTGCTTGGAGAATTTTGGGGATGATCTTAAATTCGAGAACTCAGATTGTCGTATCCAATCGTGCTGGATGTGATACTCTATTCCTTCGGAACAAGGGAATCTCAATATTCAATCAAGTTATTTAAAATTATATATAAAAAAAAGAACAGAATTTCAAAATCATTTCAAACTTTTCAACATTAGGACATCAATTAATCAATTTGGTACCAATTTTGGGCGTTGCGAGGGTGCTAATCCTTCCTCGCACGTAACCGAACTTCCGAACCTGTTTTCTTCTTGAAATTGTGGACCAAAATTTACTTTATAGGTGACCCGATCACACCTAAACAAAAAGGATTGGTGGCGACTCCATATTTTTAAAGTCGATTCCCGTTTTTCCAAATTCGATAAAAAATAGTTTCGATAGCTTGGCGACTCCACTGGGGACTGGTTGAGAGAGTCAGGCCATAAATTGATTAATTTTTGTCCTTTTGATTGGAAATTTGGAAAATTGTTTTGAAAAAAAACCATGTTTCTTTTGATGAATTTGTTTGTTCTATAATGTCGAATCTCATAAAATACTTCGGCATTGCATTGCATGGCCGTTGTGGTCATACCTTTAAGTGGGAGTGAGAAACTAAGCTTTCTTGAGGTTTTCACCTCCGCACGGGCTAGTGGACTGCTTCCGGGATACATCTGTACCTATGTGTTTCGTGAGATTTTCATCTCCGCATGGCCATAGGGAATTGTATTCCCCTGAACCGAACTCGATCCATATGAGCCTATAATGGGTGAGGATTGAGGAATCTGCTGGTTCAGGTACCCTCTCTTTAGGACCAAACCACATATAGAGAGACCTAGGAGCCTACCTTAAGTAGAGCCACGCCAAACCCTAGTGGTCACCCGGTCAGGTGTTCTGTGTTGTTTATTTCTCTTGTACTAATGTGTTTTCTTTTGTTTTGATTGTATTGCATTGCATTCATTCCATGTATTTGCATTGCATTTCATGCATTGCATTACATCATTTGCATTACGCTATTTTCATCACATTACATCATATGCATTAGATTTCATGAGAAGACCCTGATTGGTTGAAATTATTTCAGCATTAACCTGAACACCGGTAAAACCAAACACCCCTACGGTACCCGGACTATGAAGAAAGATATGGAGAGATTAGAGCAAAGGCAAATACAAATGCAGGAGCAATTCGCTGAAATCCAGCAGGATATGCGAGATCAAATGAATATGATGCACCAGTTAACCCAGTTACTAGCTGGAAGGCTTAGAAAAGGGAGTAACCCAGTGGTCGACAGTGTGGATGATGATGAAGAGATCGTTTATTCTCCAATAAGTGTCTCGACCCAACCAGACGTGCCTCTGCAAGGGGCACCTGTCATTATCAAACCCCAATGTCAGATTAATACCTCGGCACTGTTGAATTTCCCGATGGGCTCAAGTTTTAAACCGGTTATTCTGGCAAAAACAAAGGAAAAGGGGGAGTGGGCTTCAAATGCCCCGAAAAGAAAGGACAAGGGTGTGAATAATACGAGTAGGTATAACAAGGGCCATTCAGAGCCGACATGATGAAGCTTTGACCAAAGACGGTAACCACTAGTCGTCGGGGCTCATCAAGACAAGAATCCAAAGCAAAGCAACTCCGGTTTACACCTATTCTAACGACATATAGGGAGTTATACCAGAGCTTATTTGATATGCATGCTATAGCTCCTCATTACCTAAAACCAATGCAATCCCCATACCCTAAATGGTATGATTCGAACGCTCAATGTGAGTACCATGCCGGGATTACAGGAAATTCAATAGAAGATTGCCTTGCTTTCAAGAAGTCGCTGTTGAAAGATTCATCAAAATAGGAGTTATAAGATTCAATGATCTCCCTGGTGCAGAAAATCTGTTACTCAACCATACTGTTAAAGGGATAACTATTGTGAGTACCATGATGAATGGGGGCATGAGATCAGGAGTACCTCAAGTCCAGGGCTCTAGTGCAAAAAATCGATCATCGCGAATTTGAACATTAATGACGTATTTGAAGGGTGAACCAGGAGCGCGGACTTTTCTAAGCTTCGTCTTTTTACGCATTTAAGATGTTTTGAACAATGGAACTGTGAAAGAGATCATTGTATATTTTTAGAGCTAATCTAGAGCAATATTCAAAACATGCTTGTTGCTTTAAGCCTAGAAGCAACAAGAATCTTTTTGTGAAATAGGCTTGTGTCCAGAATTTTTATTTCAATAAAATGCATCCTTTTAATCAAATATTTTTCTTTACATTTATACTGTACATTCTTTTGTGTTTTAGAATATTCTTTCATTCTTTATTCATGACCATACCATATAAATAATCATCTTTAGAATCATTTATTCTTTGGAATTTGCCTTCGTACCTACAATAGGTACCCAGATATCAATGACATGAGCGACGCTGTTACTAACTCCATTTTTGAATGAAATAAGGGTCTAAGGGATCGCAGAACTTTGAAGATGACAGAAATTGCAACATATCTTCTGATTTGTTAATACTGGATGAAAAACAGATCCTACGTTGCGAGCCAAGGAAGGAGATAAAGATCAAAGCCTGGCTCAATGCAGAAATAAGATTTCCTATATGTGGGGCATGGATGTTATCAAAGCCGCCTCATCGAAGCTTCGGGTGAGACCAATTCATCTTCGTGGGTGTAAATTTCTTCACTAAGGGGGTGAAAGTCGATTCATATGTCAATATTACAAAGTCGATAGTCATTAGAACAAAAGAAAGAAAGAAAAAAAGAATACCGACACAAAAAAATGTCAAAAAGATCACATTTAACCGCACAAGGTCAAAAGTCCATGGTCTGTTCAAAGATCAAAGCCACATATCGGTCAAAAAAAAAACGACCAAAAAGAAAAAAATAATCATAAAAAGACCGAGACTTGTAAGGATTGGCATACAGAAGTTACTATTTACCCTCTATGCTTATCAAACTTCGGCCAAGACTATCACGGGGGCAACACATTTCTCATTAGTTTTACCCATTGGAGGCGAAATTCTATCAGCGTTGAAATTGGATGAAGCAGAATAGATCTAATCTCAATATGATCAGTTGATGTTAAAAGCTATCTGTCACGGTCAGGTGATGCGAGCTCACAACAAAAATGATTCGCCCTAGAAAATTTCATGATAGGGCTTTGAAGAAGACTTTTCCCATACAAAAGGGACTTCAGAAGAAAGTGGATGCCAAACTGGGAAGGACCTTATATGGCAAAGAAGGCCTGTTCTGGGGAAGCATGAATATTGACCGAGATAGATAGCAAGGACCTGCCTAATCCGGTGAATTCAGACTCAATAGAAAGTTTTTCATTGAGAAAAACAAACAAAAAAGAGGAAAAGAAAAAGAAAAAAAGAGAGGCCAAGGTGAAAACCCGCAAAGGGCACTTTGAGACCAAAGGGGATTTGAGTTGAAAACCAAAAAAAGGAGGCTCAAATTTTGATCAAAGTGGGGCATACAGCAGTCTTGCTATGCTTAAATTAATAATGAAGAAGTATGCTACGTCTTGGGGCATCGACAAAGTACTCCAGATCCCCTAAACACATATCGAGCTTAAAATGGTCCTCAAGAAGTTGGAACAGAGAAGCTCAGACTGCGATATCTGGGGCACCTAGTTTCCATTTTACCCATTTTAAATTTGTTATTTGTGATTATATTATTCTTTTCAAAATATGTTTCCTTTTTTATTGCAATTGCTATCTTTGCCTAGCTTATTTGTTTCGAGCTATGCTCTTAATTAATTTCCTTCTTATCCATTGTTATGATCTTTTTTCAAGCATTTTGCATTGAAATAACGATTAGTGGACTGATAATACTTTCACAAAAGAAGATTCGCATGTTACTCTGGGAACTTCTAAATAATACAAGAACCCGAAACAGGATTATTGTTTAAAACTCACCAAGTTTAAGGAAGAGTCTAAACTGGGATTTTCTCTCTGAATTTTTGTCAAAGATGGTGGTTGAACAAACGGCAAGATATTGCGTCAGTGATACAATCTTGACGAAAATTGGGCAATCATTCGCAAGAAAAATGATATTCTGCGTCCATGTAAATATTATGCATACACATGTGGTTGAGTCACCTGGGAAGCGATCATTGACCGAACAAGTTACAGGTCCTCTACCCCGAGTTACAATGGCATGGATGGAAAATGATACAAGTCCTGTACCCTTGAATAGTAATGGGATGGATGGAAGAAGAAACAAATCCTACATTTTGGAGTTGCAGTGGATGCGATTCAGATCTTATACCCCTAAGTCACAATGAGATGAACCCTGGAGTTACAGTGGGGCAAATCTATTGAGCAAGATATAATCGTCTTCTCAAGTTTTCTGTAGAAAATACCTACCTAACAAGATGGCAGCGTGATACATCAGTGATAAAGCCTTAACAGACAATGAGCGATGACACCTTAAACTTGTAAAAATGGATCATTCTCATGAAATTCTGCATTCATGCAAAACACATTCGGTTAGGAGCATTTGATTCATTCCGACCATTGCAACCTAATCCTTAAACATTTAAAAAGAGATCAGTCTCATGACATTCTGCATTCAAATGTCATCCATAAGACACATCTATTTAGGGGCATTTGATTCATTCCGATTATTGTATCCTAATCTTTGTAAAAAGACCATTCTCATGACATTCTGCATTCATACAAATGTCGTCCATAATACATTTCGTTAGGAGCATTAGATTCATTCTGATCATTGCATCCTAACCATTTTGCATAAGCATAAACACAAAACTGATTTTACAAGACATGTCCCCTAGAAGACGTTGTCACAACATCGGTGAATTCGAATATCTTGCCTTCCTAAGTGAAGCAGATTGAAGATAGTAGATCTAGCAATCCGGAAGTTGCAGGAGCAGATCGAAGCCATACAAGTCTTATTTCCTCGAAGTTCCAGCGGAGTAGGTTGAAATTACAAATCCCGTCTCCCTGAGTTTACAACGAGGATCCATCCGTATTTCTTTGAAGTTTCAGCAGAGAAGATTGAAACTACGAATCTCTTCTCTCTGAATGTCTATCTCCTCAAAGTTCCAGCGGAGTAGGTTGAGGCTACAAATCCCTCCTCCCTGAGTTTACAATGAGGATCAGCCCGTATTTCTTTTTTTCAGCAGAGAAGATTGAAACTACGAATCTCTTTTCTCTGAATTTCTATCTTCTCAAAGTTCCAGTGGAGTAGGTTGAGGCTCCAGATCTCTCATCCCTAAGTTTATAATGAGGATCAGTCTGTATTTCTTTGAAGTTTCAGCAGAGAAGATTGAAACTACGAATCTCTTCTCTCTGAATTTCTTATTTCCTCGAAGTTCCAGCGGAGTAGGTTGATGCTACAAATCCCTCCTCCCTGAGTTTACAATGAGGATCAGTCCGTATTTCTTTTTTTCAGCAGAGAAGATTGAAACTACGAATCTCTTCTCTCTGAATTTGTATCTCCTTAAAGTTCCAGTGGAGTAGGTTGAGGCTACAAATCCCTCCTCCCTAAGTTTACAATGAGGATCAGTCCGTATTTCTTTGAAGTTTCAGCAGAGAAGATTGAAACCACGAATCTCTTCTCTCTGAATTTCTATTTCCTCGAAGTTCCAATGGAGTAGGTTGATGCTACAAATCCCTCCTCTCTGAGTTTACAATGAGGATCAGTCCGTATTTCTTTTTTTCAGCAGAGAAGATTGAAACTACGAATCTCTTCTATCTGAATTTCTATCTCCTCAAAGTTCCAGTGGAGTAGGTTGAGGCTACAAATCCCTCCTCCCGAGTTTACAATGAGGATCAGTCCGTATTTCTTTGAAGTTTCATCAGAGAAGATTGAAACTACGTATCTCTTCTCTCTGAATTCCTATCACCCCGAAGTCCCAGTGGAGTAGATGGAAGCTACAAATCCCTTCTCCCTGAGGTTATTGATGATCAAACTATATTTCCGAGAAGTTTCAGTAAGAAGATCAAAGTTACAAATCTCTTCTCTCTAAATTCCTATCACCTCGAAGTTCCAGTGGAAAAGAATGAAGCTACTAGAAGAAGAAAAAGCACTGAAAGAGGCATGACCGGACAAAATTGGCCCTTTTTGAAGTCTTTGCTCTATTCTCGTTACACGATATTGAGCAAAGAGGGGCAGCTATAATAGGCCCATTTTGCCCGGCCCATGTTTTTTTAAAACCAAAACAGAACAAAAACTAAAAACCAAAAAAAAGCAAAAATAAAATAAAACAAAAGTCCTTAAAAGTCCATAAACAGTTACAAAAACCCAGAAATAAAATTACAAGCCCAATCCTTATTCTGGCCCAATATTAACCAAACAGAAACCAATATTAAGAAACTAATACAGGCCCTAAACCACTAAACCCAAACCAATAGTGACGGCCCAATGACGAATAGCCCAAAACCAGTGGCTAAACAGAAACCCTAGGGTTCCCCTTTCCAGCGCCGCCACCGCGTCCCTCACACGCACACCTTGCGTCGCTTCAGCAACCCACGCGCGCCATCACACGCACCTCCGTACGGCATCCGTACTGCCAGTGAGCCTCCACCCCCACACGCGCGCCACGTCCGACTTCGTATGATGGCCGCACCTGCAAACAACGACAAACAACTAGCAAGCAGAAACGACAGCAAAGATAGAATAAAAAGTTGTATTTTCATTTTCTTGGTATAATTTCTTTTCGGCTATATAAAAAGCCAATGATTGTAAAGCGGTCTACACGATTTTACGCACACATTCTTCACATTTTTACGAACACAAGAAATACAAATCAAAAAAGAGAATTTCAAAGGTCTTTTTTTAATTTCCTTCAACTTTCGAATTCATTCCTGTTAGTCATCGATTAGTCTTTTCTTTTTTCATGTGAAAAAAAATAGGAAAGGGATAGAAGAATACCTGCTTCGGGTAGTGTCGTCGGAGTTACACCCTTTTCGTCGAAGTCGCGTCTAAAGGGAAATCCGAGCTTTCTTCTATAGATCTGGGGAACATTGGAATCTCCTTTTAAAATGGGGTTTCTTTTCTAAAAAGAGGGGAGGGCTATCGTTTTCCACCGACCACCGATTAAGGTGGTGGTTCGATGCAAGAGAGATTCTGATTCTATTAAAAATAAAAGGGGGGCTAGGGTTTCATTTCATTTTTGAAAAAGGGAAATGGCTTGTTTCGTTTTTTGTCTGATTTTAGGGGTTATATCTCATTAAAGAAACGATGTCGTTTGGGCTCTTCTCAATAGCTTAAAACGGCACCGTTTGGTGGTTGATCCACATGCCCGACCCGCTTCAGGAAGGGAACCCGCGTGTTTTCATTGCAAATGGTTAATTTGCGCATTCGGTCCCCCTTGTTTGTGTTGGCACCTGGTTGAGTCCTTATTTTTATTTATTTCGTTCTTTTAATTCGTCTCGAGAATTAAAGCGCGCTTCCAATTTAGTCTGACTTGAATGTTGCGTTTTGAATCATGGAAATATTTTCTAGTTTAGTCCTCTTTAATTTACGCGCATTGCATTTCAGTCCTTTTTTCGTTTTCTTTACTTTATTAAGCTCTCTGATTTTGTGCTGATTTCAATACAGTCCTTTAATGAATTTACTTAATTGTTTGTTTATTGATGTTTCTTATTTTTTTTAAATTATTCTTTTAAAATTAACATCAAATATTATATATATTTTAAATAGTTATAAGTATTATTTATCTCTCTATATTATTTTCATTAAATTTTTATATATATTCTTTTATATACACATATATTTCATATTAAATTATTTATATATTATGGATTTCATATTATCTTTTATATGTATTTTCTTTTAATTTATTTATGTGTATATGTACATTTTTATTTCCTTTTAAGTTTCTATTTTATTGTATATTTTTGTTTATTTCAAAAACTTATATATATTACTAATCCATGCATATTTTTATATTTTTCGATAATCCTCAAAAATTTCATTGTATTAAAACATGTTTAAAATTAGATGTGTTTATTCCCAATATGTTACATATATTATACTTGTATGTGTTTTTTTTTAATTAATTTATTTTCCTTGCCATTGATTCAATGTTTATTGATTATTGCTATTATGAATGTTTTAATTCTCATTTTATATTTATTTGCTATTTGCGATTTAATTGTGTTGTATTTCGTTAATAAATAATTGATCCGCATTGCATGTTAATATGCCATCGCATTTTATTTTAACACCATTTAAGTTTTAAAATTGTTTTTCTCAACTTTAAAACGAGGCAATGTTTCGTGTTTGGAAATCTGAGAAATCGTGCCCAATCGTGCTGGGTGTGGTTTTTGTTTGACCAAATAAACGAATATCCTTTCAGATTTTGTCCATATTTTCAAAATAAGGTAATATTTGTGCGTTTGGAAATTCCAAGAAATCGTGCCCAATCGTGTTGGGTGTGGTTTTTTTGTTTGTCCAAATAACCAAATACCCTTTCAAAATATCAATACATGTGCTTGGAGAATTTTGGGGATGATCTTAAATTCGAGGACTCAGATTGTCGTATCCAATCGTACTGGATGTGATGCTCTATTCCTTCGGAACAAGGGAATCTCAATATTCAATCAAGTTATTTAAAATTATATAAAAAAAAGAATAGAATTTCAAAATCATTTCAAACTTTTCAACATTAGGACATCAATTAATCAATTTGGTACCAATTTTGGGCGTTGAGAGGGGGCTAATCCTTCCTCGCACGTAACCGACTTCCGAACCTATTTTCTTCTTGAAATTCGTGAACCAAAATTTACTTTATAGGTGACCCGATCACACCTAAACAAAAAGGATTGGTGGCGACTCCATATTTTTAAAGTCGATTCCCGTTTTTCCAAATTCGATAAAAAATGGTTTCGACAGCCTCTACATTATAAAGACAACAACACTTTAGTACTTATAAATCAGCACACAGTTTTCACACTTTATGCAATTAAATCATTTTTCGTAATTCGACACATAGTCGATAAAATTACCACACAGAATTTTCACACAGGCTATATCACATATAGTTCACACCAAAAATAATACTAAAATATTTTTCTGACCCCAGATTTGTGGTCTCGAAACCACTGTTCTGACTAGGGTCTAAATTGGGCTGTTACAACAACCACAAGAGGTAGCGGATTATTATCAGCCATCTCTTCGGTAGTATTAGTATTGTCCTCTTGCTCTTCCTCTATGTATTGTAGACTTCGCCTTATCTCTCTTCGGTTTCCACGAGCGGTGTTCTCTATCTCACTGTCGTAAAGCAATGGTTTGACGGGTTTCTTCTAGTCATAAACTAGAGACTCCTGCCAGAAGCAAAGAAAGTGTAAAATTAGAAAAGTAAAAATAAAAATAAAAATAAAAAATTAAATTGCAATAAAATAAAAATGGCTAAAGTAATAAAAATTTAGTGTTCCTAATATCTTAGTCCCCGGCAACGGCGCCAAAAGCTTGTTGTGTCTCTAACTAACTACGATCACAATAAAGGCAAGTGCACCTATCGTTTAATAGTATAGTTATGGTAAGACCGAAAATATCGTATCCACAAGGACCAAGAGTACTAGTAATTACTATCCTTTTATTATCTAGCCTAAAAAATGGAGTGATTTCTTTTAAACTAAAATTAATTAAAAGCACGACAGAGAATGAATTGGGAAAATACTTTTAGACAACTTATGAGAAAGACAATACCTAAGGACGAATCCACCTAGACTTCACTTATTACTTTTGATTCATACGATTTATTCACTTGACTTAATCCGTAGAAATCCCTGATTTATGTTAATATCTCTTTCAAGACTAAAAACAACTGACCCTAGGTTGATTAATTGAAATCTCTTTCTAATTAAAACCCCTATTGTCGCATTAACTCGATATATGGATTCCCTTATTAGATTTGACTCTAATTCGGCTGATTTATGTTGCCCTATTTCTAGGGTTGCAATCAACTCCGCTTAATTGTGTTGATCTACTCTTAAACAGGGACTTTTGCTCCTCTGAATAAGCACATTCGACTTGAATCAATAACCTAGATTATCAAAACAAGAATAAGAACTCACAATTAAGAATAAGAACAAGTATTTATCTTATAAATCAAAAAATAATAAGATTCGTCTTAGGTTTCATCCTCTCAGGTATTTAAGAGATTTAGTTCAAACTGATAGAGGGAAACATCTTAAAATAAGGAAAACAACAAAACATAAGAAAACCCAAAAACTTCAAGAGAAATTGATAGGAGATCTTCAGTCTTGATGGAGATCCTTCTTCCGAGATGCTCCCGATGGCTATCTTCGAGTATTTACTGCCTTCTACTCCGCGTGTCTCTTTAGGTCCTCCCCTAGGGTGTTTATATAGGCTTTGGGAATCCTTTCTTAGCCCACAAGTAGCCTCTTTCCGAATAGAATTAAACTCGAGTTTGGCAGGGACACGTCCGTGTGACACTCTCGTGTTCGATAGCCTAGGCCGTGTAGGCCGTGCTCGACTCTGCTCGTCATACACGGCCGTGTGGTCTGCCCGTGTACGATAGTCCAGGCCGTGTTCAATTCCGCTCGTAACACGCGGCCGTGTTCGATAGTCCAGGCCGTGTTGTTTTCTGAGGTAGGCACATTTTGTCCCTTTTTGGCCCGTTTCTCGTTCTTTTCGACTCCCTAAGCTCTCCTGAGTGTAAAACATGAAATTAAAGGATTAGGAGCATCGAATTCATCAAATCTAATGAAAATTCATCCAAAAATAAGCCAAGCATTGGGTCAAAATATGTATAAATTATGGTTTATCAGTAGTTTCTCACCATACTTGTGGTAGGAGTTTGTGGCGTTCGTGAGGCGAATGTCGGCTTAGTGAGTGTAAGGATAGTATAACAACCCGGTTTCCAGTGGTGTCGAAAAATATGATTTCAGGACCTTGTTTCTGTAAATTGAGTCTATAAATATTAAATAGAGATATTTACGGAGTTAGTATGTTGATGACGAATAAGCAATTTAGTCAAAAAAAAATGTGGTTAATTAAGGCACAGGGAGTAGATTGTATAAATTTAATCACTATAGATTTTTAATTAGGAGAAGATTTGGGGTCTTAAGTAAAAATTATCCAACGGATCAAAATGTTAAATAAACCAACATTAAGTAAAAGTTAGTGGATGTTAATGGTGATTAGAATTAAGATTAATTAAAGAATATTAATGTAATTAATATTTGATTAAATTAATTAACTAACTTAATTAATTACTAATATATATAAGAAAAGTTAGTGGAGAAAGATGAGAAAACTTATCATGTTTGTCATGCTTCCATTGTCCTAGGTTAGAAAAGAAACAAAAACACCATTTTTGAAGCTTGAAGCATTCGACAACTTATTTCAAGTAAGTTCCTAGCCATTTTTCTCTGATTTTTATGGAAATTGAATCATGGGAGCTTGATTTAGCTAGCCCATGTACCAATTTGTGAAATTGTTAAATTTTTTAACGTTTCCATTATTGAGAATTGGAAGAATTATGTGCCAAATTGATAGAAATTAAGCTTAGATTGTGAAAAGGACTAAATTGTAAATCTTAACAAGCTTAATTGTAAATCTTAACAAGCTAAATCGATAGTTCGTTATTTTTTTTTTTTACTATTCTTAGGTAATGTCGACACGAAACCTTTAAGAGGGAAAGGAAAAAGTAAAAAGTGATCGACAAGTAACCCACAAACTCTGGTTTGTACATTTATGATTTGGAGCATTTACGCAAATCCAGCGAGGAAGCTTTGAAAAAATACCAGAAGGACACTAAAAAGAATTTGGTAGAGGCCTTGCACATACTATGATCTAACATGGTCATTCACGCCCAAGTTGTTGCATGTCCTCTTAATCTGAGTCAGGTGAACTTCAACTGCTTACAGAATGTCATCGCTAAGTTCCTGAACTTCAATGTTTATAATCCTGAGAGCAAAGATTGGGAGAAGTTCCAGAGGGAATGGAGGCAATCAACCAACTTATTCATCTCTAGAGAGCCAAAAATAAAGGAGGCAAATTTCGAAGAGTCTGATGCTCCTGAAGGAGTCCCCAAAGAACGCGCCCAGCCAGGAGTTC
Organism: Gossypium sturtianum; assembly: GCA_025698515.1. NCBI lineage: Eukaryota > Viridiplantae > Streptophyta > Magnoliopsida > Malvales > Malvaceae > Gossypium > Gossypium sturtianum. The sequence goes on from CM046949.1 coordinate 25,503,909, forward strand.
CTACTGAACCTATTGACTAGCCTTCAAAGGAGCGAGATTGAAGACTTCTTTTCTTCTTCTTCTTCTTCTTTTTTTTTTTTGGTACTAAATTTCTATGTTCAGCTTGTATCATTTTCCTTCTCTTATCAATAGAATTATCTCTTTTTTTTTTCTTTCCAACTTGACTCACCTTCTTCAATACTAACAGTGTGTCAGAGTATTTGTCATTACTAAATTCTTTAATTTACCTGAGGGGCTAAGCAAGGTCTGACGTATTATGCATACAAGGTTCACTCTATCTCAACTTCTAGAGGATCGGCTAAATTGAAAGCTCTTATATCAATTAAATTGTAACACCCTATACCCAACCCAATTTACCGAACTTGGATATAGGATGTCAAAATACTCAAATACTTAACAAAAATTTTATAACTGCCGAAAACTATACTGAACATACTTTTTATTTATTTATATTTTTTTCCTAATTCAAAAGATTTTGAAGGAAACGTTTATTAATTACAGCAAATTCTCAAAAACAATAAAAGACATTACAAGTTATACATATTCTTGGTGGATAACTATATGCCAATCTCTACACTTGACTACCTTATACACATTCTGCCCTGGCCGATGAGAGGATCCCAAACTTCACACCATATTACGGATCCTATTTCACAATCTCTTTAAAGATAGAAGTTGGATACATTTTTTAGAATGATATACATACGAATACCACTCTTGACAGATTCTTTTATTGGCTTTGGTGGCTGCCAGGATGTCCGTCACACTGTATCTTTAAATCGATCCAGACAACGAACTGATTTTGATGAATGCAATATTTTAGATCATCCAAAATAATCCCAAATGACTTCAATACATAACATGAGAATTCCCAGGTTTGGCGGACATTTACACCACCCATAATTCTATATATACCAAGCTTTTTGTCCTGGCAGATTGCAAATGGTGGGTTCATCAGTCAGGTATACTACCGAGAATTCTTTCAGAAAATGCCTCAAAGGCATACCTAGATCTCATCACAAAGACGTTATAGAATTCACCTTACAGGCTTTCCAGAAGACTCGCCACAAGGACTTCCCAAATAACCTTGCCACTATGGCTTCCCAAATAATACGCCACATAGGCTTTTCAGGTAATTCACCACAAAGGCTTTATAGATAACTTGTCACAAAGACTTTACAGATAACTTGCCACAAAGGTTTCGGTTTGGTTTGCCACCAAGGCACCACACAAACTGCTATGTTTGACGATATGAATTTGCCTAAACTCAGCATCACTTGAGGTTTTCCCATCATCGCCCTCGGGGCACGCAAAAACCCTAGTAGACAAAAGTAGCTTATCTGCCATTTCCAAAATGTGTCATGGTCATAGTCTTTTCATATATCTGCCACACTGGATTTTTCTCGTGTTTATTGTCCTAGTAGACCTTGTCTTTACAGTCTCGATAGACTATATTTTAACCAGATTGGCCTTCATGTTTACTATCTCGACGAACGACATCAAAGCACTACCGCAGGGTCTATTATCATATCACATATTTTCCCAAAACTTCGCCTGAACCCCCTCGTCACTAACCATATTTTGTCATGCATCACTCAAATAACATAATGGAAACATTTACATAGATTTCACTTATATCCATAATAGAATCATACTTTCCATGCATGCTTACTATTTCGATCGTCATTTACCTCAGCCTAGAGCTTCTATTTCGATCGTCCTTCCCAATCCAATAGTAGTAACTTCTTGAGAGATCATGGAAATTCAATTAGGATCCCCATTTACAGATAGTTTACTAACATTTCAACTACATGTGAACCCCCACACATGGCCTTCCACTCACAACCTACTGTTCTTACGTCTTTTGTCATCCTTACTCTTCAACAATCGTAATATGCAGATTTATAAAACTTACTAGAAGGTTGAATCATCCACTGAATAAACAAAATCTTAGCTCTAACTTAACAGATAAGAAGAGAATATTTAGGTTAGAAAGAAGGACCAAAACGTAGAGTAGAAAGAAAAACCATCTAGAATGCCTCCTCCATTCTCTCTCTCTATATATTCTCGGTCCCCCTTTTGTGGATTTGAAAAGTGGTGATGCTTACTGAAATTGTCCCTTGATTTTTCTACCAAATCTGGAGGGAGATAAATTGAAATCTGGTGAAGATCTACGTTACTGATTGACCATACATGGGGAAGGTAAAATAAATTTAGTTGACTCCTAACCACTCCCATTACAATAACCAACTTGAACAGTGCTCATGCAAACCGAGCGTACTGTAACAGCCCATTTTTTAGTGGTAACGAAACAGTAGTTTCGGGACCACAAATTTCCATTGTGTAAGCCCGTAAATATTATTTATAAAATATTAAATATTATTTATAAAATATTTACAGAGTCATTAGAGTCATATTAAAATTTGGTTAAGAAATTTTAACGTTTAGATAACTAATTAAAGAAAAAGAACTAAATTGTAAAAGATGCAAAACTTGGTAATTATTGCATTTAGATGATTTAATAGCTTAAATATCACAAGAGGGAGGACCTATGTAGCAATTAAACCCTATTTATTATTTTTGGACGAAAATTGGAATAAAAATAATAAAATAACACATGTTTTAATGGCAAAATGGTAATTAACATAAAATTAAAACAAAATAATTAGAAACAGATAGCATCTTCTTCTTCATTTGTTTTCATGGTTGGCTGAAAACACCATAGGAGAGAAGCTTAAGCATTCAGCTGGTTTGAGCCTTATATGGGTAAGTTTTGAGTCCCGTTTTTAATGAATTTTATATTTTTAATATCGTTACAATTAGGTCCAGCTAACCCGTACTTCCGTTTTTGAATCTGTAAAAAAATTTAGAAGTTATTATTTATGAATATTGGTTTATTTTTATGATAATTATGTGTTTGAATCTTTGATTGTGGTATTTGGTTGTTTTGTGAAGTAATTTTTATTATTTTTCTATTTAAGGATTAAATTGTTAAACTGTCAAAATTTCAAGGTTTGATGGTGAATTAGAGGTATAATTAGGACTGTTTGGAGGCCTTGAGTAGTCGGCTGAAACTTGAATTTTAAAGAATGCTCAATTTGTTGATTGATGGATTAGGGGACTAAATTGTATAAATTGTAAAAGTTAAGGGAAAATGTGTAATTTTCAAAAATAAAGGGTAAAAATTTTAGAATCAATTAGCATTTGAAAAATGAGCTAATAAAAGGAAATTTTACATTTTTAGATCAAGACCCTGTTGATTTACGTGGAAAAGGAAAAACTGTAAAATAGCCCCTGAACTTTTGCAACTACTACAATTCAATCCAGGTAAGTTCGTTCGGCTTGTAATTTAACATCTATATGAATTTTATAATGATATGATATGGAATTGTGGATGTTAAACGTTATTTTCATAATGTAAAATTGTTCGGGAAATTTTTATTGAATTACAATGTTTGGGCTGGATGAACGCGTGATCGAGTACAACTGAATGATAGAGTGTTATATGGGGTTGGAGCGGAGAATGATGCAGTGTGATTTATACATTTTTCCCGAGTATATCGGGGTTTAACATTTTTTGTGAACCATCGCGTATTATTCTCTGATTCTAGTGTGTTACCGGGGGCGGATGAAAAGCCTTCGGGCTAGCACTTATTGCCAAGGTGTGTTTTGGAGGGATGTTGGCCTACGGGCTAGGCACCTAGTGTCGAGATGTGTTATCGATTGGATTAGCTCTTATAAGCGCTTGGTGTGTTTCGATTGGACTACTTGTATACTTGTATCTGTAATTCGTTCATTAGGTCGTAATTATTGGATTAATTACTTGTTTAAAGACATTGAATGGCATGTTTTGTACTTGATATCCTGAAGTGATTTCATTGTGGACATGTATACTTTCCGAAAATTAATATTTGAGAATTGAATTGAGCTACGTAATTCACTGGTTTGAAATTGTGGATGACAGGAAACATTAGCTGTAGAATTGTATTTGATTAAATTATTGTGTTTATTTCGGTAAGATTCATTGTTTCTGTTGGTCGAACTTACTAAGTTTCAATAAGCTTACTTGTGTGATTTGCATTTTCTTGTACATATCTTTTCACGGGACAGAAGACCGGTTCAGCACTTAAGTTACACTATCCATCTGATTTTTGTAGATTTTGAACATTTATTTTGGATTATATGGCATGTAATAGGTTGTTATGTTAATGACCTCGTTTGATATGTAAATATGTGAAGCATGTACCTAGTTAATCTTTGATTGCTGTTGATTGTAATATGATGACAATTACATGGTTACTAGGTATGGTGATAAATGTAAGTGCAATTTGTGAAGTTGTGGTTATGTTTTTGGGTAAACTAGTTAAGAATAACTTATGGTACATGTTGTTCTCAATTTGGCCATTATAAGGTTAGGTAATTAGCTTAAAATGACAAGATTGTATTTTTGATCGGTTGATGATTTATTTCATTGTACATGTATGTATAATTGTGGTACCAATAAGGGTACATTGGTTAGGCACTTAAAATGGTTGAATTAGCATGATTTGAGTAGGTTTAATGATAATTTGAATAGGTATAATAACTAGTTAATGTATTGCTTGGTGTCCAAGAAAGCTTGAAATGGTAAACTTAATGTTTAAGGTTCATTTTGGTGCACACGACCTGGGACATGGGCTACTACACGACCGTGTGCAATATATGGTCTCTTTACAAGGGCGTGTGAAATTATAATTTTAGGTGTAGTACTCACATAGTCTGAGACACGACCCACGACACGGCCATGTGTCTCAAGTCAGTATACTCACACGGTCTAACACATGGCCTGCGACATGGCCATGTGATCCAAGACAGTTTCGAGCACGGGTAAGGAGACAGGTGGGGACACGGCCGTGTATCCGAATTTAGAATACCCACACGTTCTGAGCTATTCCACACGGCCTGGCCACATGGTCGTGTGTCCCCTGTTTTTGAAAATTTTCATATTATCATGAAATTTTCTAATTTGTTTCAAATTAGTCTCTAAGGGTTTTAAGATTGTTTCTATAGTCCCTACAGCTCAATTTAAGCATAGTTAATGTATGTTACTATTGTAATTCAATTACTTTATTGTATTTGAGGAATTATATTGAAATGATTATGATTTTACCTATTCATTTCGGTTAACTGGCTGTAGCACTTTTGTAACCCTATTCTGGCTACTAATACGGGTTAGGGGTGTTACAAGATACTTCTTTGGAAATTTCTTCCACAGCATTGGCCTCATTATTTCTGACTTTCTTTGAAAGCCTACAGTTAGATGACGTGTGCCTCATCTTGTTGCAATTGAAGCATTTCCCTTGAAATTTTTGCTTCTTGGAAACACCACATTTTGGTCCCAATTTAGACCCATTTTGAGGTTTTTTTCCCTTCTTGAAGTCCTTTTTTACTTCTACCACGTTTGCCTTAGCACCATTGACATTTGTTGCTTTGTTGAGGTTTTTCCCAGCACTTCTATTGTTTTCTTCAATCCGAAGTCTAACAATCAAGTCTTCCATTGACATTTCATTTTTTTTGTGTTTTAGGTAGTTCTTGAAGTCATTTAAAGCAGGGTGTAGCTTCTCAATAATGGCTACCACCTAGAAGGATTCACTTATGACCATCCCTTCAACAAGAATTTCGTGAATGATTAGTTGAATTTCTTGCACTTGATTCGCAACTAGTTTAGAATCAAACATTACAAAATTCAAGAATTTAACAACTAAAAACTTTTTAGCTCCAACATATTCGGTTTTGTATTTATGGTCCAATGACGTCCATAATTCCTTAGCCATCTTCTTGACACTGTAGGCTTTATACAATGCATCCAACAACCCATTTAGGATGTAATTTCAGCACAGGAGATCAAAATGCTCCCAAGCTTCAACAGCAATGAAGCCGATAATATCATCTACCTCACCCTCTTTAATAGTATGAGGGTCATCCTTCAAAAATTTGACCAAGTTCAACATGGTTAAATAAAACAGTATCTTTTGTTGCCATGTCTTGAAATTCTGTCTAGAGAATTTCGCAGGCTTCTCGTTATAGCTTACGACCACTGGCAACATTGAGGTTTGATTCGAAGCCTGAGTTTGAACCAAAGCTCCAGATTGCGAATTGGGTAAATTGGTGGAAGTTTCCATTTCTTCTGTTAAGATTTCATAAACGAAACCAAAATTAGTAATAATAGAAAAATTAATTTCTAATTTATACTACCCTTTGATTTTGTTAAACAGCATAATTTAAAAATTATAAAACAAATCAATAACCAATTTCTGGTAACAAAATTGTTACTCTCAAACGATTACTGTTAACAATTGAAATCGAATAAATTCTATTAAACGGCAGGAATAGAATCATGAAACAGAATTGTGGAATAAATCCTGTTGAACGGCAGGAATAAAAATCCTAAACAAAATTGTTCAGTTAGTTTTCTGTTTAAAACAAAAAATCAAACAAATCTTGTTAAATAGCAGGAATAAAATCCTGAAATAGGATTGTTCAATTGATTTTCTGTTTGAAACAAAAATCAAACAAATCTCGTTAAACGGCAGGAATAAAATCCTGAAACAGGTTTGTTCAATTGATTTTCTGTTTGAAACACAATACAATTTCTCGTTGGTGTCATGTTCGTATCGGATTAGAAAGATTTAAAGGGATTTGTCTTAAGATTGTTGCATAAACGTTAGTAAAATAATAGTAATATAAAAGATTTATTTAAATCACAATATCGAACCAAAACAATATATAGGCATATATATATAAAATTGAAAACAGAAAATAAAATTAGATTGAAATATTATACTAGTAGTTGAAGCTATTTTTGGCTGTCTCCTTAAGACAAATTCAGCCGCTCATTTAGTGCTAGAGAAATGTTGGTCGACTGTCTCCCACGATGCAACAACAAGATGAACACGGTAGTAGCACACCTGTAGTGATCAACGAACAGTAGCCTTGCCTTCATCTATCACTGGAAAACAGTTTGGAAAATATACAGGGAAAATATCTCTCAAAATTTTGGAAAATTTCAGTGTGCATCTTTCCCTGTTAGATTATTTGGTTTTTAAAATAAATTCAAGGGAATAACTTTTGGATATCTTTGACTAATGGAGCCAAAACGTGTCTATGAATTAAAAAGCCATTTAAACCTAAATTAACATTTGAATTAAAGGCATTAACTCCTTAATTCCAAAAATATAGGCTCTGTTGAGGAAAATTAAGATTACATATTGGGCTAAAATATTCGCAGGCTTAACCGGTCCAGGCATTTCGCGTCGCCCACATCGTATGAGTGTGTCCCCAACCCCGACAGGTTTGGATTTGCACCCCCTGCACACGAGGGAGAGTAATAGTTTAGTCATTCAATAACCACCAAGTTGATTCATATATATAAACATATTCCACACTTGATATCTAACCAATGTGAGACTAAGCTTTCCATTTTCCTCAACATAATTCACAAGTGGCTTACTTTGAGCATCAATTTCTCATTCATCACTCAACCATTTTGAGCATATGATATACCGTTGTAAAGATCTCATGGAGTAGAATATAAAACCATAGTTTTATGATTCAAATATCCACTTTACTAATTGAGAATATACCTCAAAGCTTCCAAAAATCCATTTTTTTCCAACAATAACGAGATTGTTTCTCTATTTAGGCCATCGACTTGAATATGTTTCGTTTGTGTTGAGTTTGGTCCACTTGAATGTGGCATAGTTGACAAAGCTAGAAGTATTGGTCGACTAGGGTACTAAGACTCCCAATCGAATTGGTTGAGGTGATTGGATAAGCATGAAAGTCTTATTATTAAAATGCTAGTTTTTAGAGATAAATATCAAATTTACTCAAGAGAGTTTTGGAGCAAGTGGAAGACTAATTTATGAAAACTTTTATATGATAATTACTCAAGATAATCAATGTGATAATTTCAACTTTTATATAGGAGTTGAAAGTTTATCAAAACGATGTTGATTGACCACTTTAAGAGGCTTATAAATAGGTTGTTTTGTGCCGCACATGAAGAGTAGTTTTTGGAGTGTCCTTGTCGACAGTTTTGATGTGTTTTCTGGTGACTATTTTGTGACACTCTTTTAGGTAGTATTTGGAGAGGTTTATTGATTGTATTGTGAGGTATTTAAGTGAGTGATTTATGACAATTAGGGCCGGTATTGGGGCTGCAATTACTTATTTATATAAGGGTAGATTGGGCTTAAGCCAATAGGTGATCTGGACGATTGTTGAATAAATCATTCATTGGGCGAGGCTCCGCAAACGTAAGACCCTTGTGTTTGAACTGCATTAACAAAAATCGGTTGTGTTGATTTTTTCTTGCTCTTTTTTTTTTTTTTTTTGCTGCCTGCTTTTGTTCTAACAATTGTTACAACGAATGTTAAACAAAATTGATTTATCAAATCGATAGGATAATTATTTTTTAAATTTTATCTTTTTAGATTTTTATATAAAATTTATAAAAATAATTTAAATCTAAAAGAAATCTACACATGATTGGGGCTTAGAATCTAATACACCAACATCCTCTAAACATTAACTTTATCATTTCAACCAAAGTCTCGTTGATTTTTTTATGCAATTTATTTTATAAATGTAGTTCTTACATTAAAAAATTAATTATTATAAAGTTGCATTCTATTATAGTTTTAGTTACTAAATTGATATACCATTAAAAAAAGAGAGGAGATTTTATAATTATTACAAATACAATACAAGTATAACCAAACTAATATATGAAATACATTCGAATAAGAATCATGTACGATGCATTTAAACCCATAGTATTTTTGGAGAAAAAAACTCAACATAGTAATTATGCATAGTGGGAATTTATTTTGAACTTGAACGTGATATAGCACTAAAATTTAAAATTTATACCAATAAATAGAAATTTATAAGGTATAAAATAAAATGATTATTAAATAAATACACATATATGTAGGAATTGTATCTACACAAGTGACGTGATAAGAAGGGTAAGTAAATATAATAAATAATTAGGTAATAGAGGCTTAAGAGTTGCCTTGTGTTAAAGGGTAAGTAGAGGTTTGACTAGGAAGCGAAAGGAGCCCTATGAGGGATGCCTTTTCTTCTCCTGGAATTAAAATGAGGAGGCGTGGATGCCGAAGATGTATACATTTCTTGCGGGCTTCTTTCACGCAATTCTTCATCATCTCCTTGTTGTTTTGATGCCAATCTTGTCGCCGTAATTCCTTCTCTTCTTTGTTTCATTGCTTCTTCCTCATTCTTCTTGTTGCTTCCAACCACAAAGCTCGTGTCCCCCTTTTTCCTTATTCCTACAAGCTGTATTATTTTAAACCCATAATCTATTCACCTTTTACCTATAACCCATTTCTTCTTCTTTTTTCTTTTCAAAAATGGCAAAATTCAAAGTTAAGGATTTATTTTAGATGGTTTAACCATGCCCTTGTATGACTATAGTTTGGAAGAAAATTGGTGAAAATAGATGTGTTTATTAGTTAGGTGTTGGATTTCTTACTTGATGTTTTGACTCTATCAATCATGAATCAATATCATAAAAATGGGATGATATTGGTTTATCCTAATCCCATATGCACATGGCAAAAACGTGACCAACATTTGAGGGGAAAATGAGAGAAAAAATAACTCCGATTGCCTTAAAATATGATATCTAGCAAGTTTACCATAATCCCAAATGCATATGGCAAAAATGTGAGCAAGATTTAAGGGGAAAAAATGAAAGAAAATTTATTCGGATTCAACCCCAATTGGTTCATGGGTTAATAAAGTCAACAGGTTTGAGATTCAAACTTGAACTAACCTTGCAACCCAAAGAACAGAAACGAAAGGGATCCAAAAGGCTCCTGCTACAAATTTCACACAAATAAGAAACCCCTTTGCTGCTGCTGCTGCTACTACTAATCTTTGGTTGGGGTCTCTCATTTAGGAAAAGAACTCTGGCACTGTTGATCACATATGTTTGCACTCCACTTATATCCAATACCTTTTGAATTTCCGCAACTCTTACAACATCATGATATGATGACCGTCTGATCTGCATTCATCTCATCATCTCAAGACCACAAAGATTATATACATCTGCAATGACCAAGATTATATATTATCTGTTGCAATACCTGAATTACAAGATGATCTTTGTGCCTTGAGGACCGGCAATAAAAGCAAAAGGCGTCGTCCATGCAATCAAGGCAATACATATTACATTCGTTTCGCGGTGTGTCTCGGTGTCTGGGGCAGATGGTGAAGAATGCAGTCGATAACAGTGATTCAAGCCATGGCGGTACCATCATTTCTCCCTGTAATTTCATTTTGCAGTGTAAACCATAAATGAATCCAAAAAGAAATGAAATGGGCAAAAAAAAATTTTTTTTTTGTTTTTTGTAAAATAAGAATCAAAGTTAAGTTCTCATTACCATCATTAACAAAGACGATTAAATGCGAAGAAAAAGAGAGAAAAGGGGTTTTGAAAGAAGGTGAAAATGAAACATAAGAATCATCAATAAAACAATCCAGGATTAATTAAAAGGTAAAGGGTGGACCGAGAAAGGCACATAAAAAATGTGTAGAAGGCTTAATAGTGTAACGGTTTGGATTAAAAGATGGTAGGTTAAAGTGGGTTTTTGACCGTTGGATTTGTGTGAAGGGGATAAAAAATAATATTAAAGGTCTCTTTTTATGAGCTTACGCAATACTTTGGTTCTTCTTTGCGTCTCTTTGTAAGTGACTACAAAATTGGTGTATTGCACTTGGGCGGGTCAAGCCCCTTTCTAAGAAAAACATAAAATAGTCACGGCTTAATTTTATAATCGATTCTATATCATCTAAAATGAAATCAAGGTTTCTAACCCAAATAAAAGAGTTAATCGTACTAAACAAATGATGTTTATTTTAAATTAGTCTCAAATTTTCAAAATATTCATGGTATATCACTCAAATCCTTCAATTATTAAAACTATTAATGACATGTCAAATGTTCTAAAGAAAAGTAAAATGCTACCGCATAAAAATAAAGTAAATTTGAAAAAAGAAAAGAGTGTTTGATAAATCTTTTGTAAAAGTTTCGAAAATCTCAAAATCAATATCTTTAGAACATCCATTTTTACAATATTTATTTTTCTTTTTAAACTTTTTATTTCTAAATTTATGGTTTTAGTAATGGAAAGATATTATTAATATAACCTCGATAATTTAAAGATGTATTTAGAATGTTTTAAAGTTTGGAGATAAATTTTGAATAAAGGTTATAATGTAACGATATATGGTGCAATTAACTCAAAATAAAATAATGGCAACTGAATTTATTTTAAATTTTATTTGAAATACATTTTAAAAAAATTTAGATGATTTCTCATTTACTATTATAGAATTTGATTCAATTCTCAAAAATTATTTACACAGTTATTGAAATACCATTATTTTATGTTTATATATTGCATATGGAAATGATTGCATTTATCCCATATAAAAAAAATTGATTTATTTATTTCTTCAAATGTGTATGATTGAATCAAAATTAAAGTTTTAAATATACATTTTAACCACAATCGAAGTTTCATGCGTAGAATTGAACTAATTAAAGCTCGTGTATCAAATTACACATTGAATCAAATTTCATGTATACTTTTGAGATTTATCTTCTTCTTTTTTTTTATGATAAGTTAGATTTGATAATCTCAATACAATATAAAAAAAAGTTGATATGTTGTTAATCCATGTACTTTGACAAAATTTGAAATTTAGCCTATGTACTTAACAAGTTAAAAATTAAGTCCTTTTCATTTTTTTTTATTTAAGAATCTTAGTCCAATCATTAAAATCATAAGTGTTTTTCGTCAAAATTTGTTAATTTTGCAGTTGGTTAGGCTACCCTCATGCGGAGTAGAATATGATTAACATAAAATAAACATGTTAAGTTGATAAATTTTAACATAAACTACCAACGACAATAACAATTGGACTAAGATTTTGAGATCGAAAATGTAGGAGAATTGAATTTTTAACTTTTAAAATACAGAGACTAAATCTCAATTTCTATAAAAGTACAGGAACTAACAATATATTTTCAACCTATAAAAAATGTAATACCACAATTACTTGACAATTGTATTTAGGGACAATGATAGGTTTTACTCCTACACTTCAATAAAATTATCAATATGGTACTTGTACTTTCAATTTATCCAATACACATACTTTTATTCCGTCCAATCTTTTGGTACTTGACCCTAACACCATTAAAATAGTTAATGACATGATACATTGACCAATCTGGTGGTGCCATGCGGCACATGATTGACTCATTGGCTATAAGTTCAGGGACCTTTCAGCAATAAGCCTCAAAAAAAAAATTTCTTCCCCAAATTAAATTATTTTTTTCACGTTTTCCCCTGTTTTCTGTTTTCTTCTATTTCCTTTAATCTTTTCATTTTTTTCCCTCAACCGAACTTTCTCTCCTGACAGCCCAATCTGGCCACTAGCTCTGCCACCTTCACCATCGTCCGGCGCCATTTTCGACCAGATTTCTACCTATATAATGAATTCTTCAAGGCTCCAAGTTCCATGGACATGGCTTAAATGCTCAATGAAGAACAACAATATCATCAAAGGCTCCTCCTCATCCCTTTCTCATTTACTTTAAAAAAGAAAAAAAAAAATCAAGGTTTGAGGATGTAAAAAGTCCTCAAAACTTTTTTAAAAAGGCAATTAAGTCATTGTTTTTTTTTTTCACTCAACTGAATGCTTAAACTTTCAAAATGCATCAAAAAGGCCCTCAAACCTTTTCAAAGAAAAATAATTAAGTCCTTGCTTCATTTTTCACTCAATTAGGTACTTGAACTTTCAAAATGCACCAAAACGGTCCTCAAACTTTTTTAAAAAAAAGCAATTAAGCTATTGCTTCTTCTTCTTTTTTTTTCACTCAATTTGGTACTTGAACTGTCAAAATGCATCAAAAAAGTCATTTGACCGTTAACTTTAACAGTTGATTATTAAAGTTAATTGCCCTTAATTTTTTTCAGTTAAAGCCACCCCATGCCACAATCACAGTGTGACATGTGGCAAAAAATATAAAAAATAAAAATCAATAAAAGTTATAAAAATTATTAAAATTTAATAAAATATATTAAAAATTAGAAAAAAATGAATCGTAAAAGAAATTATAAAAAATTGTAAAAGAATTGTAAAATTTTATAAAAATCATAAAAATATATATAAAATGCATCAAAAAGGTTCTTTAACCATTAACGTTAACCGTTGACCGTAAAGTTAATGACCCTCAGTTTTTTTCAATTAAAATCATCACGTGTTGCAGTACAGCGTGACATGTGACGAAAAATGATAAAAAAAATCAATAAAAGCTATAGAAAAATTATAAAATGCTTCTTTTGGTATGATAATTTTTAGAAATTTTTTTACAAATCTTATATTTCTTTACATTTTTTTATAATTTTCTTACGACTTTATAAAATTTTACAATTTTTTTACTATTTTTATAATTTTTAATAAAATTTAAATATTGTTTTATATTTTTATTAAAATTTAATAATTTTTATAACTTTTACTTTTTTATTCTTTTATCATTTTTTGCCGTATGTCACGTCATGGTTATGACACGTGGTGGCTTTAACTGAAAAAATTAGAGACAGTTAACTTTAATGGTCAACGGTTAAAATTAATGGTCAAAGAGATTTTTTGATGCATTTTAGCAGTTTAAATACCCAATTGAGTGAAGAAAAAAAATCAAGGGCATATCTTCAACCTTTTTCTCCATTCTTTAACATTTTCAATGCTTTCTCTTTAATTTTTATTTTATATTTCGAAAGATTTAGTCGAAAACTTTTAAGATCTCAAAACTCTCATGCAAGTCAAACTGAAATCAAGCTAAAAAAACTAGTTTTTTACCTTAGAAAATCGATCAGTTTTGGGCACTGATGTTTCAAAGGGGCTGTGATTTTGTCTTGGTTTTTATTCACTTTGCTTTGGTTTTCTGGTTTTTGACTTTTGCTTTGGGTATTATCTGAGTTTAGGTCCAATGGAGAAGAAGAAGATGATGATGGTTTGTAGCCTAAATGAAAAAAGAAAAAGAGATAAAGAAGATAAACGAGAAAAGAAGAAAAAAAGTTTACTTCGGGTTATTTAATTTAAAGTCCTTTTGATTACTTGAAATAAATATTTTTAACAAAATTATGAGATGTGGCACCCTATAATTGCTCTATGTAATAATGTTGGGAAATACCATAATTATAGACGGAATTAAAAGTTCAGATATTAGAATGAACAAATTAAAAGGTATAGGTACCACATTGATAAATTTGTTAAAGTACAGGGATTAAACTTGGGACTATCCCTTGTTAATATTAACTTTAGGTACATTCAATATAATTTGTTTTGTATTTATATTTAGACCATTATGAAAAAAAATACAAAATGCGTAGAAGGGATTGTCGTATTTGTGCGTAATGCATGTCCTTTAATGGGAAACGGTCTAGAAAATTAAATATTATTAAATATTTACCCATTATGTACCCAAAATTTATCAATTTTTTAAAGAACAAAAAATAAAATTATCAATTTTCCGAACGCATAACTATAATTATTCTTTTTGTTAATAAAGATGAATATATAAATGTTTATCTAGTTTTCTATTGGAGGCTTTTACGCGATTTTCTCTTATTATTATTATTATTATTATTATGCAAATTAAAAATGTTTAACAAGTTAGAAATGTTTTCATTTTTAATTAATTGTGTAATTAATTTATTTTGAACTTCATTATATAGTGTGGCTAAATTTTCATTTTAACTACTATTGTTTAATAACATAGGAATTGTGCCATTAATGACATTTTATAAACATTGTTGTTAACAACATAAATTCTATCGAAAGAAAAACAGCATTGGTGTTACTAACTATGCCACAATTCGATTCAAACTAATTGTTTTTTTTTTAATATGTCAAAGATTTTTACACTCTTTTAAAATTTAAAAATTAATCTTTTTAATTTTGAGATATTAAATCCTTGTTTTTTTATTAAAAGTAAATGATATAAGCCATGCTATTGGTGATTGCCATAGCTTAAAAGACCCACTGATAAAGCCATGAGTAAAGAGTTATTAAAGAATTTATAGCAAACGTGTCTCGCTCACTATAGGGAGAGGTTAAAAGAAAAGGGTCTTAGTAAAGGACATCCTTGAAGTCCCAAAATATTAGTGTAAAAGAAACAATATGTCTAATGTCACGGGTTGCGCAAGGGAGCTTGCAACCATGACACACTTGAATAATCCATCATATTCACGAGGGGTCACTTGGCCCAACAGGACTAGCCCGTTGCTTGGAAAGATTGAAGGCCCATCTACATAGCATGACAAGTATGAGAAGTAATCTTAGAAGATATGCAATTCTGGAAGATTTGATTATGTAAATCTTAGAGATTTAATTTGTATATTACTTATAGTCTCGGCCATTGATACTTTAATTTGTACCACTGGATCTGGGAGAGTTCAACTATAAATAGAGACCTCTCCCTCTCATTTGTAATCACTTCATTCTTGAGTAATATAATTCTTTGAAAGCATTCACTCAAACTCTTATGCTTTTACTTTTTTTTTGTCTTTTCTTTTTTTTCGAGTTCTTTTTCTCTTTTGAGTTGCTTCTACTTTGTGTTAAGGAGTAATAAGAGAATTCTAAATTTCAAGAGTTAGGCTGACTTAGGTGTATTTGAAGCAAAGGAATCGCCTAAGGTCACACGGATTGAGAGGCGAAAGATACATTGAACTTGGTAAAATGAAATGGTTGAATAATTGAATAATAAGATTATTCAGGAATACACATTGAATTTCTGGTAGGACGTCTATGATAAAAAAAGTCTTTGTGATTGTTCCAGAAGAAATGAAACAAAAGATACGGTAGAGCTAGGACAGTTATTGTATGAGGTTTACCCAATGCTAAATGCAGAGGTACATAGTAGATTGATATAAACATCATGAATTATCCTGTAATAAACCCAGTTGTTGTTGATACCCTCTTTTTGGCTCCTTCTTCTCCTTCTTCCATAACCTGAACTTGTAGAAGGAAGATATAAGAGGGACCTATGGAGAATGTGGTCAGAAATCCCTAGCCCTATGACAAGGTTGTGAAGGCATCGTTCAAGATGTTGAAAGAAGTTGTTGATCAGATTGAGCCAATGGAGACCCGTGGGAGGGCCAGGAAAGCAAGCCGACTGAGGGATTTGCTATCGACTTTAGAAAATTGGGTGCTCAATCTCGAGGAGTCAATGGGGGACATGAGGGAGACGCTTGAGGTAGTTGAGGGATGCACCGATGAGTTGGACTCAATGAGGGATTAGCTCAAGGGCTTTGTAATGGGTTCTCTCGATTCCACTACAAACAAGTTGACGACAAGGGATGATGCTCTCGAGGCCATGGTGACGGCCTTAAAGGAAGAGATTGTAGAACTTAAGGGGGAGCTCACTATTTACAAGGTTAGCTTGGGAAGTGGGATGTTGGCTTCAGAACCAAAGCAACGTAATATAGATGTTCCCAAACCAAAAGAGTTTAAGGGGACAAGGTCCGCAAAGGATGTGGACAACTTTCTTTGGGGGATGGAACAATACTTTTAAGCGATAGACATCGGGGATGATGCCACTAAGGTAAACACTGCTTCAATTTATTTTACTAATGTTGCTCTCTTGTGGTGGCATTGTAGGTCTACAGATAAGAAACATGGTGGGACGACTATTGGGACTTGGGGCGAGTTCCAAAGAGAGTTGAAGAAACAATTTTACCCACAATATGCCAAGAAAGAGGATTAGGCAAAGTTGTGACAACATATGCAACAAGGCACTATTCGGGAGTCTGTTTGAGAATTCAGCGATTTGATGCATCAAATCTCTGACTTGAGTGAGAAAGAAGCATTATATTGGTTCAAGGACGAGTTGAAGCCTTGGACGAAGCAAGAGTTGCGTCGACAAGGTATCACAGAACTTACCGTAGCCATGGCTGAGGTCGAGGCATTCTGTGAGTTTGGTAGTAAAAACTCTGATAATCATAAGCCGTCCAAGCCCAAATCCAAGGGAAATGGTGGGGGAGACAAAGACAAGGAGAAAAAGAATGGCAATGCCTAAAATGCTAAGCGAGACAAGCCATGAGAGAAGAAGGGGCCGATAAGTTGCTTCCTTTGTCAAGGCTCGCATAGGGTAAGTGACTATCCAAAAATGTCTGCACTTTTTACCATCGAATGGGATTGTAATAGCCCAATTTCAGTGAAATTGGAACAGTGGTTTCGGGACCACAAATCCGAGCCGAAAATAAAATTTATTTTTATTTTATTATATGGACTGTATTATGTTAGAAAAGTCATGTGAAAATTTTGATAAGAAAATTTTACTGATTATGTGCTTAATTACGAGAAGGACCAAATCGCATAAAATGCAAAAGTTGAATTCTAGTAGCTAGAAGGATTAAATAGCTATGGAATTCAAAACTTGAAGTCTTTATATGGTAATTAGACCATTAAAGAAAAGCATGCAGATATTTTGGTGACTCACCCATGGAAATTTAGAAAAAGGGCAAGGACTAAATTGGAAAGTGAAATATTTAATTAATTAAAAGATGATAAAAAAGAAATATCATCTTATTTTATCATCTTCTTCCCCAAAAATACATGGAAACCCTAGGAGAGAGAGAAGAAACTTTCATGGCCAAATTGGGTAAGTTTCCTTGTCTCGTTTTTAGTAATTTTGATATTTTTGAAATCGGGATAGCTTAATCAATCTATTTGGGGGATCAATTTGTAAAGTTATCAAAGTATGGAAAATGGGTCATGGATGTATATGCTGAAAATTAGAAATTTATGATGGAAAATGAAAGGTTATTGATTTATAAACAACTTTTACAAAGTGATTTTTGATGAAAACATGATTTAGGGACTAAAATGCAAAGTTGTGAAATTTGATAAAAAATTCTAAATTTTTATGAATACATGTGCTGTAAATTTTGAGATGGAATTTTGGTTAGGCTTGAAATAGGGAATAAATTGCACAAATTTTATTTTCCGAGCCTAGGGATAAAATGGGAATTTATGAAAAAGTTACGGGCAAAATAGTAATTTTGCCTAGGATGAAAATTGAGTGCACTTGAATGTGAAATATGATAAATTGATGTTAAATTTACTCGTTTAGATCTAGATAGACCAAATTCGGAGCTAGAACGAGGAAAAGAGGAAAATGTCGGATTAGTAGATTTTACGTACACGAACATTTGTCGAGGTAAGTTCGTGTAACTAAATTATGTATATTCATATGCTTGTAGTGAATGTGTATATGTGTGAATTATTTTAATGTTATAAATATGAACTTTGTTACATGATCAAGAATACTTAACAAAAGTTAAGTCCTGTAAACATATCCGATAAATACCAGATAAATGATAATGCCTGATTTAAATGATAAAATGCTATTCTTGTACATGGTTTGAATAGTGAATGTGATTAAGGGAATTATTGGATACAATTGTGATAAATAGATGAAATAATCACATGGGTAATTATGTTCGGAAAATGTTAAATCCCGTTTGAATAAATGAAAATCGATGGTTATGTGATTTCCCGAAATGAATGAGGTCCTGCATTTGTTGCTGACGGGATTTAGCTCGGACGAGTAATCCTATTGACCTCATTTATGAAAGGATTTAGCCCGGACGGGTAATCCTGATATAAGTCCTCTCGAGCATATGTTATGGATTGGATTTAGCCCGGACGAGTAATCCAGATCAAGCTCTTTACAGCATATTTCATTAAAAAGATTTAGCCTGGACTGGTAATCCCGTTGTTTTTATATATGTGCTTCGAGATTGTACTCTCTGAAATAGTACATTATGGGTACCATTGGACATGAATTGATGGATTCTGATTCGTACACCTCGAGTGTACTACCTGTGTATCCATCGATATTTCGAATAAATTCAACGGGTAAAAGTTCTTGACATTTGAATACACATATTGGCCTGAAATACATGAAAATGACGATATGTGACGATTGATATGTGGAAATAGGAAATGATGATATTGTACATAGAATTTATTTAATGAGTATGTACATCCTTGATTGTAGACTTGTACACTTGAGTGTACTAATCGTGACCTTGATATTCCGAGGGATATAGGTAAAGTTTGATATGAAATGATCTAAACTCGAGATGAACTATTATGAAATTATACATGTTTAATGAATACATGTTATGGAAAGCATATGTGCCTGGAAACTTGATTGTTGTTGAGCCCATATATGTTTTGATGTTATTATGGAATATATGACTAACAAGGGCAATGAGCATATGTGTAGGGCTTGAGGGCAAATTGATTGAATATGCCTTACATAGTTACCTCAAAATAGAATGAATGGTAAGTTAAGTACCATGTTATACGAACTTACTAAGCATGTAATGCTTACTTAGTTTTATTTCCCTGTTTTAGAGTAAATCGGAAGCTCATTGGATTGGAAGCTTGGTAGGGATCACTCACACTATCCATCGGCCCATGTCGGTACAATATGGTAAATTCAATTGTGGTTATAATGGCATGTATAGGTTATATTGGCCATATTGGCATGTAAATGTAAATGATGCTTGTAATTTAGCCATTGGAATGGCTAATAATGGTTTGTTTTGATATACTTGTAATGTCATACTATTGTAGCTACATATATGTTAAATGGTTGATCAAATGATGCCTAACATATGGAATATAATTGTAACAGCCCGACTTTTGGGCTAGTCAGAATAGTGGTTTCAGAATCACTAATCCGAGATCGAAGAAATTATTTTAATATTATTTTATGTGTTATATTATGATTATATGAGTGCATGAAAATTTTTGGTGAATTAATTTTAGTAATTACATGCTTAATTTTGAAAAAGGACTAAATCGCATAAAGTGTGAAAGTTTTGATTTACTAGCTAAAGGTGCCAAATAGCTATTGAATATTAAATTGGAGGTCCTTAATGTGCAATTAGGCCTTATTTAGGGTGATGGCCGGCCATAGGGACAAGAAAAGACATGGTCAATGGTTAGGTGTAGTATTTGGTGACTTAATTGATTAATAAAATAAAATAAAGAGAAAAAGGATATCATCTTTTTCATTTTTCTCTTCTTCACCGATTTTTCACTCAAGGAAGAGTCATGGAAGCTTGAAAATTGTCAGCAACTTGAGCCTTTGCTAGTAAGTGTTTTTTATGGTTATTTTTTTATAATTTTTGTACTTTTAGGACCCTTGAAGCATTATCTAGCTAATGAGGGGACTATTTTGCAAAATGGTTGAGAGTCTAGGGTTTTTCCATGAGATTATTCATGTGTTTGCTGAAATTTTATGGAAGAAAATGAATCTTGGTTGTTAAATACACAACTTTTGTGAAAGGTGTTTCCATGAAAACACCTAAAATGACCTTTTTGTAAAGGTTATAAAATAGGTGGTGAATGTGTGTAATAATTTTAAATTTTAAGTTGCTATAAGAGGGGATATGAATCAGCTAGGCTTGGGTGTGTGAAAAATGAACACATTTCATTTTACGAGCCTAGGGGCAAAGTTGTAATTTTGTAAAAGTCTAGGGGCAAAACGATAATTTTGCCAAAATAGGAATTTTGGAGTAATTTGATTATGTGATTATTTAATGAGCTAAATATGTCATTATAGATCAAGAAGAACGTGGAATCAACCTTGACCGAGGAAAAGGCAAGGTTTCGGACTAAATTGCAAATTGACATATTTTGTATCGAGGTAAGTTTATGTGTAAATGATACATCCTTTTTACTTATGTTTACATATTAATGTAATGTGTGAAATGTGAATGAATATTGTTGATATCTATTAAAATAATAGAAAGTGAGGAAATTCTTGGATGAACCTTCGGAATAGGAATTGGATACGGATAAACATCCGTGGTCATAATATTATTGGTGGGATGTGTGCGATACCACTGTGTCCATGTAATTATTGGTGGGCTATGTGCGATACCACCGTATTTATTATTGGTGGGCTGTGTGCGGTACCACCTTGAACCTGTAATTATTGGTGGGCTGTGTGCGATACCACCTCATTATTTTATTAATAGTGAGCTGTGTGTGAAACCACCGTGTATCTAGTATTATTCCAAAGAGTTCATCGAGAAACTTTGTCTAAGTAAAATTACATGTGGCTTTGTGGTGGTAAGTGCAGGGTATAAGTGCATATAAATGTGAGTAATGTTTTATGATATGTGTTTGGAATGTGGTAAGGTTAGAAATGAGTAAGTATAATTATGAAGATCTGAATTGTTCTTGATTAGTATATAATGTTCATGATTAGTAAATATGTGGTATGATGTTCATTGTTTACATATAAACTTACTAAGCTTAAAGCTTACTCCCTTCTCTTCTCCCTTGTTTTATAGTGTCAAAAAGCCAGCTCGGGATACGGAGATCGTAGGAGGATCACCCACACTATCCGTTCATTTTGGTATAGTTAGATTTAGCATTTTGAGTATGTCATGTATAGGGACTTAGTCTTTGATTGAATGTCATATTGTTTTGGCCAAACGAGTTGGCTTGTTGGAAGATAAATTCTTTTGTATAAGGCCATAGTTGATGACTATTTCTTATTAATATATGAAATGATGATGTTATTCATGAATGTACAAGTTGTATGGTTGAGCAGTTGGTATGTTTATGCATGATTGAGTTGGTGCTTGATGTGGTTATTATTGGTGTATGTAGGGGTGGAAAAATGGGCTTGGTAAATAGCCTTATCCTTGTCCACACGGGTAGGCACATGGGCGTGTGTCTAGGCTGTGTGTGACACACGGTCTGCTACATGGGCTTGTGGTTTGGCTGTGTGTCCCCTTGTATCCTAAGTTGGCAAAATAGAATGCCTAATAGTAACCACACGGGCTGAGACACGGTCGTGTGTCTCAACCGTGTGGAAAACACGGCCATAGGACATGGGCATGTGCCCAGGCCGTGTGAAGTCTGCACTTGATTTAGGAATTTAATTCGCCACACAGCCTAAGGACACAGACGTGTGTCTTGGCCGTGTGACCTTATTTGGTTGATGACGTCACAAATAGAATGCCCCTATTTTTGACACGGCCTGAAGCACAGGCATGTGATATGCCACACGGGCGTGTCCCTTCTTCCACACTGGCGTGTGGACCTTTTTATGGAGAATTTTCTAAGTTTTCTAAAAAGTTTCCTAAAGTTCTCGGTTTAGTTTCGAGCCATTCCCAATGTATGTTTGAGCCTCTTAGACATGTTTATGGGAAGATATGTATGTTTATAAAAATTTTAAAATTGAGTGAAAAGTCATGTCTCGGTTTTGTATGATTGCTTGCGTATAAGTCCGGTAACGCCTCGTACCTTGTTCCAGTGACGAATACGGGTAAGGGGTGTTACAATAACAAGGGAAGATTATCAACATGCATGCATGTAATGATATGCCTGGTAGAATGATAGAGTTTGCTTAATTTGAATGCTTGAAATGGTTGGTATTTGGATATAGGTTTGGTGTAGGAACTTGGTAAAAAATTTGGGTAAGAAATGAAGCTAGAAATGGCTTTATTTTGTCCACACGGGCGTGTGTCTAAACCGTGTGCGACACACGGCCTGGTACATGGGCGTGTGGTTAGGCCGTGTGTCCCCTGCACCTTAAATTCGAGAAAATAGAATGCTCAGAATTGAGCACATGGGCAGAGACACGGACGTGTCTCTCAGCCGCGTGTACTACACAGCCTTGAACACGTGCGTGTGCCTTGGCCGTGTGAAACCTACACCTAATTTCGAAAAGAATTAATTAACCACACAACCTAGCACACGGGTGTGTGGCCGGCCGTGCGGCGTAAGTCAGAGAGCTACCTAGTTTCGAACACGGCCTGTAGCACGGGCGTGTCCCTTGGACCACATGGGCATGTGAGCCTTGTACCTTGGAAAACTTTTGGAATTTTGCGAAAAATTCTTAGAGTTCCCGATTAAGTCTCGACTCGATTCTAATGCTCATATTGGACCTCGAGGGTCCATTTAAGGAACGTTATGAATAATTTCAGAGGATGAATAGTAATTGATATAAATTATCTGTAAATGTTCTAAAAGTTCTGGTAATGCTCCGTAACTCTGTTTTGGCAACGGATGCGGGTTAGGTGTGTTACAGGGATGGTGGGATAGACAAAGCGACCAAGAATCTTAGTTTGAAATTGGGGGTGTCGAAGAAAAGTTGGGTGGAGGATTGATATTTGTAGACATCTCTGTAGTTGGCAGAAGATTGAATGTGCTTATTGATACAAGTGCGTCAAATTTGTCCATGTCCAAAGAGACTGCTCGAGATCTTAGGCTTAAGGTTGAGAAGGAGTCGAGTTGGATCAAGACAGTTAATTCGACAAGCATTGAAATAGAAGGTGTGACAAAAGGAGTGGAACTCCAACTTTGCATTTGGACTGGTAATGAGACTATAATGTTATACCACTCGATGACTTTGACTTTGTGGTTGGATTAAGTTTTCTTGACCGAATTAAAACATGTATTGTCCCTTTTGTTGACTATATGTTGATCTCGGATTCAGACCATCGATGTATGGTGCCAATGAAAAGGAAATGGGTGTGAAAGCCAAGACACTATTAGAAATCTAATTTGCTAAAGTGGTACGTAGAGATGAAGTCTCCTACCTAGCCACCTTGAAGGTCGATGAAGTCGTGAAAACTATTGGTGAGATTCTAAAGGAAGTGGGACAGTTACTGCAATCATTTCGTAATGTGATGCCTACTGAGTTGCGTAAGAAGTTACCACCAAAAAGGGAGGTGGGTCACAGGATTGAGTTAATGCCCAACATGGAGCCACCGGCTAGGGCCCTATATCATATGTTTCCGCCAGAATTAGAAGAGTTGCAGAAACAGTTAAAGGAGATTTTAGATGCTGGATTTATTAGACCATCTAAATCTTCATTCGGTGCGCCAACATTGTTTCAGAAGAAACACGATGGGTCATTAAGGATGTGCATCAATTACTAGGCATCGAATAAAATCACTGTGAAGAATAGGTACCCAATTCCGCTCATTGTAGATATGTTTGATCAACTTGGTAATGCAAGATGAGCCAAAGACCATGTGTGTGACTCGTCATGGCTCGTATGAGTTCTTTGTGATGCCCTTCGAATTTACGAATGCTCCAGCCACATTCTACACCCTAATGAATAAGGTACTTCAACCCTTTCTAGATCGTTTTGTGGTTGCTTATCTTGACGAAATTGTGGTGTACAGTAAGTCACTTGGAGAGCATGTAGAACATTTGAGGGAAGTGTTCCAAACCTTATGAGAAAATGAGCTTTATGTCAAAAAAAGAGAAATGTTCATTTGCTCAACGCGAGGTACCATTTTTAGGCCACATTGTGGGAGGTGGCAAAATTCGGATGGATGTGATTATTATTTATGTTGTAATTATAATTTATGATTGATTTGGATTAAGTGTGGCAAAAAAAAATGAAAATTATATGATTTTCGATATATGCAAGATTAGAAAATATATATAATAAAGGAAAAATTAAGTTTCATTAACTCATTTCTAGTCCACTCATTTATTAACCAATTTTTTGGAACAAAATCAAGGCCATTATTTTGAAATGCAAAAATTTGAGTGATAAAAGTGTGTGTTTAGGCACTACATTGGCATAAACAAAGGCCATGTTGGCAGACATGGATTTTGCAACCTGAGGCGCAAATCTTAATGCAATCATCGTCGTTAATGCATCGAGCATCCTCCATGGACACTTTAGGTGGCCAACAAAAGCATTTTCTGGTGTTTGTGTCATCACAAATGCCACTATATTTACACTTGAATGTACAGTCTATGTCACGAGAACATTCTGCTGCTTCTAAGTTTGATACACCTACAAATTAACAACAAATTTTACATCAAGTAAGTATTTCATTTAACTAATTTGTTAAACCCACATATGTATATGAACTCAAGATTTTTGGGTTTGAATTATGGTATTTGCAATTTTTTTCTCTTATGATATATGATGATAAAATATCAAAATGGAGAAAAAATGTGTATACTAACAAGAGGCTAGAAGCAAGACAATCAGAAGAGAAATAATGCCAAAAGAAACCATAGTTTGAAAATTAATGGAATGAAAGATGAAATTAAGAACCAATTAGCTATTTTTTGTATGTATTGTGGATGAAGCTGAACTGATGATGGACAAACAATGGTAAGTAATGAGGATTTTATAGCAAATTTCTATACATGTAAAGTTTTACTAACCTAATATTAAAACTATAAATAGTTAACTAATGATACTTACCATTTATCAAATAAAAATAATATACTTTCCCACCTAATATTAAAACCATAAATAGTGAACTAATAATATACTTACCATTTATTAAATAAAAATGATATACTTTCCCACCTAATATTATAACCATAAATAGTTAACTAATAATATACTTACCATTTATCAAATAAAACTGATATACTTGCCAATTTTGTAGCATAGAAAAAGTTTGGATATCTTATCCATTATTTTTTTCTTATCCATTAGTTTCCAAATACACTAATTATTAAAATTTAAATTTGTAAGGGTCCATCCATGATTTATGAAAGTCATAATTGTGAATAGTGACTAAACTTGTATTGGATAAGAATAGATACAAAAGTAATGGAAGGGATCCAAATTTGACTTACACAATTCATGAATTGATCCTACACATATAAATGATTATAATTAGTATGTTTGAAGGTTATAGAAAAATAGTAGACTTGATGTAAACTCTAAAAATCCCAAGTAAAAATTAAAAATTTCTTCAAAATTTGAATCAGATATCATTTATGGAAATAGAATACGAGCATAAGGAAATTAGATATAGTTCCTATATTAATATTTATATTTTTTAGGGGTAAACTATAGTCACTCTAATGAATGACTTTCGATTTCCTTTTGATTTTTGAATGGTAACCCCATCACTATCATTGTCATCATTGCTTCGGGCACAAAATGGCATTGGTCGAGTCGGCTCTATGTCCTTTTCTCTAATCCCCAAATATTTATCTTGAAAAGGTACTAGATTTAATGAATCCAAACCTAAAGTTTAAACCCTTAACCTTCTCTGATTCACCTCTTTGGCTATCCAATAGCTACAGTTTCGATTGGGCCTACCTCTCTTCACCATTCAAATCTTTGAGCAAAAGACACAAACTCTTGAAGCTAGCCTTAGGTTGAAAACCTCCTTCAAACTTTTTTTTTTCTCTTATCTGTGAGTGATTTTATTCTTTGTTACTTTTCCTTTCAAGTATTTTTTTGGGGAGGGGTTTATGATTTTTTTTAGAATTTTCATTTGGTTTTTCTAGCTTTTCTTACGTGGAAAAAGAAGACATGAATTGTTAACTATGCAATATGTTAGTGGAAAATGAGATTTTTAACGAGAATGACTACCTCAAATAATTATTTGAATTGAAGTGACTAAATTGAGAAAAAAAATTAAGTGACCAAAATAGGACAAATTTTATTTTAGAGTGACCATGGGTATAATTTAACTTTTTTTTTTAAAGACATTTTCAAAATGACATGATAGTCGACAATTTTAGGGGAAAAAAATTGCACAAATTTTCTTACGTGAATAGATTATAAGAGTTTCCTAATCCAAAACTTAAACATTATCATTCATTGAAAATAAATTTCATCATGAATCAATTCAATTAAACATTGAATTTAAGTAGCTTATGTCATTACCTCAATGATTTCAACACATGGCTTATTGACAATGTTTTGGAACCAGACTGGTGGTTGAAATGGTTAGACCAATTGGTTCATAATTTAAACAGTTCGACTAGGTAAAAGCAAATAAATTGTTAAAAAAATAAAAATATTAAAAAGTATAAAACTCAGTTTAACTATTGGTTCAATCAGTTTTATCTTGAATCAACCTGTTTATATTACTTTGAAGGCCAATCGACTTTTCACCTCTCACTAGACCTGATACCACAATCGATTCTAGGTCTTTCTAGCTGTTCTGGTTTAGACAACATTGAATTTTAATTTTTTTTATATATTTAAATGATTTTTTAATTTTGAAATAATTTTAGTTTTTTCATAATTTTAGATTTTTAAATATATATTTTTAATTTTTATGTTTTTATTTAAGATATGGAAATAATAATATTTTTTATATTTTTTATTTTCGATTAAAGAGTAAGGACCAAATTGACAAAGAACTGTAAATTTTGAGGGTTAAAAAAGTTATTTCACCTTTTTATAATAGTCAACAAAATTAGATAAATGGACTAAGATTTTTAAATAAAAAAGATACAGGGACTCAATATCTCAAAATTAAATATAGGGACTAAATTTCAAATTTCAAAAGAGTATTCCATCAATCGTTGACAATTAAGTTTTCTTCTTTTTTTTTTATTGAGATTTACTTGAAGCGGTAGTTAGAGCTTCCGTCTGGTATATAAATGAAACAGGTTCAAACCTTACCACCCTTTTCTTCTCCTTAATATTGTAATGATAAAAAAAAATACTTTTTTCATTGAAAATAGAAAGGACAATTATTCTTCTTCTAAAATATGTGAAAATAATCATCCTTTCTATTTCCAATAAAAAACGTTCTACGATTTGAGCCTAGTTCTATTTTACGGTCTGAACCTAGTTCTGTTTGAGACGAAGTAATACTCATTTAAACCTCTCCCAAAAATGTCAATTTTAAGATTTGAACTTGGTTCAAATACCTGGGGAAGATTACATATCAACTCAGCAAAATTTTGCTATCTTAGCCACCAATCTCTTCAGTGTTATGATCAAACCAGATCGTATCTTCAGCACAATAACCTCCTAAAATCAATAGGAATGTAACAATAACAACAACCAACAATATCATTTTAGATGCATCAATTCAATGTATAGAAAAATTGAAATTAATCATAAGTAAAATTAGCAGTATTACTTCCCCTTACTCTATTAATTCCCAATCAATTTCCATCATGTTGTTTAAAGGAGTGAGAACGAATGCTACAACAACAATAAGGGTTGTAGCTCATGGAACAACAAGCGCTTTTTCCAAAAAAACCTAGAAGTTTGTCCAATACTTGATAAATCTTCAATATAATCTCCATCAGTTGCAACTTCATGCTTCACGTAAGCATCAATCAAACACTAATCTTTATAACTAAAATTTGTTCGATTCTTCCTCAGCCAAATTTGCCTATGTGTGGTCTCCTTGTTCTATTTGTTGTTCAAACAGGTTTAACAACCAAGCTAAACTTCTTCCAAATTGGCATCATCTTAAAACAATGGTTGTTTGGTGTTCCTTTCTTTCTCACAATAATGACATACAATTTTCCTTTCTCCTTGTTACATATATGATGTTGGCTAGGTGTTGTTCCATTAAATGTTGCAACTTTAGATAGATTGTTCCTTGTACTTCTTCTTCTTTGATCATTCATCAACTTGTAATAATGAGATCTAATATGTTCAGTCTTTCCACAATAGTAGGAAAAAGTAGCAACCATCTTATTAGATCTAACAAAATTCGTAGGAGATATATGTTTCTTACCAAGTTCGTTACAACTAGGTTCGGATCTCCAAACAACTAAGATATCTTCATTTTGCCTTTCATATCTTTTTAGAATGGCTTTGGTATCATTTTAACTCTTACTCATTTCCTTTCAAAGTAGTATATGTTTTAGCAATCAACTCATCCTTTTCTTTGATTGTTTCATCAAGCATTGTGTTACCTTTCTTAAGATTGACGATAATATCATCTTTTTCTTTAATTATAGATTCAACCCTTTCTTTTTCTATTTTGAGAATAATAACTTCTTCCCTCAAGGACTCATTTAATTAGCACAACACTTCCACATTCTTCAACATTTAGTTGAACACTTCCTCTTGGTTGTTGAAAGGAACATTATTGTCGTGGTCTGAGTTTGATGCCTTAATCACCAAAGGTGAATGTAACGCCCCAAAATTCTTATTTTTGTTTCTGTTAAAATGTGACACACAACTGTGTATCTGTTTCAATGGTTAAGTGTTCTGGGTGTGTGTGTGAGGTCCCAAGTTCAAGCCTGAGCTTTGGCAAATTTTGTTATTTTTGGAATGAAGCCCTATCCTTACTCAGTGGGCTTATATTAAATTATTCGTAAAACTATATCAGAATGAGCTGCTGGTGCAAGTGGAAAGGGTGTTGGTGTGTTGGAGGTCCTGTGTTCAAATCCCTACGTTAGCATGGGTATTTATTTTGCTGGATTAACTGGCAGAGTTTCGGTGGAGTTAGAATTCTGTAGTAGTTGAGGTTGAGGGGTTACTGAGAGTAATTTGAGGGATTTGGGGAAATAATGATTATTTTAGTTTTTATTTTATTTTTATTTTTCCTAATTTTCCCAAAAATCTTTCAAGCTGTTGACGTCTGTTTCCCTTCTCCTCTGTCGATTTTCCCCCCTCTTTTCGGTTTTTTCAAAATTTCCTCCGTTTTGTTCAACGCTTTGATTGCACTCGTTCGGTAAGTAATCATTTTGCTGCTACTTTTTTGTTTTGTGATTAGTATCCTAAAAGGGGGTTGTTTTGGTTCTTTCGTTTAGGCGAAGGTCAGATTCTGTTGGGCCCTTATAGCGATTCAGGCGTTAAGGGTTTCGTTTCGTTACCGGTAAGTAGGCGAATACATTGTTGGATGTAGTAAGTTCCATTCGTAGAATTTTCTCCATTAAGTTTTCGAAGGTGTTACTGAAATGGGTGTTGTTATATCGAATTTTAGGTTTTGGAAGGCTTGGGAGTGGTTTTGCACCAAATCGATACCAGGTGTGTACTCGAAAACACAGAAAATAGGGTTTCGACAAAAGCCAAAAACCCCACTGTCGACGTTACACGGGCGTGTGGTCGCCCGTGTGGTAGGCCGTGTGCCATAACATGGGCGTGTGATCGACGAGGCCAGGCCATGCACGCAAGACACGGTCGTGTTGGCCACACGGACGTGTGGGTCCACACGGGCGTGTGAGATTCTGGGCCAGGCCGTGTGATCCACACGGCCAAGGCCAAATTAGGCCGTATGGGCCACACGGGCGTGTGGGCCCACACGTGCAGGCCACATGGGCGTGTGAGCCCATTTAACTGAAATATGTTCTAAGGTTGCACGGGTTGCCCAAGTCGATTGTGAACCTACTGTTGGGTCGGTAAGCACTACTTAGACCCTTAAATGCGTAAACTGTATATATGATGTATGTACTGAGCATGAAGATTATATGAATGAATACTGAACTGTATGTATAACTGATATTCATGTATTAGCATGTCATTTACTGTATGTTGCATTGCATTAGGTTGGGATGTTGATATTTAGAGGAAGTGTACTGAAAGGCTCTTAAGCCTATTATCTGGCAGCTCAGCTGTAATTTACTGATTATGTGCCGCATTCGATACTACTTGGAGTGTAGGGATGGGTGAATGTTTTAAACCCCACATGAAGTGTAGGGATGAACGGAGATGGTGTGTAGAGGTTGGTTAGGTAGGACTCTGTTTACTGATTGATGTATATCTGATTCTGTTACTGTGATGGGCTTAGGCCTTAATGCATATCGGATACTAAAACTGAAATGGGCTAAGGCCCGAACTGCTACTGGCACTGAAATGGGCTTAGGCCCAGACTGCATTTGACTGATAATCTGTTGTTTGACTGTATGCATGTCTTCTGTGGGGATTACACACTGATTTTATGTAAACTCACCCCTTTCTGTTTTATTTGTACAGGTAATCCCCAGACTTAGACGGATCAGTGCGGCGAAAGACTCTACAGTGACCACATGTCTATTGAACGGTTTAATTTCATTTACAGTTTTATTCCCTATTCTTTTGGGGTATTTCGGTTGTAATTTGGGACTTTTGGACTGTTTGCCTTAATTTGGATTTTTAACTGTTTGCATGGAATTTTAAATTGCAAAACTCGGTTTAATTGAAAAGCAACGTTTTCCTAAAGGCAAACGGTTTCATAAAATATCACGGTTTTAAAAGCTTCCGCTACAGAATATGTTTTTAACGAGTCAAATTAATGGGAAAATGTTTTTGTAACTGACGAAAGATGAATAGAAGCTTATAAGCGGGAATGGTTTTTAACTTGATGAATTCGATTTAAAATCTCATTTCGTGTGACATCGCCAGATTTAGCCATAACGTCTAGGAGGGGTTTGGGGTGTTACAGTGAATGTAAGATAGAATTACCTTTCCTCCTAGACTTCATTATCGAAACCATAGCTTAGGATCTCTTCAAAGTGTGTTTAAAGCCTGCTTTGATACCAATTAAAAAAGACTTTGATTTGCACTTCATTTCAACTATTATTCAAACTGATCACTTGGTTGGCTGCAAAACAATTTTGTTCTAATAAGGAATGGGACAAAACAAAATTTTAGCAAGGTAGAACAAGATGCAAAGTAATGAGAGAAATAACATGCAATGTTTGTTAACGCAGTTCAGATTCACCAATCCTACTCTAGGAGCCTCTGCTAGAGAATGATTTTATTCAACAATTTGTTCAGAACAACTATTGGTTCAAATATTACTCTAGATTAGCCTTAAAAATACACGTCTCTTCCAGAGTCCTATTGTTCAAAACACTCTCAAGTATATAGAGGCCGATGCTTGGAAAACTTTTATTCCTTGGTTCACTCTTTGGATATGCCATTGGTGTTCTGACTTCTCGATTTCTAGGCTTCTGATGACTTCTTTAAGGAATCACAACTCTCTTGCCCCATCCTTCAATTTACTGCTTCGTTCAGCTCATCGAGCTTCACAACCCCTATCTTAATAAGCCTTTCCACGACTTTCTTAAAGGCAGTGCAATTTTCTATTGAATGCCCCAAAATTCCCGCATGATAGTCACATTGGGCATTTGCATCGTACCACTTGGGGTACGGGGGCTGCAATGGTGTCAGGTAGAAAGGGGACACCACGTGTGTGTCAAACAATCTCTGATATAGCTCTTGGTATGTTATTGGAATAGGAGTGAACTGAAGCTTTTCTGTGTTCGTCCTTTGACTAGATTCATTCCTTAAAGGAGTCTGAGGACTAGTAGTTGTCGTCCTTAGTGATCCCACAGTAACTTGCTTTGAATAGCCTTTACTGTATGCTCCCACATTGTTTACCTCACTTTCTTTCTTTCCCGGGGCTGATCTTTTGGCACTTTCCCCCGCATCTATTTTACCACTCTTTATGGCATTCTCGATCATTTCTCCAGTCATTACGACGTCTGAGAAGCTCTTTGTAGCGCTCCCTAGCATATGAGTGATAAGTGGGGCCTTCAATGTATTAATAAAGAGTATTGCGGTCTCTTTCTCCAGAAGTGGTGGCTGGACTTGTATGGCAACCTCTCTTCACCTTTGTGTATATTGCCGAAAACTCTCGCTTGATCTCTTCTCGATATTTTGCAAGGTGATTCTATCAGGGGTCATATCTGTTACGTGACTGTACTGCTTCATAAATGCCTGTGCTAAATCCCTCCAAGAACTAATTTCGGTACGGATTAACTGATTGTACCATTTAGATGCTGCTCCCGCCAGACTGTCCTGGAAGCAATGTATTAGCAGTTGGTCATTGTTAACATGCCCAGTCATTCTTCGGCAAAACATAGTTATATGAGCTTCGGGGCAAGTAGTCCCATTGTATTTTTCAAATTCCTGCATCTTGAATTTGTGGGGAAGTATTAGATCTGGCACCAAACTTAGATCTTTAGCGTCGATTCTGTGCTGCCTATCAGTATTTTCCATGGCCCCGAATTTGTCCTCTATCCATTTGCAACGATCCTCTAACTGTCTTGGCAATTCAGACTTTGCCCTTTCTCTCTCTACTGCTTCATCAAAGTCGGGAATAACAGTATTAATTGGGTGATCCTCTAAGTTAGAACCCGATCCCGCTTGGAAGCTTGTTGGTATCGAAACACCCTCCTGAAGTTGTTGAGGTTTAATTATGCGGATGTCTTTCATGGATGCACTTCAGGATGTGTCGGGGTAAAACCCGGGAGATATAGTCATTCCTCACTATCTTCAACAGCGTTAACCATGGGGGTTTTCCCTTTGTCTACTCCTCCCGCCAATAATTGAGTTAATTGAGACATCATGGTTTTTTGCGATTCCATCATCCGATCCATCATATCCTGCTGGATCTTAGCAAGCTGTTCTTGCATTTGCAGCTGAAGCTTATCCTGCATCTCTTTTTGGAGTTGTTCAAGCTTCTCTAACCTCTGATCCATATCTCTCGTCATGATTCGAGTACCGTAAGGATGTTTGGTTTTGTTGGTGTCCAGGTTAATGCTGAAATAATTTCAACCAATCAGGGTCTTCTCATGAAATCTAGTGCATATGATGTAATGCCATGTGAATGCATGCAATGGGTGTAAAAAGCATCGATTCTAATTTGATTTCCATTAGAAAACTTTTCTAGAAGGCAAAATTCTTTACATGAAACAGATTACAAATATGGACAACCGTATTATCTTTTGTTTTATCAAGAAATTCGTTCTCCCTGACAAACTCTCTAATTCGGTAATCGAATATGAATCGACACTCTTTTAAATATGAAATGACATGTAAACAAGAACACAATAAGTCAGTATCGCATGATAAAATTCAAAACAAGCAAAATATTATCAAACATTTATCTGGGTAACCACTAAAAGTTTGGCATAGCTCTGCCTAAGGTGGGCTCTTAAGGCTACTACATGCGGCTTAGTCCTAGAGAATGGGTACCTGAACCAGCAGCTTCCTCAATCTTCACCCATTATAGGCTCATATGGATCGAGTTCGGTTCAGGGGAATACATTTCCCGATGGCCATGCGGAGATGAAAATCTCACGAAGCACATAGGTACAGATGTATCCCGGAAGCAGTCCACTAGCCCATGCGGAGGTGAAAACCTCACGAAGGCATAGTTTCTCACTCCCACTTAAAGGTGTAACCACAACGATTATGCAATGCCGAAGCAAGTATTTTACCAAAAACATCAAATGCATCAAAGGAAACATGATTTTTCAAAACAATTTTCCAAATTTTCAATCAAAAGGACAAAATTAATCAATTTATGGCCTGACTCTCAACCAGTCCCCAGTGGAGTCGCCAAGCTGTTGAAACCATTTTTTTTATGGGGGCTTTGAAAAATGGGAATCGGCTTTAAAAATATGGAGTCGCCACCAATCCTTTTTGTTTAGATGTGATCGGGTCACCTATGAAATAAATTTTGGTCTACGACTTTCAAGAAGAAAATAGGTTCGGGAGTCGGTTACGTGCGAGGAAGGATTAGCACCCTCGCAACGCCCAAAATTGGTACCAAATTGCTTAATTGATGTCCTAATGTTGAAAAGTTTGAAATGATTTTGAAATTCTGTTCTTTTTCTATAAGTTTAAATAACTTGATTGAATGTTGAGATTCCCTTGCTCCGAAGGAATAGAGTATCACATCCAGCATGATTGGACACGACAATCTGAGTCCTCGAATTCAAGATCATCCCCAAAATTCTCCATGCACGTATTGAAATTTTGAAAGGGTATTTGGTTTATTTGGACAAACAAAAAACCACACCCAGCACGATTGGGCACGATTTCTTCGAATTTCCAAACGCACAATTACCTTATTTTGAAGTACGGATAAAATTTAAAAGGATATTCGTTCATTTGGTCAAACACAAAAAAAATCACACCCAGCACGATTGGGCCCGATTTCTTCGAATTTCCAAATGCACAAATGTTACCTTATTTTGAAAATATGGACGAAATTTGAAAGGGTATTCGCTTATTTGGTCAAACAAAAAAAAATCACACCCAGCACGATTGGGCCCGATTTCTTCGAATTTCCAAACGCACAAATGTTACCTTATTTTGAAAATATGGACGAAATTTGAAAGGGTATTCGCTTATTTGGTCAAACAAAAAAATCACACCCAGCACGATTGGGCACGATTTCTTCGAAATTCCAAACGCACGAATATCACCTTATATTGAAAATTTTAAGTAAAAATGATTTTAAAGTTCGAATAGTATTGAAACATGGTGTTTTTAAGTGAATACAATGTGATGGCATAATAACTTACAATGTAGAGCAATTATTTACAAATGAAATATAATGCTATTGAATCTTAAGCAACGGCTAAATATAAAACGAGAATTAAAACATACATAATAGCAATAATTATCAAACATTAGATCAATGATAAGGAAAATTAACTAAATACATACAAGTATAACATATATAAGACGTATTCTAAATAAACAAAAGCGATTTTAAATATAAATAAAAATTATGTATACAATGATGCATGCAAAGTATTTAGAATCCACATAAAGTTCCAAAACAAATAATGTGTATACAATAAAATTTTAATGATTTAAAGGAATAAAAGTAACTTTATAATATACAAAAGAATGCATGAATGTATAAAAAGATTTAAAGTATACACCACAAATATATATATACATATATGAATAGTAAAATCCATATGAAATGAAATTAATAATATACCAAATAATTTAAAACATAATAGATCGGTTTTAATATATAGAAATTCATACAAATAATAACATATAGATATATAAGAAGATTGGAAATAAGCTATGATGAAATATAATCTTTTAAAGATATAGATTATGTACAATAAATTTAAAATATATATAAATAAAAAGAAACAAAAAATTACATATATATAAATAATCTTAGAAAGGTAAACAAATTTATATAAAGTGCGCATGTGTAAAATAATAATATGCTAACAGGGTTAAATCGAAATAGGAATAACATTATAATGCTATTTTAAAAAAAATTAAACAGATTTAAGGATTGAATTAATACACGCGTAAACAGTTAGGGACCAAAACAACAAGAAAACTAATTCCCAAAACGCAGCATATGGTTCGGACCCAAATTGCAAAAGAATCAGAACTCGGAGGGATCAATCGCATAAATAACCCACTGCTAGAGAAAACACGCGGATCCTCCGGGTTATCGGGTCGGATTCGGGTCGTGGCCTTATGCGGCGTCGTATTGAGGTTATTGTAATGAACCCCAAACGACGTCGTTTTCTTAACAACCTATAACCCCCTTAAACCGAGTTAAATCTGACAGACGCCACTCTTCCCCTTTTTTTTTTGAAACCCTAAAATCCCCTCTCAGTTTAACCCCCAACCGCAGCCAAGGAAAACCCTTCCATCCGACTACCAAAACGCCATTGTAAAGGAGCTTGGCGGTATCCGAAGAGCCCAAGGGAGGCCTTTTCGCACTAGCCCTGAAGTCCCGCCCCTATCCGGACTCCGATTGCGACGGAGAGGACATGGACAGAACCATGCGAAGGTATCCCCTCTCTCCCTTTTTGTTAATATTTCGAAATAAAAGAGAACGACGCTTGGAATCGATTCAAAGAATGAGTAACAGAAAAAAGATGTAATCGGAAAAAGGAAAAAAACCTTTTCGTTTCTGATATATTCTGTATCGTAGTCAATAGTGTGCGTGAAAAAATCAATGGTGCGTTTTCAGTTTTTTTAAAGCCGAAAATAAAAAATCAAAACAAAATTAAAAATTACAACTGTTTTTCTCTTTTTGTTTTCTCTGCTGCTCTCTGTTGTCGTGGTGTATGTTTTTCGCAGTATAGCCGCGAGATGTGGCGACGGAGCGCGGGACGACAATCGAGCGCCGAGGCGTCGGGGCGCTACTGGTGAAGGCTTGCGCGTGGGTGGAGCGCGTGGGGCATGCGGGGATGCGAACAGTCGTGCGCGTGGAGGCATGCGTAAGAGAAGCTGAGGCGGCGCTGGAACGTTCTGGAAGCCTTTCTATGGTTTCTGGATCGTCAAACGTATTGGGTCGTTTGGGCCAGTTCTAAAATTGAGTTTTTAGTGGGTCTGTAAATGGGTAGTGTTTAGGCCTGCTGTTTTATTTTTAATTGGGCTATTGTAAACGGACTGTTTTAACAGACTTGGTTTATTATTATTTATTTTGTTTTTGTTTTTTGAATTTGGTTGGTTAATTGGTTATGGCATGGGCCCGGGCGAATTTGGGCTCTTACATTGGTTAAAGCTCAAACTACCCTTTACACACACAGATATTTGTAGTGACAAAGTCGAACCCAAATAGTTACAAACCACTCTCCAAAATACCTCACTTACAACCAACGTAAACTTTTCAAAGAATACTTAAAAGAGAGTCAAATATAACCACAAGAAAGACACAACAAAGTTGACAACTAAGGAACTCTAAATCTTTGCACATTAAGGTCACCAACCTGCTGCCTATTTATAGGCCTCTTCAATTGATCATCCAATAGTGTTTTGATAAGCTTTAAACTCTCCTTTAAAAGCTAAAATTATCATATTAATTGTCTTGAGTATTGATCATATAAAAGTCTTCATAAGTAAGCTCCTCAGCTTCAAATACTCTTAAAGATAAGGATAAATATGTGTATCCACAAAAGTTCAAACTCCTCTCCTTCCTTTTCAAGACTAATCGAATGGATGATGATCATATTCTAATTTACCATGAAATTCCTTTATCATTTGCTATTAACTAATATTAAAACAAAAGGCATTAAAAGTCAAATATGTCACCACCAAAAACTTTAATTACTCAAAACAACTTGTTTTAACTGTTGTTCGAACAAGGCAATCAAAGTTTCCAACAACTTTTTTATAAAAAAATCATAAAATTTTCACAAATGTGTCAACAAGAAAAATTTTAAAAATTTTAAGAAAACATATATTAGTTGATGTCGGATGAAGAGCATGATCAACTTAAAGAATATCTAAGTGTAGTGGGGTTTTTTAAACTTGTTGAACTACCTCATGTACCCATATGGTTGTCATTGTTTATAGCCTTGATGGAATAGTGTGATTTTTTTTACTAGTAGAGGAATAAAAATGTTTGAAATCGTAAGATGCGATTTAATTGTCATATAAAAACTTGTTTTGTCGAACTACCTTATATTGGTACCTATGTTTGACTTTTATTACAAAAAAAAAAAAACATGGTATATTGAACAAATGATGTTAACTTTTTCATGTTGCTCAATAAATATTTGACACGTGAAAAATCTAATATTTAACACGTGACGATGATTTTTTTATAAAAGTAGAAAAAAATAAAATTTTTTTTGTAATGTTTCATAAAAATCTAAAAAGTTAAGAAAATAATTTTTATAATGTTTTATAAAAAATTATAATTTTTATAAAAAAAACTTAATAAAAAAGTGCTCTTAGAAATCAAAATTTTTATAATTTTATAAAAAAAATCAAAAGCATGAAAATATTCATTGGACCATGTAATTTTTTTTTATAAAAATAAATTATATAATTTTCATGCACAATATTTTTAGATTTTTAAATTTTTTTACCATCATCACCATTGTCAAATATTTATTGAACAACATGAAAAATTTTAATCTCATTTATCTCGAAAATCATTTTATTAATGGAAACCATACCATTTATTTCACAAACCAAATATTCATCAAACAACATGAAAATTTTAATCTCATTTGTCTCGGGAACCATTTTATTTAATGAAAATTAGACCTGTTCATGGGTTTGAAGCTACCTACTCAGGCCCGTCTGAAACTTGGTAGAGCTTAAGCACAAATATTAGACCCGAAAAATGGGTTTGGGCAGAAAAACTAAGCTCGTTTAAAATTTTAGTTGAACTTGAGCTTGAACATTTAAGGCTCGAGCCCAGCCCAACCTATTTTTAAGTTTATAATACTTTATATTATGTAATTTATTTATATATTATGTAATTTATAACACGTAAAGAAATAAATCTATACTAAATAAATAATATTACTCTAATGTAAGCATTAAAATAATATTAAGATAGCCATATAAAAAATTAATTAATAAAAATATATAAAAATATTAAATATTAAATTAAAATAATATAGACAACTTAAAATGGGCTTAAAAAAAAATCTTTTACAAATCTGAACGGACTTAGACAAAATTTTAAATTCATATTTGATGTTGAATTAAGCTTAGACAAACATAAAGTAAGCTAATATCATACTTAATCTCAACTCAACCAATAAACATTTCTATCGAAACTATACGACTAAGGAACCAAATATTTATCCAACAATATAAAAAAAAATTATGAGTGAATAGTTAATATACCTGTCAAATATTTGATAGATTGAAAATGTAGTACAAGTCAATTTATGAAACATTTAAATTCCCAAAATATTTTATGGCAAGTATATTGTCAAAAGTCAATCACATTTATCTATTGAACTATTTTATGTAATCAAAACCATACATTTCGCCAACCATTTTATGTAATGGAAACCAAACATAGGATTCAAAATCAACATTAAGCTAAGTACCAAAAAGGTATATTTCCCTAAAAATAGAGTCAAGCAGAACAAATTACCGTTTGAATCAAAGGAAGTTAAAGCCGCCGACCCGAAACCTTTGGAAATACAATCTGCAGATCTTTGTTTAATTGCTTCCACTCACAAAAACCCTAGACTAACGCCGACCCTCACTGATATGGCAAGGGCTGCTTTTCTTCATTTGTTAAGATACCGCACGGCCGCCGTCGCCGCCGCAGCTGCAGAACCTCTCTCCACCTTTAGATGCGTAAGTTTTCAATGCTTTTCTCTTTTATTTTGTTTTCTTTCGTGGTTCATTTGATTGGTTCGTATTTCCTAAATTGATGGTTTTTTTTTTCTTTTCAATTGCTTATATAAGCAGCTGATGACTAGAAGCAATAGTAAGACACCAGCAGCAGGGATTAAGCGGGCAGGTTTTTGCAGACCTTTCAGGTCCAATGGGTTCCATCTTTTTCTTTTTCTTTTGGCTTTTTTATTTCTTTGAATAGGGTTTAAATTGATTTGTTTTAACTAGTGGATGTTGTTTGTTTGCTCAGCTCAAAAGCTGCTCTAAATGATGTTATCGGTAATGATACGGATTCCAGCGTTGCAGTCATGGAACCACAGGTAAGAATATTGAAAGATCAATGGAAGTTACTGCTGCTAGTAATTATTAATGTCATTCGAAGTTGTTGTCATGTTTTTCCATATGATATTTCAATAAGATTCTTCGGGCGTCCAGTGGTCTTTCTGATGTATCATATGAAAGCAGTGATTATATAAAGACAGTGAAAATAGCGAAAGGAGACAGAGTGAGGGGCGAACAACTTCTGGTTTCAGTTTCCAACTAAAGTTTACAATTAAAATATCTATAATCTGGCGTTATCTGTGTAATAAACAGGGGAATTGCATGAATTACCTTAATTGTAAATGGAAACCATAGGTGGGTCTGTATTATATCTAGATAGTGTACTGTTATCAGCTTTTCCACCTTGTTCATTCCTTTTCTGGTTATGAAAGAAGGGGGGGGGGGGGGGTACTGTTATATAGTATTTCAATTTCACCAATGGTTATTATGTTAGATTGTCTGGTGGTTATTTTGTTATTTCTGTATCATAGTAAAACAGCTTTAAGAAATGGGTTAATGCACTTAACTTGGCAATTATTCCCTCATTGGGGCTTGAACTTGTTTTTTCCAAGTTAGTCCCTTAACTTGGTAATTGCTCTCACATTGGGGCTTAAACCTTTTTTTTCCAGGTTAGTCCCTGAACTTTTTTTGGGTCCAAGTTAGTCCATGATATTTCCTTAAAAAAGTTGGACCGGAAAAAAGTTTAGGCCCCAATGTAGGAACAATTGCCAAGTTTAGGGACTAACTTGGAAAAAAAGTATTCAAGCCCCAATATGGGAACAATGCCAAGTTCAGGCCTCAAATAGTGCATTAACCCTTGAGAAATTTATATTGTCGGTGTCTCTTGAAATTTGGATTAAGTCTGTAAGTGTCACAAAATGTCCCATGTTGAACACTTTCTTTTTTCTTATTTTGGAAGAATAAACAAAAAGGGGCTATAGTTGCTTTTAAAATGAGAGGTAGGTTTTTCCTAAGATGAGAAATTGATGTTTCTTACAATAGTTAAAACTTCGGGCTTATATGGCTCCTATGTTACAGACTTGGGTTATGGCAGATAGAGGAAAATTGCCTGTGGTGGCCTCAAGGTCCTCTCATTTGTTAACGTGAATTTCTTGTCTTTGGGAGATTGCACAATAGCAAATATGGAAGTCTGACCAGGTGTTCGATCATGGTTGTAATTGTGACTACTGCTTCTTCAATCCTAGATGCTTTTGTTAATTTTCAAATTTAATACTCCCATCAGCATCCAATGCTGTTTAGGCTGAAGAAATGCATCAAACACATAGAGTGTTTACTATTCAAAGAAAATAAAACACATATAAGATCTTAAGTTATGAAGCATTGTAGAATGTATGTCCTAGGTCATTCATACTTTGATTCAGAAACAAACAGTTGAAGAAAAATGTTTTATGTCATTGCATACTCCTTTGATCTGTCTCTTATTTTTAATTGTTGTTGCACATAAGCTGTTACGCTTTTTAAAAATGTCCTGGAAAAACTACTTTGTTAATTCCCTTTCTATCTATTTTTCATTTACCACTCTATTGAGATAGTGGGACGTTTTTCAGGAACGAGTTGACCCATTTTCCCTTGTTGCCAATGAGCTATCACTTATTGCCACCAGACTGCGGTCAATGGTAGCTGCTGAAGTATGTAACTGTCCTTTCTCAGGTCTTTTAACTGAGTTTTACTAGTTTTTATTTTTTCTGGTGTAAAAAGGTTAAGATCTTTCTCTCTTGTGATAATTGCTGTATCCATTTCCTACAGGTTCCTAATCTCGCTTCAGCTGCGGAGTACTTCTTCAAAATTGGGGCTGAAGGAAAGAGGTTTCGTCCCACGGTAATAACAGTAGTTGCTCAAGGCTAATTCCAAAAGTTTGTCTTTTCTTTGATTGTAGATAGTTTTTGGGTGTCATGAATAAGATAATAGTAACCTAAGGTCCTTCCCGTGAAAACCAGTCCTTTGATCACACCCTTGCTTTTTGGGACTTGTCTTATGCACACAAGATGAATAACATAGCCCAATTTAGATGTGCAACTGTCCCAAAAAAAAAAAAAATACACCTTCCACTTGGTTATTTCTGTTTTTCTGTTTTAAGTTCTTAGGCTTACTTTATAGGTGTGTTTTTACTTGGAAAGCACTGCTCGTGATTCTAAAACCATTCATCTTATATTTCAGATTAGGGTTAGTTTCCAATTGGCTATTTTAGTTGTTCTATGCAGGTTTTACTTTTAATGGCGACAGCTTTGGATATGCATATACCTGAACTATCTCCTCCTGGGATTGGAGATACCTTGCCAACTGATTTGCGTACAAGACAGCAGCGTATAGCTGAGATCACAGAGATGATCCATGTAATGTTTATGTCCCCTTTGCTTTCAATTTTACCTCTGCAGTTACTTGGATGTCAAGTAACTTCTTCATAGTTTCTTCTAGATTAACTTGGCCATGCCCTTGGATCAGGTGGCAAGCCTCCTTCATGACGATGTCTTGGATGATGCAGACACAAGACGTGGTGTTGGTTCACTAAATGCTGTAATGGGCAACAAGGTGCCAATATTTTTCTTGTTCCCTTGAAAGAAGGTTCCGCAACAAGTTCTCATTGTTGTTTTAAGACTCCTTTTATATTAAGCTTCTCCTAGCAAAAGTAGTTCTTACTTTATGCTAATCGAGCTGTTTATAGATATTCAACCTGGCTGAAGAAAAGTTAATGGAGGATTGAAACCAATTTTTATTTTCTAAGAATTTCTGTTTGTAATGCAGTTGGCTGTTTTAGCAGGAGATTTCCTGCTTTCTCGAGCTTGTCTGACCCTTGCTTCTTTAAAA
Organism: Gossypium sturtianum; assembly: GCA_025698515.1. Taxonomy (NCBI): domain Eukaryota; kingdom Viridiplantae; phylum Streptophyta; class Magnoliopsida; order Malvales; family Malvaceae; genus Gossypium; species Gossypium sturtianum. Next base: position 25,546,729 of record CM046949.1, read on the forward strand.
AATACAGAGGTATTTTTAACCCCTTTTTGATATCGTGGATGTTTGTGGGCGAGTTAGGAGATGATAGATTGACTAACACCTGTCCTTTGCTTTCTAAATATCTATCTGAGTGATTTATATTCATTACCTGTGGTTTTGAGTGTATGTAGGTTGTCACCTTAATTGCAACAGTTGTTGAGAATCTTGTTACTGGGGAAACCATGCAACTAACAACTGCTTCTAATAAACGTTTTAGGTATACCACTTTGCTATTTACCCATTTATTCATTACTAACTTGCAGTTTTGCTTTATGAGAATAGACATCAAAAGTCCTATGACAAAAGTTTATTCCTATAGGACATTTTCTACCCTGTATTTATAATGATTGTTTTTATGTTGCTTCTCCTTCTGCTTAATATTTAATACTGTTGAATACATGTAAAATTTGATCATTCTACTTCTGGAAGTAATGAGGCTTGATGTTATCTTCATCCTTTGATCATTTTTAATGCTTTATGTTTTCTGGTAAGAACAAATATTCGAAGGATAAGCAGTATGCATGTGAGGCCTGTAAATCCAAGTTATCTACTTATCTAAAAGAACACCCTTGCTATGAAAGAAATCAGAGCACATAGTATAAAGAAAAGACTAGCTAGATAATTGCTATTTGTGCCTTTACCAAACAACCTGCTCAATCAACTGCTCAAAAGAAAATAAAAATCTGTCCAAAAGTTTTATTATTTTGAAGAAGGGGTTGACAAAGGGAACAAATTTAGATAGGAAATGGCTACTGCTGTTGCAATTTTTCCGTCTGAAGGGATAAAAAAATGCAGTTTCCTTTTCCGGTTACTGTAATATTGTAAATAGGAATAAAATACTATAGTATTACATGCATACGTAAGTATATTTAAGTTTTTTGGGTATGCATATCAATTTTGTGTATAGAGGACAAATATAATCTAAATATTATTAGCTAGATAATAACGCTTGACAATCAAATAATTAAGTATTTTGCAAGTAACTTGCCTGTTTACACGCTTGGTGATTCATTGCATGTGTGGCGATTTTTTTTTCTTTTTAAATTTTGTCTCCATCTGATTGCATATCCATGACAAGGGCAGGCTAATAAGGTGAATAATTGCTGTACTCATTAATAGTCTTGGGATTGCACTTTTAAGTAACCATGTAACCTTTTTTTTAAATGCAGCATGGAATATTACATGCAGAAGACATACAACAAGACTGCATCCTTAATGTCAAACAGCTGCAAGTCAGTTGCCCTTCTTGCTGGGCACACAGCAGAAAACGCAATGTTAGCCTTTGAGTACGGAAAAAATCTGGTTTGTAAATCCCACAAATATTTTCTTGGTCAGAAAGGAAAAAAATTCCTCAGAGTTTCTAATGGGAACCTTTTCGAGATTATGTTGCATGTTACAACATATTTATCGTGGAGAACTCTGTGGACTGTAGTAACACCAATTAACATGTATGCATGATATGGTTGCTTGATATATTAGAAAGTGAAGATTACTAAAAGAATCTTTGATACCTCCATTGTTCTTGGTTCATACAGTAGTCAATGGAAAATTATGCAAAATATTTCTGGAGATACAATAACAGTACTCTTTCACTATGACAATCTGATTGGTGTTTTAAGTTTATGGTCTAGTTCAATCTTATAAAATGGTGCCTGAGGTATAAAGGTGGTTGCATGCTTTTAAAACCATAATTTGCCATGTTGATATTCAGTAATTTATCAACTGACAGGAACTTTCAAGCATTCTACAATTGAGTATTAGAACTTGACATCAATTCATACCATTTTATGCCACGCCATCTGGCAGTATTAACATTGCCTATTTCTATTTATTATGCGTCTTTAGTCTCATCATTTGCTTCTTTTCTTTTCTTTTCTTTTTTTTTCCTGCAGGGATTAGCATTTCAATTGATAGATGATGTTCTTGATTTCACAGGCACATCAGCATCCCTTGGAAAGGGTTCTTTATCTGATATCCGACACGTAATTCATCTAACTTAATGTCTTATCTCCCCATGCTCGCATCTTCTTTTTTGTTAAATGAGAAACGGTGACCATGAATCATGAATGTAAGTGATTTACTTGTTAGAATTGATGGAAAGATAAACCCACTGGAAATCTGGACAAACCTTCCAATCACGCTTCAAGGCCTCCAATTTTTAAGCCATATTTTTCCACTTTATTATGCCTGTGGCACTACCATCCCCCTTAACATCTACGTCTGAAATTCTTAGTTTCAAAACTTTCAAACTGTCCATATGTTTCTTGCCATATGGCTATGGGTCCCATTTATGCTCTCTGAACTCATTCATGAATCTAAGAGCTTGTCTAATGGTCTATGGGGGCATATTATATAAGTCATGATAGTTTGCATCATGCAATACTTATGTTTAGGGAAATGTATTCATCAGTTGAGCCTCTTTGAACTCGTTCATGAATCTTAGCCTTGGCACTTGACCTTGTGAAATAGTTTTCTGTGGCAACGTTAATCATAGAGAGCTGAAAAAAATAAGGGTTCTTCAAGAATATTTACTAGACTGTATCTCAAAAGAAATACTGTGTTAAATGAATGTTTGTCGATGGCAGATAAAATGATGTACACTTGTCTTGTCAAAATATGTGCTACAGGGAATCATAACAGCTCCAATCTTGTTTGCTATGGAAGAATATCCTCAACTGCGAGCAGTCCTTGACAAGGGATTTGACAACCCTGCAAATGTTGACATAGTAAGTTTTATTTTTATTGATCTTAGTTTTATGTGCAATTTCTATTACTATTCTGTTACAATGTCATTGTTAAATGTCAATGAAGGCTTTGGAGACCTGAAATTTGGTTAAGATTTCTTGTCGTTTTAACTTTTCACTTTTAACTTGTGGGATTCTGAAGCATTCTAGAAAAGAGTTGGTCTTTGATACACTGATATTCTGTTCAAGATAGCTGAACTCAGGTTTTAAAGTGATTATGCTTGCAACAATATTTGATTTTAGACATTTTCTCTTTTTGTACTAATTTACTCTTGCTTTACATATGTATTAAATATGAAGGAACCTCCGGTCCCTGCTATTATGTCATGGTACAATAATGTTTGATATCTCCGTATAAAATAGTGTTTTTTAATATGTTTTAATTTCTATTTTATGTTATGTTGGTATCATGTCCAAAATTAATAAGTATTGTATCGAATACAGGCACTCGAGTATCTTGGGAAGAGTAGGGGAATAGAAAGGACCAAGGAACTAGCCATGAAACATGCAAATCTAGCTGCTGCAGCCATTGATTCACTACCCCAAAGTGATGATGAAGATGTAATAAAGTCGAGGCAGGCCCTTATTGATCTCACCCAAAGAGTCGTCACCAGAAATAAGTGAAACAAAGGCTATCAAGTTAGTTTCACTAATATAGGTTTATATCAATAAAACCCCAAAGTCCCTTTTGTAGTTATTTTCTTGTAGCCGATCACAATTTTCTACAAAATTATTTTAGTTTTTTCCCTACTGAAAGAAATTTAGTAAGGGAGTATTTTTTTTTTTTAAGAAAAAGGAAAATTCTTATTCTTACCCTTGTATTCTAATACTTATTTCTCAACTTGTGTATTGCATTTTCTTTTAATTTGCAAAAAATAATAGTAAAATTAAACCTTATCAATTCATGGTTATTTTTTTTTTAATATAGCAATATTTTTTGACATAATGATTAATTTAGTCATTGATTCCTTTTTTTATATATACAAGTGAAGGGGAAGGGGCATGGGCTTACAAATACAATGATTGAATTTCGAACTTCATACCAATCAACTTAATAATCACATAAGTTTGTCATGAGTTGTGATTAGGGTCACTTAAGTTCTCAACTTACAATTTTAGTTAAATTACATGTCTTTATGGAAAATTTTAGTTAAATGTATATCTTTTTTAAGGAAAAGTTAATTGAAGTACTAAATTTTAATGACAATTTATGCGAATTTCATAAAAAAACTTTAAAAAAGTTATTGTCGAAACCATTTTTTGTTTGGAAAAACAGGCCGACTTTAAAAAGAAAAATGGAGTCGCCACCAATCTTTTTTGAAGTGCGATTGGGCCACTTTTGAAAACGTTTTGGTCTACAAATTTCAAGAAAACGAGTTCGGGAGTCGGTTACGCACGAGGAAGGATTAGCACCCTCGCAACGCCCAAAATTGGTACCTTATTGATTGATTAATGTCCTAATATCGAAAATTGGAAGAGATTTTAAAATACGGATCTTCAAAAAAAAATATTTGGATAACTCGAATCGAAACTTCTCTTGTTCCGAAAGGATGAAATATCACATCCAAAGACGTTAGATATCGATGTTTGGACCTTTGGCATCAAGATCATTTCATGGTTCCCAAAATTCATGCGTCATCATTTTAAAAAGGGTATTTCATTATTTGGCCAAACGAACGAACCGAAACCCAGCACGTCAGGGCACGATCCCTCAAATTTCCAAACATGAAACATTGCCTTATTTTTAAAAGTGAGACAACACGGTCAAAATTTTAAAAGGATATTCAGTCCTTTGGACGAGCGAAAAATTGAAACCCAGCAAGTTAGGGCACAATTTCTCGAAACCTCCAAGCACAAAATATTGCCTTGTTTTTTACATAACGGACATAGTAAGGATATTTAATGATTCGGTCACACGAAAAACCAAAACCCAGCACGTTAGGGCACGATTCCTCGAACTTCCAAACACACAAAATTACCTTTGTGAAACACTTTTTATGAATTTTGAGAAAAAAAAAGTAAACAATAGCAAAAACAAAAATGGTGAAAGGCAATTCGAAATCATCGAGCTATACGAAATGATGGGAACTAGGATAAATAGACCATAATAGTACAAAAACAATAATAAAAATGGCAATGATGATGTTGATAGTAAAAAAAAATAAAGGTAATAACAACCCAAGTGATAAAAATAAAAATAATAGACATAATAAAAAATAATAAGTAATAATATATATATATATGAATACGTAAAATTGAAATACTAAATATATATAAAATAGTTAAAAGAGGTAAAATATCTATATATAAAAAAGGTATAAAAAAATATGTAGTTTAAAATTAATAGTAAATATATATGATAAATATAATAGTAAGATACTAGTACCCATATTGAAAAATAGACATAATAATATATATTAGTATGTAATAAAATATAAAATAATAAAAGTAATAAATATAAAATATTGGGTAAAATACCCAAATATACCAAAAAAAAAATAAAAATTTACGGAATTGGGCCGATTTTTAGAAAATTTACGGAAAATGACAATTTCCCCTCAAAACGCGCTCACGTCAAGCGCTTTTTGAGGAAATGCCACAGAAGCGCGCCACCGGGACGCGCTTTGTGCCACCTCATCAAAACGCAGCCCACGTGGCGCTTTGATGATTTGAACACAAAGCGCGTCCCGTAGCGCTGATGGAAAATTTAATTTAATTAAAAACTAAAACTTCTTATTTATTTAATATATTAAAATAAAATTATAATAAAATAAAAATTAAAAACAACTTCTTATTTTATTACATATATTAATATTAAATTAAAATAAAATAAAAATAAAGAAAACTTCTTATTTATTTAATATATTAAAAACTAAATTATAATAAAATAAAAAATAAAGAAAACTTCTTATTTAATTAATATATTACAATGAAATAAAATATAAAAACAACTTCTTATTTTATTATATATATTAATATTAAATTACAATAAAATAAAATATAAAAACAACTTCTTATTTTATTACATATTTAATATTAAATTACAATAAAATAAATATAAAAAACAACTTCTTATTTTATTACATATTTAATATTAAATTACAATAAAATAAAATATAAAAAACAACTTCTTATTTTATTACATATATTAATATTAAATTACAATAAAATAATTAAACAATAAAAAACAACTTTTTTAATAAAAAATACAAAAATGATTACAATTTAAAAAATAAAAAAAGCCGATCCAAATCAATGTTGATGCCGGTCGGAATCAGTGCCACACGGGGGCGGTCGGCGGTTCCTCCTTCTTCTATCTTCCGTCGGGGGTCGTGGAACCTCAGGCGGGGATTCCGGTTCCTCCCCACTTTGGAGTCCAGTTGTGGGTGTTGCAAGGATGACCCACCTTGATAAAATAACGACCCCGGAGGTGTTTGCATAAACCACGGCGGGGGTGTCTGAATCTCGTATGGCGAAGGAGGCTGGTAGAAAGAAGTGCTCCCCGACGGTGCCTCCCGTGTGATCCTCACGCGACGACGGCGGCCTCAAGATCGGCCGGCGATCGGAGTAGTCGAAAACAGACTTCGAACTCGCCATGCATTCTAACTCAGGGTGGGGTCGGAAAAGGAAACATATACGGGTTAGGATACATATAAGGGTAGGGTACACACGCATAAAGGGTGAAGGCTGTGATGTCGGTGTCATCGGTGAATCCCGATGGGCTCGGTGGATCGTGTGGGTGCCGTTCTTGGGCCGGTGATCGTGTCGTGCCGTTGATGGCCCCGCCTCATCACCCCTTCTCCTTGAATTTAAAGGGCCCCGACGTTCCCTTTGTTGACGGTTTGTCGCCTCTCTCCTTCCGACAACATATACGACTTACCATGGATCCTAAACCATGGCATGTATTCGCACGCACGCTAACTCGGGGACGACGATCGGTTCCTGATAGGTAAGTAGTCATACCGGTTCTCCCACGCCTCGATATGTTCGACCAAAATCTTGGCCAATCCATGTGCAATCGTCGTAAGTCCACTTTGTGCTCATCATCGAGCACCTTAGGTGGCACGGGGATCGGTTGCCGGAATCCAAATTGTCGCAGAACCCAATCGACCGGTGCATCTCCACGGTCGCATAGGTGATCAATGGGACCTTTACGTACAACAGCTTGGATTTTGCAAGAACTCCTCCTAATTATCGCCCGAATTGCCTGATCCTCGTGATGCGGTGTCCATTGAAACTATATTAACATTACCAAAATATTAGTTATATACATAATACTAAACACTAAATACGAAATACTAAATTATAAATACGAAATTAAAACTTACTTGTGATTCCGACCGTTGGTCCAATAGAAGCCGTATATCTTCAAGCGAGGTAGGTATTCCAAAGATGACTCACGAATGGTTTCACCTAATTAAATAAATTTTTAGCATACAATTATACTATAAATCTACGTAATAATTGTAAAATATAACATTAAATTTACCTCATTATCAGTGGGAATGAATATGATTGGTCGAGTCGAGGACGTAAAAATGGAAATCGAAACCATGCCCATGACTGCAGTAGTGATAGGCAACCTCCGATTTTCGCTTTACTCGACCGCGTCGCCCTGCACATCTCCCAATACAACCTCGATAGCACGGCAGACCCCCAACTCAATTCACCGGCTGCTCTGAAATCAACAAGTTTTAGCAGCCATCTCAAGTGGACGAGGTTTCTAGAAATGTCCGGCATCAGATAGCCTCCAATTATCTGAAGAATGTATGCCCGAGCATACCGTATTCTTTCAATTTCGGTCGAACCCTCAGCCGACTCCGGGAATGTGTCTCGTAACCATGCCATCTCGATCCGAGCTCCTTGAATTTTATCCGGAATGGCACCCGAAGCTCGTAGCATACGGCTCCCCAATCACCGAGAGTTGCGGACCCGTGACTACCGACCCGGCCCACCGGCAATCCCAATCGCAATCGCACATCTTCCGTGAGTGATGGTACACTCTCCGCATGGAAGATGGAAAGTGTGCGTCTCGGTCTCTACCTCTCTATCAACGCACCGATCAAAAGCGGCTCCATCTTAAACCCCGGCCTATCGTGGCCACGTGCCAAAAACCGCTTCCACAGTAATTCTCGATCAACGGCGATGGGGAACATGCATGTTGCGAATATAACATTCCAACACCCGATCTACAGACTGTTTAAAAAATTATAAAATAAAAATTAATTAAAATTGCATAATTGTAAAAAAATATTAAATAATATTGAAAAATTAAAATTAAAACTTACCATTTTCATTTGCTCGACGGAGATGTGCTTGTTTCCTAGACGAAGTAATTCCCCGGCCATTGTAATACGATCGAAAATTTTAAAATTTTCCAAAAAAATTATATTAAAAAAATTTAAAAAGGACTATTTCAAAAATTTAGAGGAAGTTTGAAGGACTTTAAGAGAAATTTGAGAGAAATTTGAGAGGAATTTGAGAGGATTTTGAGAGAAAAATGAGTAAGGATTAAAGTGTGAAAAAAATAAAAGGGTTGGGGGTTTTTATAGGGTTTTTTTTTTACCGTTGGAGGCCCAACGATCAAAAAAAATTTGACCGTTCGGCCTAAAGCCCGCCCCTGTGGAAGCGTTTTTTGCCACGTCGAAGCCAGCGTCCACGTAAGCGCTTTTTGTGGCGTGGCACCAACGGTCAAAATTTTTTTACCGTTACAGGTCTAAAGCGCGTCCCCAGGGGCGCGCTTTGCTGGCATTTCCCCTCAAAACGCGCTTACGTGGACGCGTTTTGAGGGAAAACGACCCTTTTCCGTAAATTTTCTAGAAAATGACCCAATTCCGTAATTTTTCTATTTTTTGGGTATATATGGGTAATTTACCCTAAAATATTAGTAATAAAACAATATAACGATAAATATAATAATAAATATAGTATAGTAAAATAATATATATGGGTAAAATAATAGTGAGGGGGGAAAAATTAAAATAGAAACATTAAGAATAATGAAAACAATAATAATAATATTATATAAAAAATAATAATAATAAATCTTAAAAATAATTAATTTGGAAATAAAGTAAAATAGGTGAAAAAAAAGGACTAAATTGAATTTAAAGCAGGAATTTAGGACAAATTTAAAAAATAAAAAAAATGCAAAGGGATGCAATCCAAACAGGGGCACAAAAGAGAGGACCAACTGCGCAATTTACCCATTTAGGGTAAAATTGCGTAGATCTAGAGGCTTCCCCCCCTTTATGCAGCGTCATTTCTTTATTACTTTAAAACAAAAGCAAAAAAAAAAAAAATTTCTTAATTTCCTTCATTTCTTTCTCTGCTTCAAAACAGAAACCCAAACTCTTCCCCTTCCTTTATGCATTTCCTTAGGGTTTGAGTCTCTCTTTTTTTGCAGCAAGCCCCCCCTTTTTACATTGTTATTTCGGCTCTTATATAGTCATTTTTTACAACCGAATTTCCTCTATTTTACAGGTACATAGTAGAGCACGATGTGGACGTGGCGTGGTGGCTTGGTGGCGCACGATGCGGGGACGCGAGACGTGCGGCGTTGGGAGGCTACTGGCAGGAGCATGTGGCGCGAGGGAACTTCTTAGGGTTTTCTGAAACCCTACCTTGTTTTGGGTTGTGGGCTTGTTTGTATTGGGCTTATTGGGCTAGCTGAATGGACTGTTTCTTTTATTTTTGGATTTTTGTTTTGTTTGATTTATTTTATGGGCCCGGGCGAAATTTAGGCTCAACAGCTGCCCCTCTTTGCATGTTGTCGTGTAACGGGAACGAAGCAAAGACTTTAGAAGGGCCAATTTTGCCCGGTCTTGCTGAGTCTTGACTTCTTAATGCTTCCTCTCTTCAGGTAGCCTTGCTTTGACCCACTGCATCTTCAGGGGTATAGGAATTTCGTTTTAGTCTACTCCACTACTGCTCAGTGGGATAAGATCTGTAATCTTCAGCCTGTTACCCTACTGCTTAGGGGATTAAGGCTCATCATCTTCGATCTACCCCACTACTGCTTAGGGAGATAAGATCTGTAATTTCCTGCCTGTTACCCTACTGCTTAGGGAATTAAGGCTCATCGTCTTCGATCTGTTCCACTTCTGCTCAGTGGGATAAGATCTGCTATCTTCAGCCTATTACCCTACTTCTTAGGGGATTAAGGCTCCTTGTTTTCGGTCTGTTCCACTCCTGCTCAGTGGGATAAGATCTGCTATTTCCAGCCTGTTACCCTACTGCTTAGGGAATTAAGGCTCATCGTCTTCGATCTGTTCCACTCCTACTCAGTGGGATAAGATCTGCTATTTTCGGCCTGTTACCCTACTGCTTAGGGAATTATGGCTCATCGTCTTCGATCTGTTCTACTCCTGCTTAGTAGGATAATATCTGTAATTTTCAGCCCGTTACCCTACTGCTTAGGGAATTAAGGCTCGATATTTTCGACCTGTTCCACTCCTGCTCAGTGGGATAAGGTCTATAATCTTCAGCCCGTTACCCTACTGCTTAGGGAATTAAGGCTCAATGTTTTCGACCTGTTCCACTCTTGCTCAGTGGGATAAGGTCTATAATCTTCAGCCGTTACCCTACTGCTTAGAGAATTAAGGCTCAACGTCTTCGATCTGTTCCACTCCTGCTCAGTGGGATAAGATCTGTAATTTTCAGCCTGCTCCCTTGCTATCTTCGGAAGACAAGGTCATTGGTCTAAATCTGCTTAATTGCCGATACATGGAGATAAGATTTGCCAAAATATGTAATTCTGATCAATTTTGCTACATTGTCCTCTGGGGAATCTACCTGTAGAATTGATTTCATGGGTTCTATGCTTATGCTAAATGATTAGGATGTCATGAAAAATGCTCATAACCATATGTATTATGAATGTTATGAATGAATGCAAAATGTCATGAGAATGATCCATTTTTAACACTTGGGCTGTCATTGCTTGCTATCTATTAAGGTGATATCCCTGACGTATGTCTTCTTTGTTCAGCTAATACTTCTAACAGAGAATCTGAAGATGTCGTCACTGCTTAGTCCCTTATCTCAAGTGCTCCGAGCCCCTTAAGCCTGGTTAGTTCTAAATAATTGTCCTGTTTCGGATTCTTGTATTATTTAGAGACTTTCAGAGTAATACACAAGACTTCTTTTGTGAAAGCATTATTAGTCCACTAATCGTTATTTCAATACAAAATGCTTGAAAAAGATTATAACAACGGACAAGAAAGAAATTAATTAGGAGCATAGCTCTAATCAAATAAGATAGCAAATGCAATCAAGAAGGAAATTTATTGGTAGAGTATTTTGAAACGAGCAAATTCAGAATGGGTAAGATGGAAACTAGGTGCCCCAGATATCGCAGCCTGAGCTTCTCTGTTCAAACTTCTTGAGGACCATTTAAGCTCAATATGTGTTTAGGGGATCCGGAGTACTTTGTCGATGCCTCCAAAACGTAACAAACTTCCTCATTATTAATTCAAGCGTAGCACGACTACTGTATGCCCCATCATGATTTGATCATAATTTGAGCCGCCTTTTCGAGTTTTCGACTCAAAGCCCCTTTGGTCTCAAAGCGCCCTTTGCGGGTTTTCACCTTGGCCTCTCCGGTGTTTTTTTTTTTTGCAGAAAGCCTCAAAGCGCCCTTTGCGGGTTTTCGCCTTGGCCTATTTCACCGTGTTTCTTGACTGAGTCTGCATTAATTGGATTTGGCAGACTTTTGCCGTCTATCTCGGCTAGTATCAATACTTCTCTAGAAAAGGCCTTCTTTTTAAAACATAAGGTCCTTCCCAATTCGACACCCACTTTTCTCTGAAGTCCCCTTTTGCATAAGAAGGATTTTTTTTACCATCATGAGATTCTCTTGGGTGAACCTTTTTGTCATAAACTTGTATCATCCGTTTTTGGTGCGTTCGACCATGATGAATACTTTTAATCCAGCTTACTGGAGACATTCTGCTTCATCCAATTCTTAATTCAATCCAAGCTCAGAGAAGAGGAATCTCCACTTCCAAAAATTGTTTCCCTTCCATAAACCAAGGTGTTGCTCCAACGAAGGTCTTGGCCAACACTCGAGAAGCAAAGAGGTTAAATGGTAGCTTCTCTATGCCAATATTTACAAGTCTCAATCATCTTTAAAAAATCTTTTTGGATGTTCCCTTCTTCTTTTTTTGCACTGATATGGCATCTGATCTTTGAATAGACTGTCAACTTTGACATTATGTTAAACATGTAACTTTGGCATATGAAGCGACCTCCACCCTCTTAGTGAAGTAATTGACAACCACAAAGATGACGATGTCTGTTAGAAGCTTTTGACTAGATCGTCCCCGTAACATCTATGCCCCACGTATAGGAAAGAGTGGAGGAAGCACCTAAGTCTTGTCTTCCTCTATTTGGCATTTATGGCATAACTAATGCAATCTCCTTTTCATGGTAGACCAGCAGTACCCGAACCTTATAATCGGCCTGGCTATCAGAAAACTGTTAGCATGTGCCTTTTCGAACACTCCATAGCCTTCTCGTGCCTAGGCATATCTTGATGCGATCATGCAAGGACATCTTTGAATTCTTGGAATAACTCAATAACGTCTTGCTTTGTTTCTGTGGTAGGCAAGGCTTCGATTTTCACTCCTTTCCCAGAGTCGTAATGTCCACTGACCCTTTGTGTGGTAGAGTCTATTTTCATTTTGTTCTAACATCCTTAACAAATCAAAAGATAAGTTACAATCTCTGACATCTTCAAAATCCTCGGATCTTTTTAGACTCATATTTCACTCAAAAGGGAGTTAGTAACAGCGTTGCTCATGTCTTGATATCTGGGTACCTATTGTAGGTACGAAGGCAAATTCTAAAGAATAAATGATTCTAAGGATGATTATTTATATGGTATGATTATGAATGAAATGAGAGGGTAAAGAGATATTTACTCAGCATGAAACATAAAAATGCACTTTTTATTGAAAATAAAGATGTTTGAACATTAGCCTATTTTACAAAAGATTCTTATTGTTTCTAGGCTTAAAACAACAAGTGTGTTTTGAACATTACTCTTTGTTAGCTCTAAAAACTACAGGAGTCTCCTTCGCAGTCCAGTTATTCAGAACACTTTCAGGCTCATAGGGGCGAATGCCCCCTAGGTTTCCTTCATTCGATCCCTCTTCAAATACGGTGTTGAGTCTCACAGTTTTCAACATGTCTTCAGCCATTTCTTTATTCATCATCCCCGGTTCAGGAGGGATAATTCTTTCCGATATGAATGCCTTGGATATATAGGAAAAATTCATTGATCCCCATTTGACTTCGGCATCCTTCTCTACCGACTCTCCTCATATGGTACACACGTTTTCTCCTTTAGAAGAGTCAAAGAACTCCAGCTCTTTATTATCCATTAACCCTTGTACTAGGGCTCTGAATTCGTTGCACTGCTGGATCTCATGGTCTTCCTTATTATGGAACTCACAGTAGTTCCTTGCATCTCGGGATTTGCTCCCAACTCTTCCGAAACTAGACCTCTTTTCTGTATTTCCTTCCAAACCTCTCTCAATGGGGTTCTTACCTCCACAATATTTCGTTTGATTCTCTTCCCCATGTACTCGACTATCACGTTTACCCCTTTCTCGGTATGACTGGGTAACAGATTTCCTACACCTGGTGTGTCATCGAATCTCACAACACCCGCCTTAATAAGCCTTTCAACTAGCATTTTGAAAGGGAAGCAATTCTCTATCGGGTGCCCCACTATCCCTGCATGGTATTCACATTGAGTGTTTGCGTCGTACCATTTTGGATATGGGGATTGCAACGGTTTTGAGTAGCAAGGGGATACGACGTGTGCATCGAACAGAGTTTTATACAACTCCCTATACGTCACAGGTATGGGAGTAAACTGGAATTTCTCGATATTCTGCCTCGTGTTGGGCTCCTGCCTTGGTAAGGCCTGCTGGCACGCGGCTCTTTTCTTGGTGGTGGACAAGAATGGGTTTTAGATAACCCGAGCTCACATTTCCTACTTCATTCTCCCCTTTATTCAGAGCTGATCTTTTCGTGCTTCCTCCAGTTTCTATTTTCCCGCACCTTATCACGTTCTCTATCATTTCACCAGACATCACTATGTCTGCAAAACTTTTAGTGGTGCTCCCCAACATATGATTGATGAACGGTGCTTTTAGGGTATTAATGAAGAGCATGGTCATTTCTTTTTCTAGCAGCGGCAGCTGGACCTGTGTAGCGACATCCCTCCATCTCTGGGCATATTTCCTAAAACTTTCGCCCGACTTCTTCTCCATGTTTTGTAGCGTGATCCTGTCTGGCGCTATATCAGTCACATAGCCATAATGCTTCATAAAGTCCTGTGCTAAATCCTTCCATGATTTGATTTGGGTGCAACTCAGCTAATTGTACCATTTAGCCGCAGCTCCAGTCAGACTATCCTGGAAACAGTGTATCAACAACTGGTCATTGCTGACATATCCCGTCATTCTCCGACAGAACATTGTAATGTGGGCCTTAGGGTAGCTGGTCCCATTATATTTTTCGAATTCTGGCATCTTAAACTTTGGTAGGAGTACCAAATTAGGGACCAAACTCAACTTCTTAGCATCCACCTCGCATTGGTAATCAGCGCTTTCCAATGATCTGAACTTCTCCTCCAACCATTTACAACGATCCTCAAACTCCTTTGGGAGTTCCGCCTTTGCTTTTTCTCCCTCTGCTGCATCATCGAAGTCAGGGACCATTGGTTTTGTTAAATTATCTCCGGGGTTGGAGCCCGAGCCTGTCGGAAAGTTTATCGGTGCTAAGGTATCGGATTGATAATGAGGTCTGATATTGACGGACACTCTTAGTGGCTGTTCTTGGGCATTTACCGGGGTAATGCCAGGAGGATAAGCAGATTCTTCATTATCGTCCCCGGTATCGATCATGGGGCTCTTTCCTTTATCGGGCCTTCCAGTCAACAACTGTGTTAACTGGCTCATCATGCTTCTCTGGGATTCCAGCATTTGATCCCTCATATCCTGTTGGATCTTAGCCAACTGTTCTTGCATCTGAGTTTGCAGTTGGTCCTGCATCTCTTTCTGCATCTGCTCTAACTTTTCTATCCTTTGATCCATGACATTCATTTTTCTTCGAGTGTAGTAACGGCGTTCCAAGATAACTATAATATGATCTCTAGTTAATAGGGCTCTTTTGTGATATTAAATGCATATGATGTGATGTAATGTAAATGGATGAAATGCAATGCAAATGCATGGAATGAATGCAAAAAGAAAGAGAGGCGTTGATTCTGAATTCAATTCCATTAGAAGAACTTTTCTAGAAAATAAATTTCTTTACATAAAACGGATTACATATGCGGCTTCGTCCCTATAGTCCAGGTGAATACACCAATCTATTTCTTCGTATCCGGATGTTACGGTCTTGTCCCATGAACTTTCTCAATAGATGCCTCTTCTAGCTCCTTGTTGATTAATCCAGGCCGTGACTCTTCACTCACCTATCCTCCGTGACGCTTATAAGCTTCTTTGAAAAAGTCGAGACGTGACGGCTCTTGAATAGTCTTTGTCGGCTTGAATCATCGGGCAAAGTCTTGTATTCTTTTGTGGACTATCAGCCTTATCTCGTTGTTTACCTAGACTATATTCGAACGAACGCATTATAACTCACTTTATCAAGTAATCCATTTCCTTATGACAAACTCTTCTATTTAGCAATCGAATATGAATCAACACCTCCTTTCTATAATGATGAAATGCAATGTAGTCATAAACAAAAGAAACATGCTAGTATCATATACTCCAGGTGACTGCTAGGGTTCAACATAGTTCTACCTAAAGTGGGGTCTTAGGGTCCACTTTATGTGGTTTGGTTCTAAGGGAAAAAGGGTACCTGAACCAGCAGATTTCTCGATCCTCACCCATTATAGGCTCATACGGACCGAGTTCAGTTCAGGGGAATACATTTCCCTATGGCTGCACGGAGGTGAAAACCTCACGAAGACATAGGTACGGATGTATCCCGAAAGCGATCCACTATCCTGGACGGAGGTGAAAACCTCACGAAGGAGTAGCTTCTCACTCTCACTAAAAAGTGTGACCACTACGGTCATGCAATATGATGCAAATGTATCCTAGGCACTTAAAATGTAAAAAAAAAACATATGACACGACCCAAACAAATGCGATGGAAGAAACGAAATCAAAAAAAAAAAATATTTCCGATAAAAGGACATTAATAGATCAATTCTACAGCTTGACTCTCTTATTGGTCCCCAGCGGAGTCGCCAAGCTGTCGAAACCATTTTTTGTTTGGAAAAACGGGCCGACTTTAAAAAGAAAAATGGAGTCGCCACCAATCTTTTTTGAAGTGCGATTGGGCCACTTTTGAAAACGTTTTGGTCTACGAATTTCAAGAAAACGAGTTCGGGAGTCGGTTACGCACGAGGAAGGATTAGCACCCTCGCAACGCCCAAAATTGGTACATTATTGATTGATTAATGTCCTAATATCGAAAATTGGAAGAGATTTTAAAATACGGATCTTCAAAAAAAATATTTGGATAACTCGAATCGAAACTTCTCTTGTTCCGAAAGGATGAAATATCACATCAAGCACATTAGGATACGATGTTTCAGACCTTTGGCATCAAGATCATTTCATGGTTCCCAAAATTCATGCGTCATCATTTTAAAAAGGGTATTTCATCATTTGGCCAAACGAATGAACCGAAACCCAGCACGTCAGGGCTCGATCCCTCAAATTTCCAAACATGAAACATTGCCTTATTTTTAAAGTTGAGACAACACGGTCAAAATTTTAAAAGGATATTCAGTCCTTTGGACGAGCGAAAAATTGAAACTCAGCACGTTAGGGCACAATTTCTCAAAACCTCCAAGCACAAAATATTGCCTTGTTTTTTACATAACGGACATAGTAAGGATATTTAATGATTTGGTCACACGAAAAACCGAAACCCAGTACGTTAGGGCACGATTCCTCGAACTTCCAAACACAAAAAATTACCTTTGTGAAACCCTTTTTATGAATTTTGGGAAAAAAGTAAATAATAGCAAAAACAAAAATGGTGAAAGGCAATTCGAAATCATCGAGCTATACGAAATGATGGGAACTAGGATAAATAGACCATAATAGTACAAAAACAATAATAAAAATGGCAATGATGATGTTGATAGTAAAAAAAAATAAAGGTAATAACAACCCAAGTGATAAAAATAAAAATAATAGACATAATAAAAAATAATAAGTAATAATATATATATGAATATGTAAAATTGAAATACTAAATATATATAAAATAGTTAAAAGAGGTAAAATATCTATATATAAAAAAGGTATAAAAAAATATGTAGTTTAAAATTAATAGTAAATATATATGATAAATATAATAGTAAGATACTAGTACCCATATTGAAAAATAGACATAATAATATATATATTAGTATGTAATAAAATATAAAATAATAAAAGTAATAAATATAAAATATTAGTAATAAAATAATATAACGATAAATATAATAATAATAAATATAGTATAGTAAAATAATATATATGGGTAAAATAATAGTGAGGGGAAAAAATTAAAAGAGAAACGTTAAGAATAATGAAAACAGTAATAATATTATTATATAATAATAATAAAATAATAAGTATAATAATAAATCTTAAAAATAATTAATTTGGAAATAAAGTAAAATAGGTGAAAAAAAGGACTAAATTGAATTTAAAGCAGGAATTTAGGACAAATTTAAAAAATAAAAAAAAAAATACAAAGGGATGCAATCAAAACGGAGGCACAAAAGAGAGGACCAACTACGCAATTTACCCATTTAGGGTAAAATTGCACAGATCTAGAGGCTTCCCCCCCCCTTTTATGCAGCGTCATTTCTTTATTACTTTAAAACAAAAGCAAAAAATTCTTAATTTCCTTCATTTCTTTCTCTGCTTCAAAACAGAAACCCAGACTCTTCCCCTTCCTTTATGCATTTCCTTAGGGTTTGAGTCTCTTTTTTTTGCAGCAAGCCCCCCCTTTTTACACTGTTATTTCGGCTCTTATATAGTCATTTTTTACAACCGAATTTCCTCTATTTTACAGGTACGTAGTAGAGCACGATGTGGACGTGCCGTGGTGGCTTGGTGGCGCACGATGCGGGGACGCGAGACGTGCGGCGTTGGGAGGCTGCTGGCGAGGAGCGTGCGGCGCGAGGGAACTTCTTAGGGTTTTCTGAAACCCTACCTTGTTTTGGGTTGTGGGCTTGTTTGTATTGGACTTATTGGGCTAGCTGAATGGACTGTTTCTTTTATTTTTGGATTTTTGTTTTGTTTGATTTATTTTATGGGCCCGGGCGAAATTTAGGCCCAACAGTTATAAAGGCAATTTATAGTATAAAAAATGAAACAATGTTGTAAGGTAATGAACTTACATGTTTGGTCGCATTTTTCATTTTTAGTTTCAAAAAGTAAAATGGTGTCTCGATTTTTTTTTTTATTTGCTTTTCAAAATGTAAAACATTGTTTTAATTTGTATGAAAGGATTTACCTGAGAAAGCCAAAAGAAGTTATGTTGCTTTTCTTTTAATTCACGAACTAAATTCTTTTGGGTTTCATGGATTTCAAAGACCAAAGGATCTTAGGGCTTTGAAGAATATTAAAATACTAATATCTATTTCTTAAAGAGATTGATAAGGAACTGTAACAATTCAAGCAATGCAAAATCTTAAAATAAAATTCACAATGCAGCTTATTCATTTCTAGATATAGGCATTTACATAGATGAATTTATATTTATATATATATATATATACAACTGTTGTAGTTTGTAGAATTTAATAATAGATTTCATAGAGTTTTAACTATTGGGATCTAGTATTATTACTACAATGATTTCTGTCTATATGCTTCTAATTTTTCAAACAAATTGGTTTAATAAAAATTTATTAGAATCATTAATATCTTTTATATATTGTCTTTTTAAGGTTTTTGCACAAAAAGCAAAAAAGAAAGCAAATATTGACTTACTGATTATCTAATGTTTAAACTAATATTAAGCGACATTACGTGGTTGGATCATAATGCGAGAAGAGAAATTATATTAGTAAATAATCTGATCATCCTCAGTCTAATCGAAATTGAGTAAATCTATTGAAAGATCAATATGTCGTCTATCAAATCTAATTGGGGAGATATCTTATATTATGTATCGGAACGGATGACTTCCAAAAGATAGAGATATACATGTGATATTTGGGTCGACGAGACATCGAGATAGGACTCAAGTAAAATAGATTCTAAATCTATTAATAGATTTATTCACTTGTGACATTCATAATGTGACATATCTTAAACTTAAGTGGATGATGAACTATTTATGTGTGGCTCGTATACTTTGATGTAAATGAATGTTTGAGTTCAAATAAATAAGAAACTGAAAATTGATACATTAGGTATATGACTTCTGCATGATGTAGCATCATTCCACAATGGTGAAATTCGTTGTCTAATAAAGGGTAAATAATATCCTCCCATCGATATTACATGATAGATAAAAAGTAACGTGATCACGGGGCATTTGTCTTAAGGATAAATGATTTAATTAATATTTGTTAGTAATTAACTTTTCATGAAGGAATATGTAATGTTTACTATGAGATAAATAAGATCATACTGGGAGAACAGATTTATCCCAAAAAAGTTAAAGACATCCTATGAAGGTAGCACAATTATGGCAAAGTAATTAGACAAACACTTAATGAGTAGTTTTCATAATGGCATTTAATAAGGGAGAGTTCAATTATGATACTTTGGTGGAATGACTTCATAACTAAATAATTTTATAATTAATAGGTACAGAGCCGAAGCTTAATTACAAATTATCTGATCACTAATTATATATATCCAATTGGTTATTCCACTAGCTCAAGAACCAAAAACAAATTGCATATAGAACCAATATAATATGGAATGAATAAAAATGAAGGACGAGAAATAGATTGCATGCATCACTATCTCCAATGAATGTGTTTTCTCGCTAAGTACAAAAAATGACTTAGAAATTAATTTAATTTCTTTAAATTATTATTTAATTAATTGTAGTTAAATAATTGAAGTTTGAAGCAAAAATTAAATTAATTAGTCATCATAGATTTATTGAATAAGATAATTAAATATATTTTCTTATAGATTCTAGTATAGTAAAGTTGTCATGATTTTAACAATTTAGAATTGGGTTGAGAAAACAATTTAATTAAATAAATAATATTTTTGAAAATAGAAAACAGTATAATAGTTGAATAAATCCTGATAACACATATAACTAGATCTAATACATGGAAGACCCAATCAAGCCTTGTTACATATAAGGGGCGGCAAACCCTAGTTTTTTTTAAGGGTGTCGTCGCCCCTAACACTTCTACTTAAGAGTAGAAGTTGTGTTTTCTATTAAAACATTATTATTTAATTAGACTTTATTCGAACAGAACTCTTATATTATTTTTCTATAAATAAGAACTATGAGTTAAACTATTTACACAAATTGTTAGCATCGTTATTCTGTTAGAAAATAGTGGAAATTTATTTTACAAAATAAATTCTATTTTATGTGAAAAACGCATAGTTTCTGGTTATTGAAAGAATTAACTTTCCCACTAAAAGTTAATAAAGTTTCATTCTATGCGATTGGTTCATGTTGTTTAAGTCCACACTCAAAATAATTCGTGGTTTGGGAATAGCGAAGAAGATTGTTTGGTGGAAAGTCGGGATTGACTTAACCGCCTCGTACAAAGAACAATGATTTATTGTTATAAATATCATAAAACTCAGTTTTAAAGAAAAAAATTAAACTTCCACTATGCCTAAAAACACTATTTTCTAAATAGATTTTTTTAACAATTGATATCAGAGTTAGGTTGTACTATGTTTATAGTGTAAAACGATCTCAATTTTTTTTCTCTTTCTCTCATTGTTTGATTAGATGAAGATGAGAAGTGACATTCTTAAATTGTATGCATGTTTTGGATTATTATGTATGAGGACGAATGTATGAATTATTTATATTATGTTATAAAATAATTTTATCGAAGATGGTGATTCCTAGAAACTAGATTGGATGTAATATTGGTTTTCGTAAATTTTGGGTTTGTAATTAGATTGTGGACTATCATCTCCACGCATGTTTATTTTAATTTTTATTTCTTGTAAAAATTAGAAAAAATTCATGTGAGCCGAAAACGGACTAGGAATTTTTGTAACATAAAATTTTTGGCGGAAATCGAAGAAGTGAGGTGACTGACAACGTGAACAAAACCGATATCGAAATTGAATGAGACAACACAAACTCAACAGGAACCAACGGTGGTGGTTGGCAATGAGCCGACTGGTGGTGGCCGACAGCGATGGCCCAACGGTGGATCCCATTTTGGTTAAATTTGAGTTGTCGGGTTTTGGGACTATTTTTTTGGGAGAACATGTTAATTTAAGATTTTTTTATATTTTTGAAAAACCCACAAGATACTTGACTTTCCCAGAAGACCCCAAAAATGCTTTGGGAAAAATATTATATTTTTTATTATTTTATTTTTTTCTTTAGAATAGAATCACATGAAAACTTTTAGCTGATCAAAGTTAATTTAATTTTACAATTTTATAGCATGCTATATGAGAATGAAATGAGATCAAATTGGCATGTTCATGCGTATATAATATAAGCATACCATATGGTTTTGGAAAGAGAATGTCACTTGTACTTGTCCTTACATATTTAATCATTCATGATTGAAACTAGAATAAAAACCTCACATGTTCTTAAAATATTGAGTGAAAGAAGATTTCTAAATAAGACCTGTGACCTCTATCAATGGTCTTTGTATGATGATGTGATAATACTTTGAGCAGATTTTACACTTGTCACACCCCATAATAAGTATTATCAAGTGGACTTCACTAGGGAAGACAACTAGTCATATATTTTACTCATTAGATTGTCTCAAGATGACTCATATAGAGTACATATCTATGATGGGTGTTGAGTTGATAGTTATACACTCAAAATTATCTAGTTAAATAATTTCCCACGAAACTCTACTTAAGTTAGAATAATAGCCAAACGTGAAACGATTATTAATATGTGATCAGGGGCAAAGCCAAAACAAATTTTTAGGGGGGCGAATGAAATTTTAATTTTTTATATTCTATATCTTTATAATTTTTAAAGGATTAAATCAATTTTTTTATAATTTTAGGGGGAGTCAAAGTACAATTTTACCTTTATTAATTTAAAATTTTTAAAAAAAAATTAAATGGCCTAAATGGTAACTTTTCATTTTAGGGGGGTTGGGCCCCTGCCAGCCCCCCTAAATTTGCCTCTGTAAGTGATATCTAATGTGTTTGGATTCACATTTTAATTGGATGAGAATTCATGTTCCTACTAGTTGGTTAAGATTTATCACACGGTGGCTTAATTCAATGGGTGTTGGAATTATTGTTGCAATAGATTTACAAATATTTTCAATGTTTAATGTAAGACACATGCATCATCTAAATGCACAGTATGTTGAATTTTTTTCTTCTTCAAATATTTGCTTAATTACAAAGATAATTTTAAGTTCGAAAATAACACCAACTCCCTTAATGTATATTCTTACTGAGAAAACAAAAATCTCAGCATAATAGAAAATGAAACTTAAATGTTATTTTTGATAAATTATGTAGTTTGGACTTATTTAAAAATCTCAACTTGACCCTGATTTATTATTCGAAATTACAAAACTCCGATTTAGACCTATAATATATCGTTAAAAAAGGGTTAAAATATCTAACCATGCCAATTTAGTTCTTGTTGCCTAAAAATGTTGGAAAGATACCAAAAATGACCTTGAAATCAGCGATACAAATATATCAAAAAACTAAAAATAAAGCTTTAATTAAGGGCGTTTTTGTTTTTTCAACCTTTATACGAACTTTATCTTAATAATACACATTGTTATGATTAAAATTAGATCTAGTAACATTCAGTATTATTGTATTATTGTATTTTCTTCTCAACATGGGTTAACTTTTTTCTACTCAAATCAATTTCGAAAATCTGTTTCTTCAAATTTGTAAGATCTAATTAATTAATTTTATCTCTTTTTAAGTATAAATATCTAGGTTTGATGAATATATAGCTTATATTTGATTACTTAAAATATTTATGTTGTCCATTGAAATTTTAATTTTGTATTTGTTTAATTTTAACACATGCATGACTATAAGCTACATTTGTGATTAGATATGTAATTTGGTCTAAATAAACATTGTTTATGCAGATTTATTTTCTAGAATTATGTTTCTCTAAATTATAGGATTATTTGTTAATAAGATAAATAATTTCAACGAATTTCCTCTTAGTTATCGAAAAAGTAAAAAAAGATTGGTCGCTAAATATAATATTGGTAACTATAATTAATTTATTAAAGAATATTTAATTCATCTTTGCATTAATAATTAAATTCATTAATCAAAACTGAGGTTTGCTTTTATGTATATTTTCTTAATTTTTTATTTGTGATATTTCTTTCGGTGATTTTAACTTTAATTTTAATTTTTCATTTCAATCTCTTTTTTATTTTTATTGTACTTGCTTTCATTAAAAAAATAAAATTATTACCAATCACTATATATTCAATCTTAATCACTGTTATATACCAATTTTATATTTTTAGAAAAAAATTATTTTTGTTATTTTAACACCCACCAAGCGAACATTTAGGCAAGCCTCGGTAGTGGACCTAGACCCGAAGCGGCTTGCTCCTGTTGAGCCACTTAGGTACTTTACTGTGTCTTGCATTTCAAAAAACAAAATTTATGTTATTATTATTATCAATTTTTGAGAGATAGATGTATTTTTTTTATTTTTATTTTTTGTAATTTCTGTAATAGTTTTAATTATTTTTTATACATTTTATACTGTTTTATAATTTTTAATAATTTTATTATTATTTCCATCAATTATATCAATATTTATTAACAGTTAAATCGATTCATGATAGTTTTTATTAACGAAAAAACTTAATTAATTTTATTTTTAACATTCAACAATCAACACTCAAATTAGGTAGTTTCTTTAAAGGGTTGTCAATTTTTTTCATATATTAAGAGCTTTCTAAATCCTTTTGATTTTATATAAACAATAGATTTTCTTTTTGATTTTGGGAAAATATTTATTACGATATTATATAGAGGAAGTAAACTGTAAAAAATAATATATTAAATATATAAAAAATATTAAAATAATAATTAAGTAGTTTTCAGAAGCTGATTTTGTTCTCTTTACTTTGATTGCCCAACCTTCATAAACCTAAATTTAAAGAAAGAGTTACTATGTAATAACGGTGATTCGGTGGCAACTATGGATAACATGGCAAGATGTAATAACGGTGCCGATGATGCAGTTTATAATGCTTTGAAAGAGTTACCCTATTGGAAGCCAAGTTCTTCCTTATTTCTTTACTCCAAATTGGTGATTTACTTTTGCCGTAGATTAGAGCTTCGAGCAAGGTGGTTCCAACACACAGAAAGGCTAAAATATAGCTACAACCATTGAAGAACTTATGAAGTGGAAAAATATTATGGAAAATGAAGGTGAAATAATTGATGAGATGTAAATCATCCAAGTCAACTTTCTAATAAAAAATTGTTTTTAAATATATTGGATTAAGGCTTAGTTTGGATGGGCGGTGTGTTTACCTCCGGTGAGGTTAAAAACAGCGGTGGCGGTGAGATTAATTACTGTAGCGGTGAGATTGGATACTGTAGCAGTGAGATTAGAAACAGCGGTGGAGTATGTGTTTAGATTCAAACGCAGTTGTAGCGGTGAGATAAAAATAAAAAATGACTATTAAGGACATAAGATTAGAATTGATATATAATAGAAGTTTTTAAATTAATTTACTTATATAAAATTATTAAAATATGTGAATTTATAAATTCATTTAATAATATATTAAAATGTATCTTCCAATATTTTATTATAAATATTTTAATGAATTATACAATCAATTTAAATTATTTATTAGATAAAATGATTATTATTTTTAATTTTTTATAGTTAAATATTCTTTTATAACAATGATAAATATTATTTTCGCAAATAGTAACATTATACTTGGATCAAAATTTTGAAGTATCTAAACGAATGATTTTTAATAAAAAAAAAAGTAACATAAGACATAACAAGTTTCATTATTACTAGAAATTAGGTTATGATACAAAATTGTTTTTACAAATATTGATTCATTAAACTATTTGCAATGGTTTCCCTTAACATTGCAATTTCAAGGTCACTTTCACTGTTAGAAGAACTCAATTCACCTCTATCAAAATATACCCAAATCAATAATTTTAGCCAAAACAGGATCAAAGCAGGGAGATTGAGAACAAATGACAGAAAATACTTTTGGGGAATATAGAGAATTTCTAGTTGATACCCCTGCCTTTGAGCACCTCACCGCACACTTTGAGTCACAAAAATCATAATACCATATAGTCCATGAACCAACAAAGCTACACATATATAAATCAACACAATATCAATATTTGGTTTATTTAGCTAAACTTTCGAGAAGATTAAAATTAGGAACTATATTAATATAATATAATAATGTTGTCGAGAAAAATAGATATAATAGCTACTTTGGCAAATGGATTGCACTTGAACAAACTCGAAGATTGCAAAAGTCAATGGCTTTTTAAAATCAACTTCTTGAGTTATTTCATCACTCAAACAAAAGCTAAACATCATCACACAGCTCATTTTTTTACAAAACCGCAAACATTCTCACAAAGCTAACTGCAACTTTCTAGGCCATATAACCATTCATCCAAAAAGTTTGAAACAAAAACACTTTATTGTTCAGTCTCGGACATGTTTTGACAATATACATAAATATATGTCGATATACACAAGAAACCAACACAAAATAGCAACTCCTTGGACTATATGTATCAACGTGTTGCAAAAGAATAATAACTATCTCCTGCTCTCACATACAAATCGACTTCCACTTCAATAAACCTCAAATAACTATGGAATGTCAATATATATGTTCACACGACTACTTTGGATTCCTTGAAGAATATAAAAGTACAATATATATTCTTTCTTATATGTCAATTATGCTCTGACTCAAGAATAAATGAACAAAACTCAGTAACCATTTCAAAGCGACTTTAACAAGAACTTGTAGTGAAATACAAGGAACCCGGTTCGATGTTCTCTCATGCTTCTATTTTGAGTAAAAGTCAGCTATTGTCATGTTTTCTAATTCATGATCTTTCTTGCAAGGACAAATGAAAAAAGCTGGAATGATTCATTCACAAAGAAGAGTACAAGTGCATCGGTTTGTAAAAAAAAAAAAAAAATGTAAATGATTTTCCCAGAAAATGCTGCAAAGTTCAAGAAAAAGGAGCAACTATCTTACTTCCTATGAAGGGTTTCGTTTCTGATTCTGATACACCGCAAGAAGAATTTTAACAGAGAAACCATGATTGAAGTCATCCTTCCATTGACGACCAGATGAAATCTCGACTAAAGAACAAGCAAGCAAATCGATGCTAACCCGGTTAAATTAGTAAGAATCATACCTTATGAACAAGGCCCTCCAAATCTGTTTGATTTTATCTGCAGAGATGGATCGATTGCTACAACCAAGAACAAAGCAAAAAATGGGGAGAAACGGCTGTTTTTTCCCCAAATCTGAAAACAAATATGGTTGGGAAAGAAATTAATATAACTTTCAAGGATAAAATGGTAAAATAATAAATAAAAGTATGGGTATTTTTGGCGCTTAAAATACCAACTGCCCATCGATTTTTAATTGTTCTTTGAAACTTGACCAATGAGTTTCAACATCTCGGTGTGGTGAACATATATTTTCACTCGCCTGACTGGTACCTAAACCAAACAAAGATAGCGGTGAGGTTGGGGCGATTATCTACCCCAACTGCACCTCACTGACTTCAAACGTTAAACCAAAGGGGGCCTAAATCTTTATTATTGTTGCAGTTGAAAATTGTTTTTTAAAGATGTTTTAGAAAAAAATACTTTTTAAAAGTGTGGTAGAAAATATTGTGGAAAAGTGTGATTGTGAATTTTTAATGTTATCTATTGTTACTGAAAATTGTGATCGAAGATTAAGATATTATTTTTAGACATGATAGTGAAAAGTTAAAAATAATTTAAGTTACCGATTAAGTCTTAACTCGATTGGCATGAGTATTGTTGTTAATGCAAATGACATGGGTTCGAATGCGTTGAAGCGTATTATCTTCCTATTTATGGGTTGAGAAAGAGCTATGGATAGTTTTAGGCATTGTCTCAAAAAAAAAACATATATAATTAGAACCTATAATGAAATTATTAAAAAAATATTTAAGTTATATGATATTTGTAGTAGCCCATTTGTGCCCGGGCCCAAACAAACAAAAACAAAATAAAAAAATAAAACCCAATGTCCAGTTTTTTTATTACAGTCCATACCCAATTACACCCTCAGGCCCAAAATAGACTACCCAGACCCAACACCCTGTTACACCAAGACTCATAACCCAGAGGCCCAAAAATTAAAGGAGCCCAATTAGCCCAAAACGTTTTCAGCTGCTGGAAACCCTAGCAAGGGTCTTGCGCCGCAGCTCCCAACACAGCCCTTCCTAGCGCCGCAATCAGCGCGCGGATAGCGCCCCACCGCCGAGATCTGCGCCGTTCACCTGCAATGTAATATCCCAGATTTAGGGGTTATGAAAATTTTCGCTTGAATGTGTGCATTGTTGTTATGTGCTCTTTGTATGAGTTCTAGGGACTTTGGGAATTTTAGAAAGTAAAGGATTGCCTTAGAAAATATTAGATTTTAATCTTAGAAGGGGAACTAAGCAAGTTTGGCCTTAAGAGAATTAATTTGATGTTTTGATCATAAGTTGAGCTATTGGTAAAGTGGTGAAGGTGCATGGGTGAATGCATGAGGTGAGAGGTTCGAATCCTTTAGCTAGCAATTGGGAGGAATTTTAATTTTTGTTTTCTTCCCTATAGTGTCGGTCAAACCTTATCCTTAATAGATGGACTATTCTTTTATTTTTGGATAGTAGACCAATAAGAAAAGGCAAGTTAGGAGTTATGGTAAGGAATCAAGTGGATAAGGAAAGTTTAGGGGACAAGAGGCTTGAAGAGTGGGTGTTGTTTTGGAAGCTTTTCCATGGTCATGTGACCATGAACCTAGACGGCATAAGGGGCTAAGGGAGTGGTTTAATTGTGTTGGAAATTATGGGGTTGATAGGGAAGAATTAAGGAGGAAAAAGGGGGATTGTGTAGGCTATTGTGTTGGCGAATTTTTGGTATGGGATTTGGGAGGTTTTAGTTGACCAAAAGTTGTCAATTTGTGCATTTTTCCTTTGTCCAAAAATACTTCTCTTAACGAATTTATCAATAGGCATTTGGTAAAAGTTTGCTTTGTTTTGGCCTTTGCATTTTGACCAAATAGATACTTTTATTTTTCTTTTCCTCTCAAGTTTACTTTCTTTTGGAACCAAAATATTGTCATCTTTGAAGACATTTACCATTCTTTTCTTCCTCTCTAGTGCCGAATCCATCTTACACCAAAAGCATTCTCTTTTATTTTCTTTTCATTCTCTTCCTCTCTTCCCTTTTCCTATCATAACCTAAAAATTATCCTATACCTTTTTCATCATTCTTTTCCTTCCTTTTCTTTCTTTTGTTAAAGCCGAAATTATCATTCTTTTTCTTTTAAGTTGTTAAGGCCGAATTTCTTGATAGTTCTAGTAAGGGTTAATCGATCATCGTGTTCGGGTAAGGCTTTTCTATCAATGGTTTTTTCTTTATTTTCTTTGGATTAATCGATTTTAGGAATCTAATCCTCTTATTTCTCCGTGGCTAAACCTTTGAAGGAAGATTTTGGGGGTTGTCTTGTAGTTAACGTTAGGAAGAGATCATTCAAATTTGAATAATCCAAGGTAAGGGATAATGATATTCGCCAAAGGCCATATCTTTTAGTGATAATCGATTTCTCACATAGTGATATGTAGGTTACTGTCGACGTGTAGGCAAGAGTCGGAAATCCTAAAGTTTCTATCGCTCTTTGTGTTTGCAAGGTGTGTAACTTATACTAAACATCTAATTGATTAGTAGCTTTATTTATATAGATGTGTTTATAATGAAATATGAACGATTATAGCTTTGGGTACCA
This sequence comes from Gossypium sturtianum, assembly GCA_025698515.1. Classification (NCBI taxonomy): domain Eukaryota; kingdom Viridiplantae; phylum Streptophyta; class Magnoliopsida; order Malvales; family Malvaceae; genus Gossypium; species Gossypium sturtianum. The sequence goes on from CM046949.1 coordinate 25,575,730, forward strand.
CTCAATGGTACGATGAATTGAGGTACGTTTTCCTTTCAGTACTATGTAAGTTTTTAATATGAAACATATTCAATAATTGATTATGATTTTGGGATTATGATTCAAAGGCATGATATTTATATCATAAATAATGCTATATGCATAATATGAAATGTTTTCGATTCCGATATGATTATGGGGTATATGGCATGATATTGAAATAATATGTTATTGCATGGGCATATGGGCAATATTGAAAGGGGAAGTGTTCCGGTGGTTTTACCACATAATCCGGTGACTTCGGTCACGATATTATGAATCCGGTGACTCTGTCACAATTATCTGGTGGCTATGCCACGATTATAAGGCGATGTGCATGTTGATCGACAAGCGCGCTTCGATGGTGTGTAGCGGATGGAGGGTCGATTTAGTAATCCCCACGGTGTGATTGGTAGGTACGGGTGGTGTGTAGCGGATGGATATCTAAGTTGGGTTCGGGATTGCATTTCATTTATATGTATATGTGATTTAATCATATTATTATTGATTTGTTATATTATGGACTTTGTTACTATGATCGATTGGACTTTTAGTATAATGTTACACATTGAGTCTGTTGACTCACCCTCCGTGGGATAACTTTTTCAGGTGATACACAATGATTTTGGACCGGGTCAAAGAGGATCGCGTGGTGGCCATTGCTCAACTTCGTAAATTGAAATTTTCACTTTTTATTAAATTTACTACGTTTTCTTATATATTTCGGGTTTTTTTTTTTTTGGGGATATGTTTTTGTAATAAGGCCGCCATTAGTTATGTTACTTTTACGTTTTAAATTTATATTTTGCTACAATCAATTTCAACTAATCAATTAAATATTTTCGATAATCGTATTAAAAACGGTTTTTATCAAGTTCGTACTTAAATTTATTCTTTTACCCCAAAAATCACATCTTATTACAAAACGACAAAAAAATGAGTTTTTCTTAATAAGCATACCATATCCGGTCGGGCTTGTGGGCCGGGTTTGGGGTGTTTCATGCAAAAGGAAAGAAACAACAGAAAATAGCAAGTATAGCAGACAGTAGCAGCAAAATAGGGTCCGGTGTTTATTTCTCGATTTATTTTTGGGTTATAAAAACCCACTGTAATCTGTAAACTGGAGGGAGGTGGATTTTTTTTTACACGCATATGCACGAATATACACAAAAGAGAATACAGTAATAAAACAGAGAAAACCCAATAGCAGAGGTGATTTCTGATTATCCCTTTTCGTTTTTCCTTATTTTTCTTTTCGGTTCATGCAAATATTTTTATAAAAATACTACTAGAAATAAAGGGTACGAGTTTACCTTTCGATTCGCGTGGAAGAAGCGAAGTTTTTGGCCTCCGACCGCCGTATTTGGCGGCGCTAACGGTGGCGCGTGTGGCGGTGGCCCTTAGGTCTGATGACCGGAACCCAAACGGGGGGAAGAGAGGATTTCAGAGGATTTTTTTTAAGTTTTTTTTTTAAAAAAAAACTAACACAAATGATTTTTTTTTATAAAAAAATGGCTTATATAGCAATATAGAAACGACGCCGTTTTTGCTTAAGCCAATAAGCATTAAATGACGTCGTTTAAAGGACCAGATCCGCGCGTTGACCCGAAACCCGGGGAGGATCCGCGTGTTTTCATATAAGGGGCAATTTTCCTCTTTAGTCCCTCCGCAATTTTATTCTTTGTGATTTCGTCCAATTTAAATGCTCCTTTTATTTTTCAAATCGGCCCTAAAAGTTTGCTTCTGTTTCAATTTGGTCCCTCGGGCTATTTAAAGGCTGATATCAGAATGGCACCGTTTAGGAGATAGGGCATAATTGCCCAATAAGTCCTTATATTTTGGCGCGTGTTCCAACATCATCCTTTTTTTACAATTTTACTTCTGATTTTTATTTATTTTCTGATTTGATCCTTGTTCAATTGATTTTTTTTATTCTTTTTATTTTCATCTTTTTTATTTTTTTTATTTCTAATCATTTTAGTATTACATATGTATTAAATTATTATTTATTATTTATATTAGGCTATTTTATTAAATTCAATATTATTCATATATTATATATTATTTTAAAATTTGCACTTTAGTTATTATATTACACTTTTTATTTTGTATATTATATACTATTATATTATATTATATATAACTTCTAAATTATTTTATCCTTAATATTGTATAAAATTTTGTATATTGTACATTGTTTATATTGTTTATTCTTAAATATGTAGTTTTATGCATATATGTATTAGATTATTATATTATAAATATATTTTTATTTAAAGTTACACATCATTTATTTATTTAAAAATGTATTTTACTTATTTTCTCATGAATATATATATTATTTTTTTAGATTATGCCATATCATTTTTATATATGTTTTTTAATTTGCAATATCTATTATTATATATTACTTATTCCATGTTGTTATTTTATTTTACACTTAATCTTGCATGTAAAGTTTCATGTTTATTTAGTAATTTTTTTTTATCTTTCGTTATTTACTGCTTTATACCTATATTTGTTTATCCATGCTCTTTTATTTGTTTATGATTTTTATATTTGTTTTAGTATAGTTTTTTCTATTATTTGTATCGTTTGTTATTTCATACTATTCTTTCTTTAATTGTCTATATTGGTATTAATCGTTAATATGACTTGTAATTATGGTGAATTGCTATTTGGTATTGTATGTTGTAATAGATTAATGCAATATCTTACTCAAACAATTTTTATAAAAACACATTTTGCTAAATTGATGCATTTTATTCAAAAGTTTTTTTTTTACGACGATACATGATATTTGGGGGGCTTCGAGAAAAATTATACCCTAACTCACTGGGTTTTAATTTTTCTCGTGGAACTTAAAGTATCAAGTATCCTTTTTTTAAAACCCATGGATTTCAAATCAAAACTTATTCTCAAAAATTCAAAATGTTATATCTTAACTTATTGGATATAATGTTTTGTATCTCGAGGTAAGGATTTTCTACAAATAAAGGCAAACTTAGTTTCGAAGTCTTGAGATGTTGCATCCTAACTTATTGGGTGTGGCATTTTATTTCTTTGAGATAAGTGAGTTTTAGCTTTCTTTCAAATAAAAGGATCGTATTTTAAATTTTTAAATTTTCAACATTAGGACATGATTTTATCAATTAGGTACCAATTTTTTGGCGTTACGAGGGTGCTAACCCTTCCTCGTACGTAACCGACTCCCGAACCTGTTTTCTTGAATTTCGTAGGCCAAAATTAATATTTTGAAATAAAACATTTTTTAAGGTGATCCGATCACACCTAAGCAAAAAGGGATTGGTGGCGACTCCCGTTTTCATTTTTAAAAAAAAGTCGATCCTCGTTTTTTTCAAAATAAAAATAGTTTCGACAGCTTGGCGACTCCGCTGGGGACCAATAAGAAAGTCAAGCCGTAAAATTGATTATTTTCTGTCCTTTGTCGGAAATTTGAAATTCGATTTGAAAACTTAATTTGAAAATTACGATCCTTTTGTCGCATTTGTTTGTGTCATTTTCTTGTGCGCATTACATTGCATGACCGTTGTGGTCGTACCTTTAAGTGGGAGTGAAAAACTATGCCTTCGTGAGGTTTTCACCTCCGCATGGGCTAGTGGATTGCTTCCGGGATACATCTGTACCTATGTCTTCGTGAAGTTTTCACTTCCGCATGGCAAAGGGAAATGTATTCCCCTGAAACTGAACTCGGTCCATATGAGCCTATAATGGGTGAGGATCGAGGAATCTGCTGGTTCAGGTACCTCAACTTTAGAGCTAAACCACACGTAGAAAACGTAAGGACTTACCCTAAGTAGAACTATGCTAAACCTTAGTGGTTACCCAGATAGGTGTTTGTTTATTTTATTTGCTTTAAGTTTTATTTCATGATACTAACTTGTTGTGCTTTACTTTGGTGCATGTCATTTCATATTTTAAGAGGTATCAATTCACGGTCAGTTTCTAAGTTAGAAAGCTGGTTATGGAGAACGAATTCCTTGATAAAGTGGAAGACAATGCAACCGTCCGTATGTGGTCAGAGCAAACGCAATTAGAAAAAGGGAATAGCTTAGCTGACGGGTATGTGTCAGAACTATGGGATTTCACTCGTATTAGTATCACGCAAAATGAATTCCAAGAGTTGAAAAAAAATTTGACTCAGTGGGATAATTAGGCTAAGCAGTTGTTCTATCATAATTATGGCGATCTACCCTACTTGCTCGACATCAAGGTAGATAAGCATTTGTTCCGGGCTATGACTCAGTTTTGGAACCCTTCCTATAGTTGTTTCAATTTTAGGAAAGTAGATTTAGTGCCCACGGTGGAGGAATATACAACCTTGCTTCGTTGTCCAAGGGCCCAAGTCGACAAAGCTTATTCTAGGGCGGCTAATGTCCCAACTTTTGTGAAGAAGTTAATGAATATCATGGGGATGAGTGAACAGTGGGTTGCAGCCAGAATTCAGAAGAAAGGTGAGGGTAAATGCATTCTTTGGGTGAGTTTGAGGGACCTGATCTTAGCATATCCAGATGTAAAGAAAAAGATTGACGTCTTTGCCTTGTGTATTTATGGTTTGGTAATTTTCCCTAAAGCTCTAAGACATGTAGATGAAGCAGTTATTGATTTATTAGATCGACTTGACAAAGGTGTCACGCCTGTACATGCGATCTTAGCCGAGACGTTCAGATCTTTGAATGCATGTCGGAGAGCAGGTGAATGTAGGTTCATTGGATACGTGCAGTTGTTATTAGCTTGGTTTCACAGTCATTTCTAGAAAGTGGAGAAAGTTTCTTATCGGGTTTTCTCTGAGAATTATTCTCCATTAAAAGAGATAGTGGCTATACCAAGGAGAGAAGATGTGTCCGAGGAAAATTGGATGGCGCTCCTTCAAAACCTTCAAGAGGAAGACATCGAGTGGAGAGCTTCTTGGATGATTCCCAATGAAATTCTTTATCGGTATGGGAGTTTCGACTGGGTTCCTTTACTTGGAATTTGGGGAGCCGTTGGGTATGCCCATTTGCTTGTACTAAGGCAATATGGATCAAGACAGTTCGTACCAGCAACACATGGGCTGGCTCAATGTGAATTCTCATACAGAGGGGATAACTATAAGAAGAGGGTTAAAGAGATTTCTAGTGCTTGAAATCAGACTCGTAGGATGAAGAGATTATTCGCAGGCCTAATGACGACCCCAGAATACAGCGGATGGAGGATTAGAAAGATTAATGACAACATTCCTGAGCTGAATCCAGAAGGTGCCCGATCAAGAGAGGAATACTTGCAAGTGGTCCCATCAGAGCTAGAGATCATAAGGCAAGATTTCAAAAGGAGGAATTTGGAGCTCGAGAAGAAGATAGAACAGTTAGAGGAAGAGAAAATGTATTTGAGGTTAGATGTTGATGTTCAAAAGTTGGAAGCCGAGAAATTAAAGAAAATAAAGAATGAAGTTGAAGAAGACCTGGGTAGTTTGAAAGTGGATTACAAGAAATTACATCTATCAATGAGAAACGCCGGATTGGGAAAGACTTCGGAACAGTGGCAACAGGAGATTCAAGAGGAAAAGGCCAAAACTGATCGATGGGAGAGGAAATTCCATGAAATTCATGCGCAAGACAAGGTCCTAGAAAGGAGTTTGGCAGAAAGCCAAAAGGAGAAATGTGGATTAAAGGCTAGAGTGGCTGAACTTGGACGGTCTCTTCATCACCATCGAAGCCGTAATTCTGCTATCGAGCTAAAATCAAGTCTGAACAAGATTGAAGAAATGAAGGGCAAGATCGAAAAATTAGAACCGGCATTACAAAATTGTGAACTCCAGATCGAGTTTCTAGAAGCAAGAGAAGGGCATTGGAAGGAAGATCTTCACCATTTTCAGGATCAAGTTAGAAATAGGGATTACCTCATGGGTGAGGCCATAGCTCAGATTCGAGAGGTAGCTGATCATTTACAGACCCTGGCAGTACAGGCTGATACGTTGAGCATGAAATATGAGCTGCAGTAAGATCGTGGTCAAGAGTTAGCCTTGTTGTTTAGGAAAGTTAAGACTTTGGGCATTAGGGTGAAAGCATATTTGTAGTCCGTTTTATGTAAAGGTTTTTGTTTTCTAATAAAGTTTTCTAAATGAAATTGAATCAGGATTGATGCCTTTTTGCATTCATGCATTTGCATTACATCACATCATATGCATTTAAATTTATAGAAGGACACTAATTAGTTGAAGTTATCAAAGAGAGATAAAGAAGAAAAAGTTAATCTGGAAACTGAACACCGTTACACACGCGCTAAAAAAAAGAAGAAGAAAGAAAAAATGGATCAAAGACTCGAATAGTTCCAAAGAGACATGCAAGACCAGCTGCAAGAGCAGTTGGAAAAGATCCAACAAGATACGAGGGAACAAATGATGGAAGCCCAAAGGAATATGGTGGTTCAAATGACTCAGCTACTGTATGGGGCAATGGACAAGGGAAAAGGTCCCATGACTAATGTTGGAGAAGATAATGAGGATTACCCTCCGAGTTTTACCCTACCGCATGCACAACGAAACTTGAAGCATATCCTCAAAGGTCATCTGTTGCAATTAGGCCTCAACAAGGTCGAGCTGATACTAGGTTACTCATGAATTTCCAAGTTGACTCAAGATCTAACCCAGGAGATAACCCTGCTAATCCTGTTATCCCTGATTTAGATATAGCGGAAAGGGAACCGGGGAACGAAGTTTCCAAGACCTTGCATACTTGGGAGTGTTTTGAATAATGGGACTGTGGAAGAGATCCTTGTATTTTTAGAGCTAATCTAGAGTAATATGCAAAACACACTTGTTGCCTTAAGCCTAGAGGCAATAAGAACCCTTTTGTGAAATAGGCTTGTGTCCGGAATTTTTATTTCAATAAAATGTATCTTTTTGAGCAAATATTCTTTTATTTTTTCATTTCATACTGTACAAACAATTGCTCTTAGTTTTTTTTTCCTTTTGTTTGTTCTTTGGACTTTCTTTCAAGTATTCTTTCATTCTTCATTCTTGACCATACAAATAATCATTCTTTGAATCATTTATTATTTGGAATCTTTCTTCGAACCTACAATAGGTCTCCAAATATCAACGATGTGAGCAACGCTGCTACTGACTCAGAGTCTCCTTTCGAGTAAGATATGTGTCTAGAGGGATCTCAGGACTTTCAAGATAACAGAGATTGTAACCTATCTTCTGATTTGTTAAGAATGGTAGAACAAAATGAAAAGCAGACCCTACTCTACAAAGGGTCAGTGGATATTATGAGCCTAGAAAAGAGGTGAAGATTGTAGTCTAGCTCACCACAGAAATAAGGCGAGACATCATTGAGTTATTTTTAAGAATTCAAAGATATTTTTGCACGATCATATCAGGACATGCCTGGGCTACTAAGACGCAGGCTAAACATGTGGACCGGGCACTGTTGGTCTACCATGGAAGGGGATTGCATCAGTTATACCGCAAATACTGAATTGAAGAAGACGAGGTTTATGTGACTCCTCCATTTTCTTCACAGACTTTACTATACGTAGGGCATGGATGTTATGGGGCCGATCTCGTCAAAAGCTTCTAGTTGACATTGAATTATCTTTGTGGTCATCGATTACTTCACTAAGAGGGTGAATGTTGCTTCACATGCCAATGTTACAAAGTCGATAGCCATCAAATTCAAAAAAAAAAAGAGATCAGGTGTCGACAAGGAGTGCTAAAAAGGACAATGTCAAAAGTTTGGAAGTTTGTTCAAATATCAGATGCCATATTACAGTGCAGTAAAGGCAGTAAAAAAAATCATGGGAAAGAGGACTGAGACTTGTAAAGATTGACATAAAGAAGCTACCATTTACCCTCTGTCTTATCGAACGTCGGCTAGAACCTTCGCTGGGGCAACACATTTCTCATCGGAATAGAAACAGTTTTTCCAATTGAACCTAATCGAAGGAAAAAAGGTTAAAAGCTATATGTCACGGCCAGATGATGTAAGCTTACGACAAAAGAGGTTCATCCTAGAAAATTCCACAAGGGGAACCTGATGTTGGATTTCAGAGGGAAGCAGATGCCAAACTGGGAAGGACCTTATGTAGTAAAAAATGGCATGTTCTAGAGGAGCATTGATATTGACCGAGACAGATGGCGAAGACTTGCCTAATTTGGCAAATTCAGGTTCAGTCAAGAACTATTTTACCTGAAAAGGGAAAGGCCAAGGTGAAAACCCGTAAATGGTGCCTTAAGATCAATTAAAAAAAAGAAAAAAAAGAGGAGAGGCCAGGGCGTAAACCTGCAAAGGGCGCTTTGAGACCAAATGGGTTTTGAGCCGAAAACCCAAAAAGGGCGGCTCAAATTTTGATCGAGGATAGGGCATGTAGTAGTCTTGCTATGCCTGAATTAACAATGAGGAAGTATGCTACGTCTTGGGGGGCATTGACAAAGTACTCCGGATCCTCTAAACACGTATTGAGCTCAAAATGGTCCTCAAGAAGTTTGTACAGAGAAGCTCAGGCTACGATATCTGGGGCACCTAGCTTCTATCTTACCCATTTTGAATTTGCTATCTTTGATTACTTTATTCTTTTCAAGATACACCCCAATCAATTTTCTTATATGGCCTTGGCTATCTTTGATTACTTTTATTCTTTTCAAAGATACACCCCAATCAATTTTCTTTTATTGCCTTGGTTATCTTTGATTAACTTATTTGTTTCGAGCTATGCTCCTGACTAATTTCTTTCTCGTCCATTGTTGTGATCTTTTTCAAGCATTTTATATTGAAATAACAATTAATGGACTAATAATACTTTCATAAAAGGAGTTTCGCATATTACTCTGGAAGCTTCTAAATAATACAAGAAACTAAAACAGGATAATTGTTTAAGAATTTCCATGTGTGAGAATGGAAAGTACTTGAGAAAGTCCAGATTGAGACTATTTCTTTGAATTCTTTGTCTAAATGGTGATTAGACAAAATAATGAGTTGTTGTGACAAAAAAGAAGCAATATTAATCCTGAGGGAGGATCAGTTTACAAGTATTCTCATTGGGTCATAACGTTCGGGGAATGGTATGACAGACCAAGTTGACGGGAAAAGATTCAAAAACCCTAAATTGCAGTGGAATGGATTGAAGTTGAAACAAATTCTGTGGATTAAATCCTATAATCTTGGTGGGAAGGTTTGAAGGCAGTATAAGCCTCGTGTCCTCAAGGTTCAAATGGGGTGGGCCCTAGAATTTTCATGGGGCAAATTATTTGAGCAAGAATATGATACTTCAAGAGGAACGAAGATGAAACCTTGACGAATAAATGAGTGATGACACCTGAAATAGGAATCATTCTCATAACATTTTTGCATTCACATATTATAGCATGTCTAAATAGGAGCATATGACTCATTTCGATCAGGGCATCCTAATTATTAGGCATAAGCATATACCCATTCTACAGGTTATGTCCTCCAGAGGACAATGTAGTAAGGTAGATTGAAGATATTAGCCCGACCTCCCCGGTTGCGATGAAGAGCGGACTAAAATAGCGGATCCGCCTTCCCGAGGTTGCGATGAAGCGGTCGAAGACATCACCTTGTCTCCCGAGTTTGCGATGGAGCGAGGCTAAAAGATAGCGAGATCATGCCTTCCCGAGGTTGCAATGAAGTGGATCGAAAACATCGATCCGCATCCCCGAGTTTGCAGTGGAAGCGGATCAAGATAGCAGATCTTGTCTTCCTGAGGTTGCAATGAAGCGGTCGAAGATACCACCGGCATCCCCGAGTTTGCGAAAGAGCAGACTAAAAGACAACAGATCTTGCCTTCCTGAGATTGCAGTGAAGCGGATCGAAAACATCGATCCGCATCCTCGAAGTTGCGGCAGAATGCATCAAGATAACAGATCTTGTTTTCCGAGATTGCAGTGAAGCAGATCGAAGATACTAGTCTGACCTCCTTGAAGTTGCAGTGGAGCAGACTGAAGATAGTAGATCTTGTCTTCCTGAAGTTGCAAGAAGCGGATCGAAGATACTAGTCTAACCTCCTTGAAGTTGCAGTGGAGCAGACTGAAGATAGCAGATCTTATCTTCCTGAAGTTGCAGGAAGCGGATCGAAGATATCAACCTGGCATCCCTGAGTTTGCAGTAGAGCAGACTAAAGATAGTAAGTCTCGTCATCCTGAAGTTACAGTGAAGCAGATTGAAGATACTAGCCTATCTCCCTAAAGATACAGCCTTTTGACAAGACCGGGCAAAATGGGTCATTTTATCGTCTTTGCTCTATTCTCGTTACACGACAATGAGCAAAGAGGGGCAGCTGTAGTAGCCCATTTGTGCCCGGGCCCAAACAAACAAAAACAAAATAAAAAATAAAACCCAATGTCCAGTTTTTTATTACAGTCCATACCCAATTACATCCACAGGCCCAAAACAGACTACCCAGACCCAACACCCTGTTACACCAAGATTCATAACCCGGAGGCCCAAAAATTAAAGGAGCCCAATTAGCCCAAAACATTTTCAGCTGCTGGAAACCCTAGCAAGGGTCTTGCGCCGCAGCTCCCAACACAGCCCTTCCTAGCGCCGCAATTAGCGCGCGGATAGCGCCCCACCGCTGAGATCTGCGCCGTTCACCTGCAAAAGGAAAGAAACAACAGAAAATAGCAAGTATAGCAGACAGTAGTAGCAAAATAGGGTCCGGTGTTTATTTCCTGATTTATTTTTGGGTTATAAAAACCCACTGTAATCTGTAAACTGGGGGGAGGTGGATTTTTTTTTACACGAATATACACAAAAGAGAATACAATAATAAAATAGAGAAAACCCAATAGCAGAGGTGATTTTCGATTATCCCTTTTCGTTTTTTTCCTTATTTTTCTTTTCGGTTCATGCAAATATTTTTATAAAAATACTACTAGAAATAAAGGGTACGAGTTTACCTTTCGATTCGCGTGGAAGAAGCGAAGTTTTTGGCCTTTGGCCGCCGTATTTGGCGGCACTGACGGTGGCGCGTGTGGCGGTGGCCCTTAGGTCCGATGACCGGAACCCAAACTGGGGGAAGAGAGGATTTCAGAGGATTTTTTTAAGTTTTTTTTTAAAAAAAAAACTAATACAAATGATTTTTTTTATAAAAAAATGGCTTATATAGCAATATAGAAACGACGCCGTTTTTGCTTAAGCCAATAAGCATTAAACGACGTCGTTTAAAGGACCAGATCCGCGCGTTGACCTGAAACCCGGGGAGGATCCGCGTGTTTTCATAAAAGGGGCAATTTTCCTCTTTAGTCCCTCCGCAATTTTATTCTTTGTGATTTCGTCCAATTTAAATGCTCCTTTTATTTTTCAAATCGCCTCGAAAGTTTGCTTCGCTTTCAATTTGGTCCCCAGTTATTTAAAGGTCGATATCGAGCAGCGCCGTTTAGGAGATAGGGCATAATTGCCCAATAAGTCCTTATATTTTGGCGCATGTTCCAACATCGTCCTTTTTTTACAATTTTACTTCTGATTTTTATTTATTTTCTGATTTGATCCTTGTTGAATTGATTTTTTTTATTCTTTTTATTTTCATCTTTTTTATTTTTTTTATTTCTAATCATTTTAGTATTACATATGTATTAAATTATTATTTATTATTTATATTAGGCTATTTTATTAAATTCAATATTATTCATATATTATATATTATTTTAAAATTTGCACTTTAGTTATTATATTACACTTTTTATTTTGTATATTATATACTATTATATTATATTATATATAACTTCTAAATTATTTTATCCTTAATATTGTATAAAATTTTGTATATTGTATATTGTTTATATTGCTTATTCTTAAATATGTAGTTTTATGCATATATGTATTAGATTATTATATTATAAATATATTTTTATTTAAAGTTACACATCATTTATTTATTTAAAAATGTATTTTACTTATTTTCTCATGAATATATATATTATCTTTTTTAAATTATGCCATATCATTTTTCTATATGTTTTTTAATTTGCAATATCTATTATTATATATTACTCATTCCATGTTGTTATTTTATTTTACACTTAATCTTGCATGTAAAGTTTCATGTTTATTTGGTAGTTTTTTTTTTTTATCTTTCGTTATTTACTGCTTTATACCTATATTTGTTTATCCACACTCTTTTATTTGTTTATGATTTTTATATTAGTTTTAGTATAGTTTTTTCTATTATTTGTATCGTTTGTTATTTCATACTATTCTTTCTTTAATTGTCTATATTGGTATTAATCGTTAATATGACTTGTAATTATGGTGAATTGTTATTTGGTATTTTATGTTGTAATATATTAATGCAATATCTTACTCAAACCATTTTTATAAAAACACATTTTGCTAAATTGATGCATTTTATTCAAAAGTTTTTTTTTACGACGATACATGATATTTGGGGGGCTTCGAGAAAAATTATACCCTAACTCACTGGGTTTTAATTTTTCTCGTGGAACTTAAAGTATCAAGTATGTTTTTTTTAAAACCAATGGATTTCAAATCAAAATTTATTCTCAAAAATTCAAAATGTTATATCTTAACTTATTGGATATAATGTTTTGTGTCTCAAGGTAAGGATTTTCTACAAATAAAGGCAAACTTAGTTTCGAAGTCTTGAGATGTTGCATCCTAACTTATTGGGTGTGGTATTTTATTTCTTTGAGATAAGTGAGTTTTAGTTTTCTTTCAAATAAAAGGATCGTATTTTAAATTTTTTAAATTTTCAACAGTAGGACATGATTTTATCAATTAGGTATCAACTTTTGGGCGTTACGAGAGTGCTAACCCTTCCTCGTACGTAACCGACTCCCGAACCTGTTTTCTTGAATTTCGTAGGCCAAAATTAATGTTTTGAAATAAAACGTTTTATAAGGTGATCCGATCACACCTAAGCAAAAAGGGATTGGTGGCGACTCCCGTTTTCGTTTTTTTTTAAAAGTCGATCCCCTTTTTTTAAAAATAAAAATGGTTTCGATAATATTTAAATAATTTAATATAATGGTACATGAAGTATAAATTTAAATACCTTTTAATTAATTAATATAAATTATTTATAAAATTAATAATACTTAAAATATTTTAAAAACTTAAATATAATAGTAAATTATATTTAAATAATTAATATAATAGTACATAAAATATAAATTAATCTAATTTTTATATATATTTTAATAGTTAATACAAATAAGATTTTCTCTTCTTTTTTTTTAAATTTTCACTTCCAAACACAAAATTAAAAATTATCTAAAGCCCCAACTTTTGCTTTTAAGTGAAAAAACACTTTTTCATCACAATTGTAACTTACAAAATGAGATATTCTTCATTACTTCTGCAATTAAAAAACATTTTTAAAACTCCAAAATGCAATGAAGCACTTGCCATAAGTTTTGTTTTCCACACTATATAGGAATTTATTAATCTCCGACCTTTATCAAGAAAATCATTGATATTTGAAGAACTTTTTTTCACTACCATAAATGTTTTTATATTTGACGTATCAATTTAGCTAGCATGATCATTTATTCATATTTTGTACATACCCAGCTTATGAGGTCATAGTATATTTCTTCAGTATATTATATATATTAATAGCAATATAATTCTCTATTCCAAAATTACCAATAAGATAAATACATATTTAATGCTAACAATTAACCCGATGCGAAACCAGGCTACCACACTAGTAAATATTCCAAATAAACCGACTTAAATTACAAAAATGAACCTTTGTCCAAGACCCGAGCCGGGTTTTTTCGGCTTCATTTCGTTCCAAACTTTGCTTAAAAATATACAAGAAGAATACATACCCTTGACTCCCTTGATCAATCACCTTTGGTTTTCGACCAGATAAAACAACCCAAATTAACCTTTCATTAACACATGAATTTAATTAACTACTCTTTACATGCATAATTTAATGTCTCAGATAAAATATTACCATCAATATTTGCCTATTTTATTCGAAATTAATGGAATTATAATGTAGTATCCAATTATCAGCACTTCAAGATGATGAATCTAGCTTTAATTCAAAAGCTATCTTAGTTCCATTCGGATTTGCAATTATGAGAATATACATCTGATAAACACAATTTAAATATATATATATATATATATTTGCATATATGTGAAGGATCATACACTATACTCAGTTCGTGTATATATCAGATTAAAATATCAAATGCGATTACTTTTAAGGGGAAAAAATATCCTTGAACTTCCATACTTAAAAGTAAACTCATTATTTAGCAGAAAGTGTTACTCAAGATTACATTAGACATCATTACTCTTTGTATTATAAACAGTGACATTTTGAAGATACACAAACCTCAATTGCACTCAATTTAAGAAACAGGAATCCAGAAACTATTAGATACACATATCAATTTGTTATAAAGACCCAAAAAATCAATTTATGAAAGTGAAACTTTAAGTTGTAATTCCAAGGCTATGTACCTGTTTATTCAATCTTTTCTAGCACTTCCAACCTGGCTTTTCTTTTCCAACCTTTCATTGAAGCAACAAGGTTTATCAATCCCACAATTTGATTCTTGCTGTATTCCTGCAATGTAAAAGTATTTTTCAGGTTTCTAAGTTATACAAATAGCAGATAAAGTGTGAATGAAAATGAAAAGTTAGCACAGAAGACTTCTTACAGGATGAGCTCGTGCCCAGTGTACATATTCAGTTTCAGGGAGATAATAAGCCTGACAAGAGCAAACATGGAGAGTATAATTAATTTTGACTGAACTTGATATGAAGGATAGCAATTTCAGCATAGGTTTCTGAATCGACCATGTTAGCTATGCAGTTACCTTGATGAAAGTTTCAACGATCTGTAACTTTGGCTTCACATTCAAGGAGACAAAGTGTTGCAAGCCATTGATTAAAACCTGAAAGAAAAAGGTTTCAGTCCCTAAAATTGATGAAGATGAAAAGGCATGGGAACTACATACCAAATTCTTGTCATCACCTGAAGGTCTAATGACATGAGAGCTCGTCCTTCATCAGTACATCTTTTCACTCGTGATAGACCTTCAATAAGAGTTTCTGCAATAATTTCAAGCCCATAGTCCAAGAGAAGGTCTTGAACCTAACTCACAGAAAACAAAGTTAGAGTTTAATGTTAGGTCATTTCACATTTCTGATAATTGCTGTGTATTCTTTCATCAAAAAGCAAAGACATGATAACCAAGTAGATTCATGAAACATAATAACATTAAACATCAATCCATTGAATTCTTTCCGCAAATTAGATGCTGATTTCATATTCACCTTTATCCTATGTTACTCAAACTCCAATGTGAGTGTCAGATATGAGTATGCATCCGATATACGTGTGTTCATTTTTTTCCAAGTCTTTTCATGTATCTGGAGGATCTTTAGAAGATCACATTGCCATACCCATAAAGAATGTGTCAGACATGAGTGTTAGTGCAAAAATGAAAAGAAGAGTTAAGACTAATGTAGCCTTTATGTTCGACTATGGCAACCGCAAAGGAAGCAAATTCACATTCTATTATGGACTTTAAGTCACCATTATCATTGTCCAATCTGGTTATAATGTTTTCTTCTCTTTCTTCATCCCTTAACATTTGTAATTTTAGTTCCCAGTCCTGATTAGCATATTAGGATGATAACCAAAAACCCAGTATTATTAACTAATTTGCAAACTAGATCATTTACAACATGAATGGTTCCTTCAAGAGCAGTTAATCAACTGGCAATGAAAAGCAATAGGCAAACAATTTTATAATTCAAGATTTCTGTTATTTTGGTGAATTTAACAGGAAGGTGGATGATGTTACCTCCTTGTGAATTCCCCCATGAGCAAGCCTTGTTTTATAGTGCTTAAATTCTCCTAACAACAAATCCACATACCTATTCATTGAACTCATGTCAGAGACCTCATCAAATGCTGATCAAGGATCTATTAAAGCAAAGATAATGGCGAGAATCTATGGGCAAATATGAGATAACAAAACTGAAAAAAAAAAAAAAAAAAGACAAAATGAAAGCAATGACTTGTAATGAAAGAAGATGATCCTGAGAGAACATACCCATTGTGCTCCATCCCAAGGTCTTTCAGTTCCCATTTTGCATTAGCAATTCGATCAACATACCTGCCAGGAAATTCCAGCTCTTTAGGAGAAAAGTCCAGACAAAAGCAATTTTGTACAACTAGCAGCAATGTACTGCGCCAGCCTATAAATATTATTAAATACCTCACTGAAAATGTTGATTCATTCTAGAATATCAAAAGTCCAACAGCTAAAGCAAAGGTTCACTTAATTGGTTACAAAAAACAAAATCATGCAACATAATATTACTTGGGTTGGCATGAGAAACTAAATTCTAGTATATTATCCCAAGTCAACGACAGACTGATATTATAGTCATGAACCTTGATGGATTTTCAGATAGACTGCAAATTCAGCATTTGTGTTTACCCATTGCATTTGTGTTTACTCTCCTTCCCATTTCTCACAATTCAGCATTTTGGACACAACAGTTTTAGAACATTTCAACTCTATTTATTTATCTTTTTACCTCAGATTATATTCCTTAGAGGTGGCAATCAGACGGATTTAAGTCAAGTTATTTCAGGTTCAAGTTTTTTCAAGTTTTACCAGGTTTGTGTTTTTTGTGTTTGAATTGTTTCAAGTTCAGGTTAAGTTCAAGTTTATTTTATATTAGATGTAATTATTATACATAACTTTAATGTTTACATCTCAATATAAATTATTAGATTATTATTTTTAAGTAAACTTTTGTTGTAATATAATATTTTTAATTATATTTTTATTAAAATCAATATTTTTTATTTTATATTTGTTAGCATCAAAACGATATTAACATTAATTTGTTATATAAAATCAATTGCTTTAAATAATTTTATTATAAAGATATGATATACTAAATTCATTTAAAATATTTGATAAGATAAACTTGATTCCCGAATAATACATTATCTTTTATATTATTATTCATTATGAAATAAGAAACTTTTAGAAAATAAAACAAGTTTTTTATACATTTGTAAAATGCAAAAAGATTATGCTTACGAGAAAAATATAAGTTGGCATTCAACTTTTATTATTAAAAAATGTTACCATGTGAAGTAATCTAAAAGTTTGATATGATATAATACTAAATAATAATATATATAATAATCATTTAAAAATATATGATACTTTTAAATTCTAAAAATAAATGATACTTTCATATATTAATATTTGACTACATAAATTATATGTTTTAAATATAAAACTTTAGAAACAAACTTTTTTAACTTAAAAATTATTTATCTCAACTAATAAAAATTCAAACCCTATTTTTTCATTTGATAACACAAAAGTATAATGAAGTAATTACTAAATTAAATTAAATGATATGTGCTAAAAAATTTTAAAATCTAGACATTCATGATAGTTTTATAGTTTTATTATATAAATGAACAAATCTTAACAAATTATATATATCTTTGATGCTATTTACTATAAAATAAAAAATGATAAATTTAATTTTATGAATTTAATAACAATTTTTGGTATTATGTTTTTTTATTAAATTATTTGTCAGATTACAGTTTCCTAATAAAGAATATTCAGAGTATCGATAGAATCTGTAGATATTTTATTGATTGCTATCCCTAACTTTAAAATTTGTGTTTTAAGGGACAAGATCCCTAGAATCAGTTAAGCTTCCTAGTTTAGAGTTTCCTAAAGTTAGGCTCACTATGTATATAAATATTAGTGTAATTTCTTGTGAGATATAATATATAAAAAGCCTATTTCTAACATGGTATCAGATTAGACCGATTTTAGAATTTTTTTTTCTAGTAATCTTTTACTCCCACTCAACCCTCAAGCTCCCTCTTTTGTTCAAAAGAAATATGTCCAAAATTATCCAAACCAATACCAATGGGGATAGTTCGAAGTCTCTATGAAAACTCCAACCCAACAAGTGAGTTGCAGAACATTCAAGTGGCCTCTGAGTTAAATGGGAAGAATTACAGAAGTGGTCTCAATGGGTTCGCACGTTCTTGAAGAAGCGAGAGAAAAGGCGAGTCACTTACTCGAATGCAGGACCTAAAGAAGGAGATCCTCGCTTTGATGCTTGGGATGAACAAGACTCTATGGTCATGTCTTGGTTATGGAATTCTATGATGCCGAAATCGGTGACACATGCATGTTTCTTAACTCATCCAAAGAAATATGGGAGGTCAGTGTGAAGCGCACTTATTCTAAAGTTCAAGATGTTTGCTCAAATCTATGAAATCAAGACTAAGATTTCATCTACCAAGCAAGGAAGTCGTTCCATCACGGAGTATTCTAATCTTTTGCAAAGCTTATGGCAAGAGATGGATCATTACCAGTGCATTCAAATGAAGTGCAAGTCTGATGCGATGATACTCTGAAAAGGTTCGTTGAAAAGGATCGAATTTATGATTTTCTTCTTTGGGCTAAATGTTGAATTTGATGCGATAAGAGTCCAAATACTTGGAAAGGAGGAGCTACCATCACTCAATGAGACAATCGCGATAGTTCGTCTTTGAAGAAGGAAGAAGAGGAGTTATGCTTGAGAATAGTCAAGTGGATGGTTACGCTTTAGCTACAAAGGCTGTCGGTGAGAGGAGATTTGCCATGGAACAGCCAACCGCAACGATATTAGCGAAAAAGAACCTACAAGGCCTATTAAAAGGAGTCCAGATGGTGCACCTCTTTGAAAAATCTCGTCACACTAAGGAAAATCACTGGAAGCTCCATGGGAAGCCACAGACAATTAAAAGAATTTTTCGAAACCAAATGGACAACCAAAGGAACAAGAGCGAGCAAATATAGCAAGACAAATTTGGATGGAGAAATGAGAATTCTCAAGATTCACCTGGTGTTTTTAATAAAGACAAAATTGAGAAGTTAAAGACGCGTTCTTTGGGATCATTGGAAAAGTCTTCTTCCACAGTACTTGTAGTTTGGCGCTTTCCAGTATATCCTCTTCTCAAAATTCTAATGTCTCGGACACGATCACCAACAGTCTTGGGTCATTGACTCAAAGATACTCTGAGACCATATGACCCACTCCTCACACAAATTTGTTTCATATACACCTTGTCCTAGTAATAGAAAGATAACAGTAGCTGATGGTTCTGTGATCATAGTGGCTGGTCAAGGTGATATTGTTATAAACAAGACCCTTACTCTTAAAAATGTCCTTCATGTTCCTGAACTATTTACCAATCTTCTCTCCATCAAAAAAATTACCAGGGACTCTAATTGTAGTGTGGTTTTTTATCCCAATCGATGTTTTTTTCAGGAACAGAATACGAAGAAGATGATTGGACATGCTAAGGAAGCAAATGGCCTATACTATCTTGAAGAATCTAGTGGAGAAGTTAGTGCTCTGAATTCCTCACCATTATCTTTCCTATCCAAGTCTGTTCAAGCTAATAAAGACCAAATTTGGCTCCATCACCTCCGCCTTGGTCATCCTTCGTTTCAAGTCCTTAAATTTATGTTTCCTTCATTGTTCAAAGGAATAACTGTTGAAAAATTCCATTGTGATGTTTGTGAACTTGCCAAACATAAACGTACCTCCTTACCGGTAAGCAATAAAAGAACATCCGCTCCTTTTACTATTGTTCATAGTGATATTTGGGGACCATCAAATATTTCAAACATCTCTGGGGCTCGGTGGTTTGTATCCTTTATTGATGATTGTACCCGTGTGTCTTGGATATTTCTTTTAAAACAAAAATCTGATGTAAGGTCTATTTTTACAACCTTTTACAACATAATCAAAACACAATTTGGGGCTGAAATAAAACGATTTAGGTCAAACAATGCTAAAGACTATTTCAATCAGTTTCTCTCCCCATATTTTCAAGAAAAAGGCATTATCCATGAGTCCTCTTGTGTTAACACACCCCAACAAAATGGCGTTGCGAAAGAAAGAATGGTCACATTTTAGCTATTACTAGAGCTCTATTGTTTCAAAAAATGTCCCTAAACAATACTGGAGGAGGTCATTTTTAACTGCTACTCATCTAATAAATAGGTTGCCTACAAAGGTCCTTGACTCTCAAAGTCCTATGCAAGTTCTATCGAAATTCTTTCCTGATTTCAATACCTCAAACCTTACTCCCAAAATATTTGGATGTGTTGCCTTTGTACATGTACATTCTCAAAATAGGGAAAACTCGATCCACGAGTCATCAAATGTGTCTTTCTCGGTTATTCCTCTACACAAAAAGGGTACAAATGCTATAATCCAAATACCAAAAAATTTTATGTTTCAAATGGATGTCACTTTTGCGAGAAGAAGAAAAATTCTTTACTCGTCCTTATCTTCGTGGGGAGAACTTATTCATAGAAGATAAAGACAGAGAATTTTTTCTTCTTGATTTTCCAGCTCTCCGTCCACCTACCAACCAAATTTGCCCAACTTAATTTTCCGGCTCCTATTCAAAGACCAAACACTTAGTCCTTACCTACCAACCAGCCTGCCCAACTTGAACCTATGCAACCCGAAATAGAGCCTACTACACCTAAGTCGCCCAAAGGGATTCGGGACACTACTCGCCCTTTACTAGTTTACTCAAGGAAGAAGGCACCTGCAAGTTCAATCATCTTCTTCGGATAAACAACCTACTACTCTACAACCCGAGGTAATTCATCGAACCTACTTTGAATACTACTGAAAATTCGGATCGTAAAGACTATGATTTTCCTATTGCTATTAGAAAAGGAACTAGGTCTGTATATAAACATCCCTTGTACTCATTCATGTCTTACAAAAATTTGTCCCATAACCACAAAGCCTTTCTTACTAGCCTAAATTCTATCTCCATTCCCAAAACTGTATCCGAGGCATTAAATGATGAGAATTGGAAAAATGCCATGAAGGTTGAAATGGAAGCACTTGAAAAAAATAAGACATGGGATTTGGTAAAATTACCGAAAGGTAGGGGTGTGCAAAATTCGGGTAAAACTGAAAAAATTCGGTTAACCGACCGAATTCGATTAATCGATCGGTTTACCGAATTTTTTTTGATCGAAGTCGATTAATTATTTTGTGATTTTTCTGTTAACGGTTAATTCGGTTCGAAACCAGTCGGTTAACCGAATTTTTTCAATTTAACCGAAAAAATTAATAAATAAAATTATAATATATAAGTAGGCCCACTATTCACCTAAACCCAATCCCTAAACCCAATCCAAACCCAAATATCTAACTCCAACCAATTACCCAATCCAACCCAATCATAAAAATTACAAATAATTTAATAAATAAAAATAAAATTCTAAAACTAAAACTAAAATTATGTAATCTTTTTAATTATGTAGTGATTAATTTCGATAATTCGGTTAATTCGATTAATTCGGTAATTCGGTTAATTCAGGTTAATTCGGTTAATTTTTAACCAAAAATAAAAACATATAATTTTCGGTTAATTCGGTTAACTGATCAATTAACCAAAAATTTCGGTTCGGTTAATTTTTTGAAAAAATTTCGGTTCGATTAACGGTTAAAAATTTTGAAAGGTCGGTTAATTCGGTTAATGATATTTCGGGTCGGTTAACCGAATGAACACCCCTACCGAAAGGAAAGAAACCAATTGGATGTCGTTGGGTGTACACACGTGAAATATAATTCGGATATGTACGTTTGGAGAGGTACAAAGCAAGATTAGTTGCTAAAGGGTACACTCAAAAGTATGGAATAGACTACCTTGAGACATTTGCCCCTGCTGCAAAGATGAACACTTTGTGAGAGTGTTGTTGTCACTCGCCCAACAGAGGGTCGAAACTACAGTGATTTGACATCAAAAATGCTTTCTTACATGGTGATCTTGAGGAGGAAGTCTATATGGATGTTCCACTGTGGTTCGGTCCAAATACAGATGTAGTTTGCAAACTAAAAAGGCTCAGACGGACTAAAATAGTCCCCAGAGAGCTTGGTTTGGAAGATTTACCAAAGTAATGCTCAAGCCGGGGGTATAAACAGAGTCAAGGAGATCACACTCTGTTTGTAAAGCACTCATCTTCGTGGGGAATGACCGCTTTATTAGTCTATGTAGATGACATTATAGTGACAGTGATGATCCGGAAGGAATGGAAAATTTAAAGAAATGCCTAGTAAAAGAATTTGAGGTCAAAGAGCTTGGTAAATTAAAATTTTTCCTTGGTATTGAAGTAGCACACTCTCGGGAAGGAATCTTCATATCTCAAAGAAAAATACATAATTGATTTGTTGACAGAGACGGGCAAGTTGGGATGTAAACCAACAGAGACACCCATAGAGGTGAACCACAAACTTGGAGATGCACTAGAAGATGCAGATGAGTTGATAAAGGTTCATATCAAAGACTCGTAGGGAAGCTCATTTACTTGTCACATACTAGACCGAATATTGCCTATGGAGTTGGTGTTGTAAGTCGGTTCATGCACAATCCTAAAGAATCACATCTTCGAGTGTATATATCGATTCTACAAGATTACTAAAAGGCACTCTGCAAAGGAATCCTATTTAAGAAAGGGAGAATTTAACCCTTGAAGCCTATCTTGATGCAGATTATGCGGGATCTATGGTTGATAGAAGATCAACCTCGGGCTATTGCACTTTTCTCGGGAGGCAACCTTGTAACTTGGAGGAGTAAAAATGTAATGTTGTGGCTAGATCTAGTGCAGAAGCTAAATTTAGAGCGATGGCTCTTGGAATCTGTGAATTATTATGGCTGAAAATTATTTTGGAGGATTTGAAGATCAAGTGGGAATGTCCAATGAAGCTATATTGTGATAATAAGTCTGCTATCAATATTGCACATAATCCAAAGGCAACATGATCGTCGGAAGCACATTGAGGTTGACAGACATTTCATCAAGGAGAAACTTGATGGTGGCTTAATTTGCACTCCATATGTGTCCACCGATGGTCAATGGCGAGATATCCTTACCAAAGGATTATCCGGGAAGACCTTTCGAAACTAGTAAGCAAGTGAGAATGGATGATATCCACTTCCCGACCTTGAGGGGGAGTGTCGATTACGATTTCCTAATAAGGAATATTTAGTGTATCGGATAGAATCCTGTAGATATTTTATTGATTGCTATCCCTAACTTTAAGGTTTTGTGTTTTAAGGGATAGCATCCTAGAATCGATTTGCTTCCTAATTTAGAGTTTCCTAAAGTTAGGCTCACTATGTATATAAATATTAGTGTAATTTCTTGTGAGATATAATATATAAAAAAGCCTATTTCTAACATTGTTCACAATAAATGTTTAACATAAATTTTAAATCATTTTCATTATTGCTTTATTATATGAATCTTAATATATATTTTAGAATAATAAAACCCCCTACATAACTTTTCTATCTCTCTCCCACGGGCAACTATATTTATTTATTAATTTGTTTTTTTATACTCCCACCCACTAAGTCAACTTCTTAACTTGCTATAAGATGCATGTTTTACCGTTCATCTTTATTGATTTAATCATTGTTTTACATACATGTATGTCCTTACGTTTAATTTAATTTGTGAATCCTGAAATTAGAATTCGAGCTTGAGGTTTTTCTTTAGTGTTCTTATTTCTTAGATTGTATTGTTTTATCTTTTCCCTTAAAAAAGTATTTATTGTAATTTTTAGTTTTTATACTATATTTTTTTACCAATACTTAGGGCAGGAGATATAGATATTGCTTTATAATATACAAATATTTCTTATATTTAAATCATTTAAAATAAAAATTAAACGGTTCAATGCAAATTTATATTTCAAGAATCAAAAGCTAAAATAATACTGCTAAATGCTAAGACAAGAAGTTAAAGAGAGCAAACTCAAAAATTAGGTACTAAAGGCATAAAGCTTTTCTGTTTCTAAATGGTAGTGGTAATCCCACTTTCTTAAAAATTTACTATTTCATCATATATAAAATATATTAAAATTTAATTTTCAATAATTTATTAAAAATATTAGAATAAAATTAATTATTATTTATTATAAAAAAACATTTAATTAAAATTTTGATTATTTTATTTTTAGTATTAAATTCATGTTCAGGGTTTTTTGGGTTTAGTTTTTTTGGGCTCGAGCTTTTTTAAGTTTGGACTTTTTTTAGTTCAGTCCGTTTCAATCTCGGGCCATTTTGGGTTCGGGTTATTTCGTGTTCAGGTTTTTCTAGGTTTGGCTTTTTAACATTTTGGTCAAATTGAGTTTGGACATGTTGTGGCTTGATTATTTTCGGGTCAGGTATTCGGGCTCAGGTTTGTTTTGCCATCTCTAATCTTCCTTGGTTCAATCAATTTGGAATGGACTTCAGCTGCAAACAAAGACTACTGCAGCAATTTGGACATTACAAGTTTGAATGAAGAAATTAATCCTAAAATCAGTCCTAGCATTCACAAGGCCATACACGTGCATACATGGATATCAACTTCTAAAATCATAAGAAACAAAGGATTATCTCTTTTGCTCCTTGCTTTTTTATTGCATTTTCATTCAAATTTTACCATAAAGCAAAAGCCAAGTCACAGATCAAAATGCAGAAATTTCTAATATTATCATGTAATCAATCTTAATGATTCATAGAAGTAAGATTATGGTTTTTCTTTTCCATGAAAATCTATGATCCGTCAGAAGAGATTTTAGCTTTTGTTCATAAGCACTCTTTTGGTTGTTTTTTGGCTTCTACAAGAGAAACCAATCGTGGTTGTCCATCAAAAGAGATATTTAATGATCTTACCCGTTAATGTGGAGCAGTACTCTTGCGGTTGTCCTATGTATGTGTAATGTAAGATCTGGAACAGAATCCACCTGACAATAGAAAGTAACTTAATGGAAGAATATCAGAATACATAAAATTCAACATATACATATAATTAGATGCAGTTGATTAGACAAGTAAACTAACTTGGAAAACCAATAATGAATTTCACTAATGTATTAAACAAAGGGAAACTTATTTGATACGATCATCATAGGTATCTAGCAGAAGATGGTGTCAAAACCCTTCAAGAGCCTATATTTTCATAATTTACAAATTCCCACAACTAATTGTTCAAAGAATCTGGCTTGGTTGGTTGGATTTACTATTCACATATTTTTATCATACATTGCACCGAAGAATGATTTCACTGAATTCGATATGTATGAAGTACAAAACAAATGCTTGAATATATTATGATGTGTTCAATATGTTCAAAAAAGTTCAATCAAACTAATATAAGCCAGTAAAATGGGAAATTAAATTTCTTTTATCAAGCTTTGCATCCTTTAGCTCTTTCAGTGGCATTTACTTTTGCATTCTACTTGGATCAGTTATCTGGGTAAGCTTGTACCTGTTTGTATTCTATTAGGTCTTTACCCTTTAATTATTTCCATTTCACTGTTTGTTGATCGACTATGACCAGCATTTTGACTTTTTGGACAGAACACAATGTATGAATAAAGAGAAATGATTAAACTTTCAATTTTTGATAACTTATTGTCCTCCAGGTCACCAATACTCTATTACTGACCTCACAAAGTCACTTAGAAGATTCAGTAAAGTGACCCCCATTCTTGTCTAGACGTACAAAGTACTTGCTTTTCTATGGAAGGCATAACTAAAATCTTGATCGCTTACAGCATTGACCATTTGTTTAATAAAACTCATCTTTTTTGAAATACCTCATTACACAAATCAGGACAGTCTTGAAATACCTTTTCTTATTGCTAGTATTTTTCAGTTCCAGTTAATGTGGATTCACAGTGGCCCTATATTGTCAATTATTAACTATTCTGGTCTTATTCAGACAAAAACCAAAATGTACGTAAACATAAATCACTTAATTTTTGAATTTCCTTAACCAACATGATTGAAATGAGAAACATACCACGTGTTCAAAGAAATCTTCAACTATAGCTGTATTACTCTTAAGCAGCAATGATTGGAGATGAGTTCTAGATCTATGCAATATACGAGAAACAAGGGCTAAAGTATCAGCACCAGCACATCTTTCCTGCAACATACAGGTCATGTTATTTACAGGGACATATATTTCCAAATGCTTCATTCCAGTATCAAGAACAAAATACAAAGAAAGGAACCTTTGTTTTAAGTAATCAAGAATTGGAAACAGTATGTATTTTTATGCATTCAATGTATTCTTTTTGTAGAGTCAGTGCATAGCATTTTTATGAAAATTATTGCATCAATAAACGAAATTCTTTTCTAGTTCTTAGTTAATATCACATTAATACATCTACCAAAATAATACAGAAGGTGAAAAGAGAACAAGAGAATCTGCTAACCATGAGCAGTTTTGCCCATCCAATCCAGGGAAGAACAGGAATTTCAGGAAGATGCATATCAATATCATCCTATCAATCAGTAGATACCTTATACAAAGAAATTTACTTTATACCTTTAGACCAAATGACATGCCTGCTGCATGACCAAAATTTGAACTTTGAGGAGCAGTACGTGTCACATCTGCATGTGCAGATGTAGATGATAAGGATCCTGATGGACTTTTGATCCACTGATCACAATCCACTGTTATTCTTGATAAGGCTCTCTTTAACCGATCTAGGATTACACACAAAAAAATAAATGTATAAATGAGTAATGAACACATAACTGAAAGAGATATTAATAGACAAATGCATTTCCATCATGTATTCACAAAAATTTAACTTACAAGTAAGAGAGTCGGCCTTTCCACTTGAACCCGTGTTTTGCTGACCAAAGGCTTCAAATAAATAATAGAAAAACATCTCAAATAACTGGCATATGCCCTGCAATAATATATTGAATCAGGAAGACTAATTTAAAGGGGAAAAGAAAAATCAGTGTTCGGATCGAATTCAGCAGTTAAAGAAGTAAAGCTTAGGAAAAGAAAGGTTAACCAGAATCACACCTTAAAAAACTCAACATTTACTATTTCAAGTTTCTGCATCAACCTCGCATATTTATCCATTGACCTAATGTTTAAAAATTAGAAAACAGCTCAATTGTATTCACATAAAGAACAATATCAGCGTTCAGCTCTTAATAGCAAGATTCATACTTTTTTTTTATCTGTATAGCACTAACCTTAGAAGACAAACAGATGATCCAGTTTGTGCTGTAAATTCATCATTACTAAAATGCAAAGAGCGACTTCTTGGAAAGTTGGGTTTTGATATTCGACTAGGGAGTTGGCTATCTTCATCAATAAAGTCAGCAAGTAAATCCTCATTTTCCTCTTCTGATATAGAATTGGAGCCATTGATATGATTTACATCACCATTGCAGGAAGAGACAATATCAACATGAAGATTATGAACATTTCCCTCGTATTCACCAGAGATTGCTCCACTAAGCGGGGTGCAATCATTAGCTTCTTTGGAACTACCACTTAGTTTTAGCAAAAATGGATTTCCATTTCTAACCCAGGGAGAAAATCCACTCTTCTTGGCAACTCTGTCAATTTTTTTTGCTGATTTGTCAGTGTGAAGCACCCTAGGCTTAGAAGAGTTACCATCAGATGCAGCAATAAAAGGTACCCCGTCACCTACTAGACCAGCAAAACTAATTATTTGCATCATCTCCGGTGGCAATATAAGCCAAGTTTCCTTCTCTAAAACCATTTTAAGTGCCTGAAAAGGAAACAAAAAATAAGCTCCTGCCTGTTTCAACTGCTAGGATAATATGACAGAAGGAAATAAATTGATTGCAGAAATAAATTAGCAACAATTCCCAATATTGTTGGTGCCATAAATGGGAAGTGTCAGCATTCTGCAACAGCAAGATATGCCTACAGACAAAACAGTGTTATAACATGCTATATGCAAGAATAAACATGCAAGCACTGATATCAGTCCCACAATATCAGTGCTCCATGTTTCACTTTTTATTCAAAGTTTAATATAAATTGGTGCAAATGATTCCCAAATCAATAGTTACTACAAGCAATATTGCCCATAAGAAGAGGCCTGAAAATCTGTCAATATTATCTGTGTAATACTAACAATGCAAACAAGAATTTATGATTTCTAAGTGCTGGTTTGTGTTTTCTGGTCTTTCGACTTTGCTTTGGATTTCTCTGGTGGCATGTTGTTACTGTGTAGAGTGCCTCCTATTTTCTGTAGTTTTGATTTTACTGTTTTTTTATTCCCGTTTTTCGTCTTCAGAGCATGAGTCTCTTGTTTTGACATCAAGTCTTGTAATGCTGTAATACCGGGCTGTGCTTCTACTATGAATAAAGTGAGTTGCTCTACTTTTTAAGAAGAAAAATAATGAAGCCCATGATTAGAAACAACTTAACGATAGCCACACCCTGCCTCCAAAGAAAGTCTGAACTTTAAATCCCTCCACACCTAAAACCAATAGCAATAACCATGAAGAAGAATAAGTGTAAAGTCCGACTTACAGATATATTTTGCTGATGAAATGCTGAAAAATAGTTTTCACAAACACCCTTCAATTTCTTCCTGAATTCAACTACCTCAACTCCACAGAAGGCTTCCCCAGCCAAGATGAATGTGTTAAGATCTTCATAATTTTTCAAAAATTGATGTATGCTTGTAGAAGCAGCAGAAGAAGAAAGCAGTACTAGTACCCGGCTAGTTGTAAGTTGCCAAAGATTCTTCCGTCCCCTCAGCAGGGTTTGTGACACAACAGCTATGGCTTCTTTCCTTAGATGATACCATGGAGATCCACTGCTTGATGTCGCACCATCACCATTTCTACCCTCAGAAACTGGTTGATGGGATTCTACATTTCCATAATAAGTCCCTTCAGAGATATCAGCTGAGGAAGTGGATCTTGTAGACTCCTCTAAGGAAGATGAACCTGGTGTCCTGTCTACAGATTCAGAGGGGGAAAGAGCAGTTAACCCATTGGAATTGCAGGGGTTTTCAGAAACTGAATCACTGTGATCAACCTCTATAGTATTTACAAAAAGATGCTACCTTCCATCAATTTGGCATTTGTTGATGGGCACTCTAAAGCCTGCAACAAAAATAAATAAAAAAATTCAAAATGGAAGAAATCAAAAGAGATAGAACCCCCACAAACAGGAAAGAAAGCAGGAGCAAACAAAAGGCCCTAGAATTACCACAGAAGATTTCATATAAGTCCACATAGATTCACACACTTATATACCATATATTATAATAGATTTATACTGATGTCTCAACAGAAACTATACAAAAAGAGAAAACCATGTAAGCCAAAGCAGGGAACTGCATAACTCCCACACTAACTTAGCTCTTCCATATAAATTAATATAAAGCAGCTAGATTTCCAGGTCTTAGATACTCTATAATGTCCACTAAAATTCTTTTTCCATAATTCCCAAAGCTAACTAAGGGGAAAAGAAAATTCCATAAATTTCACAAGAAGAAATAGTTGGATACAACAGGAGTTTTTAAGCAGAAATAGTCACTAGCACTAAAACAACAACAAATATTCTACATAAACAAATGCAAAAGAGGAAGGATTCAAGTCGACCTCATTCTCCAGCCGAAAGCTCATGATTTCATTATAAGAACAAATCAATTTGAACAAGACAGCTAGTGTTTTTAATAAACACTGCCTAAACTTAGATTCAGGTATCTGAAGGCATAGATCACTGTAAGTGAGTCTGGAGTCAAATCAAAACGTAAGTTAGAAATCATGGCAAAATATCAAGACATAATTGATACAAAATTACTTAACTTTAGAAAGCTTACCTACTATTTTGCAAATGTGCATCTTGATCCTGAAAAAGTTAATAAATCAATCAAGTTCTTCTATCATAAGACAGTGAAAAAAAAAAGTATCATAAGGTGCAAAAGGCAAAGAGGACACAAAGAAGAGCAAGGAGAATTTTCCAAGAAAACGACCTACACAAAAGTGAGAAGCAGAGGAAGACTCAAACAAGAAATTTATGATTAGTTCTCTCTTTTATTAATGGTTTCCTGTCCATAATGATCAACCAGTTTAATCGAGATTCCTTCTCCTTGGAAAAGACTGCTAGTTGTTGGAATTCCTAATATTAAGGATAGATTACTAGGAGATCTTCTGTAAATAGAAACTAATCATAGTTACTAATTCTTAGGATGTTACAGCTTTTTAGGGATTGTTTCCTACCTTAGGATAATTTCTCTCTTATATATCTGTATGCTAACTAGCAGAAGTAATAAGATCTAATCTCTGAAATTCTACATGGTATCGGAGCTCTAGGAATTTTTCGATCCTCTCATCCATCTTCCTAAAAATCCCTCCGATTTCTCATCCATCTTCCTAAATATCCCTCTGTTTTTTTCTCCCATGGGTGACCTTAATGAAGCCTTGTCTGAAACTGAGATGTCACAAATATCTTAGAATGTTAACCAGTCTGTCAATCAAAGTGATCTTAATTCTTCACTTATGATCACTAGTCATCGACTAGATGGGAAGAATTTTCTACAATGGTCTCAATCTGTTCTTATGGTGATCCGTGGCCGAGGCAAATTAGGATACATCAATGGAGAACTTCCACGACCGAATGTAGCCGATCCTACTTATGCTACTTGGGAACTCAATAACTCCATTGTTATGGCGTGGCTGATTAATTCGATGGAAGGCCATATAAGCCGAACATATCTCCTCTTCAAAACTGCAAAAGACATGTGGGATGCAGTTAAAGAGAACTATTCTGATCTTGGAAACGCTTCTCAAGTCTTTGAGATAAAACTCAAGTTAAAAGATATTCGACAAGGGACTCTCGAGGTAACTCACTACTACAACAATCTGAAAATCTTGTGGCAGGAGTTAGATATGTACTATGAGGCAGATTGGGGTGAAGGCTTAGAACACACTAGGTTTATGACTCACCTCAACAACAAACGTCTCTATGAGTTTCTAGCTGGACTGAGGCATTAGTTAAATGAGGTTCGGGGCAGAATTCTGGGCAGATCACCTCTTCCAA
Source organism: Gossypium sturtianum (assembly GCA_025698515.1). Lineage (NCBI taxonomy): Eukaryota > Viridiplantae > Streptophyta > Magnoliopsida > Malvales > Malvaceae > Gossypium > Gossypium sturtianum. Next base: position 25,606,679 of record CM046949.1, read on the forward strand.
CCATTGGTGAAGCTTTTGTAGAAGTGAGAAGAGAAGAAAAACGTCTTGTAATGATGGGAGAACCCAAACAGATAATTTCTTCCGAAACCACCCTCACTCAATCTTCTCTCGCGTCTCCAAAGGTCCACGGACACAAAAACCACTGCTGGAAATGGTTCTGGATCGAACAGACCATGGTGTAGCCACTGCAATCGTGTTGGTCACACTAAGGAAAAGTGTTTTAAACTCCATGGGTATCCAGGAAAAAAACAGAAAGATAAGAAAACTGCCCTGTTGTCCTCCAATGCTGCAGATGAGGTGCTCGATGTTCGCCTAACCAAAACTCAACTCGAAAATCTCCATAAGATACTTAATACCTCTACCGGTCATGGGACTCTTGCCACTCAAGGTACTGCTCTTAATATTGCCCTTGAATCTAATAACCAATCCTCTTGGATACTAGATTCGGGTGCCTCAGATCACATGACAGGTAACTCCACTCTGTTTCAAACCTACACCACTTCTCATAACAAGTCTCGAATCCGAATAGCTGATGGATCACACTCACCTGTGGCTGGAGTAGGGAAAGTAAAAATAACAGAGAATTTTTCCCTTGATAATGTTCTACATGTCCCAAACTTGTCCTGTAATTTACTTTCAATAAGTAAACTTACTAAAGATGGAAAAATGCTTGCTGAATTTTCTGATATTGGTTGTGTAATACAGGAACAGAAATCGGGGAGGATGATTGGCACTGCTAAAGTTGATGATGGATTATATGTTTGGAATAAAGACAGCACACAAGGGGGATTGGCTCTATCTACTTCAAAAGAGGACACTATTATGCTATGGCACCGTAGGTTAGGACATCCAAATCTCTTGTATCTAAAAAAGCATCTTCCGCTGTTATTTCGTAATAAAAGAATAAATTCCTTGGAGTGTGAAATTTGTGAATTGTCCAAACATACCCGTGTACCATACCCTTTAAAACCATATACCCAGTCCCAACCTTTTTCATTAATCCACAGTGACTTATGGGGAGCTAGCCGAGTGAAAAACATTACTGGTGCTAAGTGGTTTATAACGTTTATTGATGATCACACAAGGGTCTGTTGGGTCTATCTATTAAAAGAAAAATCTGAAACCCCCAAAATCTTTCAAAATTTTCACTCAATGGTTCGAACCCAATTCAACTCTACCATCCATACTCTCCACACTGACAACGAGAGGGAATACTTTAATTCTGTCCTAAGTCCTTACCTTTCAGACCAAGGAATCATACACCAGAGTTCTTGTCCTGACACTCCTCAACAAAATGGGATCCCCGAGAGAAAAAATCGACATCTTCTTGTTGTAGCTCGGGCTATAATGTTCACCATGAATGTCCCAAAATATTTATGGGGAGAAGCTGTTCTTACTTCCTGCTACCTCATAAATAGAATGCCATCAAAAGTCCTAAACTTCCAAACACCTCTAAACACTCTTCTCAAGTCATTTCCTCTATTTCGTGTTCCTAATCTTCCAGCAAATATATTCGGTTGCAAAGCCTTTGTCCATAATCATCAACCAAATCAATCCAAACTTGATCCTCGAGCCCTCCCCTGTATCTTTGTTGGGTATTCCCCCACTCAAAAAGGCTATAAATGTTACTCACCAACCTTGCGCCGGATGTTTGTCTCTCGGGATGTTACCTTCTTTGAAACCGAACCATACTTTAGAGCTTCTCATCTTCAGGGGGAGATTTTTAGTGAAGATGAGACCCTCAATAATCTCCTCATCATACCTCACGACCCTACCACCACTATCACTAAACCTACCCTCAACTTAGATATTGTTACTATTCCTCCTATGCAGCAAGACACTAGCACAATTCTACCCGTCTGACCCACGATCAAGGAAAACAAAGAAGAGCGGTGCCCGAATGCGGGTTTTTACTCCGACGAAATCGCCGTCCAAACTGACATAAAGTCTGGCGGTGCCATTGCATCTCCAACCGAGGACTGTTCTGCAAGTGAAGTCTCACCTCCATCACCATTCATCTATCTTCCAATTGCAGTGAGAAAGGGCACAAGGAGCTGCACTCAACACCCTATTTCTCGGTTTGTATCCTATGGAAACTTATCTAAGTCCTATAAAGCTTTTGTGACTAATGTTGATTTTGTAAAAACTCCAAAAACTATAGAAGAAGCATTTGAATCAGCTGAATGGAGACAAGCTGTGATGGAAGAAATGGAGGCCCTTAAAAATAATGGAACATGGGAAGTTTCGGATCTGCCTAAAGGAAAGAAAACAGTAGGCTGCAAATGGATTTTTACTACTAAATTCAAACCTGATGGCCATATCGACCGATACAAAGCTCGACTTGTGGCTAAGGGCTTCACTCAAACTCATGGGCTTGATTATGAAGAAACATTTGCACCTGCAAAAACTAAACACAATTCGAGTCCTTCTTTCTCTTCTTGTCAATCTTAATTGGCATTTGACTCAATTGGATGTTAAAAATGCTTTCCTTAATGGGAGTTAAATGAAGAAGTATATATGGACTTCCCACCTGGATTTGGAGGAGGCAAGGGCCAAGTGTGTAAGTTGAAAAAGTCATTGTACGGTGAAACAATCTCCAGGGCGTGGTTTAGTCGATTTGCAAAAGCCATGATGAGCAGAAAGTACACTCAAGGACAGGCGGACCACACTATGTTCTACAAGCATTCGAACAAGGAAAGTGTTGCATTCTCATTGTCTATGTGGACGATATAATAGTGACAGAGATGATACAAGTGAAATTGGGAGGTTGAAAGAATTCCTTGGGCCAGAGTTTGAACTTAAAGATTTAGGGAATCTAAATACTTTCTTGGCATGGAGATAGCAAGGTCTCAAAAGGGTATTTCCATCTCCCAAAGGAAATATGTTCTCGATTTGCTATCAGAAGTTGGTTTGATGGGTTGCAAACCAGCTGAAACTCCTATGGAGTTTAATCTCAAGTTGGGTACTGATGAGGATGGAGAAGAAGTCGACAGGGGGAGATATCAACGTCTAGTAGGGAGACTTATCTACCTAGCCCACACCCGTCCCCGACATTGCCTTTAGTGTGAGTGTTATAAGTCAATATATGCATGCCCCAAGAGAGAAACACCTAGAAGCTGCATATCGAATCCTAAGGTATCTAAAAGGGACTCTGGCAAAGGCCTATACTTCAAGAAAAATGACAACAGAAATGTGGAAGTCTATACCGATCTTGATCGGGCAAGTTCTATCAATGACAGACGCCTACTAGTAGTGGTTACTTTGTAGCTATGTTTGGGGCAATTTAGTGACATGGAGGAGTAAAAACACGATGCAGTGGTAGCTCGTAGCAGCTGCGTGTTTGAGTATCGAGCACTAGCGCATGGTATTTGCGAAGGAGTTTGGATACAAAGATCGATGAGGAACTAAAAATCCTTTATACTAGGCCTATGCAATTGTATTGTGACAACCAAGTCAACTTTGTCAAGATAGCTCACAATGTCAGTGCATCATGATCGTACTAAACATATTGAGATAGATCGTCACTTCATAAAGAGAAAATACACTCGGGAGAAGTGAGTGTTACCTATCTACCTACCGGACAACAAAGTTGCGGACATGTTGACAAAAAGCTTGAAATGTAAATATGTTTGAAGAACTTGTTGGCAAAATCGGTTTGATAAACATCTACACTCCAAATTGAGGGAGTGTTGGAATTCCTAATATTAAGGATAGATTACTAGGAGATCTTCTCGTAAATAGAAACTAATCATAGTTACTGATTCTTAGGATGTTACAGCTTTTTAGGGATTGTTTCCTACCTTAGGATAATTTCTCTCTTATATATCTGTATGCTAACTAGCAGAAGTAATAAGATCTAATCTCTGAAATTCTACACTAGTTTATGTATGGAACTCTACACATTATCATCCAAATCACTAAATTTGAATTCTTATCAATATAATTACCTAGAAAAGGCACTATGTAACCTCAGCATCCTTTCTCAAGTAGTGCATCATGTACATTAATAGATTGTAAGGGAGAAGGCCTCAAATCTAGAATTTCACATCACATACTTATCACCATGTACGTTAAAATAATTTTCTAGAGTATGTAAATAGTATATTAAATTTAAGTTGTAAACAAAACTGAGGTACCATATGTATTTTCCCAGAATCTACCATCTGTATTACCAAAACATTAATATGACATCATACCTCATGAACAATACTCTTCAAAACAGAGTGAGTTTCTGAGATAACTTCTTGCATGAAAAAACTTTGCATCTTTTCAGCAAGACCAGAGACATCTCCTAGTAAAGCATATGCGTCAACCACCTGAAGCAAAACAGACACACTAACCTCAATTTTGAAAGAATAAATAATGAAAACACTATAATATGCAGTTTCCCTCAAAATAGTGAGAAAAATGTAAATAAACTTGACAAGGCCTAGCATGTAGACTACAGGAAAGAGAAGATTTATGCTAATTGCAAAACAACCCAAAAAGCCAATCCAGATGAGAAAGAAGGAGAGTTGAATATTTTGGAGAAGAAAAAAAATATAATACTATATAAGAATTTAACAATTTCTAAAATTGATTAACCCAAGCATGTGTCATAGGCAAAGAATGACTAGCTCAGCAACTATAATAAAAACTTCTATTATCAATAAAAATAATGCAATTATCTATCAGTGACCAGCAATGACTATAGAGCAAAGGAGTTTCTAATGCGCATACAAACTAAATAGAAAACTTGGATTAGTCTCCATGTAAGTAAGAGAAAACACACAAGCACTAGACCAGCAGAAAATCAAAAAGGGAGCAGGTCGCAGCAGTATCTTCACTAGTAAAAAATATCCAAACAAAGTTGTGATAGTTCTCATGCTCAAAGTATCAAGCATCAGTAGCCGATCTTCTAATCTGCGTCATTAGCATTCCATGCATACAAATGAAATATAGTCGTACAAAGGTGCAAAAATGATACATCATCCATTTTATCAAGCATATTGACCATAAATTGAACTTGTCATGAGGCAGCCACTTCATGTTTAAAAACGCTTGAGACAAATAAAATAATTTGGCGGCAGGGAATAAAAACTGACAGTTAAATAGCCTTCTTCTTTAAACTCCTGGCACACTCCTAACAAGAGTGAATCCAGCTTTTGAAGAGCTCTTCCTAGCCAAAACTGCATTAATAATTAAAATAGTTAAAAGAAGCTTACTTTAGGTTTTAATCCATAATTGGGTATGAGCAAGGAATAAGAACGAACAAGAATTTGGTCCAGAGCAATAAGATGCAGCATCACAACTTAACAAATAGCTTTCATACGCTCTTAATATATATAGAAACAGAAACTAAGAGAGGGAGACAGAAAGATAAATACCTTTTGATAAAAATTATGTAAGAACTACATAACAAAAAGTTAATACTCACCTCAACACCATTGCTCATCTCTTGTATAACTGAGAGCTCTGAGAAACTATCAAGTACTTGTAGATACTCGGATAGTACTTGAAATGCCTGTGCAGTAACTTATACTAAGTGAATTCTTTTAGAGTGATAGAAAATAATTAAGATAAAGTACATTGAAGGGAAAAACTGAAGAATCAAAGGCAATGAAACTTATGTTACCGCTTACTGGCACAAACTACCTTGCAGTAATTATTTTCCTGAACAAGGGATTCAAGAGATACTTGCATGTCCCGTGCATGAAGAAGTTCAGCCAATACTAGAAGCAAGTCCTGTAATGAGAACCATGAAGAATATTAAAACATTATTCTTTTTTCCCAAGAGCCAAAAAGGAAGGAATAAATAGTCACAGTCAAAGAGAGGCATTAGTAAGGCGTGTATAAGAGAGGTTTACCATAAGAGCTTGCTTCTTCTTAGAATCAGAATTCACAACAAGGTCCCTTGAAACCTCATTCATCGATGAGGTTAGATGCCTCCTTCCATTCTACAAACACCATAATGCAAACTCTAATGAGCTACAGATCCAGTAGCAACATAACAGCTGTACTGGTAATATCAACTGTAGTTATCAGAATCACCAGGTACAGGGAAACAAACAGAAAAAACAAGCAGACATTTCTCCAGAAGTGGTTCTTTAACAACCATACATAGGGGTGTTCATAGTTTAGTTAAAACCGAATTAACTGACTGAACCGATCTAATCCAGTTAATCGGTCAGTGGCCGAATTTAGTTCAGTTGGAAGTTGGTTAATGATTTTTTGAAATTTCAGTTATCGGTTAATTCGGTTCAAAATCGGGTAATTAACTGAATTAAATAATATATATTATATATAATATATTTTTTATATTAGCAATGTATTTTTTGAACTATTATTTTTTATATTAATCAAAATAAATAATATATATTATATATAATATATTTTTTTGAACTATTAAGAAAAAAGAAAATGAACATTAGCAATGTATTTTTTTATATGTTTTATACTTATTTTAACCAAAAGACAAAAACATATAAATTTCGGTTAATTTGGTTAACCGACCGAATTAACCGAAATATTTCGGTTTGGTTAATGTATTTGAAAAAAATTTCGGTTCGGTTAACGGTTAAAGATTTTTACATTTCGGATAATTCGGTTAATAGTAATTCGGTTCGGTTAATAACTAAACCAACCGTTTGAACACCCCTAACCGTACATGAATACTACAATGCATATATTTACCATGCAGATGATATTTGCAACCTTCAAGTCTCTCTCCAATTCCCTGACCAAATTCATACCCTTCACTGGCCAAAAGCAAGTATCAAAACCTCACTTAAAGAAAGACAAAATGAATTCTTAACTTCTGATAAACCATCAACATAGGACACATAATAACTAAAATTTAAGATAGAATAAAAAATCTTAAACACTTCCAGCCCCTCCTCCAAAGCAATAGTTAAATTAAAAAATTGCCCCCTTAACTAAAGAAAGAACCAAAAGACAACCAAATCAACCCCTCTGTATAACCCCACAGATATCAGATATATATGAAGTATATATCTTAATACAAACATCAATGAAACCAAATCTATAACGCATCATGCCAAGTTAAACTTACAAATAAGCACACTAATGTTTCAATCTTTACTGAGTAATTAGCAACATGGGGCCAACATTAGTGACTCCTAATTTGGCATTGTTGTTGCAGTTGAAAAAAGTATGGGTTGGGAAAAGTGAGTTTAAAAATATCAATTGACAACTTCATTCAAAGATGCAAAAATACATGCCTTTTATTTTAACCATTGATAGGCGAGCAAGAATTTCTATAATAGAGTCTACATCCTTGCAATTGCAGTGCAAATGTGAGAAATCTCATTAGAAAACTTACCCATTACTTCATGATGCTCCATGACACGATGGGATAACTGTTCTGCTACTATGTCCAGTTGTGCTAATCTAAGAGTGGCCTACAAAAGAGATGGAGATGCATGACCAAATAGATCAACTTAATGAAAATTCCAGAGAGGAAGCTGTCTCATAGCAATCAATTATGAACTCCCAGAAACAGTAACATTCAACAGAATACATAAACTCCCTCTCCAACCTTTTGCCAAATCCTCATTTAACAACTAATTACCTATTTTTTCAAACAAAAAAAAAAAAGAACACTAGTGAGCTAATGCTCAAACAGGTGCAATTAGTCAGCCATATTTAACATAAGTAGAAGTTTATAAATTTAGTAATAAAAAAGAAAAAAAAAATTATCAAACGGCTAACAAGATATACATTAAAGCTCCATGGATAGCTACTTTCATCTGGAACCTTCCTTTTTTTTTTTATGGTTTCAATCTGAACTCTCATTAGTGAAGTTTGATGAAACCTTGGTGATGGAGAAAGGGCCTGGTACTGGATTGATTTGTGCAAAAGACCATATCAACTAGCAGCACATAATCATTGAATTCATGGAAAGGGCATAATTCAAGAAAATAAAAGTAACTATGGAAACACAAATGTCATCAAAGCCATGATGAACACTATACCTCTCCATTGTTATAGCCTTCAGAGAATCAAACAAGTTTCTCTTGAAATGCTTGAAAAGTAAAATTAGGGATAGGAAAGAAAAGGTTATGCACAGATTACAAGGAATAAATCGTAAACATGTTTAGCTCACTGGAATAGTGTCCACCCCAGGATCTTTGCTCCTCACTTGCTTAGTCAAACTCAGGCAATACCAAAAAAGAAGCCCAGTGATAACTCGGGCAACACATTTTGTCATTATCAGAAGACCTCATGATCAAATGCCCAAATACTAATCAGTTATTAGCGTGTTCACACACGTAACAATGAGCAAAGAACTGTTTATGGACAACGAAACAAGTTACAGAAAGCAATGGGATTATGACTCATAAAGGTTAACTATTCATGAAGAGAGTAAGCAAACTAATTTCATATACATAACTTATAATATGCACTATAAATCAATATAAAAAATGAAAAAAAAAAAAAAAAAAGCATTTGCTCGAGGCAAAACAAAAAATTTAGGTGATCTGAACATTGTAGTGAACAGCAGTTGACCAATATTCATTGGATCAAAATCACCAAGAAAGGAAGCATTAAAACTCTGACATTCACACAACATAAATAGTTGAAGTGCCAAATGGACAAACGCTATTTAAGTCATTCTTTTCACCTTTTTTAACAGTCTGATCAGTGAATCCAGAGAATATTAGTAGAATAGGAAATAGTCTAATTCAAAAAGAAAATTAAAAGAAAATAAATAAATCAAAATAATACCTGTTTCTCAAAATGTTCTAGATCAATTTCTTCAGAAGGAATATTCTCCAGGATGTGTTTTATTGGATCAAACTCCTGCCATAGATAGACTTTTTTAATACAATTTGACCATATTTAAAATCAACTTTAAAAAAATAGAGGGAAACAATTGAAGAAACATAAAAAAAAATTTACCATGCTTGAGTAGAATAGAAATAAATAAATTAAACAGAAACTAGTTGTTCCATTTTTTATTCCTTTCAAACTATCTCTTATATGCTTCCAATGAACTATGGTTGCAGTTGCTCCTTCCCTTCACCCCTACCCCCTTCCTCTCTGTATTCAAAATCTCTTATCCAACAAGAAATGGAAAAGCAAGAACACACCAGCAATATCATAACAGTATCTTTCATGTCCTTTCCCGCTATGCATTCAAAGCATATACTTTCAGCATATGACTACTATGGATAGAAGAAATAGAGCAATAAAGAAATACTAAAAAAATAAAACTTGAAACAACAAAAATTGCAACCATAATAACTCCTTAGTATTCAGCTTAATAAAACTAACAGAAGCTGAAATTATAAACATACAGCTTCACTGATTTTGCATTGCACTATCAAGGATCAACAGTGGTTCTGAAATGAAAATTAATGCCTGTGTAACTATTCATAAATATCCAAGAAATACCTCTTCATAGAAGTCTTCCTCCAGCTCTTCAACTACTTGACTTTGAGGTCTGCTTCCATATATTGACCTCAGTTCTTCGGAAGCCGAGGGAAAACTATATCTCTGATGAGGTGGCAATCCTGCAAGGGCACGAGCAATAGCAGCTGCTGCTGCAGCTCGGGCTGGAACCTATATAAGATAATAAAGAACATATGAAATTACAACTCATTTGAGTTAAGATTGCTTGTGAGCATGACAATAAGAACTATTAATTAACATCTAAAGACCGTGACTAACATATAAATCACAAAACCAGCAAGTTTATTAAACATAAAAGAATCATAACTAGTTCTATCACTGTTTGTTTGTTTGTTTTCCTTGGAGACCGTTCAGAAATTACTTTTGCTACTTACATTTTGCCTCAAAAATAAAAATAAAAATAAAAAAATTGTATGCGCAGAGATATAAAAAGTAAATAATGCCTTTGAAGATTTTTATTTTTTTAATTTCTTTTAAACAAAACGCATGATTTTACTTTTATAGTGGACAATTATATTAGAATTCAAGGTTGCATTTTAGTCATATGTTCAGTTTACATGCATTATTTTTTGCTTCGTGGCATTTGCTTTTACCCTTAATAGCAAAATTCTAAGGAAAAAGGGAAGTGGTAAAAGTAACAACCAAACAAAGCCTGAGTCGTTTAGAATGCAGCACTTATAGCAAGTCCAGCAACTAAACTAACTTTCACTTCAGTCAAATTAATTTAATTTCAGAAAAATAACACTAATTTATGACAACTATCAAACTTCTTAAAACTAATCAAAATGCAGCGGAATAAACCTCAACAAAGACTTGATAATCAAACTCAAGAATCAAAACATCAAAAGATTCAATAAACCTTGAGCTACATTGCTTACCTCGGGGCGGTCAGAAGAAGAAACGGAAGGCAAGAGACCAAGCGATCGGGCGGAACGTACGGAGCTGAGGAATTTTTCCCCCACATTGGAGAAATCCATTCCACCGCCTTGAAATAATAAAAATGGGACCAAGAAGAAAAACCTAGAGCTCTCAAATCCAGCGTCGCTTAAATCGCCAACGCCGGCATTCAACAGAAAAGGATTGCCGAAAACGCTGCCGAAGGGGAACAGATTCGGCTGCGGCTGCTGCATTTCATTTCAACTCCAGATCGAGAACAAACATCACCGCCTCGCAATGACTTTTCTTTTCTTCTATAGAGATCTGCTTTCTTTTTTGGGATCGGATGGGAAGTGAAGGAGGTTTTAGGAACCGAGTAAGATTAGATTTGATTTTGGTTTTGGTTTTGGTTTTCTTTTTGGGGGTTAGGGACTGTTTGGTTGAAATTTCGCGGTGAAAAATAGTGAGCAGTTGAGTTTTGAAGCTCCAACGGAAGGAACGGTCAGAGAGTTATTGGAGTTTTATGCAATGAGCCAATGAGAAGTGTCACAGGGTTTGACTTCCAGGACAAACGTCCTTATTTTCCTTGCACCTTGTTTGCTTTCTACTTTTACAATTCTCCCATTTCTATTTTTGAGTTTTATTTCTACATGACATATTCATCGTGTATTTTTAACTCTATTTCAAATCTCTACTTTTAAATTTATTATTTGGATAATCAAATTGGTGACATAATTTGTTTTTTTTTTTTCCAATTGGTTTGTGTAAAAAAAGTTATAACAATTAAAATATATATTAGAAAATAGAGAAAACTAATTCAACTATCTTTCAACCAATTTTTTAACTCGATCTGTATCAATTCATGAGTCAATTAGTATAATCTTTAATCTAAACTGGTCTTTAACTAATTCCCAACCTAATCAATCTAGTCCAGTTTTAAAATATGATTTTATAAGCTAAAACATATATTACTCTAATAGTCTTATTTAGAAAGTATTATAATTTCATATTTGTTTTCAAGAAATAGATGTGATTTTTATTTTTATTTTTCTTGATAAAATAAAAATCGAAAGGAAAATGTGTTTGGTTGAATTTTGATAAACCATAATTTATACATATTTTAACCCCATACTTAGCTTATTTTTGGATGAGTTTTCATTAGATTTGATGAATTCGATGCTCCTAATCCTTTAATTTCATGTTTTACATACAGGAGAGCTTAGGGAGTCGAAAAGAACGAGAAACGGGCCAAAAAGGGACAAAATGGGCCTACCTTAGAAACCAACACGGCCTGGGTTATCAAACACGGCCGTGTGTGGCGAGCAGAAGCGAGCACAGCCCAAGACTATCGTACACGGGCGTGTCACACGGACGTGTCCCTGCCGTATCAAAAATTAATTATATCCGGAAAAGGTTACTTGTGGACAAAGAAAGACATTTCAAAGCCTATATAAACACCCTAGGGGGTGACCTAAAGGAGGACGCTGAATAGAACGCATAAAATACTCCAAGACAGCCATCGGGAGCAGCTCGGAGGAAGGATCTACATCAAGACTGAAGATCTCCCATCAAGTTCTTTAGAAGTTTTTGGGTTTTCCTATGTTTTGTTGTTTTCCTTATTTTGAGATCTGTCCTTCTATCGGTATGAACTAAACTCCCTAAATACCTAAGGGGATGAAACCTAAGACGGATCTTATTATTATTTGATTTATAAGATAAATACTTGTTCTTATTCTTAATTGTGAGTTCTTATCCTTGTTTTGATAATTCGGGTTGTTGATTCAAGTCGAATGTGCTTATTCAGTGGAGCAAAAGTCCCTGTTTAAGAGTAGATCAACACAATTAAGCGGAGTTGATTGCAACCCTAAAAATAGGGCGACGAAAATCTGCTGGATTAGAGTCAAATCTAATAAGGGAATCCATAGATCGAGTTAATGCGACAATAGAGGTTTTAATTAGAAAGAGATTTCAATTAATCAACCTAGAGTCAGTTGTTTTTAGTCTTGAAAGAGATATTAACATAATTCAGGGATTTCTACGGATTCAGTTGTTTTTAGTCTTGAAAGAGATATTAACATAATTCATGGATTTCTACGGATTAAGTCAAGTGAATAAATCGTATGAATCAAAAGTAATAAGTGAAGTCTAGGTGGATTCTTCCTTAGGTATTGCCTATCTCATAAAGTTGTCTAAAAGTATTTTCCTAATTCTTTCGTTGTCGTGTTTAATTGGTTTTAGTTTAAAAGAAATCACTCCAATACTTAGGCTAAATAATAAAAAGATCGTAATTACTAGTGCTCTTGGTCCTTGTGGATACGATATTTTCGGTCTTACCATAACTATACTACTGTTCGATAGGTGCGCTTGCCTTTATTGTTATCGTAGTTAGTTTTAGACACATCAAGTTTTTGGCGCCGTTGCCGGGGACTAAGATATTAGGAACACTAAATTTTTATTACTTTAGCCATTCTTACTTTATTGCAATCTAATTTTACTTTTTATTTGTTTCTACTTCTCTAATTTTTCTTTTTTTTTTTTGCTTCTGGCAGGAACTTTTAGTTTATGACTAGAAGGAACTTGTCAGGACCATTACTTTTTGACAGTGATATAGAAGGTACATTTCATGAAACCAAGAGAAATAAAGCGAAGTCTACAATACATAGAAGAAGAGCAAGAAGATGAAACTAATACTACGTAAGAGATGGTGATAATAATCCGCTACCTCCGTGGTTGCCGCAAACCCAGTGAATCAAAATCCTGCTCCTCGTACTATGTATGATTATGCTAAACCTAATTTAACAGGAACCGAATCAAGTATTGTTAGACCTGTTATTGCTGCAAATAATTTTGAACTGAAACCTAACACTATACAAATGATTCAGCAATTTGTTCAGTTTGATGGTTTGCAGGATGAGGATCCAAACAATCACTTGGCAAATTTTCTGGAGTTTTGCGATACTTTCAAAATTAATGGCATTTCTGATGATGTCATTCGCCTTCGGTTGTTTCCTTTCTCGTTGAGAAACAAAGCTAAACAGTGGTTGAACTCGTTACCACGAGGATCAATCACTACATGGGATCAAATGACCAAAAATTTTTTACTTAAATACTTTCCGCCGGCTAAAACGGCTAAGTTGAGGAATGATATCTCTTCTTTTGTGCAAATGGATTTAGATACACTTTACGATGCATGGGAGAGATACAAGGATCTATTAAGAAGATGCCCTCACTACGGATTACCATTATGGCTACAGGTTCAAACCTTTTACAATGGTGTGAACCCCTCAACTAGGCAGTTGATTGATTCAGCGGCCGGTGGAACCCTAAATAACAAGACCCCTGAAGCGGCTTATGAGTTTATAGAAGAGATGGCACTGAATAACTATCAGTGGCAAGTTATGAGGACAAAGCTAACAAAAGCCGCCAGTGTTTTCAACCTTGACGCAGTGACCATGCTATCAAACCAGGTAGAACTGTTAAATAAAAAGATTGATGGTTTGTGTGGATCTTCGCAGGTACATCCAGTGATGCAATGCGATACAAATGGAGGAGGGTCGAACAATACAGAATACCCACCCTACAACCCTGGCATAGAAAACGAACAGATGAACTATATGGGTAACAATTCTAGACCCCAAAACAACCCTCATAGTAACACTTACAATCCAGGTTGGAGGAACCACCCAAACTTCTCATGGGGTGGTCAAGGAAATCAGAGACAGCAACCCCCTCCAGGCTTTCAACAGCAACCCTACCCACAAGAGAAGAAGCCGAACCTTAAGGAGATGCTAACAAAATTCATTGCGGTGTCAGAAACCCGTTTCTAAAACACCGAAACAGCACTCAAAAATCAACAAGCATCAATTCAAGGGCTCGAGAACCAAATAGAACAACTTGCTAAGCTCATATCTGAACGACCACAAGGCATCTTGCCAATCAACACTGAAACTAACCCAAATGAATAAATTCATGCCATTACTGCTCACGATAGTGAAGGGTTAGATAAACCAAAATTGAGGCAAGAGAATGTTGTAGAAGAAGGTAAGGTTGAGATAAGCCATGAAAAACCAAAACTGGTAAGTACAGAATACCAATCTCGTGTGCTATATCCCAATGCGACAAAGAAAGACCGCACAGATGAACAATTCGGTAAATTTCTTAAACTATTAAAAAAATTACATATTAACTTACCGTTTATTGAAGCTCTTTCGCAGATGCCCAATTCAAAAAAAAATTAAAAGAGCTTTTGACAAACAAACGAAAGTTAGACGAGGCGTCGTATGTAGAGCTAAATGCAGTATGCTCAGCAATCTTACAAAATAGACTACCACAAAAGTTAAAAGATCCAGGGAGTTTTACAATTCCTTGCTTAATTGGTGGTTTATCTGTTAATAATGCTTTAGCAGATTTAGGGGCAAGCATAAATGTTATGCCTTATAAAATGTTTAAATAGCTAGGTCTTGGGAAACCCAAATAAACTAGGATGAGCATTCAATTGACTGATAAAACTATTAGAGTTACTAGGGGTATAATCGAATATGTACTAGTAAAAATTGATAAATTTATATTCCCAGTAGACTTTGTTGTTTTAGACATGGATGAGGACAATAATGTTCCTTTAATTTTAGGAAGACCCTTTTTAGCAACTGCTAAAACTAGAATTGATGTTGGTACAGGTGAACTCACACTTCGTGTAGGTAACGAAACGATCACTCTTCAGGCGTTTGACTCGGCTAAGACATCGAGTAATAAATGTGAGAACATAAATTCTATTAATTACCATTTGGTTCAACATTCTTTTCAGGAAGCACCACGAAATTACACAACTGAGCCATTTTCTAGACCTCGTGCCAACAAAGAAATAACTCATGAGGAGCGAAGGCTTCAGATCGATGAACTAGACGAGTGGAAGACACATGTTAAGGAGAAACCAAGAACACACGAAGCAAAACCTAGGCAACTCCATAACGAACTTAAAGATGAAGCAAACTACTTCAAGGTCGGAGACCAAGTTCTAATGGATAATACAGATCCTCGTGTTGCCACTTCTGAACCTAATGGAATAACTCCTTTCACGGTACTAAATACTTTCCCATACGGTACAGTCGAGGTAACTCATTCTCAATTTGGCACCTTCAAGGTAAATCATACTCGTCTAAAACCTTATTTTAATACAATTGATAGCAAGAATGAGGAGTTTCAACTCCTCAAACCACCATGATTATGCAAATGAAAGGTAAGTCTAGCTTAAGACTTTAAACGAGCGCTTCTCGGGAGGCAACCCGAGCACTAACCCCATTAATTTTCATATTTTTTTTATTTTTAGCACCTAACTAAAAACTAACCAAATTAATAAAGCGCAGGTTTCCCTACCACACGGCCTTGCACACGGGTGTGTCCATGGCCGTGTGGACACCATGAATACGCACATCGGCGTGGCAGAGACCGTACGAACCAATGACGATAATTTTCCCAAAACACGGGCTGTGATAAAATGCAACGGCCGTACGATACGGCCGTGGTCAACACTAAGAAAGTAACACGGGTGTGCGACACGCCCGTGTCCCTAGGCCGTGGTCGACACTGATTAATCAACATGGGCGTGGAAACCTCTACACAGGCGTGGGAGAAACGAACGAGGCACCACACGGGCATGTGATACGGCCGTGTGACCTACCACGCCCAGGGCACACGGGCGTAGGAAGCAACTAGATACCCCAAATTCTATTTAAACCCTCTTTTTCTGCTAACTTTCTTCCCCATATCACTTTCCTCCCCAACCCTAGCCACCACAGCTTTTCTCCCTTTTCACCACCCATTTTCTTTACACAATGACTAATACTAGCGACAAGACTAAAGTCACTATCTCCGTGTCGAAAAAGCGAAAGGCTCCTAGCACGGTCTCCCCGTGCTCGACCACTCCACATAAGTTCATGCCGACCGCTTCATTTACTCGACAAGACAAGGACCTTTGAGTCTATTTATTTTTTCTTTTTCTTTTATTTTCATTTTTAAATTCTTTCCTTTTATCTTTCTTGTCTTTAAGTTATATTATTACATTTTGATTTCTTTAATTTAGATTCAATGGGCTATTAAGGAACGACCATACCACCACCGGAGTATCCACCACCCTTGCCCAACTTTACACCGTTTCTTTTCTTTGACTCCATCCAAAATTCAGGAAGTTTCACTTCTCTCCCTCTCTTATGATTTTCTTACTATGTTGTCATTATTTATCTTTGTACATTGAGGACAATGTACATCTTAAGTGTGGGGAAGTGTCAACAATACTGAATTATGCTTTGTTCTTAAGTAATTTCCTCATATTACTATTAGAATGAAACTTCTATTGATTTATGATTTTCATTGATATGTTTCGGATTAAGTCATAGGTAATTGTGCATTGATGGTTTAAACTTTAAGACATTAGAGAATCAAACATGATAAGTCTATTTTCCATAATTAAAAAATTGTTTTAGGTTGTTTCCCTAAATTTAAATATTACATTGAAGTTTAAAATTTGCAAGGTTGACATCAAAAACCATAAATTTTGTGAGTCTTTGAGCCTTTTAGAGCATATATCTTTTCTTGCTCACTTTATTGATTATGAGTGTGTCAATATTGATTTGTTATTCTAGAACTTGCTTTGATTATACATGTCGAGACCACATTTTTGATTTGATATACTGAGATGATAAAGGCACCTAGGTTTTAACCCACTTATTCCACTAAAAAGCCTACCTTCATAATTAACCCATAGTGAACCCTTTTTAGCCTAATAAACCGTTTTCTTGACTCATCCATTAATATTAACCCAAAACCAAATTTTTACTTCTCCTACTTTGACTCCCCTTATGTCGAGATTTGATTTGATCAGCTGCCTAACTATTTTCTTTATTTCAGTTGTTAAATCTCTTCTTATTATTGTAAATACTTGTTCTTGTTCTTAAA
Organism: Gossypium sturtianum; assembly: GCA_025698515.1. NCBI lineage: Eukaryota > Viridiplantae > Streptophyta > Magnoliopsida > Malvales > Malvaceae > Gossypium > Gossypium sturtianum. The sequence goes on from CM046949.1 coordinate 25,623,920, forward strand.
AAAAAGAGAGAGAAAAAAGTTGGAAATTTATTCATTATTAGTTCTTTATTTGAGCTTAATCAGTTAATTCCATATTTTGAGAAGAAGCTCGTGTTATTAGTATTAAGCTTTCAATTGATGTAATTATTCAGTGTTAGTCCATCTTTCTAGTTAGGTGAATTGTTAATTCGATCTCGATTTGAACCCTCCTTTTTAGCCTTTATCCACACCTTTAACCCAAGCCCCGTTACAATCCTTTTTAAAGACCTTTTGATTTGTGTATCATCTCAATTTATAGTGGTGGAGACTTGATTTTCATGCAAGCCTATGGTAATAACTCTTCATGTTTGACTTTTTGAGTGCTTAATTTTTGAACTTTAAACACTTTGAGTGATTTGAGTGAATCTTTAGTGAGGATGTCAATACTTGTCGGTTTTGAATCAAAGGTAATTATTTAGGTAAGGGGAAACACCTATGTTTTCATGCTATAAAAATCTATAACTTAGATTGTTTGAATCTCTAGGACTCTTTTAGTTAAATTATCAATGTACGAATTATCTATAAATTGTGATGAAACATTATTGATGAGAATTATGAATTAAGGAAGTTAGTTTTAATTGTGAGTTTAGGATTTTGCTTGAGGACAAGCAAAGGCTTAAGTGTGAGGATATTTGATAAACCATAATTTATTCATATTTTAACCCCATGCTTAGCTTATTTTTGGATGAGTTTTCATTAGATTTGATGAATCTGATGCTCCTAATCCTTTAATTTCATGTTTTACATACAGGAGAGCTTAGGGAGTCGAAAAGAACGAGAAACGGGCCAAAAAGGGACAAAATGGGCCTACCTTAGAAACCAACACGGCTGGGTTATCAAACACGACCGTGTGACGAAAGCGTAAGCGAGCACGCCCCAGACTATCGTGACACTCGTGTCACACGTCACACGGCGTGTCCTGCCGTATCAAAGATGAATTCTATCCGGAAAAGGTTACTTGTGGGCAAAGAAAGACGTTTCAAAGCCTATATAAACACCCTAGGGGTGACCTAAAGGAGGACGCTGAATAGAACGCAGAAAATACTCCAAGACAGCCATCGGGAGCAGCTTGGAGGAAGGATCTCCATCAAGACTGAAGATCTCCCATCAAGTTCTTTAGAAGTTTTTGGGTTTTCCTATGTTTTGTTGTTTTCCTTATTTTGAGATGTGTCCTTCTATCAGTATGAACTAAACTCCCTAAATACCTAAGGGGATGAAACCTAAGACGGATCTTATTATTATTTGATTTATAAGATAAATACTTGTTCTTGTTCTTAATTGTGAGTTCTTATTCTTGTTTTGATAATTCATGTTGTTGATTCAAGTCGAATATGCTTATTCAGTGGAGCAAAAGTCCCTGTTTAAGAGTAGATCAACACAATTAAGCGGAGTTGATTGCAACCCTAGAAATAGGCGATTTAAAATCATTTCGGATTAGAGTCAAATCTAATAAGGGAATCCATAGATCGAGTTAATGCGGCAATAGAGGTTTTAATTAGAAAGAGGTTTCAATTAATCAACCTAGAGTCAGTTGTTTTTAGTCTTGAAAGAGATATTAACATAATTCAGGGATTTCTACGGATTAAGTCAAGTGAATAAATCGTATGAATCAAAAGTAATAAGTGAAGTCTAGGTGGATTCTTCCTTAGGTATTGCCTATCTCATAAAGTTGTCTAAAAGTATTTTCCTAATTCTTTCGTTGTCGTGTTTAATTAGTTTTAGTTTAAAAGAAATCACTCCAATACTTAGGCTAAATAATAAAAAGATAGTAATTACTAGTACTCTTGGTCCTTGTGGATACGATATTTCCGGTCTTATCATAACTATACTACTGTTCGATAGGTGCGCTTGCCTTTATTGTTATCGTAGTTAGTTTTAGACACATCAATTTTTTAAAAAAAAAAAATATGTGAAAATTAAATAATAATATGTTTTCATTGTTTTTACTTAATATGTTTTGTAAATTTGAAAAAAATGAAAAAAAAATTAACTTTAAATTTAATTAATAAAAATATTTTTTCAAACAAATTTAATTATCAAATCTTGAACACAGGTTCGTGGCTTCAAGCCTGTGTAAGAATTTATTTTATTTTATTTTGGGTAAACTACATAGGTAGTCACTTAACCTTTAAAAATTTTCATTTTAGGTACCAAAAAAAAGTTTGTGAAATGCACACTCACATTCAAAGTTTGTTCATTTTGATCACTCCAGATAAAATTGCAAATAGGAATATTACATGGCATTCTAGCTATTTTTAAAATTTTCACCTAAGATATTAATATCCACCTCATTATTTTGCATTCAAATTATTTATTTTCATTTTAGTCACTAAAGTACTCCCTTTTTTAACCAAACAAATTGTAGCTTTTGGGCAGTCTTCAGTTGCAAATCTAAACTGGTAAAATATCCCCTAAAGCCTTCATTAGAGATATTAAGTTAGGATTTCATCCTAATCTTACCAATCTTGAAAATATGGTGTCAAAAATCTTTCAAAATTATGTTAATGTATGTTAGTTTCATTTTATTTTCCTATTAAAACGTTGTGTTTTTTTTAGCTTAGGATGTAACACCCTATACCCAGTCCGGTCGTCAGACCTAAGTTATAAGATGCTACTACAGTTAACGACATTTAACACTTATGAATTCATCTTAAATATCCAATTAAACAACAAGCAATCAATAACATAAGTATAATATGAATTACAACCAAAATTGAGCCTCAATCGAGTTTACGAAGCTCTCAAACCAACTTGGAACCAATTCAGGACTAATTTGAAACTATTACAAAAAGATAGGTAAAAAGGCAAAACAAGGGTCACACGGCCATGTGACAGGCTAATATTGTGTGAAGTTAGATGACATGGCCGTGTACCTAGCCTATGCAACAAACTAAGTCCGTGTACAACAGAGTCACACGGTCATGTTGCAAGGCCGTGTAATAGACTGAAGTCGTGTGGACATAAATGCAAAGTTTCTAACAAAAGTCACACGGCTGTGTCCTAGACCATGTAACAAGTTGAGGCCGTGTAAGCTAGAGGCACGCGACTTTCTATCCAGGCCATGTAACTCACGGAGACCATGTTCAACAATCACTTCCCAAAATCTAATAACCACCACGAATGTGCCACATGCCCATGTATGACACATGGCCATGTGTCAAACCATGTGAACTAATCCTTTTATGGGGGATTAACAAGTAGAGGTATGATTAATTAATTATTTTATAAGGTTCATTTAACGGACCAGCTGTTTGGGAGAGGAAGAATGTAAACCTTAGGATTGGCAACCCTAAAAAGTCATTTAGGTGGGAATTAACCCAAAATTGGTTTGGCCTATCCGTGAACACCTTAACCCTGAACCGGTTTAGACTTTGAGATCGAGAGATAAATAGTTCTTGCCGACTTGTTATTCTGGTGGAAGATCGAGAAATCCTACTAGGGTATCAATTAGTTGATTGAACAATGAACCTGATGCTACAGTTAGTTATGATTACCGAAGTGAGGTAATCACCCATGCTCGCATCTGATTAAGTTTCCATAGCAAATCTTCCAAGTTTTTCCATTTATATTATTTTATTTCTTTAGTTTTTAAAAAGCTCTCTTTTTATGTTTAGAAATAATATAATTTAAAGTACTAATTAGTTCTATTTGTGCTTAGGTTAGGATTAATTTAGTGCTCACCTCCCTTGGGTACGATCCTCGGAGTACTCACTTACTTCGTTGTAATTATATTACAACCTAACTCGTATACTTGCGGAAATTGCTTATTTGATATATTTTGTGCAGGATTTCTACTCTGGACGTTGGTACGTCCAGAGTCGGTCACATCACAGAAAGTGACGTCGAGATGAACATAGACTAATATAAGAACATTCTTAAGTCCGTGTAAGTTTCGAAATTATTTATATATTGCACCATATGCCTCTTGTGCTTGTATCTATGTGTGTAATATTATAAATTGAATGTTATTTGATGTTTGATGCTCCGGTAACTAGATTAGTATTCTGTAGCTCAGACTCGGCGATCTGGTCGTGTAAGGGGTGTTACAGGTATATTTGATACTTGGCATATAAGCTTTATCAATGTGAATTTCGTTTTTTGATTGATAGATAATTATGCTAGATTATATATTTTTGAATAAATGAAACAATTGGTTAGATAATGATGCATTGATGGTTATGATTTGATGATGCTTGGTTGTGTTTGTGTGTGTTAAATTGATGATCTTACATTGAGGTAAGTTTTAGGTATGTTTAAGTACATTTTGGTATGGTTTGAACTTAAAAATGTGCATTTAGGGTCATTTTGCTGTTGAGTGTCAAAATAGCATGAATGTGTCTCGAGACCATAATAACAAAATTTACCTTTTTGTCTATTTATATTTTTAATGTCTCGAGACATTGTCTAAATAGGCTCGAGACACTTCCATTTAGGTCTTGATACAAAGTGGTCATTATCTCGAAGCAAGGAAACATCGAAGCCAATTAAGTTTTTTCGTATTCCAGGTGTCGAGACAAGAATCCTTTGTCTCAAGACATTCAAACATTAAAGCTAAAATAAGAAAACAGGGGAGGTTGGTTTTCAGAGATAAGGGACTATGCCTTGAGACATAATTTCTAGTGTCTCGAGATAGATTAACTTCGAAGCAAAAATCCCTAAATTAAAATAAGGCCTGTCTTGAGACAAGAAGTCCCCTGTCTCGAGACACAACGTTGAAATTTGATAATTGAGTTTGGATTCGAGTCCTAACTCTAAATTTGACCTTTCATAACTTCGTAAAATGATGAATCTGAAACTTAGACATCATGAATGTATAATTGTGAATATGATTTAAGATGAAATTGGTTTGAATGATAATTATGAACTTAATTTTATAATTATGTAATGAGATAGCCTAAGTTGCTTCGGCAATATGATGTGGCATCACACATTTGGATCTAACAACTAGGTCGGGTGTGAGGTGTTGCATATAATGTTATTAAGGTTGAATTTTATCTTTTAATTATTAGCTATTTATGCTTGTTTATATAGGTGTGAATGTTCTAATTAATATGTTAAGAGTTGATGTGTTGATAATTATGATTTGGTAGTAATAGGATGTGTTTAAATATGTTGACATGGTAATTTTATATTGAGGTAAGTTTTAGGTACAAAAAGAGATAGGTTTAAACACTTTGAAATGTGCAATTTTGGTCATTTAACCATTAAGCTTTGAGATAGAATGAACATGTCTCAAGACCATTAGAACAAATCTCATTTTAATGTGTATTTAAGAGTTTGGTGTCTCGAGACACATTTATTTGGGCTCAAGACAATTGCTTCTAAGTCTTGAGACACGTTACCTTTATCTCGAGGCAGAAGTACATCAAAGTTAAATAAATTGTCTTGTTCCAAGTATCGAGGCAAGAACCCCTTGTCTCGAGACAACCAAACATCAAAGTTAAAATAGAAAAATAAGGGAGATCTATCTGAAGAAATAGGAATCTTACATTGAGACACATCCTTTAGTGTCTCAAGATAAGTTGTCATTGAAATAAAAATTCCCAAAATAAAAATATAGTTTGCCTCAAAACATGGAATCCCCTGTCACCAGACAAAATCTTGAACTTTGACAAATGAGTTTTGATTCGTGTCCTAACTCTAGTTTTGACTTAGTATAACCCGTAATTATGTGAAATAAGATTTTAGACCTTATGAATACATGTGGATGATTTTATTAAGTGATTTATTTGTTATGTTATTGATAGATATGAATTAAACCTTGTGGAATTATGTCGAATTAGTCTAAATTACTTCGGCAACGTAATGTGATGTCACACAATCGGATCTGACGATTAGGTCTGGTGTGGGGTATTACAATATTTATGCAAGTAATATATTTAGAATATTACAAATCATATATATATTACAAGATTTTAGGTCCCAGGTGACATTATGGCTTAATTTATTGACATGTGTCATACCTATAGTGATGACACGTGGCAATTGTCTTATTTATCTCCATTTTCTATTATTTTAAAATTAAAATATAGCATATTTGAGTGATATCAATAATTTATAAATTTAAATATTTAAAATACTTAAATTACATATTCTGCTATAGTTGTGTTTTATAAAATGAATAAAATTTTGACAATTAAAAACATCATCATATTATTGGAACAAATTTAATTTTATAAAACTATTAAATATTTTAATTTTAAAAATAATATTGTTTCTAAGATATATTATCTAAAAATTTAAAATAATTAATTTTATTATTAATTAAATTTATGTTGGTGAAGATATAATAACAAAAAATGTTATTTGAGTATAAAATTAAAACCAAAATTTAAATAATAATTATTTTTTAAAATTAATGGTTATATATAAATTATTTATTTTAATCACACTTACTTAAATGAATAAATTTGCTTCTAATTTTTTTGTCAAATTAAAATAACAATTTTAAAAATAAATAGATTTATAACTTTTAGAATGGGTAAATTCCTTTTTAAACCATCCATATTTTTTTAAATTATTTAAAAGTTCTCAACATTCTTCACACTTTAAGTTCTCATTGTTTCTAACCTTTTAAAAATTAAGAAATTTCCTTATTAAAGTTACAAAATTAGATCTCATCATTTTTTATTTGTTCTAAAAAATCATCTTTCAGTCAAAAATTAAATAAATTATTTAATTAATTATAAATTTTATTTTTTAAAAATATTTATAAATAATTTTTTATATATTACAATTTTTTTTAAAAAAAAATAATACACACAATAAACCTTTGCATCACACATATAAAAAAAACTAGTATTCAAATATAAATTTAAAAAAAAAAAAAACTCCCCAGATAAAAATTCACAAATATAGATAATTAGCAGAATAATTATTCAAAATTGATGATATAATTATTAATAAAAAGAATGGATATTTTTTTTTGAAAATAAGAATGGATAATTTTTAATTTTTAAAATTTAAAATAGTGAAAAAGATTTAAATGTTTTTATAAAAATTCTAAAAAGATTATAGAACAATTTTTTAAGTTGCTTTCCAAATTCCAAGCTCAAAATGATATTTGCCATGGATTCTTTAGTTGAATGGCTCCTGTTCCTCGTTGTTTTTCTTTCAATTTCAATAAGTAGCAGCAGTGCTGGCCGGATTGGTATTCCGAGGGGAGCAGCCGAATTGAAGAAGCATCATCTTCCGTTGAAGAGAGCGTTTTCTGGTGATCTTCACACTTATTTCTACACTCAAACACTGGATCACTTCAACTACAAGCCTGAAAGCTATGCTACTTTTCAGCAAAGATATGTGATCAATTACAAGTATTGGGGCGGAGGCGCTGTTAGTGCTCCCATTTTTGTCTGTCTTGGAGCTGAGCAGGCTTTGGAAACTGATCTTCAAACCATTGGTTTCCTCGATGATAATGCTGCCCGCTTCAATGCTCTCATTGTATACATTGAGGTATGAATTTTTGAATTAAACATTCAAGTCTCTTCAATTAAGAAATGTGATTTTGATAAAGAAGTTTCGGTTTGAATATTTGTAGATAGTGGTTTGATTTTATTCGATTTCAAATACATTAAATCTAATTAAATTTAGATTTGAGTCGAATTAAATTCTAAAAAGAGATAAATATCTCTCATTCATAAGTATCTAACTCTTTACCACTCTGTTGGATTTAAGAAACATCAAATATTAACCTCTCTATATATAAATTGCATCAGCATCGTTACTATGGAGAATCAGTACCATTCGGATCAAGGGAAGAAGCCTTTAGAAACGCATACAGAATGGGGTATTTAAACTCAGCCCAAGCTTTAGCAGATTACGCAGAAATAATCGCGGATATCAAGAACAATCTTCAAGCTTCACATTCTCCGGTGATTGTCATCGGAGCATCCTACGGGGGAAGTAAGTCTGATTTCCATACAAATTTTAACTCACAAATTCAATCCAAATTAAAAGCTACTCTCTCACAAATCTGAATCTTAAAAACAGTGCTGGCTTCATGGTTTCGGCTAAAGTACCCTCATCTGGCATTGGGAGCTTTGGCCTCATCCGCACCTGTTCTTTACTTTGATAATATTACACCAAGTGACGCTTTCTATTCAATCATCACTAAGTCCTTTAGAGTACTTATCACTCAACTCTCATTTTTTTTCCTGGATTTTATGGCTTGATAATTTCATGTAACTAACTAATCGGAATTAATAATGTACAGGAAACGAGCGAGAGCTGCTACCAAACTATACGAAGATCATGGTCTGTAATAGATTCATATGCTTCCCAACCCTGGGGTCTTTCTGTCCTCAGCTCCAAATTCAGAACTTGCTAGTATGGTTTTATTTTTCATTAATTCAGTAACAATATATGTAACTATACACGATCTGTATTTAAATTTATTTATTTTTGGGCGGGGGGGGGGGGTTATATTAGTCCATTGAACAGTGCTTCAGAGCTCAAAAAGGAGTTAGAGTCGATTTACGTGGTAGCAAGTCAATTTAATCAGCCAGCGTATCTAGTCAACCGGGTATGTGCAGCCATCGACGAAACTCAAACTGACGATATTCTTTTCAAGATCTTTGCCGCCGTTGTCGCTTTTAATGGGAATAACCGTTGCTATATTAATCCACCAACCCCTGAATCCCAAACAGTTACCGGATGGAAATGGCAGGTAATTCTTAACAATTGTTTATCTTAAAAATAATTATAGTTTTAAATATAAACCTGAACTGTAATATTGGAATTCTTTTTTTAGACATGCAGTGAAATGGTGATACCCATCGGCGTGGGCGAAAACACTATGTTCCAACCTAACCCCTTTGATTTGAACACATTTATAAATGATTGCATTCGAACGTATGGCGTTGCTCCTCGCCCTCATTGGATCACTTCTTATTATGGTGGCAATGTATTGTTTTCTTTCATTTTATTTATAAAATAAAGCCTCAACTCATACCTGCTTTATTTTGGTAAAAATAATTAATATATAAATGTCTATTTTACTTTTATCAATTTTAGAGATAAATTTTGCAGGATTTTAACTTCATTCTCCAGAAGTTTGGTAGCAACATCATTTTTTCAAATGGGTTGCGAGATCCTTTCAGTGCGGGCGGGTAAATATATTTTTACCAAACAACATCTTAAAATGTAAAAAATTATGTTAATTATTTAACGTTTTTTATTAAATATTGTAGGGTGTTGGAACATATTTCAAAAAGTATTCGAGCCGTAACTACAACTTATGGTACGTGGAATTTTCTTTCTTTTTTTAAATAAATAAATAATTGAGATTACTCATTGGATTGACATATTTTTTTTTTAATCTCGATGGATAATTTAAAACTAAAAAGATGGGTATATTTGTGTTGCAGGATCTCACTGCTTAGATTTATTTCCAAAAAGTGATAATGATCCAGAGTGGTTAACCAAGCAACGGAACATAGAACTGCGTATTATCAAGGGATGGTTGGTAACGTACTATGCTGACCTTAAAGCATTCCAAAAAGGATAATATTTACTTCCAGATGAATTTTGAAATAATAATATAATTTACTTAAACAACTCCATTTGATTTAATCCAGCTTTTCTTTTTATACATATCGTTCTTATATTATATATCAGTCTATTGTTTGATTAGTTTACACATATCAATTTTGTTCGAAATGTGACCGCTGCTCCATCATCTCTCCATAGGATGTGTTTTTCCTATTCAATCAATATGATTAAAAAATTCAACCCTTATATTTACATTAATATTTTTAATTTAATCAATCCGATTTAAATACTACTGATTATGATCAATCACTCAAATAACAACTAAATCTTTTTACTAAAAGAGATTTTGTGACAAAATCCACCTTTTTTATTTAAAATAACTGTATAATATATAATATGGCCAAACATTTGTAGATGGTTCAGCTTGATTTTCTAAAATTCAATGATGAATGTTTAGTCATTCTATTTATGTAAAATTATATTATTAATCCCTATATTATATGTAAGTGTTCAATTCAATCTTTACATCTCAAACATTCTTAAAATTTCTACACAAATTTGTGGGTGTGTGTTCGGTAGGTTAAATTATAGTTATTTTAATATCCTAAATAAACAAATGACTGAATACCCAAATCCTATTGTCACCCATAAATCAAACTTTTTTTTTTTTTTTGAATGTATCACCCATGAATCGAAATTATTTACTTTGTTTTGTTGCCTTCAAAGCAAGCCTTCTCAATTCAAAATTCAACAATATAATTAAATTAAATGGGAAAAATTAGCTATCAAGGAATATAGTAAACCAAATAGGTTAATCACTAAACCAACAAAATAACTAAAAACTACACAATTTGAAGTAAAAAAGGAACATGCAAAAGTAATCTAAATTTATATATATATTTAAATCAAAAAGAAAAATACTCACCAAAAGGAAAAAGATAGAAGCAACCTTCCACACTTGTAAAAGATCTTTCACTAAAAAGTTAAAAACAAAAAAGAACAAAAGCAAAAATCGAGGGTGTCTTTTGGATGGATAATGCATTTATTTCCAACAAAATTAAAAATAATAATGACAGTAAAATTAATTATTATAATTGTGAAATAAACTATATTATAATTATGGTCTATCTAAAAACACCTTGAGACGTGAAAAGGAAAAACCCAGAAGTGAAAAGTGAAAATAGTAAAAGAAAAAAAAAAGTGAATATTAAAAATAGAGTAAAAGACAAAATTAACCAAAATTTTCCAATGGCCACATGCTACCTCTTTTGCTTACACGTTGGAACCCTGCAAAACACAACAAACCTAATTTTGACTAAAAGTCAACATAAAGCCAACCAATTTAAATGACCAAATCACCCTTCAAAAACCTATCAATACCTTCACTTGGCTTAAATTTAAATCTATCTAAATTCCAAAATTAAGGCCTCTCAATGTTTAGGGATAACTTTAAAGGAGTTATGTAGATTTCTATTTTGCCAGGAAAAAGTAAATGCTAGTTTTTTCCCTTAATTATGAAAATTTATAAAATAAATATTTAATTATTAGATTTTTTTTCATCATCTATTAAGTGATAATAGAAAGTGAACATAGTAACTTTTAAAATTGACATAATAATAACTTTAACTATATTGTGCCAATTTAATATTGATTCTAAAAAAAAAAACTTAATATTTACACATTATATAATTTGATCATTTTGCAATTTTTCTTTTCTTTGTGATTTTTTTGACATTGTCTTTGTATTTGATTCAATGAAAAAAAATTAACAAAAATAAGAAACAGACACCAAGTTTATGAAAAAAAAAAACTCAATTGCTTGAGAAAAAAAAATACTCCTTTCATTAATTCAATCTAATTAAGTTTAACAGCTTCAAAAAATAATTTTTTTCGCTTTAATTTACTTCATCAATGATAGTTAATATAAGTTAACAAAAATGAATTAATTATTATTGAGAATTATCAAGTTGTTAGTCATTTGAAGTATAAGGAAAGTTATGTATTTGAGGGTTGTCTAGATTCATAATAACGGAATTTTTAAAATATATATTTTTGCTTTTATTTATGATTTACATTGTATTAAACTATATTTTCATGTCACAATAGGATAAAATTAAGTAATGTGTAAACATTAAGGGTTAACTTCTCTAACATTGAGACTAAATTGACACAATATGTGAATATTGAGGGTTAAATTTGTTATTATGCCAATTTTAAAAGCTACCACATCATCTTCTCTAAATTATTTAATAGCGGATAACTAAAAAAATAAAAAGTTGAATAATTGAGTGGCAAAAAAAAACTTAATAATAATTGAGTGACTATTAATATAATTTATCCAAATAGAAAAAACTTATTTAAAGAAGAGATAAAATTTTAATTTACAGATATGAAATATGACAATTGACTATCATGTAGTCAACTGTCAAGTAGTTTAAGTTCTATTTTAATCAAAATTTCGATATTCTATTTTAAGATTTTAATAATTTTATCTTAATCAATTTTTTTTATTTTTCACAATTGTATTTAAAAATAAAATAAAATCATTTAATTAATAATTTTAAAATTTATAGTTATATATAAATATATTTATATACATTTGAGGTACATTTGTATGTATATATAATATTATAAATATATTTAAAAAATTTGAAATGATATATCGAAATATTAATGCTAGAATAAAATATTAAAATATTTTTATAATATTATAATTAATTTAAATGAAAATAATAATCCAAAAATATTTTTTGAACCTTGTTAAAGGAAAAGGAAGAAGCAAAGCCTAACTGCACATTACGTGACCCAAACAACGCAAATTATTGTTCAGGTTTTGGGCATTAAGCGACAGCCCATTACTTATTTCCAACTACAAAAACAAAATTGGCAAAAACCACGAACCTCTAAAAATTTCTTCCAAAGGTTTAGGGTTCTTAGAGGGGGAACTGAAATCTAAATCGAAAACCGAAAATGTTGAGGGTAAACCGAGTGATAAACCGGGCACGAGCTTCGATTTCAAATTGTCAATACCTCCTAAGTCATGACCCAAAGATTTCCCCTTCACCTCCTCAACATTTCGCTTCAAAATCATCCATTCGCTTCTTCGATATTTACAAGGCAATTCCTCCATCTCCCCCTTTTTAACTCTAAAATATTTGATTTTTTAAGTTATAGTTCTTTTTAACTTTTTGTCTTGTTGTGCAGCTTGCAAGCAAGGAAAAAATCGAGAAAGAACGAGCAAGACTGTAAGTTTAAGCTTTGTTTGTTTATTGAAATTTTGTTACGTGCTCTTTTTTCCATGAAATTTAATATAAATAATTGTTTTAATTTGATTTAGGGCAGTGCTGATGAATTGAATAGAGGATATTTTGATGATATGTCTGAGCTAAAACAGCACGGTGGTAAGGTATTAAATGATTTGTTCTTTTTATATACATATAGGCTATATCATTTGCAAATCTGTTCAAATTAGTTGAATTGCAACTGATTTCTGAGTAAAATTAATGTTACTTTCTGTAAACATTTTAATTGTTAGTTTCTTTTTTTCCTGGCAGATTGCACTGGCAAATAAGATTCTAATTCCCGGAATTGCGGCAAGGAAGTTTCCTGCCGTGGATGTGATATATTCTGATGGTAGAAAATCAAAGCTGCCGATTGTTTTTGATGCAAGTGGCGTTGATGCTAGCAAGTTGGCGGTCCCTGAAGCATCTTTAGTCTGTCTATCATTTAGAGCAAACTCTCAGGTATGGTTTCCATATTCTATGTTTGTTTTGGATTAAATTTATGTATTTCTTAATGATGTTATAAATCTTCCATTTTTATCATGATAAGAGAATGTTGAATAGATAGTGCATTGCTTTAAAATTGTGATAAGAGGCATATCAGCGACTCCATGGCAATGGAGGGGTTAGCACTAAATTGCAATCATGAAAACAACAAAAACATGAGAAACAAAAGACGTTGTTGGTTGCTAACTTTTCTTTTCTCTTGTTTCTGGTTATTGTTGTTGATGATGCATTTTAACTCCTTTTCCTTGTCAGGCAATGGTCGATTCTTGGAGCAAGCCTTTTTATGACGCCTTTAGTGAGTCCAAGAGTGTGCAGCTATATGAGGTTCTATATTTTTGCTATTTAACTTTTCATTCCTTTTTGGCATGTGTGGTGAATCAACTATTCTCAGTTTTCTGTTGCTAGAAAGAACTTATAGTTACTTGCATCTGTAGTCAATAATAATAACAAACAAATAAAACAACGAACAAGAATAGAAGATAACCATGCTGGTATGACTTATGAGTTATGACCGTCCTAGTTGAGCTTATAGCTCATCAGATCAGCCTATAATTAATGATGCAGTTGTCCTTTTATTTACTGTATTTGAATGGAAATTCTTGGCAGCTGATTTTATGTTTTATATAAGTTATTTGTTAAAATGCTCGTGTTTGGAAATTATTATGTGTTGCTAAATGATAATATATTTGCTGTTATCAGGTATCTTTTATAGACTCTTGGCTCTTATGCTTGAATCCCATTAAACGACTGCTTCTTCTATTTATGAGGAAATCTAGTGATGGAGCGAAGGATGCTCTTCAGAGGCATATTGTTTATTCATTTGGTGATCATTATTACTTCCGAAAGGAACTTAAGATACTGAACCTTCTAACTGGGTAATCAAAAGTTTCTTATATCCTAATCAATAACATAACTAATATTCATACAGTTCTGTTTTGTTAGTCTGAGAAGATGGTTTTTCACTTGTTTGAAGGTATATTTTCCTGCTTGACAAATTTGGTAGAATAAGATGGCAAGGCTTTGGTTTGGCAAAGCAAGAAGAGTTGTCATCGCTTATTTATTGCACGAAAGTTCTTCTGGAGGAAAAATAGGTAGCCTGGCATTTTTTAGGTACGGTATTATCTTAATGGGTTAATCTCCATTTTTGCATTCAAGGGATACTAGTGTCAAATGAAAATAATGATGTGCTTTGTTGGAAACATGGTCCTGTTTGCTGTTTTCTTTTCCATTTTTGCATTGAAGGGATATTTTTCAAATATAATTTCTAAAAGTCAAGAAACCATATAGAAAAGATTTCTGCAACCAAGCAAAGCCTTGGGTTTTCCATTTTGGGAGAGCGAGTGAAAAGTAAAGAAGTATCCTTATGCTAGTGTCAGTTTTATTTCAACTTCACTTTCTTATATTCTAGTTTTGTGTCAGACTTAAGTTATATGCCTATCAATATCCCATTGATATTCCTTGCAGATACTTTTGGCTTGCCTGGAGTAGCTTAGTTCTTACACTAAAAGCCTGTTGGCTCAACAGGATGAACAAGTTCACAGTTTTGAGAGACCTCAATTTTGTTGCAGAAAACCTTGGTGTTGAGTTTTTCAAAGGTACTGTTGTGGTATAATAATCTTCCCATTACTGATGATGTGTAGCGTTGAATGAATTTTGTTTTATTTTCTTCAACAATTAGAACAAATTGTATTTATCTCTTCAATATCAAACCGGATGGCAAAGCTGTTGAGGGAGTATTGTTATGGAGCATTGGGATTTGGTGGAGAAAGTAACTAAGCAGATAAATTGGCAATTCCAGGGAAACTTAAATTGGAAGCAAAGCTTTTTTATTTTGAGTACATTGATGAAGTCAATTTTTAATCAAATAAATCAAGCTTCATCCGAAAGAGAAGTATTTGACTTATAACACCAAAAAAATGGTGAGAAATGATGCACCTGCAACGAGAGAAAAGCCCCAACAATTAAAAAAGGCAGGAAAAATGGCAACCCATGTCATCACTGTCCCTGTTTTTAATCGGTGGCCAACAAAAGAAGGCATTAGTCACCAAATTGAGATGAGCATTGATATCGGCAACGAAACTATGGTGACCCGCCGCACTGTGAGCAGTGAGCAAAGCAAAGAAAATGTTGGTGTCATTTTTGAAGGTGTGGAGCTTGCATTTCAGCATATGAATTGGTTTCATCAACCATCAAGCTGCACCCTAAGTGGCTTGTTCGGTTGATAAGGGGACGGACTTGTCAACTTGGCTTTCGATTTCATATACTTTTTAAACTATATTGGCACTATAATCTTAAATGCATTAAAATTAAATATGGACAAGTGTGTTCCTTTGGAAGAGATTATGAATTCATAGGACTTAGGATAATATTTAAAAAAAAAAAAAACATGATTGTGTCTGTATATAACTAGTTTATATGAGCAACTTCATTTGCTTCTGGGTAGGATAGTGGATAGGCTGTGAGGCCAAGCCTTTTAATATTTAGTTTTGGCAATTTGTGGTGTGTATTTTATTTGTCGATCGATCAATGTTAAAAGGAGAGGATTAAGCTTAAGCCTTAAGGTTTTCATGGCGCTCACTGAATATACCAACAAACAGAGAGAGAGAGAGAGAGGGAAGGCAGCCATAAGCTTTGAAAGGAGACCCACAAAAGCAGATAATGTTTTTTCAGCAGGACAAAGTGCCCCACCACCCCATTCATTCACCCACACCTCCATTTTTCCATATTCTATTCCTTTAGTGTTTTTCTTTTAAATTTAAAAAAAAAAAAACAAAAAAGAATAACAAAATAACGTCCAAACAAGTTCTCATTATTGAAATTATAGGTAAATATAATTGCCCAGAAAGTTTTTAAAAACACGAACTTTTCATACAATTCCTATGACACTTTGGAATTGAATTATTGAGATAAAAAATATTATTGAATATTCTAATTAATTTATTAATATTTTGGTATAAAAGGATTAGATGTCGTTTTATCTTGCAAGGAAAGTTGAGCATAAGTCAGAGAATGAGAAAGAAGGGAGCAGGGTATATCTGATTTCACAAGTCATATATATTTTAATTATATCACCTTTACTCAAAGTACCCAACACTTAAAACTCTTTGGATATTCATTCTTTCTTCCGTTATTTATTTCTCTTTCAAATATCTGGGTTATATTTTATGAAAAGAAAAAAAATGGGTCTATTTTCATTGGATGGTTGACAAATTAACATCTTCACGGTCAAATGTGTAAACAAAAAACAGCAAGGAAACCCAATGCTTTCATAAAATCAAGATTCCTTTTCTCAACACAAATGTTAATTCTCATTTTCGGATAAAAGTTAAAACACTTATATTTGATCACAACACCTATAATTTAATCAATGTTAATTCATATTTAACTATTAAATACACAATGAATTAATAAAGAGAATACGAATCAGTTAGTATAATTAATAATAATTATGAATTGATGTTAAGATGTATATTTTTTTATGGTCATACAATCAAAGGAAACGACATTGAAAAAAAATTCAAGAAAATACATATAAAAGAAAAATGTGTTTTAAGTCAAACCTAAAATAGAATGCACCCACCACAAATACAGAAACACATTATAAAGTGTTCAACTACCAGCATAGATGAAACGATCCATAATGTTTATCTTTCTTAAAAACCTATAAAAACTTCATGTTATGAATACCTTTTTTGGGCAATTTTTTTAAGGTCAAACAGTGAAATATAAATATAGATACTAAGAAAAGAAAGCCTCACATACAACACCACCTAATGACATAATTTATTGGTAGGCAGTGTCCGTAATGGAGCCGTACTTTGATGCCCTGTTTGGTTGGCGGCCTTCGGTCAAAGCCACAACCCCCCTTTGCTTTGCTTTGGAAAACCAACTCAACTATTCCCTCCACATAGCCTCAACTTTTTTACGTTATTTCTCAAAAATGTCCTTCACATTCTTCATCCCATAACCACACTTCATTGCTACAACTTAGAAGTAAAGGCCACTTGGGGATATATTAGTCATTTTCCAAAAGCAGCCCATTGCATTTGCACCTTTGTCCTTAAGGATTGTTTAGTGGAAACATGACCTATATGTATTTATTTTTTTTATTTCTTTTTTGCTTTCAAAACCGACCAAAGTAAAGTGAAAAACATGCAAAAATAAAATCAATAATTGTGCATTGGGTTTTGATAAAGTACTAGTGGCTGTGTATAGGGCTAAGAAAAAAAATTAAATATAAAAAATAATTGATTTAATTTATTGTGTTTGAGGAGTTTTTTTTAATTCAAATATTGTTGTTTGAAATTATTTCTTTTAAGGATACTTCCAATATTTATGGGTGTCTAAGGTTTGTGTGTTTTTAATTTTTGACAAAATCTATATTCTTTAAAAAGAAAGGATTATATGAAATTGTGATTCCACGCCATTTTTATCCTTTTTGAAGAATGATAAATCAAAATTTTTTCCTGATTTTAAGTTTTTTCCTCCTAAAAAAATTTAAATCCAATTAAAAATACTAAAAATTTATCACTCTTATGGAAATGGATAAATATGACATGAAATCACAGTTTCATACAATCCTTTATCATCCTTAAAAATAGGGATAAATCTCAAAATTATACACGAACTTTGATTTAATGTGCAATTGTATATTTGAACTTTAATTTGGTGCAATTATATACGTGAAACATATACATTTAAAGAAACAAATATATCAATTTATTTTTATAAGGGTAAATATAATTATTTATGTATGCAATATATGTCGAAAACATTTTTATGTTTTTTGAAAAACGGGATCGACTTTAAAAAGAAAATAGAGTCGCCACCAACCCTTTTTGTTTAGGTGGGATTGGATCACTTTGTAAAAAACAATTTTGGTCTACGAAATAGAAAAAAACAGGTTCGGGAGTCGATTACACACGAGGAAGGATTAACACCATCATATGCCCAAAACTGGTACCAAATTGATTAACTAATGTCCTTATGTTGAAAACCTAAAAATTTTAAAATGTAATCTTTTTTGGAAAAGGCTGATCAATTTGAATTGAATCTCAAGATTCACTCGTTCTAAGAAAATAAGACATCACATCCAATACGTTAGGATATGACATATTTATGCCTCAATACCGAGATTATCTTTGATTTTCAAAACGAGCAATTAAAAGGTTATTTAGTTATTTGGTCAAACGGAAAAATGCAATCCAGCACATTAGGGCACAATTTCCCGAGTTTCCAAACACTAAATATTGCCTTATTTTTAAAACTTTTAAATAAGCGATTTTAAAATCGACTCAAAATATATTAATTTGACTTGAAATAAAATGGAATAATTAATTTTGGATCAATAAGTTGAAAATTACAATGCGACAATTGTGAATGAAAGGCGAAATTATAGACATAGGAGAATATACGTGATAGTGAACTCTATTAATGAATGAAAATAGTATAAAAATAGAAAAAATTAACATGTACAAAGTAACAATAAGCTCATATCCAAACATTAACGATCAATGAAAACTAAAAATATAACTAAAGAAACAAACCAAAATAAAAAACTATAACAAGCTTTCAAACATAGATAAAAAATAGCAACACCAAATACTAATTGACAATATGAGATAATAATATATGGAACAATATGAAAACCAAAAAACATACATAATATTCAAAGCAATATGGAAATTAGAATATGGTACAAAACAATTTAAATACACATGAGAAATTACAAATGAATAACATATGCTAGAATTTGAAATAATTTACATGTGAAAAATAAATAAAAAAACCAATAATATATGAATGATTATTCAAATATCTATTGTAAAAGAAGAAGTCTTGAATAAATAATGTACAAAATCTTAAAGTAAGCAATAATAAAACAATTTTAAAACAAATAATAGTGATACAAATTAAAATGGATAACATATAGCGTAATTTGAGCTAGATAATATATACGAATTTAAAACATATAATATATGATTTGAAATAAGTGATTTATGAAAGAAGTCTTTAAAAGAAATAAACTATACAAATAAACACAAAAAATGTATTTATATATACATAAAGATATATATGAAAGAGAATTTAAAAATAATAGCTAATGTAAAATCCATAATATACAATATAATCTAAAATATATATTAAAATGTTTTTTTAATAATGAATTTATAAAGAATCATTTAAAATGAATAAATAAAAAAGAAACTAAAATTAAAAAGATAGGGACTCGATTGAAATAAAAACAGCATCAAAAGAATGATTTATGAACAAATAAAATTATTAAAACAGAATTGAGGACTGAAATAAAATACGCACAAACGAACAGGGACTAAATAAATAAATAAAAAACCTGTTACCAAAACGCCGTGTTTAGTCGAGGGTTAAAATGAAACGGCACACAAATTCCAAGGAAAAATAAAAAAAAACAAAGAAAAAGAAAAAGGGCCCTGCAAAATGACAGCGTGAGATGGAGGGACTAAATGCATAAATTACCCCAAAGCAGCAGAATGCGCGGATCTTTCCCGGATCGGGTCACGTGCGCGCGGGTCGCCATTAAAACGGCGCCGTTTCGTATTTAAAAGGCCCGTGATAAAACGCTGTCGTTTTAATAGGTATAAGAATCAAATTTTTTTTTAAAATCTTCATTTTCTCCTCTTCTCTTTTCAAAAAAATCTAAAACACTCTCAAATATCCCTCTTCCCCTTTTCAGTCTTTCCCCAGTCCGGCCTAGGGCCTCCAGTGTCCGTCACACCGCCGTTGTGGGCCAATGGCCGGCGTTGCACGAGAAGGACTCTCCGGCGACGCGACCACTGGCGATTTTCGGTAAGCCCTCCTTCCTTTATTTTCTTTTTATTTCAAATATATATATAAAAAAATCAAAAACGGAAGTAAAAAGCAAGAACACGAACGAAAAAAATGATTAATCACCTTTTCAATTTGTTTTTTTTTTTGCGTAAATCGTTGTTCGTAAATACAAAAAAAGGATTCTCTCTGCTTCTTTTCTCGATTTCTCTTTACAGAAAAAACGTGTCCCTTACAAGTGATTTTTTCGGTTTCTTATAGCCGAATAAAATCGAAAATAAAAAATAAATCCAGAAAATACAATCTGTTTTCATATTTGTTGCCCTTTTCTGTTATTGTTTTTGCTGGCCCTTTTCCTTGCTGTTATTTGCTGTCGTTCCTTGTCCCTTTCGCAGGTGTATGATGCGCAGTGGAGGAGTACGGAGGCCATACGCACGGACGTGGCGAGCTGGAGGCTGCTGCGGTATGCGGCACAGGGCTAGGGTTTCTGCCTGTGTTCTGTGTTTTGTTTCGGGCTAGAGTTTGGGCTTGTAATTAGGTTTTGGGCTAAGAAGACAGTTAATTAATGGACTGTTAATATTGGATTTTTATTATTAATTATTATATTTTTTGGTATTTTTGATTTGGTTAATATTGGGCCAGGCCAAATTTGGCCTATTACAGCTGCCCCTCGTTGCTCATTGTCGTGTAACGAGAATAGAGCAAAGACTCTAAAAGGGCCAATTTTGCCCGGTCTTGCCGAATCTTGACTTCTTTTGGTGCTTTTCTTCTTCGAGTAGCTTCATTCCATCCCACTGCATCCTCAGGGGTATGGGAACTAGCGCTTCGATCCAATTCAAGGATATTAAACTTGTAGCTTCAATCTGCTCCGCCGCAACTTTAGGGAGATAAGATTCACCGTCTTCGATCTGCTCAATTGCTACCTCATGGAGATAAAATCTACAATCTTCAGTCTGCTCCCTTACTACCTCAGGAAGATAAGACTAATGTTTTCGATCCGCTTCACTGCAAACTCTGGAAGACAAGATCTGCTATCTTGATCGCTTCCATCGCAAACTTAGGGATGCCAGATTGGTATTTTCGATCCACTTCACTTTGCAAACTCGGGAAGACAAGATCATTATCTTCAATGCTCCCACTGCAAACTTAGGGATGCGGATCGGTATCTTCGATCCACTTCACTGCAAACTCATGAAGACAAAATCTGCTATCTTCAATCTGCTCCACTACAAACTCATGGATGCCAGACTGGTATCTTTGATCCACTTCACTGCAAACTCAAGAAGGCAAGATTTGCTATCTTCAATCTGCTCCACTGCAAACTCAGGGATTCCAGACTGGTATTTTTGATCCACTTCACTGCAAACTCAGGAAGACAAGATCTGTTATCTTCAATCTGCTCCACTGCAAACTCAAGGATGCCAGACTGGTATCTTCGATCCACTTCACTGCAAAATCAGGAAGACAAGATCTGCTATCTTCAATTTGCTCCACTGCAAACTCAGGGATGCCAAACTGGTATCTTCGATCCACTTCACTGCAAACTCAGGAAGACAAGATCTGCTATCTTCAATCTGCTTCACTGCAAACTTGGGGATGCCAGACTGGTATCTTCGATCCACTTCACTGCAAGCTCAGGAAGACAAGATCTGCTATCTTCAATCTGCTCCACTGCAAACTCGGGGATGCCAAACTGGTATCTTCGATCCACTTCACTGCAAACTCAGGAACACAAGATCTGCTATCTTCAATCTGCTCCACTGCAAACTCAGGGATTCCAGACTGGTATCTTCGATCCACTTCACTGCAAACTCAGGAAGACAAGATCTGCTATCTTCAATCTGCTCCACTGCAAACTCAGGGATGCCAGACTGGTATCTTCGATCCACTTCACTGCAAACTATGGAAGACAAGATCTGTTATCTTCAATTTGCTCCACTGCAAACTCAGGGATGCCAGACTGATATCTTCGATCCACTTCACTGCAAACTTAGGAAGACAAGATCTGTGAATTCACCGATGTTGCGACACCGTCCTCTGGGGGACCTATCCTGTAAAATTGATTTTATGTGTTTATGCTTATGCAAAATGGTTAGGATGCAATGATCAGAACGAGTCTAATGCTCCTAACTAAATGTATTATGAATGCCAAAAATGTCATGATTCCCTTTTTTTTTTATTTAAGTACAATGATTAAGATGCAATGATCGGAATGAATCAAATGCTCCTAACCAAATGATATTATGGATGACATTTGCATGAATGCAGAAGGTTATGAGAATGATCCTTTGTTAAATGTACAATGATTAGGATGCAATGATCGGAATGAGTCAAATGCTCCTAACTGGATGATATTATGGATGACATTTGCATGAATGCAGAATGTCATGAGAACAATGATTAGGAATGCAATGATCGAAATGAATCAAATGCTCCTAACTGGATGATATTTGCATGAATGCATAATGATCTTTTTTAAATGTATAATGATTAGGATGCAATGATCGGAATGAATCAAATGCTCCTAACTAAATGTGTTTTGCATGAATGCATAATTTCATGATAATGATCCCTTTTTAAATGCTTAGGGTGTCATCGCTCATTGTTTATCAGGGCTGTATCACTGACGTATTATGCTGTCATCTTGTTTGACTGGTATTCTCGACAGAAAACCCAAGAAAACAATTATATCTTGCTCAACAGATTTGCCCCACTGTAACTTCAGGGTTCATCTTATTATGACTTAGGTGTATAGGATCTGAATCTTTTCCAATCCATCCCACTGCCACTCAAGGGTATAGAATTTGTTTCATCTTCAATCCAACCTGTTGTAAATCAGGAGTATAGGATCTGTAACATGTTCCATCAACTGATCACTCCCCGGGTGATTTAACCAAATGTGTACGCATGATATTTGCATAGATGCAGAATATCATTTTTTCTCGAGAATGATTCCCCTTTTTCACTCGGGTTAACATTGCCCATTTTTCGTCAAGGTTGTATCACCGACGTAATATCTTGTCATTTTGTTCGACCACCATTTTTGACAAAAAATCCGAAGAGATAGTCTCAGTTTAGACTCTTCCTTAAACTTGGTGAGTTTTAAACAATAGTCCTGTTTCAAGTTCTTGTATTATTCAGAAGCTTCCAGAGTAATATGCGAAACTCCTTTTATGAAAGTATTATTAGTCCACTAATCGTTATTTCCATGCAAGATGCTTGAACAAGATCATAGCAATGGACAAGAAAGAAATTAATTAGGAGCATAACTCGAAACAAATAAGTTAAGCAAAGACAGCAAATGCAATCAAGAAGGAAATTTATTGGTAGTGTATTTTGAAACGAATAAAACAATTAAAGATAGCAAATTCAAAATGGGTAAGATGGAAACTAGGTGCCCCAGATATCGCAGCCTGAGCTTCTCTGTTCAAACTTCTTGAGGACCATTTTAAGCTCAATATGTGTTTAAGGGATCCGGAGTACTTTGTCGATGCCCCAAGACGTAGCATACTTCTTCACTGTTGATTCAAGTATAGCAAGACTACTGTATGCCCCACTTTCGTTCAAAATTTGAGCTACCATTTTCGGGTTTTCAACTCAAATCCCCTTTGGTCTCAATGCACCTTTTACGAGTTTTCGCCTTGGCCTCTCCTTTTTCTTTCTTCTTTTTTGATGAAAATTTTATTTTTTCCTTTTTTGATTTTTTTAAGGCCTCAAGGCGCCCTTTACGGGTTTTCACCCTGGCCTCTCCTTTAAAGATGAAATCTGAATTCACCGGCTTGAGCATGTCCCTGCCATCCATCTTGGTCAAAGTTAATGATCTTCCAGAACAAGCCTTCTTCACCACATAAGGTTTTTCCAAATTTGGCATTTACTTTCCTCTGAAGTCCTTTTGTATGAGCATAATCCTTCTTAATGCCAGGTCCCCATCCTGAAATTCTCTTGAGCGAACCTTTTTGTCATAAGCCTGCATAATCCATTTTTGGTACATTCGACCATGATGAATACTTTCAATCAAGCTTACTGGCGACATTCTGATTCATCCAATTCAATCAGAGTTTGGAGGAAAGGAATCTTAACTTCCAACAATTGCTTCCCTTTCATAAACCAATGAGAAAGATGTTGCCCCGGTGAAGGTCCTGACCAACGTTCAAGAAGGGTAAATGTTAACTTCTCTATGCCAACCTTTACAAATCTCAGTCATTTTTCAAAGATTTTGAATGGTTTTTGGCTGCTTTTACTGCACTGATATGGTGTCTGATCTTTGAACCGACTATAAACTTTTGACATTGTGCGGTTATGCATTGTTAAACATGATCATTTCTGGCATTCTTTGTTGGCATCTGATTTTTTTTTTTTTGCATTGAGAGTGGGATTTGATAAATGTCGACTTTGTAAGGTTGGCATATGAAGCGACCTTCACCCTTTTAGTGATGTAATTGACAACCACAAAGATGAATTGGTGTTGGCTAGATGCTTTTGACGAGATCGGCCCCATAACATCTATGCCCCATATATAGGAAAAATGGAGGAGGCACATAAGTCTTGTCTTCCTCAATTTGGCATTTACGGCGTAACTGATGCAATTTCTTTTTCTTGGTAAACCAGTAGCCCGAACCTCTTGATTAGCCTGGCCATTGTAGAACCATTAACATGGGTTCTTTAAACACCAATCTTAACAGCATACCCATGTTTCAGTAGCCTGGCGTGTCTTGATCGTGCGAAAACATCTTGAATTCTTGAAAATAACTCAATGATGTCTCGCCTTATTTCTGTGGTGAATTAGGCTTCGATCTTTGCCCCTTTCCTAAGCTTGCAACGTCCACTGACCATTTATAAGGTAGAGCTCGCAACGTCCACCGACCCTTTGCAAGGTAAAGTCTATCTTCATCTTGTTCTACCATCCTTAACAAATCAAAAGATAGGCTACAATCTCTGTTATCTTTAAAGTCCTTAGATCCCTTAGACTCATATCTCATTCAAAAAGGGAGTCAGTAACAGCGTCGCTCATGTCTTGATATCTGGGTACCTATTGAAGGCAAATTCCAAAGAATAAATGATTCTAAGGATGATTGTTTATGGTATGGTCATGAATAAAGAATGAAAGAATATTCTAAAAACAAAAGAATGTATAATATGAAATGGAAAGAATGAAAAAATATTCGCTTAAAAAAAGATGTATTTTATTGAAATAAAAATTCTGGACATAAGCCTATTTCACAAAAGGATTCTTATTGTCTCTAGGCTTAAAGCAACAAGCGTGTTTTGAATACTACTCTAGATTAGCTCTAAAAATACAATGATCCCTTCCACAATCCCATTGTTAAAATCTTCCCAAGTACGTAAGGGTTTGGAAACTTTTATTCCCCGATTCTCTCTTCGGATATGTCATTAATGTTCAGATTCCCCAATATCTGGTCTTGCACTAGAGCCCTGAACTCGATGTACTCTTGGATCTCATGCCGCTATCCATCGTGGCCCTCACAATATTTAACCGTTTAACAGAAAGGTTGGGTAACGGATCTTCTGTACCAGAGGGATTATCGAACTTTACAATATCTATTTTGATGAGTCTTTCAATTATCTTTTTGAAAGCAGCGCAGTTCTCGATCGAATGCCCTGTGATTCCTGCATGGTATACACATTGGGGGTTCACATCGTACCATTTAGGGTATGGAGGTTGTATTGGTTCCACGTAAAAAGGGGATACAATATGTGCTTCAAACAAAATTTGGTACAACTCCCTATACGAGATTGGAATGGGTGCGAACTGGAGTTTTTTCGAGTTTGATTTTGGATTGGGTTCTTGTCTTGGGGAGACCTGATAACTGGTAGCTGCTGTCTTTGGCTGGCTTACCATAATCGGCTTCGAATTACCCTTGTTATACTTACTCGTATTATTCACTTCTTTTTCCTTCTTCCTCGGGGCCTTTGAAATCCACTCTCCCCTTTTCTTTGTTTCTGTTGAGCCAAGAACAACAGGATTAACTTGATCATCCTCTGGGTCAAAACCAGAACCCCTCAGGAAATTAATCAATCTACGGCCTGACTCTCAACCAGTCCCCAGTGGAGCCGCCAAGCTGTCGAAACCATTTTTATGTTTTTTGAAAAACGGGATCGACTTTAAAAAGAAAATGGGGTCGCCACCAACCCTTTTTGTTTAGGTGGGATTGGATCACTTTGTAAAAAATAATTTTGGTCTACGAAATAGAAAAAAATAGGTTCGAGAGTCGGTTACACACGAGGAAGGATTAGCACCATCTTATGCCCAAAATTGGTACCAAATTGATTAACTAATGTCCTTATGTTGAAAATCTAAAAATTTTAAAATGTAATCTATTTTGGAAAAGGCTGATCAATTTGAATTGAATCTCAAGATTCACTCGTTCTAAGGAAATAAGACATCACATCCAATACATTAGGATATGACATATTTATGCCTCAATACCGAGATTATCTTTGATTTTCAAAACGAGCAATTAAAAGGTTATTCAGTTATTTGGTCAAACGGAAAAATGTAACCCAGCACGTTAGGGCACAATTTCCCGAGTTTCCAAACACTAAATATTGCCTTATTTTTAAAACTTTTAAATAAGCGATTTTAAAATCGACTCAAAATATATTAATTTGACTTGAAATAAAATGGAATAATTAATTTTGGATCAATAAGTTGAAAATTACAATGCGACAATTGCAAATGAAAGGCAAAATTATAGACATAGGAGAATATACGTAGATAGTGAACTCTATTAATGAATGAAAATAGTATAAAAATAGAAAAAATTAACATGTACAAAGTAACAATAAGCTCATATCCAAACATTAACGATCAATGAAAACTAAAAATATAACTAAAGAAACAAACCAAAATAAAAAACTATAACAAACTTTCAAACATAGATAAAAAATAGCAACACCAAATACTAATTGACAATATGAGATAATAATATATGGAACAATATGGTACAAAACAATTTAAATACACATGAGAAATTACAAATGAATAACATATGCTAGAATTTGAAATAATTTACATGTGAAAAATAAATAAAAAAACCAATAATATATGAATGATGATTCAAATATCTATTGTAAAAGAAGAAGTCTTGAATAAATAATGTACAAAATCTTAAAGTAAGCAATAATAAAACAATTTTAAAACAAATAATAGTGATACAAATTAAAATGGATAACATATAGCGTAATTTGAACTAGATAATATATACGAATTTAAAACATATAATATATGATTTGAAATAAGCGATATATGAAAGAAGTCTTTAAAAGAAATAAACTATACAAATAAACACAAAAAATGTATTTATATATACATATAGATATATATGAAAGAGAATTTAAAAATAATAGCTAATGTAAAATCCATAATATACAATATAATCTAAAATATATATTAAAACGTTTTTTTTAATAATGAATTTATAAAGAATCATTTAAAATGAATAAATAAAAAAGAAACTAAAATTAAAAAGATAGGGACTCGATTGAAATAAAAACAGCATCAAAAGAATGATTTATGAACAAATAAAATTATTAAAACAGAGTTGAGGACTGAAATAAAATATGCACAAACGAACAGGGACTAAATAAATAAAAAAAACTTGTTACCAAAACAACGTGTTTAGTCGCGGGTTAAAATGAAACGGCACACAAATTCCAAGGAAAAATTAAAAAAAAAAACAAAGAAAAAGAAAAAGGGCCCAGAAAAACGACAACGTGAGATGGAGGGACTAACAACATGTTTGGTTGGGGGGCTTAAGAATAGATTCCAGCCCAATTCTGCGGGCCCACCACCAAACATTAGTTTGGTTGGCTGTAATGCTATTACAGCCCGAATCTATTCAGGGTGTATTACGGGAAAAAGGCTGAATAGCCATTCTCTTCCCTCACCATTGAATAGCTATTCATTTCCGTGCAAAGTAATTTTTTTCCCCTTTTCAATTTTTGCCCTCATCTCTACTTAAAGAATGAAGAAGCACTAAAACCATCATCTTCTCCCTCAGTTCATAGGTAATTTTTTTTCTCATCTCTATGTTTCCCTTTTTCCTTTTGATTGCAGAAAAGACCTAGGTCAATCTATTCTTCGTTTTTTCTTCTTTTTCTTCAGTCAATAAAACTTGCAGAATTTGTCATCGGCCAACAAAAGGCAAAGAAGGTAAACCCTTCCTTCTACTTCCAATGCCTGTTTTGAATTGAATTCCTTGACTTTTCTGGTTAAGTATGTTCTGAATTTTGAACAAATAAATCTTAACTTTGCTTCAACGCAAGAGAGATTACTCAATGAATGCGGGTAAGGAAGCCTTTTCGTCTTAGAAAGGTTTTTCAAGGTTTCCTTCTCTGTATTTGTTAGAATGGAAGGGAGAACAATGGAGGGAAAGAAAGAAAAGGGATTTTTGTTTTTAGCTACACATGTTTTGTACAAGATATGGATAATGGAAGGAAAGAAAAAGTTAGCTTCTTTGTATTGGCTTCCCCTCTGTGCTCATAAACTAACACTTGCTCTTGTAATTTGAAAATGAAACCTAGCTTGTACTAAAGTCGCATGTTAATTTGCACAGAGAATGGAACAAAGAATCATGCAAGTTATATAATGGAATCATTTTATATATCATGAAGCTTACATCTTTGATGAGTGTATTTTTAGTAATAGTGAAGGAGGGACAACCTCACTTGTATTTGTTCTTGTTGCACATTGGTTCCTCGCTGCTTGTGTTCTTTTTGCTCTTGTTTAGCTTCTTTGTATTGGCTTCCCTTTGTGTTCATAAACCGACACTTTCTCTTGTAATTTGAAGATTAAGAGAGAAGAAGAGAAGGCCAAGAAGGAAAGGAAGAAAGAAAAGAAGGAGAAGAAAGAGAAAAAACGGGAGAAGAAAGAAAGAGATAAGTCTCGGGACAAAGGTGAAGCTGAAAGTAAAAAGCATGGTCATAAGAAAAGGCATAAAGACGAGAGGAGCAAAGAAGATAAAAAAAAGGAGGAGATCGTCAAAAGAAAAGAGAGAACGAAGTGGAATGTTTTGAGAAGAATACGCTTCTCAAGAACATGGTCAAAGCGGTTGGACCATAGAACTCTTTCGATAGCACCCTTAACAAAGAAGAAAAAGACAGTTTGAGCTCACCTCCCGAATGTTTTGAATGCATATAGAAAGATTCAAACAATTCATAAAATGCTATAAGGACATCAATTCTTGCTTTACATTTTCAAGCTTTTATAAATTTTCGTCCCCTTTTAATGCAGCTTTTCTTTTTGCATTGATTTTGTTCTAATTCGGACATGCAGAGAGGTGTTGTGAGCGAGCATGTGTAAGCTTCAATGGATGGGCAATGAAGAAAAGGGGACCAGTGCTTGTCTCAATGTTTTGCCCCATTGGAACAGTCATTACAGATAGAGTTCTCTCCTTTATTACTTTAGGCCGACCATTTCGTTAGGAAGGTAAACCATATATATACAGAGATTCACCGATTTGCTTCTTCAAAGTTCCAAATCCAAAATTTTCCAACATAATATGAATCCTTTTTGTAAATGCAGCCTTGCTAGAATGTTCCTCATGTTCATCGGTCTCTACTTCGTCTTATGGGCTAAAGGAAAGGAAATTTACTCAGTCGGGGATGGCTTTGGAAGCGAGTTCGATCCAGAGAAGCCTCGCTAAGCTAAATTACTATCCACTTCCAATCTAAAAACCAACAAAAACGAAATTCCGGGGAAAACTTCTAGTTCCGAACCGAAGCAGACCCGGTATAGCGGATACGAATACCATACGAAATGTGATCGATATGAATGTAAATGTTCCTATATTTCAACTGTTATTTTTGCAGACTCGATAATAGAGATGATAAGAAGTGTTAGGTTGGGGAAAAGAGAAATGAGAGAAGAGTTGGGCAAATGAGTGGAAAAGATTGTGGTACTGGGATTTTAGGCTTTGATCATCCTTATCAGTGTGGTCAATGGCATTGTAGTAAAGCACTTATGATTCAATTCAAACACCCTTTCTTTTTACCATCATTGCAGGCACCTACATGCCTTGACAATAACTTGTTGGAACATCTGCAAACAAAGAATTAAATCCTACATTTTGGGCATTAATGGGGAACACCTTTACTTGATGATAGTAACGTGTTTATTGAGAAAAGAGGCATCAAAATAATCATACAACACACTGCATCTGGTGCCCGATAATTGAACCAAAGAATGAATGCTTATAAATAGGCATAAATAGATCATATATACGCAGATGAAAGGACTCGTTTCAATCCAAAACGAACGATTTACAAGAAACTAAGGACGTAAAAACAAAAACACGAACGTAAATCGATACAAAACGATAAAATTAAAGATCGTCCGAAAGGTTTCCTAACTAACATCGATCTATTTCATTTCAAACAATTAGAGATGAAAAAGGAGTTGCAATAACATAATATACTACTGAACCATAAGATGCTTCGCGATGATCCTTGGTTCTGTCGATTTGGGAGATCAAAATCCGGGGTACTTCTAATTTCTTCGAGTGCAAGAAAAGAAAGGGAAAGAACGAGTTCTACATTTTCTGTTTCTACTCACATTATCGAGCATGGTTTGTTCTTCTTTTTCTTCTGTTTAGGAGGTTGAAGAACGATTTTAATGGCTGAATCGAAAACCGACTTCACGTTCTATTATTAAATATTATTAAATATTATATTAAGAATGTTATTAAATTATATATTATTTTATTAAATTGTATTTAATAATAACTATGTTAAAATATGATTACATTTTTTATTTTTATTTTTATTAAAATATATTTAACAAAAATCTTATTAAAATTTAATAACAATAATCATCTATCTACAAAAATTCTGTTAAGGGTACTTTGGTCATTTAAGCATTTTTCCTTATACTATTACAACATCTATTCCATTCAACCAAACACAAGAATTCTATTACAGCTCTATTCCATTCCATTCAACCAAACAATTGAATTACTGATTACAGCTCTATTCCATTACAACTCTATTCCATTACAACTCTATTCAATTACAGCCCTATTCCATTACAGTGAACCAAACGTAACCTAAATGCATAAATTACCCCAAAGCAGCCGAATGTGCGGATCCTTCCCGGATCGGGTCACGCGCGCGCGGGTCGCCATTAAAACGGCACCGTTTCGTATTTAAAAGGCCCTTGATAAAACGCTGTCGTTTTAATAGGTATAAGAATCAAATTTTTTTAAAAAAAAATCTTCATTTTCTCCTCTTCTCTTTTCAAAAAAACCTAAAACACTCTCAAATATCCCTCTTCCCTTTTTCAGTCTTTCCCCAGTCCGGCCTAGGGCCTCCGGTGTCCGTCACACCGCCGTCTTGGGCTAATGGCCGGCGTTGCACGAGAAGGACTCTCCGGCGACGCGAGCACGGGCAATTTTCGGTAAGCCCTCCTTCCTTTATTTTCTTTTTATTTCAAATATATATATAAAAAAATAAAAAAAAATCAAAAACGGAAGTAAAAAGCAAGAACACGAACGAAAAAAATGATTAATCACCTTTTCAATTTGTTTTTTTTGCGTAAATCAGTGTTCGTAAATACAAAAAAAAGGATTCTCTACTCTTTTCTGATTTCTCTTTCTGTAAAAAACGTGTCCCTTACAAGTGATTTTTTCGGTTTTTTATACCCGAATAAAATCGAAAATAAAAAATAAATCCAGAAAATACAATCTTTTTTCATATTTGTTGCGATTTTCTGTTATTGTTTTTGCTGGCCCTTTTCATTGTTGTTATTTGCTGTCGTTGCTTGTCCCTTTCGCAGGTGTATGATGCGCAGTGGAGGAGTACGGAGGCCGTACGCGCGGACATGGCGAGTTGGAGGCTGCTGCGACATGCGGTGCAGGGCTAGGGTTTCTGCCTGTGTTCTGTGTTTTGTTTCGGGCTAGAGTTTGGGCTTGTAATTAGGTTTTGGGCTAAGAAGACTGTTAATTAATGGACTGTTAATATTGGATTTTTATTATTAATTATTATTATATTTTTTGGTATTTTTGATTTGGTTAATATTGGGCCAGGCCAAATTTGACCTATTACAATATATAAACATAAAATTATGTTATATCAATAATTGCGTTAATAATTTACAAGGATTGGATCAAATCAAAATTTCATGTATAAAATTACACAAAATCAAAGTTCATATATACAATTGCACATTAAACCATAATTCATGTATAATTTAATATTTATCCCTTAAAAATATGAACAAGTTAACTTCATCTTAATATTGCAAGGTTTGACTTGAGATTATTTAGGCTTTCCAACATCTCAAATCAATGTCTTTGACTTAACCTCGACATACAAGTCTCACTCGATAAATAAGTATAACCTTCCTTTTTTTTTGTTTTCCACACTAAAACTTAAACTTTAAATTCTCTCCTTTCTTATATAATTTAAATCCTTAACCTCTTTAACCTAAATTTCTATGGTAAAATGATTTTATTGAGACAACAAAATTACATAATTACAGTTTACACCAACCCGATTAATTTACTCACTCCATTATTAAAATTTGTTATTGTTAATGTCTATTATTATTAGATTATATCTTTTTCAAAATTATTAAAGTGAGGAAGATAGAAAACTTTGAGAAAGTCATAATATGAGATTTAACGCTTTGAATGATTGAATTGCTGATTACTTACACAATATCTCAAATGAGGCACTTCCATTATATCGAATTTGCTTACTGCCTTAATAGGAAGATGGAGGCCAAAGACTAATACTTTCCATTTTCACACAGCAGAACAACGACAACTTTGGAAGATATAGCTATACTAACGAGCTTTTCGATCAATGGTGATGTGCTAATTGGAGAAACTCCATTTAAGATGTTGCCACTACTTATTTCATTTTTGGCTGAAGATTGTGAGAAAAAAAAAGATCTCGATAGGTGGCAAATGAAAATGACATGGTTGGAAACCCTAATCAACCAACTATCACTTGCTAATGTAATTGCCAAAGAGATTGACCGATGTGCTAAAGTTTACACACTCTTCATGATTGAAGGAGTGTTGATGTCAGACAAGTTTAACATATGGTGCATTGTATGTATTTTCAAGTAGTGATAAACTTTTATTTGTCCAAGACACTTAGCTAAGGGTTAGCAATTTTGGCATTCCTCTATAAGGCGCTTTGTTGGTTGACCCAAATTGAGATTGATGAAATAGATGGTTTTTGCCTACTTCTACTAACATGGGTGTAGTTGTGATTACCATGTTTAACACGTATCATTTCTCGGCCATACATTTTCCCTTTCAATATAAGGTAAAAATATATATTATAATTACATTATGAATATTTATAATGTGACTTACCTTTAATATTTGAATAGATTCATGGTAACTTAAATTATACCAATTATAGAAAGGACTTTACTTAGATCCAACAACAAATCGGTTAATATGCATACAAACACACTCATTTGAGGAGGAGCAAGCGATGCTTATACTCTTCCACATCATTGAATGGCAACATACTGACTAGGTGAAATGATAGTTCAACCTGGTCTAAGATTCCACGGGAGCTGAAGAACCTCGACCAACTTCTTACTGTTTGAAAGAGATCAAGAGAAGTGTTGGCCTAATATTGGCCATGACTATATTAACCTTAGTGGCACTAATGATCAACATGTTGTTGTTGATGAATTTATCTAGAATAATATTTTTGAATCATCAACAATATATATTGAATAACTTATCAATTGTGTTTATATGCAAAAGGATAATATCCTCTAATGAGGGAATGATGCGTACCAACTAGTCGAAGATGGGCGTATTAGAGCATACGTGTTCAAGCTCTCAAACTTGTCTAACCTGACCCACTTGTCAAACCGGTTGGAGTTGTCCCACTTGTGTACTATTCGAGTGTGTTCTCATATTAGTTTGGCGATGGCGTTGGTCATTCAAACTTAGCTCATCCTTGATTAGGGCGCCAATGATAGATATGCCAAGTATGGGGCTCGAGTTAATGTAGTTCTTCAAGTTAAACTATCTGGCCCAATGACTCCAAACACATGTTATCCTTTCCATCCATTGCAACATTATTCACTAGCATTTTCCTCTTGGTGGTAAGTTTTATTTTTAACACTAGCATTTAAAAGGAATCAACATTGAAGTAGTGATGAAAATCATGTCCAACCCCTACTATACTGGAACCTTGGACATAACCTACACCTAATGGGGTGTGGAACGCATTAAGGCTAACAACACTCATGATTGTATAGATTTTTATTTGTTTATTTAAAAAATATATAACATTTTAATTAGATTTTATTTGTTTTTTTGTTTAATTCAATTAACTTTTATTTTATTTCATACATTGTATTTAAATGTTAAAAGCAACTAATCATATTTAAATGATATCACTATATTAAGAAAATTTAAAAAAATTGGTAATAAATTAGATTAAAACCCTAAAGTTGAATAATTAAAATAAAAAAGCACATAGATCATTTTTGTTGGTAAAATAGTTTTATGCAGTAAGATCATCCTTACCTTCATGTTTTGAGCTTATCTCAAATTAAGTGCCTTTAAGCTAATTAAGCACCCTGAAATCTTAATGAAAATGGCCATTTATCTGGTCTCTTACAAACAAATAATAGGCCTCCAGGATAGCCATTTCCAGGAACATTGACTAGAAGTTCGTCCTCAAGTATCTCATTGATTATCTTTGAGGGTTTGCATCATTGAAAAACCCTAACTTATTTTCCTGAATCTTAAAGACTAAACCTTGAACCTGAATCCCAAAGGTTAGTAGGTTGTAGGAAAAGGTTAGAGCTCAACCTGAATTTAAAGGCCAAGTTTATTAGGACCTCTATACTTATGGGCATTGAAGTCCTCTTAATTTGTACAAGATATCGTTAGGAATATTTGAAAATAAGCTTGGCATTGAGAAATAAAAGCCTAAGCCCTAAGTTTAAAATTGTAAAGTCTTATAAGCTAGACCTTGACATCTATAGGTGAGGAGGTTAGGGTATTTCTCAAAATTACTTGATGAAATCTCGTATGAATTAATAAAACATCGACATTCATTGATGTCAAGGTCATGATTTGTTTGGCCTATAAATATATGTTGAATGAAGTCCTTTCCCACAACCCACTAACCCTAAAACTATAACATTTCCCTCAACTCTAAACCTTAAATTAAAACATTTGATAAATGATTGCTGAATTATTTTCCCCCAACCTATCAAGATAAATCCATGGCTAGGTCAAGGATTTTGATCCAACTCCAACTTTAACCAGAAGAAATTTGGATTCACCAGATTCTATTATTTTTTATGACCACTGTCTTCCATAAGTGTTGAAGCATTATTCAACTATGGAAACATCATTCAAACTAATTGTAAACAAGGTTTATCATAAACCATAAATCCTATTTAGGGTTAGTCATTGAAGATGTTTTCCTACTCGATTAATGCTATAAAAGTTGAGGAGGTTCATGTTTATGAAAACGCATTCTAGTTTAGAGAGTTGAGGTTGTCTTCATTTGAAGTTAGAGCTCGATTGAAATTCTTGACTTAATTAGTCGTTTAAGCTTGAATATGACGCCAGAAAACAATTTGGTGTGACATTTATCAAATGTTTCAAGTTAAGGTTTATGGTTCATGTTTGGGTTAGGAATCATAATTTTAGGTTTAGGGAAATGAATTATGGCTTGTTAGCGGCACAAACAAGTTTTCTTGTTATTTAAGAGAATTGTCTAGATGAATAATGTCGACAATGCAAAATCAATAATATTTTTTCAAAATATTTTCTGGTTGAGGAAAATCATCTACTATTTTTTGAAATTGACATTGCTATTTTACCATTTTGCCCCTTTTGAAAACAATATAAATAACAAACTATTCTACTCATTTTTCACAATACAGAAAAACAAGAAAACTCAGTTTTCTCTTTTCTCTCCCGTTCTTGCTCTCTAAAATTTCTAGTGTTTTACTAAATTACATTAGTGCGATATTCTGTCTAGGAGATTGGGTTTTAAGTGGGACCGTCTGTGACCCCTCCAATCTTTCCTAGGAATTGAACCTAGTGCGGCTTAACCGAGTTTCTTCCAGTTTATTTTCAAAATTTTACTAGACGAGCAATCCTTTTGAGTTTCATCTTCCTCATTCGGGTGTACGAATTTGGAAGTACTGTGTTAACCTTGGGGGGCGACGTCCGTTTTCGATTACACTGATCAGGGCGAAATCGCTTCTAAAGAAGTGATTCTTCCATGACACAGTGATTGCTTTAGTTATTTATACTTAATTTGGTTTCCTGTCAGTGCTAACGGTTTGTTTGTGATAGTATACTTCCAACAATTAAAAACCACCCAAATTGCGGTTCAAGGTGAGCCTAGAAGACGTGGTTAGTTAATACAGGACCCAAAGGTTTAAAGCTTAAGGAAATGGGTTAGGGTTAATTGGTGACATGAGCAAGATTATTCGTGGTTATATTCAAGTGCAGGTACTAGGAAAAATCGCCTGGTTACTTAATGTTAGAGTTTATGGAAAAAGGATAGAGATATGAGATGACGCAAGTAAAATTTTTGGTGGTTATGTTTGCTACAACAATCAATAAAAGTTGCTCAATTTGAAGTAAGCTACTATATTGCGGGATGAATGATGTTGGTGCAACAACATGATTTCAGTTAATTTGTGTTTGCTATTTGGATGAAAAAAAAGGTCACTTGGGGTTTGTCATTTCTTTGTGAGCAACTTGGATTCTTAATCATGCATTTCACAAAGATAGAGTAACCAACTTTTCACGAACTTCACAATATCTTAGGGTTTTAGTTGTGAGAAATAATCCCAAAACAACAATATTTAAAGAAAAATGATGGTATTTGAATAAAAAACTATGTTTGATTCTATTTTGATATTTCTTTCATAAAAAATTGTTTAAATAAATTTCAATGCTATACATGACCTTTGATCCAAGGTGTAATGTGATATATGAACTTTAATTTTGATTAAATTTATAGCCAAAATTTTGATTTGATTCAATTATTACAAATAAAAAAAAATAAAGTTAAAATATGCTCCGAGTCCATGTACTCTTTATATATTTGGGATATAATCCCTTTATTTTTATTTTTAAGAATTTAGTCTCTCTACTTTACTGATTTAAAAATTCATGTCCAATTATTAACACCGTTAAAATTCTTTTGTTAAATTTGTAGGTGTAACATTCTCAAATAAAAAAAATACATGATTGGTAGCCATGTAGTGAAAAAGATTGTGTAATGAACTTGAATTTAATAGAAAATTTTTAACATTGTTAACAAATAGACTTACATTTTTAGATCAAAAAAATAGAGGGATCAATCCTTGAAATAAAAAGTAGGGTGACTAAATTCCAAATGTACGAAGAGTACAAAGACTTTAAGCATATTTTAACCCAAATGATATTATCACTATACCACCATTTTACAATTCTATATTGCATATATAAATAAGAATATTTGTCTAATATGAAAATAAATTAAAGTATTCATTTCTTTAACTATCTAAAATTACATCAAAATTAAAGTTTCACGTATATATTTGAACCACAATCAAATTTTTTTATGTATAATTGCACTAAATCACACATTGGATTGAAAATCATATGTAAATTTGGGATTTATCCCAAATTTATTCTTTGGTTTAATGGAAAAGATTTTGGACTTTTAAGTAATTTTATAAAAGTTATTAGATTATGAGGCATCCATGATGTGGGCAAAAAACTTTTTCTAACAAATTAATAAAAAATTGATTTAAAAAATAAATCTGGTTTTGATTGAAATGATAATATTAAGATAATGAAGATGATAGTGTTTTGAGTTTAAATTTTATAATGTATATGTGTTTATTTAAATTTTATATAAAAAAAATAAAATGAAAGATATCCTCAAAAATAATATTTATTTAGATTATAAATATCATATTTATGGTTATAATTTAAAATGTTAGCCTGTTCTTTTTATTAAATTTGATATGTATGATTCTAACCTGTTTTATTAATATTTCCATATTTTAAATAAATGGTAAGTTTTGTAAACTTGTTCTATTAAGGAAAATTGTCCCCACAAATTGTGAGTAAAGAAAAATATGCCAATAATTTGCTTTTATGGTTATAATTTAAAGTTTTTTTTTTTTGTCAAATAGGTAAAGAAACGATCAAATATATAATGATTTCGGAAATGACTGTATCATACAATAAGTAATCATTATTATTTCATCATTTATAAATAAAAATAAAATAAAACATGAAATGACATTAATTTTAATATGATTATAAAAATATTATAAATTTATGATATTTTATAAACATAATAGAAAACAACGTAAGACATTAAATATGCCAATAATACATATATTAAATATTAATAATTTAATTTTAATTTGATTGACATATTATTACTAATATAAGAAGTCATAAGTTCAAGTGAGTTGAAAAACCGTTGAATTTATAGTTATTATGAAAAAGATAAAAGTTACAGTTTTAATTAATTGGGCAACTCACTTACTTATGATTGCAGTATTTGGGAGTCATAATCTTGAGCTGCATCTCAACTCTTTCTAGAACTTTTTCTTTATATAAGCTTTAAAGTTAATTCAAGGAAAAAGTTGGCAGACATATGAAATAATTAATGTTTTAAACCTAATTATAAAGTTATTCTTTTTTATATCAGTAATGGACTCTACAAGATCTTTAGCCTTTAAACCTTTCGTTAAAGTAAATCATATTGGTAAATTAAATTATTCTTTTAATAAATAAAGTAGAAATATAAATATGCAACTCTATAAACGTAACGTAATCCATGTCTTGTTCAAAGCTTCTGCTTTTAGCGTCTCTGCTGTTTGATGTATTGCTCTTGTCTCTCAGACTTTCCCATGTATATATATCTTCTTTGACCCAAATTCATTGCCTCTAAATCTTTGTCTTAAAATCATGTTTCTTCTTGTTTTCTAGTTTTCCGCAAAAAAGATAACACACACCCAATTTTGTCGTCGTTTTTGTTGTTAATTTCCCATCTTTGTTTTGTTTGAGGGAGAGAATTACTTTCGCTGAAAAAAAAAAAAACCAAGGAGATGGTGCCACGAAGTTTTTGTAAGAAAAGGGAAATGGCGGCGGTTTTTCCCGCCTGGATCATGGTAACGATTTTGGTTTTGGAGGCTAGTCTGGTTATGGGTGGTTTTCAAGCGAGTTTGAAACTGGAGAGGAGGATTCCACTGGTGAGTCATGAAGTGGAGCTGGGTCGACTCAGAGAATTCGATAGACTCAGGCATGGAAGGTTGTTGCAGTCTTCTGGCGGTGTCGTGGATTTTCCTGTTCGAGGCACCTATGATCCATTTCTTGTTGGGTAAATAAGTTGTTTACTTTTTCTTTTCAATTTGGGCTTCGTTTTTGGATTGAGTTTAAATTTTTCATCGGGTTTCCATTTCTTTCTTTCTTTTTTGTAGATTATATTATACAAAATTACAAATAGGTTCTCCTCCAAAGGAATACTATGTACAAATTGATACTGGAAGTGATGTTCTATGGATAGGTTGCAATTCCTGCAATGGTTGCCCTGAATCTAGTGGACTTCAAGTAATTTTCTCCTTTTATTTTTCCTTTGTTTTTATTGTTCAATTTGGTATTTTGATTGAAACATAAAGGACTTACAGCTACTATGTCGGGTTTGTTTTTTTTCCCTGCCAGATTGAACTTAATTTGTATGATCCTGGAAGCTCATCAACATCTTCATTGGTCTCATGTTCAGACCAAAGATGTAATGCGGGCGTTCAATCATCCGATTCGGGTTGTTCCGGACAGGGAAATCAATGCAGTTACACATTTCAGTATGGAGATGGAAGTGGAACATCAGGGTATTATGTAGCTGATTTGTTGCATTTCAGTACAATTCTTGAGGGATCCATGACTGCAAACTCTACAGCTCCCATTATGTTTGGGTGAGCCAAATAGTTTTTCGATGTGGCTATACTAGTTGTGTGTGTTTTGATTTGTTGGCTTATTATGTTGTGGATTGTGTAACAGGTGCAGTGTGTTACAGACCGGAGACTTGACAAAGTCTGATCGAGCAGTTGATGGAATCTTCGGGTTTGGACAGCAGAGTTTGTCTGTAATCTCACAACTTTCATCACAGGGAATGGCACCTAGAGTGTTTTCTCATTGCTTAAGAGGGAAAAATGGTGGTGGGGGTATACTTGTTTTCGGAGAGATTTTGGAACCCAATATGGTTTATACTCCGCTCGTCCCATCACAGTACGTTCTTTTATCGTTTGGTTGGAATTGTTATGTTTTCTTTCTTGTTTTATCTTATTGTAGAAGCTCCCGTTTTTTCTTATTAATCATTTGTGTTAATGGTCCCTGCATTGTAAGTTTCTTTACTGTTTCTGTTCCTTCCGATTTTTTATGTTATGCAATAGCGGTTATATGATACATAATCATACACAGGTTTCTTAGTAGTTGAGATCAAACCGAGAATGCAAAAAAGCCTGATTATTCTGTTGTTTCAGTTTACTAATTAGTACTCAGACATCTATTTTCTCTGGCTCGGATCATACTAGCTTACAAATCGCATAGGAGCAATGGGTTTGCTAGGCCGCTATATCCAAGAGTGTTAAGAAAAAAGACACTACTGGAGGTTTTCATTCTTACGGTGTAGTTTCTGAGTGAATAAACCCTAGTCCTTGTATTTAGCAGTTGGCTCTAAACTAGGGTTGATTGGTGTTTGAACATGATTAGTGTAATCATTGTAGTAGTTGAGATACCCCTTACAGAGACTAATCATGTGAGAAGGATATAAAAGATCAACGTTCAGCTTGTTTGATAATATATTATTTATGATTGGAATATAAAAGGGCTTGTGACAATTTGCTTAATCAATCTTGCACCACTAAATCTCAGGCCTCACTACAATCTTGATCTGCGGAGCATTTCCGTTGGTGGACAAGTTTTATCAATTGACCCATCAGTGTTTTCAACATCAAGTAGCCAAGGAACAATAGTTGATTCCGGGACAACTTTGGCATACCTAGCTGATGAAGC
Source organism: Gossypium sturtianum (assembly GCA_025698515.1). Taxonomy (NCBI): domain Eukaryota; kingdom Viridiplantae; phylum Streptophyta; class Magnoliopsida; order Malvales; family Malvaceae; genus Gossypium; species Gossypium sturtianum. The sequence goes on from CM046949.1 coordinate 25,665,066, forward strand.
TTATGATGCTTTTGTTGATGCTGTTAGTATACTGCTCGGTTTTACTCATACTCGGATTCAGTTAAAATTATGCTCTTCATCTGTGATGCTTCTCTTTCTGGTTAATGAAACAAGTAGTGTATGATTGCGGAGCATGAGCTTAATTGATTTACATTTGATTCTCTTGTCCAGATCACGAAAACTGTTTCGCAAACTGTGCGCCCTGTTCTTTCCAAAGGAAATCAATGTTATCTAATAACCTCCAGGTCAAATTCCAACTTATTATTTCATTTTGTTTCAGCTGTTAATTATTCTAACACGGTTATAACTGACATCATGTTAACATTCGATTCAGTGTCACCGACATATTCCCTCAAGTTAGTCTGAACTTTGCTGGTGGTGCCTCCTTGATTTTAAATCCGCCCGACTATCTCGTGCAGCAGAACTCTATTGTGAGTTCAACCTTAATTTATTTCCAGATACCGAGAACTTTCAGTTTACGCTTATATGCTGCTTTAGTCTAATCTTTAGCCAAATTTTCAGTCGCAAAGTCGAAGTTATTGAAACAAGCTTTGAATTTAACTGTAGTCTGATGAACTTCCTTGTTTCTGCATCAAGGCGTTTTTTTTTCTTTTTTTCATATCCCAAATTTCTGAATGAAATAGGTGGCTTTGAGTTTTACAGGGTGGTGCTGCAGTTTGGTGCATCGGCTTTCAGAAAATTCAGGGTCAGGGAATAACAATTTTAGGAGGTATTTTCATCGAACAGAATGTTTTGATTGTTTGGAATTTATAATGAATTTTGGACCTTCAGGAAAGCGTTCAATTTTCATTAAGTTCCGAATATGATTACCTTGTGCAAGAAACTTTCGTGCTTCCGATCATTGAACTGGATAGGTTTGGCCTTGATCTTTGTTTGGCAGATCTTGTTCTGAAAGACAAAATCATTGTTTACGATCTGGCAAATCAACGGATCGGATGGACTGACTATGACTGTAAGTTGGATCTTATGATTCCAAATGGCAATATGTTCTGTTGATAATCTATGGTGCAACAAACTTCTTAGTCTGGTAAACCGGCAGTTTCACCATATCGGTGTTGCAGATTAACAATAATGAAACTTTAGGCAGAAAATTTTAGAAGATCGAGTTTATATCATCGCTGATTCTGTTCTCTTCTGTATGTGATTAGGTTCAATGTCCGTCAATGTGTCTGCAAATCTTAACTCCGGAAGAACAGAATTTGTGAATGCAGGGCAGATGAGCAACGATGGTTCGTTACCAGATCAATTTCAGAGCATCATAGCTTGGCTTCTAAATATGATCATGCTTGCCGCTCTACTGTTTTCCTAGCATATACTGCAAGGGTTCAGGAATTAACAAACTTGGTTTCGTCGTGTATTTTCTCACCTGGTTAGACCTAGTGACCGGCAGAAGTCGAATGCCGGTAGCTTGTGGTCGAAATGTAGGTTATTTTTCCATGGGAGTGTGGCTTCAGGTAAATGCTGTAAATTACATTTATAGGTGATCATGTTAACAGTCAATTCAATTTATACTAACCGAAGTTTTTCCTTTTAATTTATGTTAAAAAGGAAAATTAATAAAAAATTGTGGCATTAGGTTGATCATTTCAAAGTGTTACATTCCTTTTATCCGTCTCTTTTCCCCAACTTCTCAAAGACCACATTATTCCAACATACAAACTCTCTCACACTTTTAGTTTTTGTATCAATGAGTATCCCACATTGTGAATGCCAACATCATTTTATGATGAATCTCTTATACAACCATTCAGTATTTTATAATAACACAACTCCATTTCATTTAAATAATGCATTTTAATGAGTTAATCCAAAATCACGTATTTAAACTATTTCCCACAAATTATTGGTTAATATAAAATCGACGTCGAAACCATTTTTTTTGTTAAAAAACGGGGTCGACTTTAAAAACGAAAATGGAGTCCCAACCAATCTTTTTTTTTCTTGAGGTGTGATCGGGTCACCTTGAGATTGATCGTTAAAACATTTTGATTTATTAAAACGATGATTTTGGCCTACAAAATTTCGAGAAAACAGGTTCGGGAGTTGGTTACGCACAAGGAAGGATTAGCACCCTCGTAACGCCCAAAATTGGTACCGGATTGATTGATTAACGTCTTAATGTCGAAAATTTGAAAAGATTTTAAAATACAATCCTCTTTGTTTAAAGAAAAAACTTGAATAAATTAAATTGGATGCTGAGATCCGCTTATTTCGAAGAAGTAAAATGTCATGTCCAGTGAGTTAGGATACGACGTTTCGAATCCTCGAAACTAAACTTGTCTTTTGACTTTTGGCATTTAAATTCAAAAAAGAATATTCGGTCATTTGGGTCAAATGAAAAATCGGAACCCAGTAAGTTAGGGCACAATTTCTCAATATTCCAAATACAGAATATAGCCTTTGTTTTTAGAAATCCTTAACTCGAGATAACAAAATGTCACATCCAGTGAGTTAGAACACAACATTTTTGAATTCCCGAAAATAAGTTTTTATTTAACTTATACGATTTGATTTAAAAAAATAATTAATTCTTTAGACTCGATGAGAAAAATCGAAGCCCAGTAAGCTAGGGTACGATTTCTTTCGAATCTTAAAACGCGGAGTGTTTGCTTATTTCAAAACAAAAATTTTAATGCATTAGAAAAAATGTAATATGATTGTAGAAAAATGGAAAATAAATTACAGTGTTAATATGCGTAACAAAATAATAATGATGACAATGTGAAAATTGAAAATAAAGTAAAGTAAACAAGCCAAAAAGAAAAATAATAAGGAAAAAGAACTAAAAATTTAGAACTAAGGGATTAATATTAAACAAATCAATAAACAAATGCAGCGTAACACAAATTAAAAAATCATAATGTAAATAATAATAATAAATTTTGAAGTATTAAAACTATATAGAAAGATATAAATAAGTAGGTAATAAAATGATAAAATAAATAAATATATTTTTTTAAAAATAAGCAAATAAATATTATGGAAATAATAGTAATAATAACAAAGTTACCTAAATATATTAATAATAATAATAATAATAACATGCTAATAATAAAATTAATAATAATAGTAATAATAGTATTAAAAATAATAGTAATAATAATAAGAATAGTAGTAGTAATATTAAAATTAAAATTAATAGTAATAATAATAATAATAATAATAATAATAATAATAACAATAATAATAATAACAATATTAAATTAATGATAAAATAGCAAAAATAACAAAAGAAATAAAAAAAATGACTAAATTAAACTTAAAACAAACGTTTGGGGCAAATCTAAAAAAAATAAAAAAGAAAGGACCTATCCGAACGCGCGAATAACAAGAAGGGGTCCAAAGGGCAATTTTCCCTTCTCCTCCAAAACGCAGCGTTTTGCACGGGACCAAAATGAAACAGATGCGAAACTATCGAGTCGAATTAAAAGTAAAAAAGATTTAATTGAAATAGGTTTAAAAAGCGGAAGGGCTAAAAATGCAATTAGCCTTTCCGTTAAAAACATGCGGATCCTAGGCCTGGAGCGGGTCGGATTCGGGTCGGGCTCCCCAAAACGACGCCGTTTTGGGCGTCTGGGGGGCCTAATGAAACAACGTCGTTTTGCTATGCTATTTAAACCCCAAATTTTTCTAAAAATTTCATTTTTCCTCTTTCTCAGAAAAAAAAGAAAAACTCTCTCTCAAAACACTCTCTCCTTCCGATTTCCGGCCACAGGTCCGGTCATCGGCCACCGTGGTCCGTCGCCGTCCGCCGCCGTGCACGGCGACCGGAGCTCGAAAAAAGGTAATTTTCCCCCCTTTTTTATACTATATTTTAATATATATATAGTTTTTTTTTAAAAAAATAAAATCTTTGTATGTGTATAACAGTTTCGAAAAGTAAAAAAAAAAAAGAGAGAAAAATATAAAGAAAAAGAGAAGATAAAATGAACCTTTTTCTGATCTGATTTTTGTTCTTTTTTTTGTATTAATTCTTTGTATTCGTAAAAGATCGTAAAAAAAGGACCTGAATACAAGTGATTTTCATTCAGTTTTATAATAAAATAGAAAAATGAAAATAAAATACATCATTTTTTCGTTGTTCTCTCTCATTTGTCTTTGTCGTTGTTTGTTTTCTTGTGCGCAGTGCGGAGGAGTGTACGGAGGAAGACGTGGCGATGCGGAGGCATGGAGGCCCGATTGTTGGAGTCTGGCGCAAGGAAACCTAGGGTTTCAAAAGCTTGATCCATTTGGGCCTAATCCGACATTGGGCCACCGCAATTAGTTTGGGCCGATCGGGCTTGGGTCTGCTTGGGTTTTAAGTAATCGGATTAGTTATCGTGTTAGGTTTATTCAATTTGGTTAGAGTTTTGTATTTGTATTTGAAATGGGGTAGTAGGAATTTGGGTCTTTGTAATTTTTGTAATGGACTGCTTTTGAAAATGGACTTTTATTAATTTTTGTTTGGTTTTTTTTATTTTATTGGTTTTGGAACTGGCCCGGAAAATTTGGGCCCGTACAGCTGCCCCTCTTTTCTCGTTGTCGTGTAACGAAAATGGAGCAAAGACTTATAAAGGGCTAATTTTGCCCGGCCTCGCTGAGCCTCTACTTGTTTTGGTGCCTTTCTTCCTCGAATAGCTTCATTCTATCCCACTGCATCTTCAGGGGCATAGGAACTAGCGCTTCGATCCACTTCAAGGAGATTAGACTTGTAGCTTCAATCTACTCCACTGCAACTTTAGGGAGATAAGATTTGCTATCTTCAGTCTGCTCCACTGCAACTTCAGGTAGAGAAGGTTCGTGGCTTCAATCTGCTCCACTGTAACTTCAGGGAGATAAGATTCACCATGATAGATTTGATCCGACCTACTGCAACTTCAGAGGTATAGGACTTGTGACTTATAGCTTTAATCTATTCCGCTGCAACTTCAAGGAAATAAGATTCGCTATCTTTATTTTGCTCCACTGCAACTTCAGGGAGATAAGGTTAATGGCTTCAATCTACTCCACTGCAACTTCAGGGAGATGAGATTCACCGTGGTGGATTTGATCCGACCTACTGCAACTTCAGAGGTCTAGGACTTGTAACTCGTAGCTTTAATCTATTCTGCTGCAACTTTAAGGAAATAAGATTCGCTATCTTCATTTTGCTCCACTGCAATTTCAGGGAGATAAGGTTAATGGCTTCAATCTGCTCCCCTGCAACTTCAGGGAGATGAGATTCGCCATGGTGGATTTGATCCGACCTACTACAACTTCAGAGGTATAGGACTTGTAACTCGTAGCTTTAATCTATTCCGCTGCAACTTCAAGGAAATAAGATTCGCTATCTTTATTTTGCTCTACTGTAATTTCAGGGAGATAAGGTTAATGGCTTCAATCTGCTCCACTGCAACTTCAGGGAGATGAGATTCGCCATGGTGGATTTGATCTGACCTACTACAACTTCAGAGGTATAGAACTTGTAACTCGTAGCTTTAATCTGCTCCACTGCAACTTCAGGGGAATAAGATTCGCTATCTTGACTTCAATCCATCCCACTACAACTTCAGAGGTATGGGATTTGTGGATTCACCGATCTTGTTATACCGTCCTCTGGGGAACATGACCTGTAGAATCGATTTATGGACCTATGTTTATGCATAATGATTAGGATACAATGATCAGAATGAATCGAATGCTCCTAACTAGATGTGTTATGGATGATATTCACATGAATGCATAATGTTATGAGAATGATCCCTTTTTTAATGTTTGGGTTGTCATTGCTCGTTGTTCTTCAAGGTTGTATCACTGACGTAATATCCTATCTTCTTGTTCAACTGATATTTTTGACAGAAAACCCGAAGAAATAGTCACTATTTAGAGTTTCCTTCTCAAATATTTCCAACCCTTAGGCTTGGTGAGTTCTAAATAAAAGTCTTGTTTCAGGTTCTCGTATTATTTAGAAGTTTCCAGAGTAATATGCAAAACTCCTTTTGTGAAAGTATTATTAGTCCATTAATCGTTACTTCAATACAAAATGCTTGAAAATGATCATAATGATGGACAAAACTGAAATTTATCAGGAACTAAATTTGAAAAGAATGAATTAATCAAAGAAGGCAAACATGGTTGGAATACAAAATAGGTGAGAGGTAAAAATAGATGCCCCAGATATCGCAGCATGAGCTTGTAACATCCTGGAAAGGGCCTATGCATTTTCGGTTTAATTGTACGAAATGACAAGTCTTAAGCACTATGAATAAATTTTTGGTATTTTAACTGTAACATCCTGGAAAGGGCCTATGCATTTTCGGTTTAATTGTACGAAATGACAAGTCTTAAGCACTATGAATAAATTTTTGGTATTTTTGGAATTCTAGAAATGCATAGAAATGGAAATGAACATTTTGGAAACCCGAACATTTTGGAAACTGAGAACATTTTTGGAAATGTTTCAAAAATGGAAAGTGAACATTTCGGGAAACTTGGAAATGTAAGAAAAATGGCAAGTTACAGAGCCGATCGAAAATTTTAGGAAACTTAGAAATGATGTCGAAATGTCAAATTTTAAAGTTCAAAATAGGAAATAAGGGCTAGAGGGCCTTAAAAGAAAAAGTTGGAGAAGTTTGACACACAAACAAAGGCTAGGAAAAGTGGCACAAGATGCCACTTAGGGCCTAAGGAAGTGGCGTCACGTGCGAGGAAATAGGCCTGAGTTCGAGTCACTTGAGAAGCAAATAAATAAGTTTTATTTTTGCTTCCAGGAAAATTTGAGTGGACGGCATGTGTTTCTAGATAGGAAGAGTTTTATTTGCATAAATATGTGAATAATAAGTGATAAATAAAGGATTTTCTTTTAAGAAAATTGAGGAGATAATTGATGGATTAAAGGCTTTTATCTTTTAAATAAAAGAGATAATATTATCAAAAGAGGAGTGGTGGCCAAGTAAGGGACTCCTAGGTGATAATTTCTGGCTATAAAAGGAGGCGGCGGAGGGCTACTCATCAACTTTTGCTTTCTCTTCCTCTGTGCAGAAATTTTCCTAGCTCTCTCCCCTCTCTGCCGAATTTTTCTTTAAGCAAAATCCATCTCCTCTTCTTCTATTTTCTTCTCTGTTTCTCTCTTGTCAAAGCCGAATCTTTGTTGATTCTAAGTAAAGGAGCAATCAACTACGACATCTAAAGGGGTCTACAATCGTTTAATATAAGGATCAAGGATCTAAGGTAAGATAAATTTATTTGATTAAAGGTTATGATGTATATGTTAGATTAAATCTAACATGAAGATTTTGACCAGACATATAGGGCAAGGAATCCTCTTGATTTGGAAAGCGTAAGGTAAGTACATAGATCTAATCGGCCAAGGCTTATTTTTGGTATTTAGAATTATTTTTCATTGATCCAAAAGTCAGAAACTGACAAAATTACATGATTTAGTGTTAGCCGATTTCAAGGAAAAGGGATACTAGTAATTTTTGGGAACTTGATCAATCCAATCGGCAAACAAGGTAAGTATTAGTAATACCATTCCTATTGGGATTTGGTTTTAAAATCGAAAAGGTTATTAATGTGTTTTTGTATGATGGGCCGAATATAGGAATTAATGATCTAAACTTTAGATCGGTAGATCGTTCTTCGATTTCAAGGAATCTATTAAGCCAATCAGTGTGTGTACTCACACTAACTTTCGATATATCATATGGCAATTATTTTAATATATGAATACGCATAAGAATGTGAATATGGCTAAGTACCATAAATATGGTAAAAGTACCTGTGCACGTTTCCTACTTTTGATAGGATTTTGAATATGTATATTGTTACATGTGAATAATGAGAAATTAAGTATGTTATGCATGATATAAAATATATGGGGCATTCGGGATATATGTGAAAGGGGGAAGAAGGTGTTGGCTTGGTCTCACCAACGGAATATGGTGACTACGGTCACAAAATTTGAATATGGTAACCGGTTACATTATCTCGAATTTGGTAACCGGTTACATTATTTGAATATGGTGTCTAATGACACAAATTATATGGGCGATGAGCACGTCATTGCAGCTGATCGCCTTCGATGGTGTGTAGCGGATGGAGGGTTGACTTAGTAGTCCCCACGGTGTGATTGGCGAGTACGGGTGGTGTGTAAGCGGATGGACAAATAGGCTTGGGTTTGGGTTGCATCATTCTTTTTATGAATATGTCTTTGATATGAACATGTATGCCTGAATTGTTGAATGTTAGTTTGTGTACACATTGAGTCTGTTGACTCACCCAGTTGGGAATATTTTTCGTGAGATGATCGATAATGGGCCGGGTCGGCGGGAGCTAAAGGTGGCCATGCATAGCAAGGAAAGACTTTTATTATTTGGGATCATTATTTATAATAAGTACTTAAATTTTATTATTTTTGGGTTTGATTGATGTAATAAGGCCACAAGGCCCAAGTGAATTTCTTTATTTCTTTTTGCTTTACTACTAGATATTATGTCCCGAACTAATTTGGATATAAGTAAGTACAAAGTTACTTTTCTTAAAAATGAACTCAAAAATTCTTTTGTCACCTTAATTAAATTGGATTTATAAAATTAAATAAACGGGTTTTAATCTAAGCCCAACCCAAAACAAAATTTTCCTGAAAATACACGAATTTTCTCTAAGAAACAAAGAATTTTGAAACCGGTTTACTCAAGGAACATACCAGATCCGGTTCAGGCTCGTGGGCCGGGTGTGGGGTGTTTCAGAGCTTCTCTGCACGAACTTCTTGAGGACCATATTAAGCCCAACATGTGTTTAGGAGATCAAGAGTACTCTGTTGATGCCCAAGACGTAACATCTCTCCTTCTTGTTAATTCAGGTATAGCAAGATCAATGCATGCCCCTTCTTTGATCACAATTTGAGCCGCCCTTTTTGAGTTTTCGACTCAAAACCCCTTTGGTCTCAAGACGCCCTTTGCGGGTTTTCACCTTGGCCTCTCCGTTTTTTTTTAAGAAAGTCTCAAAGCGCCCTTTGCGGGTTTTCACTTTGGCCTTTTTTCCTCTTTAAGTATAGTACTTCTTGACTGAATCCGAATTTACAGGATTGGGCAATTTTTTCCCATCCATTTCGGTCAAAATCAGTGCTCATCCGGAGAAAGCCTTTTTTACCACACATGGTCCTTCCCAATTTGGCATCAATTTTCCTCTGAAATCCTTTTGTATGGGGAGAATCTTTTTCAATACCAGGTCCCCCTCGTGAAATTCTATTGGGCGAACCTTTTTTTCATAAGCTCGCATCATTCGTTTTTGGTACATCTGACCCTGACGAATAGCCCTTAGCCTCTTTTCCTCAATCAAGTTCAACTGATCGTATCGAGACTGTATCCATTCTGCTTCATCTAATTTTAGCTCTGACAAAACTCGTAGGGAAGGTATCTCTACTTCAATGGGTAAACCGCCTCCATTTCGTAAACCAATGAGAAAGGCGTTGCCCCAGTGGAAGTTCTGATAGACGTTCGATAAGCATAGAGAGCAAATGGTAACTTCTCGTGCCAATCTTTATAAGTTTCAGCCATTTTCCCCACAATCTTCTTAAGGTTTTTGTTGGCTGCTTCTACTGCACCATTCATTTTTGGACGATACGGGGATGAATAGTGGTGTCTGATTTTGAATTGATTGCAGACCTCTGCTATCGTGCTATTGTTCAAGTTTAATGCATTGTCAGATATGATCCTCTCAGGCATTCCATATCGACATATGATTTTTTTTAGGAATCTGCTGACTGTCGTCTTAGTAACACTAGCATATGAAGCAGCCTCTACCCACTTGGTGAAATAGTCGATGACTACAAAGATGAATCGATGCCCATTTGAAGCTTTTGGCTAGATCGACCCGATGACATCCATGCCCCACATAGAGAAAGGCCATGGGGAAGTCATAACATGCAAAGGCGAAGGAGGTACATGAATTTTGTCTCCATAAATTTGGCATTTATGACATCTCTTAGCGTAATTGATGCAGTCTCCATCCATTGTAGACCAATAGTACCCGAATCTCATAATTTGTCTAGCCATTGTGAAACCATTAGCATGTGTTCTACAAACGCCCTCGTGGACTTCTTCCAGAATTTTCTTAGTTTCAATAACGTCCACACATCTCAATAGTACATGATCCTTCCTTCTTTTGTACAGGATCTCCCCATCTAAGACATAGTCGCAGGCTAGTCTTCTCAACGTCCTTTTATCATTCTCGGTTGCCTGATCAGGGTATTCACGATTTCTCACGTATCGTAATATATCGTGGTACTAGGGGTGATTATCTCTTTCTTCTTCCTCCATGTTGTAACAATGAGCTAGAGCCTCGTAAATACTCATTTGAATGGGTTTTACATCCTCTTGTTTGCTCACTTTAATAATGGAAGCCAAAGTAGCCAAAGCATCTGCCATTTGGTTTTCGTCTCTCGGGAGATAATTGAAAGTAATATCATCAAACTCCTCAATTAACCCCAGAACTATCCTTCGATAATTGATCAATTTGGGGTCTCTTGTATCCCATTCACCTTTCAGTTGGTAAATCACTAGTGCAAAATCTCTATATACTTCCAGCGCTCTAATTTTGTGTTCTATGGTGGCACGAAGTCCCATGATACATGTTTCATATTCTGCCATGTTATTTGTACAATCAAAGTCCAATTTACATGTGAATGGATAATGATCTCCATTTGGGGATACCAAGACTGCCCCAATTCCATTACCTACAACATTTGATGCTCCATCGAAGTTTAATTTCGAAAGGTGATCTTTTGTAGCGTCTTCTTCGGTAGCTGCCACATACATTAGTTCTTCATTGTAGAAGTCAAAGTTCAGAGGCTCATACTCTTCTAGAGCTCTGCTGGCCAGAAAATCTGCTACTGCGCTTCTTTTCACGGCTTTTTGGCTCACATAAACTATGTCAAATTCAGAGAGCAGAATTTTCCATCTAGTCATCCTTCCATTCAAAGCAGTTGACTCCATCATATATTTTAGAGGGTCCAACTTCGAGATTAGCCAAGTTGTATGGTATAGCATGTATTGCCTCAACCTCCGCGTCGTCCAAATCAAGGCACAACACAATTTCTCAATTGGCGAATATCTCATTTCACACTCAGTGAATTTCTTACTGAGGTAGTATATCGACTTTTCTCTTTTTCCCGAATCATCGTGTTGACCCAGCACACATCCCATAGAGTTGCTAAACACTGTCAAATACAGTATTAATGGCCTATCTGGGTATGGATGTGACAATACTGGAGGACTTGACAAGTACTGTTTAACCTTATCAAAAGCTTTCTGGCACTCATCATCCTACACGCCGGGATTGTGTTTATTAAGAAGACGAAATATGGGATCACATTTCTCGGTTAATTGTGAAATGAACCGAGCAATGTAATTTAGCCTTCCAAGGAAACCTCGAACTTTTTTTGAGTGCGCGGCAGAGGCAATTCTTGTATAACTCAGACCTTGTCTGAGTCAATCTCAATTCCTCTCTCGGTGACTACGAAGCCCAACAATTTTCCCGATCTAGCTCTAAAAGTACATTTTTTCGGATTGAGCTTTAATTGGAATTTCCTCAGTCTCAAGAATAACTTCCTCAGAACTTGGATATGTTTTATTTCTGTTCGGGACTTTGCGATCATATCATCGACATAAACTTTGATTTCTTTGTGCATCATATCATGGAACAAGGTCACCATGGCCCTTTGATATGTCGCTCCTGCATTTTTCAGCCCAAATGGCATCACCTTATAACAAAATGTACCCCATAAGGTTATGACAGTAGTCTTTTCCATGTCTTCGGGATGCATTTTTATCTGATTGTATCCTGAGAAGCCATCCATAAAGGAAAACAGCGAATAGCCTGCCGTATTGTCTACTAGAGTATCAATGTGAGGCAGGGGAAAGTTGTCTTTTGGGCTGGCCTTATTTAAGTTTCTATAATCTACACACATTTGCACCCTCCCGTCCTTCTTAGGGACAGGCACAATGTTAGCTACCCATTCTGAGTATTTGACTTCCTGCAAGAATTTGGCATCGAACTACTTTTTGACTTCCTCATTTATTTTTAGCACAATGTCAGGCCTCATTCTCTGGAGCTTCTGCTGAACCGGCCTGTAATCCTCTTTTATGGGGAGGCGGAGTACAACAATGTTAGTGCTTAACCCAGGCATATCTTGGTATGACCATGCAAAGACATCTTTGAATTCTTGAAGTAAATCTACGAGGTCTCGCTTCGTTTCTTCGGTTATGCACATTCCAATTTTCACTACCTTTCCTTCTTCCAAGGTTACACTCTTTACTACCTCTTCATGAGGTAGAATTTGTTTTTCCTCTTGTTTTACTATTTTTAACAAGTCCGGAGATAGGCCACAGTCTATGTCATCTTCAAAGTCCTGGGATCCTTCTAAACACATGTCTTGCTCAAAAAGAGGTTCTAATTTCGTAGCAGCGTTACTCATGTCGTTGATATCTGAGAACCTGCTGTAGGTACAAAGGAATATGCAAAGAACGAATGAATATAAGAATAATTATTTGTATAGTATGATTATGAATGTGATGAAAGAATGATTTGGAAAAAGATCCAAGGAATGAAAGAATCTAACATAATTATTTGTATAGAAAGAATGAAAGAATCTAAAAGAATGAGAGAATATTTACTCAAAATGATATCAAATATGTATTTCATAATGATGTTTGGACATAAGCCTATTTCACAAAGGAATTCTTATTGCTTCTAGGCTTAAAGCAACAAGTGTGTTTTGAACATTACTCTGTGTAAGCTTTAAAAACTACAGGAATTTCTTCTGCAGTCCAATTGTTCAGAACACTCCCAGGTTCATAAGGGCGAATATCTGACAAGATCCCTCCTTCGGTTGTTTCTTCATGTATGGCATTGATGTGAACATTTCCCATCATTTCTTCAACACTTTCTTTCTTTGGCGTTTTTTTGCTCGGGATGTATAATCCCTCCCGATATGAAAGTTTTGGATATGTGGGGGAATGTCATTGGTTCCCATTTGATTTCTTCCCCACTCACACGTACCCTTCTTCTTTCTTACCTCTTTTCCAGTTCCTTCTTTCTTTGTCTCGCATCTGGCTTGTACCCTAAGCCAAAGCGGTCATACTTATCCTTCAGCATTGGAGCCTCAACTCTTCCCTGAAGACGTCTCCCTAGTCTTTTTTCTGATAGAGCTCCATTTCCTACCACCAGTTTTAATCCCATCCTGGTAGCCTTGGATATTTTCGGCACTGGAATTCTGTTTCCCTCAGTAATGAATGTTGCATTGACAAACTCCAAAGACCGAAAAGAACATTCAATTGCCTCATCATTTACCTCCAAGTACGGCACATCACTAGTTATGGCCGCGATAATATCTTCCTCAGTATTTATCGTCACCAGCCGACCTTCTGATACTAGCTTTAACTTCTGATGTAGCGACGAAGGCATTGCCCCTGCCGAATGTATCCAAGGTCTTCCCAATAAGCAATTGTAGGAGGGCTTGATATCCATCACTAGGAAATCCACCTCATAGGTAGTTGGGCCAATCAACAGAGGTATTTCGATTCTTCCCATGACCCCCCTTTCTGTGCCATCAAACGCCCTCACTATATTCTAGCATACCTTCATGTATGAGCTATCCACAGGTAACCTATTTAGTATGGATAGAGGCAATACGTTCAGTGCTGATCCATTGTTGATCAGGACCCCGGGCAATGTGTACCCTTTGCATCTGGTAGTGATGTGCAAAGCTTTAGTGGATCCCATACCCTCTGGTGGTATTTCATCATCGTTGAAGAAGATGAAATTATCGGCACTTATGTTATTAACCAGCCGATCCAGTTTATTGACAGAGATATCATTGGCCACGTACATCTTGTTCAGCACTTTCATCAATGCGCTTCGGTGTACCTCCGAATTCAAGAGTAAATGTAGTATAGATATGCGAGCTGGTTGTTTATGCAACTGTTCCACAACACTATACTCGCTGTGCTTCAAAAACTTTAGGAATTCCTTGACCTCTTCCTATTTTACTGGCTCATTAACAAACGACTCAGGTCTGGCTGTTTTTTCCTTCTTTTGCTCCACCATTATGGTCTTTCCTTTTGCGGGTTCAGCTCGGGCATTTATCAAATCATAACGCCTTCCACTACGCGTATAAAAACTTACATCTTGATCCTCTTTTGAAGCGCTGGCTGAGTTCTTTCCGGGATTGTCACGTTACAATCGTTATTCCAGGGGACCCTTTTACTATCCTGATAAGGAAAGACCGCCGATTTTTGAATTATGATCTTTGGTGTCGTCTGTACTCCAGCTTTGTTGTTTTTAGGTCGTGAAATGATGACCACAGGACGATTGACTTTTGGGACCTTCATTGTTGATTCTGACGCACATATGATTCCCTCATCTTTAGCTTCTTCACAGAACTTTATCTCTTTATTGTCTATCATGTAACACCCCAAACCCGGTCTATGCGTTTAGACAAGATTTGGTTTGTCACACCAATCATACATTCGTTTATTTTCATAGGGTTAAGATAAAATAGTGCTACAAAACTTTTTGTTATAAAACCAATGTTCTTAAGAAAACTTAACATATTGAGATAAAACCATATTAAGAGTTTAGAAATAAAATTTAAATCATCCACACAATAAAACCATAAAACATAATAAGAGGCCTTATTACATTAACCCAATAATAGCAATTAAAATAAAAACTTAAATAAAGTCATAGTTTATTAAAAACCCAAGTTTGTAGTATGGCCTCCACCAAGTCATCTCCTACCCAAGTCCACGTCAATTTCCATTACCCGAAATGGTTAATAAAATTTGGGTGAGTTACAAAGAACTCGAGTGTGCAACTCACTTACCACCATTTTTAGGTCAAATCGTCAAGATATCATGCTTTGGGCTTGAGCCCATTAATGATTTCAACCATACATCGTAAAGTAACATAATTTAAAGAGAAGAATGCATGAAATATGAATTTCCCAAACCAACCTAGTATCCATCCGCTAACACCCCGTACCAACCAACACACCTGTGGGGATCAAGTCAACCCACCCCGCCAAACACACCAATCATGGGCTTAAAGCCCTTAAATAATTTTGTAGTGCACTCATCAACTAGATTGTGACATTGTCACCGAACTAGAGGCATTTAGCTTGAATTTGTGGCAGAGCCACCGAACTAGAGGCATTGAGCCATATTGTGGCGAGCCACCGAACTAGAGGCAATGAGCCAAATTTGTGGCAATCGGCCATTCTTCTCTTCATATAACCCACCCCATGCAATCATGCGTATATAACAAATACAATCATATAACAGATTTTCATTAATCCATATCATCGGTGGGCTTATCAATTAACCCTTCATTAGGCTCATATAAACAATTTATCAACTAGCCCATTTAGTAGTTTAGTGACTTTGGCCCATTTTAGCCCAATTTATCGAAACAGTATTTTCGCCCATTTAATCGAACTAGAGTATTATCGCCCATTTTATCGAACTAGAGTTTTATCGCCCATTTTATCGAACTAGAGTATTATCGCCCATTTTATCGAACTAGAGTATTATCGCCCATTTTATCGAACTAGAGTATTATCGCCCATTTTATCGAACTAGAGTATTATCGCCCATTTTATCGAACTAGAGTATTATCGCCCATTTTATCGAACTAGAGTATTATCGCCCATTTTATCGAACTAGAGTTTTATCGCCCATTTTATCGAACTAGAGTATTATCGGCCCATTTTATCGAACTAGAGTATTATCGGCCCATTTATCAAACTAGAGTATTATCGGTTTCATTTTCTCGGTTTAACCGTTTTCATGCATTTACTCAAAAATATGAGTTGCTACGTATTTTTCCGCTTTTATTATTTTACGAATTTATCACGTAACTTACAACATGATGTCCAACCCAAAATGAGTGTGAAGTTACACACCGTTATGGAGAGAACTAAACTTTCCCGCTCTTCAACACCTATACGTATTGTGTTAATTAAAACACTATAATCTATAATAAAACCGATCTAACTATAGCGATCTAGAAATTTACCCTCGGATTTTCGTAAGACTTCTACTTGCGGTTTTTCTCCGATCGATGGTTCGCTAATCTGAATCGAATCCACGAACAAATAATGGTTCGAGAGTACGAACGACTTGAACAGATTGATTTTCCTCGGTTGAACGTCCACAACCCGGTGGGAAATCCTTGATTCTTTGAAATAGTCCTTTGCTTGTACTTAGGGGAATAATGTAACCTCCTTCTTCCGAAGGCTAAACACCGCCCTTTTCTTCCCTATTTTGAATGTCTTCAAGGACAAAGATCGTTAATCCAATGATATCAAAATAATCCTAAGGTTTTAAAGATATGATTTCCTTACCACAAAATTGATTCCAACGTTTTGTCACCCACGACTTCTTGATTCCAAACTTCCGTTATCGCACTAAAGTATAACAAAATAAACGTTAAAAGAAGGAACGTTTATTTTGATCTAATAAAGCTTTCAAACCATCATCAATATTCGCCATAACCACTATTAACTAATCGAAACGAAAAGGATTCTTACCTATTTCCACGTCGAAAAGATAGGATTTGAGAATAATATGGATCTAAGAAGAATTCGGCTATGAAGAAACAAAGAAAAAGAAAATAAAATCGGTTATAGGCACTTTAACATTCGGCCATGAAAGTGTAGGTGGAGAGAATTTCGATTGAAAGAAATCAAATAGGAGAGAGATGGTGATGATGTTTCGGTTTCCAAATAGAATGGAAAAGAAAAGAAAGAAAAGATAAGTTTTGAGAGCAATGTATAATCGGCAATGGGGAGAAGAAAAGAAAAGAATGGTCTCTTTAGGTATTGGTAAAATCGGCACAAAGAGAAAGGCACAAAATTGACACCAAAGTGTAAAACAAAATGACCAATTTGACAAAAGAAACTAGGCTTACCAAGTGCACAATTTCGGCCAAGGAAAAGAGAGTTTGAGAGAATTTTCAAAACTTGCACAAACTAAACAAAATGACCAAAACCAAAGACTAAAATTCCTAGCCAAACTATCACCAAAATTCGGCTCCCCTAGCCATAATGCCAGTCCATATGCTTGGTCTTTAGGCCAAGATATTGTTTCCTTAAACAACTCCTTGATTCATGCCTCATATCCTCACATTTTCCTTATTCTTTTGATACCCTTCCTTAAGTTCAAATTTTCCTTATTCCTTTGATATACTAACCAAAAATAACAAGTCAACACCTTCCATATATGCTCTTGGCCGACACTTGCTATACATGGGCAGAAAAATCAAAAATAAAATTCACCTAGATGCTATTTAGGGGATTCGAACCTTCACCCCCATGTACTAGCTCATGCGCCATCACCACTTGTCCAACTACTCATCTTATGCTACACATTGACACTTAAATTAATTTATGTGTCAATGCCACTTAGTCTATTTCCATAAATTCTCAAAATTAATATTATTCCTTCTAAAAAAATTTTAAACCCTTCTTCAGACTATACTAACCACTAAAATAAATCGAAAAATTTTACTTTCTAGAATAATTACTCAAAGCACACATAGAAAATAAATTACTCAAATTTTCGTGGTGTTACAACTCTACCCCTAAAAGAAAATTTCGTCCTCGAAATTTACAGGCTGAAAAAGGTGAGGGTATTGTTGCCGAATTGCATCCTCGAGGCTCCCACGTAGCTTCCTCCACTCCGTGGTTACGCCACAACACTTTGACCAACTACACAGTCTTCTTTCTTAGCACATTCACGTCTCGGTCTAAGATTTCCACTTTGGTTCCTCCTCAAAAGACAAATCCAAATTCAACTCCACTTCTTCTACCTGGTACTATGTGCGAAGGATCCGATCTATAGCGCCTCAACATGGACACGTGGAAAACATTATGAATTTGGCTCAATTCGGAGGTAACTCAATCTGATAGGCCACCGGACCAACTCGTTTCACCACACGATATGGTCCAATGTATCTAGGACTCAACTTGCCCTTCTTCCCGAATCGAATATCTTCTTCCAAGGTGAGACCTTCAGAAAACTTGATCTCCTACGGCATACTCGATATCCTTACGCTTTCGGATCCGCATACGACTTCGCTCTATCCAAGCTTCCTTTAACTGCGTGCGAATAACTTTCACTTTTTCTTCCGTTTCGTAAATCATCTCGAGTCCTAACAACTGCCGATCACCCAACTCGGTCCAACAAATAGGAGAACGACACCTCGACCATACAATGCCTCGTAGGGTGCCATCTGAATGCTAGACTGGTAGCCGTTGTTGTACGCAAATTCCGCTAACGGTGAAAATCCTCCCAACTACCTTTGAAGTCGATTACACATCCCTTAACATGTCTTCCGAATCTGAATCACTCTCCGACCGACCATCGATCGAGGATGAAAAGCCGTACTAAAATTAAGCTTTGTACCCAAGGCTTCATGCAAAGCTTTCCAAAATCGAGATGTAAACCTAGGATCCCGATCCGATATAATCGATCAGTACCCCATGCAACCTCACGATTTCAGATACATACGCCTTCGCCAACTTCGCAACGCAGTAGTCCGTGACGCACCGGTAGAAAATGAGCGATCTTCGTCGGACGATCAACAATTACCCAAATGAATTTTTCTTAGTAGGTGTTAAAGGTAACCCACTAACAAAATCCATTGTTATCCGCTCCCATTTCCAAAGAGGAATCTTAATCGGTTGCAAAAGACTGACGGCAATTGATGCTCCGCCTTCACTTGCGACAAGTTAAGCATTTTCCCACAAATTACGAAATCTCACGTTTCAACCTGTGCCACCAATATCGTTCACGAAGATCCCGATACATCTTATTTCCTCCGGGTGCATAGCATAAGGGCTACTATGCGCCTCCTCAAAATCATTTGCCTCGGATCCAATCCTTAGGCATACTGGACCCTTTCACGAAAACACAATACACCTTCTCGAATTTATTCCAAAATCCTCAATTTCACCATTTTCCACTTGCTTTGAAATAAAAGTCTCAACTTCTCATCTAAAATCTGTTTTTCCTTAATTTGTTCCAACCACATAGGCTTCACTTGAAATTCCGCTATCAAACTACCATCCTCATACAAACTCAAATGGGCAAACATAGCTCTCAAATCGAGATACCACCTTACGACTTAATGCGTCCGCCACTACATTAGCCTTTCGGGATGATACTCAATAGAGAAATCATAATCCTTTAACACTCCACCCATCTTCGTTGTCTCAAGTTTAACTCCTTCCGAGTAAGAAGATACTTAAGACTCTTGTGATCCGTATAGATGATAGACTTTTCACCATAGAGTAATGCCTCCAAATCTTTAAGGCAAACACCACTCGCTGCTAACTCCAAATCATGAGTAGGGTAGTTCACTTCGTGCGGTCTCAATTGACGAGAAGCGTAAGCTACAACTTTCCCACTTTGCATCAATACGCAGCCTAAACCCGTATGTGACGCATCACAATAAACGTAAACTCCTTCCCACCTCGAGTTGAATCAATACCGCGCTTCCGTTAAAACCTTCTTCACGCTCGAAACTTTCTTGCTGCTTATCGGTCCATATAAACAACACTCCCTTCCGCAAAAGCTTAGTTAGAGGTGCGAAGAATCAATGAGAACCCCTCAACAAAGCGTCTATAATATCCAAACCAAACCCAAGAAACTCCGATCTCGGCCACTCGACTTGGTGGTTTCCAATCCAATACCGCCTCAATCTTCCGAGGATCCACCCTTATTCCTTCTACCGATACCACATGACCCAAGAAAGTCACTTCTCTTAACCAAAATTCACATTTACCGAATTTGGCATACAACTGATTATCTCGAAGCACTTGCAATACAATCCGCAAATGCGAGTCATGTTCTTCTTCGCTCCTCGAATAAACCAGAATGTCATCTATGAATACCACCACAAACCGATCTAAGAATGGTTGAAAGACCCGGTTCATCATATCCATAAATGCACGGTTGGTGCATTGGTCAACCCAAACGCGGCATCACTAAAAACTCATAGTGTCCGTAAGCGGGTTGAACGCCGCTTTGTCTTGTGAATATCCGCTTCTTTCACCTTAAGTGGTGGTAACCCGACCTTAAATCAATCTTGGAGAAAACGAAGCTCCCTTCAATTGATCAAACAGTCGTCAATCCTCGGCGCAGAGGTACCGATTCTTGATCGTCGGCTTATTCAATTGCCTATAATCGATACACATACGCATTGACCCATCCTTCTTCTTAACAAACAAAACCGTGCTCCCCACGAGACACACTTGGTCGAATAAAACCCCGATCTAGCGGTTCTTGAATTTGGGCTTTAAGCTCAAGCAACTCCTTCTGCCATTCTATAAGGAGCAATGGACACCGGAGCGATTCCGGCAAAAGCTCAATACCAAATTCCACTTCCGATCCGGAGGTACACCAGAAGTTCTTCAGAAAAACATCCGAAAATTCCTTCACCGTTCTCACATCTTCCATCGACAACTCTTTGGCATCTAAAGCACTAATAAATGCTAAAAATGCTCCATATCCTTTTCGTACCAACTTCTCCGCCTTTAACGCAGTAAATCACGTTTGTCAAGAAATTTCTCCGCTCGCCTATCATAACTATCTCCTTATCCTCCGCAGTTCTTATCAACATCCGCTTTTCAAAGACACCAATTGCGCGGTGCTTAACCAACCAATCCATGCTCGAATGATATCGAATTCGCCAAAAGGCAATTCCATCAAATTTGCCAAATGTTTCTCCTTGAATAACTAAGGGCACGTCTCCAAACAGTTTATTAACCACCACCGATCGACCTAAGGGACTAATCACCCTCATCTCTTTATCGGAAATTTGAGTCTAATTTCAAGTTTCCATTATGGTGCTAGCAATGTACGAATGAGTAGAACCAATATCTATCAAGGCAATAACGGTACATCGAAATGAAGAACGTATCGCTTATCACATCGTGCATTGCCATCCTCACGACGTCGACCGCATACACCAATCCTGGGCCGTCTTGCATCCGCGTTGCCTCTAGGACCATTGCCTCGACCACACAGCACCTTGACCACGCCCGGCCCCATTACCACCACGACTGGTCCCCGACCTCTCGGTGGTTCTTCGAACTCCTCTTGCTGGGTGGTGCATCGTGTAGCACGAACTTCTTGAGTTGTATCCATACGTCGAGGCAACTCCTATATTGATGCTCCGTCGATCCACATTTATAGCAAGCACCCGCTTTCCTCCAACATTCTCTCCTAATGTCTTTTCCCACATTCAAACAATCCCGACTGACGATTAACGACTCATCGGTGCTCTTCCTTGAGTGGGTTCCTCATTCCGGGCCTCTTGAGAATCTTCTCGAAGAACCCGAATGCTTGAGATCTTTCTTGCCTCGAATTTGCTCCCCGATTTTGGCGTTCCGAGTTCTTAGCCTCTTGGCTATCTTGGCCTTCTCCACAAGAGCGGCAAAAGTTCTAACTTGTTGTGGGGCTATCGTAACCCGCAACTCGTCTTTCAAACCGTCCTCGGCGCACACAACGCTCATGGTCCGTTGCCACTATCGTTCGAGCATAGCGACTCAAACGTAAGAACTCGGCCTCATATCTTCGCCACCGTCTTATTTCCTTGCACCGAGTTCAAGAATTCCTTCCTTCGGCATCCACATAGCTTGTTCCCACATATTTCCCTTGAAAGGAAGCCTTGAAAAATTCCCGATTAATTAAAGCGACATCGATGCCATCTCGGATAGTAAGCCACCATTGGTAAGCTTCGTCTCTCAACAAAGATACCGCTCCTCTTAACTTTTGTTCCACAAAGTGCACTCAAGATCGTCCATAATTCGCTCTCTTGCCTCAAGCCAATATTCAATGACATTGGGAGCTACACCAGAGACACCTCACGAAAACCTCGGCTCCACCGATTTCGGATTTGATCGCTCGATATCGACCCACGAGCGGTTGGTCGATTCTGGATCCAAATGACCCTTTCAAGTACTCGCAGCATTGCTCGTGTCACGGCATTATCCTCTTCCATATGGTCGTGCGATCCGTCTCACTCTCGAGTGACGCAGTGCATCCATTTCCGACATATAACACGGCACATCGGTTGCGCCCCTAACACCTCGTCCTCTACCACGGCCACGCCTACTACGTCCCACGACCACGTCCTCTAGTGCTCATGGCGAATAATTCGATTTAATCGATTAAGAGTTTTATGAATCGAATAATATTTCAATTGTTTATTAACGATGTCTTGATATGAAAGAGATAGAGTGTTTTCGCATCAATATCCTATTGTCTCAATCTCTACGGTTTTAACACCTAAAACTAGAAGTTCTAGAGTGTTTCTTATAATCATATCACAATGATAATAAACATACAAAGATATCTGAATACTTACTTGACTTGGCGCGGGATGCTCATGGTGCCATACTACCTTTACTCAAAACTCTAGAAATTATTTTCAAACAAATTTCTTTATTGAACCCAAACCACAGTAGAGTTTTGAACTGGCTCGATACCACTAAATGTAACACCCCAAACCCGGTCTATGCGTTTAGACAAGATTTGGTTTGTCACACCAATCATACATTCGTTTATTTTCATAGGGTTAAGATAAAATAGTGCTACAAAACTTTTTGTTATAAAACCAATGTTCTTAAGAAAACTTAACATATTGAGATAAAACCATATTAAGAGTTTAGAAATAAAATTTAAATCATCCACACAATAAAACCATAAAACATAATAAGAGGCCTTATTACATCAACCCAATAATAGCAATTAAAATAAAAACTTAAATAAAGTCATAGTTTATTAAAAACCCAAGTTTGTAGTATGGCCTCCACCAAGTCATCTCCGCCCCAAGTCCACGTCAATTTCCATTACCAAATGGTTAATAAAATTTGGGTGAGTTACAAAGAACTCGATGTGCAACTCACTTACCACCATTTTTAGGTCAAATCGTCAAGATATCATGTTGGGCTTGAGCCCATTAACAATTTCAACCATACATCGTAAAGTAACATAATTTAAAGAGAAGAATGCATGAAATATGAATTTCCCAAACCAACCTAGTATCCATCCGCTAACACCCCCGTACCAACCAACACACCTGTGGGGATCAAGTCAACCCACCCCGCCAAACACACCAATCATGGGCTTAAAGCCCTTAAATAATTTTGTAGTGCACTACCGAACTAGATTGTGACATTGTCACCGAACTAGAGGCATTTAGCCGAATTTGTGGCGAGCCACCGAACTAGAGGCATTGAGCCATATTGTGGCAGAGCCACCGAACTAGAGGCAATGAGCCAAATTTGTGGCAACTGGCCATTCTTCTCTTCATATAACCCACCCCATGCAATCATGCGTATATAACAAATACAATCATATAACAGATTTTCATTAATCCATATCATCGGTGGGCTTATCAATTAACCCTTCATTAGGCTCATATAAACAATTTATCAACTAGCCCATTTAGTAGTTTAGTGACTTTGGCCCATTTTAGCCCAATTTATCGAAACAGAGTATTTTCGGCCCATTTAATCGAACTAGAGTATTTTCGCCCATTTAATCGAACTAGAGTATTATCGCCCATTTTATCGAACTAGAGTTTTATCGCCCATTTTATCGAACTAGAGTATTATCGCCCATTTTATCGAACTAGAGTATTATCGCCCATTTTATCGAACTAGAGTATTATCGCCCATTTTATCGAACTAGAGTATTATCGCCCATTTTATCGAACTAGAGTATTATCGCCCATTTTATCGAACTAGAGTATTATCGCCCATTTTATCGAACTAGAGTTTTATCGCCCATTTTATCGAACTAGAGTATTATCGCCCATTTTATCGAACTAGAGTATTATCGGCCCATTTATCAAACTAGAGTATTATCGGATTTCATTTTCTCGGTTTTAACTGCTTTTCATGCATTTACTCAAAAATATGAGTTGCTACGTATTTTTCCGTTTTTATTATTTTACGAATTTATCACGTAACTTACAACATGATGTCCAACCCGAAAATGAGTGTGAAGTTACACACTGGTTATGGAGAGAACTAAACTTTCCCGCTCTTCAACACCTATACGTATTGTGTTAATTAAAACACTATAATCTATAATAAAACCGATCTAACTATAGCGATCTAGAAATTTACCCTCGGATTTTCGTAAGACTTCTACTTGCGGTTTTTCTCCGATCGATGGTTCGCTAATCGAATCGAATCCACGAACAAATAATGGTTCGAGTACGAACGACTTGAGCAGTTGATTTTCCTCGGTTGAACGTCCACAACCCGGTGGGAAATCCCGGATTGCTGAAATAGTCCTTTGCTTGTACTTAGGGAATAATGAACCTCCTTCTTCCGAAGGCTAAACACGCCCTTTTCTTCCCTATTTTGAATGTCTTCAAGGACAAAGATCGTTAATCCAATGATATCAAAATAATCCTAAGGTTTTAAAGATATGATTTCCTTACCACAAAATTGATTCCAACGTTTTGTCACCCACGACTTCTTGATTCCAAACTTCCGTTATCGCACTAAAGTATAACAAAATAAACGTTAAAAGAAGGAGCGTTTATTTTGATCTAATAAAGCTTTCAAACCATCATCAATATTCGGCCATAACCACTATTAACTAATCGAAGCGAAAAGGATTCTTACCTATTTCCACGTCGAAAAGATAGGATTTGAGAATAATATGGATCTAAGAAGAATTCGGCTATGAAGAAACAAAGAAAAAGAGAAAATAAAATCGGTTATAGGCACTTTAACATTCGGCCATGAAAGTGTAGGTGGAGAGAATTTCGATTGAAAGAAATCAAATAGGAGAGAGATGGTGATGATGTTTCGGTTTCCAAATAGAATGGAAAAGAAAAGAAAGAAAAGATAAGTTTTGAGAGCAATGTATAATCGGCAATGGGAGAAGAAAAGAAAGAATGGTCTCTTTAGGTATTGGTAAAATCGGCACAAAGAGAAAGGCACAAAATTGACACCAAAGTGTAAAACAAAAATGACCAATTTGACAAAAGAAACTAGGCTTACCAAGTGCACAATTTCGGCCAAGGAAAAGAGAGTTTGAGAGAATTTTCAAAACTTGCACAAACTAAACAAAATGACCAAAACCAAAGACTAAAATTCCTAGCCAAACTATCACCAAAATTCGGCTCCCCCCCCTAGCCATAATGCCGTCCATATGCTTGGTCTTTAGGCCAAGATATTGTTTCCTTAAACAACTCCTTGATTCATGCCTCATATCCTCACATTTTCCTTATTCTTTTGATACCCTTCCTTAAGTTCAAATTTTCCTTATTCCTTTGATATACTAACCAAAAATAACAAGTCAACACCTTCCATATATGCTCTTGGCGACACTTGCTATACATGGGCGAGAAAAATCAAAAATAAAATTCACCTAGATGCTATTTAGGGGATTCGAACCTTCACCCCCATGTACTAGCTCATGCGCCATCACCACTTGTTCAACTACTCATCTTATGCTACACATTGACACTTAAATTAATTTATGTGTCAATGCCACTTAGTCTATTTCCATAAATTCTCAAAATTAATATTATTCCTTCTAAAAAAAAATTTTAAACCCTTCTTCAGGACTATACTAACCACGAAAATAAATCAGAAAATTTTACTTTCTAGAATAATTACTCAAAGCACACATAGAAAATAAATTACTCAAATTTTCAGGGTGTTACATATCAGACCTTGCACAAAGGCTCTGGATTCTACGCATTCTTGGATCTTGTGCCCCTCTTCATGATGGAACTCACAGTAGTTCCTCGAGTTTTCACAACTCCCTTCAGTGGATTTGAAGTGCTCAACCCCCTTTTTACCATTTCCTTCCATACCCATCTCAAAGGAATTTTTACTTCTGCAATATCGGTCTTGATTCTTCTCCCCACCTTTTCGTCTATCGTATTTACCCCACCATTAGTGTGATTGGGTAGTGGGTTTTCGGCACTAGATGCATCATCAAATTTCACAATGCCCATTTTAATAAATCTTTCGACTACTTTCTTAAAGGCAGTGCAGTTTTCTATTTAATGCCTCGAAATTCCTGCATGGTAGTCACATTGAGCGTTCGCATCTTACCATTTGGGATATGGAGGCTGTAATAGTTTCAGGTAAAAAGGGGACACCACGTGTGCGTCAAATAAGCTTTGATACAGCTCCCTATATGTCATTGGTATTGGTGTAAATTGGAGCTTCTCAGTGTTCTGCTTTGTGCCATACTCCTGCCTTGATAAACCTTGTTGACTGGTAGCCATCGTTCTTGGCTGATTTACCGTAATCGATTTTAAGTAACCCTTGTTATATGTACTCGTGTTGTTCACCTTGTTTTCCTTTTTCCTCGAGGTTGACCTTTTTTTACTCTCTCATGCATTTATATTTCCACTCCTTATCGCATTCTCGATCATTTCCCCGGTCGTCACTATGTCTGAAAAACTTTTCGTAGCGCTTCCTATCATGTAAGTGATAAACGGGGCCTTTAGGGTGTTGATAAAGAGCATCGTAGTTTCTTTTTCTAGGAGCGGCGGCTGAACTTGTATGGCAATTTCCCTCCATCTCTATGCATATTGCCTAAAACTCTCACTTGGTTTCTTCTCCATATTTTGTAAAGTAATTCTATCAGGAGTCATATCCGTCACGTGACTGTACTGCTTCATGAATGCTTGTGCTAAGTCCCTCTAGGAACCAATTTTAGTACGGCTCAATTGGTTGTACCATTTGGATGCTGCTCCTACCAGACTATCTTGGAAGCAATGTATTAGTAGTTGATCATTGTTAACATACCCGGTCATCCTACAAAACATGGTAATGTGAGCTTCGGGGCAACTGGTCCCATTGTACTTTTCAAATTCTGGCATTTTGAACTTGTGGGGAAGCACTAGATCCGGGACCAAACTCAGATTCTTAGCATCGATTCTATGCTGACTATCAGTGTTTTCCATTGCCCTGAATTTTTCTTCCAGCCATTTACATCGGTCCTCTAACTGCTTTGGCAATTCTGTCATTGTCCTTTCCTTTTCTGCCATTTCATCAAGGTCAGGGATAACAGGATTAGCTGGGTTATCTCCTGGGCTAGAACCTGATCCAGCTTGCAAGTTCATCGGTACTGAAACACCATCCTGAAATTGTTGAGGCCTGATCGTGACGGATGTTCTTCGAGGGTACACCTCAGGCTGTGTTGGGGTAAAACCCGAAGGATAGAGAGGTTCCTCATTATCTTCTCCAGCATTAACCATGGGGGCCTTTCCTTTATCTATTCCTCCAGTCAGTAGTTGAGTCAACTGAGTCATCATATTCCTTTGGGATTCCATCATTCGGTCCATCATGTCTTGCTAGATTTTAGCCAGTTGCTCTTGCATTTGCAATTGTAGTTTGTCTTTCATCTCATTTTGGAGTTGTTCAAGTCTTTCCAATCTTTGATCCATGTCTTTTGTCTTTGCTCGGGTACCGTAATGATGTGTGGTTGGTAAGTTTTTGTTGGTTTCCAGATTAATTCTGAAATGATTTTAACCAATTAGGGTCTTTCCATGAAATTTAAATACATATGATGTGATGCAATGCGAATGCATGAAATGAATGCAAAAAGGCGTCGATTCTGATTCAATTCCATTTAGAAAACTTTATTAGAAAACAAAATTCTTTACATAAAACGGATTACAAATATTGCTTTGCCCTAATGCTCAAAGTTTTAACTTTCCTAAGCAACGAAGCCAACTCTTGACCCCGATCTGATTCTAGTTCATACTTCACACTTAGCATGTCGGCTTGAATCGCCAAAGTCTGTAAATGATCGGCTACCTCCCGAATCTGAGCCACGGCTTCGCCCATAATGTAATCTCTGTTTCTAACTTGATTCTGAGAATGGTGAAGCTGTTCCTTGCAGCGTTCCCCACTTACCTCAAGAAGCTCTACTCGGAGCTCACAGTTTTGTAATGCAGACTCTAGTTCTTCTATCTTTCTTTTCATTTCTTCAATCTTGTTCAAATTTGCCCTCAATTCAACCGCAGAATTACAATTTCTATGCTGATGAAGTGATTTTTCAAGTTCTGCTACTATCGCCTTTAATTCCCTTTTGTCACTTTGGGCTTCTAACAAACTCCTTTCTAGAGCCTCTTTCTGTGCCTGAGCCTCTTGGAATTTTCTCTCCCACCGATCGGCTTTGGTTCTTTCTTCCTAGATCTCTTGTCACCATTGCTCTGACATTTTTCCCAATCCGGTGGTTCTCATTGATAAACGCAATTTCTTGTAATCCGTCTTCAAACTATCCAAGTCTTCCTCGACTTTATTCTTTCCTTTCCTCAATTTCTCGGCCTCTAGCTTTTGAACATCAACATCTAACCTTAAATGCATCCTTTCTTCCTCCAACTGTTCTATCTTCTTTTCAAGTTCTAAATTCCTCCTCTCGAAGTCCTACTTTATGATTTCTAGTTCCGATGGGATCACGTGTAAGTATTCTTCCATCGGTCGAACGCCTTCTAGACTCGGCCCGGGGATATTATTGTTAATTCTTTTACTCCACCATCCACTGTACTCGGGAGTCGTCATTGATCCTACGGCCAGCCTTTTCATTCGATGGGTCTGATTCCAAGCGTTAGAAATTTCCTTTACCTTTTTCTTGTAGTTGTCTCCCTGGTACGAAAAATCACATTGAGCTAGCCCATACGTCACCGGTATAAACTGTCTTGATCTGTACTGCCTCAATACGAGCAAAGGAGCATACCCAATGACTCCCCAAATCCCAATCAAAGGGACCCAGTCAAAACTCTTACATCGGTAAAGAATTTCGTCGGGAATCAACCAAGGAGCTCTCCACTCGACGTCTTCTTCCTGGAGATTTTGGAGGAGCGCTATCCAATTTTCCTCTGATATGTCATCCCTTCTTGGTGTGGCCTCTATCTCATTTAATGGGGAGTAATTCCCGGAGAAAATCTGATAAGAAACCTTATCCACTTTCCAGAAATGACCGTGGAACCAAGCCAACAACAACTGTGCGCAACCTATAAATTTGCCTTCACCGGACCTCCTACATGCATTCAAAGATCTAAATGTCTCGGCCAAAATCGTAGGAACATGTGTGACCCCTTTATCAAGTCGATCAAAGAGATCCGAGACCGCCTCATCTACATACCCTAATGCCCTAGGGAAGATCATTAATCCGTAGATGCTCAAAGCAAACAAATCGACTCTCTTCTTCGTATCAAGATGTGCTAGAATCAAATCTCTCAAATTCTTCCAATGGATGCACTTACATTCACCTTTTTGCTTGATCCTAGCTGTAATCCACTGTTCGCTCATTCCTGTAATGTTTATCAATTTCTTCCAAAAGGTCGGGACATAAGCGGCTCTGGAATATGCTTTATCAACTTGAACCTTTAGACGACGCAGTAAGGCTGTATATTCTTCCACAGTGGGCACTAAATCGACCCTCCCAAAGGTAAAGCAACTGTATGCAGGGTTCTAATACTGAGCGAGGGCCCGGAACAAATGCTTATCTACCTTGATGTCGAGTAGATACGACAAATCCCCATAATTATAGTAGAACAACTGATTGGTCTCATCATTCCACTGATCCCATATTTCTTTTAATTCCTTAAGGCTGTTTTGCGTCACACTGATACGGGTGTAGTCCCATAATTTTGATGTGTACCCCTCGGCTAGACTATCCCACTGATACGGGTGTAGTCCCATAATTCTGATGTGTACCCCTCGGCTAGACTATCCCCTTTCTTTAATTGCGTTTTCTCTGACCAAATATGGACAGCCGCGTTATCTTCCACTTTATTAAGAAATTCGTTCTCTATGACAAGCTCTCTAATTTAGTAATCGAACTCGAATCGACACTCTTTCGAATATGGAATGACATGCAAACATAGCAAAAACACCATAAGTCAGTACAACATACAAAAACAAAACTCAAAGTAAATAAAATCAAGCACCTATCTGGGTAACCACTAGGGTTTCTCGTAGTACTATCTAGGGTGGGCTCCTAGGGTCTTCTACATGCGGTTTGGTTCTAAAGTTGAGGTACCCGAACCAGCAGATTCCTCGACCCTCACCCATTATAGGCTCATACGGACCGGGTTCAGTTCAGGGGAATACATTTCTCTATGGCTGCACGGAGATGATAATCTCACGAAGACATAGGTACGGATGTATCCCGAAAGCGATCCACTATCCTGCATGGAGGTGGAAACCTCACGAAGGAGTAGCTTCACACTCCCACTTAAAAAAGCTAGGACCAAACGGTCATTATGCAATATGATACGAAAATATCTTACGAAACTCAAACCCATAGTAATCATATAACACAAACAAATGCAAATGAAAGGATCGTAATTTTTCAAATCAGATTTTCAATTTTCGACGACAAGACAGTAAATGATCAATTTTACGGCTTGACTCTCTTATAATCTCCCCAGTGGAGTCGCCAAGCTGTCGAAACCATTTTTTTGTTGAAAAACGGGGTCGACTTTAAAAACGAAAATAGAGTCGCCACCAATCTCTTTTTTTTTAGGTGTGATCGTGTCACCTTGAGATTGATCGTTAAAACATTTTGATTTATTAAAACGATGATTTTGGCCTACAAAATTTCGAGAAAAAAGGTTCGGGAGTCGGTTATGCACGAGGAAGGATTAGCACCCTCGTAACGCCCAAAATTGGTATCGAATTGATTGATTAACGTCTTAATGTCGAAAATTTGAAAAGATTTTAAAATACGATCCTCTTTGTTTAAAGAAAAAACTTGAATAAATTAAATTGGATGCTGAGACCCGCTTATTTCGAAGAAGTAAAATGTCATGTCCAGTGAGTTAGGATACGACGTTTCGAATCCTCGAAACTAAGCTTGTCTTTTGACTTTTAAAACTAGGGCATTTAAATTCAAAAAAGGATATTCGGTCATTTGGGTCAAATGAAAAATCGGAACCCAGTAAGTTAGGGCACAATTTCTCAATATTCCAAATACAGAATATTGTCTTTGTTTTTAGAAATCCTTACCTCGAGATAACAAAATGTCACATCCAGTGAGTTAGGACACAACATTTTTGAATTCCCGAGAATAAGTTTTTATTTAACTTATACGCTTTGATTTAAAAAAATAATTAATTCTTTAGACTCGATGAGAAAAATCGAAACCCAGTAAGTTAGGGTACGATTTCTTTCGAATCTTAAAACGCGGAGTGTTTGCTTATTTCAAAACAAAAATTTTAATGCATCAGATAAAATGTAATATGATTGTAGAAAAATGGAAAATAAATTACAGTGTTAATATGCGTAACAAAATAATAATGATGACAATGTGAAGATTAAAAATAAAGTAAAGTAAACAAGCCAAAAAGAAAAATAATAAGGAAAAAGAACTAAAAATTTAAAACTAAGGGATTAATATTAAATAAATCAATAAACAAATGTAGCGTAACACAAATTTAAAAAATCATAATGTAAATAATAATAAATTTTGAAGTATTAAAACTATATAGAAAGATATAAATAAGTAGGATTATTAAAATGATAAAATAAATAAATGTATTTTTTTAAAAAATTAAGCAAATAAATATTATGGAAATAATAGTAATAATAACAAAGTTACCTAAATATATTAATAATAATAATAACATGCTAATAATAAAATTAATAATAATAGTAATAATAGTATTAAAAATAATAGTAATAATAATAAGAATAGTAGTAGTAATATTAAAATTAATAGTAATAGTAATAATAATAATTATAATAAAAATAAAAATAATAACAACAACAATAGTAATAACAACAATATTAAATTAAGGATAAAATAGCAAAAATAACAAAAGAAATAAAAAAAAAAGGACTAAATTAAACTTAAAACAAACGTTTGGGGCAAATCTAAAAAAAATAAAAAGGAAAGAACCTATCCGAATGCGCGAATAACAAGGAGGGGTCCAAAGGGCAATTTTCCCTTCTCCTCCAAAACGCAGCATTTTGCACGGGACCAAAATGAAACAGATGCGAAACTATCGGGTCAAATTAAAAGTAAAAAAGATTTAATTGAAATAGGTTTAAAAAGCGGAAGGGCTAAAAATGCAATTAGCCCTTCCGTTAAAAACACGCGGATCCTAGGCTTGGAGCGGGTCGGATTCGGGTCGGGCTCCCCAAAACGACGCCGTTTTGGGCGTCTGGGGGGCCTAATGAAACAACGCCGTTTTGCTATGCTATTTAAGCCCCAAATTTTTCTAAAAATTTCATTTTTTCTCTTTCTCAAAAAAAGAAAAAGAAAAAAAGAAAAAGAAAAACTCTCTCTCAAAACACTCTCTCCTTCCGATTTTCGCCACAGTCCTGGTCATCGGTCATCATGATCACAGCACGTGCACATGAGCTTCGAAAAAAGGTAATTTCCCCCCTTTTTTTTATACTATATTTTAATATATATATATAGTTTTTTTTTTAAAAAATAAAATAAAATCTTTGTATGTGTATAACAGTTTCGAAAAGTAAAAAAAAGAGAGAAATATATAAATAAAAAGAGAAGATAAAATAAACCTTTTTCTGATCTGCTTTTTGTTCTTTTTTTTTTTTGTATTGATTCTGTGTATTCGTAAAAGATCGTAAAAAAAAGGACCCGAATACAAGTGATTTTCATTCGGTTTTATAGCCGAAATAGAAAAATGAAAATAAAATACATCATTTTTTTTCGTTGTTCTCTCTCACTGTGCTGTCGTTGTTTGTTTTCTTGTGAAGGTACGGAGGAGTGTACGAAGGAAGACGTGGCGGTACGGAGGCATGGAGGTCCGATTGTTGGAGCTGCGGCGCAAGGGAAACCTAGGGTTTCCGGAAGCTTCAGTCCATTTGGGCCTAATCCGACATTGGGCAACTGCAATTAGTTTGGGTCGATCTGGCTTGGGTCTGTTTTGGGTTTTAAGTAACTGGATTAGTTATCAGGTTCTGGGTTTATTCAATTGGGTTAGAGTTTTGTATTTGTATTTGGGCTGGTAGGAATTTGGGCTGCTATAATTTTTTGTAATGGACTGTTTTGAAAATGGACTTTTATTAATTTTTGTTTGATTTTTATTTTATTTTATTGGTTTTGGAACTGGGCCCGGGCAAATTTGGGCCCGTACAATGGATATTTCATATTTGTGAGTTCTAACTTGTATCAAAATATTCTAAAATATATATAATATCAAATTTTGTCCTGAAGGTGTACATTTTTTTTATCAATTTAATCTTTATTCTTTTTTTAACTAAATTTAGTCATTGACATTTCAAAAAGAGACAGAATTGTTTCTTTATTAACATAAATAATGAGTAAAACATTGATTTTTGTTAACGATGTTGGTATGACAATCTGCATGTTAGTTCACATGTAATTCATGCTAACATGATATTGTTTTATATCTCATGTCAATAAATAATTTAAAATTTATAAAAACATTCAAAATTCAAAAAAGAAGTATGAAGTACACAAGAATTGTTATGTTGGCTATCATATTTAAAAATTTAAAGTTTTAGTTGGTATCTCTATTAAAAGAATATCAATTCAATCATTTTTGAAAGTTTGATGGTCGATTTTTTACTCTCTTTAAACGATTAGGGACTAAATTTAACTCAAAAAAAAAAAATAAAAATCATATTAACAAAAGATATAAATGTTATTCCGCCTTAAAAAAACCATTAACTATGCTGACAAAAGAAGAAATAAAAACTATTATTTTTATAAAAAAATATTATTGATTTAAATAATATGTTTTTACATAAATTTTCTACAACTATCTTTTTTTAAAAATATTATTTATAAATATCATTTGAAAAACACTATTTATATAAATTATATTTTTTTACATTTATATCTATAATACATATTTAAAAACATGAGTTTAGAAATTTTTATGAATTAACGAGAATACTTTTTATTTTTCTTCATAAAACAAAATTGATATTTAAAAATAATTATAATTTAATAAAAGTTGAAATAATTATACATTTTTGTGAATTTGATTTGAAAAGTAATTCAAATTTCAACAATTAATTTTTTGATACAATAACAAATTTTTAACCATTATCATTAAATTTGATTATTAGTATAAATATCTTTTGTATTTATTTATTTACATAGTTCCAAATTTGTATATTATTTTAATAGTTTTTTTTTATACTATGCTTACTTTGCATTTATCAACCTCTCATTCTTTGAGTTAAGCTGAAAAATAACATGAGGCTATGAAATGTGAATATTATTTTTATTATTATATGATTATCAAGTAAATATATATATTTTAATTTCAAAATGTTGCACATGTAAATTTAACAGAATAATTTTAACGACGATAACAATTGGACCTGAATTTTAAAATTTAAAAAGTAGAGGGGATAAATTCTTAAAAATAAAAGTAGGGGACTAAATTCCAAATGTACGAAGTGTATAGAGACTAAGGTCTATTTTTTTCACAGAAAATGATACAAAAAATATTTTCTGTATTTTTCTGTGTTTGTTTCATGGAAAGCAACTTGGTTAACAGAAAATAAAAAATAAGCCCATTTTCCTGTAAATTGACTTGCCCTTCTTGAAAAGTGTAAGTCATTTTTTCGAAAAAGAGCTGTTTTATTAATAATATTATTTTTATATAAAAATTAACTTGAATAAAATCTAATATTATTATATTATTAATAATTGTTTTTTTAATTTTTAAAATACTGAAATATTAGTATAAACTATTATAATATTTGATATTATTAAAAATGCATATTATATTATTAATATTTTTGATAAATTTTAATTATTTATATTTAATAATATAATAATTATCAATAAAATTAATAAAACTATTATTTTAATAAATATTTAATATTGCAATTTTATTTTAATTATAGATTTTAACAATAATAATTTTAAAATTTAAATAATATTCTTAATATATTATTGAAAAATATTTATATTAATAATTTAATAATATATACTACAATTTATAAATATTTTATAGTATAAAATATGAACATTTTAATCAAATAAATACTAATATTTATTTAAGTCATGATTAACTTCATTTCCAATTTTACTATATCACTATTCACTCTCATATCATACCCTATATTTACGTCAAGTGTCGCAGTCTCAAAATTTTTACATTTAATTTTTAGTTTTCATTTAATATTCATTTTAAAGTTATCAAACATATGACTGTTTTTGTTGTTGAAAAAAAATGAAGAAAGTAAGCATGCTTAACCTGCATATAATATGGAAAGCAAACACATACTCCTATTTATTATAAAACTGATATATTTTACACTATAACCAAACCATAACATGCACAAACAAATTACGTTATAACCTTTATTCTTTCAAACAATTTCATCTACTTTATTACTTTTGTTGTTGGTTGAATGTATTGCTACATCTTTATGATTCGTTTTCTTCTAAATTTGTATTTTTTATTTTTCAAATCCTTCTCTTAATCATCAAGTTCTGCAATTATGTATTTTCCTCCTAAAATACACAACTGATCCTACATTCAAGCAAAATCATTTACCTTTTTTTTTTCTTTGAAATAAATAATTTAGCATTATATATTGAAACGTAAAAGGCAAAATTGCTATTAAGGACTTCTATGTTTTTGCTTTTTTTTTTGTTAGGGCTTATGCAATTTAAAATTACAAGCTAGGTGTTTTATATTTTCAAAAAAGTAATAAATTTTAAAAGGATATCTCCGTGTTTTCAAGAAAAAAAGACAAAGGAATAAAAGATGATTAAACTCTCATTTTAAGAGGTATATAAGCTTGTACATGCCCTCTATTTATAGGGCTTTAAGAATCATAAGTTACAAAGCATTAAAGACCAATATTTAAGGTACCCTATAAATGATTTAGGAGTTACAATAGGATGGAATTGAGGATTATGGACATTCATTCTTTAAGAGTTACAATAGGATGAAATTGAGGGTTATGGACATTCATTTCATCAAATGATTTCCAACAATATATTTAATATTACAAATATTTGATGTTCTAAAAAAATTATACATATAATTGACTCATGCATCGCATGAGATAAAAAAAACTAGCATGTATATACAATTTAAATGAAATTTTAATTAGGCTTTGTTTATTATTAAATTTATATATGATATTTATTATTATTATTATTATTATAAAATATTATCAAATTAGATATTCTTTATTATGTTTATATATATGATGTTTATTATTATAAAATATTATCTCACTATAAAATAAATTTCAATTGTTAAAAGAAAATATTACTATAATATTTTGTAATAAATATATTTATGTTGTACTTGTTTCACTAATAACAACATTTAGAAAATGATTTTAGGAAAATTGGTCAAACAACCGGAAAATTTTAAGTAAATCATCTAAAACATCAGAAAATATTAGTTTTTTCAAAAAATTAATCCATTTTTCAAAAATCATTTTTTAAAAATTATTTTCAAGGAAACAAACACAATCATAAAGAATATTTTAACCTTCACATTTTTAATATGTAATTTGATATAAACAACTAATCAATTCAGAGCGAGGCGCGGTTGTAACTAGGGGTGAGTAAAACTCGATTCGACTCGAAAAAATCGAAAAAAAATTCGAATTTCGAGTTAAACGAATCGAGTTATTCGAGTCAACTAGATTTTTTTTTCGAATTTCGAGTTCGAATCGAGTTGAGTTTTCGAATTCGAATAACTCGAATAATTCGAATAATTCGAATATCAAACTATAATATTTTACATTTTTACCCCAAACTCCCAAACCTTTTTACTTTTCCCTCAAAACTTTTACTCCTTCTCACTTTCCCCCCAAAACTTTTACTCCCCTCCCATCCCAACCCCCCAATCTACCCAAAATCCATTTCCCACCAAAATTTACTCTCCCATTTACTTTTTCTCAAAATTTTACTCCCAAAAACCCTCAAAACTTTTTATTTTTCCCCAAAATTTTTACTCCCTCCCACTTTTTCCCTAAAACTTTTACTCCCTTCCCATCTCACCTCCCATCTACTCCAAACCCATCTCCCCTCCAATTTTTTTTTTAATATTTTCCCTTCAAAATTTTACTCCCCCCTATTTACTTTCCCTCAAACTTTTATTCTCCAAAACTTTTTATTTTTTCCCTAAACTTTTACTTCTCACCCTTTACTCTCAAATAAGAAATCAAAATTATCCAAAAAAATCACTAAACATAAATAGTAATAATTTTATTTATATCTACTATTTATATTATTAAATTAAATTTCACATTTTATATTATTTATATTATTGAATTGTTTAGTCATATTGAATATTTATATTAAAATTGAATTATTAATTATGCCATAAAATATTCATGTTAAAATTTTATATTGGTATCAATTTCACATTTTATCTTTAAAATAACTTTCATTAAAAAAATCACATTTTTACATTTAATATATTTTTTAATTCCAAAATACATAGTGACAAGAATCTGAAGATAATTGAAACAACTAAGCAAGCAAAGAAGTTAACCCATATATAAAAGATTAATAAATAAATTATTTGGTGATGAAAGTTAATAAAAAATTTGGTTAAGGTGGACAAATTTTATTACGATAGGTGACAATGGTTACAAGGACCCAAAATTATTTTTTAAAATTTAACTCGAACAAATATATTCGATTCGAATTCCATCTCACTCGACTCGACTCGAGAAAATTTCAAATCAAATTAGGATGATAAAATATGATTCGCCAACTCGAAATTTTTTTATTCGATTCGATTCGATTCGACCGAACGGTCACCCCTAGTTGTAACCATAAAAATTGCTTACAAAATAAGGGGTGAAATTGAGCAAAATGTATAAAACAGGGCATAATTAGCAAAGAATGCAAAATTACGGGTTTAAGAATATAAAATGCATTCTATTTTTTCACAAAAAGGGGGGAGAGATCGATAACCAATAAATAACAAAAGAGAGGGAAACAAATACCGTAAACATTTGTCTATCAAAAAAAAAAAAAAAAAAAAACTGTAAACATTTGTGGTTTCTCTAAGGAACCCAACAAATGGCGGCATCGGAATCAACTCCTACAAGAGAAGAAGAAGGAGAGCAACTGGAAGAAGACCGTTTTGTCTCTTCGCATCACCCTTCCGCACCGCCCGACGAGGTTGCTAATCAACACCTAAGCCATGTTTTCTCTTTGCTCATCGTTTTTGTGTTCTCCAATCTAAAATTCTACAAGTTAGGGTTTTAGTTTAACTTTGAATTAGCTTAAATTTGTTTTTTTATTATTTAGTTTTGAAAATATGCCTGCAATTTTGAATTTATTTAGTTAACGACTCTTTTTTTTTTTTTCTTTCTTTTGATGTAGTTATTTGATATTTCCACAACTGTTGATCCGAGTTATGTAATTTCATTGATAAGGAAACTTCTTCCAGTTGAACCAAAGAACGTTGATAATACTGAAATTCGGGGATCGAATTGTAATAATGAAGTTGTAAATTCATCAAATGATAGTTGTAAAAGCATGGGTATTGTTGATGATCCTACTAAATCTGATTTTCGAGGGGAAGGTGATGAAGATTCGCATAAGGAGGAAAATGCTCATTTATCAGCTGGGGAAGAGGTCTGGGAGGAGTGTGGTTGTGTTCTGTGGGATCTTGCTGCAAATCAAACTCATGCTGAGCTCATGGTACTTGAACTTGCTCCTTGTCTTTATGGCATTTTAAGTGAAAATAATAGTACAATTTGTTTAAGTGTTAAAGATTACTGGAGATTAGGTATATAAAACTGAAATATAAAGAAGATTGATGGTTGTTATATATACGGTTGGTCTCAGTCACCCACTTCTTTAGCTATTTAGGTGGCTGAAAATTATAGATTAGGAACAAACGATTTATTAAAAATAATAGGGGAATGTACTGTTGTTTGATTGTAATTCAGGAGTTTCTAGTTTTACTCATTGTATTGTATGCCCTGGGCTCACTCAATTATATCTATGCAGGTGCAAAATTTTGTACTTGAAGTTCTTTTAGCAAACCTTATGGTTACCCACTCCGTTCGTGTAACTGTAGGTTACAAATTTTCCCCTGTTTTAATTTCCTATCCTGATTATTTAGTTGGTCACTAGGTGGTTCTTAGGGACTTTGATGCATCACGCATGAGAGTTTTTATGTCCTTTCTTTGTCTCAGGAGATTTGTCTCGGAATTATGGGAAATTTAGCTTGCCATGAAGTTCCCTTGAAGCATATAGTCTCTTCAAATGGACTAATTGCTGTGATAGTAGATCAGTTGTTTTTAGATGACACCCAATGTCTATGTGAAGCTTTCCGGTAATTTATAGTTAATCATATATTGTGTTTTATGTTTACTTGCTTATAACCGAACATTATAATTTCTCCCTTTTCTTTTTCACTCTAAATATTGTTATTTTGTTTGCTATGCTGTCCTGATCTCTATGTTGATGCTC
This sequence comes from Gossypium sturtianum, assembly GCA_025698515.1. Classification (NCBI taxonomy): domain Eukaryota; kingdom Viridiplantae; phylum Streptophyta; class Magnoliopsida; order Malvales; family Malvaceae; genus Gossypium; species Gossypium sturtianum. The sequence goes on from CM046949.1 coordinate 25,704,524, forward strand.
TTTATGGTTCTTTTAGGCCATGGTTATTCTAACACCGTTGTTATGACACTCATTGTTTTATTTAACTATATGCATAGTCATAACAATTTTCTTGGAAGACAGTAAAATCTAGTCTTCCACCTATTGGAATTTCCTTTTTTCTTTTGTCATTTTCCTCTGCAAGTAATTAGCATATTAGATGCCTAGAGAAGGGGATGAGAACATTTACTCTTTGTTCTGAAATGAAAGTACCACATCCTGCAAGCAGTGTTGTCAAGGTCGTAAGGCACACTCTAGGCACTAGAATCTTGATATTGCTTGCAAGATGTGGAAAAAGCATTTGCCTGATTGAAGTAAGGCACAATATGTGAATGTGTTTGTGTATACATGTAAAATAAGTTTAAAATATATAGTTATGATAATAAACTCTAAATATTGGTGTAGTTTATCCACAGAACATGCAAAAACTTTAATTTTCATTTGTTGGCCAATATACATGATTTCCTTATGGCCCATGTTTGTTGATGACTACACATATTGAGGATTAAGAGTCTGATTTTATCTATTTCTGCTAGTAAAGGTACAACTAATGAAAAAAGTAAAAAAAAAAAAAGAAAAGAAACTAAGGAGAATTTTAATTGAATTATTTTTTTTTATATCTATTGTCTAAAAAAGAATACACCCTAGTTGTGTGCATGATCAAATTCGCCTATCTCAAAAGGGTTTGAGGCACTTATGTTGTCTGGCACTAAGGCCCAACCCCTAGGTGCATGCCTTGACAACAGGAACAGATTTCCTCTGCCCCTAAATGTGCCCCCTAAATTTCATTGGTCCAAATGTTATTTTTTTTCCTTAAAACACAAAAGTTATTCAGTTTCCCTTATGTACAATAGTGGTGGTTTCATCTTTTGTGTTCAACCTAAAAGCTTCTTTTTTCTATCAAACTTCATTTCTTCTTTGCATTTTTTTCAGATGCAAATATGGGAGATATTTTTTTGAAGCGAAAGTAATCTATAAGTTTTTACCATATCTATAATTTTTATTAAAAAATTGCTACTTCAGTTGCTAAACCATTTGCAGAAGATTATTCTAAGAAAAAGTCATCAAGACCACTAAAATGAAAACCCCAAAACTCAAAATTAATTCGTCAGTTTATAACTTGCATGAATTCAATTTACGACTTCAAAGACCAGAAAGAACCAATAAAGAAACATATGGATTTGGATAGATTACTAAGGGAAAAGTCCGGTGATTGGAGGATTTTCGCTCCAAAGAGAAGAATACTAGCACAAGAGAGAACCACCATGGCTATTCATTAGAGAAATTGAACAACTTTTATGTTCTAAGAAAAAAACACATGGACCAATGAATTTAGGGGCGCATTTAGGGGCAGGGAAAAGGGGCAAAGGAAATCTGTTCTGACAACAGTGACATCATGTAATATGTTCTTCAGTTCCCCTCATAGTTACATGCATGTATTTAGCTCTAACTGTTTTGGTTCTGCACCACTCTTATAGATCATACTCTGTGACAGGCTGTTAAGTTCTGGTCTTCAAGGTGGTGAATGCATAAAATGGGCAGAAGCATTGCAGTTTGAACACATTTTAAGCCGCATTTTATGGGTCATGGAAAACACGTTAAATCCACAGCTTATTGAAAAGGTTATACCAACATCTACTATTCATTTCTTATGTAGAATTCCAGTAAATCTTTCTAACTTGTACATGCACAGGGTCATATTCATACCATTAACAGTATAGGATGGTTTCAAAAAAATGATCTTAGAATTGAAAAATTCTTTACTGTAGCAACCATGAGTGACTGATCTATACATTTTATAGTTTTTATTTAGTAAAGGGTGATTATCTGAGGATGTTAAGTACAAACTTGATAGAGAATTGTTGGGTTTCCTGTATATTCAAGAGACCATTGAAATTTTGGATATTTTGGATTCTATTACTGCGTGGTGCTTAAGTTAGTACCTAATAGAGTCATGAATAATGCTCTTATGTTTGAAAATGAAGAGGGTTAAGTTTGCTAAGCATATACTAATTCAAGTTCATATGTCATTTTGGAATTTTGTTACTTTTTTCTTTGTAAATTCCTGTATTTTTTGTGATGGAATCTAAAGAAAGTTTTTCTAACAGAGTGTTGGACTTCTATTGTCCATGTTAGAAAGTCAGAAGGAAGTTGAGCATATTCTTCTCTCGCCTTTGATGAAACTTGGTTTAGCAAGCGTACTGGTTAATCTTTTAACTTTTGAGATGAGCAAACTTACAAATGACAGAATACCTGAAAGGTACTATTCTATCTTATCTGCATCGAAAGAGTTGAAAGTTTAGTTTGAAATGAAATGAGTCCTGGACTGTTAACAAGCTTATTTCTCTTGTCCCACATGCTTTTATGTTTGAAGCTTTTAAAATTACTCACCTTACCCAATTGAAAAATTTTGGGGAAACTGATTTGACGAGCATCTGTTTTCCAACAAGCTGATTTTGCACTGGTTCGGGTTCCACTTTGATAGAAGCCTCATCAAAGAGCAATTTTAACACACTCACAGTCAAAGACATGTCTATGCTGTTCTGGCTAGTAGTTGTGTTATACGCAACTGTATAAACAAACACAGTTACAACATGGCTGAGATTCACAAAAGTTATATTCTGTGCTTGGAGTCTTCTTGCTTTCAGTAATGTGATAAAGCTGTGGAAATTATTCTTCCTCTTGCTTGAAATTCTGGTCTGCAGTCTGCTTGTGGCTTTATTATGCTATATAAACTGTCCATGAATGTAAACATTGGATCTGGAATTAGCTGGTAGCATACTTTCATGCTTGACAGCTACAAATGCTTGTGTGAATTAAAATGGGATAACCAATAAGTTCTTCTTCTGATGATAATGGTTATATTGAATAAAAAACTGTCTTTTTTCTGTTAGATAATGGAATGCTAAATGCCTTGATGTTTGATTTACATTCAATATCAGGTACCCTGTTCTTGATGTTATTCTTCGTGCACTTGAAGCCCTCTGTGTTATAGATGTATGTTCTCAGGAAATCTGCTCAAATAAAGAAATTTTCCAACTAGTCTGTGACTTGATCAAATTTCCTGATAAAGTTGAGGTAATTTGCAGTTCTTTCGTTACTGTAAAAACTGATATATGTTATAGACTCTGAGTTTGTCAATTATTGGTTGTCTTGTTCATTCTCTGTTTCTGAGTGCTTGGAGATTCCTTTACTTGAATTGCATCTTGAAATTAGAATCTATATTCCTTTCGTGTTCATTTCCACTAAATACAATAAAGGCTACTTTGGTTTAGCATCATGAAATAAATTGTGATAGAAAGCCTGCATTAGGTGAATTTTTCCTTATTATTGACTTTGACATTCTTACCTTTTCCATGTTTAAGGAATATTTGTCTTTCTTCCCGGTAAAAGATTGTGGATCATGTAATAAACATCATTTGTTGGCTGGAGTTCTACACATTAAACAGTCTTGGATGATAATGCTCGCTCTTAATGTTTATTTTTCAGGTCTCTACCTCCTGTGTGACTGCTGGACTTTTAATTGCAAATATTCTGTCTGATGTTCCTGATCTAGCTTCAAGCATATCACAAGGTATATTGTTTATATTTTCTATCTATACAAGCTTCTCTTTGCATTATGAGTTTTTGCATAAATCTGGACTGTTATCAAATTTGTACGAGAATTGACACCTCAGGGCTACCCAGATTTGCCTTTCTTGCAGGGACTGTTTGATATTTTCCCATTTACTTCAGATGATTCTGAAGCACGATGTGCACTATGGAATGTTATTGCAAGGTTCCTAGTTCGAGTGCGAGAAGATGAGATGAGTGCTTCTAATCTACGCCAATATGTGTTTATTCTATTGAGCAAATCTGATGTGATAGAAGATGATCTTTTTGATCATCAATTTGATGAGAAAAAGGAAAATGAGAGCTTGGCCACCTCTGGCAGAAAATCAGATGCCCGAACTCTTGCTGTATCCTTTTGGTTTGACTTTCATTTGACATTGCCAATAGTTAAGCGGAAGATATATTAGAGAACTGCCAATTTATTGCACTCATATATTATATTTCTACTCTTGCAATATCTGTGTTTCCCCTGACCTTTGCAACAGCTTAGAAGGATAACCAGCATACTAAACAAGTGGAATGCTTTAAAGGATTCTTGTGAGAAGGATACGATGGAGGATTACGGAACTAATGAAAAAATTGGTAGATTGTTGGATATCTGTCATGGACACACCATGTAAGCTCCTCATCCTATCTGTAATTGTTACTTCTAGCAATGTTCCAAACGATGGTCCTAGATTTTGTCATAGTTTTGCAAAATTTTGGTATCCTGAGTTATCATGCTCAAGTAAAAGTTTAGCTACAATTTCATTTATCAGTGTAGATTTCGTAATCAGTTAGTTATGCCTGGACACAAGCCTGATTTAGCACATTGTTATTGCTGCTTGCTCTTTCCTTTGGTTTTGCAAGCTCGGATACGGCACGTTACCAAACATGCATTTGATAATTTCATGTTGCAGATCTGGTACTTCTGAATAATCTTTCTTGGGGCAACATTACTTGACATACAAGTCCATGAATCATTCATTCAACTTGCTCATATAGAGGTGAATAGAAACTTTAATGGGATCCTTTCTTATCTTTTGAAGCTTTGGACATAATTCATCATCCAATTAAGAGATGCTTTATGAAGTACATATCTATTAAACCTAAATATATTCCTACAATTAATAGTTGCGAATAAGAAAGCCTAATAATTGAGTGTCATAATTGGCCAATAAAAGGAAGAAGATATCATTTTTTTTTATTGTATGTCTGAATTGGGTTATTACAGATACTTATGAAACAAATGGAAAATCACAGGTTCTAAGCAGAACCAGTTCTTTTTCCATTCATAATTCAAGTGATAAATAGAAATGAAAATCACAACATGGAAACAAAGAGTACAACCAAATTCATTATGACATAAGCGAGTATTGTTTTCCTTTTTGGGCCTTAGGAAATAAGAGAAATTCCACTGCTCAACAGATCATCTGCTAAAATCTTGTTTGCAGCTTCTGATGGGTGGAATCCATCCCAGAAAACATATTCAGATGCATTTGCGCATGTCCCAATGGATTTGGGATTGCACAATATTGATGTTTCCAACAATCCGGTTCCACAACAAGCTTTTCTTGCTTCTGCAAAACCTGTTCAAACATTGCTTCAACTATCAGTGCCTTGCCTGCAAATTGAACTATTAGTTTCTATAAATACTAAAGATATGATGATGTACCGTTGTCAGCAGGTTTAGTGACAAGGTTATAGAGAGATTGGTAGATGTCAAAGACCACCAATTTAAGGTTGGGGAGCTTTGTCTGCAACCTTTGAGATGTTGCATTGAGTTTGTTGTTGAATGAAACTGCTTCCTTATTTAACTTAGCCACACACTCGTTGCTATCTGACCCGAAAACTGTTATGGCTGCTGGTAAGCATCCCAACGGTGGCAATGTCGTCACTCCAATTTTCCTTGCTCCGAGCTTGTACAAATTCTGTCACACAACTTTTCAACTTTAACCAAGTTGTAATCACATGTATTAAGATCCCTTATTTTGAGCTTTTTGAGGGCTTGATTCAGTCATCTGTGAATTCATTGTGCTTTTAAACATATGTGCAACAATGGGAGTCTTTCTTTAGGGTTAGATTATTTTAGATTTCTATGTTTTGAAGACTTTTGGACGTAACAGAGAGAAACCTGAATGAAGTTAGCATATGATTCAATGAGAACATCCGAGAATTGATCAGGTGTATAGGACTTGTATAAAAGAGGATTAATGTAATAGTTTTGAAGAAAATCACTGCTCCCAGAACTGATAAGGTAGATTCCATCCGATATTATTGAAGAAGCATTGGATTTCCCTGCAATGGCCACCAATTTATTTTGATACTGCTTGTAGTTCTCCAATTGCTTACTCAATGACAGTGTATGCTGCAAAAACAAACAACACGTATCAAAATCCAGAAGTACAAATAATGCTAAATCTTTTGTTTTCTTTATACTTTTTTGCTTACATATAACTTTGCTGTAGTCTCATAATAACCAGAAGAAGCTGATGCAAAATTGGCTCCAATTAACAGGTTATTTCCTTTGGCCTTTTTGCTGAGATAAGCTGGTGGGTAATCAGTGAAGCCAATGTTCTCAGCTAACAAAACAAAACCAATTTGTAAGATGAAACAATATAAAAATGAACAAGCAAATTCTAGATGTGTTAAAAAGGGTTTTATGGGATTAAGAACCAGTGAAGTCCGAGGCTAATTTTCCATTACAGAATCTTCCGGTTGGTTTGTGATTCAAAAAATCCCTCCCATAAGGAGGGAAGTCTGCTTTTATGATAGTGTAGAGGTTATTGTTGTTTCCTACATCAACAACCGAGTCCCCGAATATGAACATGGCAGGAACAAGGGGCTGTCCATTAGCCATTGTGAGCACAAATGCAAAGAGCACAAATACAACTATGAAATTGCTTGAAAACTTCATTTTCTTCCGTCTGTTGGATGCACTTAAGAGAAGTGATTGAAAAATGAGAAGAGATTGGAAATGGTAACTATACAACTATGAAATTGCTTGAAAACTTCATTTTCTTCCGTCTGTTGGATGCACTTAAGAGAAGTGATTGAAAAATGAGAAGAGATTGGAAATGGTAACTATGTAAATGAATTGGTATGAAGTTCTGTATATATACAGTTTGTTGATGAAGTATTTCATGATTGAAATTTCTATTAAAAAAGTCAGTTCAGTTGCTATAATTCCAAATCCCAAATATTTAATTAATTTTTGGTATTATAGGTGTGATTAACATGTGCAAGTCTTGGGGTAATTTGAGTCAGGATTTACTGAGATGATTCATGTTCAATGTAAGCTGCCATTGATGTTGCTGTATAAAAAGTTTCTTTGGGAAATATGGGTAAAGCCAGTCTGGAACGTATATTTGACGATAGATGTTGCACCGGAAGCCAATTTTTTTTAGGTAATCATGCCCAAAATTAGAAGAAGAGAAGTTGAGTGTTAGGATAAAAGTATATTAAAAGTTTTTAAGTTTTTTTTTTTTTTTGGTGTATTTGGAGGTCATCTAAAAAATGATTAATTACAATAGACATCCTTAAATTATGATTTAAATTTTTTTTTAAATTGGTTTCCAAATTTTAAAATGTTATAATTGAATTTTTAAAGTATCAATATCATATCAATCAAGTCTTTTTGTCAGTCTAATTGCCAGTTTGGGTGTTAAATTTTACCTTGAATTTGACATGGTACGTAAACCATATTTTTAACATGTATATACTTATTTCATAGACAACTTAGATCTAACGTGTTACAAAGCAAACAATGTTATTGAAATATAGGAGGGCTTTTTCTATAACACTTCGTATCCAAGCGATATGTGATGTAGCTATATACACGTGTAAAATTTAATCAAGTTATATTTCACGTCAAATTTGAGTTAGCATTTAATTCCTTAACAAATGATCAGGTTAATGAAAGACTTGATTGATTCGATATTAGTATTTTGATAACTCAATCAAAATGTTGTAATATATACGAGTATCCAATTAAATTAATGGTTTCTTTAGCAAGTAAAGTATGGGTTATAAAATTGGGATGTGGTGGTAGTGAAAGGGAGAAATTGCATAGTTAAATGGGCATTAGTTCCAACTAACTAAACCCTAGTGGCGTGTCTTGATGAGCTTTCACTTTAGGCTGTCCTAACTTCTGCTACACCCTTTTTTTTCCATCTGTTTTTGCCCAATTTCAGAACAAAGGTCAACTAAAATAATGGGACCTTGCATTTACATTACAAACAAGATCTTCACTCACTCACTCACCCTTTGGTTTCTTTTATATATTTTGTATTGCGTGCCCTCTCATTTACTACCACTTCCCCAGTCACTTTCACATACTGTAAATTTCAACCATGGTTCGACAGATAAAAGAGATTGGACATCCTTTCTTACATACAAAATTATTTAATACCCAAACCCTTCCTATTAGGGGGCCTGCATGAATTGCAGAAAATGGCCTCCACCATATTCACAATGCTCATCTTTCCCTTCACACAGTTTAATTATGTTAAGAGGCAATTATAGATTATAGTGGTTTCTTGCTTCTTTCATCTTTTTAACTCAATTGGGTTTTCATTTTTCCGGTACAAAATAGATTGTAACATGAACATCAAGATTAAATTAAAAATATTAGTAAGGTTTAAATTCCCAACCTGTTACATGTGCAATACTTTCGTTAAATCTGGGTTGTCAACTGGAATCTTTTGCCTATAAGTTTAATTATATACAAGTAAAAATCAAATTGGGGCAAGATGGGGATGTAGCTCAAATGGTAGAGCGCTCGCTTTGCATGCGAGAGGTACAGGGTTCGATCCCCTGCATCTCCATTTTATGTTCATTTAACTGGCTACTCTATAAATGAGAAAACACAAAATCTAGTATATTTAATTTTGGAAGATATAGTTGGGTAATAATAAAAATATCTTTAATTTACAAAAATAAATTATATTCTTTTGAGGTATTTTTGTTATTTTATATATTTTATGAAAATAATAAGATTTTAGGTGAAACATTTATAATTTTCAACATTTGTATTTTACCATTAAAGTATTTATACCAAATTTGTTATTTAATTTTGTTTTTCATCCACAATCTACACTATTATTTAAAATTTTGATTGAATTTGTCTCCTTCAATCGAATCCCAACTAAGTTATGAAATTATCAAAAGCTCAACATTTTTAATAAAGCAATAAATATAATTTTGAGAGTACTTTTATTTTTTTTTACATACAATTTTAAAAAAGTACATACACATGATGATATTTGAACTCAAATCCTCAAATTCTTCCTTCCAACTCTACCATTTCAACCAAAACCACATTTAATTTTTATGTCAATTTTTTATAGATTGAGTTGGTGTCACTTATTAACTGAGTTCTAACTTGATTGTAAAATTACCAAAAACTCGTTCATTTTACAAAGCAACAAATATTATTTTAAGAGTATTTATGTTTTCTTTTTCATATTTTGAGAAATCTAAAAAAATATACATGACGGGAATCATAGAATTTAAACACCATAATTTTCACAAATTCAACTTTATCAAAACCACATTTCATTTTTATAATAAAATTTGGAGGAAACTACATTCAAAATCATTAACCTATTAGTAAGTTTATGTTTTGATCACTTAATTACAAAAAAGTTACAAAATTATCACTAAATTATTAGAAAATTTTCATTTAAGTTATCTAGTTGTTAAAATAGCTACTGTATGACCTTCCTGTTGGTGAGGGTCTCACTATGTGGGTGGTCCTTAATTTCTGCCATATTTCACTCCATTTATTTTTGTCTTTTACGTGACTTGTGGGCAGTCATTCTTTTTGTCTTTTAAGGGTGGTGTGGCCAGCAATTTTTTAACGTGAAAAAGAGAGCCGAAAAATCAGATTTCAGAGAAGAGAAAAAACAGGAGAGAAACAGAGAGAGTTTGAAGCAAAATTCAGTTTTTTTTTAAAGTTTGGTCCAGCAGTGATCAACTCTTCGATCGGAGGTCCATCCGTGGTTCGATTGAGCTGATTTTTGGACAGCAGCTAGGCGACAAGGTGTTCTTGACTTTGTACGGTCGGATTTTTCATCCGAGTCCTGTAGCGTCAGAAATACCCATTTTACAGCAGCTGCGATTTTGGTGATGTTCTTCCATTTTTCTCTCTTTTGCTAAAGATTACATATTGTTAGCCTTGTTGGAGTTAAATGCTTGTTGTAGGCTTGATATTGTGATCTTGTAGCTGAACATTTGATTATAGTGAAGCATTTGATCGGACTCTAAAGTCCCGTGGTTTTTACCCTTGATTTAGAGGGGTTTTCCACGTAAAAATACCGGTGTCTCTATTTATTATTTTTATTGCGGTTGCATTGGTTGATTTGTGGTTGATTAAGGTTGCTAGAGTACATATTTTTGAGCTATTGTGCTTGCCATAATATTTGACAAGAGTTATAGGGAGAGAAAGAACACCGATTGTGCTTCGCTTCCGTTCGGTTGTTCGGTTTCATTCCCAACACTTCCATGTTCTCACTGTCTGCACCAATCAAAAACTCTCATTTCCTTTCTCTTTTATAGTTCAGTTTTTTTTTCATGAAACAACTTTGGACATCACGAATTTACGAACTAAAATCCAAACAGCTTTCTTCTCCGATCTTCAAGATTGACCATCATATGAATTTTGATCTAAGGTATGCTCTTCTACTCATTGATTGGTATTGCTCTACTGTATCGACCGTCGAATCGTCGCTTGAAGCTCTCTAATCAGACTTTTTTTAAAAAAAGAAAAGAAAGAAAGAAAGTTTAATAGCCTAATAACTTAAATAAAAACTTTTGAATAGTTAAATGAGTTAAATAAAAATATTCGAATAATTAAATAATATTTTTTAAAATTAAGCCTTAAAGTTTGATAACTTTTGTTACATAAGATTCTTAATGTGCAGTATTACTGATATCATTGATCTGTTGAGTAAACTTTTGGAGTCAACTGGAGCTCCAGTCCAGTGCAATTAAGCACCTTTTTAGTGCAAACGCACCATTTTGAAGCATTTGGATTGCTTCAGTTCAGCGTGTTTAATCACATCAACTGCACTGCACTGATCGTCTACATTTTCACTGGAGCTTCAAGCTCCAGTCCTTCCACTGGCATCAAAGTTTCCTGCAAGGAAAAACATTATTCTTTATTCAACTTCATTTTTTATTATATTTTATTTAAAAAACAAAATAAATTTAATTAATAGAATTGGTAATTTTATTATTATATACTAAATCATTAAACATATATCTTATTATTATGATTAATTTATATGAATAAAAAATAATATTATATTATATTTTATTAATTTATAATTTAATATAATAAATCCAACTCCAATAGATGAGAAGGAAGTCTAAAGCTCTTCCATTTTCACAAGAGCTGCTGAATTAGGCATCTCTCAAGATGATTCTCCTCTTAAATCATTAGAAAGAAAATCAATGCCCAATGCTAAGTAGAACATTTATTATTTGATTACAGGGGAAAAAAGGTCGGAAAATTACAACATTACAAGAAAATTGAATACCCCATTTTATGCACCTTTCTCTCAAAATCACCACCATACGTTATGAATTTCTCTACCTCATCAACCCACCCTTTTATCTGGGTTGCCTTTTTCAGCTCATCCTTTATTTCCCCATGTTAGTTTTACTCCATTTTGTTGGTTACTACTTGTTAGGCACTCCTCATTTTTTATTACTCTCATCATAGCCCAAGGTTAATTCTTTCCGACATCTTTATGATGTCGGAGTGAATCTGGTCGCCTCCTATCTCGTCCCCGGTGGCACCAGCTGCAACACGCATTATGTCTTCGATCAGAGCGAAATTTCCCATGATGTCGACGTGTGACCCACTCTCGATCCCCCTCCCTTCCATCAGACTAGTTGGCGGCTTGTGCCGGTACTCCCTGATGTATGTGGCAATACCAGATGGATTGAACCGGGTTCGTCCTCTCCAACCTTTCGCACACATGAAGCCGGCACTTAGAACCGGTACACTCTCGTCCCCGTCTGCGAAATAGACTCCACCTTTCAAGCAGCTACCATCTTCTCCGTGGACTGAGTTATCAATCTGGTATGGAATGCTTTTGCACCTACTGTTAGGTGATAGCTTGTACACGTATGATCGTTCAGTCGGAATTCCGACACCATACATGCAATATATCTCCATGTCCGGAGCATCAGATAATCTGAAAAGCAATGTGCTTAGAATCTATCCATTACATATACATACAACTCAAGTGTAATTATGTGTACTTACTTCGTTTCAAGTGGATTAGACCAGTATTTGTAATGGTTGTATTTAGGGTCATCAAGATTTTCAGCTATTCCATGTGAAAAATGAGCTTCAGCTCGTCTCATCATTTTCGGTGCCACAAACCGAAGCAGATCAAGAAGAGTTGTAGTTGTGTAAGCTTTATCTGCTGCAACATTTTGGATGCTTTGCCTGCTCATCTCATCATATTCAGTCCATGCCTCTCCACACGAAAAGTTATTGAAATTTTCGGAAGTACTCGTTCGCGAAAATTCCTGATAATGAAACATAATTATTGATTGCCACTACGGAAGCAGCTTTTCTTCTATATTTTCCTGGGTACATATCAAAAGAGATAAAGGTTAAATATAATACCTTTGAATCAGCAGTGGGAAGCTTTGAAGAATGTAAAACTGAGGCTGGCTTGCCGAAAGAGATTATTCTTCCATAGTTAGCAAGATCTTTGACTAGGAAGCCTCTCTTAACGTCACTGTTGTTGACATTATTAGTGGTTAGAGAGGTCTTAGAATGGCTTCTCTTGGAGAAGTCACAAACATGACCTTCTTCAGGAGACCGGTCCATGTTTCCCCAAATGACCTCTCCACCTTTAGGCAGCAATGACACGATGGAGTCCCATGTCCGAGCCATCCGCATGACACGTTCAAATGTTTGAAGGCCCAAAATCTCGGAATCGAAAACTCCCGGCGCCATAGCTCTACAACAAATATGGTATATGTTTCATGCACAAAACATCAAGTAAACTATGTTTCATCCACTCAACTACTACTACAAGGAAGAGATGGAAAAGCTAACCTGATGTAAGAAACATCTTTGCCCTCAGCAGAGAACAAATTACTAACAGCCTTCGGAACACCGAGAAACGCAGGACCAATGTTCATGACGGCCTTGATGTGCTTGGCACACCAACCTGGACCACCACCGCCCCCCATAGGAGGAGGTGTTTCAACCCATTTAAGGAAGTGAAGAAAATAGATGACCCCCATGGAATGGGGCACCGCTACCACTTTCTTATACCCATTGCTTATATACATTAGCTCAATTTTACTTTTCAGCCTAGTAAGAGCATGGTCCCGAATCTGTTTTTCCCCAATAAAAAAATATATTTATTAGTAATCACTCGATTTAATATCTTATAATTAAGGGGTTGTTTTCATCCAAATTCTTATTTCTGCCAACTGCTAAGCCTAAAGGAGCACTGTTTTGTTGAGATGGACATGAAAATAACACAATGCAAGAAGCAAAGGGTTAGCCATTATATTTATACCTCTGTATTCTGGAAAGATAGCCTCCAATCATAAGCAGCCATATGCAAATTCTTGCCCTCATAGCCGATTTTCGCCAAATTTTCAATGAGAACAGCCCACACGAAATATCCAGGAGCAAAATAGTCGGCTCCAACCAGCCCCGGAACGGCACGAACTCGGATTCCTTGTGGGTCAAGGCCAGTTTCATAGTGCAAAGACAAGTGCTCCAACAAACACAAAGGCCTAAACATCAATCAATTTCAATCTCAAGAAAGCCATTAAATGAGCAAATGATGAAACTGTTAGTAGTATTTTTTTTAAAGTACCTTTTGAAGATCTGAGTGAAGCTACCACCACCCCAAAGGCGTTTACGAAACAGACCATCGGCACAAGGCCTGCCTTCCCAAAGCTCTAGGCCACCGGTGACAATGCCAGGGACTAAAACGACAGGGTGAAGGGCCGTCAAGCCTTCACGCTTAAGCCTCACTCCGGGGCCTGGTAATTCAGGAACCCGAAGCAATGTAAGTGGCAAGCAGTGGTAGAAGAACAAAAGGAGCCACCAAGTGGTGCAAAGGTAACCAATAATCCAACAGCAAGAATCTAAGCACCTCCATTCTTTTGGTTGCCTCTTAGGTTGTTTTCTCTTCTTGTTGATTTCCAAGGCAAAGTTGTTAGCAGATAGGACATCCTCTTCCTTCTTGTCGAGTTTTTCATCAATCTCAAAAGATTCATATCCCACTGAAGTACACTTAACCGCTGACTCTACATAGCATAGTTTCCTAAACCTTAGAAGAGAGGCCATTCCCGACAGACAATAAAAATCGTAGAATTCACTGAAAAGCACAACAACAACAAAAGCTACCCATCAAAGGGGGAAACTCAAAAAACATGAAAACATTACAAACAATGTAAGAACAAGAACTTCTCACTAATATAAAAATACAAGTGTAGACAGACAAGTGAATTATTATAAAGGTGAGAGAATTGTGGTGAGCTTTTAATTAAAGATTGTGCGTTACTGAAAGGGGAAAAGAACACTTGTTGAAGAAGAAGAAGATATGGGTGAGCCTGAAAAAGTGGGTAAGAAACAAACAGGGACTCACAGAGATAAGAAACAAAAGATAAGATGGGATTCTTCTGTCATAGGATTTTAGAGAATGTAAGTATGGGTAGTGAAAGAGAAGGAAGGTGGGTGTGGAGGCGGAGGGAGGGACTGTATATACATAGATAGGTGGAAGATGGAAAAAGGTATAACAAAATTTGTTTAGTGATATTGAATGACACTTGTCTTGGTCCTTTACATGCATGAGCTGAGCTGATCACCCTTTATCATCACCTGTCACCTTTTCTGTACAGTTGAAGTCTCTCTTAGCTTACGCTTTCATTTCTTAGGTATTCACAATGTAAATGCAAATGTATTCCTATGTGTATGACTTCAACATCATTCATTAAATATGTTTCCAGAACATCTAAAACCTCTTCATTTAATTACTCATTTATTTTTACTACTTAAATTTTCTTTTTGTTAATTTTATCATTTTAGAAATAAATAAATTAAATTAATCACTTTACCCTTAAAATAAGAATATTCCTATTTAGAGTGATTAACAGATAATTTATGTTAATTTTAGAATTATTTACGTGACATAGTTCTCTTACCATTTAACATTAGAATCACTAATAAAATGACCAAATTAATAAAAAAGAAAATTAGGTGACCAAAATAAAAATAATCTTATTTATCGTAATTAACCGATACCCTTTATTTTAAATTTTGACATATAATTATAGTTTATATTATTTAATTAAAGAATTTAAAAACTATTTTTAGATATAAACATTCTTATAATAAAATTAATTACTCTAATTGTTTTAATTTAGTTGGTGTTTGGTTAGTTAATTACATCAACTTGCCAACATGATTAATGAATTAAGTCTTGTCATCCTCCTCTTCCTATTTGTAAATGTTACATCAAACTAGAGGTGGGCATGGGCCGGGCCCAACTAAAAATTTAGGCCCGTTCATTGGGCTCGGGCCGGGCCGGGCCCAAAAATGGGTCTAAAATTTTGCCCAAACCTGGCCCATATAAAAATACTAAAACCTGAGCCCGGCCCGGCCCGCCCGTATTAATTTTTTATATTATTTTATATACTTTTTAAATATATATAATACATCAAAAATATTAAAAAAATCAAAATAAATATTTTTCAACAAATTGAAAATAAATTTTAAAAAATATGTAGACTTAAATAACACTAAAATAGATGCAACTTAACAAGCAAATGCCTCTAAAATAATAACAAAATTAACAAATGTCTTTAAAATAATAACAAAATTAACAATAAAATAAGTTTTATATAATATCTAAATAATAACAATAAAATAATAGAAACAAAATAGTAAAATGGTAGCAAAATAAGGAGAAAAACAATAAGAAAATAATATTAAAAAATAGTTTTTTTCTTTAATGAATTCGGGCCGGGCCGGGCCCGGGCCAAAAAATGCCTTACCCGAGCCTGACCCATTTTTTAAACGGGCCTTATTTTTTTGTCTAAGCCCATTTTTCGGATCTATATTTTTGCCCAAACCCTCCCACATTTCGGGCGGGCCTTCGGGCCGGGCCGGGCCGCCCGGCCATGCCCACCTCTACATCAGACCATAAATTGTGTAGGTGAAACAAATAAAATTTATTTAAGTAATATTTGTTTTGAAATGAAAATAAATATTGATTATAATTATAATCTTGAAGCGTGATTTCTCAAATATGAAATTCTTATAATCATATTTTTTAATTGTTATAAACTTGGGGAGAGGAGATGTGACTTGAATCATATTTTGGGGTTAATATGTAACAATTTTATCACTTTAATTGTGACTCGGTAATTATATGTTAATAAATTTAATTCATATTTAAACATTTTAATTATTTATATTCGTTCTTAATAGTTGAAAAAATTATGCATAAATTATATAAATGAATATTTGTTTCTTAAAAACAATGGTAATTTTACTTTAAAACAAAAGCAGTTTTACTATGTTTCGTATTCAAAACTGTAATTGCGAATGTATTCGGATTTATATTTTAATTAATTATTCATATTTTATATGATATCACTTATTAATAAATAGTTGACAAAAAATAAAAAGAATTAATACTTATTTTTAAAGGTTCTAAGGTGTGGCTGTGTATAGAATATAAATCACGGATGGATTCAAGATTTTACTTTAAGGGAACGAAATTTTTAAATTCGAATGATTTTTTTTTTAATATAAAAAAGTGTTAGTTCTTTTCGGATATTTTTTTTATTAAACAAATCAATTTAATGTTTTTCAAAAAGCATAAACGATTTAATTGTAAAAAATTAAAAGAAAAAAAATCACACTATACAAAATTAAATATTTCTTTCCAATATGCAAAAAAGAATAACTAATACTATACTAAAAATTTCATAAATATCATTATAATTCCAAAAATTAAATTAAAAAGAACTTGGCCTTAGTCTTGTTTCTCAATACTAGGCATCCTAAATTGCACCATCCGCTTTTTCATAAGATCGAACTCATCAATGATATAATCTGTTGAAAATTCTCGAGCTATATTTTTTTGCGATGTATGCCACTAAGTAGGTTGAAAGAAAATCATCTTCCATTCTGTTGCGAAGCCTTGTCTTCACAATTTTCATGGCTGAAAATGCTCGTTCGGTTGTTGCAGTAGACATGAGAAGAGTTAGCACAAGACAAATAGTTCTATAAAGAAGAGGATAAATACTTGACTTTTTTGTCTTAGCTAGCACTTGACATAACTCGGCAACTGTTGAAGCTTTCTACAACTCCGTGCTTTGATGATCACCAAGTTGAAAATGCTCCGATTGAATCTTCATGTGTAGCTTTTATTGCTCCATAAAACCGTTCGAATAAAAATCATTTATAAGCTTGCAGATATCTTCCACTCGAAAAGCTTTGTAATTATTGCGTGGATCCAAAGCGGAGCTAAGAACAAGTTACTCCACTACCTCATCATTAAAGCGAGAATTCATTTCTGTTAGCAATGAATCGATACCAGCAATGAATATATCAAATCGATAATGATGCTCAATAGTGAGCTTATCTCTTTGGATGCAAGACCAACCTTGCCCATCTTTGGATGAAGCACTTAAATTGGGGACTTTTATCTCATGATCTTTACAAAATAACTTCATTTTCTCAAACAAAGGATCCCACCCATGTTCTCTGAATTTCTAGAGAAGCGTTTTAGTTGATGACACCAACTGCATCGCGTTTAGTATATCCTGCGATTTATACTGTAATGCTTGACAAAGATCATCAGTGATTCCAAGCATCTCAATCAAAAAATGTAAGATGAAAACAAATTCAACGGATGTCATTGCATCATACATTCCATTAGCTTCACTCCTTTGAGTAAGGTTGCCGAACTTGATGATATCTTGTAATACAACATAGACGGAATCGAACATCCTCATCAAGCTATGGAGAGAAACTAAATGAGATCCCATCGGGTATCTCCTGGACGTTGGAGAGTACTGACTTGATTTTTCCCTTTTCCAGTTTCAAGCTCACCACTGTCAATCAACCCTGCGATATAAGATTCCTCAATGTCTCTTAATTAATCATGACGTTTGCTTGAAAAAGCAACCAAATTGATTATACCAGTCAAGTATGAAAAAAATTGACAAATAGGAATAATCTTATTTGATGCAACTACTAGAGTTAATTGGAGACGATGAGTAAGGCAGTGAACATAGTATGTAAATCGACACTTTTTAGCAAATAACACTTGCAAGCTATTCCATTCGCCACCCATATCACTTGCACCATCATATCATTGACCATGAATATCATCCACATTAAGGCAATGACATAAAAGAACTTCAAATGTAACCTCCCCAACCCGATCTAGATGTTAGACCCGAATTCAAAAGATTACATTTTCCATTGAAATGACCTAGTACGGTAAAAGTTTATAAAACAGTCAATTTAAAATATTTATTTATCTTAGAAGAAAACTTAGCCTATTTTTAGGAAAACTAACGAGTTAACAAAATCCAATTAATTTTAACCTTGTTCTCGTAACGGTGACTATTTTTGAAAAATTAGTTAAACTTATTTATTCTTCCAAGTTTTATTTATAATCTAGCAGCGGAAAAGTGATTTTTAACTTAGTTTTATTAAAACTATATTTCATGCTTAATTAATCAAAAACCATATCTTAAATTAAGTTAAATGTCATGCATGCTAAATAAAACCAAAACCTAAGTCTCATGCCACAGTTAAAAAATAAATCCATACAATCTTTGAATAATAAATCATCAAACAATAAATCTAAAATATTTATATAGAAAAACATATCTGAGCCGAGGCTCTCCGAATTTCGTGTTTGCGTCCTAACCTGGTGGGTTATCTGAAAAGATAGAAATTAAAAAGGGAGTGAGCTATAAAGCTCAGTGTAAGTTTCATCACAAGCAAAACCTGTGCAAATAGTCGATAAGTCATTCTAAATAATAATACATATAATAATCGCTGGGAACTAGCGAATCAGAGTACTAATTTTTCAGATTATCAATAGTATCTCGAAATTCATAATATCAATTTCAAAATATCGGTATTTCAGTTGACTTAACAATTTATACATAAGTATAAATATGTCATCACAGAAATACATTTTGAATGCACATGCTTTATGAATGCCATATAGTTTCAATTTAATAGAAAAGATCCTACCCCTCTGTTACACACCACACTATGAATTCCCCAGAACTCATCCAACCTCATAACTCTGGGTTGTTGATAAACCACCGTTGTTTTACTGTTACTGCCACTTGTTGTGAATGCACAACATATTTGTAGATTAAAATAACTGCAACTTGGTTCTTAATCGAACCACATTGTTTGCAGATTAAATTGCCACTTTTCCTCCGTACATATCATCCCACCCCATGCAATGCAATATGTCACGGTTTATAATAGAATAAATCAACACTAGCAGTACTTATGCTTAATATGTATTTTATTCATTCACTAGCAATTAACATACTTTAACAAGTATCTCAATAGAGTGGTGTTAATATTAACACTAATAGAGTATCTGTTTCACAATGACAGCAATATGTATATACACTTCATATACGATATAGCCATAACACTTTGGTCTTTAAATCACATATTCCAGAATATCACAAAGTCAGGGACTAAATTGTACAAATAAAACTCTAAAACAATTCTGGGCTTATATAGAGACTAAATTGAACATATCATACATATACATAATATTAATAATTTAGCCAATTAGATCATGAATTCTAGCATTAATCATATTATCAAGAGCTTAATTGAATAAACTAAAACACTAAAAATAGTTTGGGAACTAATCAGGGACTAAATTGAACATATTATAAAATTCTGGGTCAAAACTATAAAATTTGATAATCAGGGGACACAAGGTCGTGTGGCCAGATTGTGTGGGAAGCCCTGGGCTGTGTGGAGGGGGTACATGGCCGTGTGGCTAGACCGTGTAATAGACTGAGGGCGTGTGGAAATTGAAAAATCAAGGTGTAGAGGAGACACAGTCGTGTGGCAAGCCATGTGAGAATCGAAAAACCTAGGGTTTCAGGCGGACATGACCGTATGAGGGGCTGTGTGGTCCAAACGGATGGCCCACACGCCCGCGTGGTTAGCTGTGTGGCCTTATTCTAGGATCGGTTTTGCCTCAATTCACTTATAAAATAACACATACCTGTCACCAGGGTTTCAAGTGACAATCCTCATGTTCAAATCTGATCTGGGGTATTTAAAACGGGTCATTCAAATAGGATTTGCGCAAGAATTAGATGTTGTTTTCAAGATTTATCAAGATTACTGAGAAATATCGACAAGATTCATAAGAGATCGTTTAATCGATCTTAAAATTAATGTAGAAAGGAATTCTACAGGAATTTAATGTCTAAACATCGGGATTGGACAATTCTTACGAATTCTTGGCAAGGTTCGAAGGATGTTTCTATTTGCGATCATGAATCCAATTGAAAAATGAGTTAATATTGGGAATAAATTTTGATTCAGGAACAAAAATAATTTTAGTAGTGGAATGAAAAATTTGATGAAAAGAAAACGAGGAAGAAAAAAATATTAAAAACAGAAAAGAGGGAGAATTCAAATTGAATTAGAAAAGAAATCAAAATCCTAGGGTAATTAGGATAAGAATGACTAAATAGCTAACTTTCAAAATTTTAAGGGGCTACATGGTAAATTACCCATATTATCGAAATTAAAAGGAAAACAAAAGGAGGGTGGCGTGACTTGAATTTGGGAAAGCAAGGGAGAAGTGCAAATGCTTAACCATTTGGGCTACTGCCTACACTTATTCAATTTCTACTTCATTTAATATATATTTTAGATTGACTTTCATCCTAACTTGCTGAAAAATAAAGAAAAGAATTGGTAGAAGTGTGGCTTGAACCTAAGACCTCTAAGGAGTACACTAAACACTTAACCATCAAGCCTAATCATTTACTTGGTCTTCTTTACAATTAACCCCCTATATTTTGGGGTGTTACGTTACAAATTGCCTTCTCCAAAGCTAACGATGTGGTGTCCTTCACATGAACCAAATCAAAGAATTGTTTACGTATAAAACCTTCTTTATCAACAAACCGCAATACAATTGTTATTTTTTCTTTCTTTGACACATCACGAGCTTCATCCACTATAATGCAAGATTTTGAATCTTTAATCTCTTCCAGAATGAATCCCTGGATTTTACTCGCCTAAATAGAAAGAATGTCTTTCTGAAAAGTCGGACTGACATACTATGCATTTTGAGGGGCATTTTATAAGAGAATTTCCCCCACATATTCATTATAAGAATTCAAGAGTTTTATTAGTTCAAGAAAGTTACCTCGATTTCTTGAATCTTGTGCTTCATCGCGTCTCCTAAATGAACAACCTTGAAATACAAGCCAGTTGACAACATCTATTGACACCTTGAGTTGTAGGCGATTTCTTGCAACTTGTTCAGAATTTTGTTTCTCAATAATCCTCCCAATATTTTGCAAGGAATTCTGAAGATTGAGATAATTTTTCATTGCATTCATATGTAAAGAATTTGCATCCTTACCCACATAAGTAACAAAAGGACATTTAGATCCTTCATTGATCTTCTTTCATGATTGAAACCCTTAGCTTGTAAAAGTATTTCCATGATGCCCAAAAGGCTTGTTGAAGAGAAAATAAGGAAGACAATATGCGACATTCTTACGTAGTGAAACCTTGAGCCAATCCGAGAATAACTTGTACCAAGATAAGAGAAATCGACGTCCATTCTTTTCAATATACTGAGGAGATTTTGGAGCCTCACTTGGAGGAATCGGTTGATATGGCACTGATCGGTGTGTCACAGTCTTAAAATTTATAATGAGAATGATCGAGCCTAAAAACTAACTATGACAACGATTGAGGCAAGTGTACCTATCGAACAGTAGTATAGCTTAGTGGCAAGACCGGATTGTCGAACCCAAAGGAACCGAAAGTACTAATACTAACTTTCTTTTTATTATTTAGCCTTAAAATTGAAGTGAATCGGTTTAATCTAGAAAATTAACTAACTACTAAGCTAAAGACGATGAGACAAAAAGAATGAAATTAGGAAAATACTTGTAGGAAAAACCAATTGATTAAAACAATACCCAAGGAAGAATCCACCTAGACTTCACTTGTTATCTAACTCTGAACTAGACGATTTATTCATTTGACTTGATCCGTAAGATCCCCTAATGTATATTAAACCCTCTCTCGAAGCGAATAACGTCTAAACCTAGGTTGATTAATTGAAATCTCTTTCTAATTAAAACCCCTAGAATTGCATTAACTCGATCTATGGAATCCCATATTAGGTTTCACCCTAATCTGGCAAAATCTCGTCACCCTATCTCTAGGCGTGCGATCAACTCCGCTTAATTATGCTAGATCTACTTTTAAGCAGGGACTTTTGCTCCTCCACCTAAGCACATCAAACTTGAATTAATATCCGTGAAATATCAACACAAGAATTAAGAACACATAATTAAGAACAAGTCAAATATTTATCATATAGTTCAAATAAACGATAACAAGATTCATCTTAGGTTTCATCCCCTGTGTATTTGAGGGTTTAGTTCATAATGATAATAAAATACATCTCAAAAGAAAAGATAAAATAAAATATAAGAAAAACTCTAAAACCCCCTGAAGGAATTGAAGAGAGATATTCCGTCTTGAGTATAACTTCGGCTTCTTGAGATGAATCAGCTGGCTTTCTTCAAGTGATTTCTACAATTCTGATCTTTCTGTCTCGGCTCCTTGGCCTAGCTGGACGCCCCTTGAAAGTTGGCCTCTAGGGTGTTTATATAGGCTTTTGGAATGTGTTTCTTTACCCCTAAGTATCCAAATCTGAGTGAAATTCCTCTTCTCCACACAGCAGGGCACGCCCTGGCACACGCCCGCAGTGAATCGTGGCGGGGCCGTGTTCAGGTCTGATTAGGGAGGTACGGTCGTGTGAATCGTGGCCAGGCCGTGTTCAGGTCTGATTAGGGAGGCACGGCCGTGTTGCTTGGGCCCAAGCTGTGTCAATTTCGTGATTTGGCCTATTTGGTCTGTTTTAAGCCCGTTTCTCGTTCTTTTCATCCTCCGGTGCTTTCCTGAGTATAAAACATGAAAACAAAGGATTAAAAGCACCAAATTACACAATTCAAGGCTTAAATCACCCAAAAGTATGCTAAATGTGGGTTTAAAATATGTTACTATTACGGTTTATCAAATACCCCCACACTTAAGCTTTTGCTTGTCATCAAGCAAAATTCTCAACTCATGATTAAAACGAACTTTCTTGATTCATAATATTCATCAATAATGTTTCATCATAATTCAAAGATAATTCATACATGGATAATTCAAATCAAAGAGTCCTAAAGATTCAAACAATCCAAGTCATACATTTTGTAGCATGAAAACATAGGTGTTTCCCCTCATCTAAATAATTACTTCTGATTTAAAATTGACAAGGATTGACATTCTCACTAAAGATTCACTCAAATCACTCGGAGTGTTTAAGGTTCAGAATTGAACACTCAAAAGTCAAACATGAAGAGTTAATCCCATAGGCTTGCATGAGAATCACATCTCCACCACTATAATATGAGATAATACACAAATCAAAAGGTCTTTAGCAGGGTTGTAACGGGGCTTGGGTTAAGGTGTGGACAAAGCTGAATTAGAAGGTTAGAATCGAGATTGACCTGACAAATTACCTAACTAGAAACAATGAACTGCATATAAATAATTACATCAATTGAAAACTTATAACACTAATAACACAAGCTTCTTCTAAAGATGTGAATTTAACTGTTTTGAGCTCATAGAACATAGAACTTAATAATGAATATACTTTGGTTTTTTTTTTTAAGAACAAGTCACATATATATAATAATTGATGAATTTACTATCAAAATCAATAGGCAATTGATCGAATCAAATCTCGATATAAGGGTAGTCAAAAGGAATGGTGATAACAAAAACAAAGGGTTTTGGGATAATATTAGTGGGTGAGTCAATAAAAAGGGTTGTTAGGATCAACGAGGTTCACTAGGGATTAATAAAATGGTAGGCTTTTTAGTGGAGTGAGTGGGTTAAAACCTAGGTGCCTTTATCATCTTAGTATATCAAATCAAAGGTGTGGTCTCGACATGTATAATCGATGCAAGTTCTAGAATAACAAATCAATGTTGACACACTCATAATCAAAAAGTGAGCAAGAAAAAGAATATATGCTCTATAAGGCTCAAAATCTCACAAAAATTATGGGTATTTTGATGTCATCCTCGCTAAATTTCAAACTTCAAAGTAATATTCAAATTCAGGTAGACAACCTAGAAAAAAATTTTAATTCAGAAAAATAGACTTATCATGCTTGATTCTATAGTATCTTAAAGTATAAATCATCAATGCACAATTATTACTGACTTAATCTAAAACATATCAATAAAAATAATAATTCACAGGAAATTTCATTCTAATCATAATATGAGAAACTTACTTAAGAAACAAGACATAATTCAAGATTTTAGAATAATGCAAAAAGTTTGGCACCTAATTTCAGGAGTTTGAGAATAATGAAAAAAATTAGGCACCTTTTTAGGTTGTTCACCCCCCACACTTAAGATGTACATTGCCCTCAATATACAAAGATATATATATATATATAAACAATTAAGTACAAATCAAAAGATATGGAGGGAAGTGAAACTCCCTAAATTATGGATGAAATCCTTGCGTTGGAGGTGAAAGATAAGTTGGATGAGGCGTCTCTGGTGGTGGTTTGGGGGCTGCCCACTATTACTGCGCTAGATGAAAAAATTGGGTAGCCCGTGAAGAAATAGCCAGGAAATACTAAGAAAAGTTCAAAATAAACTAACTATTTATTTAAAAAAAAGCAAGCTAAAGGGAGGGAAAATAAAAAGTGAAATAAAATTAAAAGAAAAGATTAATGGACCGAAGAGTCCTTATTGTTGGATGGTTTGCGAGGTGGGTGTGACTTCTAAGGCCGCGGTGATGTTGGCAGAGGTCGTGGTGGGGTGATTTCAAGCAAATTTGAAGAACCTAAAACCAAGAAACTAAAATAGAATAAGCTAAATTAAGCATAAGAGTGTTAAAGAGAAGGAAATTAAAAGAGATGAGAAAAGAAAACTAAAAGCTAAATGGTCTCAAAGACCCTTGGCTTTTCGACTAGACGAAGCGGCCGGCATGAACTTATATAGATTGGCCTCCCACAGGGAGGCTGTGCTTGGATCTTTCCGTTTCTTTGACATGGATGTGGTGTAGCTCAATGGTTTTGTAGATGGAGGAATAGAGGAAAAAATGGAGGGGTTGGGAGAGTGAATGTGAGTAGGGAAAAAAAGGGATGGGGAGTGGGTGAGGAAAGGGGGCAAGGGGTGTTTTAAATATAATTTTCAAAGCTGGTACATCCCCACGCCCGTGTACCATGGGCGTGTTGGGTCACACAGCTGTATCGCACGGCCGTGTTGTGTTTCGTTCGTTTCTCTCACGCCTGTTTCGTGGTCACCACGCCCATGTGGAATCAAACAGTGTCGACCACGGCCGCGTCGCACGGTCGTGGCTAGTTAGTTAGAGCTCGTGTGTCTTCCCCCAGTGTCGACCACGGCCATGTCGCACGGCCGTGGCGGGGTAGTTGGGTCCGTGATTTGAAGATACGATCCGTCTTGACTCGCACCGCCTCCCGCGCCATATCGATGCGGAGATTCGGTGCATCCACACGCCCGCGCCACGGCCGTGTGTGTGAGGCCGTGCAAAGATGGAAATTGGCCTTGGTTAGTTTATAGTTAGTTGCTGCAAAGGAGAATTAAGAGTGAAAATAAAATGAAATAAAATAGAAAGAGTAATGGAGTTAGTGCTCGGGTTGCTTCCTGAGAAGTGCTCGTTTAAAGTCTTAAGCTAGACTTACCTCTCGTTTGCATCATCAAGGTGGTTTGAGGAGTTGAAAGTCCTTCCGCATGCTATTAGTTTCATTATCATGATAGAGTTCAAGTCGAGATGCGTTTATATTGAAAGTGCCAAAAATAGGATTACTTACCTCTACTGTTCTGTATGGAAAAACACTGATTACCCTAAAAGGGATTTTTTTTTTGTTTGTATTAGGGTCAGGAGGAGATATTCGAGGGTCTGCTTTATCTAACAATACCTGGTCTCCTATTTTAAAGTGATTTTTCGCTCCTACGAGCTCGTCTGGTGGTTCCCTTGGTTTCTCTTCGTGTATCCCTAGTGTTTCCTTGAAATGTGTCTTCCACTCGTCTAGTTCATCAACTTGATCCCTTCGATCCTCATGAGTTGTTTCCTTGTTGGCATTGGGTCTAGGATGGGGTTTAGTTGCGTTCTTTTGTGGTTCTTCCTGCAAAGAAGGGTTAATCGAACGGTTATCAATAGAATTTACTTTCTCACCTTGTTTGCTCGATGTTTTAACCGAATCGAGAGCCTGAAGAGTGACTGTCTCGTCACCTACACAGAGTATGAGTTCACCTCGCATTGACATCAATTTTAGTCCTCGCAACTAAAAAGGTCTTCCTAGAATTAATGGAATACTATTGTCCTCATCCATGTCTAAAACAACAAAGTCTCTTCGGGAATACGAATTTATCAATCTTTACTAGCACATCTTCGATTATACCCCTAGGAATTCTAACAGTTTTATCAGCTAATTGAATGCTCATCCTAGTTTGTTTGGGTTTCCCTAGACCAAGTTATTTAAACATTTCATAAGGCACGACATTTATGCTTGCCCCTAAATCAGCTAACGCATTATCAATAGATAAACTACCAATTAAGCATGGAATTGTAAAACTCCCTAGATCTTTTAATTTTTGTGGCAATTTATTTTGGAGAATTGCTGAGCACTTTGCGTTGAGTTCCACATGTGATTCCTCGTCGAGCTTTCGCTTGTTTGTCAAAAGCTTTTTTAAGAATTTCCTTGAATCTGGCATCTGCGAAAGTGCTTCAAGTAATGGTAAGTTAATATGTAATTTTTTTAAAAGTTTAAGAAACTTACCGAACTGTTCCTCTGTGTCGTCTTTTTTCATCGCCTCGGGGTATGGTATACGAGGTTGGTACTCTTTAATTACCGGTTTTGGCTTTTTACTTTCTTCCTCAACCTTACCCTCTTCTACCACATTTTCTTGTCTTAAATGAGGCTCATCTAACCCTACATTATCATTAGTTGATATGGCTTGAATTTGCTCCCTTGGGTTACTTTCAGTGTTGCTTGGCAATCTACCTTGTGGTCGTTCCGTCAAGATCTTGGTGATTTGCCCAATTTGATCCTTGAGCTCTTGTGTCGATGCTTCTTGTTTTTCAAGTTTTGTTTCTATACTTTGGAAACGTGTTTCTGTTGCTGCTATATATTTTGTCAGCATCTCCTCAAGGTTCGGTTTCTTATCCTGTAGGTACTGCTGCTGTTGGAAATTTAGAGGGTGTTGTTGTCTTTGATTTCCTTGACCACCCCATGAAAAATTGGGGTGGTTCTTCCAACCTGGATTGTAAGTATTGCTATAAGGGTTATTTTGATATCTAAAATTGTTACTTACATAGTTCATTTGTTCGCCTTCTATGTTATGTCCGTAGGGTGGGTACTCAGGATTCGCCACACATTCACTTGTTTCGCACTGCATAACGGGTTGTACCTGCAAGGAATTACACAAGCCATCAAATTTTTTAGTTAACACATCTACCTGATTCGATAGCATGGTTACTGCGTCGAGGTTGAAAACACTGGCAGCTTTCGTGGGCTTTGTCCTTGTAACTTGCCACTGATAGTTATTCAGTGACATCTCCTCTATAAATTCGTAAGCTGCTTCAGGTGTTTTATTATTCAGAGTTCCACCGGCTGCTGAATCGATCAATTGCCTAGTTGAGGGGTTCACACCGTTATAAAAAGTTTGGACTTGTAGCCACAAGGGTAATCCATGGTGTGGGCACCTTCTCAAAAGATCCTTGCATCTCTCCCATGCATCGTAAAGTGTTTCTAGATCCATCTGCACAAAAGAAGAGATATCATTCCTTACTTTGGCCGTTTTGGCCGGCGGAAAATATTTTAATAAAACTTTTTCGGTCATTTGATCCCATGTAGTAATTGATCCTCGGGGAAGAGAATGTAACCACAGTTTAGCTTTATTTCTCAAAGAAAAGGGAAATAACCGAAGGCGGATGGCATCATCAGTAACGCCATTAATTTTAAAAGTGTCGCAGAATTCGGAAAATTTGCTAAGTGTGTGTTAGGATCCTCATCCTGCAAACCATCAAACCGAACGAATCATGTATCATCTCAGATAGTGTTAGGTTTCAATTCAAAATTATTTGCAAAGAATAGTAGGTCTAACAATACTAGATTCAGTACCAACTAAACTAGGCTTAGAATAATCATACATAGTTCGAGGAGCCTTGTACATCCCATTTTCTGCCCGGCCCATTCTACAACCTTAGACCCAACTACCCAACAACCCGATTTAAGCCCAATCCCAAATTACTAAGCCCAAATAAAAAAAGCAAAACAAACAAAAAAACCCTAAAGCTACCCTAGGCGCGCTCCTTGTCCGGCCTTTGACTCCACTTGCTTTGACCTCTCTCGAGCACCGCCCACCGCCTTGTCACGCCTCCACCGCCTCAAGTGGCCTGCAATAGATATAAAATAATAGATTTAGGCTTTGTAAATGGCTATAAAGCCATCAAAAAATTCAGATGTAAAGGGGACGATTTCTGAATAAAAAAGACAGAGAGAAATCGATGAAAAAACGGGATTTTGATAAATAAAAAAGAGCGAATATCCCAATCAACAAGAAAAGAACAGAAGACTTAAAATTTCGGAGAAAGAATACAAATCGAAAAGAACCCTAAGGTCAACATATCTCTATTACTTTTCTTATTTTGTTTTGTTATCTTCCGAATCTATCAACACCTATTCATCTATTTTTTTTCCTTTTAAAAAAAAAATCAGCACATACATATAAATATATCATTAAAAAAAAGAGAAAATTTACCCTTTTTTTCGATTTTCCGGTCACCGTGCACGATGGCCGGCGGCGGCGCCGGCAACGGAGGAGCGGCGGCGGGCTGGCCGGACCCTCGCTGGACCCAGCTCCTGCAGAGAAAAAAAGAAGAGGGTGAGAGGTTTTTTTTTAAAACCAGTGATGAAATGAAATTTTTTAGGAATTTTGGGCCTTATATAGCCTCTCAAAACGACGTCGTTTTGGGGCTGGCCTTAAACACCCAAAACGACGTCGTTTTCCCTTCAACCCGATTTTGACCCGACCCGCTAGGGAGGATCCGCATGTTTTTTATTAATGGGTTTATTGCGCTTTTGGTCCTTCCGCTTTTTTATGGTTTTGCGATTAAGTTTATGGTATTTTTTTAATTTGGCCCAACAATTTATTTCGGATTTCAATTGGATCCTCCCTGATGGTGCTCATTTTGAAGGAAGGGGTTATTGTCTATTTTAGTCCCTCCACTTCTTTCACGCGTTACAATTTGGTCCTTCCCCTTTCTTTTTATTTCAAATTTGCCCCGGATATATTGTTTTTAATTCAATTTAGTCCCTTTTTTGTTATTTTCACTATTTTATTATTAATTTAACTAACTTCCTTATTATTATTATTATTATTATTATTATTATTATTTTTATTCCTATTACTCTCGTTTCATTATTATTATTTTCCTTATAAATCATATTATTATTTATATATTTATTATTATACTATTATTATTATTACCATTATTACTATTATTATATTACTATTTATATATATATATACATACTATTATTATCATTTCATTATTATTTCATTATTTCATTTATATTTATTACTATTTTCACTTTTTGTTTATTATTATTATTAGTATTATTATTATTATTATTATTATTATTATTATTATTAGTATTAGTATCATTTTTATTATTATTAGTTTTATTAGTTTTATCATTATTACTATTTCTTATTTTATCATTTTTTTATTTCTACTACCACTATTTTTATCATCATTATTATTTTATCATTATTTTCTACCATCATTGTTAATATACGATTATTATCGTAATACTTTTATTTTATCACTACCTATGTTATTACTTTTACTTTATCATTATTATTAATATCTTAGTATCACTCGTACTAGTGTATTATTTCACATCGTTATTTTATTATTATTATTCTTTTCACCTATAACATCGTGTTTTCATATTATCATTTGTCACATTAATTTTTCTCGTTACATCGCTTTTCAAATAACGATATATTTCAGATAAAGATTCGAGGAATCGAGCCTAACTTACTGGGTTCCTAGGTTCTTCTCATTTAATCAATAACGGAATACCCTTTTAAAATTGCAATACAAGTTTTAAATAAAATACTTGTTCTCGGAAATTGAAATGTTGTGCCCTAACTTATCGGACACGACATCTAGATACTCCGAGATAAGTTTTTTTAAAATAGAGGCAATATTTCGTATTTGGAACTTCGAGAAATCAAGCCCTAACTTACCGAGTTTCGGTTTCTCACTTGACAAATAATCGAATATCCTTTTGATATTTTCAATGCACGAGTCTCGGAATCATGAGATGATCTTGGATTCGAGGATTTAAATTGTCGTGTCCTATCGTCTTTGGATGTGACATTTCATTCCTTCGAGCGAGAGAATCTTAATATTCAATTCGAGTTAATTCAAATATTTTCTAAAGGATTGGTATTTTAAAATCTTTTCAAATTTTCAATATTAGGACATTAATTAATCAATTTGGTACCAATTTTGGGCGTGACGAGGGTGCTAATCCTTCCTCGCACGTAACCGACTCCCGAACCCGTTTTCTCAAATTTCGTAGACCAAAAGCACTATTTTAGTAAACCAAAACTTTTTATTAAAACAAAGGTGATCCGATCACACCTAATAAAGATCGGTGGCGACTCCCATTTTTATTTTCGTTTTCAAAAACCAAAGTCGATCCCCGTTGTTTCCAAAAAAATGGTTACGACAGCTTGGCGACTCCACTGGGGACATAAAGAGAGTCAGGCCGTAAATTGATTATTTTCTGTCCGATGTCGAAAATTTGAAAATTCAATTTGAAAATTTGATTTGAAAATTACGATCCTTTTGTTGCATTTGTTTGTTGTTTTCTTGCGCACATTGCATTGCATGACCGTTGTGGTCGTACCCTCTTAAGTGGGAGTAAGAAACTATGCCTTCGTGAGGTTTTCACCTCCGCATGGGCTGGTGGATTGCTTCCGGGATACATCCGTACTTATGTGCTTCGTGAGATTTTCATCTCCACATGGCCATAGGGAAATGTATTCCCCTGAACCGAACTCGGTTCGTATGAGCCTATAATGGGTGAGGATTGAGGAATCTGCTGGTTCAGGTACCCTTATTTAGAACCAAACCACATATAGAGAGACCTAAGAGCCTACCCTAGATAGAGCCACACCAAACCCTAGTGGTTACCCGGACAATTATTATGTGTTGTTTATTTCTCTTGTACTAACGTGTTTTCTTACTTTTGATTACATTGCATTGCATCATCATAGAAAGGAGGTGTTGATTAATATTCGATTTCTAAATAGAGGAGTTTGTCATAAGGAAATGAATTTCTTGATAAAGTGGATTATAAGACTGGTCGTCTCAATATAGTCCAAGTAAACAACGAGAAGGTGATAGTCCGTAAGAATACAAGACTTTGCCCTAGGATTCAAGCCAGCAAGGATTATTCAAGAGTTGTCACGTCTCGACTTTCTTAAAGAAGCTTATGAACATCGCGGAGGATAAGAAGAGGTACGGCCTGAACCAAGCAACTAGGAGCTAGAAGAGGCATCTATGGAGAAAGCTCACGGGACACGACCATAACATTCAGATACGAAGAAAATGATTGGTTTTCACTTGGACTATGAGGACAAAATCGTATATGCAATCCGTTTTATGTAAAGAGCTTGATTTTCTAGAAAAGCTCTTCTAGTGGAATTGAATTCATAATCAACGGTTCTCTTTCTTTTTGCATTCATTCCATGCACTTGCATTGTATTGCATCGCATCATCCTAGAAAAGAGGTGTTGATTCATATTCGATTGCTAAATAGAAGAGTTTGTCATAAGAAAATGTGTTACTTGATAAAGTGGATTATAATACGGTCATAGTCCAGGTAAACAACGAGAGAGGACTGATAGCCCGCAGAAGAATACAAGACTTTGCCCGAGGATTCAAGCCGACAAGGATTATTCGAGAGCCATCATGTCTCCATTTTCTAAAAAAAGCCTATGAACATCGTGGATGATAAGCGAGTGAGGATGTACGGCCTGGACCAAGCAACAAGAAGCTAGAAGAGGCATCTATTGAGGAAGTTCACGGGGCACGACCATGATGTCTGAATATGAAGAAAATGATCGGTATCTTCACCTGGACTATGAGGAAAAAGCCGTATATGCAATCCATTTTATGTAAAGAAATGTATTTCCTAGAAAAGTTCTTCTAATGGAATTGAATTCATAATCAACGCCTCTCTTTCTTTGTGCATCCATTCCATGCATTGGCATTGCATTTCATGCATTTGCATCACATCATGTCACATGCATTAAAATTTGTAGAAAGACCCTAATTAGGTGAAATTATTTCAGTTAACCTAGAAAGCCATGGAATAAAGGTTGGAGAGATTAGAGCAAAGGCAAACACTGATGCAAGAGCAGTTAGCCAAAATTCAACAAGATATGCAAGATTAAATGAATATGATAGGCCAGTTAACCCAGTTACTAACCGGAGGACTTGAAAAAAAAGAGTGGTTCAATGGTCAACGGTGTGGATGATGATGAAGAAATCGTTTACTCCCCGATAAATATCCCGACTCAACCAGACGCGCATTCGCGCGAGGTACCTGTCATTATCAAACCCCAATGTCAAACTGATACTTCGACCCTGTTGAACTCCTCAATGGGTTCAGGTTTTAATCCTGGTGATGATCGAGTCAATCCTGTTGTTCTTGGCCTAGCAGAGACAAAGGGAGAGTGGGCTTCAAAGGCCTCGAAGAGGAAAGACAAGGATGTGAATAATACGAGTGGGTATAACAAGGGCCGTTCGAGGCCGTTTATAGTAAACCAGCCAAAGAAGACATTTACCAGTTATCTGGTCTCCCCAAGAGAACTCAATCCAGAATCGAACTCAGAAAAACCCCAGTTCGTGCCCATCCCAATCTCGTATAGGGAGATGTACCAAATGTTGTTTGACGCACATGTTGTAGCTCCTCATTACCCGAAACAGATGCAACCTCCATACCCAAAATGGTATGACCCAAATGCCCAGTGTGAGTACCACGCAGAGGTCACAGGGCATTCGATAGAAAATTGCCTTGCTTTCAAGAAATTGGTGGAAAAACTCATCAACATGGGTATTGTGAAGATAGATGGCGCGCCAAATGTAGAAATATGAACTTGGGAGCATTTTGGGCAATGAGACTACGAAAGAAATTCCTGTAGTATTTAGAAGCTTACTTAGAGTAATGTACAAAACGTACTTGTTGCTTTAAGCCTAGAAGCAATAAGATTTCTTTTGTGAAATAGGCTTGTGTCCAGAATTACTATTTCAGTAAAATGCATCTTTTTGAACAAATATATTTTTTTCTTTTTCATACTATACATTCTATTTATTCTTCATTCATAAATAATCATTCTTGGAATCATTTATTCTCGAAAATTTACCTTCATACCACAATGGGTCCCAGATATCAATGAATGAGCAACGCTGTTACTGACTCCCTTTCTAGTGGGATATGTGTCTAGAGGGATCTAATGACTTTGAAGACGACAGAGATTGCAACTTATTAAGAATGGTAGATCCTACCTTACGAAATGTCAACAGACACTACAGGTGAAGATGGAAGCTTAGCTCACCGCAGGAATAAGGCAAGGCATCATTGAGTTATCTCCGAGAATTTAAAGATGTTTTCGCATGATCACATCAAGACACGCCTAGGCTACTGAAACGTGGGTATGCTGTTAAGATTGGTGTTTAAAGAACCCATGTTAATGGTTCTACAACGGCCAGGAGGTTCGAGCTACTGGTTTACCAAGAAAGGGAAATTGAATACAGGACTTATGCGCCTCCTTTATTTCTTCACAGATTCCCTATATGTGGGGCATGGACGTTATCAAGCCAGTCTCCTCAAAAGCTTTTAGCCAACATCGATTCATATTCATGGTCGTTGGTTACCTCACTGAGAAGGTGAAGGTCGCTTCATATGCCAAAATTACAAAGTCAGCAGTCATCAAATTCAAATCCAAAAAGAGAGAGAGAGAGAGTGAGTGGCAATAAAGAATGCCAGAAAGAAATGTGTTTAACATAATTGCACAAATTTACAAATCGCTTCAAAGATCGACACCATTCATTCAAAAGAAAGGCAAAAAAAAATGACTGAGATTTGTAAAGGTTGGCATAGAGAAG
Organism: Gossypium sturtianum; assembly: GCA_025698515.1. Classification (NCBI taxonomy): domain Eukaryota; kingdom Viridiplantae; phylum Streptophyta; class Magnoliopsida; order Malvales; family Malvaceae; genus Gossypium; species Gossypium sturtianum. Next base: position 25,738,689 of record CM046949.1, read on the forward strand.
TTACCATTCACCCTCTAAGTTTCTTGAATGTTAGCCAGAACTTTCACCGGGGTATCTTTCCCATTGGTTTATGAAAGAGAAACAATTGTTGTAATATAAGATTCTTTTTCCCCAAGTTTTGATTGAATTGGATAAAGCAGAACATCTACAGTAAGCTTGATTGAAAGTATTCATGGTCAAATGTACCAAAAATGGATGATACGGGCTTATGACAAAAAGGTTCACTCAAGAGAATTTCAAGAGGAGAACCCGGCATTAAGAAGGATCCTTCTTATCCAAAAGGACTCAAGGAGAAAAGTAAATTCCTTATGCAGCAAAGAATGCCTGTTCTGGGGAAACATGGATAGTAACCAAGATGGATGGCAAGAACCCACCCAATCCTGTTAGTTCAGATTTGTTATAAAAAAAATAAAAAAAAGGAAAAAAATAAAAAAAAGGAGAGGCCAGGGCGAAAATCCGCAAAGGGCTCCTTGAGACCAAAGGGGATTTAAGTTGAAAACCCGAGAAAGGCAGCTCAAATTTTGATCGAAAGTAGGGCATACAGTAATCTTGCTACACTTGAATTAACAATGAAGAAGTATGTTGCGTCTTGGGGCATCGGCAAAGTACTCTGGATCCCTTAAACACATATTGAGCCTAAAATGGTCCTCAAGAAGTTTGAACAGAGAAGCTCAGTCACGATATCTCAGGGCACCTAGTTTCCATTTTACCCATTTTTGTTATTTGTGGTTATTTTATTCCTTGCAAAATACACTCTTAATAAACTTTCTTTTCTTTGCACTTGCTAGCTGTGATCAACTTATTTGTTTCGAGCTATGCTCTCAATTGGTTCCTTCTTGTCCATTGTTGTGATATTTTTCAAGCATTTTGCATTGAAATAACGATTGGTGGACTAATAATACTTTCATAAAAGAAGTTTCGCATATTACTCTGGAAGCTTCTGAATAATACAAGGACCTGAAACAAGACTATTGCTTAAAACTCCTCAAGTTTAAGGGATAGAAATATTGGTGGAGGGAAAGTCTGAATTGAGGCTATCTCTTCGGATTTTGTCAAAAATGGTGATTGAACAAAATGACAAGATATTACGTCAGTAATACCATCTTGTCGAAAAAGGGGCAATGTTAACCCATGTGTAAATGGGGAATCATTCGCGAGAAAAAATGATGTTCTGTATCCGTGCAAATATCATGCATACACACCTGGTCATGACACCCAGGGAATGGAAGGTGTAGTAGACCAAATCGTTTGAATAAGTTACAAATTCTATACCCCTGAGTCGTAGTGGGATGGATTGAAGATGACACAGATCCTACACCCCCTGAAGTTGAAGAGAGGGGATCTGAAGATGGTATAAGCCTTAAAGTCCTATAGGTGCCGTGGAATGGATCTTGAAGTTACATTGGGGCAAGTTATTTGAACTAAATATGATTGTTTCTTTGAGTTTTTGGCAAAGGTACCAGCAGAGCAAGATAGCAGCCAGAATACGTCAAAGCGGCAATAAGACTCGATGGACGACGAGCGCGAGACAACCCTAAGCATTAAAAAGGGATAATTTCATTTTACATTCATACATCATCATTTGGGGCGTTTCGATCATCGCATCCTGATCCTTATATATTTTTTTAACAAAGAATCATTATCATGACATTCTGCATTCATGCAAATGTCCTCCGTAATATCATTTAGTTAGGAGCATTCGATTTATTACGATCATTGCATCTTAATCATTGAAAAAAAATCATCATTCTCATGACATTCTACATTCATGTAAATGTCATCCATAGCACATGTAGTTAGGAGCGTTTGAGTCATTCCGATCATAGCATTCGCATCATTTGCATAAACACAAGCATATAAAACCGAGTCTACAGGATATGTCCCTAGAGGACGGTGTAGCAACATTGGTGAAGCCACCATCCTATTGCCACTGACCAGTAGTGGAATAGGCTAAAGATCGCCCCTATTGCCACCGACCGAAGAGTGGAATAGGTTGAAGATTGTCCTATTGCCACCGACGAAAGAGTGGAATAGTTTGAAGATTGTCCTATTGCCACCGACCAAAAGAGTGGAATAGGTTGAAGATTGTCCTATTGCCACCGACCAAGAGTGGAATAGTTTGAAGACCATCCTATTGCCACCGACCAAGAGTGGAATAGGTTGAAGATTGTCCTATTGCCACTAACCAAAGTGGAATAGGTTGAAGATTGTCCTATTGCCACCGCCCGATGAGTGGAATAGGTTGAAGATTGTCCTATTGCCACCGACCAAAGAGTGGAATAGTTTGAAGATTGTCCTATTGCCACCGACGGTGAGTGGAATAGGTTGAAGATTGTCTTATTGCCACCACCGAGTGTGGAATAGGTTGAAGATCATCCTATTTCCACCACCAATAGTGGAATAGGTTGAAGATTGTCCTATTGCCACCGACCAGCAGAATAGGGTTGAAGATTGTCCTATTGCCACCGACCAAAGAGTGGAATAGGTTGAAGATTGTCCTATTGCCACCGACCAAAGAGTGGAATAGGTTGAAGATTGTCTTATTGCCACCGACCAAAGAGTGGAATAGGTTGAAGATCATCCTATTGCCACTGACCAATAGTGGAATAGGTTGAAGTTTGTCCTATTGCCACTGACCAGCAGAGGAATAGGTGGAAGATTGTAGATCTTGTCGCCCTAAATAGTAGTGGGGCAAGATCGAATGCAAATCTTATCTCTTTAAACAGTAGGGAAACATGGTTTAAGCCATCTGTCCTATTGCCCCCACGACCAGCGGTGGAATAGGTTGAAGACTCAGATCTTGTCGCCTCTAAACAAAGTGAGTGGGATAAGATCGAAGGCAAATCCTGTAGCCCTTAAACAGTATGGAAACATGATTTAAGCCACCGTCCTATTGCCCTGACCAGCAGTGGAATAGGTTGAAGACTGTAGATCTTGTCGCCCTAAACAGTAGTGGGATAAGATCGAAGGCAAATCCTGTAGCCCTTAAACAGTAGGGAAACATGATTTAAGCCACCGTCCTTTTGCCCTGACCAGCAGTGGACTAAGTCAAAAATTGTAGATCCTGTTGCCCTAAACAGTAGTGGAACATGATCATCCTATCTTTCTCGACCAAAGCGGGAATAGGCTGAAGATCACAAACCTTATCTCCCTAGAGATACAGTGGAGCCATTTAAAATAAACAAGTCTCATCCCCTCGAAGTTGCAGTAGGAGCAAATTGAAGCTACAGGTTCTATCCCGCTGAAGTAGCGGTGGAGTGGATCGAAGCGACAAGATGCGGTGGACTAGAATAAGGCTACTTCAAAAAGAGAAGCACCAAAGAAGTCAAGACTCTGCAAGACCGGGCAAAATGGGTCTTTCTTAAAAGTCTTTGCTCAATTCCCGTTACACGACAACGAGCAAAGAGGGGCAGCTGTACAACCCATTTTTTGCCCGGCCCATTCTACAACCTTAGACCCAACTACCCAACAACCCGATTCAAGCCCAATCCCAAATTACTAAGCCCAAATAAAAAAAAAGCAAAACAAACAAAAAAAAACCCTAAAGCTACCCTAGGCGCCGCTCCCTTGTCTGGCCTCTGACTCCACTTGCTTTGACCTCTGAGCACTGCTGCCACCGCCTTGTCACGTCTTGTAACATCCTGGAAAGGGCCTATACATTTTCGGCTTAATTGTACGAAGTGACATGTTTTGTGTACTAAGAATAAATTTTGAACATTTTTGGAAACCCGGAAATGAATGGAAATGATTTGGAAATAAACATTTTTTTGGAAGCCTGAAAATGTATGGAAATGTTAAGTTTAAAAATGGGAAGTGAACATTTTTGGAAACTAGGAAATGTAAGGAAATGATGTGGAAATGATTCAAAAGAGGAAAGTGAACATTTCTGGAAAACTTGGAAATGTAAGGAAATGTCAAGTTTACAGAGCCGAACGAAAATTTTTGGAAACTTAGAAATGACTTAGAAATGTCGAGTTTTAAAGTTTAAAAGAGGAAATTAAGGCAAGGTGGCCTTAAAAGAAAAAGTTTGTAAAATTTGACACACAAACAGGCTTGGAAAAGTGGCCTGGAGATGCCACTTAGGGCCTCTGGAAATGGCGCCACATGCAAGGTGTTGGGCCTGAGTTCGAGTCACTTGGGAAGAAAATAAAAGGAGTTTTATTTTTGCTTCCGTGAGCTTTGAGGTGGACGGCACAAGCCTTCTAGAAAGGAGGAGTTTTATTGTCATAAATATTCGATTAATAAGGTGATAAATAAGGGATTTAATTTGGATTATTTTTTGAAGAGATAATAAAGGATTATTCTCTAATTATTTTAAATTAAGGGATTATTATTTTGATAATTCAAAGGATAAAGCTATCAAATAAAGAAGAGTGGTGGCCAAGTAAGGGATTCTGAGTAGTAGTTTCGGCTATAAAAGGAAGAAAATAGGGCTACTCATCAATTTTTCTTCCTCCTCCTCTCTCTGCCAAATTTCTGAGTGCTCTCCTCTCTTCTCTTCTCTTTTTCTTTTGTCAAGCCGAATCTATAGTCCACCATTGCCAAAATTCTGAAGCTTCTTTTCCTTATTTTTTTCGTGGAAACCAAATACCCCAAGAGAACCTCTAGTCGACTTCTCCATTAAATCTCAAAAGCCGAAACTTTATCATCTAGTCATCAAGGCCGATTCTTTAAGGGGGCTTTTAACAAGGGTGCTACTGGATTTCTTAAAAGGGTAAGATCCAAAGTTTGGTTTCAATTCTTTTATATTTTAAACCTATCTAAAATTTAGGGACTAATCTCTATTATGGATTTTGGCCGAGTTATGGAAGAGTGTTTTCGGGATTTAAGAAATTGTCAACTACAAGAAGGTATCTTTCGGAACTTCTAAGATCTAAGGTAAGTTATGAATACCATTCGGCCATAAGCTATATTATTATGATTTAATGTTAGATTGGATCTAACATGGGTACATAGGGATTTCGACAACAATAAAGAAGCAAGGATCCAATTCGGGATTTAAGATTTGGAAGTGACTAGCCGATTTCAAAGGGGAAAAATATGAGTTTCTGGGATTTGATTAAATCATCAAATCGACACCAAGGAACTTGAGATCTAAGGCAGTAGATCAGATTTCGGATTTCAAAGAAGTGGTTAAGCAAATCGTGTGTGTACCCCACACTACTTCTTAATATGTTTCATGGCCTGCTTTATTAAAATATGTGATATTAAGAATATGAAAGTGGCTAGGGTACCATGTTATGGTACTAAGTACTCAGGTACGTTTCCTACTCCTACTAGGAATATGAAATATGTTATTTGTAACATGAGAATAAGAATGTGATCTTTGGCATATTAATGTATATTACAAAATGGGGCATACGGGTTATTGAAAGGGGAAGTGAATGTGGTGACCTAATGTAACATCCCAAAATTGGGCCTAGGAGAATTGAGCCCAATGGGCCTTAGGCGTAGTAGCGTTTAAATTTTTGGAGAACAAGAGACCGGCTTAAATGCTAGTTAGACCCATTGGATAAGTGATTTTGGAAGGTTAGAGGGCTTCTATGAAGTCCCGGGATCAAATATTGGCTTTGGGGAAATTTTGATTTTAGGTGAAAAAAACCCTGGAAGTTGGAAGATAGGCCTTAAGAATAAAATATGGAGGAAAATAACACAAGTAGAGTGTGTGGTGTAGTGGCAAAGTGACGCCACATAAGAGACAAGGGGGTGACGCCACAAGGGAAGGAAGGAGGTCCAAGGTTCAAGTCTTGGCTTTTGCATTTTGGTTTCTTTTTGCTTGGACCTTAGAATTTGGCCCATAGTTTATATTTAGTTGCAAGATGGTTTAAGACACAAGAGGAGCTTGTGGTCAAGTGGTTAGTGGCGTGGATTATGTTGCAAGGGAGCACAGGTTCGAATCTCATGACAAGCAATGGAGTATTTATTTTGCATGGATTGGACGGCAAGAGTTTCATTGAATTTAAACTCTCATCGACGAAGGGATCCTACATCGGAAAGACACAAAGAATGAAGGTGAAGAGCTAGCTATATAAGGAGCATCCTAGGAGGAGAGTAAACACATCTTGGAGGGCGTTTGGGCACAAGAGTGATCGGAGCGCGGATTAGCCCCAGAGTCCTATCAGGTGTGTAACTCTCTCTACTCTAGTTGTAGAGCGGCAAATGCCGAAATGCCGGTCACACGGCATTAGTAGCCACACGAGCGTGCGAGCGCACGTGTGGGGCTTCGACGCGATAGTTGAGGCCATCAGTAGTATTCTCGTGGGTTGGGGCTGCTTGGGCCTCGATGGGCCGAAGTGGGCCCAATGGGCTCGTGGGCCCATATGAGTAAATTGCATGATTGGTTAGTATATGTTGAACTAGACTAGGTGGAAGTTATATACGTGGCTAGATTCGTGTTAGGTGGGCCACACGAGCGTGTGGGCCCGGATGGGCCGAAATCGGGTTTTAGGCGCCAATCGTCCGGCATAACCTGGAAGTGGTAGCCGAGTCGCTAGTGGCGACATTAGGCCTTCGAAAGGCCATTGCAGTGTGAATTTACGAAAATACCCTTAGTAGGTAAAATTACGATTATACCCTTAAAGGTTGATTAGCATGATTATGTTGTTTAGTTTTGGCCGATTGTAGGGGAAGGCTTGATCTCGCATATCTCGGGTTGTGGCTAGTGCTCGAAAAGTGTTAAGGAATGGGGGATCTAGTGCGTTAGATCTTGATCTACGGGATTTGATAGTCACATTAGTAATCAGGTGTGTAAACTAACACACTTCTTGCTTTGTATATGTTTGATAAACTGATTGATTGGTAAAACCGAAATAGTATGGTTGAGTAATATGATACGCTATATGGGTATGTGCACGGATTCGAGTAAGTCCGTTTCATTATGAGTATTGTTATTGATACATGATGTCATGATTTATGATGTATGTGCTATGAGATGCAACGTTAAACATGTTTGCATGATTTGAATACTATACATGAGTTGGTATGATGATGGGTGATATGAGTGGAGGGGCAAATATATTTGTCTGCCGACGAGCACGGTGTTTTGGTAACACAACTTTGTGACTTTGGGTCACCAGAGGTTTGGCACCTCCAGAGGTTTGGCACCTCAAATGGTCTTCGTCCCGTGGTTTTACACCACGCTGGGTTGGCCCCACAAGGCGGTATTGAGGATTGACGCCGGTGATTTGGTATCACACGATGGGTTGGCCCCATCACTCGATTATCGTGACTATGGTCACCAAAGTGGTTTGGTACCACATTTGTGTCTTTGGGACACCGCAGGTTTGGCACCTCATTGCGACTCGTCCCCTCGTGGTTAACACCACCGTGGGTTGGCCCCACTTTTGAGATACAGGATTGTCGCCAAGTGATTTGGTATCACACGATGGGTTGGCCCCATCATTGGATTTGTGACTTGGTCACCGTGTTTTGGTAACACATTGTGACTATACGTCACCGGTGGTTTGGCACCACATTGATGATTATTGTGTCTTCGAGACACCGTGGTTTGGCACCACCAAAGGTGGTTTGGTACCACACGGGGTAGAAAAGGTGTATGGACGGTTAGGATTGGGTGCATATGATTGGGATGCATGATGATCATGATTATGTTTGTATGTGATATTTTGCTAATCCGGGAAAAAGGGTAGCACACTGAGTCTGGGTGACTCACCTTTTTCCTTAACCATTTCGTAGTGCATAAAGTCGGGCCGGATCGGAGAGGACAAGGTGGCCCATGCCAAGATGATGTTCAATTATTTCATGCTTGATTTTGATATAAGTACTTTATTTGAATTGTTGGGTTGTAATAAAGGCCATTTTATGTTTTTGGTATTACTTTAACTATGGTTTATTTAAATTAAATTGCTACGTGAAAATGATTTATGGTTTGCAACCTATTTATTCAAATTGGATATTATAAACTAAAGTTTTAAAAATGAATGAGTTTAATAGCAAAGTTTTATTCCAAAGATATGTTTTCCAAAATTCAAAGAAACTACGATGTTTTATTTTAAATTAAGAAGATTTTCAACCGTCTTTTCCCGGTGACATAACCAGATTCTGGTCGTAGTGAATGGGCCGGGTTTGGGGATGTTACACCTAAGACCACGAACACGGTGACCTAAGACCGTGGTATCTGAATGTGGTGACCTAAGACCACGAGTCATGAATGCGGTGACCTAAGACCGCGATATCTCGAATGTGGTGACCTAAGACCACAAATGCGGTGACCTAAGACCGCGATATGGAGTGTAGCGGAAGGAGGGTCGACTTAGTAGTCCCCACTGCACACGAGTTGGTACGGGGAGTGTAGCGGGTGGCTTATTAGGTTTGGGTTTGGGAATGCATCATAATTTGTATGCTATGATATGAATGCGTAACATTTGTATGCCCGATTCTATTTTGATTTAGTGTTTGTGTACACATTGAGTCTATTTGACTCACCCGTTGGGGAATATTTTTCAGTGATGATCGGTGATGGACCGGGACGGCAGAACTTGTGGTGGCCATGCTCACTTTGAAGTTTATATTTTGTTTTATGGACTATTAACTTTTAAGCACTTTAAATTATTAGGGATTTTAATTGATGTAATAAGGCCATAGTGAACTCTTTTATTTCTGCTTTTAATTATTATGTTATTAAATTTTATTTATTAAAGATTAGGTTAATTAAATTTAAAATAAACCCTACATGTTTTGTCACCTTAAATAAATGGATTTCAATATAAGGTAAATTGGTTTTCAACACAAGCCCAACCCAAAACAATTTTTTTTTAAAATCGCACAAATTTTTCCTAAGGACAAAAGAACTTTGAACCGGTTTACTTGAGGAACATACCAAATCTGGTCAAAGCTCGTGGGCCGGGTTTGGGGTGTTTCAGTTTGGTATCAGAGCCTAGGTTGCAAAACTCGGCTGTGGATTGGGTTTTCAAAATTGAATTTCTGAAAGTATTCTTTCAAAAAGGCTTGAAAATATTTAAAGTTCTGAAATTGTATTGACCGATTTTTTAAAGTGTGGTACACCGAGTCTCCGGTGCCAAATCCGTAAGTTTCTTATCCTTATACTCTGTTATGTGCTGTAACGACTGTATTTTTGATATTTATTTTGTATGTATTTTGTTTGGATGTGATGTTTGGATATAGAAATTGGTTGCGTATAAGATATTTGTCTGCTTTAATGGTTAGTTATTTTGAGTATGTGTAGGAGTTCCAAATTCTAGTTAAAATGTGATAGGGATATTAGAATCGTAGTACGCAGTGGTAGCGTAGTGGGGTAGTTGTTACACGACTACCCTGTTAGCTGGAAATTTCGGGGATGAAATTTCTTTAAGGGGGTAGATTTGTAACGACCTGAATTTGGGCCTAGTAGAATTGGGCCCATTGGGCCTTAGGCGTAGTAGCGTTTAAAATTTTTGAGAACAAGAGAACAGCTTGTTAGACCTATTCGGTGAGTGATTTTGGAAGGTTAGGGGCCTTCTATGAAGTCCCGGGATTAAAATTGAGCTTTAGGAAAATTTTGGTTTTAGGTGAAAAAAAAACCATGGGAGTTAGTAGGTAGGCTTTAAGAATAAAATGTGGAAAACATGACACAAGTGGAGTGTGTGGTATAGTGGCAAAGTGATGCCACTTAAGAGGCAAGGGAGTGACGCCACAGGGAAGGAAGAAGGTCCAAGGTTCAAGTCTTGGCTCTTGAATTTTGGTTTTCTTTTTAAATAGACTTTAGAATTTGGCTATAGATTTATATTTAGTTGCGCATGGTTTAAGACACAAGAGGAGCATGTGGCTTGGTGGCAAGTGGAATGTTGAACTATTGAAGGGAGCCTGGGATCGAATCTCATGAAAAGTAAGGGAGTATTTATTTTGCGAATTGGACGGCAAGAGTTTGAGTTGGATTTAAACTCTAATGACGAAGGGATCCCATATCGGAAAGATACAAAGAAGGAAGGTGAGAAGCTAGCTATATATAAAGCATTCTATGATAGGAGGAAGGATACCTTGGAGGGCGTTTGGGCACAGGAGTGGTCAGAGCGCGGATTAGCACCAGATTCCTATCAGGTAATCCTCAGTAGGCGGTTCGACGTACTGGAGGACTTGGAGGTGGCCACACTACGAGCAGTTTCGGATTTCCATATTCCCCTTATTTTTATTTTATTTTGGGTTTATATTTTGTAATAAGGCCTCTCTTAAATTTTGGTTTTTAGTTTGGGATTTTTAGTTTATTAAGTTTTAAATCTGCTCAACATTTAATCGCGATTTTCCAAAACAATATTTGTTTTCAAAACACTACGCTTTCGTAACTAAGTTGTAAATATCACGTTTTCATTAGTCAATTGTTTTAAATTAAGCTTCCGCATCGAACAAGGTTTTGAAGGTAATGACTTCTTAATAAATGTCGATTATTAATAACAATCACAAACTGAGACTTTAGTTTTTAAATATCAAGAAGGGTTTTCAATGAAAACGCGATTTTCGAAAAACACTTCAACGTGACACGCCAGATTCGGGCCTAACTTCTAGGCCGGGTTTGGGGTGTTACATTTAGTGGTATCAGAGCCAAGTTATATGTGGCGGGAGTTGTGAGGTTACATGGAGTACCAGTATCGATCATCTCCGATAGAGACCCAAGGTTTACGTCTCGGTTTTGGAGGGCGCTTCATCAAGCTTTAGGCACTAAGTTGGACTTCACTACGGCTTTTCATCCACAATCAGACGGGCAGTCTGAACAGGTTATACAAGTGTTGGAGGATATGTTGAGAGGCTGTGTGATGGATTTTTGAGGAAGTTGGGAAGATTACTTGCCTTTAGCTGAGTTCGCCTCCAACAACAGCTATCAGGCTAGCATTCGGATGGCACCATATGAAGCATTGTATGGTCGAAAGTGTAGAACTCCTACTTGTTGGACCGAGTTAGGAGAACGTCGAGTTTTGGGTCCGAGTTAGTGGCGTAAACCAAGAGAAGGTTGAGATAATTCGAGCACGATTAAAGGAAGCCTCGATAGGCGAATCGTCGACGCAGACCTCAAACGAAAGGAGATAGAATTTGAAGTGGGAGACCAAGTGTTCTGAAAGTCTCGCCTTGAAGAAGGTAATGAGGTTCGGCCGCAAAGGAAGTTAAGCCCAAGGTTTATAGGGCCTATCGAGTGCAGGCGAGTTGGAGCGATGGCATACCAATTGGAGTTGCCACCAGAGTTGCAGCGGATGCACGGCGTATTCCATGTATCCATGCTACGTCGTTACCGATCGGATCCGTCTCATGTGGTACCTGTTGAAGAAGTAGAGCTAAGGCCAGACTTATCCTACGAGGAAGAGCCGATTCGGATATTGGAACGTGATGTGAAAGTGATACGGAGGAAGTCAGTTCCTCTAGTCAAGGTGTTATGGCGCAATCATGGAGCGGAAGATGCTTCGTGGGAACCAGAAGAGGCGATGCGACGACAATACCCTCAATTATTTTAGATAGAAAATTTCGAGGACGAAATTATTTTAAGGGGGGTAGAACTGTAACATCCTGGAAAGGGCCTATTCATTTTCGGTTTAATTGTACGAAGTGACATGTTTTGTGTACTAAGAATAAATTTTGAACATTTTTGGAAACCCGGAAATGAATGGAAATGATTTGAAAATAAACATTTTTTTGGAAACCTGAAAATGTATGGAAATGTTAAGTTTAAAAATGGGAAGTGAACATTTTTGGAAACTAGGAAATGTAAGGAAATGATGTGGAAATGATTCAAAAGAGGAAAGTGAACATTTCTGGAAAACTTGGAAATGTAAGGAAATGTCAAGTTTACAGAGCCGAACGAAAATTTTTGGAAACTTAGAAATGACTTAGAAATGTCGAGTTTTAAAGTTTAAAAGAGGAAATTAAGGCAAGGTGGCCTTAAAAGAAAAAGTTAATGAAATTTGACACACAAACAAGCTTGGAAAAGTGGCCTGGAGATGCCACTTAGGGCCTCTGGAAATGGCGCCACATGCAAGGTGTTGGGCCTGAGTTCGAGTCACTTGGGAAGCAAATAAAATGAGTTTTATTTTTGCTTCCGTGCTGAGGTGGACGGCACAAGCCTTCTAGAAAGGAGGAGTTTTATTGTCATAAATATTCGATTAATAAGGTGATAAATAAGGGATTTAATTTGGATTATTTTTTGAAGAGATAATAAAGGATTATTCTCTAATTATTTTAAATTAAGGGATTATTATTTTGATAATTCAAAGGATAAAGCTATCAAATAAAGAAGAGTGGTGGCCAAGTAAGGGATTACAGAGTAGTAGTTTCGGCTATAAAAGGAAGAAAACAGGCTACTCATCAATTTTCTTCCTCCTTCTCTCTCTGCCGAATTTCTGAGTGCTCTCCTCTCTTCTCTTCTCTTTTTCTTTTGTCAAGCCGAATCTATAGTCCACCATTGCCAAATTTCTCAAGTTTCTTTTCCTTATTTTTTCGTGGAAACCAAATACCCCAAGAGAACCTCTAGTCGACTTCTCCATTAAATCCCAAAAGCCGAAACTTTATCATCTAGTCATCAAGGCCGATTCTTTAAGGGGCTTTTAACAAGGGTGCTACCGATTTCTTAAAAAGGGTAAGATCCAAAGTTTGGTTTCAATTCTTTTATATTTTAAACCTATCTAAAATTTAGGGACTAATCTCTATTATGGATTTTGGCCGAGTTATGGAAGGGTGTTTTAGGATTTAAGAAATTGTCAACTACAAGAAGGTATCTTTCTGAACTTCTAAGATCTAAGGTAAGTTATGAATACCATTCGGCCATAAGCTATATTATTATGATTTAATGTTAGATTGGATCTAACATGGGTACATAGGGATTTCGACAAAGAATAAAGAAGCAAGGATCCAATTCGGATTTAAGATTTGGAAGTGACTAGCCGATTTCAAAGGGGAAAAATACGAGTTTCGATTTGATTAAATCATCAAATCGACACCAAGGAACTTGAGATCTAAGGCGATGGAGATCGATTTCGGATTTCAAAGTGAAGTGGTTAAGCAAATCAAGTGTGTACCCCACACTACTACTTAATATGTTTCATGGCCTGCTTTATTAAAATATGTGATATTAAGAATATGAAAGTGGTGGTACTAAGTACTCAGTGCACGCTTCCTACTCCTACTAGGAATATGAAATATGTTATTTGTAACATGAGAATAAGAATGTGATCTTTGGCATATTAATGCATTTTACAAAATGGGGCATACGGGTTATTGAAAGGGGAAGTGAATGTGGTGACCTAAGACCACGAACACGGTGACCTAAGACCGTGGTATCTGAATATGGTGACCTAAGACCACGATGTCTGAATCGCGGTGACCTAAGACCGCGATATCTGAATGTGGTGACCTAAGACCACAAATGCGGTGACCTAAGACCGCGATATGGAGTGTAGCGGAAGGAGGGTCGACTTAGTAGTCCCCACGGTGCATGCGAGGTTGGTACGGGGAGTGTAGCGGATGGCTTATTAGGTTTGGGTTTGGGAATGCATCATAATTTGTATGTTATGATATGAATGCGTAACATTTGTATGCTGATTCTATTTTGATTTAGTGTTTGTGTACACATTGAGTCTGCTTTGACTCACCTGTTGGGGAATATTTTTCAGTGATGATGATCGGTGATGGACCGGACGGCGGAACTTGTGGTGGCCATGCTCGACTTGAAGTTTATATTTTGTTTTATGGACTATTAACTTTTAAGCACTTTAAATTATTAGGGATTTTAATTGATGTAATAAGGCCATAGTGAACTCTTTTATTTCTGTTTTTAATTATTATGTTATTAAATTTTATTTATTAAAGATTAGGTTAATTAAATTTAAAATAAACCCTACATGTTTTGTCACCTTAAATAAATGGATTTCAATATAAGGTAAACAACACAAGCCCAACCCAAAACAATTTTTTTTAAAATCGCACAATTTTTTCCTAAGGACAAAAGAACTTTGAACCGGTTTACTTGAGGAACATACCAAATCTGGTCAAAGCTCGTGGGCCGGGTTTGGGGTGTTTCACGTCTCCACCGCCCTCAAGTGGCCTGCAATAGATATAAAATAATAGATTTAGGCTTTGTAAATGGCTATAAAGCCATCAAAAAATTCAGATGTAAAGGGGACGATTTTTGATTAAAAAAGACAGAGAGAAATCGATGAAAAAACGGGATTTTGATAAATAAAAAAGAGCGAATATCCCAATCAACAAGAAAAGAACAGAAGCCTTAAAATTTCGAAGAAAGAATACAAATCGAAAAGAACCCTAAGGTCAACATATCTCTATTACTTTTCTTATTTTGTTTTGTTATCTTTCGAATCTATCAATACCTATTCATCTATTTTTTTTTCTTTTAAAAAATAATTAGCACATACATATAAATATATCATTAAAAAAAAAGAGAAAATTTACCCTTTTTTTTGATTTTCCGGTCATCGTGCACGGTGGCCGGCGGCGGCGCCGACAACGGAGGAGCGGCGGCGGGCTGGCCGGACCCAGCTCCTGCAGAGAAAAAAGGAAGAGGGTGAGAGTTTTTTTTTTTTTAAAACCAGTGATGAAATGAAATTTTTTAGGAATTTTGGGCCTTATATAGCCTCTCAAAACGACGTCGTTTTGGGGCTGGCCTTAAACACCCAAAACGACGTCGTTTTCCCTTCAACCCGATTTTGACCCGACCCGCTAGGGAGGATCCGCGTGTTTTTTATTAATGGGTTTATTGCGCTTTTGGTCCTTCCGCTTTTTTATGGTTTTGCGATTAAGTTTATGGTATTTTTTTAATTTGGCCCAACAATTTATTTCGGATTTCAATTGGATCCTCCCTGATGGTGCTCATTTTAAAGGAAGGGGTTATTGTCTATTTTAGTCCCTCCACTTCTTTCACGCGTTACAATTTGGTCCTTCCCCTTTCTTTTTATTTCAAATTTGCCCCGGATATATTGTTTTTAATTCAATTTAGTCCCTTTTTTGTTATTTTCACTATTTTATTATTAATTTAACTAACTTCCTTATTATTATTATTATTATTATTATTATTATTATTATTATTATTATTATTCCTATTACTCTCATTTCATTATTATTATTTTCCTTATAAATCATATTATTATTATTTATATATTTATTATTATACTATTATTATTATTATTACCATTATTACTATTATTATATTACTATTTATATATATATACATACTATTATTATCATTTCATTATCATTTCATTATTTCATATATATTTATTACTATTTTCACTTTTTGTTTATTATTATTATTATTATTATTATTATTATTATTATTATTAGTATTAGTATCATTTTTATTATTATTAGTTTTATTAGTTTTATCATTATTACTATTTCTTATTTTATCATTTTTTTTATTTCTACTACCACTATTTTTATCATCATTATTATTTTATCATTATTTTCTACTACTGTTAATATACGATTATTATCGTAATACTTTTATTTTATCACTACCTATGTTATTACTTTTACTTTATCATTATTATTAATATCTTAGTATCACTTGTACTAGTGTATTATTTCACATCGTTATTTTATTATTATTATTCTTTTCACCTATAACATCGTGTTTTCATATTATCATTTGTCACATTAATTTTTCTCGTTACATCAGTTTTCAAATAACCGATATTTCGTATTAAAGATTCGAGGGAATCGAGCCCTAACTTACTTCAATTCCGGTTCTTCTCATTTAATCTGAATAACGGAATATCCCTTTTAAAATTGCAATACAAGTTTTGAATAATATACTTGTTCTCGGAAATTCGAAATGTTGTGCCCTAACTTACTGGACACGACATCTAGATACTCCGAGATAAATTTTTTTTAAAATAGAGGCAATATTTCGTATTTGGAACTTCGAGAAATCAAGCCCTAACTTACTGAGTTTCGGTTTCTCACTTGACAAATAATCGAATATCCTTTTGATATTTTCAATGCATGAGTCTTGGGAATCATGAGATGATCTTGGATTCGAGGATTTAAATTGCCGTGTCCTATCGTGCTAGATGTGACATTTCATTCCTTCGGAGCGAGAGAATCTTAATATTCAATTCGAGTAAATTCAAATATTTTCTAAAGGATTCGTATTTTAAAATCTTTTCAAATTTTCAATATTAGGACATTAATTAATCAATTTGGTACCAATTTTGGGCGTGACGAGGGTGCTAATCCTTCCTTGCACGTAACCGATTCCCGAACCCGTTTTCTCAAATTTCGTAGACCAAAAGCACTATTTTAGTAAACCAAAACGTTTTATTAAAACAAAGGTGATCCGATCACACCTAATAAAGATTGGTGGCGACTCCCATTTTTATTTTCGTTTTCAAAAACCAAAGTCGATCCCCATTGTTTCCAAAAAAAATGGTTACGACAAGCCTGATTTTCGGCCATCTCTGGAGGTAGCAGATTATTTTCAGCCATCTCCTTGGTGGTATTGATGATGTTTTCTTGCTCTTCGTCTGTGTATTGTAGATTTCGCCTAATTTCTATCCGGTTTCTGCGAGCGGTTGCTTCGATCTCACTATCGTAAATTAAAGGTCCTGTTGGGTTCCTTCTAGTCATAAACTAGAGGCACCTACAAGGAGCAAAGACTAAAATTTAGAAAGATAAAAATAGAAAACAAAATAAGAGTAAAATTGCAGAAAATAAAAATGGCTAAAGTAATAAAAATTGAGTGTTCTTAATATTTCAGTTCCCCGGCAACGGTGCCAAAAACTTGATCGGTGTGTCACAGTCTTAAAATTTATAATGAGAATGATCGAGCCTAAAAACTAACTATGACAACGATTGAGGCAAGTGTACCTATCGAACAGTAGTATAGCTTAGTGGCAAGACCGGATTGTCGAACCCAAATGAACGGAAAGTACTAATACTAACTTTCTTTTTATTATTTAGCCTTAAAATTGAAGTGAATCGGTTTAATCTAGAAAATTAACTAACTACTAAGCTAAAGACGATGAGACAAAAAGAATGAAATTAGGAAAATACTTGTAGGAAAAACCAATTGATTAAAACAATACCCAAGGAAGAATCCACCTAGACTTCACTTGTTATCTAACTCTAAACTAGACAATTTATTCATTTGACTTGATCTGTAAGATCCCCTAATGCATATTAAACCCTCTCTCGAAGCGAACAACGTCTAACCCTAGGTTGATTAATTGAAATCTCTTTCTAATTAAAACCCCTAGAATTGCATTAACTCGATCTATGGAATCCCATATTAGGTTTCACCCTAATCCGGCAAAATCTCGTCATCCTATCTCTAGGCATGCGATCAACTCTGCTTAATTATGCTAGATCTACTCTTAAGCAGGGACTGTTGCTCCTCCATCTAAGCACATCAAACTTGAATTAATATCCGTGAAATATCAACACAAGAATTAAGAACACATAATTAAGAACAAGTCAAATATTTATCATATAGTTCAACAAACGATAACAAGATTCATCTTAGGTTTCATCCCCCTCAGGTATTTGAGGGTTTAGTTCATAATGATAATAAAATACATATAAAAAGAAAAGATAAAACAAAACATAAGAAAAACTCTAAAACCCCCTGAAGGAATTGAAGAGAGATCCTCCGTCTTGAGTATAACTTCGGCTTCTTGAGATGAATCAACTGGCTTTCTTCAAGTGATTTCCACAATTCTGATCTTTTTGTCTCGGCTCCTTGGCCTAGCTGGACGCCCCTTGAAAGTTGGCCTTTAGGGTGTTTATATAGGCTTTTGGAATGTGTTTCTTTACCCCTAAGTATCCAAATCCGAGTGAAATTCCTCTTCTCCACAGCAGGGGCACGCCCTTGGCACACGCCTGTGTGAATCGTGGCCAGGCCGTGTTCAGGTCTGATTAGGGAGGCACGGCCGTGTGAATCATGGCCAGGCCGTGTTCAGGTCTGATTAGGGAGGCACGGCCGTGTTGCTTGGGCCCAGGCCGTGTCGATTTCATGATTTGGCCTATTTGGTCCGTTTTAAGCCCGTTTCTCGTTCTTTTCATCCTCCAGTGCTTTTCTAAGTATAAAACATGAAAAAAAGGGATTAAAAGCACCAAATTACACAATTCAAGGCTTAAATCACCCAAAAGCATGCTAAATGTGGGTTTAAAATAGGTTACTAATACGGTTTATCAGGCACAAACTTAATGTAAGCTTGACAGACTTTGTCCTTTTGATTTGGAGGGTAATCCTAAATAGATTTTCGAAGTCCCAGATCACGCTCTAAAGAAGAAGCATTAAACTCCTTTGTTTCGACTCTCGACACCTTACGAGGACGTTCTAGAACTTGAAAAGACCCAATATCTCATTCAAGAGCTTGGGATGACTCGATATCGCGTTCAGTAGCTTGGGATTGAGAAGACTTGATATCTCATTCAGGAGCTTGAGAAGATTCGATCTTTGATTTTTCTCCACTATTAACAGAAGGATGATGAACCGATTGATCTTTATTTTTTTTACACATTTTTCTTGGAAAAAAAGATTCGATCTTTTTGTTGACCATAATTTAATCGAAAAACCTAAAGTCTGTAATAATATATTAAACAACATATTAGGAAAAAGAAAAAAATAAAGTCAAATAAATAAAGAACATAATTTATGAAAAAATATTTACTGAGATGTCTTTTGCGTAAGGAGTCGAGAGGAAGATAAATTGTATTTTTCACTATGTGCTCTCAATCTCGGCATTAAACTCCTTTCTTTTTCTCTCGCCAGTGTCGGCACCTTACCAGAGGAAGATAATTTCTTAGCAAGACATACAAATTAAAATAAAATAAAGTCACTAACCTAATATGTATGAGTATGAGCCAAATCAATTAATTCTGGAATTTAGCTTTAAAGTCTATATTGGGCCTGAAAGTTTAGTCTTTCAAGGCTCATCATACATTAATATTTGGTTATTATTATTATTATTATTATTGTTATTATTAAATTTAATAATTAAAAATTGAAAAATACTTTGTTAATATAAAGTATAACCTTATGGCTTAAGGGGACGAATTATATGAAATACAATTTCACTAAATGGGCGAATGTTATACCATGTGGACACCAAATCTAAAATATATGATAATTTATATATAAAATTCAAAAATTTAAAAATTCCAAGGGGGTGAGTGTTGGAAAAATTCTATTTGAAAACGATTTTCTTACATAGCGGAAAAGTAAAATTTTAAAAATCGACCAGTTTGTGATATTTATAGCAGTAAACCTTAACTGAATACGCACCTGTGGTTTTGGATAAGTGGATCCTTGATGTTTTCCAGCTTTCAACCAAACGAACTTCTCCGCTATTCTCGTACCACGAACTGCTTCGAGTGTCGGCTTGAACCAATTGAATCAAAACATAGAACTAGGAAAAGCTTTCCTTTTAGGGCGAAAACGGAAATTCTCTCTTCTATAATAGAAATTGGTAAAATTGTTATTCTAAAAAATATAATTATAAGTTGAGAATAAATTCTCTTTATTTTTCGGCCGAATAACAATCTCTCAAAAGTTTTATCAATAGCTCTACCAGTATCGTCTATTTGTAGGAAGATAAGGTAGAACCCTTGTAGAGTTGTAGATGTTTATTTTAAATAGAAAAACATCCTACTACTTAGAGTAGGAGAGGGGTGAACGACTCACCCTTATATTTCTACTAGGGTTGTCACCCTTTCATATTTCTACTAGGGTTGTTGCCCCATTCATGTTATATGAGGGGTTTTGGGTCTCTCTCACATCGGGTCTGATTACGAGTACTTCTTGAACCTTTTTGACCTAGTACTCTGCAATGTGATCCAACTCGATTCAGTTTTTCTATTTCCCAAAAATAAACTTTAATATTTATATATTAAATAATTTTCTCATCCCAATTTTACTCCAGTAAAATTTTGACGATTTTAGCTCCGATAAAATTTTGAGAAAATTCATTTAATATGTCATAACTCAACATGTTCACTATGACTGAGTGAATTATTTTCATTTTCGGGCTTCAAAATAGTCCAAAAATATAAACTCATTCTTCCATCATTTTTTAAGTAATCTTATACAGGATTATAAATTTCCATTTCCATTTTTGGAAACCTACATTCATTTCCAAATGATTTCAGTTCTCTATTTCGGAAAAAGCCATAATCAATCCTGAATGTTTCCCATTTCTCTTTTTCTATTCATTCCGTTAATTTTTATTCAAACACGCAATTCATTTATGGTTTTAACGAGCTAGCGAAGGAACCGATTGGACATATGTAGTTGAGGCTCAAATGATTTATAATTAAGTTCCAGAATTTTGTCTATTAATTATAAACACATTTAGTCACGAAGTCATTCCACTATAGTGTCGTGATTGAGCTTTCCCCAACGACATAATATTATGAAAACAACTATTCAGTGCTCGTCCAATGACCTTGTCATTAGTGTGTTACCCTCATAGGATATCATTGATCTCTTTGGAATAATATTCGCTCTCCCAATATGATCCTATTTTGTCTCATGGTAACCATTACATCTTCCTTCATGAAAAGTCAATCACTATTAAATAGTGATCAAGTCATCCATCACAAAGATGGACGACCCGTGTTCGCATTTACTTTTCATCAACCATGCAATGCCAATGAGAGGATATCATTTATCCATGTTTTGGACTATGAATTCCATTGTTGTGAATGGCACTACATACTACAGAAGTCGTACACCTAACGCTTCAGCTTTCGGTTCCTTATCTATTTGAACTCAGACTTTTACTTACATCAAAGTGTACGAGTCACGCATACACAGTCACGCATACAAGTGAATAAATCCATAAACGAATTTAGGATCTATTCTCATTGGGTCCTATCCGATGTACTATCAGTCCAATTAGTCACTTCCATGTATCTATCTTCTGGAAGTCATCTGCTCCGATGCCCAAGACAATGCATCTCCCCAATTGGACTTGATAGATGACATATTAGTCTTTTAATCGGTTTGCTCATTTTTTATTAGACTAAGGACAAGTTTAGGTTCGTCTACTAATACAAGCTGTCTTTCTGTACTACGATTCGACCATGTAATACCACTTAGTATTAGTTAAACATTTAGACAACCAATGAACAACATTTGCTTTCATTTTGTTTTGCGTGCAAAAGCCATGTGAGGACAATATACAAAGTATTAATGTAATTCATGAATAATTTTATTAACCAATCTGTTCAGAAAAATTACGAGTGTACTTAGAAGAAAATGCTATACTCAGGGCACCAGGTCCAATAGCGACTGCCCCCTGGATCCATCCCTAATACATACCCTTCTTATTATATTGAATTAGTATAGTTTCCACCATGCTTCACATTGGGTTAACTATTTATTTCTTGACTAAATTATAGTGTAAAAATTTAAAAGTTACAATTTGCTCAAAGTATTTGTACTATTTGTATATTGGAATTTAATATCTATACTTTTATTTTCATAAATTAGTCTCTCTACTCTTCGAACTTAAAAATTTAGGGTTATTTGTTAACACTATTAAATTCATTTTGTGTTAGTATGACATTTTGAAAAAAAGTAAAATAAATTTGGTACCCATGTAACAAAAAATAACATTGTAACATACCTGAATTTAATAAAAATTTAACGGTGCTAACGATTCTTAAAAATTCACATAATCATTTTAATTAGAACAAAATATTTAGACTAACTAATGACATTATAAAAGTTGATGTATCAAATTATGTCAAAATTAACCAAGTTAAAAAAACTATTTTTTTTATTTTTTAAATATTTTTTAATGATTTATTCAATCGAATCATACGAATCAATGACTTAACCAATTCGACTACTGATTCGATTCTAAAAATCTTACTTACAATATATTTTAATTTTTAAAATTTTATTGATATAAAAAAAAAATCATCCTAACACCAAACATGGATTCACAATACTACTGTGTTATCAATGGAAATAGTTGTTTTCATAATTTTGCTCCAATTATTTGTGTTTGTGGGACTAATTTATTATCACCGCTCTATCTTTCATACGTTTCTCATGATATCTTTTTGGGTTGTCAATAAATTATGGATAGACTCTCATATACTCCTATTGTATTATTCATGAATTTTCTGTTTAACTCATGAAGAATTTCTTTGATACCTATTATTCATGTGAAATGGGTAATTTCTACTCTTCCTAATCCTAAAGGTTTAATTTCACTTTTTACTCTTAAAATATTACATTTTATCCTTTTTTATTCTATGTATTAAATAAATTTATTTTTATTTCTTTCTTAAACTTTTTAAAAAATTATAGCATTTAATAAATAATATTCTTACAAAAATTAAAATACAATAATATATATGTAAAATATTGATAGTAGATATTAAAATGATTTTCATTTTATGGGAATTTAATTCTTTTATAGAAATAACAAAAAAAACAAATGAAAAAAAAATGGTACACTAATTTTTACGTATTAAACTAATTTTCTTACCCGATATAGAATTGATTGTGTGTATAAATTTTTGAAATATAATATATTTATAATATTATAAACATAATTTATGCTTTAATTATGAGGAAGAAATTTTAAAAGATAAAACTGTTATAATATTTAGATATACAATTAATGATTTAGAATCTTAATATATATAAATATATATATGATATATGATATAAATTTTTTACCCGTTAATAATTAAATATCATTAAATCATTTTGTAAGTTTGTTATAATTTTTATGAATATTGTAAAAATAATTTAAAGCATATTATTCTATAAAAATTTTGAAATTAATAAGTCATATTATTATGAAAGATGCAAAAGATACTTGAATATAATATACAAAGATACTTGAATAAGTGATATAATACTATTCAATAATTTTGCACTGCTCTTCGTATAGTTCTTTTTTGTAAAAAGATTACCTACTCAAATAAGTATTCAATTATTTAATGTAGCAAATTGCAACTGTTAGGAAAAATATTAAAAAAAATATGTAATTACTAAATTATAATATTTTTCAAATTTGTAACATTAGTATAATTTTTTAAAATATATTACTGTTAAAAACACTTAAACTTTATATAAAATTTCAAATATATTTTTATTGATTTTTTAGAGAAAAATTATTTCTATTGATTGTTTTAGGATTTAGGATTTTTTAAATTTCTTTTTTTTAAAATTTTTAATAATGTTTTTAAATAGTATTTAATTTTATTTTAAAAATTTTTAATAGTATTTATAAAAAATTAAAATGCATTTAAATATTTTTAAAATGACTAATTAATAATATTTAATTTTGTTTCCAAATTTTTTTTAGTAATATTTGTTTATTTTTTAAAATTTTAAACATTGTCATGTTTTATTTTCTGGAACTATGAAATCTTATAAAATCTAACATTTCATTATCATGTTTTTTTTTTGGGGTGAATTCATTATCATATTTTTTAAACACTATTGATTTTTTTTAATTAACTAATTAAACAAGATTTATTTTTTAAAATTTCTTTTATACGTACTATATTCTCTTGTTAATTTTTTTAGCAGTATTTGAAAAAAATTAAAATTTTGTATAATTTAATGATATATCTATAACAATAATTTTAAATTTTAAGAAAGAAAAGCTTTTGTGGCGTAATATGAAAGAAAGACTTTGTGGCAGAATAATGTCTTTGTGGCAAACTCCATAAGGAATGCCTTCGTGGCGCGTTCTTAAGAATCGCCCTTGTGGTGAACAATGAATCAATAGTATGTGTGACAAATTCTGACGTGATAGCCTTTGTGGCGAAAACCTGAAAGAAAGACATATGTAACACCCCAAATCCGGCCTAGAAGTTAGGCTCGAATCCGGCGTGTCACATTGAAGTGTTTTAGCGAAAACCTTGTTTTCATTGAAAACCCTTCATAAAGTAAAATGTTGAGTACAAACCCCTTTTTAGTTGCGGAAGTTTTATTTAAAAACAAACAATTTCTAAAACTTGGTATTTAATAATGGAGTTGCGGAAACGTAATAATTGAAAACAGCCCTAGCTTAAGAAAAACTTGTTAAGTTATGAAGAAAGCCCATGTTTTAAGAAAACATCCATATGTTATAGTTATTTCGAAAACCATGTTAACCTTTAGAAATTTTATTTAAGTTTAATAATTAAGCAGTTGAAACAATAATAAAACCCAAGTGTAAAGTCAAATTGGAGATACAAGGCCTTAGTACATCCCAATAAAAGTAATTAAAATAAAGTCACTCGAAACTAATTAAAAACTCTAAGTAGCTTGCAGTGTGGCCACCTCCGAGTCCTCCTCCACGTCGAGCCGTTTACTGAGAGTCACCTGAAACATTAACTAAAAGGGTGTGAGTTTCGAAACTCAGTGTGTACGACCCTTGGTAATCTAACCAACATGCAATTATCACATTGGGCCTAAGCCCTATTAAAATTGGTGGTCTTGGGCCTTAGCCCACAATGACCTCATATCACATTAGTATCACATGAATGTAATGCTCCCATCCCAAATCCAACCCTGCACTCCATTTCCCTTCCAACCCTACACTTCTGTGGGGATATAAATATCAACCCACCCATCCCTACACTCCAAAGGTAGCACCAACAGCGGCACTACTCAAGCGTTGCAGCAAGGCTGCTAAACATATAATGGGCTTAAAGCCACCGGTGGATCCACGGTCGTCAAGCGACTATGCGATCCTCACATATCTTCATCCGTATCATCAAACCCACCCAAGTGCAACATATATCTCATGAATGCAACATACACATTTTCACACATTAAGCACCTAGGGGTATTTTAGTCATTTCACTACCCAGGGGTATTTTTGTAAATCTACCCTACAGGGGTATTTTCGTAATTTCTTTCATCTCGGGTTTTAGTTATGAACTTTGGCCCATCAACAAGTCCTTGCGGCTAAAGTGAACAGACACTATGCACCAGGTAGGATCCCAAAAAAGAGGAGGTGGGTCACTAGGACCGCTTAAGTACCAAGCTCTCCCTAGATCCAATCCTAGACATGCACATGTCCATTGCCACACTCTAACCTAGCGACTTGTCCACAGATATGTTTGATTATTAAAAATAAGTTTTATGCTATTTAAGAATTTATCAGAACTAGGCCTAGAGTCCATTAAACCCTAGCATGCATTTCTAAAATCCCATAAGGCCCACTAAGCCCAATCATGTCCATATAGCTCATTAAGCCCAATCATGTTTATGTAGCCCATTAGGCCCGATCATAATCAAATCATACAACCATCCATATCAATCCATCATTCAATTTCTCATATCAACTCTTGCCGATTTGGGCCCACAAGCTCGGCAGGCCCATTTAGCCCCGTGCTTGGTCGGCCAAACAGTGGCCTGAGACCATGAGATCGCTCTCTTGGCCCCGGTAATCGTATCGGTGTTCCCACACAAATTTTCGCACGCTCGTGTGGTTACCGGCGCCAACCTTTCGGCTTTTCAGCTTTTCGGTATTCCGGTTTTTCGAGATTTCGGCTTTTGCCGATTGTCGTGTGTGAAGTGTATGTACACATCTGGTTAATGCGACGTGCTACACTATCCCCAGCCTTGAACCTACAACCAATACCAATCTCCAATCAATCACACACTTAACCACAATATTTACCCAAAAACCGAAGCCTTACCATAACCTTACCGTGTGCCACCAATTCTAGTAGCCCTTCCTTAGCTACTATTCACGAATATCCCCTAAATCTACACTCACACATATACTATCAAAAATCAAGTGACTCATATTCCACACAAGTCACCTCTATAAGCCACACTTATATTCGGCCACTTACTAATCCACAATTGAGACGAGTACACTTACCACTTGCTAGCGATCCTTACCACACTTGTGATCTTTGAACCCTACCCTTGTTAATATAGGGTTAACGACAAGAAAGAGTTAGATAGCCCTCCGGCTTTTACCAAAACACACTAAAGGAGGTTGACTAAGTACTTACCGAATCCAACCTTTGATCCTGCGGCCTAGAAGTCACTGAACGAGGTTCGGCTTTTAAAACTTGATTAAGAGTAGATAACATCAACCGATTTGTGATGAAGGAAAAACAACAAGGAATCGGCAAAAAGGAATACTGGACTTTAGGGACCAAGAATGTTCGGCACAAAAGAAATAGACTAGAAGCCAAGGAAAGAAAAGAGTTTGATGAGAAGGAAGGGAAGAAATCGACGCAAAATAGAAGAGGAAGAATAAGGGATTTCGGCTTTCAGGTATTTGGAGAGAAAAGTAATTTTCGGCAAAATAAAAAGAAAGAATTTGGCATTAGCCTAGAACCCCAAAATCGACACCTATTTATAGCCTATAGCCGAATTTCCTATCCCCAAATTTCCAATTCAGCTCAACCTCTTCCACGTATCTCATCTCCTAATTTTTCTCCACGATAACTCCTCAATCCTTTTCCTAAATTTTCTCTTCTGATCACTCTTCTTAGAGTCCATCATCACACCACTTCCAACCTTCTAGAAGGCCAAAATTAAACTCTAAAAAAAAATACTAAGCTAAGATTCGAACCTAGGATCTCCTTGCTGGCCCATAACGCCACCTTCCTATACCCTAAGTGGCGTCACTTAGCCACTCCACCACAAGGCTCTTTGATGCCATCTTTCCCTATTTTTATCTAAAAGCCCAACTACTCACCGCCCTGGTTTCTTTAATAATTATATAAAATTCCTTCTCCTCAAAATTCGAACCCGGCACTTCTCCAACACCTCTAGACACTCCAAGTTTATTAAACCTTAAAGCCAACATGTCATTTGTCATTTTCTTGCTCACTTAAAAATTTTCTGAGACCCAAAGCCCAATTCATCTAGGCCCAAAATTCGGGGCGTTACAACATACATGGTGAATGTTGGTGAGTGTTGGTGTATTTTGATGTTTGATGATAAAAATGCATGCTTGTTGTTATATAAACAACATTTGTTAAGTGATTTTTAGTGAAATGTCCAATTAGGGATTAAATTGTGAAATGTGTAATTTTTGTGGTTAAATTGTGAAATAAATAAAAAATATGGACTGCTAGGGACCTAATTGAAATTAGGCTAGCATGGGTTTTAATTGAATTGCATGAATTTGTAATTTTATGAAATAAGGAGTAAATTGTAAAAATGATGAAATGTTAGGGGAAAAAGTGTAAATTTGCCTTAATGTGTATTTTGGACTAAATTGAATAGAGAGATTATTAAATAAGTTAATTTTGATTATATTTAGATCAAGAAAGGTGAAATACAGATTTAGATCGGGGAAAAAATAAGGTTTCGAATTAATCGACTTAATTTGTCGTTTTTACATTCGAGGTAAGTTCGTATGTCTTAAACATTATTATAATTATAATTTAAATGCTTTGATATTTCCTAAATTGTGAATACGACACTGCGAACATATTCGACGACAATTCGGCAAGTGAGAAATACCGATTGAACCTTAGGAATAGATTAGGATACGAATGACATGTCATTAGGGGTTATGTGATTTGGGTGCTGGTCCGTACGTCCTACCGGTGGCTGAGTTATCTGGCATGTGTTGCGGATACTCGTTAGCTTGTGTGAGCAGCACCGTGTAGCTTCGTCATGACCGTCAGCTTGTGTGAGCAGACCCATTGATGGCTCTAGTGTGAGCATTATATGTGATACATGATTGAGATAGCTTCGACTATGTATGTGGCACTTAAGGTGCGAGTTTCCCTAGTATCCGATAGTATTCTGAATGGTTCAACGGGTATACCAAAGACACAGATGAGTTTGAGACTAAATAGAGGTGGTACAGTGAAATTAAAGCTAGCTCGGATTCGGGAATCGTCAGAGACTTCATCACACTATCCAACTATCACTTTGGTACTTTTGAACTTAAGTATTTTGAGTATATGGCATGTATAGGATTATGGTTATTTTGGTTATGGATTGATAATGAATTTAGCCATTTGAATTGGCTTGTAAATGTCTAAAGTTTGGTTTTGTATATAGCCATGGGAGTTGGCTTATTTTGATATAGTTGATCATGTATATATATATGTGCATATGTCTTGTGTGGTGTTTTGGATGATGGTTATGTGATGCTTGTTGATAATAGGTATTATAAGTATCAACTGGTTGAGTTGTGGATATTTGTATGCTAGTGAAACTAGACAAATAATGCATATTTGAAATTGGTTATTTTGATGGTTTGTGTAAGTGAGTTTTGGAATGATATTGAATAGTAAATTGTGGTATATGTGAGCCTTGTTGTTATTGGTATAGAATTAGCATGAATTAGGCTTGGATTGAGGTTGGATTAAATGCCTATTTATGCCTTGTTGGGTGCCTTTATAAATTGGTGTAGGTATATGCAAATTTGGGTGGAAAATGGCTTGGTAAATAGCCTATTTTTATCCACACGGGCAGAGACACGGGTGTGTGTCTCAGCCGTGTGTGACACACGGTCAGGTTACACAGCCGTGTGCCCCCTGGTGTTGAATTAGAAATCAAGTCAGTACGCTCCACACGGCTCAGCATACGGGCGTGTGATTTGGCCGTGTGGCATAAGTCAGTATACCCTACAGGTTTGGCATAACCTAGCACACAGCCTGGCACACGGGTGTGTGAGGCCATTTCGAAGGGCACACGGGCGTGTGGTTGGCCCTGTGACCCAAGTCAGAAAGTTACACGGTGTAACACCCCAAACCCGGCCCAAACACCACGACCGGATCTGGTATGTCACTAAGAAAATTTTGGAAGAACATGTCGTATTTTCAGAAAAATATTTTTCTAAAGTTTATCTTCTTATTCGAGAGAAATTTAATAGTTGATAGTTTAAATAAAATATGCCTTTATAAATTAAAAACCCAAATTTAAATAAATACATTAGTTCAATAAGAATTTAAATAACTAAAAGTAATTAAAGCCCAAAATAAAACAAAACATAAACTAGTGGCCCATAGCCTTATTACAACGAGATTTAAAATCCATTAATTAAAAATATAAAGTATTAACTTGAGACTTTTTGCTTGGATCCAGTTGGTCTTTTGCATGGCCACCTTGCGTTCCTCTCCAACCCTGGTCCAAGCACTAGGTATCACCCGAAAGGTTAATTAATAGGGTGAGTCGCGAGACTCAGTGTGCAACCCTCATTCACCACTAGATTTTGGCCTTAGGCCCATAAAACAGATTAATAATTCCATTTAAAAAAATAATAAATAATATGCAAGGCCCAACCCATTTGCCTAGGTTTCCATCCGCTACACGCCCCCGTACCAGCCATTCACACAATTGGGGATTTCTACAATCGACCCACACCGCTACACGCCAAGATGGCAGTCATGCTGCTCATCAACATATTATGGCCGAAGCCCTTATAACAGATCACGGCATTAACCGCTACAACATATAACAGATCACGGTATAAACCGCTACATATATAACGTATAACTTCCTCCTTTCATCAACCCAACCCATGCAGTCATAAAATCAATATGCTTTTATCATATAAAGTCAAACATTCACTGACCTGGTGATTTGCTTCACCCTTTTCGGGTTTCCAACATTAAACCGAGATATCGATATTTATCACAACATATAAACTTATGAGCATACATTAATAATCAGATCTAGATGGTGGGGAAGTATTACACACCTGATATCATGAAATCCAATATTCTTAGTCGATGTCCTTGCTATCCTGGATCTATTATCCTCAATGTAAAGCCTTGCTCAAAAGCCTAAAAACACACAAAGATTTAGCCCCTTCAACAATCGGCCAAGGTTAATAAATCCCAAATTACACGTTAAAACTAATAGATCCCTTACCTTGAAATCCCGAAAGTAACACGATTCTATAACTTATAGATCTATGCGATTGACTCCACTAAAGTTCCCTTGATTTCAAGGCACAAGTAGGCACCACGTAGTAATTCGGTAATCACAGGAGATGAGATCTAGGGATTTCGCTTTTAGGAAAATCCCTAAAAAGTATGAACAAGAGAAGGCTGATGTGTCTTTGGCTTTTAAAATACTTGAGTGAGGAGTTTGATTTACAGACAGAAGAGAGAAGAAGAAAAGAAAACAAGGAAGAGACTTGAAGATTTCGGCTAGGAAGAAAAAGAATGGAAAGAGTTTCGGCTTTTGAATCAAAGTGATGATTAGGGAATAGGCTTAGAAATTTTGACTTTTGCAGAGAATGAAGAAGATGATGGAACTTTAGGAGTTTTCGGCTTTTACTCGGAGAAGAAGAGAAAAGAATGCGAGAAAAACCCAAATGCCGAAATTGAAGAGATATTCCCCCTATTTATAGAAATTTTGGCACTTACCTAACCTTGCAGGTAAGTCCTATCTTTTCTCATTTATCTTAATTTACTAGCTCATCTAA
This sequence comes from Gossypium sturtianum, assembly GCA_025698515.1. Taxonomy (NCBI): domain Eukaryota; kingdom Viridiplantae; phylum Streptophyta; class Magnoliopsida; order Malvales; family Malvaceae; genus Gossypium; species Gossypium sturtianum. Next base: position 25,769,021 of record CM046949.1, read on the forward strand.
AAGAGACTTAATTATCTCTAACTCCTCCCTCCTTTATCAGCATATTATCCACATATTTTAATCATTAAAATCCCTAAATTTTAGCCTTTATCTGCTTATTATCCACATAAAATAAATTCCTAAATAATAGCTTTTATCTGCTTATTATCCACATATTTTAAACATTAAAACCCCTAAATTTTAGCCTTGTTGCCATCCACTCCACCTAATCCTAATGCCCAAAATTTAGCTAACTTAAATTAAAAGAATTGGGCTCCATGAAACTTAAATTTGGGCCCCTTACTCCCTTGTGTGGCGTCACCTCCTAAGATTGGGCCACAAGCCCACTTTGGTATTTTAAACATAGATACTACCTTTTAAACCCTATAATGCCCAAACAGTAATTTTAATCAAGGCCTCTACCTAAGCTCCGAGCCCAATTTGGACCCCTAACACTTAAATTAACATATTAAACATATCCACCCATTAAACGCATAGGCCCAAAAATTCGTGGATGTTACGCTTCTACCCCTAAAGAAATTTCGTCCTCGAAATTTCCAACTAACTATTAATCGTACTACCCAAGTCTCACCACTATGCTTTCATTTGCGCACTCTAATTCTAAAGTCAAAATAAACACTTAGTATACTATGGTAGGTGCACGCACGGTATTCGCATCTAAAGCGTCCTCGTCCCTTGTACTCATGCTATCGGTTCGCGTTTATTTGATTAAAAATTTTATGAATTATTGGTTTTCTTCCACTGATTATCCACGAACAGTCTTATGATTAGTAGTTTTAAGAGTAGTTCTTTCGAATTCGCAATTCAGTCTCAAGTTCACCTTCCTAGTTCTAAGAACTACATACATTCAACCATCAACATACAGACAACATCCATGCACCCATATTCAACACATAGGGGTATTTTCGTTATTCCACTACCCATGGGTATTTTTCGTAATTTTATCCTATAGGGGTATTTTCGTAATTTTCCGAAATAGGGTTCCTTGGTGATTTTGTGAAAGAAGGGTATTTTGGTAATTTTACAATCCGGAGGTATTTTGGTAATTTTGAAATCCGGGGGTATTTCGGTAATTTTGAAATCTGGGCAATTTAGTAATTTTTACAAATCAGAATATTTTCAAAATTTTTTTAAAACAAACAGAGGGTATCTTGAAGGATTTGATTTCAAAAGAAAATAGTAGTGTTCGTGTGGTTGTGGATTTACATTTGTTGTCATGTGTTGTGTTTTTTTTTTTTTACTTAAAAAAATTTAGTTCACTATGTAAATCGGGTATATTTGCAAATCATGGGTATCTTGGGTTTTTTTTCCAAAACAAGGGTTTCTAGCAATTTTGTAAAGATAAGGTAGCCGGTCTCTTTCGGGTTTTAATTATAGATTTTGGCCCGTCAACAAGTCCTCATGACTAAGGTGAAATAGTCCTCACGCACTAGGTAGGATTCCAAATAGAGGAGGTGAGTCACTAGGGACTCGCTTAAATACCAAGCTCTCCTGAATCCAATCCTAGACATGCGCATGCTGTTGCCACACCCTAGTCTTGCGACTGGTTCACGGGTTTGTTTAGTGAAATTAAGTCTTATGAGATTTAAGGAGTTGTTCCAGCTAAGCCTAGAGTCCATCAAGTTCTAATCTAGATAGTCTTCGTCCCATAAAGCCCATCAAGCCCACATATATTATATCACACAATGGTTCAGAATACTTACCTGGTGGACTTGGGCCGGAGACGTAGGTGCCATGCCGAGCTAACAAACCTGTTACCATTTAAAAACATTCATGTTTTAAAAGCCCATCTTTAGAAAACATTTTGAGCCCACAAACCCCCAAAGCCGAGTTTTGAACTGGGCTCTGATACCAATTTGTAACACCCCAAACCCGGCCCAAACACCACGACCGGATCTGGTATGTCACTAAGAAAATTTTGGAAGAACATGTCGTATTTTCAGAAAAATATTTTTCTAAAGTTTATCTTCTTATTCGAGAGCAATTTAATAGTTGATAGTTTAAATAAAATATGCCTTTATAAATTAAAAACCCAAATTTAAATAGATACATTAGTTCAATAAGAATTTAAATAACTAAAAGTAATTAAAGCCCAAAATAAAACAAAACATAAACTAGTGACCCATAGCCTTATTACAACGAGATTTAAAATCCATTAATTAAAAATATAAAGTATTAACTTGAGACTTTTCTTTGGATCCAGTTGGTCTTTTGCATGGCCACCTTGCGTTCCTCTCGGCCCTGGTCCAAGCACTAGGTATCACCCGAAAGGTTAATTAATAGGGTGAGTCGCGAGACTCGGTGTGCAACCCTCATTCACCACTAGATTTTGGCCTTAGGCCCATAAAACAGATTAATAATTCCATTTAAAAAAATAACAAATAATATGCAAGGCCCAACCCATTTGCCTAGATTTCCATCCGCTACACGCCCCGCACTCCGACCATTCACACCATTGGGGATTTCTACAATCGACCCACACCGCTACACGCCAAGATGGCAGTCATGCTGCTCATCAACATATTATGGCCGAAGCCCTTATAACAGATCACGGCATTAACCGCTACAACATATAACAGATCACGGTATAAGCCGCTACACATATAACGTATAACTTCCTCCTTTCATCAACCCAACCCATGCAGTCATAAAATCAATATGCTTTTATCATATAAAGTCAAACATTCACTGACCTGGTGATTTGCTTCACCCTTTTCGGGTTTCCAACATTAAATCGAGATATCGATATTTATCACAACATATAAACTTATGAGCATACATTAATAATCAGATCTAGATGGTGGGGAAGTATTACACACCTGATGTCGCGAAATCCAATATTCTTAGTTGATGTCCTTGCTATCCGGATCTATTATCCTCAATGTAAAGCCTTGCTCAAAAGCCAAAAAAAAACACAAAGATTTAGCCCCTTCAACAATCGACCAAGGTTAATAAATCCCAAATTAAACGTTAAAACTAATAGATCCCTTACCTTGAAATCCCGAAAGTAACACGATTCTATAACTTAGAGATCTATGCGATTGACTCCACTAAAGTTCCCTTCAGATTTCGGCACAAGTAGGCACCACAGAAGTAATTCGGCACTTACCTAACCTTGCAGGTAAGTCCTATCTTTTCTCATTTATCTTAATCTACTAGCTCATCTAAAAGAGACTTAATTATCTCTAACTCCTCCCTCCTTTATCAGCATATTATCCACATATTTTAATCATTAAAATCCCTAAATTTTAGCCTTTATCTGCTTATTATCCACATAAAATAAATTCCTAAATAATAGCTTTTATCTGCTTATTATCCACATATTTTAAACATTAAAACCCCTAAATTTTAGCCTTGTTGCCATCCACTCCACCTAATCCTAATGCCCAAAATTTAGCTAACTTAAATTAAAAGAATTGGGCTCCATGAAACTTAAATTTGGGCCCCTTACTCCCTTGTGTGGCGTCACCTCCTAAGATTGGGCCACAAGCCCACTTTGGTATTTTAAACATAGATACTACCTTTTAAACCCTATAATGCCCAAACAGATAATTTTAATCAAGGCCTCTACCTAAGCCTGAGCCCAATTTGGACCCCTAACAATTAAATTAACACATTAAACATATCCACCCATTAAACGCATAGGCCCAAAAATTCAGGATGTTACACACGACGTCAGACACGGGCTGAGACACGGCCATGTGATCCCATTTCGAATGTCCACACGGCTTGTGACACGGGCGTGTCTTTGGCCGTGTGAGACACACGGCAGGGCCACATGTGTAACATCCTGGAAAGGGCCTATGCATTTTCGGTTTAATTGTACGAAGTGACATGTTTTGTGTACTAAGAATAAATTTTGAACATTTTTGGAAACCCGAAAATGAATGGAAATGATTTGGAAATAAACATTTTTTTGAAACCTGAAAATGTATGGAAATGTTAAGTTTAAAAATGGGAAGTGAACATTTTTGGAAACTAGGAAATGTAAGGAAATGATGTGGAAATGATTCAAAAGAGGAAAGTGAACATTTCGGAAAACTTGGAAATGTAAGGAAATGTCAAGTTTACTGAGCGAACGAAAATTTTTGGAAACTTAGAAATGACTTAGAAATGTCGAGTTTTAAAGTTTAAAAGAGGAAATTAAGGCAAGGTGGCCTTAAAAGAAAAAGTTTGTGAAATTTGACACACAAACAGGCTTGGAAAAGTGGCACGGAGATGCCACTTGGGGCCTCTGAAATGGCGCCACATGCAAGGTGTTGGGCCCGAGTTCGAGTCACTTGGGAAGCAAATAAAAGGAGTTTTATTTTTGCTTGGTGTGGACGGCACAAGCCTTCTAGAAAGGAGGAGTTTTATTGTCATAAATATTCGATTAATAAGGTGATAAATAAGGGATTTAATTTGGATTATTTTTGAAGAGATAATAAAGGATTATTCTCTAATTATTTTAAATTAAGGGATTATTATTTTGATAATTCAAAGGATAAAGCTATCAAATAAAGAAGAGTGGTGGCCAAGTAAGGGATTCTGAGTAGTAGTTTCGGCTATAAAAGGAAGAAAATAGGGATACTCATCAAATTTTCTTCCTCCTCTTCTCTCTCTTTGAATTTACGAGTACTCTCCTCTCTTCTCTTCTCTTTTCTTTTGTCAAGCCGAATCTATAGTCCACCATTGTCAAAATTCTCAAGTTTTCTTTTCTTCCTATTTCTTCTTACCAATCTATTCAAAAGCCGAATCTTGGAAAGGCTTCAAGCATAGGTGCTGTCGATTTCTTCAAAGGTAAGAACAAGTTTGATTTCCAATCTTTTCTTTTAGATTAGCCGAGAGATAATCTAACCCCATACATATTATGGTTGCCGAATATGGAAGGACCTTTCGGGATTATCAGAGTAGTCGACTAAAAGGAGGAGTATTCGGGATTTCTAAGATTAAGGTAAGACATGTGAATATTCGGCCAAAGGCCTTGATTTATGTTTTGATGATTAAGATTAAGTCTAACGTAAGGTTTTAGGGATTTCGACATTCCTAGGGAAACAAGGAACAGTTTGGGATTTGTTGGTGTTCCAATCGGCAACAAGGTAAGAATACTAATCCTACTAGGATTTGGGAATTTTGGCGAATGGCTTTTTATTAAGGTAATAAGTGATAAATCAATGTAGGGATTAAGGATCTAAGCATTAGATCAAGCTTTTCGGGATCTCAAGGAAATTTTAAGCGAATCGTGTGTGTACCCCACACTATCCCATAATATGTTTTATGGCATGATTAATTAATATATGTGATATTAAGTATATGAAAGTGGCTAAGGTACCATGTTATGGTACAAAGTACTCGTGCACGTTTCCTACTTCTACTAGGAATATGAAAGATGTTATTTGTAACATGAGAATATGATAAGAATGTGAACTCGGCATATTATGCATATTATTATATAGGGCATATGGGTTATTGAAAGGGAAGTGAATGTGGTGACCTAAGACCACGAACACGGTGACCTAAGACCGTGATATCTAAAAAGTGGTGACCTAAGACCACGATGTCTCGAAAGTGGTGACCTAAGACCGCGATATCTCAATGTGGTGACCTAAGACCACGAATCACGGTGACCTAAGACCGCGATATGGAGTGTAGCGGAAGGAGGGTCGACTTAGTAGTCCCCACGGTGTGCGGGTTGGTACGGGGAGTGTAGCGGATGGCTAATTAGGTTTGGGTTTGGGAATGCATCATAATTTGTATGCTATGATATGAATGTGTAACATTTGTATGCCCGATTCTATTTTGATTTAGTTTTTGTGTACACATTGAGTCTGTTTGACTCACCCGTTGGGAATATTTTTCAGTGATGAACAAAGATGGACCAGGACGGCGAGAACTTGTGGTGGCCATGCTCAACATGAAGTTTTTATTTTATGAACTACTATTTCTATTTAAGTACTTGAATTACTTGGAAATTATTTGATGTAATAAGGCCATAAGGCCATAGTTGAATTGTTTTCCATTTATTTCTATTTATTATGATTATGAGTTTTACCTATTAAAGTTTAAGTAAAATTTTTAATATAAAGAATTGAATTCGTTTTCAACACAAGCCCAACCCAAACAATGTTTTTTTTAAAATCGCACAAGTTTTCTCTAGGTAACGAAAGAATTTTGAAACCGGTTTACTTGAGGATCATACCAAATCTGGGCAAATCTCGTGGGCCGGGTTTGGGGTGTTTTAGTTTGGTATCAGAGCCCAGTTTTAAACTCTCGGCCTGTGGGCTAAGGCCAAAACATTTTCAAATCGAGCCCAAATAAGTTTTGTGAAAAAAATTTATGAAATAAGCAGGTTTTCTGGCATGGCACCTAAGTCTCCGACCATGATCCACCAGTAAGTACCCTAACCATTTGTGTGATTTATATGAATCGTAGAAGGGTAAGAATGGAACGTAGAATAGTATGATAGGTACTTGAACCCTAGGACTAGTTTACCCCAACAATTACATAAGATTTAATGCCTAACTAAACAACCCTATGGCTAAGTCGCAGAGTTAGGGTGTGGTAACCCCCATGCGCATGTCTAGGATTGGATCCTAAGAGCTTGGTATTTAAGCGATCCTAGTGACTCACCTCCTCTTCTTTGGAATCCTACAGTGTGCATAGCTTTGGTTCACCCTAACCAAGAGGACTTAGTCACAAAGCTAAACACAATAACTAAAACCTGAAAGGGAACTAGCCGTGTTTCTATAAAAACCCTAGTTTTAAAACTCTTAAAATTACTCTTTTAAATGGTGAGAACTATTTTTACAAAAATTTTCGAAAAATTTCCGAATTGCAAAGTTACTAAAATACCCCTAGTGGTAAAATTACAAAAATGCCCTTGGATTATGAAATTTCCAACCCACTCGCAGTTTTATCAAAATTACATTTCTTTATAAAATGTTCCAAAATCCTAACTCGCAAACTATCAAAAATACCTTGATTTTGGAAAATTACAAAATTGCCCCTAACTTACAAAATTACCAAAATGACCCTAATTTCTAAAATTTTTGCAACATCATCGTTTTGAAAAGTACATTTCTCAAAAAGAACCCCCAAAGTTTTGCAACCTTTGAAATATTCATGATTTATTAAATTCTACAAACTTACCCCGATTTGTGAAAAATTACTGAATTACCCCCGAGGTCTAAAATTACCGAAATACCCCCGGATTTCAAAATTTTTCCAAAATACCTCAGGAATTTAAAAATACCAAAATACTTTGTGACAAAATCACCAAGGAACTTTTTCTTCTGAAAAATTACGAAAATACCCCTGTAGGACAAAATTACGAAAATACCTCTTGCGGGTAGTAGAAAAGCGACAACAATGAAAACTACAACATTTCTCTGAATGAGCGAAAGTTCATAATTGTTTGATGGATGTATGAATGAATGAGAAGCGTGTGTGTATGTATGAATACTGAAAGAACCACTCCTAAATTCTTTTTCATAAAACTTCTTGCGGGTAATCAAGTGAAACAAAAGTACTAATTTATAAAACTTCTTCTGATCTCGACGTTAGAAATGAGCTCTAGAGGGGCGTGGTCGTCGGGGGCGAGGTAGAGGAAGGATGACGTGTCGAACCCGTTAGATTGGGTCAAGGGGACCGACAATGAAATACCACCGCCACCACCACCCCCCACCGTTGGTGTTGAGCGAAAGAAGCTCAGACGGGGAAGATCTTTGTGTCGCAGTTTGTCTTTGCGAGTTTTGGAATTGGTGGTCGGTGCAGGAGGAAATTCGGAACCCGAAAAAGTCACGTACTGAGCGGCTCCCGAGCTAATGGAGCCGAAATGTTTCGAGGAGTATCTGGAGTGGCACCCAGTACAGCTGAGTATTGGTTGGAAGCAACGGAGCGCATAATAGACGAGTTTGATTTGACCCCTGAGGAGAAGTTAAAGGGAATGGTGGCATTGTTACGCGATGAAGCGTATCAGTGGTGGTTAACTGTTCGGGATGGTGCCACGGTGAGGATCGACACAGGAATATGTTAAGGAGGCATTTCAAAGGAAGTATGTGGGAACCAGGTATACTGATGAGCAAAGGAAGGCTTTTCAGGGGCTGGTTCAAGGGAACAAGTCTGTTGCAGAATATGAGGCTGAATTCCTGAGGTTGAGCCGTTATGCTTGAGGTGTAGTAGCAACTGAGCATGAGCGCTGTGTCCGTTTTGAGGATGGGCTAAGGGATGATCTGAGACTGTTGATAGCACCGCATCAGGAGCGGGAGTTCTCTGCTTTGGTAAAAAAGGCCAAGGTGGCCGAGGGAATCAAGGATTCTACAAAGCAGGCTATGGATAGGAATAGGCCCAAAAGAGGTTTTGGATCATCTGGAAAGGTTCATAAGAGGCCTAGAGTTGATGGGCCGCGAAGTCAGCAAGTTGGTCCAGAAGGGCGGTATCGTCCTTGTGATGTGTGTGGAAAGAAGCACTTGGGAGAGTGCTGGAGGAAAACAGGAGGATGTTTTAGGTGTGGGTCCAAGGACCATGTGATCAAGGATTGTCCCAAGAACTCATAAGAAAGCCGACCAGCAGCTCAGAATGTTAGTCAGGCTGGTAGAGGAGGACCGTAGCCTCAACGAGGTCGTGGTTCGAGTAACCGAGGTAATGGTACTAGCAGAGGCCGTGGAACACAGGGTAGAGGTGCTGCTAATACTGAGGCAAGGCAACCGGGTTTGGTTTATGCGGTTCACGGAGGGGAAGATGGAGACAGCAGGATGTTATAACCCAGACGTTCTTTATTTTTGGCAAGCCCTATTTTGCTCTAATTGATGTGGGTTCGGCTCATTCATATGTTGCATGTAGTGTAGTGGAAACACTAGGCCTAGACTCTGAACTCTCTGATAGGCATATGACTGTAGTGAGCCCATTAGGCCAAACTGTAGTGGTGGATAAGATCTTTTGAAACGTACCCCTAGAAATTCGGGGAGTGAACTTTCGGGCTGACTTAATAGAATTACCCTTTGGAGAGTTTAAACTTATACTCGGAATGGACTGGCTAGTAGAGCACCGAGCCGTGTTGGATTGTGCGACTAAATGAATGAAATTAAGGACCCCGGAGAATGAAGTAGTAGTAATGATCGGAGAAAGAAGAAACTACCTGTCTAACGTAGTTTCGGCGTTGAAGGCTGAGAAAATGGTTAGGAAAGGGTGCAAAGCGTTCTTAGCCTTCGTAAGTGCGTTAGATGGAAAGGCAGAAGGTGTCAGTAGAGTTAGAACGGTAAGGGACTTCGTGGATGTGTTCCCAGAGGAATTACCAGGAATACCCCCAGATAGGGAGGTGGAATTTGGAATAGATTTGCTACCAAGAACGGCTCTTGTGTCAATCGCTCCATACCGAATGGCGCCAAATGAGTTAGTTGAGCTGAAGGCTCAAATCCAAGAGTTGTTGGATCGTGGGTTCATTCGACCCAGTGTGTCTCCATGGGGAGCACCAGTTCTGTTTGTAAAGAAGAAGGACGGAACTATGCGTATGTGCATAGATTATTGCCAGTTGAATAAGCTGACCATTAAGAACAAGTATCCCTTGCCAAGGATCGATGACTTGTTCGATCACCGAAAAGGGGCCGCAGATTTTTCAAAGATAGACTTGAGGTCGAGATATCATCGATTGAAGGTGAAGGAGGCGGATATCCATAAGACCGCGTTTAGGACAAGATATGGCCATTTTGAGTTTGTGGTAATGCCGTTTGGATTGACGTGACGCGCCAAGCCGCGTTCATGGATATGATGAACCGGGTTTTCAACCCCACTTGGATAGGTTCGCTCGTTATGTTCATCGACGATATCTTGGTGTACTCTAAGTCCAAGAGGAGCATGATGAGCATCACCGGTTGTCTTTGCAAGTGTTAAGGGGGAAGAAGCTCTATGCCAAATTCAAAGAAGTGTGAATTTTGGCTTAAGGAGGTGGCATTCTTAGGACATGTAGTATCCGCAGAAAAGAATAAGAGTGGATCCTAGGAAGATCGAAGCGGTGTTGGATTGGAAACCACCGGGTCCGTGGTGAGATCCGAAGTTTCTTGGGTTTGGTAGGATATTATAGAAGGTTCGTAGAAGGATTCTCGTCAATAGCCGCGCCTTTGACAAAGTTGCTAAGGAAGGAAGTACTCTTTGAATGGACCGATAAGCAACGAAGAGCTTTGAAAAGCTTAAGAAGGTGTTGACGGAGGCTCCAGGTGTTAATTCAACCGAGGTCGGGAAGGATTTTGTGGTGTCTTGTGGCGCTTGAATACGGGATTAGGATGTGTCCTAATGCAAGATGGAAAAGTAGTCGCCACGCGCGTCTCGCAGCCTAAGGCCTCATGAGGTTAATTACCCAACTCATGACTTGGAATTGGCGCATGTGGTTTTTGCCCTTAAGGTGTGGAGGCACTACCTTTATGGAGAAAAGTCAATAATCTACACGCACCACAAGAGCCTTAAGTATCTGTTGACTCGGAAGGAGTTGAACTTGAGGCGCGAAGGTGGGTGGAGTTATTGAAGGATTATGATTGCTCGATAGAGTACCACCCGTAAGGCAAATGTGGTAGCCGATGCCTTAAGTCGGAAGGTTGTGTCGGATCTAAGGGCTATGTTCGCTCACTTGAGCTTATATGATGATAGAAGCTTTGTTGCGAGAAATTGCAAGTCAAGCCCACATGGTGAAGGAGGTGAAAGAGGGACAGTTGGGCGATAAGGACCTAAGTGCTAAGTTACACGGCAAATACGAACGGAGGATTAAAGGATTATGGCGTTAGCGGCGAAGGAGTATTGTGCTACAAAGGAAAGGTCCAGTATGCCAAGAGACGAGGAGTTAAGACAAATGATTCTTCTGGGAGGCGCATAGTAGCCCTTATGCTATGCATCCCGGAGGCATTAAAATTCGCACAGAGATCTAAGGGAACAATTTTGGTGGTCCGATCTTAAGCGAGAGTTACAAAATTGTAGTGGGAAAATGTCCGACGTGCCCGCCAAGTTAAGGTGAACACCAAGTTCCATCAGGATTGCTTCAACCCATTGAGATTCCGCAGTGGAAGTGGGAGAGAATTACCATGGACTTCGTTAGTGGGCTTCCCCTTACGCCTACTAAGAAGGACTCAGTATGGGTGATAGTGGACCGTTTGACCAAGTCCGCGCACTTCATTCCGGTAAGAGTTGACTATTCTCTTCAGAAGTTGGCCAAGTTATATGTGGCGGGAGTTGTGAGGTTACATGGAGTACCAGTATCGATCATCTCCGATAGAGACCCAAGGTTTACGTCTCGGTTTTGGAGGGCGCTTCATCAAGCTTTAGGCACTAAGTTGGACTTCACTACAGACTTTTCATCCACAATCGACGGCAATCAAGCGGGTTATACAAGTGTTGGAGGATATGTTGAGAGGTCTGTGTGATGGATTTTTGAGGAAGTTGGGAAGATTACTTGCCTTTAGCTGAGTTCGCCTACAACAACAGCTATCAGGCTAGCATTCGGATGGCACCATATGAAGCATTGTATGGTCGAAAGTGTAGAACTCCTACTTGTTGGATTGAGTTAGGAGAACGTCGAGTTTTGGGTCCAGAGTTAGTGGCAGAAACTGAAGAGAAGGTTGAGATAATTCGAGCACGATTAAAGGAAGCCTCGATGGCGAAAGTCGTGCGCAGACCTCAAGCGAAAGGAGATAGAATTTGAAGTGGGAGACCAAGTGTTCTGAAAGTCTCGCCTTGGAAGAAGGTAATGAGGTTCGATCGCAAAGGGAAGTTAAGCCCAAGGTTTATAGGGCCCTATCGAGTACTAAAGCGAGTTGGGCGAGTGGCATACCAACCGGAGTTGCCACCAGAGTTACAGCAGAGATGCACGACGTATTCCATGTATCCATGCTACGTGCGTACCGATCGGATCCATCTCATGTGGTACTGTTGAAGAAGTGGAGCTAAGGCCGGACTTATCCTATGAGGAAGAGCCGATCCGGATATTGGAACGTGATGTGAAAGTGCTACTGGAGGAAGTCGGTTCCTCTAGTCAAGGTGTTATGGCGCAATCATGGAGCGGAAGAGGCTTCGTGGGGGCGAGAAGAAGCGAGCGATGACGACGATAATACCCTCAATTATTTTAGATAGAAAATTTGAGGACAAAATTATTTTAAGGGGTAAAAGCGTAACATCCTCGGAAAGGGCCTATGCATTTTCGGTTTAATTGTGCAGTGACATGTTTTGTGTACTAAGAATAAATTTTGAACATTTTTGGAAACCCGAAATGAATGGAAATGATTTGAAATAAACATTTTTTTGAAACACGAAAATGTATGGAAATGTTAAGTTTAAAAATGGGAAGTGAACATTTTTGGAAACTAGGAAATGTAAGGAAATGATGTGGAAATGATTCAAAAGAGGAAAGTGAACATTTCTCGAAAACTTGGAAATGTAAGGAAATGTCAAGTTTACTGAGCCGAACGAAAATTTTTGGAAACTTAGAAATGACTTAGAAATGTCGAGTTTTAAAGTTTAAAAGAGGAAATTAAGGCAAGGTGGCCTTAAAAGAAAAAGTTTGTGAAATTTGACACACAAGCAGGCTTGGAAAAGTGGCACAGGAGATGCCACTTAGGGCCTCTGGAAATGGCGCCACATGCAAGGTGTTGGGCCTGAGTTCGAGTCACTTGGGAAGCAAATAAAAGGAGTTTTATTTTTGCTTGTGGACGGCAACACAAGCCTTCTAGAAAGGAGGAGTTTTATTGTCATAAATATTCGATTAATAAGGTGATAAATAAGGGATTTAATTTGGATTATTTTTGAAGAGATAATAAAGGATTATTCTCTAATTATTTTAAATTAAGGGATTATTATTTTGATAATTCAAAGGATAAAGCTATCAAATAAAGAAGAGTGGTGGCCAAGTAAGGGATTACGAGTAGTAGTTTCGGCTATAAAAGGAAGAAAATAGGGCTACTCATCAAATTTTCTTCCTCCTCTTCTCTCTGCTAAATTTCAGAGCACTCTCCTCTCTTCTCTTCTCTTTTCTTTTGTCAAGCCGAATCTATAGTCCACCATTGTCAAAATTCTCAAGTTTTCTTTTCTTCCTATTTCTTCTTACCAATCCATTCAAAAGCTGAATCTTGGAAAGGCTTCAAGCATAGGTCTTGTCGATTTCTTCAAAGGTAAGAACAAGTTTGATTTCCAATCTTTTCTTTTAGATTAGCCGAGAGATAATCTAACCCCATACATATTATGGTTGCCGAATATGGAAGGACCTTTCGGGATTATCGTGAGTAGTCGACTAAAAGGAGGAGTATTCGGGATTTCTAAGATTAAGGTAAGACATGTGAATATTCGGCCAAAGGCCTTGATTTATGTTTTGATGATTAAGATTAAGTCTAACGTAAGGTTTTAGGGATTTCGACATTCCTAGGGAAACAATGAACAGTTTCGGGATTTGTTGGTGTTCCAATCGGCAACAAGGTAAGAATACTAATCCTACTAGGATTTGGAATTTTGGCCGAATGGCTTTTTATTAAGGTAATAAGTGATAAACCAATGTAGGGATTAAGGATCTAAGCATTAGATCAAGCTTTTCGGGATCTCAAGGAAATTTTAAGCGAATCAGGTGTGTACCCCACACTACTTAATAATATGTTTTGTGGCTATGTATAATTAATATATGTGATATTAAGAATATGAAAGTGGCTAAGGTACCATGTTATGGTACAAAGTACTCAGGTACGTTTCCTACTCCTACTAGGATTATGAACTATGTTAATTGTAACATAAGAGTAAGAATAAGAATGTGAACTCTGGCATATTTATGCATATTATTATATGGGGCATACGGGTTATTGAAAGGGGAAGTGAATGTGGTGACCTAAGACCACGAACACGGTGACCTAAGACCGTGGTATCTGAATGTGGTGACCTAAGACCATAGTAATCTGAATGCGGTGACCTAAGACCGCGATATCTGAGTGTGGTGACCTAAGACCACGAATGCGGTGACCTAAGACCGCGATATGGAGTGTAGCGGAAGGAGGGTCGACTTAGTAGTCCCCACGGTGTGCAGGTTGGTACGGGGGAGTGTAGCGGATGGCTAATTAGGTTTGGGTTTGGGAATGCATCATAATTTGTATGCTATGATATGAATGTGTAACATTTGTATGCCTGATTCTATTTTGATTTAGTTTTTGTGTACACATTGAGTCTGTTTGACTCACCCCGTTGGGGAATATTTTTCAGGTGATGAACAGTGATGGACCGGGACGGCAGAACTTGTGGTGGCCATGCTCAACATGAAGTTTTTATTTTATGAACTACTATTTCTATTTAAGTACTTGAATTACTTGGAAATTATTTGATGTAATAAGGCCATAAGGCCATAGTTCAATTGTTTTCCATTTATTTCTATTTATTATGATTATGAGTTTTACCTATTAAAGTTTAAGTAAAATTTTTAATATAAAGAATTGAATTCGTTTTCAACACAAGCCCAACCCAAACAATGTTTTTTTTTTTAAATCGCACAAGTTTTCTCTAGGTAACGAAAGAATTTTGAAACCGGTTTACTTGAGGAACATACCAAATCTGGGCAAATCTCGTGGGCCGGGTTTGGGGTGTTTCAACATGGGCGTGTGTCCCCTGTATTTTGTAAAATTTTCCAAGTGGTCCAAAAATTTCTTGAGATATCGGTTTAGTCCCGAACCACTCTTAATGCATGATTTGGGCCTCATAGGCTCGTATTAGGGACAATGTGACTAATTATAAATAAATTGTATTTGAAATTGATATTTGTATAAGAAATGTATGTTCGTTTATTTTATAAGTCCGGTAATGCTCCGTAACCCTATTCCGGCAATGAATACGGGTGAGGGGTATTATAGTAAACGTAAAAGAAATGTATTCTGAATAAGGATTTTTCTAACTACGTATTAGAAGGAATGCACATGTTATGTATAGGTGATTAAACATGGATTGTGGAACGACGGCTTAAAGTTACGTATACAAGAGTAAGGGTGACTCGGTCGTATGGACCTCTGTAAAGGAAACGGGTAAAGACTTATGAAAGATTAGATTGAAAAAGGCAAGTGGCGTATCGAAGATATTGATGGGTAAGGAATGAGCTCTGAGCAAGGTATGATATTTGACGTGTAGATGAAAATAGAAATTGATAGAGTATTCGCCAATGACTAACTTGAAAGTTCAAAACGATATGATCATCTAAATAAGTTACCAGTTGAGATGTGCAGAAATGACACAGGTAAATGATGTTTTCTTCACTAAGTTCTTACGAACTTATATGGGTGTGTGTTTTGTTACAGGCGAATTGATATGAGTCTGCACCAGGAGGGACGATGCCAGGACTACGCCTAATAAGTGGTGTATTAGGCTATTATGCATATAGAGCAAGTTTGACAGCATGTTCAAAGACCAAAATACTACTTAGAAATCCATGCTTTGGGGTATCTGTAATAGATTAGGATTTTGAATAAGATATTGGTGCAATTTAATTACCTCGAGTTGAAGTTGTAATTACTTATTGTAATTACTTATGTATTTTAATTTGAAATTTGTAGTTAAGTAAGTTGTCAGTATCTGTAAATGTTAAAAGTAGTTAAGTATGTGTCTGTAATTGTATGGTAAAGCCCAAGATCCGAATCTGATTAATCGGATAAGGTTGAGGGTGTTACATTGACCATAAACTTGTTGTTGCAATGTTAATTTTAGTTTGGGTTTTAATATTTGTTTTAAAATAGTTTTATTCATTTATTGAAACTGTGTAATCATAGTCAAAACTAAGGATATTAAAAAAAAAAAATCATGTATATTAACGATACAACAATGATTCTTTCTTAATAGTATTGAGGGAAGAAGGAACGTGGAATATTAAAAATACCTCTTTAAAATGGTTCTAAATTAATAGGGACTAATGATGTAGAAAATAGGATCACTTGGTAATTTAAACTTGATAATCAAAAGAAACCTTACAGTTGTTTCTTAATAGGAGAAGGAAAATGAAATGAAATTATTATTATTATTATTATTATTATTGGTTGAAGAAGAATATGAGGATTGTAATGAATAAAAAATTAAAATGTCATTTCTTAAAAAAATGAAGTACACAATATACAAACTTAACTATGGACAGTAGTGGTTAAAAGGAAATAATGTTTACAAAAATTGAGATTAATATAATAATTATAAGTTCTATTTTGGTAAAAAAAAAATAGCAAGTGGTTTATCAATTATATTGATTCCATTTTAATTAGAGCACTTTCCATAAATTAGATTAATTGTTATGATATTAATAGCATGATTTTATAAAAATAAATATTTGTTATTACCATCAAATCAAGATATTAGTATAAAGGAAATGGAATAAATTTAAGAGAGTAACTATATTATTTAGGTTTAAAAGTAAATTAGATGACATGCTTTTATTTAGAATAGAAATTATTGCAATTTTGCAACAACAACAAAAAAAAGAAAAGAAAAGAAAAAAGAGTTTGATTGTTTTAGTAAAATGTAGTGTAACTTCATGTCACCTTAAAAATATTTTATATTTTTTAAAAATTAAATTAAATTTCTGAAAGTTTTAAAAAAATTGATTTTTTTTTTTTAGAAATCTTAATAATTTTTTAAACAAATTTAACAAAAATTATCAGATTTTGTCACATGACATAACCTTGACATGCCATGTAGCAAAGTTAACAATGTTAAAGGACGAAGATTTAATTAGATGTTTGAGTTTGATTCGAAATTCAATTGATTACTTAAATTCAATTAAAAATTGAATTGATTATTAAATTATTTTAAAAAAATTATATAACTATAAAATTGCTATCAAAGGTGAAATTAAATAGAAATTACACAATTTGGTAATTTGTGAGGACAAAATATTTAATTGGGCTATATCTTATGTTAATCTCAACAAGTTTTGAGGAAATAATATTGAATTGAATCGGATAAAATTATTCATAAAATATTTACTGCCAAATAATGATATCTATACTATTTATCTTTTAATGGCGATTAATATTTTTCAAAATGAAAAAAAGGCTGAATAGATACTAATTTGAGTAGGTAATCCATGAGTGCATAGATGAAAATTTCTTAAGGAAAAAATAAATTCAATGATGATATTTTAATAAAAAAATATAAAGAAAAAGAAATTTTTACATTTAAATAGAAAAACTAAATCTGAAACTATATTGATGGTAAAAAAAAAAATTTGGAACTTTATTTAACAATTAATGACTAAATGATATATGGAAGAGATTTGTTTATATTGGTGTAAAATTAAGGTGTATAACTAAAGTAGTTTTTTACTTTTTCGTATTTTTGTATACTATTAATACTTTAACGATTTAACTGTTGAATTTATTATTCCATTAATATAAATCAAATTTGATGCAAATTAAAAATTTATAACTATTTGTTTTCCGTAAAAAAACTTTCAGTTGTTCAATAAATATTAGCATATATAGTATTTTAGACCAATATAATGGAAATATCGAATCAATTTTAAAATTTTTGTGCATGACAAGTATAATTACATCGATAAATTCAACTATTGGTGTCGTGAATTTTCGTATGATGTGCAAGTGTACACAATCGCTAGCAAGTAATATTGTAGTAAATACTAGAATTATCGTCTTCAAAGGGATTGATTTAAAACATAAATTACAAAATTAACAAATGACAACTTGGAAAGGAAACATAAATTTGATTAACCCTTTTTTTTCAAAATTTACGGAAAAGAACCTACAATTTAATTATTTACCGGAATGAGCCATTTTCCCTGAAAGCGCGTCCACGTCAGCGCGATTTCAGGGGATGCAGTAGGAAAACACGTCCTTGAGGGAGCGTTTTTTGCCACATCAGCAGAAATTGCGTCCTTGAGGGCGCACTTTGCTGATGTGGTAAAAACGCTCCCTCAGGGACGCGTTTTTGCCCTCCCCTTCCGTTAGGGTTTTTAGCTATTTTTAGGGTTAGAGTTAGGGTTTTTATGGTTTTAGGGCTAGGGTTTTCTATTTTTAAAGGTTTTTAGGGTGTAGGGTTTTAGGAGAAAGTTAATGAATTAGAATTTAGGGTTAATTAATTAAAATAATTTTAGGTTTAGGGTTTTAGAAAAAAATATATCAGCAATATAAAAATTATTTTTTTTTTACAGTAGTCTCTGGCAAAATAATTTTGAGAAGACGTTTCTGAACAAATAGTGACCAAAACGCTTCAAGCGAGGATGCACTTGTCGGCAAAGAGTCTTGAAAAAGCTCCCAAGTGGACACTCTTTTGCTCTGATGTTCCTATTTGTCCTTAGACTATAAATGAGTCAAATTTCATTCTCAGGTTGCATAATAGAAATTGAGGCAAAAGTAAAATAGAAACTGAAGATGAGTGAACGTATTAGTGTTGTTATTTACTATGATGGTGAGGTTTGTGACACCAAAAACGGTGTTGTTTTTTTATCGGAGAACACAGCGCGACTGGTTTTTAACCAGAACATAGATTTGACAGAACTTCACAAAAGAATTAGGCGTAAAATCTTCGGAACAACGCCAATGAAAGAACAGTCTATTAAGTATAGATTTTGTGCTTCGGTTGATCCCGTGAGATATGACTCATTCGACATCAAAGGTCCTCAGAGCTTGGAGGCAATGGTGGAGACTCATCTTGCCAGTGGATCACCCTATCTTGAGGTATATGTATAATTTTCATCGCCAAGTGATCTTCTTTCGACTTCAACATCTACTGCTATTCGAGGGGAATACACGACCCCAAGACGACACTCTGTTAGTGGGAGGCAGAATACGTAAGCGCTCCTGTTTGGTGGTAGTATGGAAAACACAACCCCTGCACGACACTCGGTTGGTGGATGGGACATGCATATCCTTCCTTCGACGTTCGATGCTAGAAATATGTATTGGGGAACGTCATCAACTTCTAGTGGTTGGCAATCCACATATGATTGGGGACGTTACGAAAGTTGTTTAAGAAGGGATAATGTACTCCCCACGATATCCACCGGTGAGGGGACCTCGTTCGTTGCAGATGATGGTGGGTCGGATGATGAGTCCGATATGGATCCACCTCGAGAGCCTGGCCCCGATGGTGCAGAAGTTGCATTATTTTCTGAACCGGAGCCTGTTCCAACCATACCTGAAGATGTTGAAGGGGGTTCAGATGAAGAAGAAGAAGATCCGATATTCAAGGCGTACTCGCCTCCAGCCCACATGCATAATGTTGATCTATCTCAAGACGATGCATTGGAGTTTCCTGAACTACCACACAGAAGGCGTGACCGTACAAGTTCGTCGTTGGATTCGGGTGAATTAGAAGTTGGTAAAGAGTTTTCTAACAAGGATAATTTTCTTGGTGCATTGAAACAATATAGCATCAAGAACGGGGTTAACTACAATGTGGTTAAATCTAAACTCGATAAGTACGAGGCCAAGTGTGCAGTGCAAGACGGTACATGTTCATGGAAAACCATGGCCTCGTTGAGGAAAAGGACAAGCTTGTGGGAGATTAAAAAGTACAAAGGTCCACATACATGTCTTGTCGGTATAGTATCACTAGGTGTTCAAGGTTTTTGAATAATACTGATATTACGTAATGTTGTATTATTTAACGTAATTCGTTGACAGGTGTTTCACAAGATCATCCCAAGATGGATTCAGATATGTTGGCTAACTTAATAATACCGACGGTGAAGGCGGATCCCAAGACTTCAGTGTCGTCCTTAATTGCCAATATTCGTAGCCAATTGGGGTACACGCCTCTCTTCTTAGGAAGACTTGGATAGCTAAGCGAGAAGGCGTTGGAAAAGTTGCATGGTCGGTGGGGCGCTTCATATAATGAAGTGTGGCGGTGGTGTCAGTCTTTGGAGAGATAGTCGAGCGGCATAACGGACCTTGAAACGAAACCCGAGTACTACAACGATCGATTGTTCCGTGGATGCCAAGTGTTCAAGCGTCACGCTACGGATATTTAAGCAATGCCGAGACACATTTCTATACTGCAAGCCATTGGTACAAATTGACGGTACCTTTATGTATGGTAGATATACGAATCGGCTATTGCTAGCTGTGGCACAGGATGGCAGTGGGAGAATCCTTCCAATTGCGTTTGCAATAGCACTGGGGGAGTCAGCTGATGACTGAGATTTCTTTCTATCTAGGTTAAGGAGGCATGTCCGCCTGAACCCGATATATGCGTTATATCGGATCGGGCCTGGAATACTAGCTGCAATAGAGCGAGAGGGAAGCCTATGGCATCGCACACACCATCGATATTGCCTAAGGCATGTTGCATCCAACTACCATGGGCAACATCGATCTACAAGTGAACGACGGCAAGTGACCAACATGGGTATGTAATATCTATTAATATAATTTCGTTTGTAATATTCAATTTATTCTTAATTGAAGAGTGGTATGTAATATTCGCTATCAACTTATATTGGCAGGGTACGAGATCAATAAGGATCGTTTTCACAAGATGTTGGCGAGTTTGCGCTCAGTTAACGAAGAAGGCGCAAACTACCTATGCAACATACCTTTCGAACAGTGGACACAAGCATACGACGGCGGCCTACGATATGGTCATATGACCTCAAACCTGGCTAAATGCATAAATTCTGTTCTAAAAGGAACGCGTCATTTGCCGATAACATCGGTTGTGTGAGAGACATATTTTCGTTTAGCAGCACTATTTCTGAAGCGAGCAGCGAGTTATAAAGGCCAAATGCAGGGAGGCCATGTATGGTGCGCGAAGGTATTGCGAGAAATTAACAAGGCGAAGGCATGGGCCAATACCATACACACAGTGTGTCACGATCGCGACAACCTATGGTTTCGTGTGACGGAGTTTGACAGACCGAACTAAGGTATTGTTGGCGGGCAATATCGTGTACACGTGAGAAATAGGACCTGCGACTATGGGATATTTGACGCACTTCGTTATCCATGCGCTCATGTAATTGCGGCTTGTCAGAATCTCCGTCTGGACCCCATGAGCTATGTCGACGAAGTGTATAAAATAGAATACATGTACAACGTGTTGAGACACGTATTCCCACCAGTCCCAGATAAACGTAAGTGGCCGTCTGTATCGCTTGCTCCGTTTAAGCTGTTACCAAATAGAGAACTGCGTCGCAAACCAAAGGGTCGACCTTGCTCGACTAGAATACGCAACAATATGGATATTCGAGAAACAGCCAACCAACGGAAGTTATGCGAATGGTGTAGGAACCCAGGCCATACATCTCGCTCGTGTCCAAATCGGAATAGTTGACAGTCTCCTTATCATTTTTGTCTCTTGGTGGCTATGAAAATTCTTTTAATTTCTTGATAAAAATGGTGAACTTTTGTAGAAGGACTAAGTTGCAAAACAAAAAAAAAAGTTATTCAATTAATCTAAAATATCACCATCATCATTATTCTTCAAAATTATCTTTCTTGCTAAATGATTATTTTGCCCCTTACGATCCTTCAAAATTCCTACATTGGATCAACATCCATCTTGATAAAATTACAAATTAACCCCCCATACTTTTTCACTTATTCAATTTAGTCCTAATTCATCCATTTCTTATTAGTTTCTAGATCGGTCCACCCTTAA
Source organism: Gossypium sturtianum (assembly GCA_025698515.1). NCBI lineage: Eukaryota > Viridiplantae > Streptophyta > Magnoliopsida > Malvales > Malvaceae > Gossypium > Gossypium sturtianum. The sequence continues at coordinate 25,790,594 of CM046949.1, forward strand.
AATATTTACACCATTGGCCCTTCAATGTTTTTTTCATATATACATTTTAACCCGTCAAATTTTGAATATTTACTATTGATCCAGGAAAACTTTTCTCACATTTCCGATTTAGTCCTTACTTGAACCAATACAATTAGGATATTAAAAACAACTTTTATTTTATAAAAAATAAAAAATAAATTACAATAAAAAATAAAAAACAAATTTTATTTTTTAAAAAATATTAAAATTAAATTACAATTGAAATATTAAAAACAACATTTATTTTATAAAAAAATAAATTACAATAAAAAATAAAAAAACAACTTTTATTTTTTAAAAAATATAAAAATTAAATTACAATTGAAATATTAAAAACAACATTTATTTTATAAAAAATAAAAAAATAAATTACAATAAAAAAATAAAAACAACTTTTATTTTTTAAAAATATAAATATTAAATTACAATTGAAATATTAAAAACAACATTTATTTTATTAAATGAAACAAAAAAATAAATTACAATAAAAAATAAATGAAACAATATAAAAAAGTTTATACAAATATACTAAAAAATAAATATTGGTGCCGGGTCGGAATCGAGTGCCACATGGGGGTGGTGGTCGATTCTGTGCTACCGATTCCTCCTTGTTCTAGCTTCCGTGGGGTTGTGGTTGCTCGGCGAGGATTACGGTTCCTCCGGCAGGGGTGCTGCAGTTGTGGGTGTTGGGAGGATGACCCAACTTGATAAAATATTGATCATGCGAGGTGTTTGCATCACCCATGGCGGAGGTGTCCGAATCCCATACGGCGAATGAGATTGGTAAAAGAAGAGCTCCCGACGGCGCCTCGTGCGATCCCTCATGCGACGACGCGCCTCTGATCGGTGGCCGGTCGGAGTAGTCGAACGGACTCGAACCGGGCCATGCATTCTAACTGCCATTGGGTGGGAAAAGAAACATATAAGGGCTAGGATACGCACCGGCATAACCGAAAAAAGACCGTGATGTGGGTGTCGTCGGTGAAGTGTTGGGCCGGTGGATTGTGTGGCGCTGTCGATGGGCCCGATGATTGTGTCGGTCTTTGTTGATGGGCCCGTCCCATCATCTCTTCTCCTTGGATTTAAAGGGCCCCGCTGTTCCTTTGTGCACAAAGTTGCCGTCGCCTCTCCTCTTACGACAATAATCTGACTTGCCATGGATCCTAAACCATGGCATGTATTACAACACGCACGCTAACTTTCAGAAGCGATGATCGGTTCCCGAGTAGGTATATAATCATACCAGTTTTCCCACAATTCGATATCGCTGACCAAAATCTTGGCCAATCCATATGCAACTGCCGTAAGTCGACTTTGTGCTCATCATCGAGCACCTCAGGTGCCACGGGAATCGATTGTCGGAATCCAAATTGACGCAGAACCCGATCTGACTGGTGCATCTCCACGATGGCATAGTTGACCAACGGCACATTCACATGCCAAATGTTCTGATTTTAAAAGAACTCTTCTAGAATTACTGCCCGAATTGACAGATCCTCGTATGGTGTCCATTCAAACTATATTAACATAATAAAAATATTAGTTATATACTAAATACTAAATACTAAATACGAAACGACTATTTTATTACAAAAATATATTATATTTAATACTTGTGCTTTCGACCGTTGCTCTAATAGAAGCCGTATATCTTCAAGCGAGGTAGGTATTCCAACATAACTCGTCGAATGGTTCCACCTAATTAAATAAATTTTTAGCATACAATTATATTTTAAATCTACGTAATAATTGTAAAATCTAATATTAAATTTACCTCGTTATGAGTGGGAATGTATATGGGTGGTCCACTCGAGGACGTAAAAATGGAAAGCGAAACCATGCCCATGATTGCAGAGTGATAGGCAACCTCGATTTTAAGCTTTATTCGGTCGCGTCGCCCGCACATCTCCGATACAATTTTGCTAGCACGGCGGACCCCAACTCAATTCACCGCTGCTCTAAAATCAACGAGTTTCAAGCACCATCTCGGATGTCTGAGGTTCGATGACAAGTCCGGCATCAGATAGGCTCCAATCATCTCAAGAATATATGCCCGAGCATACTGTATTCTTTCTATTTCAGTCGAATCATTATCTGGCTCCGGGAATGTGTCTCGTAACAAGCCCATCTCGATCCGACCTCTGTTAATGTTATCCGGAATAGCACCCAAAAGCTCGTAGCATACGGCTCCCCAATCACCAGAAGTTGCGGACCCTGTGACTACGTACCCATCCACCGACAATCCCAATTGCAAATGCACGTCTTCCAGAGTGATAGTACACTCTCCGCATGGAAGATGGAAAAAGTGTGTCTCGGTCTCCACCTCTCTATCAACAACGCCGATTAGCTTCGGTCCAACTTGCACCTCGGCCTATCGTGGCCACGTGCCAAAAACCCGCTTCCGCGCAGTAATTCTTGATCAACGGTGATGGCGGACCGGGCATATTGCGAATATAGCATTGCAACACCCGATCTACTGATCGTTTAAAAAATTATAAAATAAAAATTAATTAAAATTGCATAAACCTAAAAAATATTAAATAGTATTGAAAAATTAAAACTATAACTTACCATTGTCATTTGATCGACGGAGATGTGTTTATTGTCGAGACGAATTAATTCTCCGGCCATTGCTAATACGATCGAATATTTTTAAATTTGACAAAAAAAATATTTCAAAAAACTTTTAAACAGAGCTTTTTTGTAAAAATTAAAGGACTATTGTGAAATTTGAGAGGAACTTTAAAGGAATTTGAGAGAAATTTGAGAGGAATTTGAGAGAAAATTGAGTAAGGACCTTTGTGTGAAAAAAATGAAAGGGTGGGGGGTTTTATAGTTTTTTTTTTTTTACTGTTGGAGGCCCAACGGTCAAAAAAATATGACCGTTGGAAGCGGGCAAAACGCGTCCTTGAGGGAGCGTTTTTGCCACATCAGCAAAGCGCGCCCTCAAGGACGCGATTTCTGCAGATGTGGCAGAAAACGCTCCATCAGGGACGCGTTTTCCTGCTGCATCCCCTGAAATCGCGCTGACATGGACGCGCTTTCGGGGAAAATGGCCCATTCCGGTAAATAATTAAATTGTAAGTCCTTTTCCGTAAATTTTGAAAAAAAAGGGTATTTTCTGGTAAATTACCCAATATCAAGGCAATTTAAAAACAGTAAAACAAATTGATAATGATGAAATGATAAGCTAGAATAATTAATTCCCCCTAATATGCAACTACTGGTAGCAATGCTGCAATAAACTATGGCAATGTCACAGTTTATTAATCCAGAATTCAACCGTTTATAGGCTTCTCTCAAAGTTACTATGTTTCAATTATTTAATTAAACTAACATAAGTCTATGTTAATTTAACGTCAAGAATACATTTTCAAGCACCATTCCTACAAGATTATGCAAGGTAATAATATATGTCTATATCATTACAAAATAAAAATAAAAATAAAAAATTAAACATGCACCATTCAAATTTGAAGTTTATCAATTACAACCTAGGGGGTTTATCAAATAGTATAATATTACTATTATTACTACAAGCCAATTCTCTCAAAATATGTTGGATTTGCCATTGTTGTGCCTTAGTCAACAGCTATTGAATCCTTCTGATCAGAGCAAAATTTGAGTCTCTTGAATATATAAATTACAACCTTTTCAGAATTAGTAATTAACTCAATTACCCACTAATGTTGATCAGGCAATAGCAAGCATTAAACATGAAGAACATTTGAATGAATAAACTTCATATTACATTAAACATCCCTAACAAATTACCAATAATCCCATATTAAGGTTCCATAATTATCCTAGTTAATAAATCTTTATCCCATAAATACCAAATAAAAAACAATTAAAATAAATCCAGCTATGGTCCAAGATACAAATAAGAAAAGAAACAAAATATAAAGAGAAGAGTGAAGAGAATTCAAGCCAAATAAGGTGATTCTCCCCAATTGGTTAGTTTCTTTTTTCCAACTTCTATTCTTCTAAAAATGGGTGTTCTCAGCTTGTATCAGGATGCTCTCTTTTTTCTTATGAAAAATGGGATATTTATATCCCCAAAATGAGGTATTTATTCGTTTGTTTTCTTCTCTTATGAGTACTTGCACCATTCAAATTTTGCAGAGTCCAATTCCCTTTGACTATTAGTCATCATCAGCTATTGACTAAGAAATGAGTTAAGTCCAAGAGTTGATGTGGTGTTCTTTAAATGTGAGGGTTTCAATCTACTCCCGTCAAACTTGATGCCACGATTTTGCTACAACATTGGGGTTTCATATGTTAAAATTTAACATATTCTTTTCTCTATGTAAGACCCAATTTTTGCCCGGCCCATTTGAAGCCCATTAACCAAACAAACAAAAAAGACAAACAGAATTAAAAACAAAAAATATATAAATAAACAAAGTCCAATAACAGTCCACCCTTTTATAAGCCCAAATGCTAATTACAGCAGACCCAATTAGTGACCCCATTACAAACCCAAATTTAAACTTAAACCTAGCCCAAACCACTACCCAAATCTTAGCCCAATAACAACACAAGCCCAAACCGCCCAAAATTGAGCCAACTTTCAGCAGATGCTAATAGGAAACCCTAGGGTGCGCCGCAATCCTCTCTTGCGCGGCTTCAGCAGCCTCCAGCGCAACAAGCCTCTAGCTCCACCACATCACCCCTCAATGACGACTTAGTACAACGCCACGTGTGCCTCCTCCACATCCATACCTACAAATCAAATACGGCAAAACAGAAAGGAGGGGAATGGACAGAGAGAATAAGAGAAATATAGCTATTTTGTATTTTATTATTATTTTATTTTTGGCTATATAAAGTCGATAAAAAATCTGTAATGGGGATCCCCATCTTTTTATGTAAAAACATTGATTCATATATAAAGGATACGAAAAAAGAAAGAAAATGTGATTTTCCGATTCGATTTTTCTTTCAAAATTTTCGATTCTATTTTTCGACTGGCGTTTTCTTTCACTTTTTTTTTTCTTTTATCTTTTTTTTACAAATCGACTTCAAATAAAATCGGGGAAGGGAGTTTACCTGGATTTGCCCCTTTGAATCGTGACGGTGGCGGAGGTGCTAGGCGCCGATGAAACCCCTGGGTTGACTGAGAAGGCGGAAAGGTGGAGAAGTCGGAGAAAGAAAAGGGTTTTCTGAAATTGGTTTTGAGAAAATGATAGGTAGAATGAAGTTGTTAGGAAAATTTTCTGGTACATATATGTATGACTAAAACGGTAGCATTTTGGGCGGTGAGGGTTAACATTTGAAACGGCGTCGTTTCATAACTACCCGACGACCGATCCAAAACCCACGGGATCCGCGATTCGCGCAATAAATGGATAATTTGCGCGTTCGATCCTCTTTTTCATATTGCTATTTGATTAGATCTGCATTCGTTTTTTTTTTCTTTTATTTTTGATTGAGCTCAGTAAATTGCTCGCCATTCCGCTTTAGTCCGATCCGTCTGTTAGCGTTTTTGTAAATGGAAATATTGCACTTTTACTCCCCATTTATTTATGCGTATTTTATTTTGATCCTTGGTTCTGTTTTAATAATTTTATTTATTTATAAATTAGCCTTTTAATTTTATCTTTCTTTCGATTAACTATTTTTTTAGCTTTTGTTTATAATTTTTGCAAAATTCTTTATGATATTAAATTTATTCATCTTTAGACATTGTTTTAATAAACTGCTTTGAATTATTTTATTGATTTTTCAACGTTTTAATTTGTTTTATTTTCTATATGTATATTTTTTTTATGTATATTTTAAACATTTAATTTCAAAATCATATATTATGTATTTCTTTGATGACTTATATAATCTCTTTATATGTTATTATTTTGTACATACATACATATATAATAATAAGAGTTTTTATACATATTATTGATTCTTACATTATTTTATGTATATATTTCCTTTTAAACTTATATATATATTTAGTTTCTTTTAAAGTTATTTATGTATATATATATATATATATATATATAAATGCATAATTTCTTTTTAAAATATGTATCTAATGAGTTCATTCATAAATTATTTCATTTTTAAATAATTCCAAAGTGTAAAATTCATATCCAATTTATTTTAGTTGCTTTAAGTTTATTTGATTTGCCTTTAAAGTTTTTGTTTGACATTGTTAAATTTTGTAAGAGTATTGTATAATTTGTTGATCAATATTTTTAAATTCGTGTATTTCATGATTAATGTTTACGCATATTATCCTTGTATTGTATTTCAAACTCCAACATATTCAAACCTTTTCTAAATATTTTATTACATTAAAAATAAATTTTGAGCCAATTTTAAGAACGAGGCAATATTTGTGTGTTTAGAAGTACGGAAAATTACATTCTAACGTGCTGGGTGTCGATTTTTCGTTCAACTAAATACCCAAGTACCCTTTTTTTTACATGTTTTGAAAATCAAAGATGATCTCGGTGTCAGAGTATAAATGTGTTATATCCTAACGTGCTGGGTATGATACTTTTATCTCTTTGAAACGAGTTAATCTTGAGATTCAATTCCAATTTAATTAACCTTTTTCCAAAGTTTTTGACCCTAAATATTTTCAAGTTTTTGACGTTAGGACAACATTAATCAATTTGGTACCAACCCTGGGCGTTGCAAGGGTGCTAACCCTTCCTTGCACGTAACCGACTCCCGAACCCGTTTTCTCTAATTTCGCAGACCAAGATATTTTTATAGGTGATCCGATCACACCTAAACAAAAAAAGATTGGTGGCGACTCCCTATTTTTAAAAGTCGATTCCCATTTTTTCAAAACCTTAAAATAAAAAATGGTTTCGACAGCTTGGCGACTCCGGTGGGGACTGGTTGAGAGTCAGGCCATAAATTGATTAATTTTTGTCCTATTGATTGAAAATTTGAAAAATTATTTTTCCTGATGCATTTTTTGGGGCTATGATGTCGAGTTTTATAAAATACTTTGGCATCGCATTGTACGATCGCTGTGGTCACACCTTTAAGTGGGAATGAGAAACTATGCCTTCGTGAGGTTTTCATCTCCGCAGGGGCTAGTGGACTGCTTCCGGGATACATCTGTACCTATGTGCTTCGTGAGATTTTCATCTCCGCATGGCCATAGGGAAATGTATTCCCCTGAACTGAACTCGATCCATATGAGCCTATAATGGGTGAGGATTGAGGAATCTGCTGGTTCAGGTACCCATTCCTTAGAACTAAACCACATATAGTGAGCCCTAAGGGCCCACCCTAGGTAGAGCTGTGATAAACCCTAGTGGCCACTCAGATAGGAGTTTGAATGATTTTTTTTCATGCTTTGAATTTTATTTCTATTGTACTTTGCATGCATTTTCATACCAGAGAGAGGTGTCGATTCGGGTTCGATTGCTAAATTAGGGAGCTCGGCATGGAGAGCAAATTTCTTGATAAAACGGAAGACAATACGGTTGCTTGTATATTGGTAGTCTGTTTCATGTAAAGAATTTTACCCTCTAGTAAAGTTTTCTAAAGGAAATTGGGTCAGAATCGACACCTCTTTACATTCATTTCATACATTCACATAGCATTACATCACATGCATTAGATTTCATGAGAAGACCCTGATTGGTTGAAATACTTTCAGTTAACCTAGAAGACATGGAACAAAGATTGGAGAGATTAGAGCAGGGGCAAATACTGATGCAAGAGCAGTTAGCCAAAATTCAACGGGATATGCGAGATCAAATGAATATAATGCGCCAGTTAACCCAATTACTAGTCAGAGGGCTTGAAAAAATGAGTGGCCCAGTGGCCAGCAGTGTGGAAGATGATGAAGACATCATTTATAGCCCGACTCAGCCAGACACGCATTCACATGAGTACCCGTCATTATTGGACCTCAATGTCGGTGATGCTTGACTGCTTCAACTTCCCGATAGGTTCAGATTTTAACCCAAAGGATGATCGAGCCAAACCGGTTATACTGACAGAAACAAAAGAAAGGGGAGAGTGGACTTCAAAGGCCCTGAGAAATAGGGAAAACGAAGTGAACAGCTTGAGCAAGCGTCCCAAATTAGTCATCGTAGGTCAGCCGAGGGTCGTGACCACCGGCCATCAAGGCTCATCAAGGCGAGAATCCAATGCAAAGCAACTCCGGTTTACACCGATTCCAATGACATACAAGGAGTTATATCAAACCCTATTCGATGCACATTAGGTGGCTCCTCGCTACCCGAAACCGATGCAACCCCCATATCCAAAATGGTATGACCCAAATGCTCAATGTGAGTACCACGCGGGGGTCACAGGGCATTTGATAGAAAATTGCCTTGCTTTCAAGAAATTGGTGGAAAAATTCATCGGTATGGGTATTGTGAAATTAAATGACACGCAAAATGCAGGAATATGAACCTGGGAGTGTTTTGAGCAATAGGACTATGGAAGAGACATGTATTTTCTAAGGCTAATCTAGAGTAATATTCGAAACACACTTATTGCTTTCAGCCTAGGGGCAATAAGAGTCCTCTTGTGAAATAGGCTTGTGTCCAAAATTTTTATTTCAATAAAATGCATCCTTTTGAGCAAATATTTTTCTATTTATAGATTCTTTTGTCCTTTGGATTTCTATGCAAATATTCTTTCATTCTTTATTCATGATCATATCATATAAATAATCATCCTTAGAATCATTTATTTTTTGGAATTTGCCTTCGTACCTACAATAGGTACCCAGATATCAATGACATGAGCGGTGCTGTTACTAACTCCCTTTTTGAATGAAATATGGGTCTAAGGGATCCCAAGACTTTGAAGATGATAGAAATTATAACATATCTTCTGATTTGTTAATACTCGATGAAAAACAGATCCTACGTCGCGAGCCAAGGAAGGAAATGAAGATCAAAGCTTAGCTCAATGCAGAAATAAGATTTCCTATATGTGGGGCATGGATGTTATCGAGCCGCCTCATCGAAGCTTACGGTGACACCAATTCATCTTCATGGTTGTCAATTTCTTCACTAGGATGGTAAAAGTCGCTTCATATGCCAATATTACAAAGTCGATAGTCATCGGAACAAAGAAAAGAAAAAGAAAGAATACTAAAAAAAAGAAAAAAAAAGAAAGAAAGAATACCGAAAAAATATATCGAAAAGATCATATTTAACCGCACAATGTCAAAAGTTTGCGGTCTGTTCAAAGATCAGGTGCCACATCCCAGTGCAGCGAAGGCAGCCAAATGGAAAAAAAAAGCTCAAAAGACCGAGACTTGTAAAGATTGGCATACAGAAGTTACTATTTATGCTTATCAAACATTGGCCAAGACTGTCAACGGGGCAGCACATTTCTTATTGGTTTCGCCCATTGAAGTCGAAATTCCTTTTTTCGAGTTTTATCAACTGAAGTTGGATGAGGCAGAATGGATCCAATCCCGATGTGATTAATCAAATTTGTGAGGAAAAATTAATAGCTATCCGTTGCAGTCAGATGATGCGGGTTTGCGACAAATAGGTTCATCTTAGAAAATTTCCAAATAGGGACCGGATATTGAAGAAAATCCTTCATATACAAAAAGATTTCAGAGAAAAATGGAGCCCAAACTAGAAAAGATTTTAAGTAGCGAAAAAGTCTGTTATGGAAACATTGACCAAAATGGATGGCAGGGATATGCCCAGTCCGGTGAATTCAGTCAAGAGGTATTTCACCTAAAAAGGAGAAACCAAGGTGAAACCTGCAAAGGGCACCTTCAAAAAAAATTCAAAAAAGAAAAATAGAAATTTTCGGCAAACAGAAGAAGAAAGAAAAAGGAGAGGCTAAGGCGAAAACCCGCAAAGGGCGCTTTGAGACCAAAGGGGATTTGAGTTGAAAACCCGAAAAGGGCGGCTCAAATTTTGATCAAAGGGGGCATCTGGCAAGTCTTGCTATGCTCAAGTAACAATGAAGAAGTATGCTACGTCTCGGGGCATCGACAAAGTACTCTGGATCCCCTAAACACATGTTGAGCTTAAAATGGTCCTCAAGAAGTTCGAACAGAGAAGCTCAGGCTGCGATATTTGGGGCACCTAGTTTCCCATCTTATCCATTTCAAATTTGCTATCTTTGATTACCTCATTCTTTTCAAGATACGCCTTTAATAAATTCCCTGCTTAATTGCATTTGCTAGCTTTGATTAACTTGCTTGTTTCGAGCTATGCTCCCAATCAATTTCATTCTTATCCATAGTTATGATCTTTTTCAAGCATTTTTGCATTGAAATAACGATTAGTGGACTAATAATACTTTCATAAAAGGAGTTTCACATATTACTCTGGAAGCTTCTGAATCATACAAGAAACCGAAACAGGACTATTGTTTAAAACTCACCAGGTTTAAAGAAGAGTCTAAACTGAGATTTTCTCTCCGGATTTTTGTCGAAGATGGTGGTTGAGCAAACAACAAGATATTGCGTCAATGGGCATCATTAACCTAAGTGTAAAATGGGGATCATTCTCGAAAAAATTGATATCCTACATTCACGGGAGCATCATGCATACACATCTGATTGGGTCACCAGAGGAGTGATCAGTTGATGGAACAAGCTATAGGCCCTATACCCCCGAGTTATAATGGGATAGATGGAAGCTGATACAAGTCATGTACCCTTGAATAGCAACGAGATGAATTGAAGAAGAAACAAATCCTACGTTTTGGAGTCGCAATGGGATGGATGGAAGAGATTCAGACCCTATACCCCTAAGTCACAATGATATGAACCCTGAAGTTACAATGGGGAAAATTCGTTGAGCAAGATATAATCATTTTCTCGGGTTTTTACGTTGAGAATACCAAATTAATAAGAAGACAGTATATTACATCAGTGATACAACCTGGAGGAATAATGACCAATGTCAATCCTAGGCGTTTAAAAAGAGGATCATTCTCATGAAATCCTGCATTCATGCAAGACACATTTAGTTAGGAGCATTTGATTCATTCCGATCATTGCATCCTAATCATTGAAGAAATCATTCTCATGACATTCTGCATCCAGGCAGATGTCATCCATAATACAGTTAGTTAAGAGCATTAGAGTCGTTCCGATCATTGCATCCTAACTGTTTTGCATAAGCATAAACAACACATAAAACTAATTTTACAGGACAGGTCCCCAAGAGGACGGTGTCACAACATCGATAAATTATCAGATCTTGCCTTCCTGAGCGAAGCGGATCGAAGATAGCAAATTTGGCAATCCTGAAGTTGCAGGAGCAGATTCAAGATAGCAGATCTGGCAATCCTAAAGTTGTAGGAGCAGATCGAAGACATCAGATCTTGTCTCCCTGAGTTTGCAGTGGAGCAGATTGAAGATAGCAGATCCGGCAATCCACCGGTTGCGGGAGCGCATCAAAGCCATACAAGTCTTATTTCCTCGAAGTTCCAGTGGAGTAGGTGGAGGTTACAAATCCCTTCTTCCTGAGGTTATTGAGGATCAAACTATATTTTCGAGAAGTTTCAGTAAGAAGATCGAAGTTACAAATCTCTTCTCTCTGAATTCCTATCACCCCGAAGTCCCAGTGGAGTAGGTGGAGGTTACAAATCCCTTCTCCCCGAGGTTATTGAGGATCAAACTATATTTTTGAGAAGTTTCAGTAAGAAGATCGAAGTTACAAATCTTTTCTCTCTGAATTCCTATCACCCCAAAGTCCCAGTGGAGTAGGTGGAGGTTACAAATCCCTTCTCCCTGAGGTTATTGAGGATCAAACTATATTTCTGAGAAGTTTCAGTAAGAAGATCGAAGTTACAAATATCTTCTCTCTGAATTCCTATCACCCCGAAGTCCCAGTGGAGTAGGTGGAGGTTACAAATCCCTTCTCCATGAGGTTATTGAGGATCAAACTATACTTCCTTGAAGTTTCAAGTAGAGAAGATTGATGTTACAAATCTCTTCTCTCTGAAATTCTACTGGAGCAAGTTGAGACATCATTTCCCATACCCTTGAAGATGCAGCGGGATGGAACGAAGCTACTCGAAGAAGAAAAAGCACTGAAAGAGGTATGACCGGACAAAATTGGCCCTTTTTGAAGTCTTTGCTCCATTCTCGTTACACGACAATGAGCAAAGAGGGGCAGCTGTAAAACCCAATTTTCGCCCGGCCCATTTGAAGCCCATTAACCAAACAAACAAAAAAGACAAACAGAATTAAAAACAAAAAATATATAAATAAACAAAGTCCAATAACAGTCCACCCTTTTACAAGCCCAAATGCTAATTACAGCAGACCCAATTAGTGGCCCCATTACAAACCCAAATTTAAACTTAAACCTATCCCAAACCACTACCCAAATCTTAGCCCAATAACAACACAAGCCCAAACCTCCCAAAATTGAGCCAACTTTCAGCAGATGCTAATAGGAAACCCTAGGGTGCGCCGCAGTCCTCTCTTGCGCCGCTTTAGCAGCTTCCAGCGCAACAAGCCTCCAGCCTGCCACATCAGCCCCTCAGTACGGCTTCCGTACAACACCACGTGTGCCTCCTCCACATCCATACCTACAAATCAAATACGGCAAAATAGAAAGGAGGGGAATGGACAGAGAGAATAAGAGAAATACAGCTATTTTGTATTTTTTATTATTTTATTTTTGGCTATATAAAGTCGATAAAAAATCTGTAATGGGGATCCCTATCTTTTTATGTAAAAACACTGATTCATATATAGAGGATACGAAAAAAGAAAGAAAAGGTGATTTTTCGATTCGAGTTTTCTTTCAAAATTTTCGATTCTATTTTTCGACTAGCATTTTCTTTCACTTTTTTTTTCTTTTATCTTTTTTTACAAATCGACTTCAAATAAAATCGGGGAAGGGAGTTTACCTGGATTTTCCCCTTTGAATCGTGACGGTGGCGGAGGTGCTAGGCGCCGATGAAACCCCTGGGTTGACTGAGAAGGCGGAAAGGTGGAGAAGTCGGAGAAAGAAAAGGGTTTTCTGAAATTGGTTTTGAGAAAATGATAGGTAGAATGAAGTTGTTAGGGCAAATTTTCGGTACATATATGTATGACTAAAACGGTAGCGTTTTGGGCGGTGAGGGTTAACATTTGAAACGGCGTCGTTTCATAACTACCCGGTGACCCGATCCAAAACCCACGGGATCCACGCGATTCTGCAATAAATGGATAATTTGCGCGTTCGATCCCTCTTTTTTCATATTGCTATTTGATTAGATCTGTTACATTTTTTCTTTTATTTTTTGATTGAGCTCTGTAAATTGCTCGCCATTCCAGTTTGGTCCAATCCGTACGCAGCGTTTTTGTAAATGGAAATATTGCACTTTTACTCCCCATTTATTTATGCGTATTTTATTTTGATCCTTGGTTCTGTTTTAATAATTTTATTTATTTATAAATTAGCCTTTTAATTTTATCTTTCTTTCGATTAACTATTTTTTTAACTTTTGTTTATAATTTTTGCAAAATTCTTTATGATATTAAATTTATTCATCTTTAGACATTGTTTTAATAAACTGTTTTGAATTATTTTATTGATTTTTCAACGTTTTAATTTGTTTTATTTTCTATATGTATATATTTTTTATGTATATTTTAAACATTTAATTTCAAAATCATATATTATGTATTTCTTTGATGACTTATATAATCTCTTTATATGTTATTATTTTGTACATACATACATATATAATAATAAGAGTTTTTATACATATTATTGATTCTTACATTATTTTATGTATATATTTCCTTTTAAACTTATATATATTTAGTTTCTTTTAAAATTATTTATGTAAATATATACATATATATTTAAATGCATAATTTCTTTTTAAAATATGTATCTAATGAGTTCATTCATAAATTATTTCAATTTTAAATAATTCCAAAGTGTAAAATTCATATCCAATTTATTTTAGTTGCTTTAAGTTTATTTGATTTGCCTTAAAAGTTTTTGTTTGACATTGTTAAATTTTGTAAGAGTATTGTATAATTTGTTGATCAATATTTTTAAATTCGTGTTTTTCATGATTAATGTTTACGCATATTATCCTTGTATTGTATTTCAAACTCCAACATATTCAAACCTTTTCTAAATATTTTATTACATTAAAAATAAATTTTGAGCCAATTTTAAGAACGAGGTAATATTTGTGTGTTTAGAAGTACGGAAAATTACATCCTAACGTGCTGGGTGTCGATTTTTCGTTCAACTAAATACCCAAGTACCCTTTTTTTACATGTTTTGAAAATCAAAGATGATCTTGGTGTCAGAGTATAAATGTGTTATATCCTAACGTGTTGGGTATGATACTTTTATCTCTTTGAAACGAGTTAATCTTGAGATTCAATTCCAATTTAATTAACCTTTTTCCAAAGTTTTTGACCCTAAATATGTAACATCCTGAATTTTTGGGCCTATGCGTTTAATGGGTGGATATGTTTAATGTGTTAATTTAAGTGTTAGGGGTCCAAATTGGGCTCAGGCTTAGGTAGAGGCCTTGATTAAAATTATCTGTTTGGACATTATAGGGTTTAAAAGGTAGTATCTATGTTTAAAATACCAAAGTGGGCTTGTGGCCCAATCTTAGGAGGTGACGCCACACAAGGGAGTAAGGGGCCCAAATTTAAGTTTCATGGAGCCCAATTCTTTTAATTTAAGTTAGCTAAATTTTGGGCATTAGGATTAGGTGGAGTGGATGGCAACAAGGCTAAAATTTAGGGGTTTTAATGTTTAAAATATGTGGATGATAAGCAGATAAAGGCTATTATTTAGGAATTTATTTTATGTGGATAATAAGCAGATAAAGGCTAAAATTTAGGGATTTTAATGATTAAAATATGTGGATAATATGCTGATAAAGGAGGGAGGAGTTAGAGATAATTAAGTCTCTTTTAGATGAGCTAGTAGATTAAGATAAAGGAGAAAAGATAGGATTTATCTGCAAGGTTAGGTAAGTGCCGAAATTTCTATAAATAGGGGGAATAGCTCTTCAATTTCGGCATTTGGGTTTTTCTCTCATTCTTTTCTCTTCTTCTCCGAGTAAAAGCCGAAAACTCCTAAAGTTTCATCTTCTTCTTCATTCTCTGCAAAAGCCGAAATTTCTAAGCCTATTCCCTCATCTTCACTTTGATTCAAAAGCCGAAACTCTTTCCATTCTTTTTCTTCCTAGCCGAAATCTTCAAGTCTCTTCCTTGTTTTCTTTTCTTCTTCTCTTTTCCTGTCGAAACCCGAAACTCCTCACTCAAGTATTTTAAAAGCTAAAGACACATCAGCCTTCTCTTGTTCATACTTTTTCCGGGATTTTCCTAAAAGCCAAAATCCTAGATCTCATCTCCTCTGATTGCCGAATTACTTCTATGGTGCCTACTTGTGCCAAATCAAGGGAACTTTAGTGGAGTCAATCGCATAGATCTCTAAGTTATAGAATCGTGTTACTTTCGGGATTTCAAGGTAAGGGATCTATTAGTTTTAACGTGTAATTTGGGATTTATTAACCTTGGCCGATTGTTGAAGGGGCTAAATCTTTGTGTGTTTTTTCCGCTTTTTGAGCAAGGCTTTACATTGAGGATAATAGATCCGGATAGCAAGGACATCGACTAAGAATATTGGATTTCGCGATATTAGGTGTGTAGTACTTCCCCACCATCTAGATCTAATCATAAAATGCATGATCATAAGATTTATATGTTTTGATAATTGCCGACATCTCGATTTATTGATGAAAGCCCAATGAGGGTAAAAGCGGTTCACCAAGTTAGTAAGTAATCTGTTTATATGTTATAAGTAAAATGCTTGTATGTGATTGCATGGGTTGGGTTGATGAAAGGAGGAAGTTATACGTTATATGTGTAGCGGTTTTACCGTGATCTGATGTAGCGGCTAATGCCGTGAATCATTATACGAACTTCGGCCATTAAATGTTATACGGGCTTGGCCATTATATGTTATAAGGGCTTGGCCATCATATGTGGATGAGCGACATGACCGCCATCATGGTGTGTAGCGGTGTGGGTCGATTGTAGAAATCCCCAATGGTGTGTACGGTTGAGTGCGGGGCGTGTAGCGGATGGAAACCTAGGCAAGCGGGTTGGGCCTTGTATATTATTTGTTATTTTTTATAAATGGAATTATTAATCTGCTTTATGGGCCTAAGGCCAAAATCTAGTGGTGCATGAGGGTTGCACACTGAGTCTCGCGACTCACCCTATTAATTAACCTTTCGGTGATACCTAGTGCTTGGACCGGGCCGAGAGGAACGCAAGGTGGCCATACAAAAGACCAACCTGGATCCAAAGAAAAGTCTCAAGTTAATACTTTATATTTTTAATTAATGGATTTTAAATCTCGTTGTAATAAGGCTATGGGCCACTAGTTTATGTTTTGTTTTATTTTGGGCTTTAATTACTTTTAGTTATTTAAATTCTTATTGAACTAATGTATCCATTTAAATTAGGGTTTTTAATTTATAAAGGCATGTTTTATTTAAACTATCAACTATTAAATTTCTCTCGAATAAGAAGATAAACTTTAGAAAAATATTTTTCCGAAAATACGACATGTTCTTCCAAAATTTTCTTAGTGACATACCGGATCCTATTGGTGGTGTTTGGGCCGGGTTTGGGGTGTTACAAATTGGTATCAGAGCTCGGTTCAAAACTCGGCTTTGGGTTTTGGGTTCAAAACATTTTCAAAAAAAAAAGGGTTTTTAAAACATGAATGTTTTTAAATGATAACAGGTCTGTTAGCTCAAAGATGGCACTGCCTCTCTCTACCCCAAGTCCGCTGTAAGTATTCGAACCATTGTGTGATATAATATATGTGGGCTTTATGGGACGTAGATTAGTTAGATTAGAACTTGATGGACTTTAAGCCTAGTGAAACAACTCTTAAAATCTCATAAGACTTAACTTCACTAAACAAACCCGTGAACGAGCCGCATGACTAGGGTGTGGCAACAGGCATGCGCATGTCTAGGATTGGATCCTGAAGAGCTTGGTATTTAAGCAGTCCTAATGACTCACCTCCTCTTCGCTGGAATCCTACCTGGTGCGTAGTGACTGTTCACCCTAGCTATAAGGACTTGTTCATGGGCTGAATCTATAATTAAAACCCGAAAGGGACCAACCACCCTATTTTGACAAACCAAAAACCCTAAGTTTTGTACATTTCAAAAAGATACACTTGATTTGAAAATGTTCACAAATTATGAAAAATTTACCCAAAACCCTATGTTTACTAGAGTAACTAGATTTTCCAAAGTGCCCTGTTTTGAAAAAAAAATCAAAATATTCTGGTTTGTAAATTCATCAAATACCCCGGATCACAAAATTACCGAAATGCCCTGATTGTAAAATTACCAAAATACCCTTCTTTCACAAAATCACCAAGGAACCCTATTTCGAAAATTATGAAAATAACCTCAGAGGATAAATTACGAAAATACCCCTGGGTAGTGAAATGACGAAAATACCCTTAGGTGATGAATGTAAGTTCTATTTGTATGATTGATGATTGCATGTATGTGTATATGGAACTAGGAGACAAACTTGAGACTGAAACTTGTAGATGTAATTCCGAATTTGAAAGAACTACCCTTAAAACTACTATTAATAAGATTGTTCGTGGTTAACCAAAGAAAAGAATTGATAATTCATAAAATTTTTAATCAGATAAACGCGGACCGATAGCATGAGTACAAGGGGACGAGGACGCTCTAGATGTGAATACCGGTGCGTACTCTACCATAGAATACTAAGTGTTTATTTTGGGTTTAGTATTGGAGTGCGCAGCGGAAGCATGGTAGTGAGACTTAGGTAGTACGATTAATAGTTAGTTGGAAATTTCGAGGACGAAATTTCTTTAAGGGGTAGAAACGTAACATCCCGAATTTTTGGGCCTATGCGTTTAATGGGTGGATATGTTTAATGTGTTAATTTAAGTGTTAGGGGTCCAAATTGGGCTCAGCTTAGGTAGAGGCCTTGATTAAAATTATCTGCTTTGGGCATTATAGGGTTTAAAAGGTAATATCTATGTTTAAAATACCAAAGTGGGCTTGTGGCCCAATCTTAGGAGGTGACGCCACACAAGGGAGTAAGGGGCCCAAATTTAAGTTTCATGGAGCCCAATTCTTTTAATTTAAGTTAGCTAAATTTTGGGCATTAGGATTAGGTGGAGTGGATGGCAACAAGGCTAAAATTTAGGGGTTTTAATGTTTAAAATATGTGGATAATAAGCAGATAAAGGCTATTATTTAAGAATTTATTTTATGTGGATAATAAGCAGATAAAGGCTAAAATTTAGGGATTTTAATGATTAAAATATGTGGATAATATGCTGATAAAGGAGGGAGGAGTTAGAGATAATTAAGTCTCTTTTAGATGAGCTAGTAGATTAAGATAAAGGAGAAAAGATAGGATTTATCTGCAAGGTTAGGTAAGTGCCGAAATTTCTATAAATAGGGGGAATATCTCTTCAATTTCGGCATTTGGGTTTTTCTCTCATTCTTTTCTCTTCTTCTCTGAGTAAAAGCCGAAAACTCCTAAAGTTTCATCTTCTTCTTCATTCTCTGCAAAAAGCCAAATTTCTAAGCCTATTCCTCATCTTCACTTTGATTCAAAAGCCAAACTCTTTCCATTCTTTTTCTTTTTAGCCGAAATCTTCAAGTCTCTTTCTTGTTTTCTTTTCTTCTTCTCTTTTCCTGTCAGAAACCGAAACTCCTCACTCAAGTATTTTAAAAGCAAAAGACACATTAACCTTCTCTTGTTCATACTTTTTCCGGATTTTCCTAAAAGCCAAAATCCTAGATCTCATCTCCTCCGATTGTCGAATTATACATGGTGCCTACTTGTGCCAAAATCAAGAAGGAACTTTAGTGGAGTCAATCGCATAGATCTCTAAGTTATAGAATCGTGTTACTTTCGGGATTTCAAGGTAAGGGATCTATTAGTTTTAATGTGTAATTTGGGATTTATTAACCTTGGCCGATTGTTGAAGGGGCTAAATCTTTGTGTGTTTTTCCGGCTTTTGAGCAAGGCTTTACATTGAGGATAATAGATCCGGATAGCAAGGACATCGACTAAGAATATTGGATTTCGTGATATCAGGTGTGTAGTACTTCCCCACCATCTAGATCTAATCATAAAATGCATAATCATAAGATTTATATGTTTTGATAATTGCCGACATCTCGATTTATTGATGAAAGCCCAATGAGGGTAAAAGCGGTTCACCAGGTTAGTAAGTAATCTGTTTATATGTTATAAGTAAAATGCTTGTATGTGATTGCATGGGTTGGGTTGATGAAAGGAGGAAGTTATACGTTATATGTGTAGCGCTTTACTGCGTGATCGATGTAGCGGCTAATGCCGTGAATCGTTATACGAGCCGGCCATCATATGTGGATGAGCGGCATGACCGCCATCATGGTGTGTAGCGGTGTGGGTCGATTGTAGAAATCCCCAATGGTGTGTACGGTTGGTGCGGGCGTGTAGCGGATGGAAACCTAGGCAAGCGAGTTGGGCCTTGCATATTATTTGTTATTTTTTTATAAATGGAATTATTAATCTGCTTTTATGGGCCTAAGGACAAAATCTAGTGGTGCATGAGGGTTGCACATGAGTCTCGCGACTCACCCTATTAATTAACCTTTCGGTGATACCTAGTGCTTGGACCCGGCCGAGAGGAGACGCAAGGTGGCCATGCAAAAGACCAACTGGATCCAAAGAAAAAGTCTCAAGTTAATACTTTATATTTTTAATTAATGGATTTTAAATCTCGTTGTAATAAGGCTATGGGCCACTAGTTTATGTTTTGTTTTATTTTGGGCTTTAATTACTTTTAGTTATTTAAATTCTTATTGAACTAATGTATCTATTTAAATTAGGGTTTTTAATTTATAAAGGCATATTTTATTTAAACTATCAACTATTAAATTTCTCTCGAATAAGAAGATAAACTTTAGAAAAATATTTTTCTGAAAATACGACATGTTCTTCCAAAATTTTCTTAGTGACATACCAGATCCGGTCGTGGTGTTTGGGCCGGGTTTGGGGTGTTACAAAATATTTTCAAGTTTTTGACGTTAGGACAACATTAATCAATTTGGTACCAACCCTGGGCGTTGCAAGGGTGCTAACCCTTCCTTGTACGTAACCGACTCCCGAACCCGTTTTCTCTAATTTCGCAGACCAAGATATTTTTATAGGTGATCCGATACACCTAAACAAAAAAAGATTGGTGGCGACTCCCTATTTTTAAAAGTCGATTCCCATTTTTTCAAAACCCTAAAATAAAAAATGGTTTCGACACTCTACATTTCCAATGTTCTACTAGCCACCTTCAAGGACAAAAATTCACAATTTCAGCATCTCACTTGACAGAAATACATTATTAAAATAAAAGTTTCAAAAACAACTACTTAACATAAACATAATTAAAGTAACTACAAAAACACTATAAATCATTCTTATCTTGATTGAAATATAAGCTTAAAAGTAATAAAATAATTTTGTATCTTAAAGTTATCGGTTGGATTGTTAAAATATTAATTGTATAAATAGATATGAAGAGTAAAACTACTTTAGTTTTAAATAGGGGTAAGTGAATTCCTCCCAAATAAATTTTAGGGTAAACTATCAAAATAGTCATTTTTGTTTGTCTCATGTTACATTTTAATCACTTATGTTTGCAATGTTACATTTTAGTCACTTACGTTATCGTGTTGTAACATTTTAGTCACTGAGATGTTAATTGCCGTTAACAGTGTAACAGTAAGCTGACATGACACATTAAATCATCATTTTAAACGAAAATTTTAGGTTAAATTTTACAATTGATCCCTATATTTCTTTCATTTTAAGCAATTTATTTTTTCTTTTACGTTCTTTTAACTTTTCTTTTTTTTATTTTCCATTCTTTTCTGCTTCTCTATTTGTTTTCCTCCATTCTTCATTTCTTTTAACGTAGTTTTTTTCTATATTTTTCATTTGTTAAAACTAGTCCACAAGCTCGTCTCACTTGAAAAAATTAAACTGTTCAAAAAAATAAAAGTATAGGGACTAGTTTTAACAAATGGAAAGCATAGAAAAACTAGGTTAAAAGAAATAGAGAAGGGAGGAAAACAGAGAGAAGCGGAAGATAATGGAAAATAAAGAAAGAAAAAAGAAAGTTAAAAAAACATAAAAAAAAATTAAATTGCTCAAAACAAAAATTATATGGGGACCAATTGTATAAAATAACCTAAAATTTTTGTTTGAAATGATGATTTAACGTGCCACATCAGCTTACCGTTAACGGAAATTAACGGCTCAATGACTAAAATGTCACAACTCGATAACGTAAGTGACTAAAACGTAATATTTCAAATATAAATGACTAAAATATAACCTGAGGTAAATAAAAGTGACAGTTTTAATAATTTACAGTATTATGTAATAAAATATTAGAATTGTATAAAAGCCTTTAATATAAATATGGTTAATAATTTATTAAAGTTAGGAACAAATAAAGTATCAAGAATAATAATTTTTTTATTCCAATAATAAAAATTGATAATTAAAAATGGGAGATCTAAGCTTTCATTTATTACTCATGATGCACTTTCCATTTCTATACAATAAAAAGATTTGTCAATTGTAAAAAGGTGGGTGGTGTTTGTAAAATCACCGGTTTATTTACAACTGACCAAAATAAGTTTCTAACCAGTTAGTTCGTGCATCAAGAATTCTGAAAATATATTTGAAAGTCAAGTTATTTATTGTATAATTGGTGAAATTATATTTGTAACAAAATTCTGAAATTGCCCATTCAAATTAATTAAAAATTCAGTTGTAAAAAAGTCAGATTAATACTGAATAAAAAAAATAAATTATAATAAAGTAAGTAAATATTATAGAAGAAAAGGGGGTGACGGCAGAAGCGATTAGAGAAAAGCGAATGGTGGGCAGTGGCAGTTGGCAGCAGCTGCAACAGCGAGAGAGCATCCAAAGACCCTCAATCATAGGAAGAAAATATAATAGCACACGCTTCGAAAAACACAGAAACCCAAGATGTTATGCCCAGGTGGGGCTGGTGATGCTGTCTGCTCCTCCCGCTGGGTCTTAATTTTCATTTCCTTTTTTGTCCCAAGAGAAAAAGATATCCCTGCACCCATTACAAAATTTATTTTCTTTTTTACTAATGTACCATAAGTACAAGTCTTCCTAATGCGTGTGAGTGAGGAAAAGGAAAGAGTGAAGACACAATGTTTAAGAAGCTGAGTGGGCTGAGGTTGTTAGTTGTTTATTATTAAATGAATTAATTTGGTTGATGTAGTTTTAAAAAAAATAAAATTAAATTAAATTGTAATAGAATTAATATTTATTGATTAAAAAATATCATCTATTGTTTAATAAAAGTTATTTTAAAATTTTTAGATTTTTGTAAATGAAATTTTTTATTTAAAATTAAACTACAATGAAAAAAGAAAAAACTCATTACAATTTTGATTTTCTTTTTTATGGTAAAAGGAATCAAATAAATTAAACAACAATCATTCTATAAGTGTTCATATAATTAAGATCATCTTCAACTATGAAACGACATGCATTCAGAGCCTGAACAAATCTATGAACACCAAATGCTTGTGAAAACCCCATTGCCGCCAGTGCGTCGGCAACTTTATTCCCTTCCTGATAAACTAGTGCAACTTCAACCTCCTAATCCAACTAGAGTCTCCTTATAGCTCACACCAAACCATTAGCACCATGACTAGCTGCTTGCTCTTTTATCATAGAGATTGCAAGTAAGCTGTCCAACTCAAGAATCACCTTTCTTATTCCCATTGCCAAGTTTGTAAAATGTCAGGAACATGTAGTAATTAAATTAATCCCAAACCATTCAAATACAAACCAAAAGTTTGCATCACTCGTCGTTGGCTCTCACCTTTCTTTTCTCTCTCAACAGCTTGGTGTCGTCTTTAGCTACAAATAATAATTCAACAATTACACATTATCAATTTACGTTCAATTTGCATTCACATACAAAGCCACACATAATTCGCAATTTATTCAATTTAGTCCCTAAACCCGGGACAAACATAACTTTCGATCTAAAGTTTTGGATTAAAATTCAATTTCACATTTACTCATTAAGGACCTTCTATTTTCTATTCCTACCGAAATTTCATGAATTTTTTTCATTTTATTCAATTTGGTTTCTAATGAACAAAATCAATAATTAAGCTTTACAATTTAATCCTTTCTTAAACTAAGCTTAGCTCCTATCAATTTCACACCTAATTCAACCAATTTTCAACAATGACAACTTATCAAAATTTCAACAATTTATCAAATTGGTACATGGCTAGCTAAATCAAGCACCCATGACCTTAAATCCATAAAAATGACATGAAAAAGGTTTAAATTACCTTAGGTTTTAGCTTTAGTCGAATGTAAGCTTCTACCTTCAACCATGGCTTCTTTTCTTTTTCTTTTTTCTAATTTAGACAGTGGAGGAAGATGATGTTATTGCCTTTCCTTCCACTAATGTCTTATATATATAATTAGCATTTTATTAATCAAATTTAATTAAATTAATTATGTTTTATTATAAAATTTTATCTTTTAATTAAAACCAATATGAATTTCATCATTATTGTCTACTAGGTATTATTTATTATTAGTCTATTTATCATTTTATTCCAGTGGATAATTGCTATCTATGTCCCCAAGACTTTTTCTAATTAAAAATCTATAACAATTGGACTATTACAATTTAGTCCCTAGGCTTTAATATGTGGCTCGAGAGTGTACCAAAAAGTGTACCAAAAAGGTACCAAAGAAAGAAAAGAAGAGAAAACTTCAAAGTTATTCATTCATTTGGCCATACCATAATTACCAAGGTAATCAAGGTATTTTCATCAAATATTTATAGATTTGTGATCATGGGTGCTTGATTGAGCTAGTGTAACGACCCAATTCTCAGTGGTATCGAAAAATGCAATTTCGAAACCCCATTTCTGTAAATCAGGTAATATTTACGAGATTAATATAAAAGTGTATTGATGTTTGGTCCATCAATTTTGTCAATTAAATAGTTAATTTAGGTACAGAGACTAAATTGTAAAAGTCTAATAGCTATAGGTTTTTAATTGGCCAAAGGTTAGGATTTAAATTGCAATTAGCCAAAGGTCCAAAATGGAAAATAAACCATTTTCTTTCATAAGATAATGGATGATGATGTTGTTCTCCACTAATATGATTAATGATAATTAAATTAAATTAATTAAGGTAATTAAAGTATAAAAGGCTTAACTTAGTTTTCCTATCTGATTTCTCCATTGCTATAAGATGAAGAATGTAACACCCCAAACCTGGCCCACGAGCCTTGACCGGATCTGGTATGTCACGGCGGAAAAACGTTTGAAGACTGATTTCACTTTTGGGAAAAACATTAAAAATTTTGTCTTTAATAAAACATTGTGTGTTTAAAACTCCCAATAAATCTAAGTTGTTACAATTTCCCGGATTTAAAACTTTTATAAATTTTAAAAATATGAGTTGCTAAACATAAAAGCACTTCCAAATAATAATTTAATGGTCGTCTAGCTTAAACATAATAGAAATGTTCAAACACTTTAACTGGGCCTTATTACAATAAATAATTAAACAAAAGTTCTTAGTAATAATCTGAACAAAATAAAGAAGATGTCTTCTGCATGGGCCACCTCGTATCCACTCCAACCCGGTCCAATCACCACGAATCATCTGCGATGTTTAATAAAATTTTGGGTGAGTCACACGGACTCAGTGTGTAATTAATCCACTAAATTCCACCCACATGTTAACCACATATTAACCCATATATCAGATAACAAGATAACATATTCACATAATAACACATTCTGGGCTTGGCCCATATTCATGTCACTTATCAGGTTAACGGGTAATTAACCGCATAATTTCCACATATCGGGCTTAGCCCATTTCCACAATGATCCACATTCATATACTGGGGCTTGGCCCTTTCCACATTAATCCACATATCACTGGCTTGGCCCATTTTCACATATGTTCACATACAAAATCATGCAATTATGAAGCCCAACCCACCTAGGGTCCATCCTCTACACACCCCCTTATCCAACCTACCACACACGGGGGATTATCAAATCGCCTCTCCTTTTCACTCCAAAAAGGCATTCAATGCCGCCCACGTGCAATTAAGCACAATAATCCACAACGCGACCTCGATCGGCGCAAATCCACGATGTAGCCGTAGCTAACACCAAAACCACGATGGGACACATAGTCACTCATCAACCACGATATGGCACATAGCCGATATCAACCACGATGAGGCACATAGCCACTCATCAAGCCACGCGAACTAAATCGCAATTAATCCACAACGTGACCTCGATCCAACGTCAATCCACGATGCGACTCAAGGCTAACATCAAACCACGTACTCGAAGTACACCCGTACCTTCTTTCATATCATATCCCACCCATGCACATGCCACATAAGATAATGATACAATGTAATGATGCATGAGCATGTTCATCAAGCATATTATCACATATTCATATTAATAATCACATATCATCAGGTTTGGTACTTACCGGATTATCGACATACCCCTTGAGGGTATCCTTATCACAATTCCTACTGCACTAGTTAGCACATTCATAACACATACACATTTCACATACATATCATATACCCGAAAAATGGTGGGTTAATCACACACCTGATCACTTGGAGAACTATGCTTTCGATACTGATGCTATCACTAGGCGATACTACGGCTATTTGCCTACTTTCTTGTTCTGACGCTGGTCCACACCTCGGTGGCCAATCCCTAACTGCAGAAACTGATCTCCTTTTAAACTTCGGGATAGGGACTATCCCTTGTCCTCCTTGACTAGCATTCGCATCCATCGACAACACTTAATCAGATCAAACGGTTAAACACTAATACCTTAATCAAAATATATCGAACCGAAACTACACTTACTAAATATCCTTACCGAAATAATCTTGAATCCCGAAGCTTGTCCTACTTCCGTCGAGTTGCCCCCTAATTAACCATAATACCAATCGGTCACATTTAAACTCTAAAGATGGCCCTTGGCCGAATGCCTTATTGGCCTACCTTGAAGAATCAAAAACTAATTACCAAAGGAGAATTCACTTACCACTATTACACGTTTGCTTTGAAGAGCCTAAAGTAAGTAGTCGACAGCACCCTCCTTTAAAGATTCGGCTTAGAGCATAACAATGATGGTTTCGGCACTTAATGGTGAAGGGAAAACGCAACAATGGAGAGGATTTTATGCTTGGAGATCTCGGCAACGAAGAACAATGACAGAGGGGTTTTAGTTTTTGTGACTTGCGGCAAAACAAAGAGAATAGGCACTTTAAGCTTCGGTTATGGCTTCAAAGAAATAGAAATAGATTTGGTGTTGGATGAAAGAAAAGAATGAGAGGTGTAAGTGGGAAGAAATTCGGCACAAAGAAATTTAAAGAAAAAAAAATATCAAAGATGATTACTTCCCCCTTATAAAGAATTCGGCTACTATATCCTTGCTATTATCAAACTCCTTGATAATCTCCTC
Organism: Gossypium sturtianum; assembly: GCA_025698515.1. Classification (NCBI taxonomy): domain Eukaryota; kingdom Viridiplantae; phylum Streptophyta; class Magnoliopsida; order Malvales; family Malvaceae; genus Gossypium; species Gossypium sturtianum. Next base: position 25,817,178 of record CM046949.1, read on the forward strand.
TATTATCTCCTTAACAAATACAATAAATTAATCCAACATTAATCCCTTATCAAACTCCTATATTATCTCTTATCACCTATTTAAACCAAAATAAATAAAATAAATCCATATTTATCTCTTCTTCATCTTGCACAAAATAAATAAAACACATTTATCCTACCTTAGCCGAAAATTAATAGGAGAATTAAAATCCTCCTCCAATTGAAAGTCCCAAGTGTCGTCCCCTTCTTCTCTTCTCTCTTGACGTCACATGCAAAAATAAAATAAAACACCCATTTGTTTGCCCCGTGTTTCAACATGGAACTCGCTTTGGAGTCACCACACGCTACCAGCCACTTTGCTGCTAGCTCTTTTGTGTCATAAACCCCCAACAATTCTTTTTAAGGCCTTCTTCTCCCTCAGCGCCAACTTGGAAAAATAAAAACACGCTTTACGCCGCCCACAAGACTCGAACTTGAGCCCTCCTGAAGCTCCCTTTCATAGCGTCCAAGCCACTTTACCCAGCGCTTTTTGTGATATGTTTCGCCTGAAATTCCTTTTAAGTCCTTCTTAGCCACGCTCCTTCTTGACGCAAAAATAAATGCTCCTTCCCGCTTTCTTCGCGCAACTCGAACTGGGCCTCTACCCATTGCTTGAGCGTCACTTGCCCAAGCCTTAAGTGGCGCCTTGCGCCCACTTTACCAAGGCACTCTTTGTGTCCAAAACCACTTCATATTTCCTTAAAGCCGTCTTCACCCTACCTTCCCCTTCTTGGCGCAAAAATACAAGTCCCTAATCGTCCCACGTTGCTCGAACCTCCTCCCCCTTGAGGCTCCTTTGACGCAACCTTCCAAGCCCCAAGGTAGCGTCCCTTGCCACCTTGCCAATTGGTTTCTTTGTGTCATGAATCCAACACAATTTTTCTTAAGGCTACCTTAGCCTAGCTCCCCCTTTTCAACTTAAAAACCAATAATTTTCCAAAGCTTTCTCTTCCATCCTAGAATTCTAAAAACCTTTAATACACTTCCAAACACTGCCAAAACCTACTAACTCATGAGTTATGCACGAACGCATAACCCCTAATCTAGGATGTTACAAAGAAGAAAACCAAGAAAAATATTGAAATATTCGACCATTGGTTAGTAGGTTAGTTCAAGTCATTTTCTTGTAATTTTTATAGATTTAAGGTAATGGGAGCTTGATTTAGCTAGCCCATGTACCAATTTGTAAAATTGTTAAAATTTTACAAAGTTTTCATTGTTAATTTCTTGAAAAATTAGGCTTAAGATTGATAGATTTCAAGCTTAGAATATAAAAAGGACTAGATTGTAGAGTTGATTTAGCTTGTTTGTTAACTTTGTTACATTAGGGACCAAATTGAATAAATGTAAAAATTGTTATGAAATTATTTTAGAAGTAGAAATTTTAAGGTCCCTAATGAGAATAATTGAAATCAGATTTTAATCTGAGGTTAGGAATTGGAAGTTACGACTATCCTGATTTTAGGGACTAAATTTAATAAAATGTAAAATTTTAGAGGTATTGAAAAATTGAGTTCATATAGGTTCATACATATGATAGCATATAATGTAAATATTTGGTATTGATTGATGATATAAATTAATTATTTAGATCAAGAATCAGGTCAGCGGAATTGATCGGAGAAAAGCTAAAATTGCGGATTAGCCCCGGAAGTATCCACTTTTCGTATTTTGAATAGGTAAATTCATATAGGACTTACCACTCTATTTATTTTATGTATGAATTATGTTTGAGTTTATCTATATATTAGGATTTAGTAGAAATAGTAAATTTGGCACACAAGTCTTAAAATGGATTGAATTGTAAATTGTGTAAATTTTAGTTTTATTGAAACGATTCAGGTGTAAATATGAATATTTATTGATTATATGTAACACCCATAACCTGATCCGATCATCGGACCCGAGTTACGGAATGCTATAGTCATAACTGGAATAGAATACATTTAATTTACATTGATTATCTCAAATAAACATAGAATACTTCATAAATGCATAACTATTACTCAGATTTAACAAAAATCATCCAAACATAGTCAATTCAATTTATAAATAACAAATACTTCATTTCTTAGATTATATGCGAGCTTATGTATGCTTCAATATCATCCAGAATTTAACTAGGACTAATTTGCAACATTCTCAAATTTTCAATTTAATTATAAATCAAAACAATTCAGAGCTCAATTTAATCATCATGAATCAATAGGCAATCATTATTCATAGCATATATGCTAAAACAGAACTTAAATCGAGCCCACAGAACTTAAAAATCACTAAAAACGAGCTTGAAACACATACCATGCAAGGTGAAATAAGCTTAGCTGAATGTTTGACTTAAACATCCATGGAGTTTCGGTTGAAGAAATCCAAGAATGAAGAAGATGACAACCTTTTTTTGTTTTAATTTATGCATATTTATTAAATTACCAATTTACCCGTTAAATAATAAATGAAATTCTATAAAATACCATGTATAAACCGTCCACTCATGTTAATTATGGCCTAATTACAACATAAGGCCTTCCAGCCATGATTTTATAGCCATTAAGCATTAATAAACTAATAGTGATTAACTTTTACAGTTATTTCGATTTAGTCATTTTTCTTTAATTAACTATCTAAATGTCAAAATTTCTAAACCAAATTTCATACACCTATATAATCACTCCGTAAATATTTAATAAAAAAATATTTATGGCCTGGGTTTATAGAATCGAGGTCCCGGTACCTGATTTTCTAAAACCAATTGAGTTTAGGGACAAACCACTTGTACTTAACTATTCATTCAATTACTAAAAATTATCAAATCAAAATTCAATATAATAATATATTTGACTTATAAATATTAAATAATAATATTTACGGACTCACTCGTCGAATTTATGGTCCTGTAACTACTTGTAACACCCCTAACCCGTATCCGTCGCCGGAACAGGATTTTGGAGCATTACCAGAGTTTATAGAACCTTTACAGTTAATTCATGTCAATCACTATTAATTTTCCGAGATTATTCATAACGTCCCTTAAATGGACCATTGAGGCCCAATACAAGTATTAGAATCGAGTCGGGACTTGATCGGAAACTCTAAGAATTTTTCGCGAAATTACAAAAATTTTCCAAGTTGCAGGGCTCACACGCCCGTGTGGTCCGAGGGACACGCCCATGTGACCCTAAGACACGCCCATGCTACAAGCTGTGTTCGACCCCGTGTAACTCTCTGACTTGTGCACACGGCCATGCCACACGCACGTGTGCTAGGCCGTGTGGTTAATTAAATTCTTTCGAAATTAGGTGCAGGTTTTACACGACCAAGTCACATGCTCGTGTTCTAGGCCGTGTCTCTTACACGGCTGAGACACACGCCCGTGTCTCTGCCCGTGTACTAAATTCAGAACATTCTATTTTTAAATTTCAAGATACAGGGGACACACGGCCAATTCACATGCCCATATGCCAGGCCGTGTGGACAAAACAAAGCCATTTCCTAGCTTCATTTGCCACCCAAATTTAACCATTTACCTGCATTAAAACATACCAATTCATACCAACCAATTCAAACATTATAACTAAGGTTATTTCATCTCTTAATATAGTATATTTTTACCTACCTTCATAGCTATGTTTTTACCATTGTCTAATATGACTATTATCATAACTTGATTATTCATACTTTATATAATTATAGGTTATAATTATACTAAAACATAACCATATCTAGCAATTACAATAGCTAGTCATTATCAAATATTTACAAGCTATTCCTTGATCAATTTAACCTATACATGCCATTATAACCACATTTGTTTTACCTTATATACCAAATTGAATTGATGGATAGTGTGAGTAATCTCCATCGAGCTTCCATTCCAACGAGCTTTCGATTTATTATAAGACAGGGAAAATAAAATGGAGTAAGCATATAATGCTTAGTAAGTCCGTATAACTTAGTAATAAACTTACCACCCATTCATCATCAAAATAAATACATAGGGTATAATCAAACCATTTAATCTCACAAGCCCTATCAAACATTTTCATCATCCTTGTTAGTCACATATTTCATATAAATTTCAAGAAACACATATATTAACTCATCAATGTTTGGATTCTCATGCACATATGTGTTTCCACATCATGTGTTCATATAACATGTATGCAATTTTCTTCATGTATTTCAGATATACTTTATATTAATTCATCTCAAGTTCCAGTATATTTCTTGTCAAAATCTTACTCAATAATCAATTAAAGTATTGATAATCACTTGGGTAGTACATTTAAAGTGTACAAATCTACTCTCATAGATGAACATATTCATCAAACCATTTCATGTTCATGTATAAACATTTCATACTTCCACATATCATGTCTCTATCTATAACCATTTATCTCAAATCCATATTTGCTCATGTCAGAACTTTTCCCGTTGAATTTATTTGAATTATCGATGGATACTCATGTAGTACACTTAAAGTGTACAAAATCATAATCCGTCAATTCATATCCAGTAGTACCTTTTTGGTACACTCTCGAAACCACATATTATACAGCAGAATTACGATCCGAGGCTAAATGCATGCATGCATAACGCATGTACTCTAAGGGCTTTGTCGGATTACCAGTCCAGGCTAAATCCAGTCAATTAGGATTATCAGTCCAGGCTAAATCCTAATTAAAACATATACTCGATAGGCTTATTTCGGATTACCTTTTCGGGCTAAATCCTTTCCATAATGAGATCAATGGATTACTCGTCTGAGCTAAATCCTTTCTGAAACACATGCAGGACCTTATTTCATACAGGAAATCACCACTATCCATCGATATTCATTATTCATCCGGGACTTACCATTTATGGGTTTTTATCATTTATTGGGCTTTATTGAACATCTTTAATTTCATAAAATATATATATGATTTTTATATCATCACATACATATATACCATCACATTCATACAATTTAATTCAAGCATAATAACATACATAGTTAAGTTACACGAACTTACCTCAATAATAGTTCGTGTACATAAAACCTATTAATCCAACATTTTCTCATTTCCTCGTTCTAACTCCATATTCGGTCTACCCAGATTTATACGAATAAATTTAACATCAATTTAATGTAATTCATACTCAATTTAGTCCAATTTACAAATTAGAAAAATTACCATTTTACCCCTAAACTTTTGATAAATGACGATTTCATCCCTAGGCTCGGAAAATAAAATTCATGCAATTTACTCCTTGTTTCGAGCCTAATTGAATTTTTCATGTAATATTTACAGCCCATATATTTCATAAAAATCAGAATTTTCCATGGATTACACATTTTTACAATTTAGTCCCTAAATTAAATTTTCATCAAAATTCACTTTGTAAAAGTTATCAACAACCTTTCATTTTCTACCATAAATTTCAAATTTCCAGCATAATCATCCATGATAAAAATTCCATACTTTGATATCCTTTCAATTTAACCCCCAAAATAGATAAATTAAGTTATCTCAATCTAAAAAATATGAAAATTACTAAAAACGGGGCTTGAATACTTACCTAATTTGGCGAAGAAAGTTTTCTCTTTCTTCCATCTCCATAACTAGGGTTTCCATGTTTTTTATTTTGGGGAAGATGATATGATATTATTTTATTCATTTAATTTAACTTATCATCCATTAACTTTCCAAGTTTCCAATTTCATCTTTTTATTTTTCTAATTTTCCCTGGATGATTCATCCAAAAATATCTACTAACTTTATTTAATGGTCTAATTTCCATATAAGGACCTCCACTTTTAAGTTCTATAGCTATTTAATCCCTTTAACTATTAGAACTCAACCTTTTCACTTTGTGCAATTTGGTCATTTATCAAATTAGACATGTAATCGGTAAAATTTCTTTACGAAATTTTCACCCGACATTATTGTCGTACTATAGATCATAAAATATTGTTAAAATAATTTTCCTCTCCGAACTCGGATTTGTGGTTCCGAAATCACTGTTTCGATTTTTACCAAAAATAGGCTGTTACACTACTCTTTCTGATATCACTGAAAAACGGGTTGTTACTAATGACTCATAAATGGAAAGTATGATATTGTACAAGATATGGTTGAATTGTGCATAATTCCAAAGATTGGTAATGATATATATATATATATATATATATATATACGGAAATGATGCCCATGTGAACTTAGTAAAAGTTTAGGATATGTATGGCATGCCATTAGGGTTATACGTGCGATTGATCAGGGATTTTACATATTATTACGAGATATTCGCACGGATTAACAATTGATTTCAAGATTCGTCAAGATTATTGAATGATTCGATAAAAACCGAAAAATATTATTTAATCGATTGCAAGTTTATCATTAGACAAAAAAATTATAGAGATTCGAGATCAAACATCGGGATTAAGACGTACTTACTGATTCTTGGCAAAGGTTAAGAATGTTACTAATGAAAATTACGAATCCGGTTGAAAACCGACTTGAATCGAGAATATATTTTTATTCAAGAAACAAAAATAATTTCAGCAATGGAGAAAATTATTTTGCAAAGGAAAAGATGGAGAAGAAAAGGGAGAAGAAATAGGGATAAGAGAGCACAAATTCTAATTGGAATGGAAAAAGAAACATAATCATAGTGTAATTAGGGAAAGATAGACTAAATACCTAGGGTTTTCAAATTCTAAGGGGCTGCATGGTAAATTACCCTTACTGTAGAAAATTAAAAATTGGTTGGCTCGAACTCGAGTATCCAAAAAGGAGAAACACATGTATAACCATTAGGCTAAAGCCTATTACTTATTAAGTTTTTACTCCAAATAGTATTTATTTTATTATGGTTTTTATCCTGGTTTGCTGAAATTAAAAATAAAGAAATGAGAAAGGAGTGGCTTGAACCTAGGACCTCTAAGGAGTGCACTAGCTACTTGACCATCAAGCCTAATCAATACTTGGTTTATTATTTGAATTAACCCCTGTATTTTGGGGCGTGACAGTTTAAGATAAAATCAGAATTTTTATATTAACCTCAAATTATACTGTTAACTTGATTAGGTAAATTTTTTTAATAAAAATTTCACTGAAGTTGCTTCGGCAACGAATATAACATCTCACTGCTTGACCCGATGTTCGGGTCGGGTATGAGGGTGTTACAATGTAGGTGGCCCATTGCCTATAAATATGCCTTACTATGTGTGCGTGTGTTGTGGGGGCAGAAATATTAGCAATTTTTTTAGTGTGCGTCGGCAAACCCAAAAAGAAAGGAAAAAAAGTGAGTTTTCGCAACTTTTTTCTACCCAAACTAGTTTTCATCTTTTCTTCAATCGAAGGTCTATTTGGTGTCCATTGAAGCTTATTTTTTTATACAAGCTAATAGACTTGAAGATCTTTAATGTGTACGGTTGGATTTTTCATTGGGGCATTCTAGCTTTGATTTTTTAGGTTTCAAAGTCAGCCACTGTTTGAGTGATATTCTCAACTTTTCTCTTTTAGTTTGCTTGAGATTACTTGTTGATAACCTTTGTTGGAGGTATATGCTCTTGTGATGGCTTGTGTTGTAATATTGTAACAAGACTTTTGGTTATAATGGAGCTTTGAGCGGACTTTCAAGTATCATAGTTTTTACCATTTGCTTTAAAGGAGTTTTTGATGTAAAAAATTATGTCTTGATTTTTTTTTCTTGTAGTATTGTGATTGATTTTTTTTTTATTAATATATTATGTTATTGGGTTTGACATAGTTACCAAATCTATTTTTCGATAGTAAAAAAGCACCGGTTATACTTTTACGGTATTTTATAGGGTTGATTTCCTCCCATCAATATCAAATTTAATTTACTATGTTTATAAAAATTATAAAATATATTTAAAATTTTAATTCATTAATCAATTTGGAAGGAATACAAAAATGCAATGTGGATATAAATATACTTCTTCAAAGATCAAATTCAACAATATCTCAAATTTATATTTTTCTTCGAGTCCTGCAGTGGCGGAGTCGGGGGACTAATAGGGCCCCAACTCCCCCTAAAATGAAAAATTTTCTATTTAGGACATTTATAATTTATAAAATTTTAAATTAGTAATACTAAAATTGCACTTTGGCCCCTAAAATGATAAAAATTTGATTTAATCCTTTAAAAATTATAGCGATATAGACTATTGAAATGGTGAAATTGCATTTGTACTATTGTAAAAATGTACAATTTAATTTTGCCCCCACCCCAAAAAACAAATTTCTAGCTCCGCCATTGGAGCCCCGTGTTTTACTGAGCTCGGAATGATGTTCCAAAAAAAAAAAAAACAAATAAATTCAATCTATGCATAAATGGTAGGTTTACTGTTTAATTTTAATTTGATCATTTTTAATATTTTGATCTTTCGAATTTTAAAATTTTAATTTTGATTTAAATAATAGTTATTAAATTTATTAAGTTAAATTCTATTATTTTTAAAATTTTATATAGTAAGCATATTATCACATATGTAATACCATGTTAGTTTACTATTTTCACATAATATTCTCACACACACACACATAAAAAAAGCCATGTTATTCTAGCTAATGAATGTAATGACTTTTTTTGAGTAATGTATGAAATTTTAAAATTATAAAACTAAAGGGATTTAAAATAATCAAATTGAATAATAAAAACTAAATTTATAATTTACACATAGTACGAGATGAATAGTAGAATTTGACAAAAAAAAAGTTAAAAACTTGAATTCAATAAAACTTACACTTGAAAAAATTTGAACCAAAAAAAGTCCAAACTTAAACTTGAAAAACCCAAACTTGAGATTAACCCGAACCTTAATTCAGTAATAAAAATAAAATAATCAAAATTAAATATTTTATAAAAGCTTGAATTATTAGTTTTATTCAAATATTGTTCTTATTAAATTAATTAATTAATTTTTATAAAATGAAATAGTAATTTTTGAGAAAATGAGATTACTACTCTTACACAAACACCAAAAAATCAATGATATTAGTACTTAATTTTCAAGTTCTTTTCTTTAGTTATTTTTCATTGTATTTAGCTTCTAGTTTTTGGAATATTAATTTATATTGGATAATTTAATTTTTAATTTAGATGATTTAGATCTAAGAATACTTATATATTATCAAGTAACTATTGATAAAACAATTAGAGAAACTATAAAAAAAATAAAAAAGTTACATTATGGTTTAAACTTTTGTATTTATATTATGTATGTTTATTTTATGGTCCATATTCGGTATTTATGATTTCTCTCCTAACAATGTTATCTCCAAAATTCGAACCTCCAGTCTCTCTTATAAATATATATATTTTTATAATTAACAAAAGTTTAATTTTAAAGTTTTATATTTTTTTGGTAAGTCAACAAGCGCAAAATAACAAAAGAAAACTAAACAGTAGATTAACTAAATATGAAAACTATGCTTAAAAGTAAAGTTTGCTGAACGTGCAGTCCATCTTTGGACTTCCCTATTGAACATGGAACCTCTGTCATGGGATTGCACAGTACATTAATATATGAAAGTATCATGTATTTTAGAATTTAAAATAATATATATTTTTAAAATGATTATTATATTCTATTATTTAGTATTGCAATTCTTTTTTTAAAATTTTATATTTTTTAATAATAATAATAGAATATCAAATTATAATTTTTGTAAGCATAAAATATTTTTATTATGCAAATACATAAAAGAAACTCTTTTTATTTTTTAAAAGTTTTTTTTTATTTCATAGTAAATAATAATATAAAGTATAATGTATTATTTAATAATCAGGTTCATATAATCAATTTTTAGATTTCAATATAATTAACTTGTAATAAGTCATATTTTTATAATAAAATTATTTAAACAGTTAATTTTATATAATTTTTACGCTAACAAGTAACAATGATAAATTTTAATTAAAATATAATTTAAAATATTATATTATAATAAAATTTAACTTAAAATATAATAAACTCGAACCAAAAAGAAAAAAACCCAATTCAAGCAGGCGGCTACAACCTTTAGGTTCACATAATTTGACACAACATTATTGAAATAGAAGAAAGTTAGGAAATCAAACCCACATGATTCAATGGGTTTGGAAAATTAAAATAAAAGTAAAGGCCTATTTGTCGCCTCTTTAGAAGCATATGGAACATGGGATGGTTTAGTCATTGTGCCTTTAATTTACTGTTTATGTGTTGTTTCCCGTAGCCAAAATACTTCCCTGTACAGCCTTCCCCCAAACTTTGACCAACTCTTATTTCTTTTTATGTAGTATGAAAATACAATTATAGTAGGAAAATAATAAGGGCAAGTTAGAAATTATGACATTTAAAATATAAATTTATTTTCTTTAAGGATAAATTTTAAAATTATACGTGTAGTTATATACATAAAAACTTTAATTTTGATTTAATCATACACATTTAAAGAAATAAATAAATTAACTTATTTTTATATTGGATAAATATAATTATTTACATATGCAATATATAAACATGAGATGATGTTATATCAATAATTGTATTAATAATTTACGGGAATTAGATCGAATCAAAATTTCATGTATAAAATTATATAAAGTCCAAGTTTATGTATGTAATTGCATATTAAAACAAAATTCATGTATATTTTTAGAATTTATCCATTTTTGTTTACAATCTAACCTCGTATTAGTTGAGAACATTTAACATTTTCCTATTGTATTACCATTATCGATTATATTGTCTTAATTCTTAATTAATTGATTAATATTATAATAAAAATATTTCTTACTTGAAAATTTTTTAATATATTGTATATTATTATTGTTTTAGTTTTTCTTTATATTTTTATACTTAACTTTCACTTTTAATATAGTTTAATAACTTTTTTTCATCTTTATTTATAATTAGAGTAAACTACACCCATGGTCACTTTTGTTTACCTCAAATTACATTTTAGTAACTTATGTTTGAAATGTTATGTTTTAGTCACTTATGTTATCATGTTGTAACATTTTAGTCAGTGAGCCATTAATTGACGTTAATGGTGTAACAATAAGCTGACATGGTACGTTAAATTATCATTTCAAATAAAAAATTTAGGTTAAATTATACAATTGGTCCCCATATTTTTTCATTTTGAGAAATTTTTTTTTTCTTTTATGTTCTTTTAAACTTTTTTTTTTTGTTTTGTTTTTGTTTTCCATTCTCTTCTGTTTCTCACTCTATTTTCCTACCTTCTCCATTTCTTTTAACGTATTAGGAAGTCGAATTGGTAGTGAAGAAAGAAGCAGGAAGTCGAAAACTATCATTGCCTATAACCAAAACTCATAAACCCATACTATCTACTAATTATCAAAACCCTTCACCACCACCAATCATCTTCATTTCATCCACTAACATCTTCAGCACTACTATGACCTCCTTTCGACAACATCTCAAAAATCCTCAACTTTTGGACTACCCAAGATTGAAAGCAAAAGAGAATGGAAAAAAAAAAGAGTTAAAAGATCATAAAAGAAAAAATTAAATTGCTCAAAACGAAAAAATACGATGAACAATTGTATAAATTAACCTAAAATTTTTGTTTGAAATGATGATTTAACGTGCTACATCAGCTTACCATTACACCGTTAATGGTAATTAACGGCTCAGTGACTAAAATGTTACAACATGATAACATAAGTGACTAAAACGTAATATTTCAAACATAAGTTACTAAAATATAACTTGAGGTAAACAAAAGTGACCATGGGTGTAGTTTACCTTTATAATTAAAGATAATTTAGTAAAATAAACTTTAAATAATATTTTTTAACAGCTTTTTAAACTACCTTAGTTTCAATCCAAATAAATGTAAAAAAAATAAAAATATTTTTCATCTTTCTATTATGTACCAAAAAAGTTTTAATGTTTTCATTATTCAAAACATTTTTATTTATTTATGAAACGTGTTTTTCAAATTTTCAAAAATAAAAAATGAAAATTGTTTTCTAAAAATAAAAATATATTCTTTTTTTAGAAATTGTAAAGAGATTTTCAATTTTAGATATTGAATTCTATTCGAACCAAATTTATTATATAACTAGTAGGGTTCATCCACGTTACGTTGGGTTAATTCTTTGTTTATCTCAAATTATAAAATAAAATTTTCAAGATTAAAATATATTCTAAGTCCATATACACCTTATACGTTTAGAATTTAATCCTCCACTTTTACTTTTAAGATTTTAACCCTTCTATTTTTCGAATTTAAAAATTCGCTTTCGAATTATATATAATTACGTAACATTTTAATAAAAAAGTTAATGATATTAACTATTTGGACTAATCAATAACATTATAAAAATATAGAGACCAAATTATATTAGAAATTAAAGTATAAAGATTAAATTTCAAATTTAAGTATAATAAAAGGACTAAAATTAAAATTAACCATTTTTATAATGCAGAAAAAAGAGAGAAAGAGAACACCATCGTGAAGGAAGGTCAAAACATTTCATTATAGCAAATATAATTTATTTTAGTCTAAAGTACAGTAACAAAATAAATAAATCAATTAATTAGAGATATGGACCTAATTGAACGTTCTAAATCTTTCAAATAAGGACCTAATCATATAAATGACAAAATGTAAGGGACCAGATTTAGAATTTTCAGTTATTCATTTCTGCCAAATGCTTAAGGCATTTCACTCTGTAACACCCCAAATTTCTTAGATTTAAATTACTAAATTGTGTCAAGTAATTTAATTTAGATCAATGGTTAAGCACCTTGGAGGTGTATTTGAGGTTTTCTGTTTAAATCTCTCTTTTTGAAAATTTTGTGTCATTTTTATTATTCCTTCTCTTAGCTTTTTCCGTGTGAGTTATATTTTAATCTTTTTGACAAAAATAAGCCTATTGATTTAGTGGTAAAACCTTAGCTTACGCAGATGTCTCGTGTTAAAATCCTGTTAATGTACAATGAAATAAATTTTTACTTTGTTTCTGCTTTGCCGCCCAGGAAGTGGGTCAAACTCAAACTTCTAGCAACCTAATTAAGCGGATAACTAATCTATTGGATATGGTAGGATATTATCCTTTTATTTTTTAAAATAGTAAAAATAAAGATTCCCTTCCCCCCCCCCCAAAATTCTTCCATGTGCCGGTTCTTTCTCCCCTCTTTCCCACGTCCCTGTTTCTTTCCAATTTCTTTTGTTTTGTTGACTAAAATTTTACTCTGCCATTTTTTCTTATTTTGATCATCTTCTTCTTTTGTTTTGGTTTTACTCTTTCGTTAACAACATTTCGATTTTTCTTCTACTTGGTTCTTTTCTCTTTTGCTTTATTGTCGTCTAAGCCTCAAGTTTTCGTGCGTTTGATCTCTTTTGACCCACTGTTGGATGTGTGTGCTTCGAAACGTTAGTATGGTTGTATAATTTTTGTTGTGGTAATTTGCAATCATAATTTGTTTGTTATTGAAGGTTGTTTTGATTTTGGAAGAAATTTGGTTTTGTTAGGTGATAATTGCGAGATTCGTAATCCGCCGGCAGTTTAGTTGCTGTTTAACCGCTGATTTTTCAGGGTAAGGGATCGGATGTTAGGTTTAGGGACTATTTTTATTAAGTAATAAATATAGAATTCAAGTTTCGGTTTCAATAATTGGTTGTTAATAGCTTCACTTTGGATATCATAGGTAGATTCCGAATTTGCTGCTATTGGGACGACGTTTAGGAAGCGTTCAGGTGTGTGACCTAACCCAGTATGATTTGTATGTGTGACGTTAACTCAGAAATTCTGGAAAACAGTGAAAATATCAAAACTGTTGGCATCACACAACTGTGTGATTGGCCATGTGAGCCACGTGGGTGTGTGGCTGACCGTGTGGAACACACGGGCATCAGCAATTAGACGGTCTAATCAGATAGGGCGTGTGGGCCATATGATCTAGCTTAATAGGTCGTGTGGGCCCATTTTGGTAGGTTTGTTGGGCTTAGTCTGGGCCATAAATGAGATTTTGAAATCGGATTTACGATTGCTATGAAAGTATGGAAGACCATGTAATTCGTAAATTAGAGCGTTTGTATGTTAGTAAAGCATAATTTTGATTAGTAAAACTCTTAGTAAGCTATGTAACATAATTTATATTGCGACACTTATGTAAGCATGTCATAAATCTGTTTCGCTATGAGTATATGTAGCATGAGATATTAGTATGTTTTTGCATGTGCATTGGGGGTGGGGTATGGTAATTTGATGGAGGAAGTGTGCTTCTGGTAGTTTTACTACAAATCTGGCGGTATACCCGCAATATATATTATGGTAACACAATTGTATATTATAAACAATTCTAAAAGTTTTCGCTCCAAAAATTTTAATTTGGATTTACTCGTTTTTACAAAACAAATATTTGAGGTCGATAGCATGATGTTCCTAATAAAATTGAATTTTATAAAATAATAATTTATGATGCTCTCGTACGTTTTTGTTGACAAATATTCTTACCAAATGTATAAGGCAAATTTTATAATTTCAAATTTTCAATTTCTAAAATAAGATATATTTTGAGAACAATTGATCAAAGTTTTTTTTTTTTTTTAATGTAACATTCATAATCCGACCATAACATCTAATCTAAACTGGGTTTAAGATGTTACACCCTTCTAATCAAGTGTCACCATGGCAATACTATAAACACTCTTTTAATATATAGTTATAGATTATATAATTTTCACAAGAATTCATACGTGAATCCAATATTCAGATTTGTAAAAGAAAAAACAAAGTTAAATGATATATAATAGTTTTTTACGGTTCATTGTGATCCATGACTCAATTGATTTCTTATAATTAAGGATTTGCTTGTTAAAAAATGAAAAGGGGTGATGATAAAATAATAGTTAATTTAATCCAATAAATAAGTTTCATAATCATTTTATATTTTATAACTTAATCTGTAAATTTATAGTTTCTTTGTGGCTAATATACTAAAAAAAAAGCCCTTAAATTATTTCATCTTGTTTGAACAAAACCCTATAAGAGTCCTTGATTTTAATATTAAAGTAAAACATTTTGAATTTCAAGCTCGTATCTTAATTTATTGTTGATGCAATAAAAAATTTATACACTTTTAACATCAACATAAAAATTAATAGAGTAATCAAAATTTTCAAAAGAGAGATTAAATGTGTTATGTATATAAGCACTTTCAAGAAATTTTAAAATATTAGTTTGTTCTACTTAAAGAATATTATTTTATTTTTATTTGATAAACTATTCTTATTAAATTCATATTAGCATAAAATGCAAATTAGTTTAAATTTTCAAAATATTTTATTTTAATATTAAAATCAAGGACTTTTATGGATAAAATTTATAGATCATGGGCTTATTTAACTATAAAAATAGTATGAGAACTTATTTAAATAAGGTATAATAGTCTAAGGGCTTTTTTTTTCTTTTTTTTTTTGTATATTGGCCTTTCTTTATTTGCATTCGTTTATTATTCTTACAAGTTAACTCTTAAATTTTTTTTTTTTTTAGTTATGACAGTTACAATACATTCAATAATTACAAACACTGAATTAAATAATTTACTCAACCACTAAAGTGAATGTCGATTGAGTATTAACTCGATTGACATGGACATTGTTGTCAATGCAAAAGAACGTGAGTTTGAATGCGCTGAAGCACAACGGGCTATAGGTAATTCTAGGTATTGTATAAAATAAAGCAAATATAAATAAAACCTATAATGAGATTATTAAAAAAAATCGTTAAAGTGAATAACTAAGTAATTGACTATAACTAACTAAAAGAACCCACATATTAAGTTATTCAAAATAATACCTTTAAAAATATTAATTCACATATTTTAACGAGTTAATTGCATCAGACATCCCCAAATTATGATTCTCATTTTAAATTTGTCTTTAAACTTCAAAACATTCTAATTACATCCTTCAACTATTGATGTTAAATCAATTAGGTCCTTTCGTTGTTAAAATTGTTATGACAACTTAAATTTTATGTAGTTAAATTTAAAATGATAGATTTTAAAAAAAAATAGAACGTTGTCGCATAACTTTTAAAAGTAAAAACTAAAAAAGAAAAGAAAAGAAAAACTGAAAAAATAGTATTCGATAAAGCTTCTGTAAAAGTTTTGAAAACCTCGAAACTAAGATTTTTAAAAACATCTATTTTTAGGTAAAAATACCTCTCTAGTCCCTCTCAATTTTAAAATTGAGCAAATTGGTCCCTCTCAAAAAATTAAAGCAATTTTATGTCATTTTTTCTTCTTTTTTTTGTTGAAAACATCCTTATTAATTTTGAAACTGAGCAACTAAGGAAAAATAATCACGACGTTAATATTTTTGTCAGTTGTACATCATTTTGATTGGTATAATAACAAATCTAGCCTTCGATGTTTACATAGTTTATCATTTTGGCCTTAATTCTTAAAAAAAAAAAAAACAAATTTAGCATCACCATTAACACATTTACACAAATGTTGTTCGATAAATTTGTTATTAGAACCAAATTGATAGAATGTGTAAACTTGGAGGGGTAAATTTGTTATTATACCAATTAAAATCTTGTAATTGATTGAAAACAATAGCAATGTAAATAATTGCCCTTAATTGCTCACTTTCGAAATTGAGAGAGGGTGGAGAGGTCTTTTTTACCTAATTTTTACAAAATTTGTTTTTCTTAAATTTTTTATTTTAAATTATATCACGTAAGACCTAACGTATCATTTAACACTTAAATTAACGATTTTAGTAACGGAATTACGTAATTGATATAATCTCGATAGAATTATTTGAGATTTAAGGTGGAATTCAAAATGAGAGTTATAGTAAGTGCAATTAGCTCTATTTTAAACCATTTTACTTAGATATATTAATATTCTCATAGAATTAAATAATCTTTTAAAGTAACTATTGTTGCGGTATTTATATATTCGAATTGCCAGCCACAAACTCTGCTTAATTCCAATTCTCTCACTAATCAATCATTTAAGTGTGATTGATCCTTCTTAAATGAAGAGCATAATTTTTTAGTTCTCCCACGCGCTAGAAGAACACGTGAAATCGTTTGTGTCGGTGATACCATCTAAATCATTTCTTCCCTTATGATTCTCGTGTACAATATTATATTACAGACTGTTTCGTGTGTGTATGTGCTTGGGCAAAAGTGTCAACAAAATCCATTACATTTGTTAGGTAATTGTTTGTACTATTTAAGTCCTCAGCCACGAGAATTATATCAATATGTGTTGATATGAGAAATGAAAACGTTGACACGTCACACCGATTTTCTCACACACAAAAAAAAAGTTTAATTGATTTTTTATTTTTGAGGTTTTCTAGATTTTTTTTTGTCTAAAAAAATTATAAAAGATCGCAAACAATTTATAAAAATGTAAAAATCACAATAAATTATAAAAAAATATATTAAATATAAAATTGATACTCGAACTTATCCACTTTTCCTAGATTAATACTTATGATTCTTTTCTCATGTTGATATCCGAACTTTTTTTCGTCAATTAAATTTGTACTTGGAACCTAACACCGTTAAGTTCAAGACAGGTGGCGGAATAAGATTATGACACGTGGCATAAATGACATCATGATGATATCATAATTTTAAAAATTAAAAACAAAACTTTTTTTTTTGAATTTTCTCCCTCAATCTTTTTGTTTGTGTAATTAATTTTCTTTTCTTTTCTTTTTTTTTTGTTAGTTTCTTTTCTTCTTCTTTCTTTTTCCTCAACCCAAGTTGCTCTTCTTCTTTCTTTCTTTTTTTTTTTTGTAAAATTTTCGTAAAAAATTCTCGAGCCACTTTGTCCAGTTCAGTTCACTCATATCTTCCTCCTTAAGGTCTTTAACAGTGACGGACGACCTCGTCAAAATAGTGGACGCAACATCGCTACTCCACGGTAAATACCAATATGTTGATTTTCTCTTTGGATTTATTGTAAGGTGAGAGGAGGCAGTGATTAACTGTGTAAACCCCAACAGTCAAATAAGGCACACGAAAAGCATACTTATACGTAGTTTTAAGGTATAACAAATGAACTAGGTGTTAACTCGGAAAAAGTCTCAAAAGCACCAGTCACTAACTGGTATACGCCATAATGTATAAGCAAATGAGTTTAAAACTTTCAGTTGAAATCTTTCATTTGAAAATTGTGAAAAAAATAACGTCGGTAATGACAAATATATCGCAAAGAAAAGAGAAACAAAAATAAAGAACACACAGATTTTACGTGGAAACCCTTTCGGGAAAAAACCACGGGCAGAGGAGAAGAAAATTCACTATGTCGAATTCGAATCAATTTACAAGAGGAATAGACTATGTCTATTTATAGGCTTGTAAAGCCATATTCTAATAGGAGTGTAGTAAGATTGAAACTCCTTATTCTAATTAATATCCAATAGATGGAGTTTAATAAGGTTTAAATAACCTTATTTAAAATAAAATAAAAGAAGTGTAGTTCTATAGGGATTCTTCTTTTATTTTATTTTACCATTGTATTTTATTTAAATAAGGATTCGGGTCACTTAATTCTAACAATCTCCACCTTGACACGAATTCTAAATAAACAAGTTCTTCATCGCGAACTCTCAACGAACAAGTTCTCCACCTCTTCCATAAAACCCCTTAAGGGTTTAACTTCAACAATGAACACCAACCAAGTCTAAGCAATGCTCAAACTTGGTTATAGGAAGTGACTTAGTCATCATATCTGTAGAATTTTCATTAGTACTAATTTTGCTCAAAATAATATCACCACGAGCAATAATATCACGAACAAAATGATACCGAACATCAATGTGTTTTGTTCTCTCATGAAACATTTGATCTTTTGTAATGAAGATGGCACTCGATTGTCGCAAAATATCATGTCTTGATTTGAAGGTCTTCATTGAGCTCACTAAAGAGTCCTTCAACCAAATAGCTTCTTTACAAGCCTCAGAATCGACATGTACTCGGCTTGATGGTAGACAAAGCGATCAGTAGTTTGCAAAGTAGCTTTCAACCGATTGCACAACCTCCGATTGTAAATACATAACCAAGATGAGAGATCTTCTTCTATCAAGGTCTCAGGAAAATCAGCATCAACATACCCAATGACTCTATCTCTAGTTCTTCCAAATCGTAAGTAAACATCGGTAGTACCTCGTAAGTATATTAAAATCCACCGAATCGCTTTCCAATGTTCTTTCTGGATTCGCCATGTATCACGCTAATCAGACCGATTGTGCATATGATAAATCCGGGCGTGAACAATCCATAGCATACATGAGAGATCCCACTGCACTAGAGTATGGAACATGTGACATGTACTCAATCTCATCATCTGATTGTGGAGACAAAGCCGATGAAAGTCTGAAAGGGGTTGCTAAAGGAGTACTAACATGTTTAGCACTCTGCATATTGAACCTGCAAAGAACTTTCTCAATATACCCCTTCTGACTTAGGTACAATTTACTTGCTTTTCTATCTCTAAGAATCTCCATACCAAGTATCTTCTTTGCTGGTCCCAAATCTTTCATCTCAAATTCTTCACTTAGTTGGCCTTTGACCTTTTCTTATCTCTCCTTTATCTTTTACTGTTATCAACATGTCATCAACATAAAGAAGTAGATACTCAAAAGAACCATCACTGTTTTTCTTAAAGTAAACACAGTTGTCAAAACTACTTCTTTTAAAATCATGAGAAGTCATAAAAGAATCAAACCTCTTGTACCACTGTCTTGGTGGATCATTTTCAAACCGTAAAAAAGGACTTTTTCAGCAAAGCAAACATAGTCCTCTTTTTCGAGATCAGAAACCCTCTCGGTTGTTGCATGTAAATATCTTCCTCAAGTTCTCCATGCAAAAATGCAGTTTTTACATCTAACTGCTCAAGCTCTAAATCATGCATGGCCACAATACCAAGCAAAGCTCGAATCGAACTATGCTTCACAACTTGGGGGAACACATCTGTGAAGTCCACTCCTGGAATTTGACTGTAACCTTTTGCAACAAGCCTTGCTTTATATCTGGGTTCTTCAACTCCTGAGTCCCTTCTTTCTTTTTAAACACCCATTTACAAAATAACAACCTTTTTACCTTTAGGAAGTTTCACAAGATCCCATGTTCTATTTTTATGGAGTCATTCCATCTCCTCTTGCATAGCAAACATCCACTTTTTTGAGTCTTCACAGCTAACCGCCTCAGAATAATTAGACGGCTCTTGGTTTGCATCTATATCTTCGGCCACATTTAAAGCATAAGTAACTAGATCAGCCTCGGCATACTTCTTTGGAGGTTTAATTTCTCTTCTAGTTTTGTTTTTGGCGATAGAGTATTGTGGAGAAGAAGCGACTCTATTCTCAATTTTTGTACTGGCTTGAGGAGTCGACTCTGTATTAATCTGATGTTCTACCTGCTTTTGATTTTCTTTATTGAAAGAGTCTTTAAGAGATAAGTTAGGTAGCATAGTAGTTTCATCAAAAACAACATCTCTGCTAATCACAACTTTTCTATTTTCAAGACACCATAACTTATACCCTTTTACACCAGCTTTATAACCAAGAAAAACACATTTAATGGATCTCGGTTCCAATTTTCCATTATCAACATGAGCATACGCAGGACACCCAAAGATCTTTAAATCAGAATAATTAGCAGTATTACCAGACCATACCTCTTGTGGAGTCTTTTTCTCAATGGCAATGGATGGAGATTGGTTGATCAAAAACATGCATGAGAGGTCGCTTCTATTTTAAAAACGACTATGGTAAGTTGGCATTTGACAACATACATCGAACTTTCTCCATAATCGTTCTGTTCATTCGTTCTGCAACACCGTTTTGTTTTGGAGTATGACGAACCTCATCAAGTGTCTCACGATCCCTTCCGACTTGCACGCTTTATTAAACTCATCGAACAAAACTCTAAGCCATTATCACATGCGGAGGTGTTTTATTTGTTTTCTCGCCTGCTTTTTCAATCATAGTTTTCCAAGACTTAAATGCGGAAAACACATCACTTTTCTGCTTTAGGAAGAATGCCCAAACTTTTCTGGAAAAATCATCAATAAAAGTTACCATATAATTAGCTCCACCTCTTGAAGGCACTCTTGATGACCCCCACAGATCAGAATGAATATACTCTAATGTTTTCTTCATGTTATGGATTCCTCTCGTGAATCGAACTCTCTTTGCTTCCCAAAAATGCAGTTGCTCACGAAACTTGATTTGCAAATTCCTTGCCCATCAAGAAGTCCTCTTTTGCTCAATTCTGCCATGCCATTCTCACTCATATGCCCTAGGCGCATATGCCAAAGTTTAGTAATATCATCATCTGACAAGGAAAAGGAAGCGACAGATGCATCACCAATAACAGTAGAACCCTGCAAAACATATAACTTGGCAGTCTTTCTCCGCCCTTTCATCACAATGAGGGAACCTTTGGAAATCTTCAAAATCCCACTTTTAGCTATGTATTTGTACCCTCTTGAATCAAGAGTACTCAACGAAATTAAATTTCTCTTCAATTCTGGAACATGCCGTACGTCACTAAGTGTTCTGACAACTCCATCAAATATCTTAACTTTAATTGTTCCAACACCCGCGATTTTACACGAAGCATTATTTCCCATCAAAACAACACCTTCAGACATTGTTTCGTAATTTATAAACCAATCCCGATTGGGACTCATGTGGAAGGTGCAACCCGAATCAAGTATCCACTCCTCGCTCACTTTAGAATTGTTGACAGAAGCGACTAGATGTTCACCATAACTGTAGTCTTCTACAACATTAGCTTCACCGGAATTTTCTGGTTGTTTTCCCTTTTGATTCACAGCCTCCCTTTTTAATCTTGTTCTGTAGCTTATAGCACTCAGTTTTAATATGCCCTTTCTTCTTGCAGAAGTTACAAGTTTTACCTCTGTTTGAAGACTTCGATCTACCCTTAGATTTACCGCGAGGATTTCGTTCCTGTGTCCTTCCACGATCATCATCAGCATTCCCATCTTGTCTCTCACGAACAATGAGACCCTATCTCTGAGAGTCGGGTTTAAGCATAAGATGCTTCATCTTATCATACGAGGTCAAAGAATCATAAACCTCATCAACTGTGAGAGACTCGCGGTAATATAAAATCGTGTCTCTGAAGGTTGAATAAGACGGGGGCAACGAGCAAAGTAGAATCAACCCTAGATCTTCCTTATCATCATACCGAACCTCCATGGCCTCCAAGTTTGAGAGAATTTCTTTAAACATCATTAAGTGTTCGTACCTGACGCACGCACCTTCCTCCAAACGATGAGCATAAAGACGTTGCTTCATATGCAACTTGTTTGGTTAGAGTTTTCGACATACATATTTGTTCTAGCCTCTTCCATAATGTCGCGGCGGTCTTCTCCTTCATCACATCTTGCAAAATTTCGTTAGACAAATGCAGATGTAACTGTGTTAACGCCTTTCAATTCTTGCGCTTTTTCTCTTCCTCCGTCAATGTCGAAGGCATCTTATCTATCCCTAGCAGAGCTTCCTCTAAATCCATCTGTGCAAGAACTGCCTGCATCTTTATTTGCCACAACGCAAATCTGGTGTTGCGATCCAACAGCGAAATTTCATACTTTAAAGACGCCATTACCGTGATCGAGATGAAAAATCCCGGAAGCTCGGATACCAATTTGTAAAAAAAATAACGTCGGTAATGAAAAATATATCGCAAAGAAAAGAGAAACAAAAATAAAGAACACACAGATTTTACGTGGAAACCCTTTCGGGAAAAAACCACGGGCAGAGGAGAAGAAAATTCACTATGTCGAATTCAAATCAATTTACAAGAGGAATAGGCTATGTCTATTTATAGGCTTGTAAAGCCATATTCTAATAGGAGTGTAGTAAGATTGAAACTTTTTATTCTAATTAATATCCAATAGATGGAGTTTAATAAGGTTTAAAAAACCTTATTTAAAATAAAATAAAAGAAGTATAGTTTTATAGGGATTCTTCTTTTATTTTATTTTACCATTGTATTTTATTTAAATAAGGATTCAGGTAACTTAATTCTAACAAAAATACAATATTATTAGCAGTGGTCATAACATATAAAACAGTTTGGCGCATACGAGCAAAAAGCACTTCACAAAACATAATTCATAAAATTTATCAAATCCTTCAATGGTAACATTAAAATAAAACTGTAGCTAAATAAAAGGCAATTTATTACAGATTCATATTCAAATCAGAGTTACAAGCCACTATCATAGAACATATGCATGTTACAAAACAACACAGATGAAACTCACTGAAGAGGTCGCTCTTTTTGGCTGAGTCCCTTTTACAAACTTATGACGAAGTATCACCTGGAAACAGGGGAAGGAAAAAGGGGTAAGTTCAAAAGAACTTATTGAGCTCTAGAAAAGAAAAGACTCAACCCTTTAGATGAAATACATAAGCAATAATGATATTACAACTATAAACTCATGCACATAGACTAATACGCCAACTTTACACGCCGAGAAATTTGGGCAGACACTCCCATATCACTGGCGAATACTTAACCATGGCGGATAACATTTCCAAGCGCATTCTATGTAACAGCCTGATTTTGGGGTTAGTCGGAACAGTGATTTCGAAACCACAAATTCGAGGTCGAAAAAATTATTTAATATTATTTTATGTGTTATAGCATGATTATATGAGTGCATGAAAATTTTGGTGAATTAATTTTAGTGATTGCATGCTTAATTTTGAAAAAGGACTAAATCACATTAAGTGCAAAAGTTTTGTTCTATAAGCTAAAGGTGTCAAATAGCTATAGAACCTTAAATTGGAGGTCCTTAATATGCAATTAAGCCCTTAGGAAAGAGTTGGCCGGCCATAGGGGACAAGAAAATACAAATTGGTCAAAGTTGGTGGAAATTAGGTGACTTAAATTGATGTAATAAAATAAAATAAGAAAAAAAGTTGTCATCTTTTTCACTCTCTCTTCTTCTCCACCGATTCTTACCCAAGGAAATGGCTATGGAAGCTTGAAAATTTCAGCAACTTCTAACTCTCACAAATCGAGGAAGATGAGATTTGGAATTAGATCGGGGGAAAAGCAAGATAATCGAATAATTGACTTATTTCGTCGTTTCATATCAAGGTAAGTTCGTATGTTAATCATAAATGTTTATTTGATAAATTGATGAATAATTTTTGAATTTAATTATAATATTTGTTGTACAATGAAAATCCAATGTTCGAGACTAGCGAACGCAAAGTTGAACACTTTCGTTCGGTACTAAAAGATGAATTGACGGAAAAGACCAAGAATGAGTCGTGGCAAAGTGAGACTAAGTGAAATCGTGTAAGACCATAGTTAGACTATGGCATCGAGATATGGTTCTATGTGAGATTGTGGAATAAAATAGCTATGGTCACATGTGTAGTACTAAGTGCAGGCTACTATGTGCACCGGATAACATCTATTATTATTGGTGGGCTATGTGCGATACCACCGTGCATCTGTTAATATTGGTGGGCTGTGTGCGATACCACCGTGAATCTGTTATTATTAGTGGGCTGTGTGCGAAACCACCGTGCATCTGTTAATATTGGTGAGCTGTGTGCGATACCACCGTGAATCTGTTATTATTGGTGGGCTGTGTGCAAAATCACCGTGCATCTGTTAATATTGGTGGGTTGTGTGCGATACCACCGTGAATCTGTTATTATTGGTGGGCTGTGTGCGAAACCACCGTGTATCTGTTATTATTGGTGGGCTGTGTGTGAAACCACCGTGTATCCGTAATTACTCCGAAGTGTTCATCGGGAAAATTCGACTAAGTGGAATTTCATGTGAGCAATGAATTCGATATGTGATGAATTTTGGTGAGGTTTAAAACGAGTAAGTGAAGTGATAAAGTTTTGTATTATTCATGCTAATCAAATTATGTTATTGAATGTGAACATATTGTTATGATGTTTCATGAAAGAGTGAAATTTGAAATAAAACAGTTTTGGACAGCAGCAGTTGTATAACTTTAAAAAATTATCAAAAATGGTGGAAATCGATTTTGAGGTTGAATGAGATATGAAATTAAATATTATTGAGTCTATTTCTACATAAAAGAAACAGAATAAGCAAAAGAATTTCATATGGTGAGATAATTGGATTTTAGTGAGACAGGGTTAGAATGATTTTGAAATCCCCTGTTCTGACTTGGGAAAATTATAAAAAAATAATCATGGGATAAAATTTATATGATTGAAATTATTAATGAGTCTATTTTCAAAAGAAACAAACGGCAATGTCATTCGAGTTCTGTACAATGAGATAATTAATTTTTAGTGAAGAGGGGTCGGAACTGTCGGACAGCGAAACAGGGGAGACTTTAAAGAATAAACTGTACCGATTGGCTGAACCAAAAATTTTGGAAATTTTATGGTGAGAAGATATGTGAGTTTAGTTTCAGGGAAAATTAGCGGATCTTAATTTGGAGTTCCGTAGCTCCGGATAAAAATAATTTAGTGACTGTAACGCGAGTAAATAGCTCAAGATGAACATAAATGAATTTTGAAATTTTAAACAATAATGATGGTATTATCTTGAGAGCTTATAATGAGGATTGTTAAAAGCATGGTAATCAATTGTTTATTATTTACATACGTACTTACTAAGCTTTATAGCTTACTCCGTTGTTTTCCGTGTTTATAATGTACTCAGGTTAGCTCAGGTTGGAAGTCACCGGAGAACCTATCACACTATTGAGCTTACAATTTAGGTATCGATGATTTTATACTTAAGGTTATGGCATGTATAGGAAACTTGGTCATGTGTATATGTTACATTCTAACATCGGGCGAACTCCAATATCGGGTGTATACTTTCTTCCTTAACATTAGGCGAATACTTTTATCCTTACACCAAAGAGAACTTTAACCTTAACAAAGCTAACAGTTCCCAACCAAATACAACCTTTTTTAATATATATCTTTGCATTTCAGACATCTCATCAGACTAAATCACACACACCTTCATTAGGGCAGATTGTATACGCCAAATACCAATACTTAACGAATACACTATGCTTCTAACATAGCAAACAGAGAACAAAACTTACCACTTAACATTCAACTTTTACTTTTTGTCAACAATTATACATAACATTTAACACATACAGAGTCATATTAACTTACTATTTTCAATACATAACATATATCACATACAGAGTCATATTAACTTACTCATTGCAATGCATAACATATATCACATACAAAGTCATATTAACTTACTCTTTTCAAATTTTTCTTTGGGTTAAACATCGGATCCCCCAATCACAAGTCAGAACAAATATCACATTTCCTATCATTTCGAACACATGAGTGTTCCCATGAGTTTAGGGCTCTTTTCTATGGTTAACAATTAACATGTCTTACCGTAGACAACACCCATATCGCTAGGCTGGTTAGCAACTAACATACCCTACCAATCCTAGCACTCACGCCAACTGGTTAGTAACTAACATACCCTACCAGTGGCCGCCAACTTGGTTAACAACTAACATGTCCTACCAATAGCCCAACATACATGCCAATCTGGTTAGTAACTAACATACCCTACCAGTGGCCCATCATATTCTCCTACCTAGTTAGCAACTAGCATCCCTACCAGTGGTTTAGCACATCTGCTATTTTGGTTTGCAACTAACATGCCCTAACAGTAGATCTTTATATCTGGATACCAAGTTTATACCCCAAGGAAGTTGTATCCATTTCACACCACAAACACACACACACAGAAGATTACATACAATAGATTTATAAAGTTCTATGTCGATGAGTTCACTTAAACACTAGGCTATAAAATCCACAATCAGTGGTATACATAAGATAGAAGGAAACTCTGAGAAGAGCAAAACAAACTAGATACTCACTGATAATCCCAACGAGGCTTGTTATACTCTCTATTGCTACACGCACAACCCTTTCTTACTAATATCGATGACTTGCTGATTTCTCTCCAATGAAGAACTCTTCCTTAAGCATGATACGAAAGTATAACAAAGCAAGATAAAAGGGAAGAAGAAGAACCCTCAAACAAAAGTCCCACATATATTTATAACTCACAACTCTTTCTCTTAGAACTAACACGTGGCTAACATGCAAAGCTAACTCATACTTTATTATGGCCAACATAATCATTCATTGGTTAATCACAAAAATGAAATAATCATTAAAATTTAGTTAATTCCTAACTGGGTCTTTGTAAGGACTCAACTAAAATGGAACAGTAATCACACATTTTCAAATAGGAAGTAATTGGGTCCACAATCCCACAATCCACTACTGGCATATACTAACAGAAGGATCTATCACACATCTTACCAAGAGAAGACACTGATTGGCAGGTGCCCACTATGACCACGCCAAAATACAAAAGCAAAAATCTAACACTTCGCCCAAAAGACAAACCTTACAACCAAAATCATTACAAACCTACCAGATTAATTAGACAGTTTGTCACTCATGGCGTGACAAACATTACAAAATACAACACTGGCAGATAGAACATAACTCAGCCTTTCCTTAGCTTAATCTTAACTAACTATTAACCCACACAAACCATCAACAAGACTACGCCGGGCGGAGTGTTACAAATTGATTTTGAGTTTTAGATTGATAGGTGAAAGTTTCATCTTTGGGTTTCATTTTATTTTTGAGGTTTAATAATATGATGAGATGATTAATATCATAATAGTTAATTTTCCCTCTAACAACTCTTTTATTAGATTTCTTATTTGCTTGCGTTTGCCCAGATTTGGGTAATGCCTAATAAGAGTTTTTCAACAATACCAGAAAATAAGGGGGAAAATACTTTTGTGGAAAAGAAGACACTTTCAACTTCAAAAATGGCTACTAATGAAATTGATGAAATATTAAAGGAAAAAAACTGAAAAACCCAAGCCGATGAAGAAGGATACGAAAATAAAAAAAAGCTTACAAAATTTCTAACATAAATTTAGAAAATATTTCAAGCAATCATCTTTCAACAAATTTCTTTTGGCTCCAAGTGGCAGACAAGGCGCCATGAAAAATGCTCTCATTGTTGAAAGGAAATTAATTACACAGACAAAAAAATTAAAGGAGAGCCAGTCTTTGTGGGTTAGTTTGAATATGAGAGGGGAGGTGGTGGGGGTTGGTAGATGGTGGTTGGAAAATGAGAAGGAAAATGAAAGGGTTTAAGAGATTTGATTTTGGTGGTGATTTTGGTGGTTGGAAAAATTTTAATTGATTTTATTAATCCATTCATTAATTCTCTTCATCAATTTGACATCTGTTTCTTTTGCATAGTTTAATTAGTCAAATTCATATTAATAGCATAACTATTTTTAAATTATTTCCGATCCTTGTGGAGATGATACACCCTCATCACTTTATTACTTGATTCAACGTGTATACTTGCACATTCGTATTACACATCCATACGCGACACGTGTCCATGTTATATATTATAAAAATAATAAACATATTTATAAAAAATATATATAATTTTTTGTCATAACTTATTTATAGAAAAAAAATAACTTTTTAAAATTATGAAAAATTTATATTATTTATAAAAGAATGTTACTTTATAAAACTTTTTTTTATAAATGTTATATATTATAATTTTTATATTATTTTTAACATTATTTGTCACATCTAAATTTTTTTTTATAAAAAAACTTGGCCATATTGGATTGGCGACCTTGAGTTATTTTATATGTTTTAATTAGATCCTACAACATCTTGTGTGTATCGAATTGTTAAATTTGGTGGATGACTTGGGAATTAATGATGATTTTCAATTTCTTGAGAGGCCTATTGAGAAATAATGGATTGTTTTCAATATTCTATTTTAATCTCGAGTTAGTGCTTACATGGAAAGGGTTGAACGGTCAATAAGAGAATGACTATTTAATAAGGGAAAGAAACGGGGTGAACACATTTTTGATTTCCTTCTCGCAACTTCTTTTCAATTATCATCTTCTCTCTGGATGTTTTTGGAACAAGAGACAGATGAATGAATGGATCAAGTTGCATGTTGGAAAAAATATATTTATTCATAGCAAAGTAGTTAAATCAAATGCGAAATTTGTGAACTGGTAACGTTCCTATACTTTTATGTGTCTTGTGATTTTGAAAGAAAGAAATAGATTATGACATTCGACTAAATGTTGGTTGCGGATTGTAAGGAAAGAAGCATGTTAAGTAAAGAATTTACTCTAGATGTTGTTAGAATTCGATTGCCTTACTCGTAAATGTCTCATGGTTGGTCCTATATGGTTGTTACTATTTAGTCGGCGAAGACGGAGAATGACCAAACGACAAGGGGAAAGTCAAGCTAGTAGGTGATGAGTCCTTAAGGTGTTTTGCCGGTGAGTTCCTGAACTCAAATCTTCAGTGTTTGTCTTATATGCCTTTTTACTATGTTGTTCTGGTTATGTGTTATGCTTATGAGGAAGTGATACCTTGTCGTGGTAAAGTTACCAAAATTGCGAATGTATGTTACGAGATAAGGTGCATGTTGTTGTAAGCTCAAGTTTCAGTGTATGACAATATCTAATTTGTTTGTCAGTTACTTTGCATATCTGTGGTTTTGATAAGTTTTTTGTTGATGCATGCTTAATTGGTGTTCAAATGCATGCCCTGTTATAAGCATAAGTTTGTTGTATTGATAAGTAGTTTCTAGGTAAATTACTATTTACAATATATTGCTGAATGCTTGATATATGTTATTTTGATTAAAATAAATGATATGTGGAGTATAGAGGGATGTAATGATGGATGAATGAATAAGAAGATGTCATGTTGTCCACATTCTACCACATATTATTTGGCTTTGTAGAGGTTCGGATAAACTGTACGGGGATTTATGCGCACACGTGTGTAATGACCCTACGAGGGTTTTTCTCATGTATGAGACTTTGCGGAGTCTAAGGCGCTAAGCCTCATGTATGTATGCAAGTCCCATGGCCATGGGCATACTCAAGCTATGACGACCCACTAAACTTATCCTCATATTCCAAGTTATGATAGTCCACATGGACTATCTTCCAAGTAATAGTAGTGCATGGACTATCATTCAAGCAATAGTCCGCAGGGACTATCTTTCAAGCAAGAGTCTGCATGGACCAACTTTCAAGAAAGAGTCCACATGGACCAACTTTCAAGCAAGAGTCCACATGGACTACCTTTCAAGCAAGAGTTTGCATGGACTATCTTTCAAGCAAGAATCTGCAGGAACTAACTGATGAGTACGAATTCTCAAGTCTAAATTCGTCAAGGTATAATTCCACGAATGTAAGTCCTCAAAGAATGAGTTTGCATGCACAATTCCGCATCTACGAACTCGCATGTATGAATCCATATCTACGAACTCACATGTATGAAATCAATACATATGCCTAAATGGACTCATCCCATAAGCTATATTAGTGCACGAACGATGAAAGGGAAGAACCGAGTCATGGTGTAAAATGGGCCAATTTTCAAGTTGTGCCAAAGCGAATGGTGACAAGTATACACCTAGAAGACATGCGATCTACCCTCGTGCAAGTGATGTCAAACATGAGACCAGGCCATTGAAGTCATATCACATAATAATATCATGATTGGGTGTGTTATATTAAAAACTCACTAAGTTAATTTTGACTTAGCTTCTTGTTATGCTTTTCAAGTAAAACGGGCTATACAAGACGCTGGATAGGGAATAAGCCAGAATTCGTCAAGCCTATGTGAGCTTGTTCTTCTCATATGTAACATGCATTTAATGGGGGCAACTTGTAGACTAAGCCACAGGATTAGAAATTCTTGTAACTAAGTTTGAACAACATTATATTTATTCCAACGTAGGTTGATTCATACAATTTAACAAAGTTATTATTGTTAATCACCGTTAATAAGTTGGTTAATGTCTCAATAAAAAAATTTGTGTGATTGAATCAATTCTGGTTGATTGGCTGAATGGTCGAGATGCTACATTATTTATGAATTATAAAAAAGGGGTTATAACCTACCATAAGTCTTTTTCTAAATTATGTATGTTTTTATAATCTAAGTTATAGACTATTTGCATAGTGAACCCAAATATTTCGCGGTAGATACTAGTTATTCAAATAGAAATGATTTTCTTACACCAGATCGTGGGTACAAATACCATTTGAGAGAATGAAGTTAAACACAAACACTAGAGACAATTCACAAATTTTTTAATTTGAGACATTTAAAGCTTCGAAACGTGGTTGTAAGGATATTTGTTAAAAAATATTTTCCATATTAACATCATTTCAGTCTCAGTATAGCATAAAAAAGAGAGGATGAATTGTATTAACATGTTGCATACTTCATAACTTCATTCGTAGGTGGAATTGAGATGATCCATACTTTGAAGAGTACATGGAAGAAAGAGATGACAATAAGAAGTATATGTTAAATGTTAAAAAGTGAATAACCTAACAAATATGGAATATTAGAGCAATTAGATAAAATTGCATATGATGTTTATTTTTCTTATTATTTTATTGGTAATCATATTATCAACTATTTTCTTTGACTAATATATTACATATGATGATTTGATTTTAATTTTTGTTACTCGTTTAAAAAAAATTATTGTACTAATGTTTTTTTAGCAATTAATGTTTTCAATTATGTAACTGTATAATTACAATTTGTACTACCAAACATAGCATAGAGAATTACAATGTAATTATACTTTGTCAACCAAATACGTGTTGAGAATTCTTTGTAATTACAAGAGAGTGTAATTACTAGTAAACTTTCATCCAATTACTTTATGTTATCCAATCAGGCACTATAATAAATTTCCCTCTTGATATTATTTTAATATATATATGTCCATTTTTTTATTCTCAAACAAAAAGTGATATATCTAGACTATTATTTAAGTTTGTGATCGAGTTGGTGTTACGAGTCAACTCAACACCAACTCAGTCAAGGAAATTATTAAAATAATTTTACATATTTTAAATAAATTATATTATTATGAGGGCATTTTTTGTTTTTTTTTTAATTTTATTTTAAAAAATCAATAAAAATTTACAAATGTTGAGATTTAAACTCATGCCACTAGCATCTATAAAATCTTTCTTCACCAGTTCGATCAAAGTTTTAATTTTGAAATTTTTATACATTTCAATGGTATTACACAAATTATTTCATTCACATTGTTTCTATGTATATACTATTATTTATGTATGTAATTGAGTTGGTGTCACAAGTCAACTTGATATCAATTCAAGAAAAATGACAATATCATGAGAAACAATTGAAGTGCATTTAAAATTATTAATCTAATGCATTTACATATTTAAATTCTTCTTACTCACAATTTAAACTATTTTTTAATTCTAATTTCGTACATATTACATATGTGTTACTAATATTAATTTCAAACCTTATGATTCATTATTATTAAAAGTTACTTTTATACATACAACTGTATTCTAAATATATAGTTCCACGTGTACATAAAATGAGTCCTTATAATATTAGCACTATATCAATAAATTTCTTTTGTCAACCTAACCATTAGCTTAGAACCTTGGGCATTAAAATGCTTGCTTAAGTCTAGAGCATAAATAAATACATGGATTAGGTGTATGCTCACTATATGAACAATTTGGATTGGACATATTAAAAAAAAAAAAAAAAAAACCTAAATTTTATGGACAATTTTTCGACAAGGTGGATATAAGTTGTTGGTGCATTAAATATACTCGAATTTACAATTTGATTTACATTTTAAATATATTCCATGTTAGATTCGAATTAACATTAGCATTTAAATTAATAGTTAAGGGTGTGTTTGATAAATTGAAAAATTAATTACTTAATTTTTAGTACTAAATTTTATAAGCAACGGATTTATATTATAAAATCGTTTGATATATATACAAATAAGCACGAGATATAATTATTTTGTTTGATAATAGTAAATTTAGATTTTTTAAAAAAAGTTAAAATAAAAGTTAAAAGATAAAATTTGAATATTATTATTTTTAATAAAATAAAGAAATAACTTATTTTAAAAATAAGATTTGAAAAATAAAACGAATTTAATATTCTTCAGATTAAGTGATAAGTAGCTATTTACTTATCATATTCAACATTTTTTGTTGAAAATTTTATGTTAAGTAAAAAGTTAATAAGATTATCAAACACAAATAATAATAAAAGTAGTAAATGTTGAAAATTTTTATTTTCAATGAAATAAAAATTTATTTTGAATGGCTTATCAAAACAACCTAAGTTAACAAAAAATGTGATTCTGATACTAATACTTTGAGAGCTCAATTATAATATTTTAAAGTTTATAGACAAATTCAAAACATGGGTGATAGTTTGGGGATGTTTGATGAAATTAACCTAAAAGATTCCCAGAACTTTTTACTAAGTAACTAACTAATGTAATTATAACATGTAGTTTTAAAATGATTATAATTTATGAAATTTCCCACATGCTCCCTTCTCAATCGAGTACATGCAGTGGCTATACTCGCGAGAGTAGGCTTTAATACGGTCCCCTCATTTAATGTAGCACTGTAAAAGGGTCTCTCTCTGCTTCACATTTCCCTCCATTCCCCATATATACAAGAGGCCTGGCCATTTCTCCCCTCTACTCTCCATCTTCAAATTTCTCTCTCTCTTTCTATTTTTTTCTTTCTGCTAATAATTACTTTTGTCACCACCGGCGTCGGAAGACAGGAAAACACCGGTGTCGTTTGAAATGGCAGCTTCGAGAATGGATCTGGACGGGAGACCAATAAAGCCAATTACGATATGCATGATTGGAGCGGGAGGCTTCATTGGCTCTCACCTCTGCGAGAAATTAATGTCGGAAACGCCGCACAAGGTGCTCGCCTTGGACGTTTACAACGACAAGATTAAGCACCTCCTCGAGCCTGACTCTCTCCCTTGGGCTGGCCGTATCCAGTTCCACCGACTTAACATCAAGCACGATTCTAGGCTTGAAGGCCTCATCAAGATGGCAGATCTCGTAATTTCTTCCATTTCTTGCTATTTTCTTACTTTCTCAAAAACAATTGCTGGAGATCAAGGATTTTTTTTTTTTTATTTCTGTCTAAAATGCTTTCATGTTTTTTTTTTTGTTTCTTTAGTATTTTCTTTGGATTTAATTTCTTAGATCTGGTTAAATTCTGTGTAACTTTAATTTTTTTGTTGAGCTAATTTATCTCATTGTGTTCTCTAGGATTTAGTTTTTTTTTTTTTTTACTGATTTGTTATTTTTTTATATTAAAAGAACTTTTTTACTTGATTTATGTTGACTAATTTAGTTATTGTTTTTGCGACAATACAGACGATAAATCTTGCGGCGATCTGTACTCCGGCAGATTATAATACACGCCCGCTCGATACGATTTACAGCAATTTTATTGATGCACTTCCTGTGGTAAGCAGTTCTTTTATAACGGTTTCATTCATTCATTCTTTTTTTTTTTTTTCATTTTAGTTGCTTGATATTGATGAGTTGAGAGATTTGATAAGCGTCTCTTTTTATAACGGTTTTTTTTTATATTGATGCGAGTGAGGAGGGATTTGATAGTTACTGATGTTTTCGAGATCGAAGTTGAAATTAATGTTGTCTTCTTATGTGGATTTATGGTTTGGTAGGTAAAATACTGTTCAGAGAACAATAAGCGTCTCATTCATTTCTCGACTTGTGAAGTGTATGGTAAAACCATCCAAAGCTTTCTGCCTAAAGCTTCTCCTCTCCGTCAGGTAACCTTTCGCTGTCTCTTTTCTTCATCACTTATATTGAGTATCCTCAAAAGGAAGAAGCTATATCTATAATTTGTTTTTTAACTGGGTGACATGTATGGTATAGTGATCTGTTGGTGGTATACATATATTTGAGCTTTTAATATTTTCTGGAAGTTTTTTCTCCTATACTCAACAAACATCACAAAGACTTGGGGTTGGAAGGGTGAGGGCGAGGTTATGTTGTTGATGTAATAACAATTTATTGTAGTAGTAAAATGAGTGGTTCATAGCAAGATATGCGGTTTTTATAAATTAGATTTCATTTGAAGTTTTTAGAAAGTTGTCTTTCCTTGCTGGTGGACCTGTTAAATGCTGAATAATAGGCTAGAAGCGCCTCAAGCCTTGCGAATTATTTATCCCATTCCAATTGTTGATATGCTTGTTTTAGGCTACTAATTTTTGTTGAATATAAATTGTGTTTTCCTTTTTTTTGTTAGTTGTGTTTACTGTACAACTTTAGCTCTAGGAAGATATCTTGCATCGGTTTTAGTTGTAATTGTAGTATATATGCAGGCCTTTATAAGCTCTTTTGTTTATCCAGTTGCTTCACGTGGGAAATGTTAAAACTAGGTCGTTTGCCATTTGAATTTTGTTCTTAAGCAAGCTGTATTCCTTTGTGCACAGATTTTATGCTTCTCTTAATTCACAGAGATGCTTAAATTGGTTTGATAATGTTTCTCATTTTGTTCCTTTGTGTTCTTGGTCCTTTTTCGCTTTTGTATTTTGAGTTGACACTATTGTGTTCTTTGTTTATGAAGTTTAGAATCTTTGACACTTTCTGCAATTCATGTTATAGGATCCTGCCTACTATGTTCTTAAGGAAGATGTCTCGCCCTGCATTTTTGGCTCTATTGAGAAGCAGAGGTGGTCGTATGCATGTGCGAAGCAGTTGATTGAGAGGCTCATTTATGGTTAGCATCATTTTTAATGATCTGGCCCCTGTTGAGATGCTTTGAGCAGGATTTACTGACTTCTCTTCTTATTTATCCCAGCTGAGGGAGCAGAGAATGGCCTCGAGTTCACCATTGTGAGGCCTTTTAACTGGATTGGACCAAGGATGGACTTCATTCCCGGCATTGATGGTCCAAGTGAGGGAGTTCCAAGAGTTCTAGCGTGCTTTAGTAATGTATGTCGAACTTGTTTCACAGTTGTAGAGAATATCCTAGAGGCCATCTAGAATCTCTTTTTGATGTTATGATAATCTTAGCTCTAATGGTTGTTTTTTTTTTTTTTTTTTTTGGGGGGGGGGCAGAATCTCCTTCGCCGTGAGCCACTTAAGCTTGTTGATGGTGGCCAATCTCAGAGAACTTTTGTTTACATAAAGGATGCTATTGAAGCTGTTCTGTTGATGATTGTCTGTATTAACTCTCCTCTCTCCCTTTTCCTCATCCCCATATTGGCTCAACTACAGAAAGTAACTAAACTAAGTGGTATCTTCTTTACAGGAAAACCCGGGCAGGGCCAATGGTCACATTTTCAATGTGGGTAACCCGAACAATGAAGTTACAGTTAGGCAACTTGCTGAAATGATGACTAAGGTGAAGGACATGATTGATGCTATATAGTTTATTTAATTCATATCTTCATTAATATGTTTATGGTGATTGATCATCATACACGATTTGTAACTGTATATGCTATCGGATTCTTCAGGTCTATACCAAGGTTAGTGGAGAATCTGCACTGGAGACTCCAACAATTGACGTCAGCTCCAAGGAATTTTATGGCGAGGGATACGATGATAGTGACAAGAGAATTCCAGACATGACCATAATAAATAAACAACTTGGTATTCTCTTGCTTCCTTCCTTGCTTATATTTTCACTATCTTTAATTTCAAATGTTGGAGCATCTGATTTAAAGTAATAACGTCGCATTAGGTTGGAACCCCAAGACATCGCTTTGGGACTTGCTTGAATCTACACTGACCTACCAACACAGGACTTATGCTGAAGCTATTAAGAAGTCGATGGCAAAACCTACTTCATCCTAAGTAAGCAAACGAACAAACAAAAATTTTAAAGATATGCCTAAGCAAGGACTCGCATAAAATGTGCTTTATTCGCAAATGTTTCAATTTCTTTTATACTTTCCTTTAGAAAGTCTTAAATATATATATATATATATATCCAGTTGTATTTTTTTGTTATATGCCAAATATTCTTTTTGTTGTCTTTCCTTGTGTTGATAGCTCACCGTTAGCTATGTTCTCAGTATGGAATTATGTGGAGACATTATTAGATTTCTATTAGGGAACGATATTGTTTTATTACATTATATTTATTCCAATAGTGTCTTGGGATTTGGCACGTTGAGGGGGTACTAGGGGCTTATCCTACATGTTGCCTCTCGGCTCTCGTGGGTTGTCTTATTATTTTTATGTAACGTAATTTTATTGTTAAATTGTTTTGCCTTATCCATTTAATCACATTACCTGTTTATTTTAAATAATTGGTTTGCTTTTATATATTTTAAAAAACGGTAAGTTAATGAACATGAAATTTTGGGTTCTTTTTCTTTTTCTTTTTTCTATTTAACTGGAAGAGCGAAATACATATTATGATTAATTAGTTAGATTTTACGAAGTAAAAAAATTATTAACTTGGGCCAATGAGGTTTTGATTTGTTGGTTAAGGTGGAAGTCCTGAGTCTGTGAGACTCTGCGCATTTGTAAACTTCACTTTGTGTGGGTTTTCTCATATATTTATACGGTGCTTTGTGCTGAGTTGATTTTACATGTGTTACTTTAATTGGTCGGACATTTTTGTATTTGTACTTTGCACAGGCACGAAATTATGCCGTCAAAAAAAAAAATGAACTTGTGGGTTTTTTTTCGTATATATGAAATGTAAAATTTTATTGAAATAGCTTTGAGTGTGAAATTATTTATTAAAACGTACGGAATTTAACAGTGCTTAGGGTGAATTGACTTTCATGGACGTTAGTTACTGAAATTACCGACTTTGAAGTGGGTTTCTATAGGTGTCAATTTCACTATTTTTTTTTTGCCTTTTCAATTTTCATGCACTTTCGCGTGAAGCTTGTATTTTGTTGATCGGTCAACCCACAGGTTCATTGTAGAGTGATATTTGAAATTTTATACAGTGATTCTTGAATTGATTAGAAGCATTAACTGAAATAAAAATCAGTCGGAATTGAAAAGGAAATTCTCTTTTGTTTCTTAACATAATAAGAGCTATTATATAACTCTGCATTACAAACTAGAAACTGCGTCATCTTCTTACAGTACTTTATAGTTTATTGGAGTTCGTAGTGTTGGTTGCCAAGTTGATTTTTATGGGAACTCTTTGAGTTGCGTGGTTTCATAGTAACACTCTTATTTTGATAAACACTCGCTCTTTGTAAGTAATTTATTATTCTCTAATTTTTGGGTAAAAATATCATGGAGAAAAACCGTTCATTACTTCGAGAAATGTTGAAGTGCCAAGAAATCAGTTTTTCGTAGAAAGAGGTTGTTGGAATATTGTTTAGTTTAGCCTAGATATAAAATCTCAAATTTCTTTCATTCTAGTTTCAGGGTTTTGTCCAAAGCCTCAGTTATAGTGTTTGATAGGGGCGAAGCCAGGGGGTGGCATGGGCCGGCTCTCCCTAAAATGTAAAAATGCTATTTAGGCCTTTAAAATTTTTTAAAAGTTTTAAATTAGTAAAGATAAAATTATACTTTGGCTACCTTAAAATTATAAGAGTTCGATTTAATCTTTTACAAATTATAAAGATATAAACTATAAATTATTAAAATTTCATCCAGCCCCCTAAAAAATCATTTTGGCTTCACCCCTGGTGTTTGACATTGAAGGAAAAAAGAAGAAAGCTTTTACTTTAGTTTTTTTTTTAAATTTTTTGGGCTCGATGTTTATTACTAAGCTCGTCCAAAATTTGTCTTTTTTTTTTTCTTTATTTCTTTGGTTTTGTTCAAAAACTAGGGTATTTTTGGGAAAAGATTCGTTTTCTTGGTTTCCCGGTTTCTATTTGTTTTATGGTAATAGATTGCTGGGATTAGATGTTTGAGTTTTATGGTGAATATGAGGTTTTCTTGGTTTTTTGGGCAAGCATCAGTAAGATTGGTAAAATCCGAATCATCTTCATTTTGAATGTAGCAGTTTTTTTTTTTTCCAAAAAAAAAGTGGATGTGGAAGCGGGGTGGATCTTTTCTTTTGGATAGGGTTAAGGGTGTGTAAATTTTGGGTAAAATCAAATTAATTCGGTTAACTGATTGAATTCGGTTAATCGGTCGGTTAACCGAATTAATTCGGTCGGGGGTTGGTTAATAATTTTTTGAAAGTTCGGTTAATGGTTAATTCGGTTCAAAATCGGTTGGTTAACCGAATTTAATAAATAATATTATAATAAATAAGTATTCGGTTGGTTTGGTTATTTTTTTGGAAATATAAATTACTCGGTCAGTTAAGTCGGTTAATTTTTTATATGTTTTATACTTGTTTTAACCAAAAATAAAAAATATATATAAATTTCGGTTAATTCGGTTAACCGACCGAATTAATCGAAAAATTTCGGTTCGATTAACTTTTTTCAGTTTGGTTAACGGTTATGGGTTTAAAAGGGTCGATTTATTCGGTTAATGGTAGTTCGGTCGGTTAACCGATTGAACACCCCTGGATAGGGTATATATCTATTATGGTTATTGTTTGTCCCGTTCCATCCTACTATATAAATTTATCATTTATCCTTGCATATAGATAACTATTAAAAGGGTAAAAATGTAGTAATGTGAAAAAGATTTATATATTTTATGTTTACTTTTTCTTTTTTGAAAAATTATGTTCAAATATTTATTCGACTTTAAAAAAATTAAAAATATAAAAAAATAAGTAGTAAAAATTAAATTGAAGCAGAGTGAGATAGAATGGGGTAAGGATGGATGCATTCAAAACTTATGGAGGTAATAGTAGTTTAAGATTTTACATCCATAGTTGAGTAGCGGGCGGTGAAGCATTACCATTCTTAAGGATAAGATAGAATAGATAAATGAGAGAAAATAAGAAAAGAAAACAAAAGAAAATGAGAAAATATAAAAGAAAAAAGAATTGAATTATTTGTATTTTTGGAATAAAATCTGTGAGTTTATATTTTTTTATCATTTTTTATTAATTTTTTTAAAAAATTAATTTTTTTAAAAAATTAAAAGGAATAAACGAAAAAAATTGTGAAAAGAAAAGAATAAATGGAAAAGAAAACAAAAAAAAAAGAGAGCCTAAAAAGTATTGTTCAGTTTCCAACCATGAAAAGTACATTGGTAAATTTATGGCATCCTGTGAAAGGAGTTCAGATCTCATATTTGGGGGAAAAAAGATTCTTATTTAAGTTTTTTCATAAAATGGATCTGGATCGGGTTGTTAATAGGGCACATTGGACTTTTAATAATCATCTTTTGGTGTTCTATAGGCTGCAGGTAGGGGAAGATTCGGTTAAGGTACCATTACGGTTCTCTGCTTTTTGGGTGCAAGTACATGATCTACTGTTGGGTTTGTTCTCAGAATCTGTTGCTAAGCAATTGAGTGATTTTGTTGGAGAATTTTTGGAGTATGATCCTAAAAGTTTGAGTAAGGGCTTATGAAATGATGGTCACTAAACTAACTATAAATATGATAAAGGCAAGTGCACCTATCGAACAATAGTATAGCTATGGTGAGTAGAGAATATCGTATCCACGAGGACTAAAAGTATTAGTAATTACCGTTTTTCTATTATTTAGCCGACAATTTGGAGTGATGTGTTTTAATCTAAATTTACTAATCTAAGAATGCAACAGAGAATGAATAAAGGAAATAATCGAATATTAACCAATGAGATAGACAATACGCAGGAAAAAATCTACCTAAACTTCACCTATTATTATGAATCTGAATTAAACGATTTATTCACTTGTGTCTTGATCCGTAGAAATCTCTAAATCATGTTAATATCTCTTTCGAGAGTAAGAAAACTGACTTTAGGTTGATTAATTGAAATATCTTTCTAATTAAAACCTCTATCGTCGCATTAACTCGATCTATAGATTCTCCTATTAAATTTGACTCTAATCTGGTAGGCTTATGTCGTCCTATTTCTAGGATTGCATGCAACTCCACTCAATTATACTAGATCTACTCTTAAACAGGGCCTTTTGCTCCATTGAATTAAGCACATTAAATATGAATTAATATCCCGGAAATATTAAAACAAGAAATAAGGATACATAATTGAGAACAAGAATTAAGTATTTATCGCGTAAAAACATAAATTAAATGAAAGGATTCATCATAGGTTTCATC
Source organism: Gossypium sturtianum (assembly GCA_025698515.1). Taxonomy (NCBI): domain Eukaryota; kingdom Viridiplantae; phylum Streptophyta; class Magnoliopsida; order Malvales; family Malvaceae; genus Gossypium; species Gossypium sturtianum. The sequence goes on from CM046949.1 coordinate 25,858,317, forward strand.
CTCCCTAGGTATCTAGGGAATTAGTTCATAATCCTGAATAGAAACATCTCAAAGTCAGAATAACCACAAGACATAAATAAACTCAATAAAACTTCGAAAGAAATTAAAAGAGGTCTTTGATATTGATGGGGATCCGCTTCTGAGTTTATTTCGATGGTGTTCTTCGAGTGTTTTCTTCGATCTTCTCTGATGGCCCTTTTATGTCTTCTTTTAATGGGTATTTATAGACTTTAGAATGCTCAGAAAGGCTAAAAATTGAGTTTTTTCCACGTATTTGGGAAGCAGGGTACGAAATCGACACGGACTGACACATGGGCGTGTGTCCAGCCCGTGTGGCTCAAACAAATGTGTGCCTAGCCCGTGTGGCTCCTGAAAATAGCTCTATTTGTCATATTTTGGTTTGTTTTTCACTTTTTTCGCTCCCAAATTCTCTCCTAAGTATAGAAACATGAATTTAAAGGATTAGGAGCATCAAATTCACCAATTTGCATAATTAATCATCCAAAAACACATTAAGAATATGATTAAAATATGTTACTTTTATAGCTTATCACGAAATTTTATGCAAATTCGAGTTTTGTTGGATGTGAGAAGGCCTTTGAAACGAAGAAAAAAGATCATGTGTGTGTCGGGTTCTTGTACTTTTGTGTCTTTTAAGTATAAACAATTGACTTTGTTTTTTTTTTAATTGTGGGCGGTTAGGGCATAGTGATTCTTTTTGCCAGATAAGAATGTCAAGAGAAGAAGAAAATGTGGAAATGGGATGGGACCTGTCGATATGAGCACAAATGAAGAGAGAGGTGGCGATGAGTAGCATTTGGTTAAGAGAATATGGTGAAGAGTGGCCCCAATGATGTAATGTGGAAAGAGGAAATAGGGAGAGTGGGAGGTAGGGATCAAGTTTGAAAATATACTCTATTTTAGGGGTTAATCTGGACGAGAATGGTAGTGATAATTTTCGTATGGTTGGTAACACGGTTAAGATTGGGGACAAGTTGATATTGATCATGATAGTGAAGAGAACCCAATTGAGGGAGGGGAGGGGAAGAAACGCCCAAGGAATGATACTGAGAGTCACAATGTTCCTAAAGTGATAGATCCATTGGTACCTAGGGAGGATCGTCCAGTGGAAATGACTCTTTTTATATTGATGGCTGTCAAAGAGCATGCTGACCGGTCATAATGAAAATATTTTGTTGGAATGTTTGTGGTTTGGGGAGGCCACGGACTGTACGGAGACTTTTGCATTTGCTGAAGATGTATAATCCTCAAATTGTCTTCTTTATGGAGACTAAATTAAGTTCAAGAAGAATGGAGAATGTTTGCAGAAGATTTGGTTTTTTTGAATGGGTTTGATGTCGAATTTGAAGAATTTAAAGGGGGTTTGAGTTTAGCTTGGAAAGGTGATTGTACGATTACTTTGAAGAGTTTTTCGAAACATCATATTGATACTGAATTTAGGGAGGATGGTGATGAGGGGAAAATTTAGATATTTATAGGATTTTATGGGGCCCCAGATTCGCTGCGTAGAGAGGAGACTTGGAATTTTCTAAGGCTTTTAGGTCAATCACATAATCTTCCTTGGATTGTGGGGGGTGATTTCAATGAAATTTTGTACTCTTTTGAAAAGAAAGGGTGGTGCCAATGGAGGAAAGGAGAATGAAGGCTTTTAGAAAGGTTCTTTCCGATTGTCAACTTGTAGATGTGGGATATTTAGGGTCATAAGATACTTGGGGCAGGGGAAATTTTCCGGAAACAAATATCAGAGAAATGTTAGATAGGAGGTAGTGAATGAAAGATGGATGACCATGTTTTCTAATACGATGGTACGTCATCTCTCACATTCTTTTTCTTATCATTGTCCTCTTTTTCTACAACCTGAGTTAGATGCCTATGATCCTCGATCTAAATGTTTTCGGTTCGAGGCTTGGTGGGTGATGGAGGAGTCTTTCGAGGAGGAGGTGAAATGGCTTTTGGGAGGGGGAAGATGATGATATTCTATCTAAGTTAGAACGCATTCGGATTGGCTTGGGGAGGTGGGCAGCAGTGGTATGAAGGAAAAATGTAGGTATTAAAAAAATTGACAAGAAAGCTTGGGGATTTAATGGTGGGGGGAAAAATGATGACAATATTTTGGAACTAGTTGAAACCAAGGTTCAATTGAATTTAGAGATCAATAAGGATGAACGATTTTGGGAGCAGAGAGCTAGGGCGAATTGGTTGCAGTTAGGGGATAAAAACACGATTTTTTTCCATAATTTTGCGCACAGAGAAGAAGATTGAACAAGATTGCCGGTCTGCAAGATGAGGATGACTGTATTACGAAAGATGAGGCTGAGATGGAGGGTATTACTCGTAAGGGGATTGGAGATATAAATCATATATTATCTTGGGTAAGAAGATGTATTTCTAATGAGAGAAATGGTTTGTTGATAGAACAGTACATGACGAAAGAAGTATTGGAGGAGTTGAATGGTATGGGTCCAACAAATGCGTCGAGGGATGATGGTTTTCCGACTCTTTTCTATCAAATGTGTTGGCATATTGTTGGGAAGGACATTACTTCTTTCTATTTGGAGGTTCTGAATGAAGGTAAATCTCTAGTTCCATTAAATGTTACAAATATTATTCTCATTCCAAAAATTCCTTGCCTGATGAATTTAGCGAATTTTAGGCCAATAAGTTTATGCACGATTTTTTATAAGGTGGTTGCTAAGATGGTAGCTAATTAATTCCAAAAGGTGTTTGAGGATTGCATTGATAGGGCCTAAAGTGCCTTTGTGTCAGCTAGATTGATATCAAATAATATTTTATTGGCTTATGAGATTTTACATTCTTTTTGACAAAAAAGGGTGGGGAATAAGGGATTTATGGCACTCAAACTTGACATCAGCAAGGCTTATGATCAAGTTGAATGGGGTTTTTTGAAAATTATGATGGAACGAATGGGTTTTGCTAGTAGATGGGTGGAAACAATTATGAGATGTATTTCATCGGTTTCATATTCGATGGTTTTAAACAGGAAAGTAAGGGGGAGGTATGAGCCGAGTCGGGAACTTTGACAGGGTGACCCTTTAAGCCCGTTTCTTTTTTTGATTTGCAGCGAAGGTTATCTACGCTTATGAGACTGGCTTTAGACTAATGAGTAATTAAGGGAGGCAAGTCTAGTAGGAGGGGTCCGTAGATAATGCACCTTTTATTTGTGGATGATTGTGTGTTTTTTGAGGAAGCTACTGATAGAGAGGAAAATTCATTGAAACAAATTTTGCAGGAGTATGAAGTATGTTCAGGGCAATACATTAATTATCATAAATTTGTTGTGTTATAGCCTGAACACTTCAAAAGAAGATCGGACTCGGGTTTTTAGTTTTTTGGGGGTTCGAAAATAAAATAAAATTGAAAGGTATTTGGGGCTTCCAAATATTGTGGGACGAAGAAAGAGAGTTGTGTTTCAAGCCTTAAAGGATCACGTCCAAAAGAAAATTGATAATTTGAGCACACGACTTTTGTCGCAATGTGGTAAGGAGGTTTCATTAAAGCGGTATTACAAGCTATCCCAGCTTATTCAATGTCTTGTTTTTTGTTGCCTAAGTCTTTGTGTCGTGAGTTGGAAGGTATAATAGCAAGGTTTTGGTGGGAAAAAAATCATGGCAGGAAAGGTATTCATTGGTGCCAATAGTCTAGTTTGTGTGTGTAACAGCCCGTTTTTAGTCAAATCAGAACAGTGGTTTTGGGACCACAAATTCGAGGTTAAAATATTTATTTTATTTTTATTTAAGGTTTACTGCATGATTGAATGATTGTGTGAAAGTTTCGTTTAGTAATTTTATCGTTTGGTTGGTTAATTCGGTAAAAAATGACTAAATCGCGTAAAGCGTAAAACTTGAGTTCTAATAGCTAAAGGTGTCTAATAGCTATAGAACCTTAAATTTTAGGTCCTTAAGTGGTAAATATACCATTAGTATGTTAGTGGATGTTAATGGTTTGGCATAAATGAAATTTTGAATTAATTTTAAGGTTAAAATGATAAATGGTTAATAAGTGATAGATAATTAAAACAAAGTCAATTATAATTCTTATTCTTTCATCTTTTAACCGAAATTGAAGAAGAAGAAAAAGAATACTAGGGTTCTTCATTCGGCTAAGGAAAATTGATGCAATTAGGTATGTGTTTTGTTTCATTTTTAATGATTTCTATGTTTTTGTGATCGTTGCAACTAGTACTAGCTAGCCCAGGGACTAATTTACAAAACTGTTAAAGATTTTGAATGATGTCATTGATGAATATTTATGATTTTTGATGTTTAATGATAGATTATGAATATTTATTATGAGTTATACAAGTTTTGTTAAGTGATTTTGAGTAAAAATACAAAATAGGGATTAAATTGAGAAATGTGTAAAGTTAGTGGTTAAAATGTGAAATAAATGAAAATTATGGGCTGATAGGGGCATTATGGTAATTCGACTAGCATGGGTTTATTTGGAATTTCATTAATTTGTGATTTTATACAATAAGGACTAAATTGTGAAAAATGTGAAATATGTGGGGCAAAAGTGTAAATGTGTTTTAATGTATGTTTTGGACTAAATTGAATGAATAGATGATTGAATAAGTCAATTTTGAATATATTTAGATCAAGAAAAGTGAAATACAAATTTGGATCGGGGAAAAGATAAAGTGATTGACTAATTGACTCGATTCGCCGTTTTATCATCCGAGGTAAGTTCGTATGTTATAATTTCGTTTCAAATGTATTTTATATGCTTTGATATAGCATGAATTGTGATTATGCGATTACGGACGAGTTCAGAAATGATTCAATGAAGATTCGACAGTTGGAATCCCGATTGAACCTTAGGAATAGTTTAGGATGCTAGTGACATATCATTAGGTATAATTTGAGTTGGCTTCAGGCCATGTTATTAGCACTTCGGGTGCGAGATATACCGATTTGGCTTTGAGTCATGCATATCGGCTGATTTGGCTTCGGGCCATGATATCAGAATTTCGGATAAGTTACCTTGATTTTGCTTCGGGCCATGGTATAGGTACTTATCGAGTGAGACCTTGAGTATCCGAATTCTATTTCGAATGGTTCAACGGGTAAATAAAGGATGTGGTTGAGTATGAGATTGGTACAAGACGATACATGTACGTACGGTAATGAATTGAGTATTGAAACTATGGAATTGATGAGTTCTTTGGTAAGTTATGTGAATGATCATTTGATAGCTTTGAGATTTAATAAAATTGTTGTAATATTGTTTTCTATTATTTGAATGATTAATGAATGGTGTTATTTTCTCATTGTTGACATACGAGCTTACTAAGCTTTATAGCTTACTTTGTGTATTTTTCCGTGTTTTATAGTGAAATCGAAGCTAGCTCGAATTCAGGGATCGTCGGAGATCATTTCACACTATCACCTATCACTTGGTACCTTTGAACTTCGGTATATTAAGTATATGACATGTATAGATATTTTGAGTCATGTTGATTATGTTTTGGTAATGATGTTGGCCAAATGAATTGGCATTGTAAAAAGTTTATATTTTGGTTTGTATATATATAGCCATGGTGATGGCATAAATTTGGTATATTTGGCATGTTTGAATTATGTGCAAATATATATACTTATGTCTTGTGTTTATTGAGTTGGTTGTGATGATTGTTGGTAATAGGTATTATGAGAGTAAAATGGATGATTTGTGAAATTGGTATCATATTTGTGAATTGGTGTAAAAATGATGTATGTTAAGTAAAGGTTTAACTAGTTGTTTGGTATATGTAATTTGGCATGTTTTGATAGCGAAAAATTTGAAGTTATAAGCATGTTGGAATGTTGGTATTGGATATGGTATGAATTAGCCTTAATTGTGACTAAATTGAATGTTTATTTATGCTTTAAATTGCTATCATTTTGGTTGTGTAGATATATGCAAATTTGGGTGACAAATTGGCTTGGTAAATAGCCTATTTTTGTCCACACGAGCAGAGACACGGGCGTGTGTCCCAGCCGCGTGTGACACATAGTCATGTTGCACGACCGTGTGTCCCCTGGTGTTGAATTGAAATGAAGTCAGTATGCTCCACACAGTCTCACACATAAGCGTGTGATTGGCTGTGTGGCACAAGTCAGTATACCTCCTAATTGGCACACGGCCTAGCACACGGGCGTGTGACTTGGCCGTGTTGCATAAGTCAGTATACCTTACAGGTTTAGCACGACTTAGCACACGGTCTGGCACACGGGCATGTGTGGCCACTTCGAATGGCACACGGGCGTGTGGTTGGCCGTATGACCCAAGTCAGTAACCTCGTTTGGACACGGGGTAGGATACGGGTTGGGACACGGCTATGTGCTCTCATTTCGAATGTTCACACGGACTGTGACAAGAGCGTGTCCGGTGGCTGTGTGTTCACACGGGCGTGTGTCCCCTATTTTGGAGAAAAAAATTATAATTATTGAAAAATTTCTCGAGTTATCGGTTTAGTCCCGAACCACTCTCAATATATGTTTAAGGTCTCGTAAGTTCGTTTAAGGGACACTATGATTGATTGTGATTGAATTGTATTTGAATTGATAAGTGGTGTATGAAATATATGTTTAAAAGTGTTGCAAGTCCGGTAATGCTCCGTAACTCTATTCTGACGGTGGATACGAATAAAAGGTGTTACAGTGTGAGCTTAAAGAGAATGGCGGTTTGGGATTTCAATTTCTGACTTCTTGTAATGTTGCTTTGCTTGCCAAACAGGGTTGGCGTATTATTACTAATCTGAACTCGTTATTAAGCCACGTCCTAAAAGCTAAATACTTTCCGCGATAAGACTTTTTGCAAGCACGGTTAGGTAATTTACCTTCTTTTACCTGACAAAGCATTTGGTCAACAAAAGGTCTGTTGCAAGATGGTCTTGGTTGGAGGGTTGGTATAGGAGACCGAATCTCTATTCGTGGGGATGCTTGGTTGGCATGGGCTGAAAATTTCAGAATATATGGTAATATCAGCAACAATAATATTGAAAAGGTTTATGATTTGATTGGCCATTCTCAAAAGAAATGAAAGGTGGGTTTGATAAGGGATACCTTTGAGGATAATGTTGCGAACAAAATTCTAAGAATCCCTTTAGCCAGGTCGGAGCATGAGGATATGGTTGTGTGGAAAGGCGAACCTTCAGGTGTTTTCTCGGTGAGAAGTGATTATAAGTTGCTCCTTGATGGTGGTCGTAATAATCAACTTATAGACTTACAAAATACCATGAAGGGGTTCTACAAGAAGTTGTGGGGATTAGATTTAAATTCAAAACAAAAAATTACATCTTGGAAAATTTCCTGGAATTTTCTACCTACACTAGCTAATGTCTATAACAAACAAATTGGAGTCAACACAGCTTGTCCAAAATGCGGAAGGGGTCCAAAAACTGTTGACCATGTTTTTAGGAGTTGTCCTGTCACAGTGGAAATGTGGAATGAGTTGAATCTTGGTTGGTTACTATCTCAACCACTGCTAAATACAAGGGAGTGGCTAACCTGGGTTTTTCAGAGTGGTTCAGTTGATAGTTGTAGGAGGATTTGCTGTGCGATGTGGGTAACCTGGAATGAGAGAAACAAAACATGACATGAGGGTTCAAGAAATTCTGGTCAATGGGCAGCAGAAAGCATTGGAAAAACATATTAAGGAACTAGACGAAGTGGGAGAACGAATGCTTACCAGGAATCGCAAGGATCCAGAGTGGGTTCCTCCGAGAGACCCATTTGTTTGTATTAATTTTGATGCCGCTTACGGTCCAAAAGAGTTCACATCGGGGTCAGAACTGGTTGCTAGAAACATTAGAGGGGAGATTTTGGTTACCAAATCTACGCTGCATGGGGGAGTAGCGTCTCCGTTTGCAGCGGAAGCTCTCGCGTGCGTTCAAGCAGTGGCGTTGGACAGAAGTATGGGCGTTGACATTGTTGAAATAGAAGGGGATTCATTATCTGTTATAAAAAAATGTAAAGCAGAAGAGTAAGATAGATCTAAGATTGAGGCTTTAATTAGAGATATCCAGCAAATCAAAGGAGGGTTCAAATAAATACATTTAAGATTTCTACCCAGAACAACAAACTGAATGGCTCATGCAGTCGCAACTGAGAGTTTGAAAAGGGGAGTTGAAGTGTACCTGGTTGGAAGTGTTCCAGAGTTCGTAAGAAGGTTGCTGGGCTCGGCTGACTCAACGAGAATGAGAACCAGACTGAGTTGAGGCGTTTTTGTTTCTTGAATCAACGAGGAGTGCATAAATGATGTTCGAAAGGTAGGGTGAAATGTACTCTGTTGGAACTGGGAATCGTTAAGGTAGAAAATGAGCATTCTAGAAGGAGACGATTTGATGGTTTCAAATCAGGCTGAATGAATTCAATGCTTTTGTTTTTTCAAGATTTTTTTTTTCTTTTGGTTTCCTTTATTACACTTCTGTTTATGGTTTTTCATGGTTTGGACCAAACTATTGTCTATGAGCCAATTCTGTTTTGTTTTTCTTTGTGTTATAAGTTAATAAAATGTCCAGCCCGATAATCTTAAAAAAAAAAAAAAAAAAAGCCTAAAAAAATCTACTTCATATAGGAAATTTTTTAGCTTAACCCTTGAACTTATAATCAAGGAGACAATCATGTGCCATATGTCACTGTTTAATTAGTAAATGTGTCATGTGATCATCTTTTTTAAAGGTTTTAAACTTAAGCACCATTATGAGTAAAGGAATAAAATTTTAAGTATTAAATTGGACATTTTAAAAATAGAAGTATCAAATTAGAACAAACCTTAAAGTACAGGGGGTCATTCATGCCATTATTCTTATATGAAGTGTTTTTTATTAACAAGTGTTGAGTACAATAGTAATGCACATTGAATTCTTAAAGGGAAGCGTATGTTTGAACCTTAAAAACAATATTGTTGAGAGGAACAGTCACGAACCTCGAATATAAACAATAAAATAGACATAGAGAATATAAAAAAATGCTAAAGATTTAAAAATTCTTGGATTTCATGATCCTTCAAAAGACCCCAAAATGAAATACGCCATGGACCTCGGGTATATAATCCATATTAATTCCCAAATAACCTTTTGTTCCCTGTTTGAGAACTTGGATTTGAAATTTTGGATTTGGATTTCAATTATTATGTAAATGGTAAGAAAGAAGTGGATAAACTAGTCGAGATTCAATATAGCATATATTAGAAAAGTATAAAAACAGGGATTTATCAAATCTAAAAATATTTTAAGGATTTCAAATTCTTTGCTAAACAAACTTCTAATAAACCCGTGGATTTAAAAAATGATCATAAATGTTATATTTCTAAATTATTTACTACTCGATATATACTATTTTTTAAATTCAAATTTAAATTCTGAAGTATTAGTTCACAAACGCTACCTTAACAATTTCAGTTCCACTATATTATTCGCATTAATTTTATAATAATAAATTGGCTCAAAAACTATTTAAATTATTTTAAATGAAAAAAATGTTTATTGAAATTACACGTTATTTATTTTAAAAAGGCTTTATCATTTGTACCAAAAAAAGAAAAAAGGTTTATCATTACCCATAGGCCATTTAAAAAGAAAAAAGAAGGTAGCTGTGGGTTAAGCTAAGCTAAAGTGTGAGTTTTGAATAACGTTTAATGGAAGGAAGAGGTTGAAGATGAATGACACCAGCAATGGTTCATGGGTGTCTGTCTGTTGCTTACTTACATTACTACATTTTCACGTTTTCTGCTGGGACCTTCCCTACTCTTTCATCTATTTTTATTAATATCCTTCTAAATCTAAACCAAACATTTTCAAATGGAATTTCTTGATTCAATACAAAGGATACAATCAATACAAATAAATTTAAACTTATCTTCATTGGTGTTCAACTATTGAGCTATATTCCTATGCCAATAATGTAGACCAAATTGATTAAGAACTATCTCAATTATGGCTACCCAAGATAATTACAAATCACGGATTAATCCATCAAATTAAAACTAATAGTTATTCATTCTAGACCTAAAACAAAAAGTTATCGTCTGATTTCTTTAGGTTTTGTCGAACTAATAGTTGGTTGAACTATTCTCAAAGAAGAACAAAATTGAATAAATAATCTAAACTCTATCAACAATAAAAAGAGATGAAAATAGATACATTCAATTAACTAAGCATGAAATCCATTGTAACCCTAGAAAATATATTTAGTTCATTGAGAATTTGGAAACATCTTAAAAGTAAAACAATAACTAGACATAATAAAAGAAAATAAGAAGGAAAAACAATTTGAGAAACTTCATCTTCTCATTGAAATCTGTCGATTCTTAATGCTTGAAAGCTTGGGTGGCTTTTCCTCTTTTTTCTCCCCTCTCCTCCTTTTTTATTTCCCCCTTTTATAACCTTTAAAAACAGTAACTTTTAAAAAATATGAAATATATGCGCTACTCCAACGAAAAATCTTTACATTGGAGTTCCGTGGAGCAGAAAGTCATATGTTTCCTTTCATTGGGGTAGAGAGATTTTCTGTTGGAATGAAAATATGCTTTTGTCAAGTTATTCTTTCTCATACTTTGTTGGACTTACTTTTGATAAGAACAAATATATAATTAACACACCGAAAATTAATTTGATTTAACACTATAATATATAATTAACTTAAAACATCAATGAAATAAAATTTCTAAAATCTAACAAAATTAACTTATAAAAATAACTAAAAATCCTAAAATCCTACTAAAATAAAAAACAAATTACTCTAAGATATTAGAATTATCAACTAACTTGAAACCTTATCTAATATTTGGTAGGAATTGGACAAAAATATTATACCTGAAAAATACGCTTAGACAACAAAAAAAAAAGAAAAAAAAGAAAGTCATGTTTGAAATACTAATCAAGTTCAAGCTCTCACATTTAAGATTCGAGTCCAACTCAACTAATTTTCTAACTATGTATGATATTATTTTATTTTTATATGTTATATAATTTATTAACATAAAAATTAAATCATTAATGATATATAACAATACTTTTTTTGGAATAATAATATAACTTTATAATGTAAAAAAAAAAAATTGTCTATGTTTGAAATTTTTATATAATATAATTATTTATTTTTATTTACTTCCTTTCATATGAGTGGAGCATCACGATTTCTAGTTTTTATTTTTTGATATAATGCCTAGAATTACCCATAGCCCCTTCCCAACCATTAAATAAATAAGAGGATAATACGCTTCAGTGCACTCGAACCCACGTTCTCTTATACTGGCAATAATGCCGATGCCAATTGAGCTAAAACTCAATTAGCAATTATTAAGTATTGAATTAAAAATAACATTTTTTTGTTTAAAAAATATAAAAGAAAAATATAAGTAAGCTTAAAACTAGCTTAAATTAATTATGAGGGACGCAATGATATAATTTAAGACATAGAAATCAAATTTAAATAAACTTATAAACATATCTAATTCAGTGATAGAACAACACACATTAACATCAAAGTCTAGGAGAGGAGACAACCCCTCAATTATATGTGAAGGTGGAAAATGAGTGGGACCATGTTTTTTTCTACTTAGAGAGCGATTTCTTCTCCATGGGACATTCGGTCACTCTCATTATCTATTTTGGCCTCTTTTTTCTAATTTAAGAAAATAAAAAGTTTTTATGAAATAATAACTTATTTAATTATAAATAATATTTTTTTAAACATAACATGAACTTTCAAGCCGACTAAAACTTTGACCTAAGATAAGAATAAAAAAGGGAAATAGGGGTTGGTGGGTTAGAGGGATTTGTTTAAATTTTGGTTCTCACTAATCCAAAAAGGAAGAAAAAAGCAGTAATTTAGTTGGTTGACTCAAAAGATTCCTTTTTCTCCCCCGATGTCTTTTAACTTTATTTAATTTATTTTTTGGTTAATTCTTCCCCTCAATCCCTAGACTTCTCATACATTTTAAATTTAGTCTCTCTACTTTTAATTTTAACAATAGACCATGTGTTACCTATGATTTTAGGTGTTTATTTTTTAATTCATTAAATCATGTAAAATAATATTATTCAACCTAATTAAAATATGTTAACTATTTTTATTATTAAAAATGTTATAACAATAAAAAAAGACTTATGAATGAAAGTAATAATGATTTTTTTTTATTTTTTTTTTTTGTGCTTCTAGCCGTTGATTCAATGAAAGAATGTTTACACATCTATATAGTTTTATATCATTACAATATCAGTAAGTGTAACTCAAAATTGAATACTTTAAATAATAGAAAAAAAGTTTAAATTAATATGAATACAAATTGTTTAATAAATATTTTTAATATTCATATTTTAATAAATGTAATCACTTTTTTTTTTTCATTATTTTTAAGGATATATAGTAGCAAACATATACATTTATATATTACTTATTAATATGCAAATTTAAGCTATTATGAGACAGAAAATGATATATAAATAATTTTAAATATATATTAAAAATTAAAATAATATATTAATATACCATACAGGTGTTTTGCAAGTCACCACCCAGATTCCTAGCCTACTCATATATTAATATACCATAAAAAATTTCGTGTTTTCATGTTGAAAAAACAAAGTTGCTGATTCTGTGTCTTTTTATGAACATCTCACCTGTTCTGTAATGATGTTTAAGCTAATTCCAAAAACTCGTATTTGAGGAGCGATAGAGTTGTTGTAAAGCCAAATTTTGGGGTCAACAAAGTTACAAACGGCAATAAATTTATGACCTTTGAGTTTTGCCCTATGTCACATAGTTTAAAACAGGACCACTGCTCCCCATAGAATGTTGTGTTTGAAGACAAATTGATACATACATGTTTACCAAAATTTATTTAGCGGCTAATCAAAGTGCTTTATTATAGTAATATCAACCGCGCGCATATTTGATTGCATTTGTTCTGACCATGCGCACGGCCTTGACTCTTTCAAAGAGGGGTTTCTTTAGTCCCTTAAAGATTGCAAAATTTACAGTTTAATCACAGCTAGAAAAGAATTCTACAAGGTCCATCTTTATGAATGATTTGATGAAAGATGCAACAATAAAGGGACAGTTGCATGTTATATAAATATTATTGTACTGTTTTTTTTTCTTAGAAATTAGTTAATAATATTTCAGTTGAGACATCTTTTCTTTGCCCCACTGATAAAAATAATAATGGAACCAGCAATTTCAAGAAATTAAGGCTTTTAAATGCTAAAAGAAAACACATTAGATAAAAAGGACTTTTAATTATGTGTCAAATGGCTCTTTCTTTACATTTATTTATTTATTTATTTATTTATTTATTTATATTAAGGTGTGGGAGGTTGAGACATTTAAATAATTGCTTGTTTCAAAATTCAAACACAGCATGTGAGTTATGATTAATATTTATTAGCAAAAACAACCCGTCTTTGTCTCTCATAATTTTGGACAACCACACTTGCAATCACAACACAACCATTGCATTTGTTATGAAGAATATAAATACACTTGATTTCTCATATTTGAGTTTACTTGGACCAATTTATTGTAATTTATTAGTTTTTTTATTTAAATCATTATAAATATTGATATAATAGACAAGAAAAATAAAAATAATTGAAGTAGCATCTCAACCTAAATATATATAAATATATTAGTAAATAAAGGTTTTTTTTTTTTAAATGAAGTACCTAAATTGAACTGTTGCAACTGAACTGGGTTGAAATGACATATACCAAGATCCTTTAGATCGTTTTGGATGGGCTGTGCGTTTATTTGTGGTTAATGTAAAAATAATAGTGAATTAGATTAGATAAAAAAAAATGCGTCGCATTGAAAATAAACACCCATTCAAAAAGTCTTTAACTATTTCTTTTACAATCAATGCAGATACAATCGATTAATGCATTGTTCATAAAACATAAAGAAAGAAATATGGGTTAAAAAGCAATTTTGACCGCCTTTTTTAATGGTAGGTCATTCAAATTAATCATTTGGGAGGTTAAATAAGTAGCACACTTTATGAATTTATGAGAGATGTTGGATGAATTTGAAAAATATTGAAAATTTGATGCTTAAATTAATAAATTATTCAAACCTACTTTTTTGTTTTTAATTGGGTTCAGCACTATAATTGGTCATAATTTATTTAAGTCTACCTTTCTAATACATTATTAATGCATGAAGTCATTAAATGGGATTAATTTGCAATATTATGTCATTTATTCTCAGGAGAAAAAGGACATTGCTGCCTTTGGGTTTGCCTAAATGCCTTTACAAATTATTTTATAATTAATTGATTGTTCTTCAGGGAGGGTTAATATTTTTTTTAATAATTGGTTGTGATTTAATAGTTTTTGTAAGTGTAGTTTAGGTTCGAGTCGCGCTAGTCATGTTGTTCTTAGGACTTTGTTCTCTTCTTATAATTCATAAAAAAAATCTATTTTTTTTTAGTAAACTATATCCATGGTAACTTAACTATAAAAAAGTTTACATTCTAGTCACCCAATTATGTAAAGTTATAGTTTGATCACTCAACTATTCAAAATTGATCATTTAAGTCACCCCTCCATTAACCTGCTAGCAAACGTTAACCTGGGTCGTCAATTTACCATTCCTTAATATATTTGGGCAAATTACACCGCTAATCACTCAACTATTAGCCAATTATCATTTTGGTCATCGATGTATGAAAACTTGCAAAATAATCACTAACGAATTGATGACATAACGCATTAGCTTAGAGGTTTAATAGTTAATTTGGTCATTGAGTTATAACTAAAATATCAATTTGGTACTAAAATATCAACATGATAAGAACACAATTTTTGTTTTTTTGCTAGATGGATCATCTAATTTATGTCATATCTTTGTAGTTTTGCATTGTGCTATTATTACTATCATGCTTACAACATTCGAAAACTTACCTAGATCGAGAAGAATGTCTTTTAATCATGAGAAAGGTATAATAATAGAATGTGTTGAATCACGTTAGAGAAATTATTTGATCAATTAGCTTAGAAGCTTGTTATTTTCACAAAAGGAAAAACATAATTTATGCTATATATGCCTATTTTGATGATATTTATTTATCTCTAATGAATTTTTAGAATTTATGTTTGTTTATTAATGAAGTGATTTTTATTATTATTTATTTATCATATGTTTTTGCTAAATTAATAATGCAAATCACATCAAAAGGAAAACGATGATGCCAATGGTTTAGGTTTAGATTATGAGATGATATTTGCAAACAATTCTCAAGCATGGATAAATTGTGAATTGTAGCAGTTAATAGAAAAATACCATTTTTTTTTAAATTCTATGAATATTTTAATTTTCAAGAATTTTTCATATAATTATTGTTTTAGGAAAAAGAATTATGAAATTTCATATATTTTAAGAATTTTTTGGATTTGATTTGAATTTTTTGTTAAAAAATCTAGAAGTATTAAAATGATATTTTAATTATAGTCTAGGGACCAAATTAACTATTAAGCTTATGAATTAATATGTCACCTCATTAGTGCATTATTGAGATAACTTATGAGTGATTAAAATGTTTCAAATTGATGATAATATTAGTGATCGTTTTGTAATTTTTTATAATTAAGTGATCAAAACAAAAATTTACTAATAATTAGGTGACTAAATTTGAGGAACACTGACTTAATGGCCATGTTGATGTTCTTTGGCAAGTTATTTAAACAATCAAAATCGAATAATTAAATGATCAAATTATAACTTTTGATAATTGGTGGATCAAAGTGTAAATTTAAGAATAATGAAGTGACCATGGCTGCAATTTACCCTAAAATGTTGAGAGTTCCGACATAGGACGCTGTGTCACGTCCTTTCCGGTTATTTACAGTTTAAACTTCAACCGATCTTAATTACATCCAGCTTCATAAATCATGAAATAAAATAAAAACTCAACAAAAAGGAAGAAAAAGAAAACCACCATTCTCATCACCACGCGTTTTATGGTATGATGATGATGATGATTTGAAGTTCGCAAGCAATGTTTTAGACCCCAAAATGAAGAAAGTCTGACAGACATAAAACCCATAGTATCTTTTTTTAATCTAAACTTTTCTCACTTATCATTTGCCTTGTTTCTTGGCCGGCTAAAGCCACACCCACACCCACACCCCCTTCCCATCTCCCAATCACTTGCCTTTTGTTTCCCTCTCCTTTACCCTTTTTCACGGTTTTTACCTTAAAGTAAAATAAATTCCTTTTTTATTATTTATAAAAAATATAAAATAAAATTTTAAAAAAACATAAAATCTTAAAAAATTAAAACATGTAATCTAATTCTTAATTTATCTTATAAATTCTAAATTCCATATCAATGATCTCATCTTTTACTTATATAAAAAAATAAAAAAATATTAAAATAATTAAAAAATAACATGCCAAATAAATTCCAGAGAAAAATATACTAGGTGTAGGTACCACTAGTGAAAAAACCCCCTTTTTCACTTTGACCCACCTTTTATTTCCCATTATAAAATATCAAATATAGAAAGAGAGGGGTATTCCATATGCCCCCGCTGCTTGGTTGTTTTCCTGTCGTGATCTGTGCATGCTTTTTTTCTGAAACATTAAATACATTTCTCTTTTTTTTCGACTGACGATAACTTGGGTATTTTTTTTAAACTGTGTTTTGCATTGTTGTTTTTATAATGCTTCTTTTTTAAGAGTTAAGTAGTAAATTAGTAATATATATGGTCCATGGAAATGGAGTTGCGGCTTTTGTTGGAGGAAGACAAGGCACTTGGAGTTTTATTTTCTTAGCTGTAAAGTTCCACTGTTGCCCACACGCCCCCATTTAGCCTTTGTCCCTATGGCTCTTCTCTCTGCTTCCTTTTTAATGTTTAAGAAGAATTATACTGATTTGCTTTTGATTTTAAAATTTTGATATTTGGGTTTTTTGTTTTCCCTTTTGTGGGGGGAAGGCATTTATTATAAGATCCTAATTCAAAGTTGGGCGTGTTTCCCTTTCTCTCTGAGTCATGGCACCTGCCAAGGTTTCTGGGTTTTACAAACATGGAAATGACTGGTAAGCTCCAACACTTAAAATTCTGCTACACTTGTATCTCTCTAATCCATATCGTAATTGAAGTATGTTGACAGTTCTTTGCTCTATTTTCCTTTCTGGGTTGTCTTCTTTTTGTTCAATTTTGAGACTAAATTGGAAATATTACTGCCTTTTTCTTTTCCCCTCCAATTTCATTATTGAATAATATATATAAGCTCTGTATCTTTTGCTCGAATTATGCTTTTCTTTTTCCCTTTGTTTTGGATTCATAGAAGAGAGACAACAGGTTGGGGCTATCTAATGGAGTTAAAGAATTATGCTCATAGTGTAGTTTCTATTGGTTTTGCAGGTTTTTTAATGCGGGGTTGCCAAGTGATTTAACCATTATTGTGGATGGTGTGAACTTCCATCTTCATAAGGTAAGTCAATTTTCAGTTTCCACTCTCATCTGAGGTGTTTTTTGGTGTTTGGTCTTGAGACTATTTTTCTTACCTTGATATTTGAATTGCAATGATCAACATAATGTATAAATTTGTTGTTAACTGATTATTGATTCCTGGACTTTTTGGTGAAAAGATTATAATTTTTCTATAGTTTCTGTGATCATGTAGAGGCATTTTATTGTTGTTTTCGTCCTTTAAATAATTGAACTACATGATAGTTAAAGACTGTATGCAAATAGAGGAGTTTAGATTTCTATTGAATGAAAAAGAAGAAACAGATAGACTGTGTAAACTAGAATTGAATTTAGATGAACACTTTATCAGATGATTTAACCCTGCAGTTTAGGCAACTTCCTTGCATTGTAGATAGTGTAATGTGGCTTCATCATGTTACTGATTAACCATGTTATGCTTTATGATCATGTATGACTGCAGTTTCCTCTCATGTCGAAATGTGGGAAGATCGCTTCCATCTTTGAAGAACTAAAGAGTACCCACGATAAGACTTTTACCACAAAGCTTGAAGAATTCCCCGGTGGCCCAGATGCTTTTTTGTTTGCAGCAAAATTTTGCTATGGCATTCGAGTGGAATTTACAGCAAGAAATATAATAATGGTCTACTGTGCCGCTGACTTCCTTGAGATGACGGATGAGTATGGGGAAGATAATTTACTTTTGAAGTCTGAGAACTTCCTCCACAAAAATGTACTTCGCAACTGGAAGGATTGTATATTGGCTTTACAAAGTTGCGAGTCATGCATGCCGAGGGCAGAAAAGCTCCACATATTAAAGAAATGTTTGAATGCTGTATCCATGATGGTTTGTACGGATCCTAGTTTGTTCGGTTGGCCTATGATGATGTACGGTAGCCTACAGAGCCCTGGTGGAAGCATTCTATGGAATGGAATAAACACTGGGGCGAGAATAAGAAGTGCAGAATCTGATTGGTGGTTTGAAGACATCTCATATTTCAGTGTAGGTTTATTTGAAAGACTCATTAAAACAATGGAAGAAAGGGGTATAAGATGTGAACTTCTAGCAGGTGCCATAATGTACTATGCAAGAAAGTATCTACCAGGTCTGGGCCGATGGCAGAGCACGCAGGGTGGCAAAGCCAGGACAGTTGCAAGTTTTAGCCTGACTCCTGCCACTGTTGATCAGAAAGTTTTATTGGAAAGCATTGAAACGCTTCTTCCAAAAAAGAAGGGCAAGTCCTTCTGCCGGTTTTTACTTGGACTTCTTCGTGTTGCATCGATATTAGGGGTCAATCAAACATGCCAGGATTCTTTGGAGAGGAGAATTGGAATGCAACTGGAACTGGCTAGCCTCGATGGTCTTTTGATTCCTTCATACTCAGATTCTGATACCCTATATAATACTGATTGTGTTGAACGGATCGTCCGTCATTTTGTGTCCTTGGAATCAGGGTTAACATTATTTTCACCACCATCATTAGATCTAGTGTCATCACCATCATCTGAACCCTTAAGAAAAGTTGCCAGGTTAATGGATAGTTATCTTGCAGAAGTTGCTTCTGATGTAAATTTGAAACCCGGAAAGTTACGTACTCTTGCAGAGGTCCTTCCAGAATCTTCAAGACCTTTGCATGATGGGCTATACAGAGCACTGGACATTTATTTCAAGGTTTAAATCTACTAAACCTACTTTTATTTAGATGGAGTATATTGGTTTCAAGGTTTGTAATTATTACTACCGTTTTGCAGGCGCATCCTTGGCTTTCTGATGGAGAGAAGGAAGAACTTTGCAATATCATTGACTACCAGAAACTTTCCGTTGATGCTTGTGCCCATGCTTCCCAAAATGAAAGACTGCCACTCAGAGTCATTCTGCAAGTCTTGTTCTTTGAGCAGATGCATTTAAGAATGGCTTTAGCCGGCTGTCTCAATGTCTTGGAAGCTGAAAGTGCCCCTACAGGTCAAGGGGAGATAGTTGGTAATGCGACAGCCGGCCAGATCGTGCAAAGAGATGGATGGGTGACAGTTGTACGTGAAAACCGAGTTTTAAAGGTGGATATGGAAAAAATGAGGTCTAGAGTAGGAGAGCTTGAAGAGGAATTCAGTAAAATAAAGCAAGAGATGAAAAGGGTGACAAAATCACATAGCTCACTCAGTTCACCCCGTGTAGTTGCCCGGAAATTCGGATGCAAGCTCCTTGCGAAATCCTCAGATGCTCAAACAGATGTTGCTGGAAGCACGGGACCAACTCCAAGACCATCAGTCGAGCAGGCTTGTTCTTCCCGTAATTCTGGGCATCGGAAAAGTTTCTCCCTGTTTTGATAGTTAACACACGTGGAAACTAACATCAATGTTTCGACATAGAAACAGCGGTCCAAAGAAACAAAAAAGAAAAGAAAAGAAAAGAAAAGAAAAGAAAAGAAAAGAAAAGATTGTGTTTTGTTGTTGTATAGGAAATATAGTTTTTGTGAAAAGAAAAAGAGATTCATATCACCTACAGTTTTGGTGTCACACATTTTTCTAATTATGAAATCTTTACCATTCATGATTTTGGGCATATAAATTTCATGAATGGTTAAGATCTCATGTGATGTAGTAGTAGTGTAGGAAAGAAGATTGTTGGTGACATGAACCTTAAGCATCACTTGTTGAAATAAATGTTAATAGAGAGAGAATAGGGTTGGTGGAATCATATTTGTTTCTGGTTGTAGAGGGTATCCATCATATCGTTGTTTGTAATCTTCGTCTTTGCTTATGTTTGGATTTACTTACACACTACACTTCTGTAAATCAAGTTGTAAGTTTGTTTAAACATTTATTATTAAATAAATGTCAAGTTATTGTTGTCCTAAACTTCGCATCATTTGATTTCTATGTCCATGTTTGTTGAAAATATTACTTTTGTGTTAAATGTCATTTTGATTTATAGGTCAAGTTTTTCTAGACCTTTAGAAAATGTTAGTTCCCACTCCTAATATCAATTGTCGCTTTGGCCGAGTGGTTAAGGCGTGTGCCTGCTAAGTACATGGGTTTCACCCGCGAGAGTTCGAATCTCTCAGGCGACGTTTTAGTTTTTGCTAATATTTGTTTGCTTGTTGAATCTGAGGGAAATTATTTGGGTGGAGTTTTTTTGGGTGTTTATTTTATTTAATTTTTTTTGAAAATATTTTTTTTGAGTGTTTATGAGTTTTTTTATAGATGTATAGTAAAATATTAAAAAATATATTTTAAAAAATAAGATATATGACAGTATTTTAAGATTACTTGTGAAATAAAAAAAAATATATTACCAATGTATCGAATACTAACTCTTCAACCTATTGGTGTAAAATTATTTTTATATTTAAATATCAAATTATTATATTTATATTTAAATTTATACTATTCTTTAAATGCCTCATTTAATTGGTGCTACCCATAAATTAAGCTTGAATTTATTTGAGAAATGGCTAAAAAATAATAATTTTTACAAATTTTATTATTATGAGGATGTTTATAACTTTTCCATATTTTATGTAAAATTAATAAAAATCCACAATAAGATTTAAATTTAACAATATAATTTTTAATTTTACTATTTCAATCAAAATTACTTACATAAAATTTTATTAAATATATTTTTTTTACTTTTTGTTTTTTGCCCATGGGTATGCCTTCATCTAATGCTTGTTAAATGTTTCAAAGAAAATTAAGCCTAAAAAAAATATGGATAAAGATTTTTCAATTTTTAGATAAATTATACCCATGGTTACATTAACGGTTCGAAATACGAATATCTATATGAAGTCACTCATTTTTTTAACTTGCTAACGATGTCAACGTAAATTGTTAATTAACTATTTCTCAAATATTCTTTGGTAAACTATATAGTAAGTCACTCAATTATTAATAACTTTTTTGTTTTGATCACCCAACTATGAAAAATTATAAAATGATACTAATGAACTAATGACATAGTAAACTAACTCATAGGCTTAATAACTAATTTGTTCTCTAAACTATAATTAAAAAAAATTAATTTGTTACTTTTAGAATTTTTTTAATGACAAATCCAAAAAAATCTAAAATTATTGGAAAATTTTAAAAAAGCTTGAAGTTTTATAATTTGTTTTTCTAAAATTATGAAAAAGAATCTTTAAAATTATAATTAAGAAAAAAATTATTAAAAATTTAAAAAATTCATAAAATTCTAAAAAGTTCTAAAAAAAAAAAAAAAAACTAAAATTGCATTGTTCGACTGTAAGACTCTCCTCTGCATGATCTTTTCCTTTGCTTCACTAGACGACAAACAAAGCAAATATATGTTCTTTCTTTTTGCTATCTTTTTTGTTGAGGGTACTCATTTCGAAAGCAAGTTAAAGATGGTGAACATGATAAGGCCACCGTTTCTATCTTTTGCTTGATGGATTATCTAATTTATGTTATATCTTTGTAGTTTTCCATCGTGTTATTATTACTATCATGTTAAGAATGTTTGAGAACTCACTTATCCTGAGAAGAATGCCATTGAAGGAGGAAGACACAATGTTAGACTGTCTTGAATCATGCCAAAGAAACTTTTTGGATAATTGACTCAAACGCGCTTGTTATCTTCACAAGTATTAAGAGAAAGGAGGGAAAATGGAAAAAAAAAAAAAAAGAAGAGCATATTATGCTATATATGCTTATTTTGATGATATTTATTTATCGATAATTATTTTTAAAAACTTGTGTTTGTTTATTAATTAAGTGATTTCATATGATTCATTTATCATATATAAATTGGTAGTAAAGTATCAAATATGTGTTTTTGCTAAATTAATCATGTAAAGCACATCGCTAACAACCTCTGACAAGTTTTTTTATTATTATATATTTTGTTGAAAATTTAGGTAATTTTAAAGAGTTGTTAATTTTTTTTAGATTTTTTGGGATTTGTTTTGGATTTTCAATTAAGAAAATTTAAATGTATCAAATTATTATTTTAGTTATAGTTTAGGTAAAAGTGTCGTAGTAGTCCTTATAGTATGCATTAGATTGCATTTTAGTCTTTTTATTGAAGATTCAACAAACTAGTGTGACGGGACTAGACTTTCAGTCTCGCAATCCATGCAGCCTTAGGCGATTTCTTTGACTCAAATATGCCTAAGTCAGCCTAACTCCCACAAAGTGAGGATTCTCACAGAATTCCTCTAAAGCACCAATTTATATAGCAGAAACAACTTAAGCCAAAAGAATGCTCAAAAGAACAAAATAGCCATAGAAAAATAATGCACGAGAGGTGTTTGAGTAAATGCTCTCAAAGAATAATATTAATCAAGGAATTCAGGATATAATGGGTGATTTACAACTAAGGGGGAAGCTCTCTATTTCTAGTTGAGCTCCCTCAAATCCAATGGTTTAGCTAAATTTACATCGATGGATGAGATGAAGCCTATCCCTACAATTAAAAGATTTAAAAGATTTACACAATCAAATCAAATCTAATCTTACTATCACGGGGCTAGGATTTTAGTCTCACAATCTGTGCGGCCTTAGGCGATTCCTTCGACTCAAATATGCCTAAGTCAGTCTAACTTCCCCAAATTGAGGGTTCTCGTAGAATTCCTCCAAGGCACCAATTTATATAGTGAAAATAACTCAAGTCAAAAGATTGCTCAAAAGAACAGAATAGCCATAGAAAAATAATGCGCGGGAGGTGTTTAAGTAAATGCTCTCAAAGAATTCTATTACTCTAAGAATTCAGGATACAATGGATGATTTACAACTGAAGGGGAGGCTCTCTATTTATAGTTGAGCTTCCCTGAATCCAATAGTCTAGCTAAGTTTACATCGATGAACGAGATGAAACCTATCCCTACAATTAAGGGATTTATAAGATTTACACAATCAAATCAAATCAAATCTTATTAGATTTTATTCTCCTCAATCTTCTAAGATTAATTTCCCTATTTACCAAGGTAGCCTAATTTCCCATATTTGTCTCACTGGGCCACCAAGGCTTTAAGTAAACAGGCTTCGTCACTTGTTCTTTGAATTGGGCCAGCTCTCGTGGGTCAAGTGATCCCCATCTAATCAATAAACCCCATCGTATGCATTTTGTGTAATGGTCATAGGCTTTGCACCTTGGCCTATGACATTCTCCCCAACTCATTCTCGCAACGCCCTCGTTGTGCCTTCGGAATGGCACTGACTTAATTCGCCTTGGAACTTTCTCGTCGCCTTAACTCTTTCCCGACTAGTCTCACTATCAGGTAGTCTTGCCCCTTGCAACATTCACCTCAACTTTTGTCGTCTCTTAACTCAAACCATTTCACTCGTCCGTACATCTCGTTTGCAAGAAGCCGCCATTCTCACATGCCCACATTATGACTTGCCTTAATCAGGATCCGCTTGATTCACACAACTGGGCTTTCACATGCCCATGTTGAACATTGTGTTGACCTTGAGTTTTCCCAACAACTTCGGTCTGTACGCCCCTCGACTTCCCCGCTTTAGAACTTTGAAAGGGTCCCTATGTTCTCTCCAAGCCAACAAGTCAGAATGCAAAACACTATCAAAGTGTTCAAAATGTACCTTACTCGCAGCATTTACTCGTCTCAACTGTCCAATTTGCATCACCATTTTACCCTCAATGTTTGATGCACAACCCACCTTTCTCCTAGGTGATAGCTCCAATGATAGCTCAATAGGCTTCATATCGATTTCATGCCTCACTAGCATTTCCAAAGTGACTTCCTTAGCAGTCCAATCTACCGAGTCAATGTTTTTTCCATACGAAACATCCTCGACTAGCTGGATTACCAACAACACATTGGTCCCAACCTTCATATATCGATTCACTAGCATAACAATTCGTGACAACGGACCATCAATGATATGAATGCAATCGGTAAAAGGAAAAAGAACCGCCTTAATCCTGTCAAGAAAGTTTAAGCCAAGCACAAAATCGTAATCATCTAACTAGATTACTTTAAATTTTCATTGCCTTTCATTTATCGATTTGTAGCTCCACTCCTTGAGCTACTCCTACAGTTGGGGCCTCCTTGGAATTTATCGTCTTGATATTCTTATTTGATTTCCTAATTGAGAGACCAAGTTTGCTTGCAACTTTTTTCGACATAAATAAGTCTGATGATCTCATATCAATAAGAGGACTCCTCTTCTGGCTTGCAATGTTGATGTCCACAAATATCAACCCTACCTACTTATTACTCCTTTTACAGGCATGAGTACCATTGAATTAAACTTTAATGCCTTCTTCTCATCGAGCTTCGTTTTCTTTCCCTCACTGATCGCAGATTGGTTGAATTACTCTGGATAGTCCCGCAACTTATGTGGCCCACAACACAAGAAGCACTTCACTGGCTTCTTCTCGCTTTCATAAGCCCTCTTGGCTTCGACTCTACTCGCAATCGAACTAAGCTTCATGGGCATTTCTTTCAGCTTATCATCCCTTCTGATAGCTGAAAACACTAATTTCTTTAGAAAATTTTGCACCATATGTGGTCCTTGACAAAGAAAACATTTTATCTTGTTCTCATTGTCCTTTAGTTGTTGAGTCTCCGCTTCTCATTTTGTGTTTTCCCATTGACACTATTATCGTCGTTATACCCCTCTTCATCTTCCTTATGGTCTCCATTACCATTGCCCTTCCCATTGGGCTTGGAAGACTCGAACTTATCTTTCTTTGGACCAAGCTTTATAAAGGACTCTACCTCAGCCATGGCTACAGTAAGCTTGGTGATA
The DNA here is from genome assembly GCA_025698515.1 of Gossypium sturtianum. Lineage (NCBI taxonomy): Eukaryota > Viridiplantae > Streptophyta > Magnoliopsida > Malvales > Malvaceae > Gossypium > Gossypium sturtianum. The sequence continues at coordinate 25,883,509 of CM046949.1, forward strand.
CCTTGCCGATGCAACTCATGTTTTGCCCACGACTTCAACCCATCTTCGAACCAATAGAATGCTTCTTTCTCACTCAATGATAATACTCTAGAATAACATATTTTTATGTATTAATTACATATTTATTTTGAGTATGATCCTACTAATTTGAGCTATTTATGGTTTTTTATCTTGTAGGGACTAAATTGAAGGCAAAAGGAAATTTGGGGGAAAAATCGTAAATTTGAATATAAATTAGGCCAGCATGCGAAGTAGGGGAGAAGTGGTGCAAAAAATGCAAAGTGTGGAAGATTTTAGAGCCAAAATGCAAAATAAGAGATTTTATAGCACAAGACTCTATTTTAATTCCAATTATATTAGGATAATTATTAAGGATAATTATTTAGATTTAATTTTAGCATTTATCTTTATTTATCTTTTATTTATCTTTATTTATCTTTTAGAGTTTAATTAGGAATAGACTAGGTTTCCTAGTACTATAAATAGAGGATGGAGTGACACAAATTTCACATCATCTTTTTCTGTAAACACTCTCTCCCCCATAAAGTTTAGCCTTTTGTTCTTTCCATATTTTTCAATAAAAATTCTATTTCTATTACATTTATTTTTTTTCCTCAAAAATCATGAGCCACTAAACTTATCTAGCCAAAGGTTGTCGAAATTCCCCAAAAAGGGTTTATGAGGCTTAGAATCCGCGCTTAGCCTCCTCAACGAGTATTCATCGCTTCTCCGCACTACGGGACTGACGCTTCCGTCCATGTCCCTTTAAAAGTGATCTTTTCATCTTGTGCAAAGGTGGCCGCTTTGTATGTTTTGGGAAGGTCGATTCGTTAGCTTACTGCGTCAGAGGTTGGTGAGCCCAAGAGACAAAATGGCGTGGCATTCTCCATTGAGAAGTGATGATCTAGCATAAGATGGTCCCACAAAAGCGACTGTTGGCTAGAGTCAGGTTCCTCTAAATCGTAAGTCTAAAATTTTGGAGCTGGTGGTCGTAGGCGTCCTCTTCCACTATAACTGGTTTATTCTATTTGAGAAGGATCACTTAAAAGCTGATGATTGAACCCAAGGCGGATCGAGACAACCAGATGTTGGAATCTATCCATAAGAAACTCATTTTCCTCAACTCTACTTATCTCTACTATTTTAATTTTAATTTTTGCAATTTTGATTCAACCAAAACTCTTAATTCTATTTTTATTTTATTTTTCCAGATCAAAACTTTTAATTTTGTTTTTTTAGGTATGCAGGTTTTCTTGGGCACGACTCTATCCAGTATTTCGAGGAACAAGCAATTGTGCAAATCCAATCCCTAAGGATTTGACCCTACTTCCCTTATACTATTATTTTTATTATTTTATAGGGATAGTATATTTTTTGTGCTCTCAACGACCGCATCAAATTTTGGCGCCGTTGCTGGGGACTGGTAACGTACTAATCTTATTTCTTTGTTTCTTATGACCAGATCTACTCCAGGTATTCTTGTGTTTGATTCAGAAATAGAGAAGACTGCGAGAGCTAATCGCAAGGAGACAAAGTTACGGAAAAAGCAGTCAGGAGTGGTTGGGACTCAGAGTAACCCACCACTAGAAATCGAAATCGAAATCGACGACAAAGTAGAGTCTAGGGTTAACGAAAACCCTACTCAAATATTTGAAAGTAAAAAAATAGAAGTCGATTCATCAGAAGAAGTGTTTAACGCTAGGGTTAACAAAAACTCGAATCTAGCACATCAAACAATTGCTCAAACAATTCGGCATCTGGCCGAAGCTCTGGCAGAACAACTACCATTGTGCATCACGTATCCTACTATGGATATTGATTTTGAACTGAAGTCAGGTTTAATCCAGTTACTGCCAACTTTAGTGGGTTGCAAAATGAAAATCCTCACAAACATCTGAAAGAGTTTTATATGGTTTGTCTTAGCATGAAACCTCAGGGGGTAACTGAGGATCAAATCAAATTGCGTGCTTTCCCTTTCTCCCTAGCAGATTCTGCTAGGGAATGATTGTTTTATTTACCTCCTAGATTTATTACAACTTGGGCTGATCTTTCTCGTTTGTTTCTCAATAGGTTCTTTCCAGTATCACGTGCAGCTGAGTTAATAAGGGAGATAGTTGGGATAAGGCAAAAAGAATCAGAGTCTCTTTACGACTATTGGGAACGATTTAAGAAATTGTGTGCAAGTTGCCCACAACATGGTATTACGGAAAGTCTCTGCTCCAATACTTTTGTGAAGGCTTAAATCCCATAGAGATGAATATGGTAGATGCAGCCAGTGGAGGAGCGTTGGTCAACATGACTCCTCAACAAGAAAGGGACTTGATATCCACGATGGCTGCAAATACTCAGCAATTTCAAGCCAATCCTGAGCCCATTAGAAGGGTTAACCAACTAAGTAATTCAACCTTAGAAGATAAATTTGATAGACTTACTAATATTTTGAATTCTCTTTTTACAGAAAAAGTAAGACAGGCCCGGCTATGTAGAATATGTGCTAAACTTGAGCATACAACTGATGCATGTCCTAGTTTGTATGATAATACTATGGCCCATTTGGATGCTGCGGGGAACTTTCTTGGGCCACCACAAAGGTGATATGACCCCTACGCTAATATCTACAACCTAGGATGGAGAGACCATCCCAACTTGAGTTATGGGGAAAACCTGCAGTATAACCAGCCATACCAAAATCAGTTTCTACAATAAACGCAAGATTCAGGTATCTCTCTAGAAACCATGGTCAATAAATTAACAGCTAATGTGCTTGATTTCCAACAGCAGATACAGCGACAAACTGTTGATTTCCAACAGTAAATACTATGATAAAATCTTGATTTCTAAAAAGAAATAAAAGATTTTCAACAGAAAACCGAGGCGTCTATAAGAGAGTTGACCACATCAATTGAGAAAATAAACTCATAAGGGAAGCTGCCATCACAAACGGAACCTAATCCAAGACAACATGCAAATGTAGTGACATTGCGAAGTGGAAAAGTACTAGAACCAATTCCTGGTAGAAATCTTGGCCAAGATTCTGCCCAAGAAAAGCCCGAAAATGATGAACAGGTCCGAATGAAACCTCCATTACCTAAAATTCAACCTCCATTTCCAGGACGATTAAATCAATGTCAAAAAGGTAAAGAAGACAAGAAGATCCTTGAAACATTAAGAAATGTCGAGATCAACATACCACTGTTGGATGCCATCAAACAAATTCCGCGTTATGCCAAGGTCTTTAAAGAGCTCTGCACCAACAAGCGAAAATTAACTGGTCATGAAAGGGTAAGCGTTGGTGAGAATGTATCCACAGTGTTACAGTGAAAGATGCCAGTGAAATGCAAAAATAGGGGCATGTTCACAGTACCATGCAAAATAGGCCACTTAGGAATTAAAAAAATCTATGTGTGATGTAGGGGCCTCTATAAATGTAATGCCTTTTTCTATTTATGAATCACTGAACGCAGGTTTTTTGACGAAAATAAGTGTTATCATTTAGTTGGCAGACATGTCTATTATGCATCCCGAAGGAGTCCTTGAGGACGTATTAGTGAAAGCCAATGGACTTATCTTTCCTGCGGACTTTTATGTGATAAAATGGAAGAGGATAAAGCTCCTGGGTCTTCAGACATCTTGTTGGGGCGACCTTTTCTTAGTACTGCAAATACTAAGATTGACGTGCACAGCAGAACCCTCACGATGAAGTTTGACAGAGAGATCGTGAAGTTCAACGTTTATGACGCTATTAGTCACCCAAGTGAAATATTGAACGTAAACCGTGTCGACATAATTGACTCATTAGTAGAAGAAACTTTTGAGTCATCTTATGGAGATAAATCTAAAATGATGTTTGATGATTTTGATTCTGTTAATAAATTATTGGATCCTATGGATACTAAACTTCTACCTTTTGTTGTGCAGGCACCAAATCTGAAATTAAAACCACTTCCCGAGCATCTCAAGTGCGCATTTTTGGAGAATGATGAGACCATTGCCAACTTAAAAGGGATTAACCCCCTGACAGGCATACATAAGATTTTCTTGGAGGAAAAATGAAACCAAAGCAAGGAGCGCAAGGACGATTGAACCCAAATATGGTGGATGTGGTAGAAAAGGAGAATTTTTAAGCCCATACGAACGAAAGAATCCAGCTGGAACAGCCCCAATACTAGTTAGGGCGTCAAGCTAGCCACGTTAAACAAGCACTTGTTGGGAGGCAACCCAATTTTTATTTTTCTTTATTTTATTTTATTTTATTGGGTAATAATTCATTTCTCTTCTTTTATCTAGGTAAACCGAGGCGAAAATAGGAAGAAAATGGAGAAAAAAATAAAAAAAATGGTATGGAACAGCGCTTATCCTATCCCTATTCCAACCAGGAATAGCGCATCCTCGCTCATGCCTACCCAAAACCTGTGACCAAACAACCAACCCTTCAGCCAAACATCCCTCCTATACACCCCCAAACCTTAAAAATTTATTCCATATTTTACTCAAACCCCCACCAGCCGCCGTACCTTCTTAATCACTCCACCGACCACCGATTTTTCAAGCACCATGGTAAGGACCGATTTTTCAAGCTAGCCACGTTAAACAAGCACTTGTTGGGAGGCAACCCAATTTTTATTTTTCTTTATTTTATTTTATTTTATTGGGTAATAATTCATTTCTCTTCTTTTATCTAGGTAAACCGAGGCGAAAATAGGAAGAAAATGGAGAAAAAAATAAAAAAAATGGTATGGAACAGCGCTTATCCTATCCCTATTCCAACCAGGAATAGCGCATCCCTGCCTCATGCCTACCCAAAACCTGCAGCCAAACAACCAACCCTTCAGCCAAACATCCCTCCTATACACCCCCAAACCTTAAAAATTTATTCCATATTTTACTCAAACCCCCACCAGCCGCCGTACCTTCTTAATCACTCCACCGACCACCGATTTTTCAAGCACCATGGTAAGGACCGATTTTTCAAGCTAGCCACGTTAAACAAGCACTTGTTGGGAGGCAACCCAATTTTTATTTTTCTTTATTTTATTTTATTTTATTGGGTAATAATTCATTTCTCTTCTTTTATCTAGGTAAACCGAGGCGAAAATAGGAAGAAAATGGAGAAAAAAATAAAAAAAATGGTATGGAACAGCGCTTATCCTATCCCTATTCCAACCAGGAATAGCGCATCCCTGCCTCATGCCTACCCAAAACCTGCAGCCAAACAACCAACCCTTCAGCCAAACATCCCTCCTATACACCCCCAAACCTTAAAAATTTATTCCATATTTTACTCAAACCCCCACCAGCCGCCGTACCTTCTTAATCACTCCACCGACCACCGATTTTTCAAGCACCATGGTAAGGACCTGCAGCCGAGCCGCCGCTGATCCACCCTTCACCATCAACAACTGCCGACGTCGATTCTCGGTGCCCCAACACGTCAACTTAGCTGACGAATGCCTTCCCCTCCTTTATCTCCTCCACGCGACTCTGAACCTTCTCTTCCTTCTAGCTATGCATGAACGACAGTGACTACATGGGGAGTTTTCCTAAAACCTTTTTCTTTCACATATTTGTTTTCCTTTTTCTTTCACATCGAGGATAATGTATTTTAAGTAGGGAAGGCATTCCTCATTATTTCTGTCATTTTATCTGCTGCTTTTACTGTTGTGTTACTGTTTCTGCTGCCTTGTGCTCGTTTCTGCCCATATTTTTTTAAAAAATATTCTGCCTCTTTTCATGCCCAAGAATTTGACCAAGACTTGCCCACTATTTGACCTACATGCATGATTCTTGTCTACTGAGTTAGTTATGATTTTGCTTGTTTGATTTTATCTCTACTGTTTTATTTCTTTTAGGCTAAATAATTATGATTAATAGAGTTAGCCCTATCTTGCTTATAGTAAAATCGATTAAGTCTAAATGTAAAGAGAACACTTAATGAAAATTGCATGCTGAATTTCTGTTCATGACTGTTAGGTAGTTGCCGAAACTTATTTTTGACACTTGATTGTTTTTTTTCCTAGTCCTCCAAATTAAAATTCTGTTTCATTATAATAAATTGTGATGCTTCCGTGGTTATGAGTACAGCTTAAAACATGACTGACTGAGTAACTGGGGTAGGGTGCTTGGGTTGTCATCCTATTTTGTGTCAAAAGGTTGTGTGACGTGTTAGGTAACTCCGGTAACCGGAATTAAATAAATTTTTAGGAATATGTTGGGCTGAGTAACCGGGGTGGGGTGCTTGGCTGTCATCTCTCTTCGCGTCAAAAGGTTCGATATGTTCTTAAGAAAAATATAATAAATTAGGAGTAATTTGGGCTGAGTAACCGGGGTGGGGTGCTTAGGTTTCATCTCTCTTCGCGTCAAAAGGTTCAATGTATTCTTAAGCAATAATAATATTAAAAAAAAGGAAGAAATGATGTATTAATAAAATTGCATTTGGAGACTAAAGGTGGAAACAAATAATGTGTCTTGGTAAGTTTAGTAAATTACCTAATTTTCATGAAATAATCCAAGTCAATTTTAATTTTTGTGTGTATTAATTGGAATACTTTTTCAGTTTTACTTAAAGCAAGCTAAAGGTTCTCTTTATTTTTCATATGCATTATGCCTACTTTTTATAAAACTTTGGAGTGGTATTTCAATCATGCCAAAAGTTCTAATTTTCATAGTGGATAGGAACCATACTTGAGGGCAAGCATGGGCTAAGTAGGGAGATTTGATAATACTCTAGAATAACATATTTTTATGTATTAATTACATATTTATTTTGAGTATGATCCTACTAATTTGAGTTATTTATGATTTTTTATCTTGTACAGACTAAATTGAAGGCAAAAGAAAATTTGGGGGCAAAAAGTGTGAATTTGAAGATAAATTGGGCCAGCATGCTAAGTGGGATAGAAGTGGTGCCAAAAATGCAAAGTGTGGAAGATTTTAGAGCAAAAATGCAAAAGAAGAGATTTTATAGCACAAGACTCTATTTTAATTCCAATTATATTAGGATAATTATTAAGGATAATTATTTAGATTTAATTTTAGCATTTATCTTTATTTATCTTTTATTTATCTTTATTTATCTTTTAGAGTTTAATTAGGAATAGACTAGGTTTCCTAGTACTATAAATAGGGGATGGAGTGACACAAATTTCACATCATCTTTTTCTGTAAACACTCTCTCCCCCATAAAGTTTAGCCTTTTGTTCTTTCCATAAGCCACTAAATTATCTAGCCAAAGGTTGTCAAAATTCTCCCAAAAGGGGTTTATGAGGCTTAGAATCCGTGCTTAGCCTTCTCAACGAGTATTCATCGCTTCTCCACACTACGGGACTGACCATTCCGTCCATGTCCCTTCAAAAGTGATCTTTTAATCTTGTGCAAAGGCGGATGTTTTGTATGTTTTGGGAAGGTTGCACAGTCGGTTCGTTAGCTTACTACATCAGAGGTTGGCAAGCCCAAGAGACAAAATGGCGTGGCATTCGCCATTGAGAAGTGATGATCTAGCATAAGATGGTTCTATAAAAACGATTGTTGGCTAGAGCCAGGTTCCTCTAAATCGTAAGTCTAAAATTTTGGAGCTGGTGGTCGTAGGCATCCTCTTCCACTATAACTAGTTTATTCTGTTTGAGAAGGATCACCTAAAAGCCGAGGATTGAACCCAAGGCGGATCGAGACAACCAGAGGCTGAAATCTATCCATAAGAAACTCATTTTCCTCAACTCTACTTATCTCTACTATTTTAATTTTAATTTTCGCAATTTCGATTCAACCAAAACTCTTAATTCTATTTTTATTTTATTTTTCCAGATCAAAACTTTTAATTTTTGTTTTTTTAGATACGCAGGTTTTCTTGGGCACGACTCTGTCTAGGATTTCGAGGAACAAGCAATTGTGCAAATTCGGTCCCTGAGGATTTGACCCTAATTCCCTTATATTATTATTTTTATTATTTTGTAGGGATAGGATATTTTTGGTGCTCTCAACGACCGCATCACTCAAGTTAGAGATTTGAAGCATTAGCTCACTGAACGTCCGAACATACTCTCGAACATTGTCTTGTTGAGTAAGACGACGCAACTTGGCCCGAGCCTCCTTCTTTGCATACTGTAGGTAAAACTATTTCTTCAACTTTATTTGGAACTCCTCCTAAGTCTCAATCGTGTTCCCACCACGCTTCTCATCTGTGAACCTACGACGCCACTACAAGAGAGTAACATTAGTAAAATAAATTGAAGTAGTGTTTACCTTAACAACATCATCCTCGATGCTCATTGCTCAAAAGTATTATTCCATCTCCCACAAGAAGTTGTCCACTTCCTTTACGGACCTTGCACCCTCGAACTTCTCTAGTTTGGGAACATCTATTGCTCTTTGCTTCAGCTTTGAAGCCAACATCCCATTACTCAAAGCAGCCTCACAAATCGAAAGCTCCCTCTTAAGCTTCGCGATCTCCTCTTTCAAGTCTGACACCATAGCCTCAAGAGCACCATCCCTCCCCGTCAGGTTACTTGTAATGGAATTGGGCACCCTTTTCATCTTTTCCACATTGGAACCAAGAGAATCTAATACAAAATCTTTGAACTGCTCCTCCATTGAGTCAAACTCACCTGTACGTCCATTGACCAACTCGAATGTCTCCCTCATGTCCCCCACAAACTCCTCGAGATTGACCACTCGTCCTTCTAAATTTGACAACATGTCCTTCGAACAACTTACTTTTTTTTCCTTCCCACAGGTCTCTATTGCCTCATTCTAATCGATAACTTCTTTTGACATCTCGAACGGTGCCTTCACAACCTTAGCCCTGATACCAACTATTACGAGGCTAGAACTTTAGTCTCGCTATCCATGCAGCCTTAGGCGATTCCTTCAACTCCAATATGCCTAAGTCAGCCTAACTCCCACAAAATGAGGATTCTCGTAAAATTCCTCCAAGTCACTAATTTATATAGCGGAAGCAACTCGAGTCAAAAGATTACTCAAAAGAACAAAAATAGCCACAAAAAAGTAATGCACGAGAGGTGTTTAAGTAAATGCTCTCAAAGAATTCTATTACTCTAAAAATTTAGGATACAATGGATGATTTACAACTGAGGGGGAGGCTCTCTATTTATATTTGTGCTCCCCTAAATCCAACGGTCTAGCTAAATTTACATCGACAGACGAGATGAAGCTTATCCCTACAATTAAGGTATTTACAAGATTTACACAATCAAATCAAATCTAATCTTATCAGATTTTATTCTCCTCCATTTTCTAAGATTAGTTTCCCTATTTACTAAGGTAGCCTAATTTCCCATGTTTGTCTCACTAGGCCAAGAAGGCTTCAAGTAGACAGACTTCATCACTTGTTCTTCGAATCGGGCCAACTATCGTGGGTCAAATGATCCTCATCTAATTGATAGACCCCGATGGGATGCATTTTGTGCAATGGTCACGAGCTTTGCACCTTGGCCTGTGACACTAGTTTCTACACGTTGGATGAATGAGCAAAATAGTTTATCTGTTAAATATGTGTTGCTAAATGCTTATTTTAGAGTTTTATATAAAGCATAATAATAAATTTAACCATCGATATTTACACATTTATTCAAATTAGCTCATATTCTTTTATTTGGAATAAATTGATCCTCAACCATTTATTGTTGATGTGACATTATTTTATTTTATATATCAAGTCAATAAATAATTTAAATTTTTTTGAAATTTCAAATTTTTAAAAATTATAATTTCAAAATTTTTGAAAAAGACTATTCAAAAATTTAAAAATAAAACCTAAAAATAAAATAAAATTACAAAAATTACAAAAGTTGAAACAATAATACAAGAAAAATTATATTTATTAAGGGTAAACTACACATGTAGTCACCCAACTCTTGGTAAGTTTTTTTTTTTAGTCACCCAACTATAAAAAGTTATAAAACAATCACCCAAGTTTTCAATTTTTTTTCTTGGTCATAAGTGATGGAAAGATGACGTGGTAGCTTTTAAAATTGACATAATAACCCTCAACATTTATACATTGTGTTAGTTTAGTCTTGATTCTAAAAAAAATTAACCCTCAACATTTACACATTGTCAAAACCATTTTAAAATCGGGTTTTGAAAATGTGGATCGATTTTAAAAACAAAAATGGGAGTCGCCACCAATCCTTTTTTATTTAGGTGTGATTGGATCACCTTGTAAATCGTTTTATTTAAAAACATTCAATTTTGGTCCACAAAAAACAAGAAAACGGGTTCGGGAGTCGGTTACATATGAGGAAGGGTTAGCACCCTCGTAACGCCCAAAATCGGCACCTAATCGATAAAATCATGTCCGAATATTGAAAATAAAGAAAGTTAGAAAATATAATCCTTTTATTAGAAAGAAAACCAAGACTTACCTATCCCAAAGAAATAAAGCACTTTACCCAGTAAGTTAAGGTATAGCATCTCATGACTTTAAAATTAAGCTCGTCTTTATTTGAGGAAATTCCTACCTCAAGACGCAAAATGTCGAACCCAATAAGTTAAGGCACAACACTTTGAATTCCCAAGAATAGGTTTTTTTATTTTGAAATTTGAAATTTCTTTATTCCGAAGGAATATAAACATCACATCCAGTACGTTAGGACACGACATTTTTTAAACCCTCGTAATTAAAGTCATCTCATGATTTGTAAAGCTTGTTAAAATGGTATTTAGTTATTTAGCCAAACGGAAAATCGCAACCCAGTACGTTAGGGTACTATTTCTCGAATTTCTAAATACCAAAACATTGCCTTATTTTAAAATATAGTAAGCTTGCAAAAATGTATTTTTATTTTGAACAATAATCCATGTAACAATATCGCATTTGTAAACTATCATACAAAAATATTAAAAAAAATGATCATAATACAATAGATACAATATAAAATACAACTAAAATAACTACACTATAGTAATCATAAAATAATAAATAAATAAAAGGGCATTATATGAACAAATAAAATATATAAAGCAATATACATAAAACAATTAAAAATACTAAGTAAATATAAGCTTTTCATGCAAGATTAAATAATAAAATAATTAATAAAAAAGATATATAAGATGGATAATTAAACAATGCATAAAACCTTTTTAAAATATATATATAGCATAATAATAAAAAAATTATATTAAATAAAATAGTAAATAACGAAAATATATGTATATATGTAGTACATTAATTATAAAATTATATACATAATATAAACAATATAAATAAAATAGGTTAGATAATATAAATAAATTTTATATATAAAAAAACTTTAGAAATAATATATAATAATACTATATAATATGTATAAAAAATGTAATAAATAATATATTAATAATATATAATAAAAAATAATATTAAACCACATAAAATGAATAATAATTAAATACATATAATAGGTTAGTACATATAAAAATATTTATAAAACTTAAATTATCAATAAATTAATATACAAGTAAAAAAGTATTTAATAAGTTAAAACATTTAATATAATAATAAAATGATTTAAATTAAAAATAACAAAAAAAAATAAAGAAAAAAAAGAAATCAGGATCAAATAACAATAAAAATAAATAAAAGGGGGTTAAACTAGCAATTAAAGCAAATATAGAAGGGCTAAGTTTAAATGCACGTTAAAATACAGGGATTAATATAGAAATTATTCAAAATTTTAAAACGGCATCGTTTCGATTTTTTTAACCTTCAAAGCAGTCCTGGGTTCAATTAAAACAAACATAAACTTTAGGGTTAATTTAAAATAAAAGAAAAGTTGATTTGAACGAAATTAAAAATAATAAAAATTACGGAAGGGCTGAAATGGTAATTAAACCATTAAATGAAAAACACGCGGATCTGATCCCGTTCGGGTCGGGTCAACACGCGGATCTGATATCCGCTAAACGACACCGTTTCTTATCTGTTATATAAACAGAGAATTAGCTAAAAAAAATCATTTAAACACTTTTTAAAAAAAAATATCAGAGGCCATTAAAAATTTTCTCTGGCCTTCGCTTTATGCCCGATTCGCTTCGAGTTCCGCGCGACGATCGGGTACACGCAGCGCCGTCACGTCAGACAATGTCGAGAGAGATGAATCTCCCCACTTTGAAACCGAAACGGAGGTAGTCTTCTTTCCTTTGTTTATTTTAACAGCGTATGTATGTATATACAAAAAAAATAGTGTAAATCGAAGAGAAATGAAAAGACGAAAAAGAATAAATCACCTCTGATTGGGTTATTTTATTTCGGTGTATTTTTCTGTATATTGTGTATTCTCTGTTTTTATTTCTTTTTTTTTTCTCTCCCTTGTTTACAGATTTTTGGGGTTTAAATAGACCCGAAAATAATAAAAAAGGAAATACAAGATATTTGCCATTTTTGCTTGTTGTTTCTTTCCTTTTCTTGCAGGGCAGAGAAGATCTCGCGACAGTGAAATGATTAGGGCGCGGATCCTGGCGCGACCGGGGGCTTTGCTAGCGGAATGCGATGCGATTGGTGGGCGCGAAGAGCTGTGGTGTGAGGGCTGGGGTGCTCCGGCGCGAGGCTGAGGCGAAGCCTGCGGCGCCTAGGGTTTCCCAGAAACCCTAGGCCACTGAGATTTGTTAAAGTTGGGCCCTTTTGGGCCGTTTCTATTATTGGGTCTTAGCTGGGTCTGGATAGAGACTGTAAGTGGGCTAAGGGTGTAAGTGGGTTGCTAGGTATTGGGTTAAGGGTGCAAATGGGTTTTAGTAATAAACATTTTTTTATTTTTGGTTTTATTCTGGATAAAAATGGGCCCGGGCAAAATGGCCTTATTACAGCTGCCCCTCTTTGCTCATTGTCGTGTAACGAGAATAGAGCAAAGATAATAAAAGGACCAATTTTACCCGATCTTGGCCGAGCCCCGACTTCTTGATCCTCGCATTCTTCAAATGACTCCAAATCCACTGCAACTTCACCGGTATTGGAACTTCATCTTGATTTCAGCAAGTTTGATAGCTTCAACTTCATGAAGGCAGTATCCACTATCTTTTGATCTACTCCACTGCAAACTCAGGGAGACAAGATCTGATGTCTTCGATCTGTTTCTACAACTTCAAGAATGCCAGATCTATTATCTTCGGTCTGCTCCACTGCAAACTCAGGGATGCCAGACTGGTGGTTTAAATTTGTTCCACTACTGCTTAGGGAGACAAGATTTATCATTCGATCTTGGTCCACTATCTTTTGCTAGGGGTGACAAGATCTACAATCTTTGACCTATTCCACTGCTTTGTCGTGAGATAGGCTGGTGGCTTAAATTTGTTCCACTACGCTTAGGGAGACAAGATTTGCCATTCGATCTTGGTTCCCTCTCGCTAGGGTGACAAGATTTACAATCTTTGACCTATTCCACTTCTTTGTCGTGGAAATAGGGTCAGTGGCTTAAATCGTTCCACTCATCGCTAGGGAGACAAGATTTGCCGCTTCGATCTTGGTTCCCACTTGCTTGGGGTGACAAGATCTACAATCTTTGACCTATTCCACTGCTGGTCGGGAGATAGGGCGATGGCTTAAATCTGTTCCACTACTGCTTAGGGAGACAAGACTTGCCGTTCGATCTTGGCTCCCTACTGTTTAGGGTGACAAGATCTACAATCTTTGACCTATTCCACTGCTGGTCAGGGAGATAGGACTGGTGTCTTCGATCTGCTTCCTGCAAACTCAGGAATTATCAGATCTACTATTTTTAATCTGATCCCTGTAAGCTTAGGGATCGCCAGATTGATGTCTTCGATCTGCTTCCCGCAAACTCAGGAATGACAGACTGCTATCTTCTACCTTGCTACATAACCTGTAGAATGGGTATATGCTTATGTCTAATAATTAGGATGCCTTGATCGAAATGTATCAAATGCTCCTAATTAGACATGTTATGATGTATGAAGATGATTCCTATTTCAAGGATTAGGATGCAATGACCGGAATGAATCAAATGCTCCTAATGAAATTTGCTATGATACAAGAATGTTATAAGTATGATTCCTATTCTAGGTGTTATCACTCATTTGTTTTTCCATTCTTGTTCATCAATCATGTCCTGCTCAACCAGCTTGCCCCAATGTAATTTCTGAGTCAAGCTCACTTGAACTTTGGGACATGAAGTTGGTATCTCCCACTGCAACTTCAGGGGAATGACATTTGATTTCTTCCATATTTCTGCTACCACTCAGAGGTAGAACTTGTATCATTTTCAATCCGTTACACCATTCCCTGGGTGTAATGACCAGATGTGTGTGTCTGCATAGATGCAGGGTATCCCGACAATGACCCCCTTTTACACTTGGATTGACCTTGTTCGTCATTTGTCGATATGGTATTACCAACGGAATTGTCTTACCCAATAAGAATCTGAAAAGATAATCATTTTTCAACGTTTTCAGCCCTTAGGCTTGGTGAGTTCTGAACAATAGTCATGTTTCAGATTCCTCATATTATTTAGAAGCTTCTAAAGTAATATGCGAAACTCCTTTTATGAAAGTGTTATTAGTCCATTAATCGTTATTTCAATATAAAATGCTTGAAAAATAACACGAGAATGGACGAGAAAGAAATTATTCAGGAGCATAGCTCAGAAAAAATAATTTAATTAAAGATAACCCAGGCAATAAAAGAAAATTGATTTGGGTGTATCTCAAAAGAATAAAGCAACCAAAGATAACAAAAAAAATGAGTAAGATAGAAGCTAGGTGCCCCAGATATCGCAGCCTGAGTTTCTTTGTTCCAACTTCTTGAGGACCATTTTAAACTCAATATGTGTTTAGGGGATCCGGAGTACTTTGTCGATGCCCCAAGACGCAGCAAACTTCCTCATTATTAATTTAGGCATAGCAAGACTACCGCATGCCCTATCTTTGTTCAAAATTTGAGCCGCCATTTTGGGTTTTCAGCTCAAAACCCCTTTGGTCTCAAAGCGCCCTTTGCGGGTTTTCGCTTTGGCCTCTCATTTTTCTTTTTTCTCTTCTTCTTCTTCTTCTTTTTTTTTTTTTTTTTGAATTTGAACTCAAGGTGCCCTTTGCGGGTTTTCACCTTGGTCCTTCCTCTTTCAGGTAAAATCTTTCTTGATTGACCCTGAATTCACCGGATTATGCGAGTCTTCACCATCTGTCTCGGTCAATATCAGTGCTCCTCTAGAACAGGCCCTATATAAGTCCTTCCCAGTTCGGCATATGCTTTCTTCTAAAATCGTTTTGTAGAAGAAAAATCTTTTTTATCATCAGGTTTCTTCGTAGAATTCCCTAAGATGAACTTCTTTAATCTAGGCTCGCATCATCTGGCCGTGGCAAATAGCTTTTAACCTTTCCTTCAATTAGGTTTCAATTGGCAAAACTATTTCTATTCCGATGAGAAATGTGTTGCCCCAGCAAAGGTCCTAGCCAACGTTTGATAGAGAGTAGTGATAGCTTCTTATGCCAATCTTTACAAGTCTTAGCCACCTTTTATTTTTTTTGGCAACTTTTGTTGCACTGTGATATGCTGTCTGATCTTTGGACAAACTGTAGACTTTGACTTTGTACAGTTATTTAAACGCTATCCTTTGTGGCATTTGATCTTTTTTTTTTTGATGAGTTTGATGACTTCGACCTTGTAACATTGGCATATGAAGCTACTTCCACTCTCTTAATGAAGTAAATGATAACTATGTCGATGAGTCGATATTGGCTAAAAGCTTTTGACGAGATTGACCCCATCACATCCATGCCCTACATATGGAAAATTTATGAAGAACTGGAGTAGGCATATGAATCTTGTCTCCTTAAATTCAATATATGCGGTATGACTGATGCAATCCCTTTCCATGGTGGATTAGTAGTGCCCGATCCTCTTTGTTTAGCCCGCTTCTTATTAGCCCAGGCATGTCCTGAAATGATCGTGCGAAAACATCTTTGAATTCTCGAAGATAACTCAATAATGTCTCGCCTTATTTCTGTGGTGAGCTAGGCTTCGATCTTCATTCCTTTCCTAGGCTCGCAATATCCATTGACCCTATGTAAGATGAGGTCTGTTTTTCATCTTGTTAAACCATTCTTAACAAGTCAGAAGATATGTCACAATCTCTGTCATCTTCAAAGTACTGAAATCCCCTAGACCCATATCTTATTCAAAAAGGGAGTCAGTAACAATGTCACTCATGACGTTGATATCTGGGTACCTGGGTACGAAGGCAAACGAATCCAAAGAATAAATGATTCAAAGGATGAGTATTTGTATGATATGGTTATGAATAAAGAATGAAAGAATATGATAAAAGAATATACAATATGAAATGGAAAGAATAAAAGAATATTTGCTTAAAAAAATGCATTTTATTGAAATAAAAATTTAGGACACAAGCCTATTTCACAAAAGGGTTCTTATTGCCTCTAGGCTTAAGGCAACAAGCATGTTTTACACATTACTATAGATCAACTCTTAAAATTTAGAGATCTCTTCCACAATCTCATTATTTAAAACATTCCAAGTACGTAAGAGCTTGGAAACTTCGTTCTCGATTCTCTCTTCGGATATGTCATTGGTGTTTTGATTCCCCGATTGTTAGGTTTCTGATGACTTCTTCAAGGAGTCACAACTCTCCTGCCCCCTCCTTCAATTATCATTGCTCCGTTCGACTCATCGAACTTTACAATCCCTATTTTAATAAGCCTTTCGACCAATTTCTTAAATGCCATGCAATTATCGATTGAGTGACCCGTTATTCCCGCGTGATACTCACATTGAGCATTCAAATCATACCATTTGGGGTATGGGGGTTGTATTGATTCCATGTAATGAGGAGCCACCACATGTTCATCAAATAGACTTTGATACAACTCTCTATATGTCATTGGAATTGGTGTAAACTGGAGTTGCTCATTGCTTTTCCTTGTGCCAGATTCTTTCCTTGATGAACCTTGATACCCAGTAGTCACTGTTTTTGGCTGTTTAACAGCAATCGACTTTGAGCACCCCATGCTTTTATTATCTGCTTCATTTTCTCCCTTCCTTGTGGCCATTCTTTTGTTACTTTCTCCTGTCTCGATCTTTCTACTTTTTATGGCATTTTCAATCATCTCTCCTGCCATCACTATATCCGCAAAGCTCTTAGTAGTACTTCCTATCATATGAGTGATGAATAGAGTCTTTAAGGTATTGATGAAGAGTATTGTAGTCTCCTTTTCTAGGAGTGGTGGCTGAACTTGCATGGCAACCTCTCTCCATCTTTGCGCATACTGCCTGAAGCTTCCATTTAGTTTCTTCTCCATGTTTTGTAAAGTAATTCTATCAGGCGTCATATCCGTGACATGGTTATATTGCTTCATGAAGGCTTGAGCTAAGTCTCTCCAGGAGCTAATGTTAGTGCGGTTGAGTTGATTGTACCACCTAGACGCTGCTCCCACCAAACTGTCTTGGAAATAATGAATCAGAAGTTGATCATTGTTCACGTAACCAGTCATCCGTCTACAAAACATAGTGATGTGGGCTTCAGGGCAACTAGTCCCGTTGTACTTCTCAAACTCTAGCATCCTGAATTTATGAGGAAGCACTAAGTCTAGAACCAGACTCAAGTCCTTAGCGTCAATACCATGATGATGGTCAGCATTTTCCAAAGCTTGGAACTTTTCTTCTAACCACCTACAACGATCCTCTAACTTCCTTGAAGATTCAATTCTTATTTCCTCTCTCTCTTCTATATCCAAATCAGGGATAATGGGGTTGGCAGGGTAATCTCCTGGGTTAGATCCCGAGCCCATTTGAAAGTTCATGGGTGGTCTAGGATTAGCTTGCCCCTGTTGAGGCCTAATCGTGATGGGTGGCCTTTGGAGATATTCCTCGGGCTGTGTTTGCACGTGTGGTGGAGTGAATCCCCTAGGAAAGTCCTCATTGTCTTCAGCATTGACTATGGGACCTTTTACTTTGTCCATTGCCCCACTCAGCAGCTGGGCCATTTGGGCCATCATATTCTTTTGGGCTTCCAACATTTGGTCCCTCATCTCTTGTTGGAGTTTTGCCATCTGCTCTTGCATCTGGTCTTGCATTTCTCTCTGGAATTGTTTCATCCTTTGGTCCATTTTCCTTGACTTTGCTCGTGTACCGTAAGGGTGTTTAGCTTCCAGATTTTCTTTCTCTCTCTTCAATTCTCTGTTATAATTTCAACTAATTAGACTATTTCTATGGACTTAAATGCATATGATATAATGTAATGCAAGTGCATGAATGCAAAGAAAGAGAGGCGTTGATTCTGAATTCAGTTACATTAGAAAAACTTTACTAGAAAATAAATTTCTTTACACAAAACGGATCGCATACACGGCCTTGTCCTCATAGTCCAAGTGAAAACATCAATCCCTTCTTCGCAAAAGTCAAGTCTTGCAAACTTCTAATAGATGCCTCCTCTAGCTCCTTTTTGCTTGATCTGGGACGCGACTCACTACTCCATAATACTCGTTAGCTTCTTCAAGAAAGTCGAGACGTGGTGATTCTCGATTTGTCTTTGTCAGCTTGAATCCTTTGGTAATAAAGTCTTGTATTCCTTCGCCTGCTATCAATCTTCTTTTGTTGTGTTCACTTAGACTATATTCGGACGAGACCGTATTATAATCCACTTTATCAAAAAACCCGTTTTCTTATGACAAACTTTTATATTTAGCAATCGAATTTGAAATCAACACCTCTTTTCTATGATATGAATGCAATCAAAATACAAGAAAACACGTTAGTATAGAAGAAATAAACAACATAGAACACCTATTTGGGTGACTACTAAGGTTTAGCATGATTCTACCTAGGGTGGGTTCCTATGTTCTCTACGTGTGGTTTAGCTCTAAAGTTGAGGTACCCGAACCAGCAGATTCCTCGATCCTCACCCATTATAGGCTCATATGGACCGAGTTCGGTTCAGGGGAATACATTTCCCTATGGCTGCACGGAGGTGAAAACCTCACGAAGACATAGGTACGGATGTATCCCGAAAGCGATTCACTATCCTGCACGGAGGTGAAAACCTCACGAAGGAGTAGCTTCTCGCTCCCACTTAAGGGTGTGACCACAGCGGTCATGCAAAGCAATGCAGAGATAATTTATACAAACAGAATCGCATGCAAATAAAAAGGATCATAATTTTTAAACCAAATTTTTAAACTCAGACATAAGGACATGAAATTATCGATTTTACGGCTTGACTCTCTTATTGTCCCCAGCGGAGTCGCCAAGCTGTCGAAACCATTTTAAAATCGGGTTTTGAAAATGTGGATCGACTTTAAAAACAAAAATGGGAGTCGCCACCAATCCTTTTTTATTTAGGTGTGATTGGATCACCTTGTAAATCGTTTTATTTAAAAACATTCAATTTTGGTCCACAAAAAACAAGAAAACGGGTTCGGGAGTCGGTTACATATGAGGAAGGGTTAGCACCCTCATAACGCCCAAAATCGGCACCTAATCGATAAAATCATGTCCGAATATTGAAAATAAAGAAAGTTAGAAAATATAATCCTTTTATTAGAAAGAAAACCAAGACTTACCTATCCCAAAGAAATAAAGCACTTTACCCAGTAGGTTAAGGTATAGCACCTCATGACTTTAAAATTAAGCTCGTCTTTATTTTAGGAAATTCCTACCTCAAGACGCAAAATGTTGAACCCAGTAAGTTAAGGCACAGCACTTTGAAATCCCAAGAATAGGTTTTTTTATTTTGAAATTTGAAATTTCTTTATTCCGAAGGAATATAAACATCACATCCAGTACGCTAGGACACGACATTTTTTAAACCCTCGTAATTAAAGTCATCTCATGATTTGCAAAGCTTGTTAAAAGGGTATTTAGTTATTTAGCCAAACGGAAAATCGCAACCCAGTACGTTAGGGCACTATTTCTCGAATTTCTAAATACCAAAACATTGCCCTATTTTAAAATATAGTAAGCTTGTAAAAATGTATTTTTATTTTGAACAATAATCCATGTAACAATATCACATTTGTAAACTATCATACACAAATATTAAAAAAAAAACGATCATAATATAATAGATACAATATAAAATACAACTAAAATAACTACACTATAGTAATCATAAAATAATAAATAAATAAAAGGGCATTATATGAACAAATAAAATATATAAAGCAATATACATAAAACAATTAAAAATACTAAGTAAATATAAGCTTTTCATGCAAGATTAAATAATAAAATAATTAATAAAAAAAGATATATAAGATGGATAATTAAACAATGCATAAAACCTTTTTTAAATATATATATATAGCATAATAATAATAAAAATTATATTAAATAAAATAATAAATAATCTAAAATATATGTATATATGTAGTACATTAATTATAAAATTATATACATAATATAAACAATATAAATAAAATAGGTTAGATAATATAAATAAATTTTATATATAAAAAAATTTAGAAATAATATATAATAATACTATATAATATGTAAAAAATGTAATAAATAATATATTAATAATGTATAATAAAAATAATATTAAACCACATAAAATGAATAATAATTAAATACATATAATAGGTTAGTACATATAAAAATATATATAAAACTTAAATTATGAATAAATTAATATACAAGTAAAAAAATATTTAATAAGTTAAAACATTTAATATAATAATAAAATGATTTAAATTAAAAATAACAAAAAAATAAAGAAAAAAAAAGAAATCAGGATCAAATAACAATAAAAATAAATAAAAGGGGTTAAAATAGCAATTAAAGCAAATATAGAAGGACTAAGTTTAAATGCGCGTTAAAATACAGGGATTAATATAGAAATTATTCAAAATTTTAAAACGGTCTCGTTTCAATTTTTTTAACCTTCAAAGCAGTCCTGGGTTCAATTAAAACAAACATAAACTTTAGGGTTAATTTAAAATAAAAGAAAAGTTGATTTGAACGAAATTAAAAATAATAAAAATTACGGAAGGACTGAAATGGTAATTAAACCATTAAATGAAAAACACGCGGATCTGATCCCGTTCGGGTCGGGTCAACACGCGGGTCTGATATCCGCTAAACGGCACCGTTTCTTATCTGTTATATAAACAGAGAATTAGCTAAAAAAAATCATTTAAACACTTTTTAAAAAAAAAATATCAGAGGCCATTAAAAATTTTCTCTGGCCTTCAGTTTATGCCCAGATTCTGGCCTGAGTTTCGGCGACGGTCGGGTACACGTGCCGTCACGTACAGCGGTCGGAGAGATGAATCTCCCCACTTTGAAACCGAAACGGAGGTAGTCTTCTTTCCTTTGTTTATTTTAACAACGTATGTATGTATATACAAAAAAAATAGTGTAAATCGAAGAGAAATGAAAAGACGAAAAAGAATAAATCACCTCTGATTGGGTTATTTTATTTCGGTGTATTTTTCTGTATATTGTGTATTCTCTGTTTTTATTTCTTTTTTTTCTCTCCCTTGTTTACAGATTTTTGGGGTTTAAATAGACCCGAAAATAATAAAAAAGGAAATACAAGATTTTTTCCATTTTTGCTTGTTGTTTCTTTCCTTTTCTTGCAGGGCAGAGAAGATCTCGCGACAGTGAAATGATTAGGGTGCGGATCCTGGCGCGACCGGAGGCTTTGCGAGCGGAATGCGACGCGATTGGTGGGCGCGAAGAGTTGTGGTGTGAGGGCTGGGGTGCTGCGGCGCGAGGCTGGGGCGAAGCCTGCGGCGCCTAGGGTTTCCCAGAAACCCTAGGCCACTGAGATTTGTTAAAGTTGGGCCCTTTTGGGCCGTCTCTATTATTGGGTCTTAGCTGGGTCTGGATAGGGTCTATAAGTGGGCTAAGGGTGTAAGTGGGTTGCTAGGTATTGGGTTAAGGGTGCAAATAGGTTTTAGTAATAAACATTTTTTTATTTTTGGTTTTATTCTGGATAAAAATGGGCCCGAGCAAAATGACCTTATTACACACATTATGCAATTTGGTCTTTTTTTTTTTTTTTCAATTTTGCTTTTTTATGACCCTTTGACCTAGAAAGCTAAAAAAACAAATCTATAAACTAAGTTAGATAAAAAATATACCAAAAATGAAAACACTCAAGATAATATTTTTTTCATCTTTTTTCATTCTTTTAAAATCAACCCTCAATGCCACAAATAAAAGTAAAATTAAATGAAGATAATTATAAGAACGTAACATTTACGATTAGCTAATATAATATTTGATACATGAATTTAATTCTTTTTCTTAATTTGATATTTAATTTTTTATTTAATTTGGTATATAAATTTGATTTTTTTTAATTTGATATTTACATTTTTTTTTGTCTAATGTGGTACCTATACTCGTTAAATGTTATACAAATTACTCAAATACTAATAATGTTATTTTTTATGAGGTAATAAAAATAATCGATATATGATCAAAGTGTAATATATGACATTATTGTTTTTGTATTTTAAATGTTCAATTTCTTTTTGTTTAATTTGATTTAATTTAGTTTTTAATTTAGCATAACAAATTTCTTTTATTTAAGGCTTTAAAACTCTTATTTTTTTTCTTCAATATCCATTCGCTAAGCATAACTCAAAGCATAATTTTTGAACACAAATTTTCTCTAATACTGATGATATTTTTGTAAAATTAAGAGCTTTGTGACGCCAAGACATACTTTAGGTATGTGTTCCTTCTTGAACCGTTCCTACCATTAACAATGAAAGTAATCTCAATCCCAATGAAAGGTAAAATTCGAGCATATTGTTTAGTGAAACAAAGAAAACTCCAAATGAATGTAATCATTCTGCCATTGAATTCCATGTTACATGTTACATGTCGGTCTTACATTAGTTATTTTTGTCCCCTCATAAAAAACTTACACTGTCAATATTGTGTTTCGAGTAATTTGAATAACATTTGACAAGTTGAGATACCAAATTAGGTATAAAAAAATTAGATACCAAATTAGAAAAAAATGTTAAATCATGTACCAAATTAGATAATAATAAAAAAAAAGCTTAGTTACCAAAATTATGTATTAAGAGAAAAAAAATGTCATGTCAACAATGAAAGTTTGAGGGCCAATTTACTTCAAATAAAATAGTAGAGACCAAATTGAAAGAATGTGTAAAAATTGAGGCTAAATTTGTTATTATGCCATATATATAAAATGATAAAATAAGTATTTAACGACATAATTTTAACGAAGGAACTATTTTACTCTTCTATCTAACGTGCAACTCCAGTTTATCTATTTTTAGTAGAGAGATCAAAATGCAATTCGGGGTATAGTACAAGGACTGTTATAGTAATTTTACCTATAGTTCAGGAATCAATTTAGCTGTTAAGTCTAAAAATTAATGAGCCACATCATCAGTTCATTCCTAAGTTAATAAACGAGTGACCAAAATATTACAAGTCTATAATAATAGTGATTATTTTTTAACTTCTCATAGTTAGAGGATGAATTTTTTTTTTTTTACTGAGGAATAATTACTTAACCCCTATGTTGAGGTGTATTAACAAGTTAATGGAGAAGTGCCTTAAATCATTAACTTTGAATAATTAAATGTTTAAATTATAATATTTATAATTAAATGACGAAAGTGTATATTTACTAATAATGGAGTTAACTTATCTCCCTTTGAAAATTTTAATTTCTTTTTTGTTTCCATATGTCAAAACATGCTTTCAATTGATTTTGTGTCAGCTTTGTTGTTCATGTTGAAGGTTGTTTTCTTCCTTCATTAATGCTTGGTCCTACCAACTTTTTTTAAAAAAATATCTTTTAAAAGTAAACCCAAAAGATAAAAAGGAAAATGTTATTTTTAGGCAAGCATTACAAAATGGGTTGAAATGGAAGCACAAAGTTGCACATTTTCTTCCATCCATTTGAATCAGTTGGTTGAATTCAACTGAATTAATGCGAATATCCCATCTCTTCATTTCAACAAAAGGAAATATATATTGTTGGACAAATTAAAATATTAAAAAATTAATATATTTGTTGATGGATTAATTCTTTCAAGAAAAGTCTTCAAAATATCATCTGTCGAGTAGTCGATTGAGTCCCAACAATGTTAAGATATATCTCCCAATAGGGGTTTTGCCCTCATACTTTGTTGAGGGCCAACATGTCTTAAGAGGTTGCCTGAAGTGGCTTGATTTACAAAGCTGAGAACACCTCAATTGGTGGAGATATGACTTGTAGGGCTCAAAGGAAACATGTCAATATAACACATACTTGCAAGTATTGTCCCTCGGTGGGGGTTTACAATGTTGCTTGAAGAAGCCTAGTTAGGGGTGTTCAAACTTCGGTTAAAATCGAATTAATTGACCGAACCAATCTAATTTGGTTAATCGATTGGTGGTCGAACTTGATTCCGTCAGAGGTCGGTTAATGGTTTATTGGAATTTCAGTTATCGGTTAATTCCGTTCGAAATCGGGTAATTAATCGAATATATAATTAATATTATGTGTTAACTATGTGTTAATTTCAAGACCTATGTAGTGTTTCAAGACAAAAAATTTCAATTAATTCTGTTAACTTTCAAGATAAAAACATATATTTCGGTTAATTTCAATGTGTTTTTTTGATATTTTTTATACTTATTTTAACCAAAAGACAAAAATATATAAATTTTGGTTAATTCAGTTAACCAATCGAATTAACCGAAATATTTTGGTTCGGTTAATGGTTAAAGGATTATACAGTTCGGTTAATTTGGTTAATGCTAGTTCAGTTCGGTTATTAACCGAACCGACCGTTTGAACGCCCCTAGGCCTAGTTCATAAATCGGAAGCACCTTAATTGGCGGAGATACGACTTGTAAGGCTCAAGAGAAATGTATCAATATAGTGCGTAACAAAAATTATGGAAGTCACTTGTGTGCAAGGAGACTAAAACTGCCAAACCTAAGGTGATCGCTGTAAATCAGAGTTTTAAAATTTATAAAAGAATGATCGAACCTGGAAACTAACTCTGACAACGATTAAAGGCAAGTGCACCTATCGAACAGTAGTATAGTTTAGGCAAGACCGGATTGTCGAACCCAAAGGAACTAAAAGTACTAATACTCACCGTCTTTTTATTATTTAGCCTTAATATAAAGTGATGGTTGTTTAAACTAAAACTAATCTACTTACTAAGCTAAGACGCAAAGACAAAAAGAATGAATTCGGGAAATAACTTTTGGGAAAACTCAGTTGACTCAAGGGATACCCTTAGGAAGAATCCACCTAGACTTCACTTGTTATCTAACCTTGAACCATATGATTTATTTACTTAGTTTGATCCGTGAGACTCCCTAACGTATATTAAACCCTTTCTCGAAGCGAATAACGCCTAACCCTAGGTTAACTAGTGGAAATCTCTTTCTCTTATAGTAACCCCTAGAATAGCAATGAAATCGATCTGTGGACTCCCATATTAGGTTTCACCCTAATCCGCAAAATCTTGTCACCCTATCTCTAGGCGTGCGATCAACTCCGCTTAATTATGTTGGATCTACTCTTAGGTAGGGTCTATTCCTCCTCCACCTAAGCACATTAGATTTGGATTAAGTTCACACAATTAAGAGCAAACTAAGTTATTATCATATAATTCAAAAAATCAAATAACAAGATTCATCATAGGTTTCATCCTTCTTCTGTATCCAAGGTTTAGTTCATAATAATAAAAGAAAACATCTCAAGAGAAAAGATAAGACAAAACATAAGAAATCCCTAAAACTCCCTGAAAGAATTGAAGGAGAGATCCGCCGTCTTGAGTAGAATTCCGGCTTCTTGAGATGGATCAACTGGCTATCTTCAAGTGATTCCCACAAATCTGACCTTTTTGGCTTGGCTTCTTGGCCTAGCACGACGCCTTGACAAAAGCCCTGGCAGAAGGCTTCTGCCGAACTCCCCGATTAAGTTGCCCCCTAGGGTGTTTATATAGGCTTTGAGATGTGTTACTTGGCCTCCAAGTATCCTAATTTGAGTGCAATTCCTAATTGGGGGTTTAATTAGACTTTGGAGTGTGTTTCTTTGCCTCCAAGCATCCAAGTCTGAGTGAAATTGCTCTTTCCAGCGACAGGGACACGGCCATGGCACACGCCCATGTGGATCGTGGTCAGGCCGTGCTCGTACTTCTTTAATGAGGCACGACCGTGTGAATCAAGGGAAGACCGTGTTCTAGATGATCAGTGAGGCACGGCCGTGTGATCTTTGGTTTAGGCCGTGTCGATTTCATGCTTTGGCCCATTTGTCCCGTTTAAGCCCGTTTTTTGTTCTTTTCATCCCCTAGTGCTTTCCTGAGTATATAACATGAAAAGAAAGGATTAAGAGCACCTTTTTACATAAATCAAGGGATAAATCATCCAAAAGTATGCTAAATGTAGGCCTAAAATATGTTACTATTTCGGTTTATCAAATACCCCCACACTTAATTTTTTGCTTGTCCTCAAGCAAAATTCTCAACTTACAGTTAAAACGAACTTTCTATAATTCATAATTCCTATCAACAATGTTTTTATCATAATTCATAGGTAATTTATACATGGATAATTCAATTCAAAGAGTCCTAAGGATTCAAACAATTTAAGTCATAGATTTGTAGCTCGAAAATATAGGCGTCTCCCCTTATCTAAATAATTACCTTTAATTCAAAACCGACAAGGATTGACATCCTCACTAGGGATTCACTCAAATCACTCAAAGTGTTTAAGGTTCAGGAAAAAGCGCTCAAAAGTCGAACATGAAAAGTTAATCCCATAGGCTTGCCTGAAAATCAAATCTCCACCACTATAATATGAGATGATGCACAAATCAAAAGGTCTTTAATTAGGGTTGTAACGGGGCTAGGGTTAAAGGTGTGGATATAGGCTGAATTAGAGGGGTTAGAATCGAGATCGACCTGATAAAATACCTAACTAGAAACAATAAACTGAATAATTACATAATGGATTGAAACTTTAAACTAATAATACGAGCTTCTTCTTCAATATTTAGAATTCAAATGTATAAGCTCACTTTATCACATAACTAATAATGAATAACGAATATACTTTTTTTTATTATTTTTTTATAGAACAAATCATAAATACATAACAAGGGATAAATTACTGAGATAAGAAACATATTTAGGCTATTAATCAAATCAAATCTCGATATAAGGGTCGTCAAAAGGAATGGTGATAACAAAAACAAAGGGTTTCTGGGTTAATATTAGCGGTTATGTCAATAAAAAAGGGCTGTTAGGATCAAAAGGGGTTCACTAGGGGTTAATTGTGAAGGTAGGCTTTTTATGGGGTAAGTGGGTTAAATCCTAGGTGCCTTTATCATCTCTGTATATCAAATCATAGGTGTGGTCTCGATATGTATAAATGAGGCAAGTTCTAGAATAACAAATCAATGTTGACATACTCATAATCAATAAGGTAAGCATGAAAAAGAATTTATGCTCTATAAGGCTCAAAATCTCACAAAAATTATGGGTATTTTGACATCAACCTTGTAAATTTCAAACTTCAAAGTAATACTTAAACTCAGTTCGACAACCTAGAAAATTTTTAATTTCTAAAAAATAGACTTATCATGCTTGATTCTCTAGTATTCTTAGAATTTAATTATCAATGCACAATTATCAATGACTTAATCTAAAACATATCAATAAAAATCATAAATCATCAGAAATTTCATTCTAATCATAATATGAGAAACTTACTTTAAGGCAAGGCATAATTCAGGGATTCTAAAATAATACTATAGTTAACCCCCTCCACACTTAAGATGTACATTGCCCTCAATGTACAAAGATAGATAATAGCAAAATATTTATAAAATCATAAGATAGGGAGAGAAGTGAAACTTCCTGAATTTTGGATGAAGTCAATGAAAAGAAACCGGATAGGATTGGAGGTGAACGTGGGAAAGCGTCTCGAACCGTTTGAGTCCTCAAAGCAGCCGTCCTAATTTTATTATATCCTAAGCTAAATCTAAATGGAATGAATAATAAGAAGAAAATAGTAAAGGAAATAAAAGAAAATTAAAAGAAATAAAAATAAAAATAAAAGTAAATAATGGAAAATGAAAAAAGAAAAACAACTGGAAAAGAAAAAGGAAGAAGGGGGTTAAATAAGAATTATGGATCTGGTGGTTGCCCCCGCCCTTGTACTTTCTCGTGGTGGCCACACGACCACGCCACGATCGCGGTGTGTAGGTCGTGTGGTCCGGAAATCTGCACTTTGGTTAGTTTATAGTTAGGTGCTAAAAGGGAAAATAAAAGTAAAAGAAGAAAAAATGTAAAAATTAATGGGGTTAGTGCTCGGGTTGCCTCCCGAGAAGCGCTCGTTTATAGTCTTAAGCTAGACTTTACCTCTCATTCGTATGGTCAAGGTGGTTTGAGGAGGTGAAAATCCTTTCTCATGCGATCAATTCGGTTGTGGATATAAAGTTTAAGTCGAGTAATGTTTACCTCAAAAGTGTTGAATTTAGGATTGCTTACCTCGACTGTGCCGTATAGGAAGACATTAAGTACCTCAAAAGTGATTTCTTCGTTTGTCTTGAGATCTGAATTGGTGATTCGAGGGTCTTCCTTATTCAACAATACCGATCCCCTATTTTGAAGTGATTTGTTGTTCCTATCACTGCTCTGCAGGGTTGCCATCGGTTTCACTTCGTGTATTCCTAGTTTCTCTTTAAAGTGTGTTTTCCACTCGCCTAGTTCATCGACCAAGAAGCCTTAGTTCTTCATGAATTATTTCTTTATGGGTACGAGGTCTAAGATCTAGCTCACCTAGGTGATTTCGTGATGCTTCCTCAGAAAGAAGGTTGAACCAAATGGTTATCAATAAAATTAACATTCGTACCTTTATTACTCGATGTCCTAGCCGAGTCAAGAGCTTGAAGAGTGATTGTTTCGTCGTCTACACGAAGTGTGAGTTCACCGACTTCTTCCTCTGTGTGGTCTTTCTTTGTTGCATCGTGATATGGCACACGAGG
Source organism: Gossypium sturtianum (assembly GCA_025698515.1). NCBI lineage: Eukaryota > Viridiplantae > Streptophyta > Magnoliopsida > Malvales > Malvaceae > Gossypium > Gossypium sturtianum. Next base: position 25,912,452 of record CM046949.1, read on the forward strand.
ATGGTACTCTATAATTGCTTTGGTTTTGGTATATCATGGCACACTTCAACCTTACCTTCACTTACCACATGTTCTTCCCTTGAGTTTGGTTCGCCTAACCCTTCACTATCGTAAATGGCTTGATTTTGCTCACTCGGGTTAGTTTCGGTGTTGCTTGGCAAGCTTCCTTGTGGTAGTTCTCGAGATCGACTTAGCAAGTTGTATAACCGACTTAGTAAGTTCCCCAACCGACTCAAGAAGTTCCCCAACTTGGCTCTCGATCCCTTTGATCGATGCTTGTTGGTCATTAAGTGTTGTCTCATTTTTTAGAGACGGTTATCTCGTAGTCGCCATGAATTTTGTCAACATCTCTTCAAGGTTCGACTCCTCTTCTGTTGGTGAGGTGGTTGTTGAAAGTTTGGAGGAAGTTCGCCTTTGGCTACTTTGATCATCCCACGAGAAATTGGGATGGTACCTCCAACTCCGCATAATAAGTGTTATCATAAAAATTATTTTGTGGTCTAGAATAGTTACCCGTATAATGAGCTTGCTCGCTTTCCATGCCATATCCGTAGAGTGGGTACTCGTGGATTCGCCACGCCTCATAAATTCGAATCATATTGTATTTCTCGGGTGTACTGCGAGAGACTATTCAAACCATCAATTTTTTTATTCATCATCTCTAATCGATTAGATAACCCGGTGACCACGCCGAGGTTGAAGACACTAGTCGCTTTTTAGTAGGAATTGTCCTCATCACTTGCCACCGATAATTATTCAATGCCATCTTCTCTATAGACTAAAATTATCTGCCAAAAGAAAAATAGAGGAAAAATTAGCAAAGTAAATAAAAATAAAAATAAAAAAATGGCTAGAGTAATAAAAATAAAGTGTTTTTAATATTTTAGTTCCCCGGCAACGGTGCCAAAAACTTGATCGCTGTAAATCAGAGTTTTAAAATTTATAAAAGAATGATCGAACCTGGAAACTAACTCTGACAACGATTAAAGGCAAGTGCACCTATCGAACAGTAGTATAGTTTAGGCAAGACCGGATTGTCAAACCCAAAGGAACTAAAAGTACTAATACTCACCGTCTTTTTATTATTTAGCCTTATTATAAAGTGATGGTTGTTTAAACTAAAACTAATCTACTTACTAAGCTAAGACGCAAAGACAAAAAGAATGAATTCGGGAAATAACTTTTGGGAAAACTCAGTTGACTCAAGCGATACCCTTAGGAAGAATCCACCTAGACTTCACTTGTTATCTAACCTTGAACCATATGATTTATTTACTTAGTTTGATCCGTGAGACTCCCTAACGTATATTAAACCCTCTCTCGAAGCAAATAACGTCTAACCCTAGGTTAACTAGTGGAAATCTCTTTCTCTTATAGTAACCCCTAGAATAGCAATAAATCGATCTGTGGACTCCCATATTAGGTTTCACCCTAATCCGGGAAAAATCTCGTCACCCTATCTCTAGGCGTGCGATCAACTCCGCTTAATTATGTTGGATCTACTCTTAGGCGGGTCTATTCCTCCTCCACCTAAGCACATTAGATTTGGATTAAGTTCACACAATTAAGAACAAACTAAGTTATTATCATATAATTCAAAAAATCAAATAAAAAGATTCATCATAGGTTTCATCCCTTTCTGGTATCCAAGAAGGTTTAGTTCATAATAATAAAAGAAAACATCTCAAGAGAAAAGATAAAACAAAACATAAGAAATCCCTAAAACTCCTGAAGGAATTGAAGGAGAGATCCGCCGCCTTGAGTAGAATTCCGCTTCCGAGATGGATCAACTGGCTATCTTCGAGTGATTCCCACAAATCGACCTTTTCGGCTTGGCTTCTTGGCCTAGCACGACGCCTTGACAAAAAGCCCCGCGTAAGGCTTCTCAGAACTCCCGATTAAGTTGCCCCTCAGGGTGTTTATATAGGCTTTGAGATGTGTTACTTGGCCTCCAAGTATCCTAATTTGAGTGCAATTCCTAATTGGGGTTTAATTAGACTTTGGAGTGTGTTTCTTTGCCTCCAAGCATCCAAATCGAGTGAAATTGCTCTTTCCAATGACAAGGACACGGCCATGGCACACGCCCGCAGTGGATCGTGGTCGAGGCCGTGCTCGGACTTCTTTAATGAGGCACGGCGCGTGTGAATCAAGGGAAGACCGTGTTCTAGATGATCGCGAGGCACGGCCGCAGATCTTTGGTCCAGCCGTGTCGATTTCATGCTTTGGCCCATTTGTCCCGCTTTAAGCCCGTTTTATGCGTTCTTTTCATCCCCGGTGCTTTCCTGAGTATATAACATGAAAAGAAAGGATTAAGAGCACCTTTTTACATAAATCAAGGGATAAATCATCCAAAAGTATGCTAAATGTGGGCCTAAAATATGTTACTATTTCGGTTTATCATAAGGCATATAAGCAATATACTTGCAATTATAGTACCACTTGAGTTACATCTTCATGCAACCTCTTAAGGAACTTTGACTCTCGACAGGATACGAGGGATAAAACCCCGCCACAAGGACAATACTTTAATATTGTTAAGTGTTTGATTAGCTGCCTAACGTACGATACTTTAAAATTTTCTATTCTTTATTTAAAAAAAAAAAAAACTTAAATAAGCATCTACTCTTTTATTTTCATCCTTGAAAGTATTAATTTTAACTACCAAATAAAAATACTTTTAAATATTCAAAATCCTCGGTTACAAACAACATTTTGAAATATTAAACTAATAATATTCGTCTATTTATTTATATATGTATTATTAGATTATTTTTAATATATTTTCATATTAATATCTATCCTATTTGTATTTCACTTTACGACTCCAAAATTTTGAAGTAGAATAAAAATGAAACTACCATTATGGGATCTCAATTTCTGATTACGGCCCAAAAAGTAAAACATATACTATATAACATATAATGAAACAATTGTAAAATACATTGAGATTGAAAAACAAGTGCAAAATATTATTTTATATACAATATTGAGGTGAAGATAGGAATGTCAAACTTTAACAAGAAATTTAACTATCACTCCATATAAATTAAGATAAATATATTTTTTTAAAGATATATATTGAGTATATTTGATTTTTGTGAATAAAATATCTTATTAATTAAAAAAGAAATATAAGGTTTATTTGAAATGAATGTACTAATTTAGAGATATTTTAAGTTTTTTACTTGAAAATAGTAATTTTTATTATTTATTAAATTATCTTTTTATAAAATCTATTTTGCAAAAAAAAAATGTTTTTAAAGGTTATTTGGACACTTATGAGTGTTAATTTTGTGCAATCTAAGTTTTTTTGCGCCTAATGGAATCAAGGGAATGATTATTGAAATATTAAAAGTATTTCGATACCTATGAGTGATGATTTTCCAGTAAATTACTTAAAATTTGAACTGTAACAATAAAACTTAATTTTATAATAGGTTCGGATAATATTTAAATGAAACTTGATATCTATGTATGTTGAGTTTGGTTTTAAAAATTAAAAATATCTATGTAACTGTATATTTGAAGATTGAGAGGGTTATTTAAATGGAGTGAGTGTTGAGTTTTATGAAATCCTGGTTAGGTAATTTAATTGACTGGATAATTGATTTTGTATAGGGATTACATTGTAAAGATAGTAAAAGTTGATTCTTATGGATTTCTATTTACTAATGATAATAAGTTATCGATTAGGGCCTAGAATGATAATTTAGCCATTTCCTTTATAGATAGTGGTAGGTTAAGTGTTGGCATTATTTAGAATATTTGTAATTTTATATAATAATTAGATTATATATATACTGGGGCATAGTGGATGGAGTAGGGAAAAATTCATTTTCTTTCATCTTCTCCATCACCGTCTTTCTTTCTTGTTGAGATAGGGAAATTCAGCCAAGTTTGTGCTATTGTATGGTGAGTTAATTCGAGCCTGTTTTACATGGAATTTTTGTTTTTGGGATCGTTGTACTTCAATCTAGCTAACAGTTGTGTCCGTTTCTAAAACTGTTAAGGATTCATGAGATTGCCGTTGTTGAATGCTTGAAATTGTGGTGTTAAATGATTAGGCTAGAGGAGAGGTTATAAAAAAGGACCACTTTGTAAAATGAAATTTTTTTAGTTTTAAATATCAAGAATTAAGTGTAAACATTTTGAAACCAGTTTGAGATTTCTATAAACATTGCTATAATAGGGCTCGACTGTATAATGTGTGAGGTTTAAAGGAATTGCGAGTGACTGAATTGAATTGACTCATATGCATACTAAGCTGAGGAATGATATTTGGTTGATTGCAAATTTAATTAAATTATGTTATAGATTAAGATTTGAATCCGCCGAGAGAAGATCAAAGGAAAAGGAAAGCCGTTGAGTAGACTCTACTGTAGTGTGTTACCATTCTGCCAGGTAAGTTCATACAACATGAATCCATTTTAGTTTTGTTCTTTTAAGTATAAATGTGTGCATGAATTAATCATGAAGTAAATTTAGTCAGTAAGAGTTGGGTTGTTTGGATAAAACAGGATATTAAGTTGCAATAAAAAGGAGAATTATATTATGAAGTGAGTTTGTCTCGACGAACTTAATAAATGACTCAAGCACAGGGTCACATGTTATTTCCTGATGATTCTGAGATTCCAACATTTTTTGTGGACTCGAAGATACATGTGACACAGATTAGCCTGGGCTGGTAATATGATGTCATTTTAAAGGTCTAGCTATTGAAAAAAAATCCAATTTGAAAACGATTTTCTTGTACAACAAAAAATTAAAATTTTAAAAATTGACCCGGTTTGTGATATTTATAGCAATAAACCTTAGACTGAAATCATACATGTGTTTTCGGATAAGTGGATCCTTGATGTTTTTCGGCTTTCAACCAAATGATCTTCTCCGCTATTCTCGTACCACGAATTACTTCGAGTGTGGGCTCGAACCAATTGAATCAAAACACAAAACTAGAAAAAAAAATTTGGTGAAAATGAAAATTCTCTCTTCTTTAATATAAATCAGTAGAATTGTTATTCTGAAAAAATATATTTAACAGTTAAGAATAAATTCTCTCTATTTTTCAGCAGAGTAACAATCTCTCAAAGTTGTGTTAATAACTCTATTGATGCCATCTATTTATAGGAAGAGAAAGTAGAACCCTTGTTGAATTGTAAAAGTTTATTTCAATTAGAAAAACAACTCACTACTTAGAGTAGGAGTAGGTTGGACGACATCCCCTAGTATTTCTACTAGTTTTGTCGCCCCTTCATATTCCATAAGGGATTTTTGGGCCTCTCTCACATCGGGTCCAATTACGAGTACTTCCTGAAGTTTTTGACTCAGTACTTTGTAATTTGATCCAACCTGATTCTGTTTTTCTATTTTCCAAAATAAACTTCAATATTTTATATTAAATAATTTTCTCATCATAATTTTACCCTTGGTAAAATTATGACGATTTTATCCCTAGTAAAATTTTTGAGAAAATATGTTTAATATTTCACCACTCAACATGTTCACTATGACCGAATGATTTATTTCCATTTTCGGGTTTTAAAATAGCTCAAATATATAAACTCATTCTCTCGATCATTTTTAACTAATTCATCTACATTTGCAAATGAATCATTTCTCATTTTCATTCTCATTTTCATTTCCATTTTGAGAAACCTACATTTATTTTCAAATGATTCTATTTCTCCATTTTGGAGAAAACCATAATCATTCCTGAATGTTTCTCATTTCTCTATTTCCATTCATTCTGTTCATTTTGATTCAAAACACACAATTCATTTTTGGTTTCAACTAGCTAGATGAGGGACCAATTAGACATATGTAATTAAGGCTCAAATGATTTATAATTTAGTTCTAGCTTTTCGCCTATTAATTATAAACTCATTTAGTTACAAAGTCATTCCACTATAGTATTGTGACTGAGCTCTCCCTAATGACATACCCTTACGAAAGCAACTACTCAGCACTCGTCTAATGACCTTGTCATAAGTGTGTTACCCTCATAGGATATCCTTAATCTCTTTGGGATAATACCCGCTTTCCCAATATGATCATATTTTATCTCATGGTAGCCATTACATTTGCCTTCATGAAAAGTCAATTACTATCAAATAGTAATTAAGTCATTCATCACAAAGACGAATGGCCCGTGACCACGTTTACTTTTCATCAACCATGTAATGCCAATAAGAGGATATCGTTTACCCATGTCTCGATCTATGAATTCCACTATTGTGAATGACGCTACATACTGTAGAAGTCGTACACCCAATGCACCAACTTTTGGTTCCTTATCTATTCGAACTCAGGCTTTTACTTACATCAAAGTGTACGAGTCACACATATATAGTCTGTCATCCACTTAGGATTTAGGTATATCACACTATGAACGTCACAAGTATATAAATCCATAAACAGATTTAGGATCTATTCTTCTTGGGTCTTGTTCAATGTACTGTCAGTCCAGTCAGTCACATCTATGTCTCTATCTTCTGAGAGTCATCCGCTCAGTTGCCCAAGGCAAAGCATCTCCTCAATTAGACTTGATAGACAACATATTAGTCTTTTAATCAGTTTGCTAATTTCTGATTAGAGTAAGGACATGTTTAGGTTTGTATACTAATACAAGTTGTCTTTTCGTATTACGATTCGAAAACGTAATGCCGCTTAATATTCTTTAAATATTAGACAACCAGTGAGTAACATTTTCTTCCATTTTGCTTTGCATGCAAAAACCATGTGAGGACAATATACAAAGTATTAATATAATTCATGAATAATTTTATTAACCGATCTGTTAAAAGAATTACAACTGTACTTAGACGAAAGTACTACACTTAGGGCATTAGATCCAACATTAGCTTAGACTGGTAACCTTACATGTATTTATAGCCCTGGCCAAACTATTATTGTATCGATAAAGGTTTAGCTCAGATGGGTAACCTGACACCTCTGTACATGATTAGCTTGGACGAGCCTCTGATGATAAGCGTACCTGTGTTTTGAGTTCTTTTACGATGTTTCATTAGGTATTATAAAACATATGAGGTATAAAAGTATTAACATACCATGTTGCGTACTTGTTATTTTGTGTGAGCGATAATGTGTCTGCATTTATTATGTTGAAAATGAATGAGAATGAATCATGTATGAAAGTATTAACATACCATGTTGCGTACTTGTTATTCTGTGTGATCGATAAAGTGTCTGCATTTATTATTTTGAAAATGAATGAGAATGAACCAGGTATGAAAGTATTAACATACCATGTTCCGTACTTTTTATTCTGTGCGATTGATAAAGTCTCTGCATTTACTATGCAGAAAATGAATGAGAATGAATCAGGTATGAAATTATTAACATACCATGTTGCGTGCTTGTTATTCTGTGTGATTGATAAAGTGTCCGCATTTATACTTTTGAAAATGAATGGGAATGAATTAGGTATGAAAGTGTTAACATATCATGTAGCGTACTTGATATACAGTATGTTGATAAAGTGATTGCTCATTATGTTGAAAATGGTGTTGGTTTGTTTGGTAAACCATGAATGCATATTAGATTAACTTTTAAATTATGCACGAGGTAAGCTGATGTTTGATCTTGTATGAGCTTACTAAGTACTCATAATACTTACTCCTGCATTGTTACATTTCCTGTAGATCTTGGATGTTCAAGTTGCATTGATCGGATCTGCAAGAAGCTCACACTATCCGCCCAGTGATTTGGTAGACTTTATTAATTTAGTTTGGGTTGTGGCATGTATATAGGTGGCTATGAGTATGCGAACTTGTTAAGTATCGAAGTCATTTTTTTTTCGTCTTCTGATGTTGTAAATGAATGGGCACCAGTCCATTTCAGGATACTTATGCATGTAATAGTTTTGTATCTGTATAGATGATTTTGAATAAGGCATAGGATTAAATGCATTTTAGTTTAACATTTCACAATATAGGAGTCCGTTGGACATTCTGTCCGCAATGTATTTTTAACCATGTTTTAGGTTATGCGTATAGTGTTATGTGCATATTATTAATTGTGTGAGCATTATGTCTGCGAACTGATTAAAAAAATAATCTTTCAAGTAATCGGTGGTAACATTCCGTAGCTTGGGTTCGACAACTGGATAGGGTGAGGGGTGTTACAATACCATCCTACATATAAGTGTTTTTTTAATTCTACTTCTCGAATTTTCTCCATAATGGCTATCCCTTTATTAAGATCCGAAGAAGGACGCTTGGGTCATAATGCAACAACTATGGAGTGTTCTCTAGTAGCACTAATTGAAAGTAATATGGAAATTAATCCGCTTAACAACATAATCACTCCTCACTTAAGATACGCTAGTTTCTACCATGCTAGCTAATTAGGAAATTTACTTTTGTTTCATCCTTCATCTTTTCTCTAGTTAAATGATGGAGATTAGAGACCCATAATTTTCATCTTCCATTCAAAAAAGGGATAAATAACGCTAGAAGATGTAGCATTACTAACAAGCCTTTTAATGGATGGGCATCTAGTACTGGTAAATTCTAAGTTTAATCTAGCACATATCATTGTTGCATCATTTGAAACAAGTACCAACTATGTTAGACTAGTTGAACTAACAATTCAAGCGTCTCTTACAAAATGCCACACTTGAAGATATTCAACATAATGTTAGAGCTTATATACTTTAGTTGATTGGAGGTGTCCTGATGCCAAAAAAGTCCATCAACTTAGTTTATACAATGTATCTCCCATTGTTAAATAAGTTTGAAATTGATGGAACATACAATTAAGGGTTTGCAATTTTAGCATGCCTATATCGAGCATCATGCAAGGCATGTAGAATATAGAAAATTGAAATAAATGGCTACCTTATTATTTTGCAATTGTGAGGGGGGATGATATCAACTTCCATAGATAGCACATTTACCTTCTCAAGATCATACCCTATTGCTAGAAGGTAAAATTGGTGGTATATCTTATAAATGCATTGCATTATAAATGATTGATTTAATATTAGTATTGTATATTTAAAATTGGTCCCAACATCGCAACCGTAGAACTTAAAGGAGGGAGAAATCTACGACCTCATGGTAGAGGTCGAGGCATAGTCAAATATGTTAAATTTGAGCAATAAGGCTAATGTAACACCCCTAACCTATATCCGTCGTCGGAACAGGGTTAAAGAGTATTACTGGAGTTTACAGAACATTTACAGATAATTCATGTTAATTACTATTTATTTTTCGAGATTAATCATAACATCTCTTAAATGAACCTTCGAGGCCCAAAATAAACATTAGAATCGAGTCGGGACTAAATCGGAAACTCAGAGAATTTTTCAAGAAATTTCACAATTTTTCTCATATACAGGGGTCACACGCCCGTGTGGGTAGGCTGTGTGAGCCAATGGCACACCCATGTCCTAGGCCGTGTGGTATTTCAAACAGGTCACACGGCCGTGTCCCCAGCCCGTGTAACTCTCTGACTTGCAAAACATTAAGGTGCAGTTTTCACACGGCCAAGGCACACGTCCGTGTCCTAGGCCGTGTAGCACACACGGCTGAGACACACGCCCATGTCTCTGCCCGTGTGCTCAATTATGAGCATTCTGTTTCTAAATTTAAGTTGCAGGAGACACACAGCCAGACTACACGCCCATGTGTATGGCCGTGTGTCACACACGGCTGAGACACACACCCGTGTCTCTACCCGTGTGGACAAAAATAGGTCATTTTAAGGCCACTTTTCTCACCCTTTTTACTATCAACCTGCACACAAGACTTTCATATACCAATATAATCCAACCAAGCAACCAATACAAGCCAAAAGTCATGTTTTAAACTTATTAAATCATCACAGAAATCACTTGCATAAACTTACCATAGTAAATCCATCCATTAATTACTAAAAACTACTACTACGTATATGCATACAAACATAAACATATATATATTTCACATCCATATGTCAAATTTAACTCTTTTCTAAACTAATCCTATACATGCCATATAAACCATGGGTTGTATTATAAAATCTACCGGAGAAATTTGGATAGTGTAGCCCAATGTGTTGATCTGATCCTTCGAACTCATGTTAATCTACAAAGAACATTAAACACACAAGAGTAAGCTTATAGAAGCTTAGTAAGTTCATAGATTTTAAATGTAAATCTTACCGAACATACTATAATAAATCATTAAACAAACATTTCATTAATATTCCCTGCCATTCACAATTTCAAATGATGAATTCACTTGATTGAGCTCAATATCAATATCTGCTTAAATTCTACCACTTTAATCCATATAACACTCACTAATCTTTGTCAAATTAGAGAACATCTTACGGATTTGAGTACATCGTTTTCTTGATGCCATAATCCAACTATGATCTTACACATATGTTGTCATGGCCTTGCCATGGTCTTACATTCGTAGTGCCATAACCCAGTTATGGTCTTATCATCAGGATGCCATAGTCCAGCTATGGTCTTACACTTATACATATACTGCCATGGTCTAACCATGGTCTTACGTTCACAGTGTCATAACCCAGTTATGGTCTTTTCACTGAAATGCCATAGCCTAGCTATGGTCTTACATTTAAAAATTGCCATGGTCCAACCATGGTCTTATCCATCAATTCATCGTTTGTTACTGAACGGTCGTACTCAATCCTGCGTTCCACTTAATTTGAACTTTCAATCCAATCTCACATTTTTATAATAATCTTAATTCAATAACTATCATATGAAATAATGAATTTTATCATTCTTAAATTAACAAATAATCATGAAAACTTAACCATATGAACTTACCTGGGGTAGATTGTAGAAGTTGTAGAAATTCAGGGACTATTCTGTTAATTTCTCTTTTTCGCATTTATCTTCGGGTTCTTGATCTATAATGTAAAATTATTTATTCATTAGCATCTAATTCAATTCTAATTCACTTCACAATTTATGCCTTTCAATTTTTGAAATTACACATTTACCCTACATTTTATAGTTTTTACAATTTAGTCCCTGATCAATTAACCCATCAATTGAGCTAATTTTTCTCAATTAACACTTTATCTAATTATTTTAGACTACTATACAGCCTTTGATATTCAGAATTTCAGCACCAAACCCTAATTCCAAACTTTTTCACAATTAGGTCCTAAAATTAGTTTCTACTCAAATCACTTGATAAAATCATTATATAATAAAATTAAAGCTTCAATTCTATATTAATTCATCATAAATATCCAGCACTCATCCATTGTAACTTTCAAAATCACTCATAAAATAAAAAACTAATGAATTAAATAGTTGAACCTAATTGTAAAAGTCTTAAAAACACAAAAATTACAAGAAAAAGACAAGAATTGAACTCACTTGTAGCAAAAATATGAAAACCAGCTTATAGGACCTTCAATGGCGTTTTTGGCTGAAGAAATGTGAAGAAATTATCTAGAATTCTCTTTTTAATTCAATTTGTAAGTTGAATTTTCCAATTTTGCCCTTATTTCACCAAATTCCTTGTTTTTTTCTCAGCCTATGTCGCCCAAGCTATCATATTTGGGATAATTTGCCTTTTAAGTCCTCTTTCATTTTACATTTAAACTATTTAATCAGTTTATCAAGTTTTGCAACTTTTCAATTTAGTTCTTTTTATTTAATTAACTATCAAAACGTTAAAATTTTCTAACGAAACTTTAATTCTAACTCAATGACACTCCGTAAATATTTATGAAATCGAGGTCTCGTTTCCTCGTTTTCGACCCAATTTACCTAATAAATTATTTTAAATCACAAAATTCACTAATTCAAAAATATATTTCTAAAATCACACTTGACTCATAAATATTAATTTATTAAATTTTCGAACTTACTTGTCGGATTTAATGATCTCGAATCACTGTTTCCGACACCACTCAAAATTAGGCTGTTACAGCCAAGGTCAAGGAAAATGTAGTGGTTAAGCCAAAGGTGGAGGTCAAGGTAGAGTCATTCCTATTGGAGACGCCATAGATCTTATACTTGTTGAACCTAAGGAAGGTCCTAACTTTGCATATGTGAGGTTGATCTTGGATTTGCCTAAATCATGGATGAAAATCTATGCACCAACTAGACAAGCAATGAATTTTTTTTATTTATTTCTTATACTTCAAGTAAATAATTATCACATGTATAGATATTAGGGTTTAAGATGTAATAATTAGGGTTAATGCAATGGATATTAATTTTTATATTTTATTTAGATAAATATAAACATTTTTTTTTTGTTTGAAGAGAGATGCACCAATTGATTTGATTCAAATTCATCCTTTTTTGGTACAATTCTATTAAATTATTTTGATTCATTTTTACCATTATATTACAAGTCCAATTTAATTTAATTTTTACAATTCATTTGATTTCAATTTGTGTTTATGTTGTTAAAACATTGGAGAAATAATGAGTCAGAAAGTGGATTTAATATCGTATGTATATAAAATATCCAATTGGAGAAAATATATTTAAAATTTTACATCACATTGCATGTCAACAAATCTAATTAGTTAGTAAACATAACATTATGCAGTGAAAAAAATTAAAACAACCAATTCCCTTATTAAACAGAAATTATCTACCCATCGATTGATTCGGGCGACTAATATACATACAACCATTGATGTCAAGGGTCATCCATACCACCACAGTTACAAAACTCCAGAGTGTAGGTGCACGAAAAGCCTTAACTCATTTCTCTTATCCTTTAACATTTGATTGCTCAGTGACTTTTGATGGTCCCAGGAACAATGTGCAGCCACCAAAAGTTATAATCCTCAATGTTTACAAGTTAGATTGTTCATCTATCCCAATTGTCCAATATTTAAAAATATTTAAAGGCGCGTTTGAAAAGCGACTTAGCGATTGAATTTGAGTGTAATTGTTTGTAATTACACACTTGCAACATGTTTGAGTAACTATTGTTATTAGTGGGTCATATTAAATTAGGTGTAATTGGAGCACCCAATTACACATTTCAATTCTTAGGGGAAGGGTGAGAATTAGAGTAGTTACACAAATAATTGCAAATAACTACACTCAAATCCAATTACCATGTCTTTCCAAACATGTTTCTACATTATTTGAGTTTATAATAATAGTATTTTATTTTTTCATATATTTTTAAAAAATACAATTATATGTTATTTTTCCAAATTTTTAAATAATTTAAAACTTTTATTGATGATATATAAATTCTTATATGTTTTGACCTATTAAATAACTAACTACATTACATAGTATTTATTATATATTATTTATGCTAAATTTAACTAAATTAGACAGTATTTACTATTAAATATTTTTACTTGATTAATGATCAATTGATGATAAAATGGGTAAATGTTTAATATTAGAGAGAGAATAACTCAACAATATGGAATGCTAGAGTAATTAGATAAAATTGCTTATGATGTTTATCTTTCTTGTTAATTTTATTAGTAAATGTATTATCAAATACAATTTTGAGACTATCGTATTGTATACGATGTTTTGATTTTAGGCTTTGTAATGACAAGAGTGTGTAATTATTACCCTAATAAGTATAATTTTATTCGTTTATTCTTTGGTGTCTAAACTATGGATGGCAAAATCTGAATGACTCAATGATTTCGAACTGATCTGCTTCAAATGGAATAGATTTTTTTTTTTTTGAAAAGTGGATGTGGGATAGGGCGGGTGGATTTTTTTCTTTTGGATAGTGGGTGTGGAGCAATTATATTATTTGCTTATCTCACTATATAAAACTATCATTTTATCCTTATATATATAACTATTAAAGGGTAAAAATGTAAAAATGTATTATAGAAAAAAAGTATCAATTTTACGTTTAAATATTTTTCTAAGATTTATATTTAAATATTTACTTAACTTTAAAAATATTGAATATATTAAAGATAAGTAACAAAAATTAAATTGGAGCGAAGTAAGGTGGGGTGGGGCCAGGACGGATGCATCTAACATCCATGAAAATAGTAATGATTTTCAAAATTATACATCCACATTGGAGCAAAGTGAATGGTGGAACAGAAGCGGTGATATATTTAAACCACGTTTGATTGGGGGGAACAGGGATTTGGTTCAAGGCTTATTCAAAATTAAACAATATTTGCTTTGTTTGGTTTTATTGTCGAATCCTCATTTCACGCGGGCCTCTATTATGGGTGAGCATTGAATACCCATTCAATAGATAGGGCTTTGAATTGGCTATTCTTTGTCGTCCGTAATAGTCTTCTACTTTTGAAGGCAAAAATCTCCTTTCATTTGCCCTTTTCATTTTCTTTGGATGCTCATGTTACGGTGAGTAACAAAGTTGGAGACAAAATCTATCGCCATTATCGGGTAATTTGCTCTTCATTTTCTTTGTATTTCATATTTTTTGTTTGAATCTTAGGCCACCTTGCTTCTGTCGCCGATGCTTGTTTCCATCCTTCGATACCCATTTTATTCACTGGGTAAATCCCCAAATTCACTTCTTTAATTTCTTCTTTTTTATTCATCAACACAAAAAAATAAATGGAGACTATTCTTTTCTTTTCAGTTTCTTGTCTTCAAACTTTCTTAGCTCATTTATGGGTTTCTTTTCCTTTTTCTGGGTACCATTTTTTAAATGTAATTTTCACTTCAAGAATCAAGACTCACTGGCATAAAACTACAAAGGATTTCATTAGTTTCACATTCATTTTATAGTTAGATTTAATATGAAAAAATGGTATTTTTTTTTTGCAGTGAATGATCAGTAGGGTGTCTTAGCTATATACTCTTTTTACTTTAGGGTATTCTTTAATATTTTTCTAATCATTTCCTTATTGCGTGATAGATCCGAAATGGTAAAGAAACAGAGAAAGTAGAGAAGAGAGAAAGAGAGAAATCGAGAAGAAATGAGAAAAGAACACTGAAAATTGTATTTCAAACTTTTCATAACCGTCCCTATCCTCTAGTTACACATATATATATGGAATTTGAATTAACAAACCAACATTAACAGATAACAAGGACTAAACGCACCGTATAACTACAACAGAAAATAACCCAATACGCAGTGTTCGACCAAGAGAAATAACAGTAACAACAGAAATATATAATGAAAAAGACCGTTAAAAAGCAAACCTAACAAATACCCCCTCCGCAAGAAAATCCTTCTCCTCAAGGATTAAACGCAGGAAAACGACGCTGGAGGTCAGCCAAATTTTCCTACGTAGCATCCTCAGGAAAAGTGTCCGCCCATTCAACTAAAACTTCCACAGCAGCATGATTACCTTGTTTGACTAAGCGCCTGTCCAACACACGAATAGGTGTTTTAGAAAGAGCACCATCAGGTCCCATTTGTGGTAACATAGCAGCACTCACAGACGGCCCGATGCGTTTCTTCAATTGGGAAACGTGAAAGGTGGGATGGATGCGAGCTAAAGGTGGTAACTGTAGTTTGTAAGCAACTTGGCCAACTCGCGCTTCCACTGGAAAAGGCCCAAAATATCGAGGGGATAATTTTTGGTTTCGAAATCTGCGCAAGGAATGTTGTCGATAAGGCTGCAACTTCAAATACACCAGGTCACCGACCTGAAATTCCCGCTCGGAACGTCGCTTATCTGCCATTTGCTTCATTCTATCCTGAGCTTGGGTAAGATGAAATTTCAAAAGTTTGCGCAACGCTTCTTTATGTTGCAATGTTCGATCAACCTTAGCAACTTGTGAAGCACCAGGCAAATGAGGCAAATGCAGATGAGGAGCTTGACCATAGAGAGCTTCATAAGGGGTGGTGTCAAGGGCCAAGTGATAGGTGGTATTGTACCACCATTCTGCTAAGGGCAACCAACTCACCCAAGCAGTGGGCTTTTCACCAGTCATACACCTCAAATAACTTTTTAAACACTTGTTCAAAATCTCGATTTGACCATCCGTTTGGGGGTGGTAGGCTGTGGACATCTTCAATTTGGTTCCCAAATGACGGAATAACTCTTGCCAAAAAGTGCTTAAGAATATCTTGTCTCGATCAGACACAATCGCCTTAGGAATGTCATGCAACTTATAGATGTGAGTAAGAAATTCTTGAGCCACTGTGAGGGCAGTAAAAGGATGGGTCAAAGCAATAAAATGCCCATATTTTGTCAGGCGATCGATCACAACCAAAATAGTGGATTTGCCGTGTGACAAGGGAAGAACATCAATAAAATCCATACTAATGACTGACCAAGCGCGATCAAGTATTAATAACAGTTGCAACAACCCGGGAGAAGCACTATTGTCAGCCTTGCAATGCTGACAAATAACACACTCCTGCACCCAACGTCGAACATCTTTAGAGAGCCCCTTCCAATATAGGAAAGCCGAGATACGATGTCGAGTAGCATGGACACCAGAATGACCACCCATAGCAGTGTCATGAAAAAGACCAAAGATGTATTTATGAAGAGACAAATCATTTCCCACCACGATCTTACCAAGTCTGCGAAGGAAAGAACCATGCCACGAATATTTAGGGTGGAGCTGGGGCTGACGTTGAACATCTTGACATAGCTGAGAAAGCTTCTCATCGGTTGCATAGGAAACAAGAATACGGTCCCAAACTTCAGACCAAGAAAATTCAGAACGTCCCTCACATTGGAACAATTAAAGATCGTGGCTAGGAAGTCGTCTGGATAAAGCGTCAGCAACTGTATTCTGAACCCCTTTGCGATAGGAAATGTAGAAATCATATCCCAACATCTTGGCGACCCATTTCTGTTGATACGGAGTAATCGCTTGCTGTTCAGACAAAAACTTTAAACTCTAATGATCAGTCTTGATGAAGAAATGTTTACCAATTAGATAAGGGTGCCATTTCTTAACTGCTAATAGCACGAACATCATTTCTTTATCATAAATAGACATAGCTTGATACTTGACACCCAAAGCCTTACTGAAAAAAGCTACAGGTCGACCCTGCTGCTGCAAAACAGCTCCCACTCCAATACCACTAGCATCAGTTTCAACACAAAAGGGCTCCTGGAAGTTTGGCAAAATAAGGACTGGAGCTTGACATACTGCAGTCTTAAGTTGATCAAAAGCATTCTGCTCTAACTCTGACCAGTTCCAAACAACATCCTTCTTTAACAAGGTTGTAAGAGGCTGAACCATTAGACCATACCCCTTAATAAACTTCCTGTAATATCCTGATAGGCCAAGAAAACTACGTAATTCCTTAACAGATTTTGGAGGAGGCCAATCGAGAACACCAACGACTTTTTCCTGATCCATACTGACCACTCCCTGAGAAATCACATGCCTGAGATACTCCACCTGTGTGGCACCAAAGACACACTTAGACCGCTTAGCATATAACTGATGGGAGCGCAATACTTGAAGCACCTCTCGTAAATGAAACAAATGATCCTCCCACCGCAGAGAGTACACAAGTATATCATAAAAAAAACCAGAATTGATCTCCTCAATAAATTTCGAAAAATAGAATTCATCAGAGATTGAAAACTAGAAGGAGCATTGGTCAAGCCAAATGGCATGACCAAGAACTCATAGTGGCCTGCATGAGTTTTAAAGGCTGTTTTGTGCACATCCTGCTCCCACATTCGGATTTGATGGTAACTCGAACGCAAATCCAATTTTGAGAAGAATTTAGCGTGTTCCAATTCATCCAAAAGTTCTTGAATAATGGGAATAGGGAATCTGTCCTTAATAGTCAGTTGATTAAGCTGTCTATAATCGACACATAATCTCCAACTGCCGTCTTTTTTCTTGACCATCACCACAGGAGAAGCAAAAGGACTATTGCTGTCTCGGATAATTCCAGCTTGCAACATTTCCTGAATCAACTTCTCTATTTCGATTTTTGAATTGCAGGATATCTGTAAGGCTTCACTTTAACCACCTTAGACTCATCCAACAAGGGAATCTTGTGGTCTTGAAGACGTGAAGGAGGCAACCCTGTAGGAGAGTTGAAGACATCATCAAATTCATCGAGGAGTTCGAGCAAGTCAGGAGGTAGTTGACTTGACTGCATTGTAAGATTAGTTTGTTCACAAGATGCCATCAACATAGGACACGACCCATTACCAACTAAGCTTAAACATTTGGCAAATTGTCCACTAGGAACAATCTGAAGAGCACCAGGTACTATCCCTCTCAATAAACAATTCTGCCCTCTATACTAAAACTGCATGGTCAAATTTGAAAAATTCCAAACAATCGGGCCCAAAGATAGGAGCCACTAGATGCCAAGCACTAAATCAAATCCCTTCACTGACAAAAGTAAAAAATTAGTCATGAACTGATAACCCTGTGCTTCCCATGAAACTGCCTTACATAACCCTTGAGTAGACAATCGAACCCCATTTGCCACCATGACTCGCAGGGTATTCACTGATTCCACCTGAAGCTTCAATTTTTTTGCCACCTTAAAATCTATGAAATTATGTGTACTGCCAGAATCTACCAGCACCACTACCTCAATTTGATCAATCACAACCGAAAATCGCATAGTGTTATGTCCTTGTAAACCTTGAAGAGCATGTAACGATAGTACTGGACTTTCTAGCATTTGATCCACCAAGTCCAATTGCTCCGAGTAATCTTGAAATTCCTCAGAAGAAGTACATTTCACCTCAAATCCTTGCTCCCATACTGGCTCAATAATAAGCTGATAAAGCTGGGACTTAGAACACTTATGGCCTGGTGCGTACTTTGAACCACACCAAAAAAACAAACCCTTTCTTCTTCTGTCTTCCAATTCTGCTTGGGACAATGACTTGGAAAGAATTTTTTGTCCTAAGTTGCCTTGCACGGACCCTCCAGTGACATTTGAACTTCCCATCCCATGTTGAACTTTAGGCATAGGAAACAAAGGCCTAGAAGAATGGTAACCACCACTAGATACAACTCCCTTTTTGGCAGGACCAAACACAATGTTTTCAACATGTCTTGCTAAATTATAACCCTCCATCAAGGATTGAGGCTTGAACAACCGAAGATACTGACCGATCTCTGGTTTCAAATTGCTAACAAAGATGCTCAAAACATAGGATTCAGACAAATTCAACTAGTTCAACAAACTTAAAAATCTATTGTGAAATTGGTCGACAGATCCATGTTGCTTGAGGGTCACTAATTCTGTCATAGGATCTAGGAAAGAATCAGATCCAAAATGCTCTCTAATTCCTCTTGAATACACCTCCCAAGTCAATTGGTGTAGTCCCCCATGTCTATGGACAAAGAAATGGTGCCAATCTAATGCCTTCCCTTCTAAGTGAAGCATAACCATCCTAACTTTCGCATGTTCCACTATACCTTATGTTTCAAAATACTGCTCTAACTTGGACCACCAACCTCTAAAATCACTACCATCAAAATGTGGACAATCTACTCTAAAAGGAGTATTTCCAACCCCTACAAGGCCTCCTCTTGAAGATGCACTAGAATTTCCTAAATCGGGTAAAGGCGACACAATAAGAGGTTCTTTTGCAGGAAAACTAGGAGGCGACCCTAAAATTCCTTTTCCCTTGCCCGACGTTCCACCATTAACAGGTATAGGAGAACTTTGACCAAAATATTGCTCAAATAAAGAATGAAGTTCAGATCTTACCTCCAAACGACCTTCCGACTTAATTTCTTCTTAAAAATCCTTCAACCGAGCATCGATCCTCGCATCCAGTTGAGAAAACTCAATTTGTAGTTGATTGAGTTCACCTTGCAGCAGTCCAAGTTCCTTCTGCACTCTCGTTGTCACGCCCTCCACAGCCATACGAACGAACCAGCTCTGATACCTTTGTTACGTGATAGATTGAAAACGGTAAAGAAACATAGAAAGTAGAGAAGAGAGAAAGAGAGAAATCGAGAAGAAATGAGAAAAGAACACTGAAAATTGTATTTCAAACTTTTCATAACCGTCACTATCCTCTAGTTACACATATATATATATATGGAATTCAATTAACAAACCAACATTAACAGATAACAAGGACTAAACGCACCGTATAAATACAACAGAAAATAACCCAATACGTATCGTTCGACCAAGAGAAATAACAGTAACAACAGAAGTATAAAATGAAAAAGACCGTTAAAAAGCAAACCATAACATCCCTATTATGATTTTTTTCTAGAAATTTCATTTTTACTTTTATTAATTTTTTTTTGTTTTTCGAGTTTTAGTTTCGTTTTTATTTTCTCATTTGTTGTCTTCCTTTTTTTTGCTTCCACCAAGAAAGGAATTAGAATCCTCTGTTGTTTCTATAAATCATTTCTCAATTTCTTTTCTTTTATTGTCAGATTCTGGATTTGGAATAAAAAAAATCTTCTTTGTCTTCAGATTTTCTCACGTTTTTTTAAATCATCAATTGACGCCGACCTAAAACAAGAATAAAATGAGGAACAAACAACCTCCGATTGTCGAATTAACGAGGTATATATGTCTTAACAGGTTTTTGTGTTTTGATTTTGATTTTGATTTTCTTGGTTTCATGTTCATCAATTGAAGAAATGTTTATTGACTTTGATTTTTTAATTGGAATTTATTTGATTATTGCTCAGTTAATCTATCATTCTTTCAACTCTTTAATTCGATCACACAACTTGATTGACTTTAGAAAACTTGGTTACTAATGTTGCCAATATGTTTAATTCTTGTTGAACAAAAAAATAAGATATGTTTGATTCTTTTTGGGGGTTTTTATCTTTCTTTTGGTTCTTAGAGTGTTATACCGAATTTGATTAATTTGGGTTTTTTGGTATGGTTTCCACTACAACTAAAAATCGGTTTGCTTTTGTGATCCTTATGCGAACCTTTTGGTTTGCAATACAATAGCCTACCTTGTATGTTATCATTGGCACAATTACAACACCAATGCATAGTTCATATCTCTCTATAGGCCTTCTCCATGGACTATGTTATTGTTCCAATTGCTTTTAGTAGTTCATTAAAAGTGGATATAGAAGTTGCAGATGAAATAGGCTCCCCATAACAAGTGTTTGCTTATAAGGAAATAATAAATTAAAAGTGATGGACTTATTTATCAACAATGGCTCCAAAAACTCTGTAAAAATCAATGTTAAAAGTGACGGACTTATTTATCAACAATAGATACATATTGTGGTTTCTAGCAGTTGCAAGAGAATATAGAATGAGAAAGGACTTGCTTTAGTTGATTGAATTCTCTACCTTTTGCTATTTTTTTATATTCTATTGTAGAACTTTTCCATGAAATTCACACCTTAAAGGCTCAATTGGAAGGTGAAAAATATGATTTCAAAATTACTGCATTGGTGCACTTGTTTCCATATTTGTTTTTGTTCTTGTCGTAGTTTGTATATTAATGTAAACGTATATTGCTGTAATTTCTATAGGATCTATATTGTTCTGGTGGTGATACTCATAACTTTAACTTGGATACCTAAGATATACTTTAATAATTGCCTGCGATATTGTCCTAGCTACTCTGCAAGGTTTATATTGATTCTTTATTGAAAATAATGGTATCTTTATTTCTTCTCTTATGGGTATATTTTGCTTTTATAGCAATAATTCAATTAAAAACATAAGCTTGAATTTTGTGCACTACTAAATAGCAGGGTCATAGTTAGTATCTCTTGTTTCCATGAACATCATATTGTAAGTTTTATGTATTTATTATTTAAATTTATGCATCACATTCTGTTTCGAGATTAAATTATATTATGATTTGAATATATGTTGTCGAAACTATTTTTTGAAGGTCGACTTTTATTTTTTAAAAGCGAAAATTGGGAGTCGCCACCAATCTTTTTTATGAGGTGTGATTGGATCACCTCGTGATTTGATCGTTTTAATAAAAGGTTTGATTTATTAAAATAATATTTTTCGGTCTACAAAAATCCAAAAAATGGGTTCGGGAGTCAGTTACGCACGAGGAAGGGTTAGCACCCTCGTTACGTCCAAAGTTGGTACCTAATTGATTATTCGATGTCTTTATGTCGAAAGTTGAAAACTTGGAAAGAATTTAAACTACGATCCTTCTTTGCATAATGTTATTTTTATTAAAAAAAATTGCTTGAATGAGTCGAAAAATATTGAAGAACTTCTTATCTCGAGACAACTAAACGTCATATCCCGTAAGTTAAGATATGACACTTCGAATATTTGAGAATAATTTGGTCTTTTTTGTTTGAAATCTCACGTGTTTTAATTTTTAAAAGGATATTCGATTATTTGAATTCAACGAGAAGAATCGAAACCCTGTAAGTTAGGGCACGATTTTATCGAATCTTTCAAATACGAAACATTGCTCATTTTTTGAAAATTTTACTGACGTATTTGGGCAAAAATTAGTGATATACGAATAAAATATTACGTTTGATGAATGACGAAAAAACAATGATATACGAATGGAATGTTGCATTAATAAATGACAATAATGAATATACTAATGAAAACAATATACGATAATCACATAATATATACTATTTTAACGCTAATATGAACAATCAAATAAAATAAATAATAACAATGATAATAATAATAATAATATTATTAAACAAAAAAAAAGGAAGACAATGCCAATTTAATATAAAAATGACAAGGAAATAAATAAATAATTACGTAGATAAATATAAAGGAAAATATTTTATAAATTATTGGAAATAAAGGACCAAATTAAAATAATAAATTAAATTGGGGGTGCGATTTATAATAAATTACATAAGTAAATAATAATAATAGATAAAATAATAACAATAATAATGAGAAAGAAAACATAAAAATAAAAGTAAAATAAAACAGAAATAATAAAAGGAAACAAAAAAATATAAAAAAAATAGGGAAACACATAAATAAATAAATAAATAAATAAATAATAAAATATGCAAAAATAAATAAAAGGCTATAAATGGTTGAAATTAAATAAAATAAATGTCTAAAGGACTAAATTGAAGATTAAACAGAATTTTGAGCCAAAATCGGGCATAAATATAAGGTGGGGGACCAAATTGTAACGCGTGGATAATAAGGGGGACCAATTGGGAAATTATTCCCTGTTCCCAAAACGACATCGTTCTCAAAGGGGCTAAAATGAATTAAAAATAAAATTATAGGGTCGAATTAAAAGAAAACAAAAAGAATGGGACTAAATTAAAACTAGTCGAAAAAGCGGAAGGGCCAAAAGCGCAAATAACCCTTCCGCTAAAAAAACACGCGGATCCTAGGCCGAGTGGGTCGGGTCGGATCGGGTCACATCAAAACGGCGTCGTTTTGATGCCTGAGGGAGCTGGCCAAAACGGCGTCGTTTTGATATCCTATATAAGCCAATTTTCTGATTTTTTTTTCATTTCCTCATTCTTTAAAAAAAACAAAAAAAAACCTCTCAACTCTCTCTTACTCTCCCCTGGCCAGACCAGGATTCCGGTCGCCGGACCACCGTGGCGGCCGCCGGTCGCTGACGACGGCGTCGCCGTACGCAATGGCCTGAAAACCCGAAAGACATCCTTTCGAAGCCCTTTTCGCGCAGAACACTGACATGAGGCCAAAACCCCCGAAAACCCAACCCAGTTCGGCAGAGGAATAAGAAACGTTTCGTTTCTTCTCCCTTTTTGGCGCGTCCTTCGACGGCTAGGAGACCAACCGGTGAGTTTTTCTTTCTTGTCTTTTTATTATTTCTTTTTCTTTTAAAAAAAATAAAAATAAAAATAAGTCGATACAAAAAATAATCACCTTTGATTTCCAAAGCTTTTTGTATTCGATTTCTCTTTTTTTTTATACGTCTGTAGAAAAAAACACAAATCGGATCTCGGCCATTTTTATAGCCATTTACATAGTCCTTTTTACTGTTTATCAATGTTTGCTTTTCTTCTCTGCCACTGTTGTTGTTTCTCTGTTGCTATTTTTTTGTTTTGCCGTTTTGGTGAAACGACGACAGCGGAAGGCGCGTCAAGAGGCCTCGGGTTGGTGAACTTGATACATGAACTCATCATGTTGACCGAGTACGCATCCCATGGAATTCCTGAATACTGCCAAGTACAGTATCAACGACCTATCTGGGTTAGGTGGAATTAGTATTGAGGCATTGGACAAGTAATGTTTGACCTTATCGAAAGTCTTCTGGCACTCCTCATCCCAAACGCCTGGATCGTGTTTCTTAAGGAGACGGAAGATGGGGTCGGATTTTTTAGTTAGCTGTGAAATGAACCGGGCAATGTAATTTAGTCTTCCTAGGAAACCTCAAACTTCTTTTTGAGTGCGTGGTGGAAGCAATTGTTGTATAGCCTTTACTTTGTCTGGGTCGATCTCAATCCCCTTTTCACTGACTACAAATCCTAGTAGTTTTCCCAACCTAGCCCCAAAAGTACATTTTGCTGGATTGAGCTTCAGTTGGAATTTTCTCAATCTCAAGAACAGTTTCCTCAAGACTTGTAGATGCTCCTTCTCTGTTTGGGACTTTGCGATCATATCGTCTACATAAACCTCGATTTCTTTGTGCATCATATCATGAAACAAAGTTACCATGGCTCTTTGGTACGTTGCTCCCGCATTTTTCAGCCCAAATGGCATCACCTTATAGCAGAATGTTCCCCACATGGTTACGAATATGGTCTTCTCCATGTCTTCAGGATGCATCTTTATTTGGTTGTATCCCGAGAAACCATCCATGAAGGAGAACAATGAATAACCTGTCGTGTTATCCACTAAAGTATCGATATAAGGTAATGGGAAATTGTCTTTCGGACTGGCTTTGTTCAAGTCTCTGTAGTCTACGCACATTCGTACTTTCCCATCTTTTTTAGGGACGGGGACGATATTGGCTACCCATTCTAAGTATTTGACCACTCGTAAGAAACTAGCATTGAATTGTTTCTTAACTTCCTCTTTTATTTTCAGTAAAACATCGGGCCTCATCCTTCGGATCTTCTGTTGAACTGGCTTTTACTCTTCCTTTATGGGGGAGTCGGTGTACCACGACATCAGTACTTAACCCGGGCATGTCTTGATATGACCAAGCAAAGACATCCTAAAATTCTTGGAGTAATTTAATGAGGTCTTGCTTCGTCTCTGCGGTAATGCAAGCTCCTATCTTCACTTCTTTTTCCTCTCATAGGCTCACAATTTCCACTGACTCTTTATAAGGCAAGATTTGCTTCTCATCTTGTTCTACCATCCTCAACAAATCAGGAGATAGGTTACAGTCTCGATCATCTTCAAAATCTTGGGAATCTTCCGTGCACATATTTTGCTCAAAAGGAGATTCTGAGTTAGTAGTAATGTCGCTCATATCATTGATATCTGGAGACCTGTTATAGGGATGAAGAAAAAATACAAAGAACAAAAGAATCTAAGAATAATTATTTGTATGGTATGATTATGAATGAAAAGAATAAAAGAATATTTGCTCAAAATGATACGCAAAAATGCATTTTTTATTGAAATAAAGATTTTGGACATAAGCCTATTTCACAAAGGATTCTCATTGCTCCTAGGCTTAGAGCAATAAGCGTGTTTTGAACATTACTCTGTATTGGCTCTAAAAACTACAGGAATCTCTTTCGCAGTCCAGTTGTTCAAAACACTTCCAGGTACATAGGGGCAGATGTCTGATTAATTTTCTCCCCCGATTCCTTCTTTAGATATGACGTTGATGTTCAGGTTTCCCAACATTTCTTCTGCAGTCTCTTCCTTTGGCATCTTTCTTTCCGGATGAATAGTTCCTACAGATACAAACGTTTTGGATATATGAGGAAAGGTCATTGGTTTCTGTTTGACCTCTACCCCGCTTAATCACACTCTTCTTCTCTCTTGCTTCTTCTCTAACTCCTTCTTCATTTGTTTCGCGTCTGGCTTATACCCCAAGCCAAAGCGATCCCGTTTGTCAGTCAAGATTGGTATTTTGACCCGTCCATGGAGGTATTTCCCGAGTCCCCTTCCAGACAATACTCCTTTTCCCACTGTCAGTTGTAAGCTCATCCTCGTAGCTTTGGATATTTTGGGCATTGGGATCTTGCTTCCTTCGATGATGAATGTTGCATTCATAAATTCCAACGACCGAAAGGAATATTCTATCGCTTTACTATCACTCTCTATGTATGGCGCATCACTAGTAACGGATGCAATAATGTCTTCTTTTGAGTTTATCGTTATCAGTCGGCCCTCCGTTACCAACTTTAGCTTTTGGTGCAGTGATGATGGTATCGCCCCTGCTGAGTGAATCCAATGCCTCCCTAATAGGCAATTGTAAGAAGGCTTGATGTCCATCACTAAGAAGCCTACATTGTATATGTTTGGATCGATCAAGAGAGGTATCTCAATCCTTCCCATTACTTTCCTTTCGGTGCCGTCGAATTCTCTCACTATGTTTTGGCATGTCTTCATGTGAAAGCTGTCCACAGGCAACCTGTTCAATATGGACAGGGGCAATACATTCGATCTTAGATCCATTGTCAATCAAGACTTCTGTGAATGTATACCCCTTGCAGCGGGTGGTGATGTGCAGAGCCTTGGTGGATCCCATGCCCTCCGGTGGTATTTCATCATCATTAAAAAAGATAAAATTATCGGTGCTTATATTGTTGACAAGACGGTCTAGCTTGTTTACTGAAATATCATCAGCAACATATGTTTTGTTTAGCACCTTCATTAGCACGTTACAGTGTGTCTCTGAGCTTAGGAGTAAAGCTAATACAGATATGCGAGGTGGCTGCTTATGTAGTTGCTCCACGACGCTATACTCACTATATTTTAGGAACTTCAAGAATTCCTTTGCCTCTTTCTCATTTATTGGTTCACTGACAGGCAATTCTGGTTTTGCCGACTTTTCTTTCTTCTGATCAATCGCCAAAGATTTTCCTTTAACAAGTTCAACTTTTGTATTCGGGGTATCATAACGTCTTTCGCTACGTGTATAGAAACCCACGTCTTGATTTTCCTCGGGTGTGCTAACCGGGCTCCCCCTCTAGGGATTGTCACATTGCAGTCATAGCTCCAAGGTACCCTTTTGTTATCTTTATAAGGAAAAGCAACGGGTTTTTGGATTATGACCCTTGGTGTAATTTTTGCTCCAGCTTCGTTGATTCTTGGTCGTGAAATGATTATCACTGGGTGGTTGGCCTCATAGACCTTCTCTGTCGACCCTCCTTCTAAGGCGCACACCTCTTCTCCTTCGGTATACTCAAATAACTCTAGCTCATTATTATCCATTAGACCTTGTACTAGAGCCCTGAATTCACTGCACTTCTGAATCTCATGATTTTCTTCATTATGGAACTCACAATAGTTCCTTGCTTCACGGGATCTGTCCCTCGGGTCTTATGTGATTAACCCTATTTCTATCATTTTCTTCCAAACTTCTCTCAACGGGGTTTTCACTTCTGCAATATTCATCTTGATTTTCTTCCCCGCATTCTCGACTATCACATTTACCCCCTTATCAGCATGGTTGGGTAACGAATTTTCTGTACCAGATGGATCATCGAATTTTACAATGCCCATTTTGATGAGCCTTTCCACTAACTTTTTGAAAGTGGTGCAGTTTTCTATCGAGTGTCCCGTGATTCTCGCATGGTATTCGCATTGGGCGTTTGCGTCGTACCATTTGGGGTATGGGGGTTGCATTGGTTTTAGGTAGAAAGGGTATACAACATGTGCATCAAATAAACTTTGGTACAACTCCCTATACGTCATTGGAATAGGCGTAAACTGGAGTTTCTTCGTATTTTACCTTGTGTTGGACTCTTGTCTTGGTAGGCCTTGATGGCCAGTGGTTACCGTTCTTGGTTGGTTCACAGTGATTGGTTTCAAAAAACTCTTGTTATACGTGCTAACATTATTTACCTCATTTTCTCTCTTTCTCGGGGCCGACCTCTTGGCGTTTTCCCCGGCCTCTATTTTTCCACACCTTATTGCATTCTCTATCATTTCACCAGACATCACTATATCTGAGAAACTCTTAGTTGCGCTTCCCAGCATATGATTTATAAAAGGTGCCTTCAGGGTGTTAATGAAGAGCATGGTTGTTTCTTTTTCTAGTAGTGGCGGTTGAACTTGCGTGGCTACTTCCCTCCACCTTTGAGCATATTGCCTGAAACGTTCGTTTGGCTTTTTCTCCATATTCTATAATGTGATTCTGTCAGGCGCCATATCTGTCACGTGGCCATATTATTTTATGAAGGCCTGTGCCAGGTCCTTCCACGAATTAATTTAGGCACGATTTAGCTGATTATACCATTTGGCCGCAGCCCCAGTCAAGCTGTCTTGGAAACAGTGAATCAATAACTGATCATTATTGACATATCTGGTCATCTTCCGACAAAACATTGTAAGGTGAGCTTCAGGACAGCTGGTCCTATTATATTTCTCAAACTCCGGAGTTTTAAACTTGGGCGGGAGCACCAGATTCGGGACCAAGCTCAGTTCTTTTGCATCAATTCCACAATGGTAATCAGCGCTTTCCGACGCCTTAAATTTCTCTTCTAGCCATTTGCATTGGTCTTCCAGTTGCTTTGGGAGCTCCACTCTCGCCTTTCCCATTTTTGATATATCATCAAGGTCAGGGACAATGGGATTTGCTGGATTGTCTCCGGGGTTGGAGCCTGAACCCATTGGGAAGTTTATCGGTGCCGAAGTACCGGTCTTATATTGAGGTCTGATGTTGACGGGCACCCTTTGTGGTTGTGCTTGGGTGTTTGTTGAGGTGAAGCTTGGAGGATAAACAGGGTCCTCGTTGTTGTCTCTGGTATTGATCATAGGGCTCTTTCTTTTTTCTAGCCCTCCAGCCAGTAACTGCGTTAACTGGCTCATCATGCTTCTCTGGGATTCTAGCATCTGATCCCTCATATCCTATTAGATTTTGGCCAACTGTTCTTGCATCTGTATTTGCAGTTGATCATGCATCTCTCTTTGCATTTGCTCCAATCTTTCCAACCTTTGGTCCATGGCTTTAGTCTTTCTTCGTGTACCGTAATGATATTCCAGGGTAACTGCCACGATTTTAGAGTCTCTTTGTGAGTTTTAGTGCACATGATGCAATGCAATGCTAATGCGTGAATGCAATGAATGTAGAAAAGAAAAAAAACATTGATTATGATTCAATTTCATTAGAGTAACCTTTCTACAAAACAAATTTCTTTACATAAAATGGATTACATATATGGCTTTGCCCTAATGCTTAAGTCTTGACTTGCTTAAGAAGCCAAGCTAACTCTCGGCCTCGATCTGACTCTGACTCATATTTCAAACTCAGTACATCAGCCTGGACCGCCAAGGTTTGTAAATGATTTGCCACCTCTCATACTTGAGCCTAAGCTTCACCCATGACGTAATCCCTATCCCTGACCTGGTCTTGAGATCGATGAAGTTGATCTTTCCACCGCTCATTATTTGTTCCAGTAGTTCAACCCAGAGTTCACAGTTTTGCAGCGCGGTTTCAAGTTCTTCTATCCTCCCTTTTAGTTCCTCATTCTTACTTAGGCTGACCATTAATTCGATTACGGAGTTGCGACTACGATGCTGGTGTAGTGACTTTTCTAACTCTGCCACCCAAGCTCTTAATTTCTCCTTTTCATTTTGGCTCTCTAACAAGCTCTTTTTTAAAGCGTCCTCTCGTACTCGAGTATCATGGAACTTCTTCTCCCACTGATCAGCTTTAGTATTTTCTTCTTGGATTTTTTGCCGCCATTGCTTAGACGTTTTACCCAAACCAGCTATTCTTATTGACATATGCATCTTCTTGTAATCCATTTTCAAACTGTCCAAATCTTCTTCGGCCTTATTCTTTCCCTTCCTCAGTTTCTCGACTTTTAGTTTCTAGACATCGACATCTAGCCCCAGCTACATTTTCTCCTCTTCCAATTGCTCGATCTTTTTTCCTAGTTCTGAACTTTTCTTCACAAAATCTTGCTTGATGATCTCTAGTTCAGACGGGACCACCTGCAAGTGTTCTTCTGTTGATCAGATGTTTTCTTGATTTGACGTAGGGATGTTGTCATTGATTCTCTGACCCCACCACCGATCATACTCAGGGGTAGTCATTGGATTAGCAGCAAACCTTTTCATTCTACGAGTTTGGTTCCAGGCGTTGGATATCTCACGAACTTTCTTTTTATAATTATCTCCCTTGTATATGAACTCGCACTGAGCTAACCCTTGTGTTGTTAGCGTGAACTGTCTTGACCTGTATTGCCTTAACACTAGTAGGGGAGCATACCCGACACCTCCCCATATCCCAAGCAGGGGAACCCAATCAAAATCTCCACATCGATATAAGATCTCGTCGGGGACCATCCAAGGGGCTCTCCATTCGATGTCTTCTTCTTGCAGATTTTAGAGAATCGTCATCCACTTTTCCTCCGTAATATCATCCCGTCTCAGTGTAGCCACTATCTCTTTTAGGGGAGAATAGTTTTCGGAGAAGATTCGATATGAGACATTTTTCACTTTCCAAAAATGGCTACGGAACCATGCCAACAAAAGTTGCGCACACCCTATAAACCTGCCCTTGCTCGCTTTCCGGCACGCATTCAAGGATCTAAAAGTTTCGGCCAAAATCGCAGGAACTGGTGTGACCCTTTTGTCAAGTCGATCAAAGAGATCTGAGATTGCCTCATCTACGTGCCCTAATGCCTTGGGGAAGATGACCAAACTATAGATACTTAAAGCGAAAACATCAAACCTTTTCTTCATATCCGGATGTGCTAGAATCAGATCCCTCAAGTTTTTCCAAGGGATACACTTACTATTTCGTTTTTGCTTGATCCGGGCTACAACCCACTGCTCACTCATCCCTGTGATGCTCATCAATTTCTTCAAAAAGGTAGGGACATTAGCGGCTCTTGAATATGCTTTGTCGGCTTGAATCTTCGGGCAACGAAGTAAGGCCATATACTCCTCTACGGTAGGTACCAAATCAACTTTCCCAAAAGTGAAGCAACTGTAGGCAGGATTCCAGAACTGGGCGAGGGCTCGAAATAAGTGCTTGTCCACCTTCATATCGAGCAGATAAAGGCAAATCTCCATAGTTACAGTAAAACAGCTGCTTGATCTCATCGTTCCACTTGTCTCATATCTCCTTTAATTCTTGAAGATTATTCTGAGTCACGCTGATGCGGGTGAAATCCCACAACTCTGATACGTGTCCCTCGGTCAGACTATCACCCTTTTTTTACTGTGTTATCTCGGCCTAAATCCGGACGGCCGCATTATCCTTTACTTTATCAGAAAACCCCTTTTCCATGATAAGTTATCTATTTAGGAATCGAATGTGAATCAACACCTTTTTTGTGATGAAAATGCCATGCAATCACAATTAAAGCAAAACAAACAAGTCAGTATACGAAGCAAGAATTTAAAGCAAGCAAGAAATAATAAATAAAGCGCCTATTCGGGTAACCACTAGGGTTTGGTGCGGTTCTACCTAGGGTAAGTTCTTAGTGCTCGCTATATGGGGTTTGGTTCTAGAGTAAAGGTACCTGAACCAGCAGATTTCTTGATCTTCACCCATTATAGGCTCATACGGACCGAGTTCAGTTCAAGGGAATACATTTCCCTATGGCCATGTGGAGATGAAAATCTCACGAAGACATAGGTACGGATGTATCACGAAAGCGATCCACTATCATATACAGAGGTGAAAACCTCACGAAGGAATAGTTTCTCGCTCCCACTTAAAGGGGTAAAATCGACCAACTTATGTGATGCAATATGTGGTGACAGATTAAAGAACTCGAACCAATAAAGCAGACATATCAAAATGATGCAGACCGCAAAGATGAAATGCAACGAAAGGATCGTAAATTTAAACCATATTATCAATTTTCGACAAAAAGACAAGAAATAATCAAATCGTGGCTTGACTCTCTTATTTAATCCCCAGTGGAGTCGCCAAGCTGTCGAAACCATTTTTTGAAGGTCGACTTTTATTTTTTAAAAGCAAAAATTGGGAGTCGCCCCCAATCTTTTTTATGAGGTGTGATTGGATCACCTCGTGATTTGATCGTTTTAATAAAAGGTTTGATTTATTAAAACAATGTTTTTCGGTCTACAAAAATCTAGAAAATGGATTCAGGAGTCGGTTACGCACAAGGAAGAGTTAGCACCCTCGTTACGTCCAAAGTTGGTGCCTAATTGATTATTCGATGTCTTTATGTCGAAAGTTGAAAACTTGGAAAGAATTTAAACTACGATCCTTCTTTGCATAATGTTATTTTTATTAAAAGATATTGCTTGAATGAGTCAAAAAATATTGAAGACCTTCTTATCTCGAGACAACTAAATGTCATATCCCGTAAGTTAAGACATGACACTTCGAATCTTTGAGAATAATTTGGCCTTTTTTGTTTGAAATCTCACGTGTTTTAATTTTTAAAAGGATATTCGATTATTTGAATTCAACGAGAAGAATCGAAACCCCGTAGTTAAGACACGATTTTATCGAATCTTTCAAATACGGAACATTGCCCATTTTTTGAAAATTTTATTGACGTATTTGGGCAAAAATTAGTGATATACGAATAAAATATTACGTTTGATGAATGACGAAAAAACAATGATATACGAATGGAATGTTGCATTAATAAATGACAATAATGAATATACTAATGAAAACAATATACGATAATCACATAATATATACTATTTTAATGCTAATATGAATAATCAAATAAAATAAAAAATAACAATGATAATAATAATAATAATAATAATAATAATAATAATAATGACAAAATATGAACCAAAAAAAAAAACAAAAACAAAAAGGAAGACAATGCCAATTTAATATAAAAATGACAAGGAAATAAATAAATAATTACGTAGATAAATATAGAGGAAAATATTTTATAAAATTATTGGAAATAAAGGACCAAATTA
This sequence comes from Gossypium sturtianum, assembly GCA_025698515.1. NCBI lineage: Eukaryota > Viridiplantae > Streptophyta > Magnoliopsida > Malvales > Malvaceae > Gossypium > Gossypium sturtianum. The sequence goes on from CM046949.1 coordinate 25,945,286, forward strand.
AAATAATAAATGAAATTGCAGGTGCAATTTATAATAAATTACATAAGTAAATAATAATAATTATAATAATAATAGATAAAATAATAAAAATAATAATGAGAAAGAAAACATAAAAATAAAAGTAAAATAAAACAGAACTAATAAAAGGAAATAAATAAATATATAAAAAAATAGGGAAACACATAAATAAATAAATAAATAAATAATAAAATATGAAAAAATAAATAAAAGGCTATAAATGGTTGAAATTAAATAAAATAAATGTCTAAAGGACTAAATTGAAGATTAAACAGAATTTTGAGCCAAAATCGGGCATAAAAATAAGGTGGGGGACCAAATTGTAACGCGTGGATAATAAGGGGACCAATTGAGAAATTATTCCCTGTTCCCAAAACGACGTCGTTCTCAAAGGGGCTAAAATGAATTAAAAATAAAATTATAGGGCCGAATTAAAAGAAAAAAAAGAATGGGACTAAATTAAAACTAGTCGAAAAGCAGAAGGGCCAAAAGCGCAAATAACCCTTCTGCTAAAAAAATACGCGGATCCTAGGCTGGGTGGGTCGGGTCGGGTCACATCAAAACGGCGTCGTTTTGATGCCTGAGGGAGCTGGCCAAAACGGCGTCGTTTTGATATCCTATATAAGCCAATTTTCAGATTTTTTTTTTCATTTCCTCATTCTTTAAAAAAAACAAAAAAAAACCTCTCAACTCTCTCTCACTCTCCCCTGGCCGAACTAGGATTTTGGTCGCCGGACCACCATGGCGGCCGCCGGCGACAGCACCGCCGTACACGGTGGCCGAAAAACCCGAAAGACATCTTTTCGAAGCCCTTTCTGCGCAGAACGCCGACATGAGGCCAAAACCCCCGAAAACCCAACCCAGTTCGGCGGCATTTTTTGCGTGTTTATCACTGTTTATCGCTGTTTGCTTTTCTTCTCTACCACTGTTGTTGTTTCTCTGTTGCTATTTTTTTGCGTGTTTGTGTTGCTGCTTCTTTTGTTTTGTTTTGCAGGTCCTGGCGAGTCAACAAAGGGAAAACTTTGGCTTTTTTCCGTTTTGGTGAAACGACGACAGCAGAGGGTGCGCCAGGGGGGCCTCGGGACGAGGCGCGGGTAGCGCACCCGAGGGAGGCGGCGGCGTACATGGATGGAAACCTAGGGTTTCTGCTGAAGACATTTAGGTTGTGGGCTTAGAAAAGTTGGGCTTAGGTTTTTTTAAAAAGAAAAATTGGGCTGTAATTGTTGGACTTTATTTTATTTTTATTGGTTTTATTTTTCTGGTTTGGGCCCGGGGCCCGTTACATATGTAACACTTTAATATCTTGCAGTAATTACTCATTTGCCTTTAATAGTACAAAGTGAGAGGCGAAAAAGAATTGGTCTTGCATTGACAGTATGGTTGCAGATGTTTACAGTTGCGAGTTGGTTCTTAGTTATGTTGGGTGGCGTCTCTAGCTTACATACTTATAAACCAATGATTAGATCATATATTTTAGATTTTTATGCACAACGAGATTATGTGAAAAAACTTGTACATGCTATTGACAAGACTTGTATTGAACAAGTTAGGATGAATAGAGTTACTTTTTTAAAACTATGTGAGATGTTACAAACTTTAGGAGGATTGAAGTCGTCAAAAAACATGCTTGTTGATGAGCAAGTGGCAATGTTCTTGCATATCATTTCTCATCACCTTAAAAATCGAGTTATCAAACATCACTTTAATAGGTCCATGGAAACCGTTAGCAGATCATTTCACAATGTTTTAAATGTTGTCATACACTTACAATATGTGTTATTTAAAAAGGTAGAGCCAATTACAGCTAATTCTACAGATCCAAGGTGGAAATGGTTCAAGGTATTAGAGTGGGTTTCAGATATAGCTTGTACATAATTCACTTGATTATGATTTAAATATAGTATCCTAACCCGAGATTTTTAAACTATTTTTGTAGAATTACTTAGGTGCCTTGGATGGAACTCACATCAAGATTAGGGTTCCAAAAGTTGATAAACCTAGGTATCGAATGCAAAAAGGTGACATAGCAACAAATATGTTAGGTTTTGTACACCTGATATGCAATTTGTTTATGTTCTTCCTGGTTGGGAAGATTTTGCTACTGATGGATGAGTTCTTCGAGATGCCATTAGTAGGAGACATGAACTAAAAGTTTCTCATGGTAAAGTGCATAATTGGAGGAATTTGAATTAATTTTTAAGATCATATTTTTTTGGGAAAGTTATTGAAGATAAATAGTTTTTTTATAGGCTTTTATTATCTAGTTGATGCTGGTTA